>CM068549.1:30029910-32429910 GCA_035048495.1 Euptelea pleiosperma | reverse complement strand
CTATATTATCATTTGCAAGTTGCAGTTGCTGCCTCGTAGACCGTGGATATCCTGAATCCTATGGTCAATAGTCTCAACTCTCAAGTTCTCAACTGGTGTTATCCGTGGGAAAGCATTTCCTTCACCGAAAGTGGTACGAACGTAAATAATCACATAAACCCATCCAATTAATAAAGTGATATATAAGATACCCTATCCCCTCTCTCTCTTTTTTATCAGATTCCAGTTCCACGCCACTGGTCATTATTCCAATTTCTAAGGAAGGGGAAGGCGAAGAACGGAAGAAGACAACCATGGCGCTTCCCTGTATCGCCTTCCTTCTCTTTCTCACCATCTTCCCTTCGTCAACTCTCTCATCAGACGAACGAGAGACGTTCATCATCCATGTCTCCAAATCAGAAAAGCCCCCAATCTTCACCACCCACCATGACTGGTACACTTCAACACTCCAATCCCTCCCTCCTTCTCCCCATCCCACCCAAATCCTCTACAACTACAACCACGCCGTCCACGGCTTCGCTGCCCGTATCACCCCCTCTCAAGCGGCGGAGCTCCGTCACCTCCCTGGCATCCTCTCCGTTCTCCCTGAGCGGATCCACCAACTCCACACCACACGCACCCCTCACTTCCTCGGCCTTGCCGATAATTTTGGCCTTTGGCCTAACTCGGATTACGCCGACGACGTCATTATTGGAGTTCTAGATACCGGGATCTGGCCGGAGCTCCAGAGCTTCTCCGACTCTGGTCTATCTCCGGTGCCGGAAAAATGGAAAGGAATCTGCGAGACCGGACCCGACTTTCCGCCTTCGGCCTGTAATCTGAAGATCATCGGTGCAAGAGCTTATTACTTAGGCAATGGAGCCGCGAGGGAAAGATCAATCAACGAGACTAAAGAATTTATGGTATCACCGAGGGATACCGAAGGGCATGGAACCCACACCTCATCAACGGCAGCTGGCGCTGCTGTTAGTAACGCCGGGTTTTACAAATACGCAGTTGGAGAAGCAAGAGGGATGGCAACCAAGGCAAGGATTGCGGTTTACAAAATCTGTTGGACCTTTGGTTGCTATGATTCAGATATTCTCGCCGCGATGGATCAAGCGGTCGCTGATGGCGTCGATGTGATCTCTTTATCCGTTGGTGCCACCGGATACGCTCCTCAGTACGATGACGACTCGATCGCGATCGGAGCCTTCGGTGCAGCGCAGAAAGGTATATTCGTTTCTTGCTCTGCGGGGAATTCCGGTCCCGATCCGTACACTGCTGTCAACATTGCACCATGGATTATGACTGTAGGAGCTTCGACCATCGATCGAGAATTTCCTGCCGATGTGATTCTCGGCGATGGAAGGGTATTCTCCGGGGTGTCGCTCTACTCTGGCGATACACTTTATAAATCTAAACTGCCATTGGTCTACTCTGCCGATTGCGGTAGCAAGTTCTGCTACTCCGGGCAGCTCGATTCATCAAAAGTTGCTGGGAAGATTGTTATCTGCGATCGCGGCGGTAACGCGAGAGTCGAGAAGGGAAGTGCGGTGAAACTCGCCGGTGGTGCCGGCATGATCCTTGCGAACACTGACGACAGTGGAGAAGAGTTAATTGCCGATTCCCATCTCATTCCAGCCACCATGGTGGGTCAGATTGCCGGCGATAAGATCAAAGACTACGTCAGATCACAGTCATCACCGACCGCCACGATTGAATTTCG
Organism: Euptelea pleiosperma; assembly: GCA_035048495.1. Classification (NCBI taxonomy): domain Eukaryota; kingdom Viridiplantae; phylum Streptophyta; class Magnoliopsida; order Ranunculales; family Eupteleaceae; genus Euptelea; species Euptelea pleiosperma. The sequence goes on along the minus strand of CM068549.1, from coordinate 32,428,202 downwards.
GGGGACGGTGATCGGGGCTTCACCCTCGGCTCCTAAGGTTGCAGCCTTCTCGAGCCGTGGTCCGAATCATCTAACTCCAGAGATTCTCAAACCGGACGTTATTGCTCCAGGTGTTAATATCTTAGCCGGTTGGACTGGGTTCACGAGTCCGACCGATCTGGACATAGACCCGAGACGAGTCGAATTCAATATAATCTCGGGCACCTCCATGTCCTGCCCGCACGTGAGCGGATTGGCTGCTTTGCTCCGGAAGTCCTACCCGAAGTGGACCCCAGCTGCCATAAAATCTGCCCTCATGACGACCACTTACAATTTGGACAATTCAGGGAAAAAAATTACTGATCTTGCCACTAGCGAAGAATCTACACCGTTCGTTCACGGTTCTGGACATGTGGACCCAAATAGAGCCCTTAATCCGGGGTTGGTATACGACATCAATATTAGTGATTATGTGGCGTTCCTCTGCACCATTGGATACAACTCCAAGCAGATATCAGTGTTCGTCAAGGACCCTACTACCGTAGACTGCGGTGCACAGAGCTTGGCTAGTCCTGGTGATCTGAACTATCCATCATTCTCCGTTGTCTTTCAATCTAACACCCATGTGGTTAGATATAAGAGGGTGGTTACGAACGTGGGGAATTCAGTTGATGCTGTTTATGAAGCTACGGTGAGGGGTCCACCGTCGGTTGAGATCAGTGTTTCGCCAAGTAAGCTCGTGTTTACTGCAGAAAACCAGAGCTTGACGTATGTGATCACGTTCTCAAGCGTGGTGAGTGATCTGACGGGTCCTGTAACATCAAAGTTCGGATCGATTGAGTGGACCGATGGAGTCCACGTCGTGAGGAGCCCTATCGCGTTTAGGTGGGGCCAGAGTTTGGTATCTTCCATTTGAGGAGTTGATAGGGTTAGGTGCTTTGGTTAATTTAGTTCCAAACTTGCAATCTTATGTAAGATATGCTAATTCTAGTAAGTTGGTTTGTAATTCGAGTGGCTCGTTATATACCACACTACTATCCAAAAAAAAAAAGTGGTTGTATATTGGACCATTGATCTGTGTATGTAGCCCAAGGATGAAAGTCCTGGGATCCGAGGCTGGATCAGTGTGCTCAGATCCAGAACAGGATCGGTCCATCTTGCCCGAGACGATGTGAAAATCCTCTGTAAAACTGAGATCTCGGGGGCGAGACAGAGCTTGGTTTGCATCGGATCAATGGGCTCTGATCCAGATTGCCCAGACCGGGATCAGCCGAGACTTTGAACCATGATGTAGCCCATGATCTTCTGGATGTTTAAAAGTTCATAAATCAAAAGAAGATGATCATCTGATCAGCATAACTTTGGATTGACCCTGCAGTCCAACCGGGTTGATTCTAGTGGGACGAATTGCCAGGCCCAAGTCTGAATTTGAAACTGGTGGGCTAGACATCCGGTATCTCGATTGGGCTATTAATTTAAGGAATAGGAAAGCTTTTTTTGGTTTATGGTTAGACCAGCCTTGGCTCATTGGCTGTTGTTAGGGCTACCACTGGTGGCCTCATAGAACCAAGCCCCACCACACACATTAAGTTGCATTTGCCATTGCAGAAAATAAGCCAAAAAACTGCTGTTTGTCTTATTGTTCAGGTTTTCAAGATGGGTCGGGCGCAGGGGGCACCCAATTTGGCGTACCCACATAGAGGATGAATCAATGGCTGATTTTTGGTGAGGATTATCTCTATGGTGAGGAGATCATCCTCACAAAAATTCAAATCATTCCAATATTCATAGACTGGTTTAGAAGTTGAAGAATTATGGACCGTCTATTTTTTCCAAAACAACATTTGATGGGGTTAGAAATTTCAGAATGGGCTGATTTTTTGTTGGGGTGATCTATATGGTCAGGAGATCATCCTCACCAAAAATCATCCATTGATTCATCTTCTATGTGGGTCCGCCAAAATGGTTGTAAAAAAATAGTTGTCAAGCCCATTGAGGAAAATTAAAGCCCATTGAGTATATATCGAAAATTAAAGTCAAGCCCAGTGATAGAAAATTAAAGACCATTGAGTATATATCGAAAAAAAAAAAAAATCAGAAATTCTGCATGAAAGTTTTACAATGAGGATAAGAATTGGGGGACACCGTCCCGTGCAATAAGTTGTACACGATTGTTAATTCAAAACTTCTTCATTAATATCATTACAGTTTTGAACACAGTAAGACCATTTGTTAGAGGTCATAGCGAGCTACCAAATCACGCCTAAGGAAAATTCTAGTGCAGAAGTGAAAATACAAAATTTGAAGAAAAGTACTTAAAGAATTGCAATCCAACATTGGTTAGGACTAGAGAGAAAAAACCCAATCAACACAAGTAATTGAATCACTACGCAAGCCTTCACTCTTTTCTAATATATCAAAAAGAAAAGAAAAGGTACCACTAACCTGCCCATTAAGTTGCTGTGCCTGCCACTGGTTCCTCTCCCTTCATGTTTCCGTAACTCCTGGTTAGAGATTTTACTAAAAATACCCCCATCAATTTTCTTCTGTAAATTATTTGCGGTTGAGAACAATGAGAATACCAGTAGTTTCGACGAAAGATAGTAAATCAAGGACGTGCTCAAGGCGTACACTGATTGATGTAGAGTTCAAGTATCTGAAGCATTTGTGATGAAGTACTGGGACCGCATTCCAGTTTTTGTTTTGTTTTTTTCTTCACCTTTTGTCTCTCAAATTTGATGAAAAGGTGAGGTGAAAGTTCAGCAGCAAGGCCAAAAATAATACAGTGGGGAAATACAAGGACAATACCCAAGTTGCTATTGCTGGTCTTGAACTTTCAATGAGACTAGTTCACTTTCTTGAGGTTGGCCTTTGAGCTTTAGAGAAGTCAGGTAACCATCTCCTTAGTCTCTCCGGACACCACCTGGTCAAAATGTAAATTTTTTTAAACCTACAAGGACAAAAAGTTATGCTATTTAAAAGTACATTTGCATCACATACAAACAACTTGGATTTTGATCAGACTTAGCAGATATGAGAAAATCCAAGGCACGCAACAGGTAGATCAGGACATCTACCAATGGCATACTAGTGCATGTAGCAGAAGTGCTGGGGGATGGACCCACAATTTGTCAGATTCCCATTTATGTGATCTCTTACGCCAAAAATTGACCAGAATGTGATGATTATAACCATCACGGAGAAAAAATGAAGATTGCAGAAAAAGAACTTGATATATTGGCATGGGCGTTCTCCAAGGTGGGACCATCGAAAGGTCAGTCTCTACTCTCTAAAGGTACCTTAGATTTTCTCAAAGATGATGTATTTTGCACTTCTGACTTACAGATCAAGTCTTTCATAAATTGCCCGTCGCACCGAAGCGTTAAGACCATAAGCAATGGAGTTGAAGAGGCCCTAAATCAACAGCAATCAAGTTAGTTCCTGTGACAAAATTACAGATATAATAGAAATAAAGCTGGTATTAACTAGTGGCAGCAAAACATGGACACAGTCCCATTAATGAAAAGGACATTTTCAAACACCTTTTCTCTATTACACACTGGAACATTCAAAATACATTGTTCAAATGAACATTGTGCCTCTGACATGCTTAACATTATAAATATAATGCATATTACTGAAATAAATACACTGTTAATACAAATTAGAAAGTTGAGGTAACATTTAAAATGAATGGGGTATCAGTAACTGAAGGAATGTAAGTTTAATTCATAGCAAGTGGTAAATTGAAAAACTAGGACCTGTAATTGGGAGACCTTACTAACCCTGGAAAAGATGGATATTGGTTGGATTTTGTTAACATGAAAGAAATACAATATAGAAGAATAAAAAGGGTTTCTTCTGTTAAATTCCTCAGGAAGCTTATAGAAATGAGGAATACTCATGAGAGGAGTGTGGAAAGAAGCCATCCTCTTCTCTGGCATGCAAGTAGCATATGTAAAGGGTTGTTGGCATATCACAAACATCTCCACGAAGGAGATCTAGGCTGAAAATTGACATGAACAGATGAAGACAACCATTCAATCTACAGACTCTTGTTACCATCTAGAAGAATAGTTAGAACAGGAGGTTGGATGATAGGATCATTCAACTGTTACAACTTTCTGGCCCAAAAGATATATTTGGATGGATCAGGTGCCAATCCCCATGGATGTTTGCCAAGTTTCCCAACCTTTATATCTAATCACAAGGAGGCATTCTCCCCAAATGGAAAACAAATCAAACTCTGGAGATATTCAAAATAGTTGAGTAACAACAAGGACAAAACTAGTCCATGGTTAAAGAAATATACCATAAGTGCAGCCATCCCAACATCAAGAACAGAAAGCCAAAAGATTCTCTGGCTTGGTTCAAGAAAATCATGTATACGGTTGATCGTACCAAATGCCCACGATCCTATTAGGATCAATGGATAGTAACCCCACCGGTTTAAAGCCTATTTAAGGAAAGAAGCCAATATCAGTATGAACAGCGAATTGTTTTTTTGACAAGTATGAACTACGAATTTGATAAAGCATTCTAACGCAATACATGATAAACAGAAAGATGGAAGAAATTACAATAAAAGAACCTCGCCAGGATTAGAGAATAACTCGGAACAGAAATCACTGGGATGTTTTAACTATTCGATACATATAATTTTGTAACATTGTAACAAAAAATGATTAGATGCCAACAAATTGCACCTTCATGTCTGCCCTTGGATCAGATTGGTGTGACCGATCTGACATGCCCACTGCCATCTGAAAGTATTCAAACGTTGTGTAAGCATATCTTGAATAGGTATAGAAAAGCATCAGAACATTCGAACTGCTTAAATGTCTCTTATTTCCTTAAACATCTGATAGAGTACTTTCTCTAAAAATTTGGATAAACAATGTACATACACGGGTTGCATTGTTTATCATGCGTATCACTTGGAAGTATGTAAAGCCATTGAAAAGAATTGCACCCCAGAGTGGAGCATAAAATGTTATGAAGTGAACCACCTGCAACAAAAAGTGCAGACTCATGTGAACAAAAAGTACACCAACCAAATTAGATACTAAATAAAAATAAAATGTTACAAATTGAACTGTCTGGAATAATAAATAGATACATTCAGACTCAGGTGAACACAAAGGTGTCAACCAAAACAGAGATTAAATAGACAATAAATCTCAGACTTCACATCCTAATATTGACTTTCTAACGCATTCATTATTACTTTTTGTTTTCTATGCTAAGATACAAATTAGTTTTGACATCCATGAGTTCCAAAATAAATAATCATTATCTAAGTTCATCATCAAAGACAAATTGTATGTCGATTTTGGCTCCATTGGTTTGGTGTTTCAAATTAATCTTTGGATAATTGTTGTAGGGAGTAGATTTCAGGTTATTTTTTACCTTTTTTTTTAGTTGATTATGAGCTACCTATTACGTATTTTAAATTCTTTAAAATCATAACCTGCAGATATTTCTAGGTGCCACCACTTCCTACGTTTTTCAACGCCGTGACTTCCTCACTCTCACTCCCACTTATAATCCATATATTTTCCAGTCATAAATACTTTCAAGTCGAACAAAGGGAATCATGATCCTGAAATTATGGTTGGAGAAGCATGAAACTAAGGAGCACTTTTTAACACAACCATGATCTTATGGAAAGAAACTTTAAAGGATGGTCCTCATCTTCAACATATACAGAAGCCTAGAAAAAATAATATAATGTTGTACCATCTGATCCATACCCAACCAAAATAATAGGGGTAAGGGAATGATGGATATACTGTCTAATATATCATATCAGAGAAGTTCTATATTCTTCAGAAGAAAAATTAACGAATCATAGAGAAAGCATGTCTGCAGCTACAGACTACTCTACACGTGCCTTTCCTGTGCGTCCGGTTTGTGTCCAACACCACACACCTAAGCGTCCAGGATCGTTACCTATTGAGCGTATGACAGTCATAACAAGCGAAGTTCCTGCAAAAAATAATCATCAATACAAGTTAACTTTATAACTGAATCACATCTACTAAGCATGAACCTATGAAAATATCCAAGGATTAGGTACTGCAATAAAAAAATTCATACAATAATAGCACTGCCCACAAAACTAGCTTCCAAAGTGAGGAGACAGCAGAAAAAATAAATGACATAAAAAGGCAATGGAGCCAATGAACAAGCCCATCCTTTTCAAATAGGTAACCGAGAAGAAATAAAAATTAACATCTCATGAAGCCCAAGAAAATGACAAACCAATGAAGATAAGTATATGATGGTGCACACCACCATCAAGTTTCATGGTTCCTTCATTCAAACTATAACAAGGCCCACTTTTCGTTAATAAGATCAGTTCAATCGGTGTGCTATCTAGAAAGTATCCATGAGCAAAATAGCTTCTTGTTGAAAATGATTAATTAACACATGAACATATGCATACCCCAAACATACAAGTGAAACATGGGCTCCAAATCTTCAACATCCGTTTTATGTCTAACAACAGTACGATGAAGAGTGAATGCGATTGTTGTAGTCCAGAGGAAAGATGCCACACAGAAGAAATGTGTGCTATAGCCCTGAGCGTAGCAAAAGAAACCCTTTGATGGATCCCTACATCAACAAAAGGGAAACTATGTCAGCAGCAATAAATAGAAGGAAGGATGTCAGAAGTTTCATTTGCTTCTCTTCCATGGAAGTTTTATATTAAGTTACTATGTGAATATATTGGTCAAAAGTTGAAATCGTTCAACCACAATGTGTTCAAAAAACAAAAACTTGACCAGACTCCAGGAAGCATACCCAACTATGCTGAAGAAACTGCACATCATATCCTGCACAACAAGAAGACCACCAGTAATCAAGTCATTAGCATGAGATCTTAAGTACTAAAAGGTCTTAACAAGAGAGTCTTAACAAGAGAACCCAGGAAGAGAAATGAGAGCAGAGATAAGTTCCTGCAATGGTAATTAAGAAGCTCTGCAATTTAAGAGATGGGTGTGCCATCATCTCAGGCAATTATATCAGCTATGCAAGTACAAGATATACCGAAAAATGTAATATATATAAGTTCAACTCAAGTGTTAAACCTAGGATTTAGGAGAGAAAATACCTAATCTAGTGGAAAGTGATAAATAGAAATATTATCTTAATGGAAAGGCACAGAAGATCAATTTCATATAAGCCCAAAAATTTGATGAAATTCACAATTGCATTATTCGGTTTTGCATGTAAGGAGCCATACAAAGAAAAAATATATGTTATGGTCCCTCTAATCAGAGGTTTTGATGGGATTTTGGAGTTAGCCCTTTGGATAATTCTTTCAGACTTTTTCCTACTTAGGGCAGAAATTATCTGTAAGCCCATAAGTGTTATTTCAGTAAAAGTAGACTAGAATATTTTCTAATATTTGAGTTAAGATGCAGTTGTTCATGAATTTGGTTAGATAGTTACTACAAAAATCTACTATGGTGCAATCTTGGTCTACAAATCCATAGTAAATACTAGAAAAGAAGCCGGTCAAGAAACATGTCAGTTTTTGGAAGGAGCTAACTCCCCTGAAAAGCCAAACAGTAATGCCTCATAATAAGACATTTCTTTCTTTGAAATAATTAAAAAATGTATCTGAAGCTAATTGTGAAAATGGAAAGTAGTTTCTGTCCATGAAAGACACAAGTTTGAAGTTCTGCCCATGCTACACTGTACACATGGTGCATAATCAGTCCAAACCATTCAACCAGTAGGCCAAACTCCTGAATAGATAACAGCCTGATAGTTGTACAAAGTAGACATTTCTAAGGTTCCCAACCATACAAGGTATGGGATCTTTTTCGGAGTTCAAACATCTTATTTTTCAGCCATTGAAGTTTCCCTGGTTAGGATACCTTGTTCATACATTTTTGGCCATCATTCATCTAAGAGGTGACTAACCAAGTAAATGGTCTGGACTGATGTTGGAAACATATATGGTGGTTACTTGTCAAGAAAACATATATGGTGGTGTCATAGACACAAAAGTTCAGCCCTTCTAAACTACGGGGACTGTTCATTTGAGATATTGATTGGAAATAAGTTTCACGAGTCATAATCAAAATCGTAGTCAATATCAATAGCCTCAGATCAGGCAAAAAACTTAATACAGAACCCATAGCAATCAATATCTTTCATTTATCTATGAAAGAAGCTGCAAAGAGTAAATTGTAAAAACTAGAACAACCACATAGATTTTAAATTAAAGGATTTTTATCAATCCAAAATGGTGGTTTTCAAGCGATATCAAGTGGTCATCTTGGATGGTGTAGGAACAAAGGAAAAAAGCTTCACCCTTGTTGAGTAAGCTGGATTGGGATGGATCAAGCTCAATGAGGTAGAACTAATGGATCCCATTCTACGATTGATGATGGAGGTAGTGAATCCCTTCACCAAGATGAAGAACTACCAAGGTTTTAATTGGTCCGTTATAATGGACACTTAACGTTATTGCGTCCGTTTTAAAGGGGCACATCAGTCACATCTGTGTCAAAAAAAGGTCCAAAATAATATATTGTTTTTCAAAATACCCTCAATAACGGTAACATAACGGATAACGGACAAAATAACTGCCGTTATTTACGTTATAACAGCAGCTATAACACCAAGCAATTTCGATATCCCAGCCAAACTTAATAAAACTCTCTATATAGTATATATTATATATGCAAACTAAGAAATTACATTTGTTCGTATAGAACTATTTAATCCTAACTTCCACAATTCTAATCAAACTAAAAATAGAAAATATCCCACAGCAATTCAAATACTTTCCAAACTTATCTCTATCATAATAAGAAAATAATCTAATCTAAATAGGAAATAAAATAAATCCTACTCTAAATCTTGTGGGGTCCACTGTTGAGTGCGTAGACCTTGATGTCATGTAGCTTGTCACTACCACTATAGGATACTCCAGCATCATTCAAGTTCTACAGAAGTCTCTGGCCAACCCCAGGCCGGTTGGAATTAGATGAGCATCTTAAAAACAACCAAGGCAAACGTTGTTCGTGTTTTTGTGCCCTATCACCATCAAAGATTCCAACGAGAAGGAGACTAGGGCTCTTCTACAAGGACACATAACTTACCAGAAAAACCTTTAAAGCCCTTTGTTTGTAGAGTGGGATTCTGCCAATCCCGTGTGATCTCTCGGGCATTTAGATAGTTGGAAGTTGACAAAAGTGTGCTAACCTCCTTCATCATATAGTGACGGTCCTAAATTGGGTGATAACAAACACTCTAACAACTGCAACGAGTTAGCTGACTCTTCTGCTCGAGGTGGTTTGCATAGGAATTATCATTGTGTATAACAGAATTTTTTGACTCAATTCCCTAATGCTAAGTTTATGTTCTGTTTTATATTTTAAAGTTTGGTTAGCGAAAAAAAAAAACGGAAGTAAAATAACTACATCAAGTTTGAGGAGGTCGCTCCTCGCACTAGGCCCCCCCAAAAACTGCTATACTCTCCAAGTCTCACTGATCCTCACCTTTACACTAGTAAGTAGAGATGATCCAAAGTTCCAAATTAAGAAAAAACCTTAAATCTTTAAAACTAAACTATCTGCTATCTCTGGATTCTAATTTAAATACACTCAAAGACCAAGTACAAATGTAAGATCTGAACAATTTACCACCATAAATTGACGAATTATAAATAAAAATTACTTAAACTTCCTAAGTTTTTTTCTTGCATTCCTGCAGTTTATACAATCTGTAACATATATAATGTGTCATTTCTGAAATTTCTGGAGATATATAGTACATATAACATAATATAAGCACTTAACAACATCGAAGCTCTGAAATCACAAAAAGCTGATACTCGACTAAGAATTACAACCACAACGTAGATCTGAGTCCAACAGAACCAAACAAGTTACTTTCTTCAGCTCGAGTTGAATCTGTAATTCTAAGTCTAGTAGAACTAGAGCTAACTAATTGGACCATCATTTCTCATAAAATATATATAATAAAAGTTTCTTCAAATTTCAACCAAAAAGGGCTCGATCTTACGAGAAATTTAAATAGAAATTTTCTTTTGATCGAAGTTGAGATGAGAAGGGAAGAACTTACAGAGAGAGCGAGAAAGAAGACCAGCTTGAAAGAGAACTTGCGGAGCTCCTTGAACAGAACGTAGCAGAGCACGATGAAGGCCGAACCGACGAAGGACAGAGTTGAGGCTCCGACATTCACTGCCGTCAGAATCCGGCTATCGTTTGCCGTCAGATTTCCAAGCATCGGTGCGGTCGTCATTGTTGAGTCAGATTTCGCACAAATACAGAGAGTATTAGTGAAGCGAAGGTTCAAAGGAGGAAAAAGAAGCCATGAGTGCAAATGAGATGCGTATTCCCCCACCCTTTTATAGACAAACATTATTTTTATAATATATACATACATCCTTGGTCACTCAACGTCGCTTTGGCCGAGTGGTTAAGGCGTGTGCCTGCTAAGTACATGGGGTTTCCCCGCGAGAGTTCGAATCTCTCAGGCGACGATAATAATATTTTTTCCTAATTCTTGAATCCACTTTATTTTGACCTTACGTTATAACAGCCGTTATCCAGTATTTTACCCTTATCCAAGTTATTGGAAAATTAATAAGGGAATTTTTGACATACACCCCCCCCCCCCACATGATTTGAAAAAGCTGACATACCCCCCTATGACTCGGTCCACTGTCATTTGACCAGTGTTGACCTAAGTTGACTACCAAATTTTGTATTAATGGACAAAAGTGCCATTGTCTTCAAACCTTAGAACAAGGGTTTGGGTTTGGGTTTTGGCCCAATCCCCAAATCAAACATGAAAGGATAAGATTAAAAATAAAAATAAAAACCATTATTGGTAAACTTGAGATTTTTTTTTAATAAATTAAGTAAATATTGAAAATAAAAAACCATAAAAATAAATAAAACTCATGAGGGAATGCGATTTCTTTTTAAAATTGAGAGAACCCATCTTTCCAAAATTCATGTATCAAAAGCTTAAATTCTAAATTGCTCTTATTCTTGTTTTCATTTTTATTAATGAGATTTTTAGAAATATAATTGTATGTTTTTTATTTTTTTTCAAAACCTTGAGTTTTAAATTGTTGCCGGAGTAGTGGTCGGCTGGCCATGAGACTCCGGACTACTCCGGCGGGTTGGTCGTCGGTGATGGGCGGCCAACCCATTGGAGTCTCTTGGCTAGTCGTCGTCCATAGCCGTTCGATTTGAGATTTAGGTTTTAGCCCAAACCCTTGTTCCAAAGGTGAAGACAAGGGCGTTTCTGTCATTTAATAAAAAATTGGTAGTCAACTCGAGTCGACACTGATCAAATGACAGTGGACCGAGTCATAAGGGGGTATGTCAACTTTTTCAAATTGTGGGGGGTATGTCAAATTTTCAAAATTACATGGGGGGTATGTCAAAAATTCCCAAATAATAATAATGCGATGACCTTTCTGACGTGTGACTGATGTGACCTGTTATAATAGACATAACGGCAGCGTTAAGAGTCCGAGGTAACCTACTATTTTAAAATTGGTTTGGAAGGTGAACTCACAGTCCTCCCTAATCCAGTTCCTGTCTATCCACTACCCAGGCTTAATGTTCTAACAGCCGTTATCCATTATTTTACCTTTATCCAGATTATTTGAAAAATATATTCCATAGCAATTTTGATCCAGTAATGGTCAACTGATTACACTTCAAATAAAATTCTCTTTGAATCACTATGGAATAAAATTTGAAAATCATTTCTATTCTGATCATTCCTTTCCTTTTTCAATTGTATCGAATCCATTTTTTATTTTGGTACGAACCGGAATTAATCTCTTGTAGGTGGTGGACGGTATAAAAAAAATGATTATTTGATAAACTGGATTAGAAAAGAAAATTCTCTAAAAGCTTTTGAGCAAGTGTAATTGCGCCGAAGCTTTTCAAATTTCTTCGGTAGAGATTGGTTGGTCAGCCTCCATTTACCCTCTCCTGTGACACACCTCGTGATAACCATTCTAGGTTCAAGTCCACTTGGCCTCGTGATAACCATTAACCATTCTAGGTTCAAGTCCACTTGGCCTGCCTCAAAACAGTGGAGCAAGTGGTCTTTAAGGATCCTTGAAATGTCTCCCAACTCTCCTTAATGGCGCCATCCTCCATATTCTATTAATGTGCCTGCTAATGGTAGTGGTAGCATGACAAAATTAGGGTAAATGTTTTAATCCTACCCATGAAGGTGGAGCAGAACCCTAAACCCATCCTAATCAAGATCCAAATTTTGCAGTTTTGGATTCTTAGAAATAGGATCCCAAAATTAGAAGTCAGATATGGATCTAAGGATCCCAACTTGAGTCAAGTTCGGACTTGTGTTTATATTTATTCACACCTTGGGGCTGGATCCTTTAATATAAGGAACAGGTTTCGAGGACAACCTTTTTTGACAACCAAATTTCCACACCTCTTCTCCGGCGTGCATTCCGAGAATCTAACAGTGGTTGATAGAGCTGACATTCACTTTTGCCAAAGCAAAACCACCGACCCATTTCAGCACAGAGTAGGCCAAAATCAACGTAGGAAATCTCTCTATACCTTCAACTTGGTCTGATCTGATAATGCGCCATTTTCTTCTTCAAATAAACACACAAGATTAGACGATTAGGATCTCATCCAACTGAATTCATGTTTTGGCATCTATGCAGGACCCATCAATTCACAAGTCCAACCAGGCTATCCCTTTTCATTTTTACCATCTAAACCAACATATGGTTACGTCCATTTCCAAGGACAAAAACAAGATTAAACAACGCACTTATAAGATTCGTACAAGAATATTTCCTTCCACCGACACAATCATGAAAATGACATTGAAGTTAAGGAAAGAAGATACAGGGTCACACTGCTCGCTAGTGCAAATCCCTAGTGGCCATACTTCTGAAATTCCCACTCACTGTTATCTGTTCATCATAAGACCAAATGCAAAATTAAAGTTCAAAACCCTGCAGAAATGAGTATAGAGATGAGACACAGAGTGGAGAGCACGTACCCAAGGGACACACTTGACGGGTCTTGAGCCAACGGCTGATGCAATGGAAGTGGAATGCATGATTGCATACACCTACAGATAAACAGATATTAGAACCATGTGTGCAACTTAGAGAACACAAGGTGAGAGCCGCACATACACGCACATGGCCACAATCACCACCTCCACTTTCAGCAGCAATTACATTTAAGGCAAATGTCTTAACCCCAATCCAAGTAGTATGAATATATATATCTACAGATAATCTACTCAAGAATCTTGAATGGTCTACAAAAGATTACAGCTGTAACTATCCCCTAACGTACCTGGAAAAGAATGTCAGTGTCCATATGCGATGTGACATCTGTTAACCCTAGAAAGTAGAAACCTAATGGAACAGATGCAACCATTCAAACACTGGGAAGGACCAAACAACCAATCTCCGCAGTGTCTAGTGTCTTGCCTCTAAACTTCATTCTCTCCATTCACAATACAATAAATTGGGATGTACAACAGTTCTCAGTCTCTAGTCCTCCACATGATGGCCTCAAAATCAAATTCTAGAGTTAACAGTTTAAGCAAGAATGGATAGCAAATCTCATGGTTGTAGTTTAGGCTGCACATGTTTAGAGTTTTCCCATCACTGTAAAGAGACTGCAGTATTGGCCCACAGTCATAGCTTAGTATATGGCACAGCATCTTTTTTCCAACCACACCAAAACCCAGCAACATCTTAATTGCAAGAAGATTAAGCAAAGAAAGCAGTGGAATTACTTGATACTGAAGTTCAGTAGGCATACACTTCTACTATGGTTAGTTACAGTTAAGAGTAGTTATGAATGAAGTCCATTGGGAATATAACTCAATCCACTTCCGCAAGAATTTTTTCCACAAATAAGTACCAATTTTTTTCACAATTATGACTTAACAATAAAACATCAGCAAACCAGAGTGAGAGGAGGCAGAAACAAGGCATAAAGTAAAAATAAATAAAAATACATCATACAACAAGAGCCAGACACACTCCATTTCTTCGTAGGACAAAATTTCCCTTTTTTTTCTTGGGGAACATAGTATTTCCATACTACATTTTACTTCTTCCAGATCAACAAAGTTTTTTTCACTCCCATTGTGCTTCCTCCAGTTCCAGAGCAGATTTTGCTTCATCCACCACAATGAAAAAACATTGTTCTGGATGAAGCAAAATGTGCTCTGCAAAAGTAATAACTTTCCTTTTCTCTGTGTTCATACATGTACATATTATGCACAATTGCACGTGAATGTATATGTCAGGAGTTTAGCACACATAATATATATAATCTATTATGTTGCAACTATTATTTGAGCATATTTCCATTTGTGTGCAAACTACAAAGTGGTGGCCAGCTGGCATGGGAGAAGTCTACCCAAATCCACTCTCTCCCCCCAATTTTTTTTCTTTTTGAATTTTTTTCACATCTATCTTTGTATCGCCGAGTTGGATCAGATGATATGAACGAGTCATGGGCAATCCATGGTTATCCCCAATTCACATAAGGGTTTCGCCTCGGTCCAGAACGATACCGAGTTGAATTGGGTGATCCAACTCGGGATCATCCAAACCTTTGAACCATGTGTTGGATAAAACATTCTTGCAACTAAGCTTCCCTCTCAAATTTCACATGCATGTTCTTCTCGTAATGACCAAACTACCACTAATTACATTGGGACTTGGTAGGTTCTCTGTAGCACTTTCAACTATCTTGTTGTTTGCGTACAAACAAACAAAAGGGCAACAAAATTGAAGTCAAGGCCAATATTTGTGTTACTTTGTCAGCTATGATTACGTAGATTGTGTCTGTCCCAAATACCTTCAAAATGAGACCATTGCCCACAAATGCTTATCAACCAGTATTTTCCATGTACAAGGCCACATACTTAACCTATAATTGTCAATGGAGGCAATATGTGCTTCCAAAGGGCATATAGTCACAAAGGATTTAGTAAATACCTATCCATCATTTTTGTCAACCAATATTGTAAGTTGTAACTTACGATTTGTAAAGCTAAGCCTAAACCATTCTCAAACATTTCACAATATTTGTTATAAATATAAATAGTTCTTTTTTTTTAATAAGTAAATATAAATATTTTGATCACAACGCAATTTTCTCACAAACTTCATATGCTTACTTCTTATTAGACCAAAACACAATACTTACTCCAAAGAGGGGGGAAAATCACCCTAAAATCTCAGGCTCATTTTCTTGAAATATTATGCAAATTAAAGTAGTGTGGAAGCTCTTATACCAAAAAAACCTAATGTAGGATAAAAGCGTAGAAAATAAAATAAATAAAGGAGATGGAGAAGAGAGGATATGGAATCACTCTACTTCTAGTAGAAGTGCAATTTGGACGAGCCCAACCCAAGCCTGACACACACACCGACCTTGGGATGGGCTTGGGTTGGGCCCAGGCTGAGATTTCTGAGCTCGACCCAAAGTTGGGCTAGGTTGGGGTTCGGGCCTTGGGCAACCCAACCTGAACCCAACTTTGATCTTTTGTATGTATAATAAAATAAAATACATATTTGGTTTAGTGAGAAGGAGGTCAAGGTTTGATTTTCGTCTCTCCCTCCCTCCCCTTATTTACTTTGTCTCTAATGAGCTACAAAATTGTCTTCGAAGAGCTACCAAGTGGACAGCTTTGAATAAGTTGATGATGACATGGGCTCACACACAATGAAGATCCACAACAGAAACGCCCTAGGACCAACAAGAAGAATGGCAAGCATAAGAAGCGGAACTCTTCACGACGATGAAATCTCACATTAAAACCTTTTCTAATGTCTTGTGACAAAGATGTGCAGCTCAAATGTATATGTCAGGGAGGGGCAGTCCTACATTAAAAAAAATTCAATTTATTTCATTTTTTTCCCCTTAAATCATAGTTAAATAATAATAAGTTATTCTAGGTTAAGTAAAAATAAAACATCACGTTCCCCATATAAAATAGATTGATGTTATTTTTTCACAAGCTTACCTATAATTATCCTTTTTATTGGGTTATCCTATTATGTATTTATTTACTTATTTATTTTTACTGTAATTTAAAAAGTTGTGCTTGTGAGGCTTACGCCCCACCCGTTGAGGGCTCAAGCTTTAGGCCATTGAAGCACCTCGTCGCATGCCTCTGTATTTAGAAACGTTGTGGCAAGCCATGAGAGTACAGCATATTTATATTCCAACAAATATCATTGCACAAATCAAGCTTTAAACTGCTTGTGCATAAGAATCGATTCTCCTTGGGGGTCGTCTTTCTTAGTTAACTCAAGTACCTTCTTCAGCAAGAGCAGATACTTAATGGAGATCCTCACAAATCTCGATTCTTAAATATTGATTAATGAAACTAACGTAGAATTAATTGTTAAAAGATTCAATCATTGACAAAATGACATGTTTAGCTTCTACAACAATAATCGACAATAAATCAACAAAGCCTTATCTCAACTACTTGGAGTCGGATCCACAAATTCTTTTTTGCAATTCCACTACATCTAGGGCCATATATTCTATTCAAGCACGCTACTTCAAATCATTCCTCACACAATATTTACAAGGATTATATTCTTACAAGGTGGACAAAGTAAAATTTTGACAAAAGTATACGAGTCATATCGTAGCATTATAACAAGATTTATGTGCAATTAAACATTATACAGTTGGTCGATATTAAACCCGAACCACTTCCTTAGAAATTACAAGCATAAACTATAAAGAAGGCCGTAATATGTTCCAATACTTCAACGAATTAAGATACACATTATTTTTATCAGTAAATTTAGATATACATTGAAGCCTAATAAAGCAGTGGCGGAACATGCATATATTGCCTAGGAAAGAGAGACAGATAAGTATCAAACTATCAATCAGAAGCCCTAATAAGAACAATAATGGTCAACGAAAAATCTAAATCCTAAACCCTAATAAACAAGATGACACCAAAATCATGACCAAAAAGTTTGGATTTACAAGAACATATACATACCCCAAGCCACCGTGCACTCCTCGCTTGTCGCGCTAGCTTGATTAGCTTGGCACTCAATGCCTAACGAAACCAAGAAACTAAAATTACTAAAATCACATAAAATCAGAGATAACGAAACCAAACCAGAATCACTCACAGAGATCCATGATATGGTTCCTGCAAATTGCACAGTTGTCTACGACGATATCTGCATCAACCAATCAATACATCAGATTCGATTCAGAAAAACGATAGCACGAAAATCCGAAACCAAACCCTAGAGAAAACCTGAAGAGAGAATCTAGGGTTCAACTATACAGAACCAAGAAGAGAAAATTAGGGTTAGGATTAGGGTTAGGGTTTCTGTTACGCACCCCAAGCCCAAAGAGCGACAGCGTTCCACTTCTTGATCTCGAACCTCTTCGGTTTCTTCGAAGACGAAGAAGAAGGCCCAGCGCCGCTCGAACCCTCGCTGGCCGGAATCATATTAATGTCCGTATCCAAAGAAGCCATGGGCGATCTCACACACAGACGAGAGAGAGAGGGAGATGATTCTCGCTACTTTACGCTACTGGGACATGGCACTCAGAGAGAGAAAGAGAAAGATGGTCTTCGCTATTCTACGCTACTGGGGACAGGACGAGAGCGTAGTGCGGGACGGTTGCGAGAGCGGGTACGCGGGAGCGTCGAATTTAATGAGTAAAACATAGATGACTTCGACTGTATGGATGCTTTTCTAATCCCCGAGTGGATCTACAAACGATAAATCAGCTTGATTAGTGATTTCAAACCTTTGGATCTTTGTATCTCAAATAATGGTCAATAATGCTCAAAATCCCACGGTTAAAATCAACCCATGAAAATTCTTGGAACAAAGAATTTAAGAAAATGGGTAAATAAAAGATTAAAAAAACTGAACACAAGAATTTAAGTAGTTTCCCATTCAACAATGGATACGTGACATCAGTCCGTTTTTCCTTAGCCAAATCCATTATTCTCTAATTTTATTAAAATATATGTAGTGATTGACAAATAACTTGCGCCCCTCAATTTTTCGTTACGGTTTGATTTTTCTCCCAACTTGAGTTTCATTTTCGCCTCACGTAAGTTACACATGTTGCATCAGCTAAATCTATTGTTCTCCATGACAAACAAATAATAGGTACAAAAAGAAATATAATAAATACAACAATAAATCAAGTACAATGTTAATTAAATTTTTACAAGATGATCGGTTCTGTTTAATACCGCCCCTACAACTACAATGAAATGTTCGTACTTTTAGAACGTCGGTATTTTGTCGATTTACTTTGGGACAACCAATACTTGATGCCGCATTGGTGCTATCAAAATTAGTCTCACATTTTTTAGATATTGCAATTCATATTAGATCTGGTATTCCATCTATGCAAGTTGCATAAATTTGTCGCTACCTTTCAACCATCAGTTTTTTTTTGTAAGCGGCTTCACATCTTGTTAGAGAGGACAAAAAACATAAATATTTCATCTTTTGGAAGGGTATGTTGCTTTTTTTACATGTACAAATTCTGATTGTCATGTTAACGGCTTCACGTCTTATTTTTTCATGATCATAAACTTCAAATTTCATGTCATCAATAGTCGACACGTTCAAAAATCTTGTTTTAGCTTTTCATTTTTCAAGTGCTTTCTCATCATCAGGACTAGCCGTATTATCCATGACTAACCTATTAACATTTTTTTTTTTATGGAGTTTAATTATTTTACACCTAATCTCATCAAATAATCATCTTATTAGTTTTAAACACAGATATTTAATCCAAGCATTAAATGATTCCACAAAATTGAAGGTTAATACCATATGCTTTGAAATAGGATAATGAGCGTTGCCTGTGAATTAAGTTGTGTGATTCTTGATCCCCTTTAATTCATTCATAAATTTTTACGTTCTCATTTTTAATCTTCTATAATAGTAAATTACAATATATTAAATTATACAGTTTTACTACTTTTAATTTCTTAATAACTTGTAAAATATTTCTTTTTTAAATTATTTTTTCAAATTTTATTCAAAATGTTCTATAAAAAATAATGCAAATATAAAAGAAAATGCTTAGAAACCCCATGTATAAGTCTTTTTTGTCTATAAAAAATAATGATCAGCCTCAGGAGACCCCCATTTTTTTGACCCCTGGCCTCTTAATGTTTGTGTGCTCAGTTGTGGATTTTAAGAATCTAACAGTTGTTGTCAACGTTGCCATCACTTTTTCACTTTTGGGGGCGATGACAACCACCATTGGATTCGTGAAATCCACGGCCAAGCACACGAACATCGAGAGGGGAAAAAAGGGGGTACTCGAAGCCTGGGCCAAAAAATAATAGATATCATCAGAACTGAAATACTTGACATCTTCCATCCTAAGAGTTTCATTAGATGGACCTATCAAATGGGCACTACTCTCTGAATGAGCACTCCGTGTGGAAGAACTTGTGTAAAAATGGTGTCTTTTTCCTATCTTGATTAAAGTATAACACTGCTAGTTGCGACCATAGAAACTATAATTCAGTTCAATTTACTGGTTGGCATTTCATCTCAACTAAAGAAGAAAAAAGGTAATTCGACCATTCAATTTACT
Organism: Euptelea pleiosperma; assembly: GCA_035048495.1. NCBI lineage: Eukaryota > Viridiplantae > Streptophyta > Magnoliopsida > Ranunculales > Eupteleaceae > Euptelea > Euptelea pleiosperma. Next base: position 32,408,568 of record CM068549.1, on the reverse strand, counting down.
AAATGGTTCGCAATTCACGGGGTTTTGTAAAACTTAACAGATCCTTCTAACCGTACGAGAAAGAGGAAAGAAGTTGTGCAATTTATGAGAATGAAATAGAAAGACACGCAAAAACATACACATAAGAAATTACACATTTGGTGCTTAACAGCCTTATTATCTCTATTTGAATGGAACGGGTTCAACCAGCAATGACATAAGACGATCCTTGGTCTCACGGTCCGGAACACCATGCCCATCACTATACTGGTACATGCATTGAGCTGTCCGACCAAGATTTACGGCAGCACTAATTAAAGGTCCAGAGAAAGGATAATGAGCGACCCGATCTTTGTTCATCTTCTTCCACGTGTCACTGATCAAATGTCTTATGTGGTCACGAGCAGCTTCCTCAGAAATGTCTTTTTCACGCATGTAACATTGGATTGATTTGGGAACATCACCTCTCTTTAACTCATCCTACGTTGGAGAAAAATATACAATAATACCCATATCGCCCTTAATAAATCTTATAACTAACAATGAAGTACTCGTCAAATATAGCTCACGTACCGTTGAAGTTCCTAAATCGTCCGCAAGTCGAAGAAGCATGGAGGAGCAAGATATGAGACTTGGATAGTTCTCTATGCATTCTAGTGCTTCTCTCGTTATTTTTTTGGTAGTTAAAAAGTAAGCATTAAATAGCATGAGAGGTGCTGCTATAGAAATCACTGCATTGTCCAAATACTCCTCCAACGTCGGCGTATATCCCTTGTAATACCACTTTGCCTCCACCAAGTACGCTTTACATAGATCAACCCACTAAGACAAACAAAACATTTGCTACTAAATAAGATAAATTAGATAAAATAAGGACCAGGCTCGATGGACTCGCCTTTTTGCACTCGACTTTCCACTCGTGCTCTCGGCCGTGGATTTTGAGAATCCAACGACGGTTGTTGGATTCTTGGAATCCACGCCCGAGAACTCTGATATGGATTCCGAGAATCTGACAATTCCACCGTTGGATTCTCAAAATCCACGGCCAAGAGCACGAGTGCAAAAAAGGTGAGTCCTTTTTTATCCCAATCCATTAAAATAAAGTTTGAACAAGGAAAAATGAAGAAGTCCGAAGTACCGCTTTCTTCTGGTACGATGTGATATCAAAACCTTGCTCTTTTAGAATCTCATAGCCTATTTGATTGTTAGTATTGTACAAAGCCAAGAAACACATCTTCATATATTGTGGAAGTGCTTTCATTGCGTTCACATCCCATCTGCAAATTTCATCAAAATTATGTCTTAAAATCCCAAAGGAATACCATACTCATACCAAAAAAAATTCTTGGGAAAATCTGCTAGCTAGGGCTGTTTGATTGCACTTGAGAACATATGCTAAGAAATATATTCAATTTCCAATTATGTGAGAAAATAAGGGTGGATTTTTGTGAAAACCAATTTTCGTCTCTGTGGAAGGGAAATGAATTCCAGGTTGAATAGAAAAATCTCATTTTCTAGGGAAAATTTTCCCATTTTAAACTGGCTATCAAACGAGGGAAAATTGGCAAATTGGAAAATTCCCATGGGAAAATTGGCAATCAAACACACCCTCTAAGAGAAAATTGGCAATCAAACCTTTCAACTGCATTTGTAAAGAGCTCTAGTTCTTCCAAAGAACCATAGACATCATAAATGTCGTCGACAATTGTTATAAGAGTAGTCACTTTTGTTAGCCCGTCTCTGAAGTAACCAAACTGTGGTTCAGAAACCATTCCTACACTCCAAAAGAAATGTTCCACTAGCCTGTCTCTGGTAAAGCTCAACTTGTGTAGACCCAAATCCACCCACCATCTGAAAAGTACCAAATAATTCTTAGATCATTGACCAAATGCACCATCGTATTACGCGATGATATAAGGATCACACCATAGTTTTAAAATTTGAAACTCGGACTGGACTCGGAAGTCCATCGGGTCGAATCACCTTGATGACTTGGGAGTCAGGTCAGCGAGTCATTAAACTAATTATTAAATATATAAAAAATCATATTTATTTAAAAAATCATAAAATATAGACAAAAATACTAAAATTTTTAGAAATTTAAAAAAAAAAAAATCCATCAAAAAAGATAAAATGTTTTTAAGGTCTTAGAATGGGAAAAACTGTGTATTTTTTTTATACATGTGGACTATAATACCCATAATTATTTTGTGAAATACTATTTTTTTACTCGCGAGTTGATTTGACCTGGTTGACTTGGCCGAGCTTCTGAGTTGACTCGAAATATGATCAAGTTGAGTTGACTCAGCCGAGTTAAAATAGGGGTTCACACTAATAACCTATCCAAAGACTAACAACATATTTTGTTGTATTTACCAAGGTTTAAAGGAGGCCGTTTTAAAGGTTAAATGGACTGGGGGCGTTACCGTTTAAACGGACGTAAAACGGATTGAAACGGCCAGGGGAATAAATGGAAAAAATAGAATTTAACAGAATTAAACAGATTTTAACGGGTTTTAACGGTTTTATCGATTTTAACGGAAAAAATAGCGCTGAAATTCAAATTTGAAATTTGATAATTAAAAAAAAAATAGAATTAAACAGAAATTAAACGAATTTTAACGGAATTAAACAGATTTAACTGCCGTTTTTTTCACAATTTTTTTCAGAATTAAACGGCTGTTTAAACGATTTTAACGGCCGGTAAAACAAAAAAACGGCCGTTTTTTTCAAAACCGATAAAACGTGTTTAAACGGTTTTAACGGAAACGGGCTTGGGGCGTTACCGTTTAAACGGCCGTTTTTAAAACCATGGTATTTACAATAAGTCTTGTAATTAACTTACCTTGCCAATTTGCCAACTTCTCTCTGGTGTGTGGCTTGAACCATGTTGTAGTCCAACTTAGCCAGTTCAAGTAAAATAGGGTTCATGTCCTCTTCGCTCTCATATGTATCAATGTACCACCTAGCCTCTAACCTTGGCAGCATCCAATGCAAGGGAACCTCCATGGAATGGGCAATTTTTTTAGCAAAGGTAGGGCTCGTGGTTCCTTTGAGATCCTCCAAGTGTCTGCATGTGAACGCTTTGGCCTGATCCATGACGTTTTCACCTTCTAAAGCGTAATGACAAGCTTCATATAAACTCAGCATTCCCTTAACGTCCTCAGAAATGCATTTCTTGAAATTACCCATCCCATCCTTGAAGCTATTAAAAACATCTGCCACATAAATATTATCAAGTTAGAACTAGGCGTTGGATCTCAGTACCCCGGAATAATTGTCGAATCCCAGGGTTGAAAATCAACCCATGAAAAGGATTCAAATTCAACGGTTAAAAACCACCAATCTGGCTGATTTTTCGTCTGCGGGTCCATTGTCGAATCCCAGGGTTGAAAATCAACCCATGAAAAGGATTCAAATTCAACGGTTAAAAACCACCAATCTGGCTGATTTTTCGTCTGCAGGTCTATCTATGGATGTTTCAAATTAAACATCCGTATACAGTCATTGATCTCTGCGAGTGTTCCACCTGGCATTTTGAGGGGCGGCCTGACGCCAGGATCATTAAACGGCCGGATCAAAACATTTCTTCCTAAAAGGTAGGGTAGGTGAAGGGTGTGCCCGAACCCAGGTTTTGGCTTTACAGTAGCAATGGATGAAGCGATACTTCATAGTGGCTACCGGCGAGTAGCTCTTTTTGGTACATAATCAATCTGATCGAGCAATCATAATCCCCCATCTATCTTAGATTAGATCGGTAAATAAGATCAACGAATCAGATCATTAGGGCGCACATCTTGGACCCATCACACAACATAAATAGATGAGAGCATGCTTTAAAAAATGGCCATTATAACGAAAATAACGGCCGTTATAATGATTTGGACCTCCCCTGTTACGTCATGTACCATTTTAACGCTCAGAAAATAACAACCATTTTTTTCTAAAAAAACTTGTTAAAAAATGTCCGTTATTTCCGTTATAAATTTTATTGACAATTTGAAATTCAAATTTTGAATTAGTGCCTTTATTTTCTGTTATTCTCCCATTTTTTTCATTTTTTGCGCCTGTGCATTACAATCCGTTATAATGGAAAAGCGGCAACACCCCCAGTCCGTTATACCGTTATAGTGGCCCCTTATAAACTTTGGATGAGACCAAGGTTTAAAGGAGGCCGTTTTAATGGTTAAACAGACTGGGGGCGTTACCGTTTAAACGGCGTTAAAACGGATTGAAACGGCTAGGGGCAAAAATAGAAAAAATATTGAATTTAACGGATTTTAATGATTTTAACGGAAAAAATGGAACTGATATTCAAAATTTTAAATTAAAAAAAAAACCCAGAATTTAACAAAAATTTAACGGATTTAACGGCTGATTTGTTGTTTAAACGGTTTTAACGGCCGTTAAAACAAAAAAAAACGGCCGTTAAATTCAAAAACGTTAAAATGTGTTTAAACAGTTTTAATGGAAACGGGCTTGGGGTGTTACCGTTTAAACGGCCGTTTTTAAAACCATGGATGTGACCACTGCACGACTATCTTCTTAAATGAAGAGCCAAGTGTCCTTTTGACAACTAGGATAAGTACCATTGTTATCATACCTTGGGGAACATCGTAACCATGTTGTCTAAGGAGCCTAAATCGGAGAGCCGTAGTATGTAGATCATCGTCTAACCTCTGATCATTATTGTTGATGTATTCGATGTCTAGTGCTCTCTTGATCTCACACTCAAAGTGACGCCCCACTCCTAGCCTTTGAATGACATCGATCAACTCAATCTGAGCCACTGGCTCTTTGGACTCATTGACCAAATGCCTTACAGTCTCCTTCAATTCCTCGGCTCGTTTCCTGTAAGTCTCTCCCTGCAAATAAATCAAGTTGTATGAGCAAGATCGATGCAACTAATCAACGGCAAGTTTAATTTGATTGAACATTAAGGAGTCGTATCACCGTGTAATCACTCGATAGTGACATCACAAAATCATAGTCCCAACAGCTAGGCTGGTAATTGGCCGATCGTCTGGCAACCGTTGGCTCGATGGTTTGAGTGCCAGCAAGGCAGCAACGAACGTGCTTAGCCATGCCCATATCGGTCCGAGCTGCCTGTGGTGCATACTTAGGAGGCAAGCGTGCGGAGGAGAAAACGAGGGGTGAAGAGAGATGAAGGAGAGCCATTCTACTTCAACTGATGTTATGTTTATGTTTGTGAGAATTAACAGCATATAACCATATATATATATATATATAGTTGGATGGATAGGTGTCGTAGTAGGTTTAACAAAGAGGCACGTGCGATGCACATCTATTTTGCTTGTTAACAAACGAATAGGTTATTCCGTTACAAACGCAATCCCCATTGTGGGTACCATATTTTTTATACGAATCTCAAGGATTGATGGACACATATCTCAAGGTGTGCGTTCCTCGAAGATATTTCGAAAGGCGTATCACTCTTAACATATATTCAACTACATTGTAACAACATTGAGATACACTAGAATAATTCCCTTAAGCACTTAATCACTTACGGTTATACTCAACTCCCTCAACTTGAGACAATTATTTTCATTTCTTGGAAAAAAAAATTTTATATATAGAGCTCTCCACTGATAGAGGAGGGATCTTTTTTCTGATATTCTTAATGGATCGAGAATTGTAACAAGACAAAGAGAACTGTAACACTTGAATGAGAATAATGATTGCCTATACCGATTAGGCCGAGGACGTAGTCGATCGGATTCCGATGATGAACCTCGTCAAAACGGTTGTCTCTTCTTCAATTTTCAGATTCTTTTATGCTAATTGATCTATTTCTACTTATTTGTTGATGTGTGTGCAAATCTCAAGAATAATCGACGGCTATATCAATATCTCACGATTTTGCACCCACATTAAATGGCGCCGTCTATAAGAAGGAGAGCAAAAATCTTCAACATGCTCATCTTTCTCTTCAGATCTGGCTCCTAGATTCCAGATCTAACTTTCTAACTTTCCTAATCAGCTATGTTTGACGATTCGTATTTTTTATGAATGTTTAAGCGGATTCCGACCATCTCCATGCTCCTTTAGCATTGGTGGTGTTGCTGGAATGTTCCTCCCTCATGGAGAAATATTTTTCTGAAATTTCGAAGTCATCTGATGTCTTAAAGCCCCGCAACAGCCCGTGGAAGTGACCCAAGTTTAAGAACGAACAAAAATTATATATGGTGTTTTGGCTGTGTTTGTCGCAAGACTCTGGCAAACTCAAACAACTTCCAGTGATTGTATCAGTGTGGATGTGTTTGTGGTCTACAAGAGAGCATTCTTCCATAATTTCGTGGAAATTCAACTACGTTAGAGTTCGTAATAGTCCGGTGGAGTTGATCCGGTTATCCCAAAAATTCAGCACATGTTTTTGAAAATTCAATTATTGAAGGACAAAGGAGTCTTTTCATACTGAAATATCTTTGCCATGTCAATAAAGAGCCATGTGACGCCCATGTGATATCAATCATGTCACTAGAGAAAGAATAGGGTAAATCTACGATGCCGACTTACTGCTCTGTGCAACACGTGTACCTTGCTTTAAAGAGAGTTAGATTTTTTTTAGTTAAAATCTTTTGAAAATAGTTTTTTTATTATTAAATTTAAAACTTCACCTTTTTTTTCTAAAACAGAGAGGGTTTTCCAGTTTTTCCCTGGACCTCTTCTCCGACGCTCTTCTCCTCTGTTGCTCCTTCCTCTGCATTCTCTCCATCACATCTTGACCGCCCCATTGTGCCAGGTGAGAGAGCCAAACCTAGATCCTCCCAATGAGTTTGACCATGTGAGGATGAGGCAACCAACGCATGATTCAACTATTTTCTTTGATTTTAACCAGGAAGTTGCCGCAGCCAAGCAAATTTCCAAGCTCACCTCCTCTTCTTCGTTCTTATTCTTCAGCTTTTCTTAGATTTTAACAAATACCCATTTGGCCTTTTCAGATGCAGAGATCTTAAGAGAGTTTTTAACCTTCACTGAATCACTAGCCTCTTTGATTTAGAGGTCACGTGGCACAATAACAAGGACAAATTGAAAATATTTTCTCACTAACCTTAGCTGCTAGGCAAAATATTAAAAAAAGGGTCGAGTTCCGGTGACCAACATTTTCGAACAACACCTTGGTGTACCCTCATAGAAGATGAATCAATGGCTGATTTTTGGTGAGGACGATTTCTATCTAAATTTCAGGTGGTTACCAGACTGTCTGGATGTTTCAGTTTCATTACCAAACGCCACTTTAATTAAGTGGAGGTGAGATGACTTTAAAAAAGGCTACATTTTAAGTGAATCTTAAAAAATTATCACTGAATCTTTCGGGGGTAAATAAAAAAATCTAAAATTGCACTTAAGACGGAAAATCATCCTTTTCAATCTTAAATATAGAGATTTAAGTTCAACCAGTAGGGCATTGAACTCATCCATATGGATGTTCATGACGCGGGACTCATATCCCACAATAGGTAACTTTAGCAAAAGCAAATGTAAGTATAGGACATACAATCAACGTTTCACAGTAAATCATTCTTTTATGCCCTGTTTGGTTCGCTGCATTAGGATGCAAATACACTCACTCGCCACAATTTTGGGATTGCACGTGAATGGATGGGGCGTGCAAGCCACTGCCGCTCAAAAACTACGGCAAGCGAATGCAATCCAACTCACTCCATTTGCATAGGACTGCAAAAATGCATTCCAGTGCAGCGAACCAAGCAGGGCCCTAGTATCTAAGTTTGACCGGTTTAAGGGAGCGATACTGGCTCTCCTTGTAAACAACAAAAATGTGTGAAATGATTGTCACCCTCACCTAGTGGCGGAGTCAGGAAAGGGCCCACGTGCTCCCCCTCAACATTCAAACATGTTTAAAAAGTAAAAATTTGATTTCCAAAATATCTTTAAATTCTAGTTTAATGCCCCCTCATACTTTAATCCTTCAAAGGGCCCCCTTTAAATTTTAATCCTTTAAAATCTAGCGCACCCACTTGAACAAAAGCCGCTGGTGTCACCCTTTACGTACGTGGTCTTTACTAAAGTTACCACTTGCAAATCCACCCCATTGAATTTTAAATTAAAGATGTACCAAAATCGTGTTGAGAAACCGGCAACTTGTTTGGCATTACCCATTGAGGAGTAAAACTTGTGTCACAAGATGTTGTGACGGAAGCCGGTCACAGGATTCAATATAAGCCACGTGGTATACTATTAGAGGACGATGACCGTATGGATGTTTGGCCAGCTCCTCGGTGGAACGGTACACAAAAAACCAGCTTGATTAGTGATCTATAACTGATTCGATTGAAGTTATTTTCATGGGTTGATTTTAACGGTAGAAATCTGAGCATTATTGAGCGTTATTTGGGTGCAACAATCCAAAGGTTGTAAATCACTAATCAGGCTGATTTTTGGTTTGTAGGTCCACCGAGGGACTGGCCAAACATCCATACGGTCAGAGCCCTCTGATTGTGTGCCACGTGGCTCGTTTTAGTGCTATGACCGGCTTCCGTCACAACATCTTGTGACACAAGTTTTACTCCCCATTGAGTGGGTTTTTAATTTATCCGGTGTTAAAGGTTTCTAACCCAAAAATCAGCCTGATTAGTGATTTCTAACCGCTGGATTGATCTCCTTTTTTATGAGTTTATATTTAACAAAGGGAATCAAGCATTATTTTGAGTACTGAGATCCAGCGGTTAGAAATCACGAACCAGGTTAATTTTTGATATGTAGGTCCACCTAGGGATCGCTCAGACATCCATATGGTCAGTAGCGTCTAAGAGTGTACCACGTGGCTTATACTGTGGCCTGTCGGTGATCAAAGATTTATTCTTTGGTAGAGGCTACCAAGATATGGATGTTTGGCCCATCCTTAAGTGGACATACAGACAAAAAAAATCATCCATATTAGAGATTAATAACCGTTGGATTGAAGTCTTTTTCATGGGTTAAAAATTCGTAAAATTCAGGCTTTTTAAGTTAAACCAATATAACACTTCCACAATGACCGAATTTTTATATCCTGAAACCGAATTGAACTATAACTTTTCCCTTGAATCTTTGCCGAATTAAAAGAAAAAAAGATAACCGGGTTTTCTTTTATTTCTTTGAACGAACCCGGTTCGATTCGGTATGAGAACCAACATAAGATGGAATACTGACGATAGAGGCGCCCATGACGGGAACGGCGAAGTGTGTCTCCATCAAGATCCGTTGTTCTACGGACTCGGGCATGGCACCGCCTTCTATAACGTCCTTCACCACCGAATAAAAGTAATCCTTCACCTTCTTCATCAACATGCATGAGTACTGCACCTTCAGCCACCTCAGCCTAATCGGCTGCAACAGCCTTACTTTGAAGAACCCTCGGCGGCGTTTCTTCCCTCCCAGATGGACTGACGGTACTTTCCGGCAACGTATCAGGAGTTTCCGGAGAGTAAGCCCCCCGAAAAGGGAGTTCCGATGGTGGGTCTCCTCCTCGTGAGCCATGGATGAGAAAGAGCCAGAGAGGTGGGGGAGAGAGAGAGGAGAGGTCCGTATCAAAATTTTGGATTTTGTACAAAATTACCCTTTGCACATTAATTCTTTCGTTACAAAATTAAGGGTAAACGAGATATTTTAAAGGCTGTGTTCATTAATTGCTTAACTCTACGTTAATAAAGTTAATTAATTTCCTCATTTACAACTAATTAATTTTTTTTGAAAACCTACCTTTAAATAAGCACGTGCCATTGATGTTTCTTTTCGCAAAATGACACGTGGAATACTAACCTAAACCTCGTAAATGCTTAGCCCAACTCCGACCTGATTGATGATTTCTAACCATTGATTCAAGCACACCCTAAAAATGCTTGAATCCAACAGCTAGAAATCCTTGCATGAAAATTCTCAAATCCAAATGGATAAAAATACAAATCAAGCTGACTTTTTTTATAGGGTTTTCAATTTATATGGCCGTTTAATATGTTATTATTAAAAAAAAAATACAAAATCTGTGTATTAAACATGAATAATACGTGTTTTATTCATTTAATCTAAAAATTCTCGATTTTATTTGATTTTTTATTTTATACGGCTGTACTAAACGTTTCTCTAAAAAATATGAAAAATTCAAGTATTAAACACAAATAATACGCGAATAATCGCAAAATCCCATCACCTGATCAACAAGGACAGGACATGGACAGAACAATAGGTCATTGCTCTCAGAGGCTTCAATAGAGATGGGCCAAACAAACATCATATGGTCAAATGGGAAATTTAGAAATGACAATGGTGGAATCAATGTTCGAATTCATTAAATGGCTATCAGATCTTGGAGGTGGTAAGTTGTCTTCAATCTATATATAAATGGCTATTAGATCTTGGAGATGGTAAGTTGTCTTCAATCTCTATATACGAAAGAGAGGAACCTACTTAGATAAAAATTTCGAATGAATTTCTTATTCTGATGGGAAATGATTGTATTAGTCAAAATGTGTCTAACACTTATGATTTACTTAATAGGTTATAGATCATTAGTACTTGAAAGACATATTTTTAGCTCCTACAATTGAGATTAGTATAGATGAAGTTAACTCATCTTCCAAGTGATCGAGACACATAGGAACGTACTTGAGTGCTACCACAATTAGTCCAATATCAGACGTAATTAACAATTCAAATATCTTATTTCAAATTATTTTTTAAATCATTACTTCAATTCTATGAAACACTGAAACATGAGTTTGAATATTAAAAGTTAGAGTTTCAGATATATTTCTTCGAAATATAAATCAAAGTTCAATTCTGTGCAACGATGCTAGACTTATAATTGTTACTCAATTAGCTAAAAGGGTTATTAAGGTGGAAATAATAACATGAAATAACGCTAGAAACATAGATTTGGATTCGGGACCAATTTTTTACCTTTAAAATGCAAATATGTTTAACACGTTGTTTATGATCCCATAAGAGCTATACAACAATTCATTAGAACTAATTATAAGACTAAATATTATAATGTGTAAATGAAACTTGCATGACTATGGCTGACTTATAATAAAACAACAATATGCCTTAAACAATGTTACGAGCCAAAGTGTACGCAAGTTTAGCTCAATGTTTAAAGGGGACCATTATAATGGTATAACGGATTGGGGGCGTTACCGTTTTCTCCGTTATAACAAAAAAAAACACTCAAGGGCAAAAACGGGAAAATTACGGAAAATAATGGGAAAATGGAAATAATAGAAAATAATGGAAGAAATGGCGTTGAAATTCAAATTTTGAATTTTAAAATTTGAATTTCAAAATTTCAAAAATGGAAAATAACGGAAAATAATGGAAAAAAACAAAATAACAGCAGTTTTTTCCACAAAATTTTCTAGAAAATAATAGTCGTTATTTTTGTTATAACGAAAAAATAACAAAAAATAACGGCTATTATTTTCTGGGATTTTTAACGGTCCATAACGTAACGGGGTGGGTCCGAATCCGTTATAACCTTGGTTTAATTGAAAGTCATTCAATTATAAATATTTGATTTAAAAAACACAAATGATAAAATGGTAAAATACAATACAAGGTGCCTGATCAATAACATCAATTTTAGTTACGAAGAAGCATATATTAAAAGAAGATATCTTATTTGATGCCTTCTGTTTTACAATTCTAGGATGTGCACTTGGTTTTACTATTTCTCACTTAATGCACTGACCCTTTAGTAGGTATACCAAACCTTTTGAATTTCTTATTGGTTATCTAAATATATAGAAGAATATTTTCATTGCTTGATTCTAATTAATTTGTGCCATTTGTGATTCTTAAAAGTCTCTTGCATGCATTATAAACCTTTTGAGAACCACGTACGCCCTCATCTTCATTGTCTTCTTTAGTATGGTGTCTTCAGTTAGAAGCTTAACTTGAACTTAGGTCAAAATATTACTGTTTGTGTTTTATCTCTTTTGAGTTATGACTTAGGACTTTAGTTCAAAAATCAACATGAAATACTTATATTTTTATTTCCATTAGATTTTATTAAAATCAAAATTATTTATTTTTAACTTTTTTATCTTTTAAAGAAATTTTTTTTATAAAAATCTAATAACACAATCGTAACATCAAGGTTTTTGTTTGATCGATGCTTAAATGATTTTAATTTTCAATAACTTGTGTATGAATGAGATGTCCACCATTGAAAAATAATATAAAAATATTTTAAAATATTTTTAAAATATTTTTATCTTATTAATTTGACTTTAAAATGAGCATTTCATCAATAATTAGTTCTAGATGTGCAATCTTGATTTGAGTTGATGTACTAAAGCTAATTTATACATCATTACATACATTCGATAATTAATATTATTCAGACTTATCCATCCAACTCATCATCTATTCTTTGTTTATCTATTTTACTTTTACTTTTTTGTTTATTCTTTCCACCAAATTATCCTATAACCACTCAACTTTTTATGTTACTAAACTTTTTTTTAAACAAAATAGAAAATTTCTTAAAATATATTTATAGGATAAACTTTTTTACACTTTTACCTTCTAAGTGGCCAAACTAATATAACATTTTATTTCCAAACTACCCAAAACCTTATTTTTCACCTATAAATATCTTTTCCGTATAAGAAAGCAAAACATCATTCCAAGCCCTCTCCTTAGTCATAGAGAAACTCTTATCAAATGATTTCTTAATCATCGAAAGCCTTTTAAAATTTTAAAATTTTTTTTCCTAAATACTATCTTATTTTAAAAGATTAAATAAAAGAAAAAAGAACTTTTGTTCTTGTTCATTTATTTTTTCTTTCTCAAGAAGAAGAAGAATAGAAGAAAAATTAAGTAAAGAAGAAAGACCACTTAAAGGTATAACAAAAATTACATAGGAATGGCTAAGCCACCTCACCCATTTTTTTTATATGTTATTTATTTTGATTTATATTTTATTACTTATCTTCTTTTAGTTTACTATTTTAACTTTCTTTTATGTTAATATCTTCTCTCTTTAATATGCGTAGGGATCTTAAAATGCATATAATAATATGTTGATTTATTTATAATTATTTAAATATTTTTTATATTAATCTCTTTCTTTCTTTAATATATATAGAGATCCCGAAATGCATTCAATAGTAGAGTAATTCATTTACATTCTTTTTAATTTTTATTTTATGTTAATCTTTTTTAACTTATACGGAGATCCTGAAATACATGCAATAATAGGACGATCAATTCAAATTATTTTTAATCTTTTTTATGTTAATATCATTTTCTCTATAATATATATGAAAATCTTGAAACGTATGCAATAGTTGAATGATCTATTTACATTCTTTTTAATCATTTTTTATATTAATCTTTCTCTCTAACACATGTGGAGATCCCAAAACGAATGCATAGTAAAGTGATCTCACATTTTTCTTTTATGTTCTTACACATGTAAATTTATTTTACACATATTTTTTTACTAGTAACTTGAAATGATGATTGAGAATACAAGAATATGTAATCATTTAATTAAAGATAGATTGAGTGTCTAACACATTTCTTAGTCTAGCCATAAATGACCGACTTACCCAATAATCTCTTAAAATGGTTAATAGATCAAATAAAAGAACTAATTTGTATATTGTTTATCTTCACAAAGTTATATTATCAATTTTCAAACCAATGACAATCACACTATTAAAAAATTTTGGTGGCAACTCAATTAGTTTTTGCCTTTTGCCTTCGATCGGATAGTGCTATTCACAACAATAACATAAATTTAACTTAAATTAGAGTTTATGTATACCTGACACTATTAAGGGATGTTTATTTTTATTATGATGTTACTCATAATTTTGGCCATTATAACAGACATAACAACACTATAACAGTCCAATTTAAACATTGTCTTGTGCTTTAATTTTTCTTCTCAACAGACGGACACGTTTATTTCATTGAATGCAGAAATTTTAAATTAGTATATAAAAAAGTAAGTTTATGTTAGATTATGAACCATTGCTCTTTCTACTTTATTAATAAAAAGAAGACCTACAATATGCCATGTAGGATTAGGGTTAATATATTAAACTAACGACAACTTGATTATTTTAATTTTTCAAAACAATTTGGGTGATTTGATAAATGAAAAACGTCACTACCCAAAATTAGCGAAAGATAATTATAATGTGGAAACATATATCTTCTAGTGCGCAATTCTAGCAAACAACACCTTTAAGGTGTTGCAAAGATGTAACCCCACAAAAGATAATAAAATAATATAGAATACTAGAAAGCAAAGCCTTCAAGATGTTGCACAAATGCAACCTCTTAAATGATAAGAAAAAATATATTTTAATCGAAAGATATGGTTTTTGAGGTACGTAGTTTTTATTGTCATTTGCCATCTATGCAACACTGTAAAAGCGTTGCTTGCTAACATTCCTAATATTTTAATTCAAAGGTGTGGTTTTCGAGGCATTTTTTATCATCTTTTGTGGGTGCATATGTGCAATGCCATTAAGGCATTTATTGCTACCATTCCTCATTCTCTTACACAATTTATCAAAAATAAAATAAAATTATGCAAAAAAAGTTATATTGCAAGGAGCATTTTAATCAACCAGAGCAAATGCCATTCATATTGCATGTCTAGAATATTTAACATGCCTTTATTTATGAAAATCGAAGTTATATTGCAAGACGCATTTTAATTAACTAGAGCAAATGCCTTCATAATACCTGTCTAAATTATTTAACATGCATTTATTTATGAAAAATGAACCTAACAATATAAAAAATGTGTCAGGTATCACTATCCTTTACACAACTATTATAAAGGTGTCCAAGTAGGGATTTATTATGTAATGCCTTCAAGGTTCAAGGATTTTTTTTTTTTTTTTTTAGTTTTGAGAGTATCCAGGCTTCTTTAATCACCCGACTAGGCCCTCGGGGGCTTTGCAAGGGGAGGAGGTTGCACTGGTGGCAACCCTGTAAGGAGAGGAGGTCCCGACTGCCGGGGAGGAATAGACTGACGTATTGATGCTTTTAACGCCCATCATCATTTTGGTATGACGCTAAAGGATTACAGTATGCATTTTCGAATTATCAAGAGACAGACTTTGTTGATATTTTCCCATATGAGTTTTTTCATAACTGTTATCTTCCCAATCGGATGAGCTATACCATGACGATCCTGCTTACGGACTAATTAAGAGATGATCTGACGAGCTCATCCTAATACTGGTTTGACAACGACATCACCTTCCACATAGTGCCTCATCTCCCTTTGGGTTCTTTTCGAAATTGATATTGATTTTTCATCAGATTCCAATTAGATTTTACAGAAGTTACCTACTACATAGTGTCTCCTCTCACATCTGATAATTCTAAAATCGATAACGATTCTTCATCAGATTTCGATTGATTTTACGGGCGTTTACAAAGTATTATTCATTCTTTTTCTCATGTAATCGATCCTTGGATTAGGTTTCTGAGAGATGAGTAATTACTTTGGTCTTTGGTTTAGTTTACTGTAGATTTTACATATGGTTGTGGAGTATTGTTTGATTTTCATTAATGGTAATAAGAGGGTTTCCAAGTATTTTTCATCCGTTTTTGGACAATTTTTTTGTTTATTAATAGTTCGTAAAGCTAAGATTGCTTTTCTCTGATTAAGTTTGAATGGTCTACCATGACAAAAGCCTTAGAAAAGCTACCTAGATTAAAGGGATTTTTTTTTATATTTATAAGGGATCACTAATATCTGTAAGAGTAGATGTGAATGACAAGAAAGGTTCAATGGGCTTTGAAGGCCTAGAGTTTTAGACCATGTTGAGTCATATTTGGGCTTTATATCAAATAGCCAATTAAAAGGACTTAGGCCTAATAAGCCCACAAAATGTGCTCGCAAAATTATGTTGTTATTAGAATGTACTTATGAAGGTGAACTATGATGCCTATATGCCTGATGGGTCATCATTCTCTAGCATTTGGTCCCAAAAGTCCACAACTCTCTACCTAAAGAAAAAGAATATATAAATTGAAATCTGTCGATGGCTTAGGTTATTGCCTCATAAAATTTTATGGACTTGGGTATACATTAAGAATAAAGATTTGTTATGGGCTTTTACAAACTGAATCTTTATGGGCCGGATATAGATTGATTGGATCAAACCCCACCAAGCCCATTAACAATTCTACTCTAGTTAATGATTCTTATTTAGGTTAACAAGGCTCTAATAGATGGATAGAACACCTTTGAATCGCAATGCTAGTTGTTTATGGATGTGGGTGCGACGTTCTTAATGATGAAGAAGTGGCACTATGACATCTTAACCCATGAAAAGGGATACTTACATCCACTAAACAAAAATTAAAATAAAAGGAAATAGATGTGAGAAGGTAGACCTAACGTCAACAGCGTTAAGGATCGTAATTTTTGTTACTCACAGCTGCCCTTTGGGCCCACTGACCACAAGGATGTTTAGCCCACCCCTTGGTAGACATTCATATAAAAAATCAGCTTGTTTGACTTTTTTAGCCGTTGGATTTAGTACCCAAAAATGTTTGAATCTAACAGCTATGTGCAATGCGGCTAGAGATTACCAATCATGGTGATTTTTGGTATGTATTTCCACCAGGGGGAGGGCTAAACATCGATGCGGTTAGTAGGCCAAGAGGGAAACGGTGAGTAACAAAAATGGTGCTAGCTAATGGCAAAAAGCGTCAGGTATATCTTGTTACATATTTTTCATTCTCAAAAGGGTTGAGGATTTCCAAGGAAACCTAGCAAGACAAATATACCCCAGTCAAAGACCACATGATTTAATGTGAACGAATCCTTGTTTGACATTATAATAAAAAGAGTAGTGAGTGATTCACCTGCGAGGGATCTATCTAGGTCTCGTGTGTTGTCTAATTGGGTCATGTGGTGGTAGAAATTGGTTTACTGTTAAGAAAATGATCACGTCACCCGGGGGGTGGGGGGGACCTACGTGATCATTTTCCTAATTTGATTTTTCTAAAGTGAGATACGGCCTTTGTTGAAGAAATACATACATGGGTGAAACATCAATCAAACAAATTAATGAATGACTTGACTAGATTTGTAGGACCCACTACTGGCTATAAGATGACTGTTTTTTCTTATATTTTGTTGGTTGCATATGTGCAATGCCATTAATTGTTTTTTCTGCCAATGCATGGATGCGCATTGGCGCCAATGTGCACAACTCGGACCAAAAACTCGCGTCTGGATGCACCAATGCGTGCGGATTATTGATCGTTTATGTGCACTCAATCACACATTGTGATACCCTCCTCCTCAGAATCGCAACTTGCATCCCAAATATGAGAGTCTCAAAACACGTTTAGTGCGTTGCATATTGTATTTCACTATATAATGTGAATATTTCACAATTTGCCCTCACATTGCACTACTCTCATTTTGCCAAACCCTAACCTTAGCTTGTAGGCACCACCTCCTTCTCAGGCAAGTGATAATGATCGGCACCTCCTTCCCCGACAGTGGTTTAGTCGGCGCCAACTCTCTCTCTCTCTCTCTCTCTCTCTCTCTCTCTCTCTCTCTCTCTCTCTCTCTCTCTCTCCTTTTGTTATCTTTCATTTTTTGAAGTGCCACATGGCATTTCAGTCGAAAATATATTTATGTTAACTAAAACTTACTTTGTATAATACTACATGTATATTTAGAAATTAAAAAAATTGAGTCCATGTGGCAGTTAAAAGCGTGCATGTATAATTTATTTAATACAACGTGATGCACCGGATTTGATCATCTACAATCATTTGCACAAACAAATACACATAATCGTTGAACACACAATTTGTTGAATCCATCAAAACATCACGCATTCGAAGTCACACATGTTTATGTGGTTAAGCTCCAAGAAACTTAGCAAGACAAATATAACCTCTGGTCAAAGATCACATCATTTAATGTGAACGAATCCGTGCTTGATATATAACATAAAGAGTAGTGATTGAGTTACCCGCGGGGGACCTACGCGATCATTTTCCTAATTTGATATTTTCTTCCAGTTACACTTTTCTAAAGTGAGATAAGGCCTTTGTTGAAGAAATACAGACATGGGTGATCATCAAATGAATGAATGAATGACTTGACTAGATTTGTAGGACCTACCAATGGCTAAAACACGACGAATTTGTCTTTGTGCAGACAGTAAGTGCTCTAATAAATTAAATCGATGCCACATGTTCTATATATACATATATACTAGTAGGTGGCCCGTGCCCATGGCACTCCTCGACAAAGCGTTTCTCAAAATTGAGTGTGAGTGGTTGAGATTCACCGTCCAATTGGGGGATAAGATCTCGACCCTTCTTTATGAAGTCTATAAGTGTCAAAAGATTATTAAATTTTGACGGTTCTTGCCCTAAAATGGGGTTAAATTTGGCCAAGATGCACTAACATTCTGATGTGCTGATGTGTCATAAATATACGGTGATTCAAGATCGAGTGCTCATGTTGGATGCTTGTATGAAGTCAACTGCATGGGGCCTATATGTTTTGAATTATTTACTAAAGTTAGTGGCTTGTATACCGAGTCCCACATACCATTTTGTCCAATGAAAAAAGACACAAGGGACCAGTTAGTTGACTCCATTTGGGCACCCGTATCACCACCCAAATCGTGAAAATGGTCCACAACCAATTGAGTGGAAACATGTCAGATGTAAGTCTAGAAGTTCAGAAGGTGCGAATCTTTGGTTGCTGTCGCCAAAATTCTTTGACGGTCAGAAATTGCAATGGAAAATTTTAGTGGACGCTGACCGTATGGATGTTTGTCCAGTCCCTCGGTGGACCTATAAACTAAAAATCGACCTGATTAGTAATTTACAAACCTTTGGATCTTTGCATTCAAATTCCTACCGTTAAAATCAACCAATGAAAATAACTTCAATCGAATCACTTAGAAATCACTAATCAGGCTGATTGTTGGTTTAGAGGTCCACCGAGGGACTGGGCAAACATCCATACGGTCAGTGTCCACTAAAAATTGCCACGTGGCTTATATTGTGAGTTGTGAGAGAAGCTTCTGTCAAACGCTGTGACATAAGTTTTACTCAAAAATTTTGGTTGATAGTCAGAAATTGCAGCGAAAATCAATGTTCAATCTCTCAAAAGTGGCCACGTACAAATTTTTTTTTCCTCTATGTGCACGACAACTTTTTAGAGTGTGAGCGTTGATTTTCGCTACAATTTCTGACCATCATAAATTTTGACATCGAGCCTATTAGGCTCATGAGTAATGCTAGACAGCCACTCAATCAGTGTGTTGCGAGTGAGTGAGTCTGGACTCCCTTTAACATCGAGGCCCTGCTTGGTTCACAGCAAATTGAGTGCAATGCACTCACTTGCCAAAATTTTGGGATTGAAAGTGATTGGTTGGAGGTGTGCAATGAACTGCCGTGCAAGTAGTTAACAAGACCATGCAAAGTCCTAGACAAAATAGATGCAAGGAATTGCAGCCCAAAAACTGCTGCAAGCAAGTGCATTGTGTTAGCTCAACATTTTTTTTTCTAAAAAACAACAACAACAACAACAACAATAATAATAATAATAATAATAATAATAATAATAATAATAATAATAATAATAAAAGAATAACAATAATAATTATAATCAAGGTTTAAAAGGGGCCGCTATAACGGTATAACGGATTTGGGGCGTTATCATTTTTTCCGTTATAAGAGCCGTTGTAACGAATTTTAACGCTTAGGGGCAAAAAGGGAAAATAATAGGGAAAACGGAAAAAAAAATGGCTCTGAAATTCAAATTTTTAAATTTGAATAAATAAAAATAACTGAAATAATGGCCTTTTTTTTTTTACAAAATTTTTCAAAAAATAACGGTCGTTATAACGGGAAAAAATGGAAAATAACTTCAATTATAACAAAAATAAAAACCGTTATTTTTAAGTGTTTTAACGGGACATAACGTAACGGGGGAGGTCCGAATCCATTATAACAGCCATTTTTTAAACTAAGATTATAATGACAATAATTATAATTAATAATAATAATAATGAAATCAACAATGATACAATAATATTAAAATAATAATTTTCTTGTGCACTTTTCTTTTGTAAAATCAAGAAATAAAATAATCCATTACATTCATTTGTAATGCACTACCAACCAATCAACTAAACTTCATTTGCATCTATTTACATGGCATGAACCAAACAATTGTAAGTGACTTACATCGCAAGTGATTGGAACACAATTCATTGTATTTGCACTACGGTGAGTTGCATTGCAGTCACTTACTACTATTTTTGGGCTGCACATGCTTGCATCCAGTGGCGATTCCAGCATTAGTGCAGGTATTTGAACCCCTCTCTGCATGCCGATTCCAGCAACATGAAGCTTCTCAGGACTTGTTTGGAAAGAAACCTCATGATTTCAGGGCTTAGTACAGTCTTAACCAAGAAGAACTAGTTTGAGGTTGCATCTTTTTTTAAAAAAAAAAAAAACAATTTTGATCATGTTTTAAGGACAGCCCAAAAAGGGTGAGCACCACACGGTTGCTTAACTCATGTGAGAACAACTGGACCTAGATTGACCTTGGCTGACTCAATTTTTTGGGTTTCCAAACAGGCCCTAAATCAAGTCAGATTTGCGGACGGTCTGCTGTCCTTGCACATATGGCTCATATGGGTGGAAAACCCACTCCTTTGATGCACCCCACTCAGAGATCTCGTGCAAGAAAAATCAATAGTACTATAATCCTTGTACCAGAGCCACTTGCAGCTATTATTACGGTGGATCGCCCGAAGATTTCGTAATGCGGTGGACCAGCTTATGACGTTGAGGATATTTTTGGAAATTAAAATGGTAACTAATGACTGTATCAAGTAAACTAAAATCAAGACCATAGTTAGCAAATCGTGAAGTGACAAAAAAAGTAAAACGTCAAAAGATCAGTAAGGACTTTAGGTTTAATATTTTTCAGTCCAAAACTATGCGTGCGTGTGCGTGTGCACGTGCGTGCATACACCCATGATGCAATATAGATTAGATAGTAATATAAGTATAATAGTACCATAACTATATGGTGCTTCTCTTAAGTTTGTTAATATAAGCAACACTAAGAGTTTCTTTACTAAAAATATATTTATAAACACAAAATACGTGATATATATTATAAATAAAAAAGTATTATTTAATTTTTAAAATAAGGGTAACTTTAATTTGTGAGACTTTTTGAAAATTCTTAAATTATGGGATTGTTTTGGATTGTTGAAAATTTCGTTGTCGTTTTTTTTTCATTTTTTTTCCTTCAGAAAAAAAATCTTCTTTTTCCCAAATGCCATGTGTAATGACTCGGTTACAAATGTTGCATGTCATTTTTCTCATCATATTGTACGTAATTAAATTGATCACGTGTATGTCACATGCTAGCATTTAAAAATTTTTATTTATGTTACTAATTAAGGTGTATGGTTAATTCTAAATTAAATTGGGTTATGCGATTTTAAACTCGGAACCAAAAAAAGGACTTGGTGGCTTAATAATAAGAATTAGAAATTAATTAGGGCTTATAAGTAATTAACAACAAAGTTTGAGTGATATAATTAAGATTTTAGTAGGGGGGTGTCCCACACTTAAAGTATGAGAAGAGAGGAGAATGGCTTGTTAGAAATGTCTAATCTTAGCTAGCTAGTGTCAATTAATAGGATTACTCATCGGTGCTATAGATTGATGCGAGAGTTTGGTTCAGCTGCAGTAAAATTGACTATACATTTGAATATTCTAAGTTAATTGCAAAGTTTTTATATTGGCAAAATCATTCCCGTTGATTGGTACCGACTGTAAATTAGGGTTATAACTCCAATTGTTGCATATTTTATTCTTGCATCTCTTTTTCACTACATTTCTATTCAACCGATACATCGATCTATATAATAAGAGATGTGACGTGTTATGAGTTCTTGCTGAGTTGATCATGCTCACCCCATTGTCGACCATCTTTTTTTCAGGCGGCAACCCTCAGTAAAGAAAGACTCATCGGTTTGTATCAGCTTAGATAATTAAGTAAATTATCCTTGGAGTCATTCTATAGGAAGTATGCCTCGAGATTTGTAATACGGATTTGGGGCGTGACACCACTTGACTCACCCTTTCGGGCATACCAATTGAGCTACGAATGTTTCACACACCCCGCGCGTGGTTGACCTACACACCAAAAATTGCCTTGTTTGATGATTTCTAGCTATTGGATTTGTGCTGTTCGTCGACTACATAGTATTTTAAGAGGGTCGGGCATTTTTTTGTTTATAAAAAAAAAAAAAAAAAAAAGATGAAGATATTTGTATCCATGAAAATATGGGCGCCCCTTTTTAAGATGGAAACCGGAAACTTTTGTAAGCCCATGGGAAAACGTGGTCCATGGATGTATCATTCTGGAATTTTCATTTTGATTCGAATATCTTGACCGAGCATTCTATTGGTCACGAAAATAGCACCATTCTTCTATTGGTCACGGAATGTCACAATGGACTTTTTTTGTCACTTTAAAAAAACAAAAAAAAAAAACTACTAATTTGCAAATTTTTAATTTTACCAATTTTCAAAAATATCCCTACAAAATCGTATAAATGTTTATAAAATAAGGACATTTTGGTAATTTGGTCACTATGAATTCTTTTTTTGCTAAAAAACTCTTCTTATTTTATTTTTTTAATTGCACACTTCATGGTTTTAATGGGACCTTCATACTGGCTTAACGGTTGGTGATCATTACAATTACAGGTTGGGATCTGCGGACCTAAATGTTTTTGGACATAAAATTTCACCAAAGATCTCGTCTGGATCTCGAGAATCCAAGGGTAGTTGACAGTGCTGAGTTGGCATTCAATTTTGCCAAAGCAAATCCACCGTTGGATTCTCAGAATCAACGCTCAAGAGCTTCAGTGAAAATTTACGTCCAAAAATTGAGGTCCTCGGAACCCAAATTCAGTGAAAGTTTATTTGATTCTATAAGTCCACGGGCAACAGTGATTGTGAACTTCTGAATAAGTCTACAACGATGATTCTCAAATCTTATTTCCATATCAACACTCCCCCTAAAATTAAATAAAAAAGGTTGGGCTAAAACCTTACGCGGACCTAAGCAGGCCGTCCTCGATACAAGTTGAGGCCTAAGGCGAAAAATCTAAGGCCTTTTTGATATTTAATATAATATTAATTAAAAAATTAACTCCATATAATAATAAAAAATCTTTATTTAGCAACTGTTCTTGATGATAAAAAAATAACGGAAGAATTTTAGATGCAGAGGACTTAGATGCAGAGGACTTTTGATGCAGAGGATTCTCATGGCCCTTAATATAGATCATTTATTGGGCCCACCAACCGTATGGATGTTCAGCTCACCTATTGGTCGATTAGCACACTAAAAATCAGCTTGAGTGATGCTTTTTTTTATAGGTGCTTGATTGATGATTTCTTGCCATTGGATATATGACCCCAAAAAACATGCTTGAATCCAACAGCTAGAATCAATCTTAAACAAGTACTAAAATCTATAGCTAGAGAGAACCAATTAGGTTGAATTTTGGTTTGTATATCCAAAAGTCCACTGCATCTATTGGGGGGTCTACTCTCACCAAGGGGCCTTCGGCAACCGCCTTAAACGGCCTTTAGGTAGAGACGGCCTGGGACCTAAGTATAATATTGATAGATTTTGAGATATCCAATCCACATACATTAGTTATATATATACTAAAAAATAGAAAATAGCCTAAAGAGATGAGATCCTGTACGCTTGGTGTCGGCAGTGGTGGATCCAGGGGACAATCAGTAGGAATTTTTTATTATTTCAAATAACCCTTTTGCCCACCTTGGAGCAAAACGTGTACAATATTGCCCACCCTTGTAGAAATCCTGGTACCGCCACTGGGTGTCGGTTAAGTTACCTAACACCAAATGTGCTAATTTTCCACGTAGAACTGACTACAAAAAAAAAAAATATAATTTATCTTCTCAAGCTTTAGGATTACCGCCCTTGACCCAGTTTAACAGTGGCTGACTTAAGATAAAATGGACTTGAATCGCACGTCGTTAACATTGTACTTGTGGTATTATGGTCTTTGGTAGGTGCATTAACAAGTGCATAATGCATGTCAACTTTATTTTTACCATTATAGTCTTAATGTCTCTGATTAAGGCTAAAATGTTCACCACTTGACCTTTATAAAAAGATGTGCTCTCTCCCCTATTAAACACACAGGGAGATCGTTCTTTAATATACAGAAGCTACATTTTTTTTATGTTTTTTGCTTCTTAAACATTTTCAATAGCATACTATCATATTAGAGTTCGTCCAGATGGAGTGTTTTGGAGTACTACCCATCTCAATCGAATTGTTGAATCCTGGGAGTAGACGTCCATAGAACCTGGAAACATTACAGTCATAGTATAGGGGACGAATTTGCTTTACAACAACGCGTAAAACACATGCCCCAACTTGTCAAAATCAATAAGTTGTACGAGGAAGGTAAAGGTCTATCCTTTGAGGATATCGTATATTCAAATGGGGGTGGTTTTTGTTGCTTTAATGTTGATCTTTTTGTTTTGCTTTTGCTTGTTGTTGTATCCTTTAATGCTTTTGGTAGGCTTCCTTAGCCTCGCTAACTACCTTAATCGAATAAAATCTTATACTTGTAAAAAAAAAGATACATTTTGTACTTGCTACCAGTTTGCAGTAAGGTATAGTGCTACTTTTTGATCCATTCTATTTGTCTATTTTCATTGCTTAACATAGACATTGCAACTAACATTGGATGCCCATGGGCGCCCTTTTAACTTAAGGTTGTAATTTTGTAAGGAAAATAATTTTCCAGTGAACATTTTACTTCTTAGGCTCTGTATGGTTGCCTTGAATAAGTTTTCTAGAAATTATTTTTGCATAAAATGTCGTAAATTTTTTTTCCTCTATCAACACTTTCTAACATATAAATCTTTTTTTTTTTTCTTTTTTTTTTCTGTAGAACATTTTGTTGATCATGATACAGAGCCTTACAATGAAATAAATTTCACATTTTGAGAAAAATAACCCTAATAAAATTGTACTTTGTTGTCTTTTTAGGGAATGTTTCTGTCAACATGTGAAATTTTTTAACTATAAGAGGCAAAAAATATTCACTGGAAAAATCAGTTCTTTTTTGTAAATGCAATGTTGAAGACATTTATATTACATTTTCAAAATGATCATCTTTAACTACTTAATATCTTCTCATGATCCTTTCCAATCCCTAGTTGAACTTACAAACCAAAAAACAACTTGATTAGTGATTTCCAAGCATTGGATTGTAGTCATTTTCATGGGTTTTAACCATGGAAATTTGAGCATAATCAACCATTATTTGGGGTTACAAGACCGAAAGGTTTGAAAATCACTAATCAGGTTGATTTTTCGTTAATTTGTAGGTCAACCTAGGGATTGGCCAAACATCCATAAGGTCAGTGGCCTCTAAAAATGTGCCACATGGCTCATATTGTGGGCATTCGCTGGTCAGTCAAGTTTTACTCGTTTAGAGAGATTTCTCTTTTTGGGGTGTGCCCTGACCAGAAGTCCGCCCAGGTCGGAAATGCGGTGTGTGAATATGCACTCCCATTATCTAAACACTTTAGAGTATTTTTTGAAAAAAAATTGTACTTCGCAAAAATGTGGGGCACCTGACGCTCTCATATAAGTCTAGGAGATCAAGTTTGATCTCAAAAGTAAGAAATCAAAGTTTTTCCCAATTTCTAGTCACATTGAATTCACTTTCCTCCTACTTACGTTCTGTATGGTTGCTTTCTAGAAATGCTTTCTTCATCAACACTTTCTAACATACAAATCCTTTTTCCTGCAAAATTTTTGTTGATCACCATACGAGCCTTACAAGAACATTTTCGCTGACGTTCGCTCTAGTTGTGGCATCATGGGTTGTGTAAGAATGCACTACCTGGTACACTTTGGGAC
This sequence comes from Euptelea pleiosperma, assembly GCA_035048495.1. NCBI lineage: Eukaryota > Viridiplantae > Streptophyta > Magnoliopsida > Ranunculales > Eupteleaceae > Euptelea > Euptelea pleiosperma. The sequence continues at coordinate 32,382,587 of CM068549.1, read as the reverse complement.
CACTGACCATATACCCTTGGTGGATCTATACACCAAAAAGCAACCTGATTGGTGATTTTTGGCTTTGTACATCTTTCATGGGTTGATTTTTAGCGATGGGATTCGCACATTACCTGGAGTACTCATATTCAACAGCTAGAAAAAAAGGAAAAAAAAAAAAAAAATCCCCCAATGGGCCACATATTATGATTACTAGGGGGCAATTCGAACTCGAATAACATATGCCTGTTAGGAACCGGTCCCAATTATCCCGGTTACAAGACTAGTTATTTCAGAACCGAATCCTAAAAGATCCAAAACTGATGGGGACCTGGAACCAAAGTATGTAATAGATTCCGGTTCTTAATACATTACTATTCGGATAGATTCAGACCCAAATAGATGGGACCCGGAACCGACATGTATAATAGTGTTAAAGATGTCAAATTTCTTCAAAAATTAGTATGCAATTATGTTATATCCATATGGTCGGTAGTCTATAAGATTGTGCCATGTGGCACATATTGTGGTCCGTCGTCAACGAATCAAAAATATATTCTATACGCTAGGTAGTTATAAGAATTTAAATAACTATAATTAAAAGATTAAATTGTTAATATAAGGAGTTGTTGTAGACATTTAATAATCGTTATACAGGATTGATTTGGAATTTAATTTATGTATAGAGATATTTTTAATATGGCTCAGGCTCCAGTTACTGCCCTAAAATGACAGGCTCCAATTACAGGACACAATATGAGTCACGTGGTACACTCTTAGGTATACCTGAGATCTTTTCATTTGCGGAAGCGGCATTTTTGGTAGTCACCGCTGCCATCTGGGCCCACTGACCGCATGGACGTTTAGCTAACCCTTAATAGACATTCATACAAAAAATCAGCTGTTTTAATGGTTTTTAGCTATTGGTTTTAGTACGCAAAAAATGGTTGCATTCAACGGCTATAAGAACGCCTTAAAAGTGCTAAAAAGTGTTAAAATCTAATTGTTATAGATTACCAATCAGGGTGATTTTTAGTCTGTATATCCACCAAGGGGTGGGATAAACATCCATGCGGTCAGTGGGCCCAAATGACAGTAGTGACTACCAAAAATGCCGCTTCCGCAAATGAAACAGTTTCAGGCATAACTTGTTACATCTTTTTCCTTTTTTTTTTTCTGATGGGCACAACACTTGACACTGTGACTTGTCGCACCAATAGTGGGGCTGAGAAAAGGCAGCCCGCGCTCCTTTAGTGATAGTGATAAAGAGCACACACATCATCTCTGACCCACTTCCTTCCCGAGCCGCCTACCTACTCCCTTTCTCATAGCTCAATGCGAGGTCAAGAGTTTGATCGGTCCGGTGCCACTATGTATGTACGATGTACTCTCTTTACATCACCTAAATGGTATTTCTTTTAAGGGCGTGTTTGGTTGTACAGCAATTTTTGCTGAGAAAATTTTCTTTTCCTATGCAAAATATTCATTGGAAAATATGTCTGCTAGGGTTGTTTGATTGCACTCGAGAAATTTTGAAAATTTTAATTATGAGAGAAAATAAGGGTAGATTTTCATGGAAACCAATTCTCACTTATATGGAACGAAAATAAATTCTAAGCTTGAATGGGAAAATCTCGTTATCTTGAGAAATTTTTTCCACTCTAAAATAACTATCAAACACTGGAAAATTGGAAATCAAACACGCACTAAATATACATCGTGGCACACTTAGCAAATTCTCGAATAATTTGCGAACTGTATGGATTATTTAACAAACAGAACAATGTCGTATTCAAAGGTTTGGAAAAATTTGCACATTTTTTCTGGATTATTCAGTTTTGAACATCAAAAATCTTTTTATTAGACAAAAATTTACACAAAGAATCAGCGTAATTGGTATCTCTAGCCATTCCATCAATTACTTAAAAAAAAAAAAACCCCTCGAATCCACCGTTAAATAAAACCTATATATCACCGCATGAAAAACCCTAGAATCCAACGTCTAGAGATCACCAATCAGGCTGATTGAGGGTGTGCAGGTCCAGGCCAATCATTCATGGGTCAGTAGGCCTGAAAGACTGCCACGTGTTTCATTTTTATGACCCCACAACCCCACAGTAAGAAGACCCCTCAAGCTATTTTTTCTTTTCTTTTTTTCCCACAAAAAAAAAAAACTACATAAAACTCTTCTTTTTCATTCCTATCATGTATTTCTCTTTTGCAACTTTTACATGAATAGGGATGCAACCAGAAAATTTTTGACCTTGGCCTTTTTATCAAGGCGTCCGGGTTGCACTTAAAAGCACCACGTGGCACACTCTTGGAGATCAAAGACCGTATGGATGTTTGGAACATCCCTAGGTGAATCTGCATACCAAAAATCAGCCCGATTAATATCTTCTAAACGTTGGATCTCAGTACTCCAACATAATTCTAGAATCCCACGGTTGAAAAGCAACCCATGAAAAAGATTTAAATCCAACAGTTAGAAATCACCAATATGGCTGATTTCTGGCCCGTAGGTCCACTACTCGGACAGCTGTAACTCGTTTTGAGTCAGCAGCAGCCCTTCCTTTCTCTCAAACTTATAACTTCTGTTTCTTCTAAATAATAAAGGACACACCAAGACTAACCGAAACTGAGAAGAGCAAATCATAAAAAAACGTGTGGACCCGAAGATCCGTTTATTCTATCTCTGTCTCTATAAATACCCAACTCATCAAAACCAGAATCAAACCATCTCTGTTCTTCCTCATATTTCATCTCTCTTCTCTGAAACAAACACCAAGAATTTCAATCTTCACAGAGAGAGAGAGAGAGAGAGAGAGAGAGAGAGAGAGAGAGAAATATGGCTGGAACTAAGGAAATATTGGGTTTGTTAATGGTGGAAAGATCTTCTTCTTTAATTATTTCTTCAAGATTTCTTCTTAATCACAATTACCAGCAAAATAACAAGCTATGTTTCTTCCCTGTTTTGGTTCCTTTTGATAAGAAAAAATTGAGTTTGAGGAAGGTTGTGAGAACTCCCATGGCAGCTGTTAGTGAGGATTTGGCGAAAACTGTAGCAGAAAAGCCTGTGATATTCAAGGTGAGAGGTGTGGTGACTGTGAGGAGGAAAATCAAAGAAGATTTGAGAGAAACCTTCGTGAAGCATTTGGATGCTTTGACCGATAAGATTGGAAGAAATGTTGTTCTAGAGCTGGTTAGCTCCGAAATCGATCCAAGTAAGCCATTTTCACTTTCTGGATGTCCGTTTTTCTCTTCTGGGTGTTTGTTTTATAGCTTGTTTGCACTGATTTTAATCCAAGTAAGCCATTTTCTCTCTTGCTTTCTTTTCTTCTCTTCTGGGTATCTGAATTTCCTGAATTTCCTTTACGGGGTATTTGTTCTTATTGATTTTTCTCCATTTTGAAGAAACGAAGGCGCCAAAGAGGAGCAGCGAAGCCGTGCTCATGGACTGGTCGAAGAAGTCGAACGTTCGAGCGGAGCGGGTCACTTACACTGTTGAATTCGTCGTGGATTCGAATTTTGGGATGCCTGGAGCCATCACAGTCACTAACAAGCACCGGAAGGAGTTCTTCTTGGAGAGCATGGTCATCCAAGGGTTCGCATGCGGTCCTGTTTATTTCCCCTGCAACTCGTGGGTCCAATCAAAGAAGGATCACCCAGGGAAAAGGCTCTTCTTCTCCAATTTGGTAATTTTCATCACCCATTCCTTCAATTCCCTTTTTTTTTCCAATTTTTTAACTGTTTTTGGTGGGTAATTTTAAAATTTAATTACTCCAATGCCAGTCACGTTTTGATTTTTCTTTTCTTATTCAATTCAAGAATATTCAAGGTCAAAATATATATTCTAATGTTGAATCTTTCCGAAGGACAAGGAACTTGAAAATTTCAATCACCTTGTTCTTCAAGTTTCTTACTATAGTTAATATAAACCAAGTTATAAATACTTTTCTCAAGGGCTTGTTCGATTGCACAGATAATTTTCCTAATAATTTTTTTCTAGAGAATTTTTTTTGGAAAAATACATCTGATAGGGCTGTTTGATTGCACCCGAGAAAATATGCAATTTCCAATTATGTTAGAAAATAAGGGTGGATTTTTGCGGAAACCAATTCTCATCTATGTGGTACGGAAATGAATTCCCTGCTTGGATGGGAAAATCTCATTTTCTCAGAAAACATTTTCATCTAAAAATGGCTATCGAACAAGGGAAAATTATATTTTCCAGAGAAATTGTAATTTTCCCATGGAAAAATTGGCAACCAAACATGCCCTATTGCCAAATTTCAAGTGGGAAGATCATATTTTCTCAAAAAAAAAACATAATTTTCCATTGTTTGATAGATATTTAATGAGAAATATTTTCTTGAGAAAACGAGATTTTCCCCATCTAAGCCCAAAATTCATTTCGTTTCACATAGGTGAGAATTTGTTACCACGCGAAAATACGCCTTTGTTTTCTCACATAATTAGAAAATGCATATTTTCTCAAGTGCAATCAAACAGCCATTTAAAACACTTTCCCATAAACATTTTTTTGGAAATATTTTTAAGGAAAAAGAAGAAATTTTTCCGTGCAATCAAACACGCCCTTACATCTTTTTGTTTCCATTACTCCCATTTAAGGAAATTTATAATTCCAAGTGTAATAGTTTAATGAAATATAAAATTAAATTTAATATAATTAATATCTCTTTACTAAACTTATTTATTAATCAGTTTAATTAGCGGTTAATTAGCTCTTGCAGTTTCTCAAATTCTCAAAAAATAATCTGGTTTTGTGGTTTTCATCTGAGCAGCCATTTCTGCCTTCTGAGACACCAGCTGGATTGAGAGAGCTAAGAGAGATGGAACTGAGAGACTTGAGGGGTGATGGAAAGGGAGTTAGGAAATTATCTGATAGGATTTATGATTACGCTACATATAACGATTTGGGGAATCCAGACAAGGGAATTGATCTTGTTAGGCCGGGGCTCGGATGTGAAAAGATCCCGTATCCAAGACGATGCCGAACTGGACGCCTTCCAACCGATTCGGGTTAGTATCTGTAACCCACCAAATTGTGTTGATTTTTAAGGGTCAACACAAACTTTTTTCCATAAAATACAAGCAGCAAGCCATGAATGCCACAAAAGTCCTAGTTTTAGATGTTAAAAGGCAATTTCGGTCGTTGCTTACTGTGCTAGATTTTGGAAAGTAACGTTTTGTTCTTTAAATTTTAATTAAGAGCACAAACTAGCTTAATAAAGGTATGAACTATAGTCAAAATTTAATGTAAAACAAGGAAGAAATTGTTCATCTTTTAGGTAGCAAAAAATAGTCCTTGTGTTAGGTCTCTTGCTTTCTTGTCACGTTAAAAAAATGAATAGAGAGGCACGTGCAACACGACACGTGCCTTTGCAATTCTTGGGGAGAAAGAATTCTACAATGACCAAAATGCTCATGTTTATATTCAACATATATTAGATATTCTAAGAATATTTTGAAGAAAAAATTGACCAAAAAACATCCATGATAGCTAAAGGGTGAGCCTAAAAATATAATTAGTTCATTAAACCTCACACTCATGGTACGAAGTCTCGGCCGATCCGATCCAAAACTGGATCATCTAGCCCGAGATCACTGTTTCCCAAAGAGGTCTGACATTGTCTCGAGCGAAATATGTCAATCCCTTTCTGGATCGGAGCCCACCGATTCGACCTCCGATCCCAAGATTTCGAACCATGCTCACACTTATGGAACCACTAATTTGCCCTTGTAACATGTCCAGATTTTCAACATGACTAAAATACCCCTACTCCTGTATGTTCCAGACTTGCATGCAGAGAGCCGGGTGGAGAAGCCCTTACCAATGTATGTTCCAAGAGATGAAGCGTTCGAGGAGTTGAAGAAGAACACATTCTTGTCAGGGAGGCTGAGGGCACTGCTCCATACCTTGATACCAACACTAATTGCCAGCTTATCAGCTGACAACTGTGACTTCAGGGGTTTCTCAGACATAGACAGCCTCTACAAAGAAGGGCTCCTCCTCAAGCTAGGGTTGCAGGATGAACTCCTGAAGAAGCTTTCATTGATTAAGGTTGTCAGTAAGATCCAGGAGTCTAGTCAGGGCCTTCTCCAATACGACACTCCGATGATCGTCTGCAGTAAGCACCCACTGATAATTGTCACCTTGTTATTATTATTATTATTATTATTATTCTCTCTTTTCAAGAATGATCAACAAAAAATTTGAAAAAAAAAACCATTTTATGGTTTTTTTTTTTTCTGTCTCATTTGACTAATCATAGGAGTTTCTTTAAGAGAACTAGGGATACGCTACGTGCGATGCACGTGCACCTTACACATGGCAAACACTTAGAGATATATTGACTGTATAAATGTTTAATTAGCATGTCCCGATGTGGATCTACATATGAAAATTGATCTTGATTAGTAATTTATATCCGTTGGATTAGAGTCTTTTCCATAGTTTGTTTTTAACTGTGAATTTTGAGCATTATTTTAGGTACAAAAAAATTTAAAGGTTTAAAATTATTAATTAGGCTGATTTTTTGAAGAGCGTAGAAAGTAACTAAATGTTCGTGAGTAGGTTGTATTGAAAAGAATAATGACATAGAATGTAATTAAATATTTGTTAAATGGCATTTAATAAACTTTAGGAGAAAATAGGGCATTTATGGTACAGTAGAGATGGAATATTTTTTTTTGTTTATTTTACTTTATATTTTTTTGGGGGGTATGCGACTGCATAGAGCGTGTGGGCGTGCCCCAACCCCAATTTTGGCTTTATAATAGTATAGATTTTGATTATTTACTTGCGAATGAGAGTTACTTCTACCATCCTTGGACTTCCAAGGGTATATTTATCATTTAGTTTGTATAAATACTTTTCAATTCTCGTTGCTATTGCGCATAGTTAGCATTTGGGAGTGCCGTAAAAATACGGTATAGAAAATGTTCGAGTACAATGCAGGTTGGTTATTAAAAAATGGGTTAAAAAATTTAGTAAAAATAATTTAAAAAATAAAGTTAAACACAAAAAAAAAAAAAAAATATTGACAACTTTTTGTCTTATAAAATAAATTTTTTTGGTAGTTAAGCCCGTTCTTAAAGAGATCAGTAACTCGGTGAAGGCGGGTTTTGAACCCAGGTCTATGGTATCATCACCCACAAACTTTACCAACTGAGCAAGCTGGCATCTTATAAAATGATTTTGCATGTTCAAAATTGAATAATCCAGATATAATCGAGAATAATTTGATCATGTTTAAAAATGCGTAAATTTTCCAAAACCTTAAAAAAAGGACACTGTTTGATTCGTTTTTTTTTTAAATAATTCGTAGGGTTCTTACGAATAATTGGAGAATTTACTAACTATGCTATTGCAATGCTGCATGTTCGGTTCTGTAGGTAAATAGACAAACGTACCAGAGGTCGCAAGTGCATAGAAATAAGCTGCTTCAATTTGAGGAGTATAGGATCATTTGGCATTTTTGTTATTTTTATTGAAATTAAGGGTCTTTTTCAATGCTAACTGCAAAAATATGTAACGTGCAGAGGACAAGTTTGCTTGGTTAAGAGATGACGAATTTGCTCGACAAGCAATTGCAGGGATTAACCCTGTCAGCATTGAGAGGCTTCAGGTGTGTACAAGACTAATGCAATTTGGTCATTTTATTTCCTTAGCTAGAGAAATGATAACATGGAACGTGTACACTTTTTAATCAGGTTTTTCCACCCGTAAGCAAGCTTGATCCCGTGATCTACGGTCTACAAGAGTCGGCATTCAAGGAAGAACACATCGTGGGCCTTCTCAATGGGATGTCCATACAACAGGTAATAACGCGAAGCATCCCGACTTTTCGTCGTAAATAATTTATAGAATTTTTTCTTTGGAAATTCAATTATAATGAATTTATTCTTTGGAAATTTCTCAGGCCCTGGAGGAGAATAAGCTGTTTATGTTGGATTACCATGACGTTTACCTCCCATTTCTCGACCGTATTAACGCTCTCGATGGCCGGAAAACATATGCAACTCGTACTCTCCTCTTCTTGACCCCAATCGGGACGCTGAAGCCCATCGCGATTGAGCTTAGCCTCCCACCAGTGGGTCCTGGGTCCGGATCAAAGCAGGTTCTTACCCCTCCTGCTGATGCCACTGCCAATTGGCTTTGGCAACTCGCCAAATCCCACGTCTGCTCCAACGATGCTGGTGTTCATCAGCTTGTTAATCACTGGTAAGAAAGCTTCCAATTGTCCATGGGCTTGGTTTGGGCTCGTCATGTGCAGGAACACAATGCCCAAGTCAGGCATAAGTCTTAAATTGCTAAACAAGATTATAATTTTTGGACCGGGCCTAATCTTGTGAAGCGGCCCAATTTTAGGTTGGGTCTGGCCTAATAATGGGCTTTTAAATTAGGCCAATAATAGTCATTTGGACAATAGAGGCAGTCCAAGGCCGGTATAACGGGTCAGGTTTGAGAACCATCAGGCTGGCTGCAGCACAACCCATGATAACATAAAGGTTTCTTGCCTATTACACCCAATCCCGCTGGGTCTTGTCTTGGGCGGATTCCAAGCCCATGTCGGGTGTTCGGTCTAAGCCTCAACCTATTGCCCATCAGAAAAAAAAAAAAGGTTACGGGTGATTCTGCATGCACCCACATCTTTAAGCTGGGCACCCACAAGTCGAGATGTCGTGGACTATGCCGGCTAGTCCAGCCAAAACAGTATGTATTATCAGTTCGACTGGCCCAGCTAACATGGTGTATCATGTGTCGGCATCCATCAGAATATTTTCCTGGTCGATCATCAGAGCCGACATGTGGTGGGTTGGTTCGGGACATGAAATGGGTGCCCGGCTAAAAGACTTGGGTACCCGTAGAATCAACCAAAAGTTATTTATCGTGGCCGAAATGTCGTCCTAGTCTAGAAAAATGCGGCTCGTTCAACAGGTTGCGGACCCACGCTTGCATGGAGCCGTTTATACTAGCGGCACATAGGCAACTGAGCGGAATGCACCCCATCTTCAAGCTCCTTGATCCTCACATGCGCTACACCCTAGAGATAAACGCCCTAGCCCGCCAGAGCCTAATCAACGCCGGAGGCGTCATTGAGTCCTGTTTCACCCCGGGCCGATACTGCATGGAGATAAGCGCTGCTGCTTACAAGGACAGGTGGCGCTTCGACCTGGAGGGCCTGCCGGCCGATCTCATTAGAAGGTTCGCAAAACAAGTGTATTTCCGCCATTTAAATAAATATGAGTTTGGGGACAATTACAATCGTCTGATCAAACCATATTTTGATCTAAATGGTGGGACCCTTATAATTTTACATTTTTCATGCAGGGGTATGGCCATTGTGGATGCCACGCAGCCTCATGGCTTAAAGCTCCTTATCGAAGATTACCCTTATGCCACTGATGGGCTACTCATCTGGTCTGCTATCGAGAAGTGGGTCCGGACATACGTGAACCACTACTACCCGGATCCGAGCCTAATTCGTACTGACCCGGAGCTCCAGGCCTGGTACATGGAGTCTATCAACGTGGGGCATGCTGATCTTCGCCATGAAAGCTGGTGGCCCACACTCACCAATGCTGACGATCTCATCTCCATCCTCACAACCCTTGTTTGGCTCGCATCTGCCCAACATGCTGCGCTTAACTTCGGGCAGTACCCGTATGGCGGGTACGTCCCGAACCGTCCACCATTGATGAGGCGATTAAGTCCGGAGAAGAATGATCCCGAGTACGAAAACTTCCTCGCCGATCCCCAGCGATTCTTCCTCTCCTCGCTGCCGAGTTTGCTCCAAGCTACCAAGTACATGGCTGTGGTTGACACGCTGTCAACACACTCACCTGATGAGGAGTACCTTGGGGAACGACATCAGCCTTCCATGTGGTCTGGAGATGCAGAGATCGTGGAGGCGTTTGACGGATTCTCAGCAGAGATCAGAATGATAGAGGAGGAGATCAAGCGGAGGAACAACGATCCAAACCTTAGAAACCGGTGTGGGGCCGGGGTTTTACCGTACGAGCTGCTCGCACCAAGCTCCCAGCCGGGTGTCACATGTAGAGGGGTACCCAACAGCGTATCCATATAGGCAGTGAGACGATCCACATTTTCCTACACGTTTCCAATATCTTTGGGATGGGATCTCACAAACAACTAAAAATGCGCAGGTGTGCGCATATGACCCATATTTTTACCCACCCAATGTTACTTGCATTCTAAATCAGTAAATCTAGGATGAACAGCGGTGCGCATTTAATGCAAAGTTGTAAATGTATAACAGCAAGTAGTTTAGTGTTGTAATATATAAAACTATATTGATTATAGACCATTGATGTACGGCTGATTAATGGGCATTAGTCCCATTCATTCTAAACCGTCAAAGTGTTGGTCGTTTGATGGATTAAACACAAGTTTTAACATCATCATCTTTGCCTTATCCTAATTATTTTTAGGTCGGGCCTAATCTTCTGACATGGCCCAATTCTAGGTTGGACTGGTCCTTTTTAACTAACGGGCCTTTAAATTTGGTCAACCTTAGGTGGCCCAATTCTAGCTCAGGCTCAAAACCCGGACCAGACCCACCTGAAATTTTGAGTAAAATCTGGCTCGTGCTCGAGTTTCAGGCTGACCTGGCTATGAAGGGGAGTCCCAACGGATCTCCCCTCTAATTGCATGTGATTCGAATTGTATCGGTCTCGGATCAGTATAGGGCAAACTGATAAGAAATTGTATTGTTATACATGGACCTGGTACCGATCCGATGGAGCAATGACAAATTGACCATGACAAAGGTCGTTGGAGAGTAGCAAGAAGTAAGCAAGAGTCAAGCAATTGGAGTTAACAGTTGACGGGTATCTTATTTATTCTCATTGGAAGGAATTCTTCGTGCCTTTTTGACTCATTTTCACTTGCCGAGAAACCAACAGTGGTGATAGCACTGAGCTGGCATTCACTTTTTGCCAAATCAAAACCACCTTTGGATTCTAGGAATCCATATGCCCGAGAATAAGTGAAAAGGCAAGTAAAAAAAGTGTAAGAATGAATGAAGAATAATTAGAAATGGGAATATTTGCACCTCTACGGGGCACAAATTCAGTGGTTTCGCATCCATCATTAAAGGGTTAATTTCTTAATTCGAGTTTCACACTTTTGCTGGACAAATGATTGGTAGCATACAGACAATCTTCTTGATCACAATTTTGATGACCATGCAAAAGACATAATATAACAGATCAGATGGTAGGAATCATCTAATCAAGTTAAACATATTTGGATTTGGCTTCAAAGGCACTTAGAGCCAAATCCACTTAGGGCTGGACCTGGTTTCCACCAGAAGCCCATGAGCCTGTATTTGACTTGCATTTGAGGCCCAACACATAAATGGTCAGGTCTTAGGCCTAACTCCTTAGGTCCAGACCCGGCTCATTAGGATCCAACTCGTTAATCCCAAGGTCCTAACCAGACAAATAAAAACTGGGAAGGGCCGGACCGGGTGGTCTAATCCCCTAAAGGATGGCCACAGGGACTTTATAATGAATAATTATACTGAATAGTGACTGCAATGCCAAAAAACTCAAATTACTGTATTCCATCTCCATTTATCTTTTCTTTTCTTTTCTTTTTCTGATAAGTATTATCTTTTTTTTTTCACCCTCGTTTATTCGAAAAACAAAATACAAAAACAACCTATCTACCCTGAGTCCGACAGATTGCAAATAATCCGGAGCCTCATGCCAGTAAAGAAAGACTGGAAACTATTTTGGGAAAAGTGGAAACAAAAAACATCTCTGGCAAAAAGAATATAAACAACCTTCATTGAAACCTCGATTGTACACTCACTGAGGACCTCTGTACGGATGATGCCTACACTTCCCAATTAAAGACGCTGCTCCCAGAAATTTACACCTGTCAGACAAAAATGATAAACATCAATCACTTGGTTTGTGGGTTTTCCAATTATCCAAAACTCAGCAAATTCAGAAAGGAGAATTTCATCAAGTTTGCGTAAAGATGATGGGAGTCCAAATGTACCTTATCGTTGTCCTAGGATAGCCATACAAATGTTATATACAAAAAGACACCCTGCGAGATACAATACCATGAGTGGAGCATAGGTACAAATCTTGAAAAGAAACAAATAAGTTGACAAGATATACCTAACAAACTGTTCTTACCCATCTCTGTTACATAAAAATGGAGTGTCACCACGAAGAAATCCAGGAACAAATATTCAACAAATATTGATGGGCTGATTTAAACACTGTTACGATGCTATCTGAAAACGAAGCTCCGATTCTGTTGGCATCTCAATTTCTCAATAAGTGACTGGTAGAATGATTTCAGGGCTTTGATATCACTTCCCTGTAGACGAACAGATCAGAGTTGGAAAAAAGAGTTTCATGGACAGCAACAAGTATTTAAATTACATATTTCCAATTCTTTGGTTGATTCAAATTTGGTTTGCAGGGTTTGAGCCCATAGATAAGTTAGATTGTGCAGGGTCTTGCAACCATGAAGTTGTTTGCTCGAACCCAGCTAATCTAAGGAAACTAATAATGGGTTTGAAGGCCAATTAGGGGAATTATAAGCTAACACTTAATAGTTGGCCAAAAAAAGTCTCACCTGGAAGTGTGGGCCTGACCTCAACTACCAAGACCAGATTCTTACCATGTCCCATGAGTGGACTGGCTAAATAGCGTATACTGAGTGCATCCACTACATGACAGACTGCATTGAACAATACCCATTGGACTTCTATTACATGACATACCATATCTAATGTTCTGCACTGTAATAAGGCAACCCATGCTTGTCACCAAAGTCATCCAAACAAGGGCCCCATCTTGTAAATCACCTGAACCAATCTCTCAGGTGATCCCAAACATACATAATACGACTTATTTTAATGGTTCAATAAACAGTTAACCTTTTGAATCGCTAGGATCATATTATTGTGTGGAATTTTTTTGTAGGTGATGGACGAGGCAGGCCCTACCATTTCCTTGTCTAGATTGACTGATCAACAAACATGACTAGAACATACACAATAAAAAAACCTAAGAAAAGAAACTTTTTCCGCACAAGAGTGAGGTAATCATTTCCACATACACCATTTATTTTTGTTACCTGCAATTTTTGACAGTATTGCTCAGCCAGATCTTGTGGGCAATGTGCAGTTCGGAGACCTTTCGACACAAAACAGATGAGGAAATCATCACCGAACTTCTCATACATCACTTTTTGAGCCACCACGATTTCTCCAAAAAGAAGAAGCTGCCATACACAATCAGGATGTGAGGAAAAGCTTGTAATTTACTTTTGTAATCACAATAATTTATATTAAAAGCAAGGGTTGTCTCTTTCTAGTAAAATATCCGTTCGACCTATGTAATTTAAAAAGATTTACCAACCAAGATGGCTTCTGTTTAGTTCTGTGAGCTTCCTACTGAAAGGAAACTAATCTATTTCCAGAAATGGTATCCGGATATAAGAGGAAAAACACAAATACAGAAGTAACCACAATAAATCATTTTTTTTATTAGATGTCTCCGAAGAGACCACATAAATTATATTATAGCATAAGAATACAATGATGTCTGACTCTTTTTGACTTTTGAGATATCGAGTTGTGCTATCTCCAAAAGGCTCATCATCTGGAACAGAATTGCCAGCTGAGCTTGCCTCAGATAAGCTGAAACTGAATACTCAACTATTGACAGAAGAGTGACTGTCAAAAGACTGAGTAAGCAAGTGGACCTGTAAGGCTCAGTCTATGTTGAGCCAAGGCCCAACATATGCGGTCTTATCAGATGTTATTAGATGTTTAGACAAACTTAGGACTGGCACATCAACAAAGCATAAGAGTAGAACAAGATACAGGTAAGGAGTACGTGGAACTTTAGTAGCATCATATATTGCAGAAGCATGGAGTAGTAGTTGATTTCAGTATGACGGGATATGAGATCGAGATCTTACAGTATTAGTATCACGAAACTCGAAAGAATTGTCAAATACACTGTACAAACAACAGTTGGTTGCGAAATTCTCAATTATAAAGTTTTGGAAACCAGGTACCTGAGGAAATTCAATCAAGTTAGAATGAGGAAATAATCACTGAGCAACATAAGTTAATTAGAATAAGTTCACAACGCAGATAACCTTTTCTTCAACATGAGGGCTGGTGCACCAGTCTTTAATTAGTCTAATAAATATCTGTACACAACTCTGAGAAGAAGACAACGTAAGGACATTAGGTTTCAGTCTACCACCATTCCGATATTATACAAGTACCAATCTTTTAGTATTCGACACGTAGAGTAATATTAGTAAGGTGTGACTATCATACACACCTTCCTCACAATGATATCCTTATGGTTGCAAGAAGTATACAAGAGCAACTGCATTATCTGATCCAAGTAGCCCCTGCTTTTGGGAGCAATGAAAACTGAAGATAGATCATGTGTCGTCATCACATGAAGGAAGGTATACAATGTTTTCTGAAGCTCTTGCAGTTCACGAATTTCCTATAAGAAGTAAGGATACAGTGTGAGATGTGAACTCATTCTTAACATGCAAATACATTAAGATTTTCGAATGTTTGCAACACCACTATATGATTCCAATAAGAACATATGTTCACCAGAATTATCATGAAAATATATTTCAGAATGGCAGTATTGTCTTCTATGACACGGAATTTAGAAATATGCCAAGATTACCAAATGTTTCTATGTGAAAAGGTTAAGAAGTTTTAAGGACCAAAAGCTTTGCGCTATCAATTAGTAAGATTGTATAGAAAATCCAGATAATTGCCCAATAAATTATATTTACATTCTTGATTACTAAAGAATGAGGAAGAAGATTAAATCCAAGAATTTGAAATCAATATTTAACATTTCCCAACCTCATAAAATTATGTGGAGTGAATCAATCATATATATTGACATCTAATAAACACCCAACTCCCCATACCTCAGTATTACTTCCAGGTCCTGAAGGAAATGCATCCGTTGGGAGAATATGAAAGACCCTACTTGCGATGACAGGAAATATTTCTTCCAATATGTCACGCACCAAGGTATTGAATTTGCATATAAGCTGATTAATAAGTACGAGGAAATCCACCATTTCTTTTGGCTGCAATCATCACAGTTCCAAGAGTCCAAGAATAAATATTTGACATTATAATGACAAGAACCTTAAAAGTACACAAATGCCTTAAACAAACACACAAAAAGTCAACCTTGGCATCTGAAACAGCAGACTATCATACTTTCAACATAAATCAGTAAAATGGCTCCTTCTGCTACTCATACAAGAACTAGTGCATTGTCTTCCAAATTAAGAACATAATATTGGGATGAATTGAGAGGGGGTGTTGGATGTTTGATTAGCAATCAAAAGATAAAGCAACATAATAGTTCCGTCAAAATAACAAAACTGTGCTACTAGCACACCTGAAAGACAGGAGATCAAAAGCCTCATGACGTAGCTTGTGACGTAGCTTGAGAAATGTAAAAATTTGAACAGAGATACAAAAAAAAATGCATATTTCTTTGAAGGTGCAACATGTGAAAGAGATGCATGACTGAAAATACATGTATTACACTTCAATTAGCATATCAAAAAGCAGACAGATAAACCACTCATCTGAAGATCGAAGGGCCACAAATAATCTCACAAAGCCAACTGAGGCTGTGATACTACAACTACAACTTCTTTTTTGTTGAAGATCAGCTCCCTAATCATGCAATGCAAGCTCTCTTTCATGATAAACTGGGTATTTATTAAGAGTAGAATCATTTTTTTTACCCAGAGAGATTTATTGTAAACCAACTTATTTTTTTGGTTCTTCCCCTGGTCGCTTTGTAACCTTTTCATTTATATTAATAAAAGGGGAGTAGAAGAGGAGTGCACAGGGGAATGGGCACGATCCAACTGGTTCTAAGAAGAGTGTTGATGATGAAAAAACGCATGAGCAGGAAAGTAATCCTAAATTAGCAAAACAGAAGATAGGACAAGAACATCCCAAAGATATTCAACATGAAAAAGATGGAAGCATTAAAGAAGGTTTCCAGTCACCGCGATAGTCTCTAAAAGATGTCACACATAAGTAGAATGTGGATATTTGAGACATTAACAGGAGATTAATATTGGCACATAATTTTCCTTTGTCCTTGAATCTAGGATATAAGATTAACAAAAAAAATTATCCCAAAAATAGAGAACTGTTATTATACCTCACAATCCGCAAGCAATTGCTCCAGTGCCCTGGGGAGGTAAGGAAATACAGATGCTCCCAGAGTGTCTATCATGCGGTGAATAAATGACATGACCTGCATATTTCATAAAGTTAGCATCAGGTAATACTCCTTATGGAAAAAAAAAAAAAAAAAACATCAGGTAATACTGATCTTAAAGGCACCCATATCCATTTCGTACCTTACTTCGCAAAGGATCACTCTTTGGGAACACCACAAGAATTTTAAGGAGAATATCCAATGTCTGGAACACAAAGCAACCACATTATTACTACGGACATGTCATGAAAATCCATAAAATGATGCCAAATCTCCCCTACAAGTTTTACAAGGAAACATAACCTTATACGATGGGCTCCATTTATCACCAAAGAATGAAAAAAGAAGAAGGTATCTAATATGGTGCAGCATGAGATTTCATATTAACTTCCCATCTGTCTTCCACATGTTGCACAAGCATATACCAAGTGGTCAATATCGGGCTGATCCTATAGGCCATAGCCAATCATAGAGGAGGCCCACCAATTTAATGGTTCCTCCCACCCCCGGCATGTATATCGCATTGATGGTGAATGGGAGAGGAATCATGATATCTCATGCTGCACTGCATAATCCATACCACTTCAAAATTATGCAAACTCAATGAATTAACTGACAGACAAAGCTACCATTCAAAAGCTGCTTAACCACACTTTGAATCCATAAAATCAACTGAAATTTTCTGAAAAATCATATTTGCATATATCATTAAGAAACATAAACAAAACAAGCTCTTATATACCAACCTGCTTGAACATAATGCCAATTGCGGGGCGACTAGCAGTGACAAGACGCTCACTGAAGCCCTAAAGTACCAAGAAAAAGAAAAGAAAAAAGATAAGCACAACATGCATTTGCATATGTGAACTGTGCATATTCAATTCAAAAAATCATGTTCGGGATGCTGTAAAAGAGCCAGAAAATCCTGCCTAAAGTTAAATTAATCCTGCCTAAACTGAGGATACTAAAACTATTACAATTAAAAATAGAAGACTTCAATTCCTGAAAATAAACCCATAAAAACCCACAAACCAACATAAACGACTTATGACTGACAAAGAACTAAACTTCATAAACCAAACCTAAACGGGGCTGATTGAAAATATAATGATAGAGTGCTAGCCTAAACGAAGGTAAAATGTACAAAGAAGTCTACCAATACAAAATTAAGGGGCTTAAGGATGGAGAAGAACCTTGCTCAGTGCATTAACTGCCATGATTACTTGCTGGATATTTGCAATTTTTGCAAAAGATTCTTCTGAATTTTGTACTTTGGCATCTAAGAGGACGACCTCAACCTGGATTGAAGTATATATATTTCAGACTGCACAAATCAAATATCAACTGGCTAATGGGAAGATTTCAAATGATTCATGCATATACTGGAAAGAAATAAAGAGAGAGAAAAAAATTAAACAATAAAGGCTCTTTCGTTTAACTATACATAATAGTATATCCCATAAGAACAAAAAATTCCACCTGAACCTGTTGGCAAAGAGGAGTGAGCAATGAAGAGAGGTACTCAGATTGCTTTTCTGGTGATACATCATCCATCCCAATTAATAAACCAATTGCCTGCACACAGTCAACATAAATCAAATCGAACCAGCTAAAAAGGATGAAGCAGCCTCAATCACTCTGACAAAGAATTCTGTCTATTTCAAAGATATGAGGAATATTTAGACTCAGTAACCTCAAATATGTGACTCCCATCCTCGGTTCCTGAACAGTTCTGCTCTTTCAATGTCCAATCCAATTGTGTAAATTGAGCCACCTTATCTTGCAGACTCTAAGCATCATTAACAGAAAAGAATGAAGAAATTGAAAAGAAGTACAAGAACAGAACAGCAAATGGGGATCCAAACATATAACATAGGAAAGAAGAGAACAGGGAAAAGGATATAGTAGAAAATACCTGCAAAATTGTCTCTATGTAAGGCACAAGCTTTGCTTTCAGCAATTTCACAACTCTCATGAAGAGATAGCTTGCTCTCCGACTCACATTGATATTCGGATGGTGTATACCCCTTTCATCCAGAAAAGCAACGAGCACGAGACGTATATACTGTGTGTTCTCCTGAACAAACTTCAAATATCTTGTAACTGTCTCCAAGTATACAAGCGCCACCAACCGACTAGAATGGCAAGGAAACCTTGCCAATAAGAGCATGGGCACCAATTCTTTCAAGAGCCCACTTCCAGCCCTCATCCCTTCGTCGCTTATTGATTCTCCAAGGGAATAGAAAAGAGATAGTGCAGCCTCAACCTCTTCAACATTTCTCTCCGAAGAAGACACAAGAGCACTAGCTAACGAATTTTTAATAAATATCTGAGTAACTTCTGGTGCAACACGGCCCACATTACAAAGCAACACAAAAAATTCCTTGCGATACTCCACCATCCGATCTTCCTCTTCCCTCCCAATCTTATCCGGCATATTCAGGTTATATCGGTAAACAGGATCATAGCAAATTTGTGCCCGGATCACCTCCAATATCTGACCCACATGAAGCACCTGTTTCTCCCTCAAGGGAGAAAAACTCTTCATCGTGGAAACATAAACCGACAGAAACTGGACTATATTGAAAGTTGTATCCACATCGCATTTCTGCATGACATATAGGACAGAGGGTAAGACTTCATCCAAGAGTTCCATTGATCTCCCTTTCATGTCCTCTGAATCCAGACGTTTGGAGCAAACCAGAGCCTCGGCTGCATAGCCAGTAAGCAAAGCTGCCAGTCTGGAAACCAACTCGGAATCCCCATCCCCAGTCACCAAATCAAAAACCCGACTTATCTGAAGTCCCCGCAAAAGCGAGAGTTTCAATTGTGGGTCCATCCGCTTAGATACAATGGCCAGGACACAACCAGCGGCCGCACCATGGAGTTGCTCTGGCAGCCCATCAACCAAAATAAGCTCGAACAACAACGGGACAAAAGCATCATTTGCAATTAATCCAATGTCAATCCAAGATATGAACCTCCTCATAGAATCTAAAACGCTAGTACACAATTCTGGGTCAGAATTTCTGTACAAGGAGAC
Organism: Euptelea pleiosperma; assembly: GCA_035048495.1. Classification (NCBI taxonomy): domain Eukaryota; kingdom Viridiplantae; phylum Streptophyta; class Magnoliopsida; order Ranunculales; family Eupteleaceae; genus Euptelea; species Euptelea pleiosperma. Next base: position 32,363,239 of record CM068549.1, on the reverse strand, counting down.
AATGTCATACCAAGCCCCGACAATCTGAGCCACACACTGTTGCCTCATCGCATCTTTAACCCGTCCAGCAACAGCTACTTCCTCTACACTACGGGGGTAGTCTAAGCTGATCAGCTCATCATCCAGGGCATTCAAAACCCGGCAAAACATGTCAATGACCGGCGAACCTTTGCTTAGGTGCGAGAGGAAATCAACAAAAACCGATGACCAAATCAATGGATATTCGAAGTAAATGAGAGTAACCAACACCTGAGCGAACTTGTTCTTTATAAACACCGGGCCATCCAAAACCCTAACCAAGTTGCTATCGTCCAGACCTTCGTAACAAGCCATTGATAAAACTGACTTCCTAATAAACAACTTCTCGTGGGGACTCACAGAGGAGTACCGGAGACGAAGCACTTCATGGAGAGTCTGCAAGCACCAAAACTGGACTTGGACAGATTTAGTGTAAGAAAGGCGTTCTATACAGAGACGACAGATCGTAGGGGTTTCCTTTATTTGCTGACAGTACGAAACCGCCTGTGATTTCAGGACAGGGTCGACGGTGCCGAATTCACCGAAACTAATGAGTATAGCTTTCTCAAAGTCGTCCATGGTGATTCCAGAACCCTAAAAACGCTCAAAACAAGACCTGAAAACCCTAAAAAACCTGGACTTTTAGTTCTTCAGTCCTTTATGCTTCTCTAAAGTTGTTGAATCTCTCGAAAACTCGTTAATTTTACTGGAAATCTTCTCCTTTCTGTCCTTCCAATAAATAATCTTCCTTTACAGATTTAAATGAATGGATTAAAGTAATTAAACTAAGAAAAGAATAGATCAAAAGTTTGATTTCCAGAGCAGAGAAAAACGTTCTGAATGCTGTAAATGATCGATCGAAACTTACCACGATCGACGAAAGAGACGATCATTCGGTCGATCGAGCGAAGGATCTTTTATTTTATCAGAAATTAGGGTTTTTGATGGTTGGAGATGAACTGAGTCTAGGGTTTTGTTGTTATTTTAATTTAAGAGGGACTGGAAAGAGAAAACCGTCGTCTTCGTTGGAGGAAATGGCGTGGAGGAAGAAACGATTGGAGACTTGAAGAGGTGGTATTATATAGCCTTTTAAATTACTGACCTCCTTGGTTTTCAACAGAATAACTGAAATACCCTAAACTTTATAAATCGAAGTGATCAAAATACCCTCGTATCTGCTCTACAAGGGTAAGGGCATAGATGTCCGCTGAGTGGGAGTTAGTTTAATGCAAACCCAAACAGAAGCCCAAGCCTAGGCCTAACTTCATAAAGAAATGTAATTTTGTCTGTCTAAAGTGGAAGCCAGTGCATATTCCATGATCAACAGCCGTCAAGGCCTTAAGCAAGACTGTCAATGAGGCAATCTTGTGCTTTGTCATTCTAAGCCTCAAGCACATTTGGTGATTGTGAACCCTTAAGGTGTGCTATATAACGTGGTTCTAAAATCGGCCATTAGAACGAAAATAACGGCCATTATAACGGGTTCAGACCTACCCATTACGTTATGAACCGTTATAATGGCCTTTTTTTTTTTTTTAAATAACAACCATTGGTTTATGAAAATGATTGTGAAAAAATGCCCGTTATTTCCGTTATAAGAAAATTTAAAAGCCCACTTGAAAATTCTTGAAAATTTCGCCGGGACTCGTAGATTTAAAAGCCCAGTGGGCCATCTAAGTCTTTAAAAACACTTTCAAGGTTGCAAATGGACCAGTAAGTTTTAAGGCTTGGCCCACTTTGGCCCGGGCTTAAAGTCTTAGACTAAGAGATTCAGCTCTTTTATGGGCCTGGACCTATTTTAAAGGCCAATAATTTTCGGTAAGGTCCGGACCTGACTTGGACGACTGAACGAACCCTTGTAGTACTATGCTTTAGAAATTGCCTAACTAGTCCTACCCACAGCTATGTATGGCATGTGTTAGATCATATAAATTTATATGAGGAATGCTAGTGAGCAACATGGCGTTGCACAGATGATAAAATACTTCGAAAACACACCATGTATTAAAATACATTTTTTTTTCTTGTCTTGTAGGGGTTGCATCTGTGCAACGCCATTAAGGAGCTGCTTGCTAGCATTCCTTGATTCTATATACACTATTCTTGACTAAAATCATTTTATAAGTGGTAAGTCTTGCTTAGATGCGTGTGTCAAACATGCTAATTAATTAGGTTCAAGTCTGCACTTTTTAAGTACAGTTCAAATGGAAGACTGTAAAAACCTCACAAAGAGCATACTAAGGTATTCCAATATCAATTATTCCAAGAGTCTGACAAAAGACTGACAAGCAAGAGCGGAGCTGCGGAGGTATATATTGATGTGTCTCATTTGATGCTTCTTCATGTTCTGTGCAGGCCGTAGACTCTGGGGGTTGTACAGCATGGACCAGTTGCGCCAAAATATAAAGTGTCGTCATGAGGAAATATGGACCCTGCTTAGTATCTTGTCTGTAGTTTGCAGGAAAATGTTTGTAGGCAAATATTTGATAATCAAATTGTTGTATGGTTGGGGAGGGGAGAACAAGGGGGATGAGAGAGTCATTGGGCTAATGTTTGCAGCCAAAACATTAGACCACTTTTTTGGCAAAAAAAGATTGGGTCTGATGCAAATATTTGTTGGATATTGCGCCACCAACCACACGCAATTGCCACAAACGTTTGTAGTGCTACCGAGCAAGGCCACAACTGCAAATTGGGCCAAAAGACAAAGTTACGAGTTCACTACACAACAATTTAAACAAGTTAAACTGCTAAAAAAAAGACGAAGTACCCCTAGCTGGATTTAAATGAGAAAAAGGGAAAAATTAATCAAATCCAAAATATAAGAATGTACCTGATAAGACAGAAGCATATGTAGCACTCTCCTTCGAGCTTATATGCTTCTGATAAGATAGAAGCATATGAAGCATGTAAAATTTGCTTGTGATACATCTCTATATATTCTTTGATAATGTGGTTTTAACCTAGCATGAAAAAATGGATCCTGGGAAAAACTGATAGTAGCATTGCCAAAAACTATGATGTAGGTAACTTTAGTCCATATTGTAGATATCTAATCCAAGTGACTTAGCACCTTCAAGTTCAATGGCGCTATGGTCAACCTCAGCATGAGTGAAAGACATTTCTCAGGTTCTTATTGCACCAATAAATAAGAGACATGGAAAGATATATCGCACATTCTGTATTAGATCTTCGCCACACAAACCTTCACCGTAATCTAAGAGTGTAAAGGCCTATAAGGCTATAACAGTAAACAAAAATGTGAGTTTGTGTCTTTGTAAATCATGCCACTGGACGCTGTACCCTCCACATACCTGAAAATCAATTTTACTGCTAAAAAATGTGCATCATTAAGATTATGCATGAACTGACACACCTGATTTACCACAAAAGTTATATCAGGAGTAGTGAATGTTAAATATTGTGAAGGAACCATGCAAATCCAGTTGCTTGCTAGATTAGACATCAAAACTCCTTTATGGCATCTAATCTTTTGTTAAAAAATTACTGTAAATGGATACTGGAAAGAAAAAAAAAAGCTAACAGCTCATCTAGTTATAAGAGCATTGCTTTAAAAGCTTTAAGGCTTACATCTTTAGGCAAGGCCTAAGGTATTCTGACGGGCAGCTTAGAGAGAGCTTAAAATTCAATCTGAGAGACAATACATCCATAACTTCACAATTTAGTGTTTTTTGTGGGGTGTTCGGTTCCAGCAAGAATTATATTATAATAAAATTAATTCATTGTTTGGCTGTTCCAAAAGGTGTGTTTTCGAATGTTGTTGGGTAAGTAGATTCACTAAAAAAGACGGTCTACACTTATGGTGAAATAATTCCATTCAAATAGAATTATCACTGAAACCAAATACCCACTTTGGGTGTGATTTTCTTAACAAGAATGGCCCTGTTTCTACAAAAGCAACAAATGTTGAATGATTTGCAAGTGCTTGCTTTTCTTCTTCTTTTATTTCCTTTATTTTTATTATGGGGGGGGGGGGGGGGGGGGGGGGAGCACACCTTCAAAAAGGTTAGAAGCCAGATTCCATAAATCCCACCAAATGTATCCCCTAGGTCAAATATGGACCTGATCAGGTGGTCCAATTCTAACCATCTGGTGAATAGACATTTCCAGGTAAGTTTCCTTTATCTTCTTGATTCTTGACTTTCTAAAAGAATACGATAAATTGAATGTTTATGGTAAACTGAAGTGATCCATATTTGGCCTTAAAGAATTCCTAGTTCTAACCTCCCAACCCCAATGTGTGTTGCCTGATACAGGTAGGAAGGATGCTTCTCTTCATCCCCTCACACTCGCATAAGCATTCCATTTTAAGTATTTAATCATAATATTTTCTCTCAAAAGTAATGAAAGGGTTAATCTTATAGGAACGAGACTTATACTTCACACCTCAAGGGTTTTGCTTTCTTCTTTGGTGTGCTTCTCTTCAATTTTTGGACAATGCTCAGTGACTGAAGGAATCTCTGCAAGAAAAAAACTAAGATATAAAAAAATAAAAAAAATAAAAAAAAACACTGAATGCAAAAGATAGTAGATAATATCCGAAAGATCCTACCTCAATGTAAGCAACTTTATCAATTTGGTTAACTTTATCAATTTGGTTAAAGTTGAGAAGAAAATCCACCATGTAGATCTTGGTATCACCACCTATATTTCTGAACAAGGCAGTGTATTGCATTTTCTTTCTATTCATGCAGTGGTTTACTTGAAACAAATCTTTGATTAGGAACATAACCAGCTTCCCTCATCTGCAACCACAACTCTCCTAACACCTTGTATATCTCATCCATTTTTGGATGTGATCTGTCTTCTACTAAGAACACGTGGACCCCATCCCTAACCTCTATCCAGCTTTGACCAGGAACCTTCCTAACACCTCTGCTTTTCATCAGTTTCCTAACTCTGGCAACATCGTCCCAGCTGCCCGTCAATGCATAGATATTGCAAAGCAACACATGAGCTGCAGAATTGGACATATCCAATTTCAAAATACTCTCCGCAGCACGCTTTCCAATCTCCATATCCCCATAGGTCCTACATGCTGCAAGCAGAGTCTTCCATACCACGATATCAGGGTCAAATGGCATTTGATTGATAAAGTTCTCTGCTTCTCTTAGGTGTCCAGCACGGGCAAGCAAGTCAACCACACATGAACAGTGCTCCCTCGTTGGTACAATCCCGTGCTCAGTTTCCATGGTTCTGTAGTACTGGCACCCTTCCTCTACCAAACCGACACGGCTGCAAGCAGAGAGAACTCCAACAAAGGTGACGTGGTTCGGCTTAACACCTACGCTTCTCATAATTTCAAAGAGTTTGAGAGCTTCCTCCCCATACCCATACTGAGCGTACCCCACAATCAAACTACTCCAAGAGACGACATCAAGATTATTCATTGATTCAAACAGTTTCCGAGCATTAATGAGGGCCCCGCATTTAGCATACATGTCAATCAATCCATTTGTAACTGAAATCTCAACCTCGAACCCGGTTTTCACAGCATAGTCATGAACTTGATACCCCATTTCTAGAGAGGGTAAATATGCACAAGCACCCAATACATTAGTCAAGGTGATCTGATCAGGCTTGTGTTGAGAACTATGCATCAGTTTTAATAGTCGAAAAACATCATTGGTCTGGTTGTGTTGCACACATGCTGTAAGAATTGCATTCCAAGAAACTAAATCTGCACAATTTGTCATCTCTTCAAAGATATTGAAAGCATCAGAGAGATTTGAACACTTTGTATACATGGTAAGGAGAGTGTTACACACAGGAACATCCAAATCGAAACCCATCTTAATAATGTAGGAATGAACCTGTTGGCCTTGATACAATGTAGCAGAACTTGTGAAGGCACAAAGAAGACAAAGGACGGTGATTCTGTCTGGGATCAACCCCGAATGCCTCATCTGAGAAAATAATGACATGGCTTCATCGGCATCACCACCATAAGCAAACCCTGCAACAATTGCATTCCATGAAACTAAATCAGGCCTGCCTATCCGATAAAATGCTGTTCTTGCGGAATCTAAATTACCACATTTCGCATACATGTCACTAAGGGAACAACCAACAAAAACATCTCTTCCTAGCCCAAATTTTATACTCATTCCATGTATCTGTCTACCATATTCCAACTCCAAAAGATTGCTACACGCGCTAAAAACACTCCCAAATAGAAACTCATTTGGGTAGTAAACACCAATAGAAAGCATTTCCTTAAAAAGGTGCAAAGCTTCTAACTCACAACCCTGCTGGGCAAACCCAGTAATCATTGAACCCCATGATATTAAATCCTTCACTGCAATCCTGTCAAACACAACCAATGCATCATCTATTTGGTCAAACTTTGCGTACATCGCTATGAGGGCATTCTGTGCAATAAGATTGGACCCAAATTCAGATTTGACGACATGGGTATGCACCTGCCTCCCTAATTCGAAATCGCTCAAACCCAAGCAGGCTCTTATAACACTTCCAAAGGTGAACTGATCGGGCATAAGACCCAATTGCTGCATCTGGGAATACAATTCGATTGCACCCTCCTCTTGACGATTCTGCAAATACCCAGCAATCATTGAAGTCCAAGAAACCACATTTCGTTGGGGCATTTCATCAAAAACTTTCTCAGCATCTTTCAATGACCCACATTTTCCGTACATATTGAGAATATGGTTTTGAAGAATAATGTCTGACTGAGAGGTAGACTCAACGAGATGATCATGGACTTTCCGACCGTGTTGTAGAGATTTCAGAGAGGAACAGGCGGAGATCAAATTGGCGTAAGTGCTGGGTTTAATCTGGAAATGAGTTTTTCTTTGGAGAAAATCAAAAGCTTGGAGAGCTTCTTTGAAGAGATTTTGCTTGCACAAGGAGCTAATGTAGTCATTGCTTGACTGTTCGGTATTGAGGTTCGGTAATACCGTTGGTTGGCCGTTGGGGTGACGGTTGTTAATTAAAACTAGTCGTTGGGGTTTAAAACTTTTAATCATTGTTACGCGCTAAAAATAAGGCAGTGAAAGGGGAAGATTTTAGAGTAAAATTAAACCTTATAGAGGTTTGAGGCTTTGAGCCTTTGGGGTCAGCTTTGGAAAGTTTTATGGGACCGGTTTTGCCACGTGGTGAAGGGCCATTGAGCTGCAAATTGCCACGTTTAAGAAACCCCTGAGTAAAACTTCACTGACCAATATGAGCCACGTGGCACATTTTTAGAGGGCACTGTGCCACTGACCGTATGGATGTTTGGACAATCCTTAGGTGGATCTACAATCGAAAAAATAACGTCATTAGTGATTTCTAAGGGTGGATTGAAGTCATTTTCATGGGTTGATTTTAACCGTGAAATTTGAGCATTATTGACCATTATTTGGGGTACAAGGATCCAAAGGTTTGAAATCACTAATCAGACTGATTTTTAGTTTGTAGTCCATCTAGGGGTTGATCAAAAACATCCATACGGTCATCATCTTCTAAGAGTGTGCCACGTGGGATATATTGTGGGACGGTCAGCGAAGTTTTACTCCTTTCTACTCTCCACTGCCAGTGTATCATGTGTCTCCATGATGCTTAAATGTTAAACCTTTACTCCCATCTCTCTTACACGGCGAAGGCCCACAAAATCAAATTTTCTCCCGTTAAAACCTCTAGCTATGTTATCAGTCTCTCCCGCCCTTTCTAAGATCAAAAACCGCTACTCTGCTTCTTTCCATTCACTTAACCCTACCCATTCAGTCTCCTCCTCTCCAATCTCCCCTGACCTCAAAACCCTCTCTCTCCTCCTCCAAGCCCACCTTTCAACCTCTCACCTTCTTCAAATCCACGCTCGAATCTTCCGAATCAGCGCCGATCAAGACAATCTCATTGCGACTCGTCTAATCGGCCAACACCCACCTCAATTTGCTCTCCGTGTATTTCACCATCTCCAAAAGCCCAATATCTTCCCATTCAATGCCATCATTCGAGTCCTTTCCGAAGACCGTCTCTTGATCGACGCTTTCTCCGTTTTCAAAATTTTAAAATTCCGATCACTTTCTCCTAATGATCTCACCTTCTCTTTCCTTCTTAAAGCTTGTTTTCGGTCTAAAGATGTCCGAAATGTCCAACAAATACATACCCACATTATAAAATCGGGTTTTGATAACAATTCCTCTGTTTGCAATGCCCTCCTCGCCATTTATGCAAAGGGCGTGAGAGATTTAGTCTCGGGTCATAAGCTGTTTGATGAAATGCCTGAGAAAAGTATGGTATTTTCATGGACTTGTTTGATTGCTGGTTACGCTCAATTGGGTCGGTCCCAGGACGCTCTGACTCTTTTCTTAAGAATGATCGTAGAGAATTTGAAGCCAGAGGATGGTACCATGGTGAGCGTTCTGTCTGCGTGTTCGAGTCTGGACATTCAAGAAATAGAGAAATGGGAAAAGGTTTTCTTAGAATTCGACAGTCATGATGATGATATTAATGATTTTTGTCATGATTCGATTGATACTGTTCTCGTTTATCTGTATGGGAAATGGGGAAAGATTGATAAGAGTAGGGAACTGTTTGATAGAATTACTGAGAGAGGAGGAAGAAGCGTGCTGCTCTGGAACACCATGATTAGTGGGTACGTCCAAAATGGTCACCCTATAGAGTCTTTGAGTCTTTTCCGATTAATGGTGGCAGCTCCCAATCCGAAACCCAACCATGTTACGATGGTTAGCGTGCTCTCAGCTTGTGCTCAAGTTGGTGATTTAGAACTTGGGAGATGGGTTCACAAGTACATGCAAACGGGAGGACGTAAAGGTATTTTAGAATCTAATACATTCCTAGCCACAGCCCTTATAGACATGTATGCTAAATGCGGGAGTCTGGAGATGGCAAGGGAGGTTTTTGATCGGATGGTTGCCAAAGATGTGGTGTCTTTAAATGCCATGATCATGGGTCTTGCTATAAATGGTCAAGGAGTAGAGGCATTGAGGCTCTTCAGAAAAATGGAAGGATATGGTGTACATCCCAATGGGGGGACCTTCCTAGGCGCGTTGTCTGCGTGCAATCACTCAGGATTGGTCGATGAAGGGCGACAAATTTTCCTAGATATGGGCCCATGCTACTCGATCATCCCTGAACTCGAGCACTACGCCTGTTATATTGATCTCCTCTCACGTGTAGGGTATGTTGAAGAAGCCCTCGCTGTTGTGACCTCCATGGCTGTTGAGCCTAATGGTCTTGTGTGGGGAGCGTTACTTGCGGGGTGCTTAGCATACTCGAGAGTAGAGGTAGCTCTGGATATTGCTAGAAGACTTGTTCGGGTGGACCCCAATAATTCTGCTGGCTATGTAATGTTATCTAATGTATATGCTGCCGATCATCGATGGGGTGAACTTTCAGAGTTGAGGCAGTTGATGAGGGAGAGAGGGGTGAGGAAACAGCCTGGGTGTAGTTGGATCAGCGTTGATGGAGTTGTGCATGAATTTCTTGTTGGGTCCAAATCCCACCCTCATATTCAAAGCATATATCACATACTGGATGGATTGTTCAAGGAGATGAGATCATTGAGCCCTTAAAACGCCCCTGAAAGGTACATGTGGGGATCCTGATATTACTCCAAAGCGCACTCCTTTAGGAAGAGAGTGTGCTTTCGAGATGGATACAAAAGCCAAAATGGAGTCTGTATCATGGATTCATGGTGAAGGTAAGGTAACACTGTTATTCTTGCTAAAAACAATAGACCAAATGTGTTCGAGTTTATTGGCTCCTCCGACCCGGCAGCATTCATGAGTCGCTAGTTCAACTGTCCCTCGGAGACACGGTCGAGAAGTACCATGCATGATCGCCCCGTCCTTTCTTTCTCTTGGTCCCAGCATGGAAAACTGAAGTGTGCTCCTGGATACTGTGGCCCTCTCATGACAGAACGGAACCACAAAAGTCAAAGGCCCTATGCCGTAGTTTGCTCCCGGGTGACCCAGCTTTCGCAAGGCGATGCACCATCTGATCATGATCCAAGGGTGCAGACGACATAATAGCACATAGAGCGTGCCCATTTTGGTTGGTTGGCCAATGTGCTTACAACCTCACTTCCTTGCGACCTCTCTCATTTTCTTTTGCTTTGGAGGAATACAAGGTCCTTGTCAGCAGACCATTCGTATACTTGGCACATGCAAGGGGGTGAAATCGACCATTTCATTTCATGGATCCAACCTAAGACATCTCAGAACCCCAATAATTGACCTGATTTGAATGATTGTAGCCATTTGATCTTACATACTTCTTTTTTTTCTGTAAAAATGTAAATGTATGTTCTTTAATACGTCTAAAAAGATGTGTCAAAAGCTACTACAAAAGTTTGAGTATTATTTGGTTCTGATCTTAAAAAATTCGAACAATAATTCGGCAAAAAATTTGGAAGATTGGCGAAAGTTCACAACAATTTTTATTTGTGTTTGATTCGTCTATGATCTAAAAGTTTGTTACAAATTCGCAACCAAAAAATGTAAGACTTAGAAGAGATTAAAGTGTAGACATTCATACCAAAAATCCGCTTATTTGATGATTTGTAGCCATAGGTTTTAGTATTAAAAAAAAAGTGGTTGAATCCAACTGCTAGAATCATGCCTTAAAAATCAAGTACTAAAATCTAATGGCTAGAGATTACCAATCAGGGTGATTTTGACCTAGTTTTTTTTTTTTTTTTTGAGCTACTAAAGTCTAGAAATACCCAATTTTCTTCTCTTGCCTTCGTTCTTATGTCAAAATGGGTTGAGCCCTAAAAATTAAGAACCCCACAAATTGTGAATCGATTTAGTGAATTATGAGGTTAAATTAAGCTAAAAAACGGTTATAACGGCTGTTGTAACAGCGTTATAAGAGTAATGCCCCTTATATTGTTGTCATTATTTTACTGTTAAAACACCATCGGCCGTTTTTCACAATTTTTTTCAGAAAATAATGGCCGTTAAAACTAAAATAACGGCCATTATTTTCTAAGCGTCAAAACGGTTTGGTAACGTAATGGGCTTTTTGGGTCAAAACGGTGTTATTTTAAACCATGATCATAACAGTCGCCTACTATTTATCAATTATAATGATCCCTTTAAAATCATGATCTCTTCATTACATTAATAAAATGGTGGTGAATTATGACATCCAACCTAATAGTGACTCAAGTAGTTATATTGTCACAACCTTGAAATTATTGGTTCAATAGCCACTGGAACTCGTGGATCATGCCATGGATCAATATTTCAAGGGTCGGGCTCCAGTTACCGCCCTAAAATGACAGGATCCGGTTACAGTACACATTATGAGCCACGTGACTCACTATTAGAGGACTATGACCGTATGGATTTTTGACCAATCCATAAGTGGACCTATAAACCAAAAATCAGTCTGATTAGTAATTATAAGCGTTGGATTCGACTGTTATGGGTTGATCTCAACTGTGGGAATTTGAGCAGTATTTGAGGTACAAAGATCCAACGCCTAGAAATTACTCACCAGACTGATTTTTGGTTTGTAGGTCCACCTAAGGATTAGCCAAACATCCATACGGTCATAGTCGTCTAAGAGTGTCCCACGTGGCTCATATTGTGTCCTATAGGGCGGTAACTGGAGCCTGACCCATATTTCAATACCCCTACTGTTGGGCCTGGCAACATGTATCACTTGCTGCTCTACACCATCTCCCGATCTGATTTAAATGCTTACTGACATCGTTCTTTTGGTGGAGGTTGTGCATGAGTAGAACTTTGCTGACTGGTGCTGGTCAGTAAAGTTGCTGACCGACCACAATATGAGCCTCGTGGCACCTCTTAGAGCATGATGACCGTATGGATGTTTGGCCATCCCTATGTGGACCTACAAACCAAATATCAGCCTGATTAGTGATTTCGAACCTTGGATCTTTGTACTCCTAAAATAATGGTCAATAATGCTCAAATTCCACAGAGTTGAGCCAAACATCCATGCTGTGAGAAGTCTCTGATAATATGCCACGTGGCTCATATTGTGGTCAGTCAGCAAAGTTCTACTGGATCTTTTGTATGGGTAGGTTTCTTGAAAAAATTTAGCCTAAACGTGCATTTTTTCGAGTAAACCTTCACTCACACATGTGCGTGAGCAAAGCTGATCACACACTACAATATGAGCCACGTGACACACTCCTAGAGGACGATGACCGTATGGATGTTTGTCCAGTCCCTCGTTGGACCTGAAAACCAATAATCAGCCTGATTAGTTATGTCAGAACTTTGGATCTAGTACCCCAAATAATGGTCAATAATGCTCTAAATTCTACGGTTAAAAGCAACCCATGCAAATGACTCGAATCCAATGCAAAGAAATCACTAATGAAGCTAATTTTTGGCTTACAAGTCCACTGAGGGACTAGCCAAACATCCATATGGTCATCATCCTCTAAGAGTGTGCCCCGTGGCTCATATTGTGATGTTTGATAGGCTTCTTTGCTCACACACAAGTGAGCGAAGGTTTTCTCCATTTTTTCCTATGGCCCTGATATGACCCTAAAAAGGTGCCATGTGGCATATTATTTTTGGGACCACTGATGGACCTACAAACCAAAAAGCAGCCTGATTGATAATCTCTAGCCATTTGATCTGAGCACCACAAAAATTACTCAATCCAACTGTCAAAAACACCCAAGAAAAATGCTCGAATTCAATGGCTATACATCACCAGTTGAGCTGATTTTTGGCCTTTAGGTCCGTATGGGTGGGCCAATCATTCTCAATCAGTGGGCCCAAGCAAGAGTGTCACGTGGTACATTCTATGCTCACAACAGGGCCATAGGAAAAAAATAAGGGCCTCGGGCTATAATTGTTTCCTTTTCTTTGGATAATCGTCCGTTAGGGAAGTCATAACCTCATACACGATCGTTGGTTAGGGCTGTTTTTGGCCCAACACTAGATGGACATGGAGACCAAAATTAGCCTGATTAGTGATTTCTAAGCTTGGACTAGAGTCATTTTCATGGGTTGATTTTTATCCGTAGAATTTGAACACTACTGACCATTATTTGGGGTACAAAGATCCAAAGGTTTGAAATCATTAATCAGGCTGATATTTTATTTGTAGGTCCAACTAGGAATAGGCCAAACATCTATATAATCAGCATGCGCAAAGTGGCTCATATTATAGTCGGTCAGCAACTTTGCTAACCAACATTGGTCAGCAAAATTCTACTACACAATATCCTAACCGAATGTGTTGCAACTCCTTGTCCAAGTAAAAGCATGATTAGTTTAAGGCTCAAGCTCCAATAACCGCCCTAAAATGACAGGCTCCCATTGCAGGACACAATACAAGACACGTGGCACTCTTAGAGGACTCTGACCATATGGATGTTTGACCAATCCTTAAGTGGACCTACAAATAGGGTTGTCAACGGATACTATTCAGACCGATTACAGGTATATCCGAATCCCAATCCGAAAAACAAATTAGATATCCGACGGACATTCTAAATCAATATCCGAATCCAATTAATTTATCGGATATCTGATAATATCCGATCCGAAAATTAGATATAGATAATATATTATTATATTTACATAATAATAAATATATATATAAAATAATTATAAATATTATATTTATATATAATAAATATTATTATTATTAGAATAAATATTAATTAATATGATAAATATAATATAACCTATTTATTATTAAATAATATTTTGGATCGCATATTATTGAATCAAATACATCAATATCCGAATTCGTACCCGAAAACTATTCGAAAATTAAAATGATATCCAAATTTTTGAATAATATCCAATTTTTTGAATACAGATTCGAATCGGATTCGAATTTTCGACTATCCATTAACAGCCCTACCTATAAACTAAAAATTGTCTAGATTAGTGATTTAGATTTTGTTTGATATGTGAGAAAAAGAGTTCTGACGGCGAATATTATCTTGGCTAAATATTTGCTCATAGCAATATTTAACAATGTATGGTACATATATGAGCTAGCTCAATTCAGCTTACTTCATTTTCTTTCAATTTGAGTGGGTCCCACATATCAAACTAAGTCAAAAATAGGTTGGGCGAGTGCGGGAACCACATATTATGTCAAAGGATAAAAAAAAATTCATTTTTATCTTTTATATATTAAAAAATTTGGGTTTGATCAAATGTTTTCCGGTCGCGGAGGGCAAATATGTGGGCCCGGCTAAATATTCGCTGAGGGCGAATGACTGCCAAACGCAGCCGGACGAATATTAACATGGCTAAATATTTTATTTGCCCGCCGCGGTGCGTTACCAAACAGGCACTTATAAGCGTTTCATTGGACTTATTTTCATGGGTTGATCTATATTGGGGAAATTTGAGCAGTATTTGATGTACAGACAGCAAGATCCAATGCCTATAAATTACTAATCAGGCTGATTTTTGGTTTGTAGATCCACCTAGAGATTGGAAAAACATCCATACGGTAATAGTCCTCTAAGAATGTGCCACGTGGCTCATATTGTGTCCAGTAACGGGAGACTGTCATTTTGGGGCGGTAACTCGAGCCCGACCATTAGTTTAATTAGTTTTAAGTCAGCACAAGACACGCTTTAACAACACATGATGAAAGCGAAACGTGAGAAACAATCGATTCCGTGTTGGAAACTGGAAAGCACCCAGGTGTAATTTCCGTTATTTCTGGTAAAAGCAAAGGACATTTCTGTAATATATTAGCCGAGTTCCCGGTAAGCATTTAGGAAGAGGAGAAGAGAGGGCTGAGGACAGCGAGGTTCGAATGTTCGATCCCTCTCCCTCTCCCTCTCTCTTTCAGTTTTCAAAGCGTCTTTGACTCTCTTTCTGAAAATTAGGGCTGGGGTTTCTATTCTTCTTCAAAGCATTTCGCTTTCTCAGAAATTAGTTTTTTTTTTTTTTTTACACGAACAAGATCTAGGGTTTCGTTTCGATCTCTATAAATCTGTAAATATTGTAGCTTGATTTCCTCATCTTCTACGTTTCGCTGTAATTGGATCTCTTCTGTGTATAGAATTAGTTTATGGGTTTGAAAAATCTTTAATTCGTTTGAATTCTAGCGTGAAGCTCTCTGATCTGTAGTTCGATCTGTGAGGAAGGGCTAAAAGGGGAAAAGTTGAGTTTTTTATTTGTCGGCGATGACGGTTCCTACGATCGCTCTCTACGCGAGCCCACCGAGTAGTGTCTGCTCGACTCCTCACCCTTGCCAGATCAATTCTCACGTATCTTCCGACTTCGAATTGAACCCCCGGCCTCCTCCTTCGTCGTCTTCGTCGGCATCTACGGTTCAGAAACCAATCGGCGGGCTTTCATGCTTGTTCTCGTCGCCGTCAGTTAGACACGCCACGTCGTCGAGCTTCACCGGTGTAGGTGATGAGCTAGGGTCGCTCTGGCACGATAGAGGGGAGGAATTGGGTAGCTCGTTCTGCTACTCGCCTTACTCTTCTTTGAGCTCTTCGCTCAAATGTAGAGACCAGAGCCCGGTATCGGTGTTCCAAGCCCCGGTTTCTTGCAGTACTGCTGGTGTTGGTTCTTCTAGAAGCCCACCCATGAAGATCTCTCGTGAAAGGGTCGGGGATTTAATGGGTTCTTTTAGGGCTGGTAGAGATGGGCTGTTTAATGGGTTCGTACAGAATGCTCTGGGTTCTTGTATTGACTATGATTCCCCAAGCTTCCCAATGCCGGGATCTTGCCTTGATGAAGATTCTTCCACGGCTCTTGTGGATGAATTTACCTTCAACATGGAAGATAATTTCATGGAGGTGAGTTGTGAGCCGTCTGCCAAAGAGTTGCTTTTGGGTGCCCAATTGAGGCATAAGATTTTCTATGAGGAGATCGTAATTAAGGCATTTTATGAAGCCGAGAAAGCACATAGAGGGCAGGTAATTGGAGTTTGAATTTCAAAACTATAGTTATATCGGAATTCTGGTTTATTGGATTGAGAAGTTTTTTTTTTATTTGTAGATGCGAGCAAGTGGGGACCCGTATTTGCAGCATTGCGTGGAAACTGCAGTTTTGCTTGCAGTAATTGGTGCTAATTCCACAGTGGTTGCAGCAGGGCTACTGCACGACACACTTGACGATTCTTTTATGAGTTATGATTCTATTAACTTGAAGTTTGGAGCTGGAGTTGCCGATTTGGTTGAAGGGGTATGTATGTAGGCTCCTACTTGCTCTACCACATTCTTCTGTTGAATGGTTATATATTCATGCTTCTTAAATTCGACTTGATAAGAAAGTATGAAAATCAGATATTAATCTTTAACTGTTTCTTTTCACAACTGCTATCTGGTTGAGTATATAGATTAAATTGACCACATACTAAGTAACCAAGGTTTAACAATTGCATGTTAGCATTGAATTCTTGGATATTCTTTCGTTATGTTTTGGTTACCAGACATGGATTTGGAATTGGAAATCAAATTCCAGAACTTGTGATTTCTGGAAATTTAGATTCCAAGAATTTAAATTTCTTGTGGTTGATTGCACCATGGAATTTGCTTAGAATTCCCAATGAATTCCAATTTAGCTGTTTGAATATCTATCAGAATTGGAAGTTTCTACCTAACTAATCTTTGAAATAGTAACTTATATATCAGAGTAATATCCCATCATGCATGCACATAGTTTGTTAAACACTTACAAGTTGCTACAACATAATAAATATGGACAAATAGTCCTCTCACTATGTACGATGTAAACGACATAAACATGAGCAAATGGTCATCTCACTATGTACGTGGTGTTCTTTTTTGAGAGGGGGAGCATTGATTGTTTCACTATGGTAATTGATGTTCTACAGATGCCATTGCGCCATTCTCTTCTAGATGTTTATCCGTTCCTTGAAGAGTTTGTTGTGCACTAGTCAGAGAAGTACTTACAGTATTATATCTTTGACAACAGCAGTTACAAAGCGCGAGTGAATTGGAGAGTTCTAATTTTTCTCATTTTTTAGAATGGTGTTAATAAGGTGTAGTGGCAACATGACACCTGGCTTATTGTGTGCTATTTTTTTACAAAGCTTTTGAGTCTTACACCTTGTGCCCCAGGGTTTTCTTCCTTGGATTTGCTAAAGATCCCATGTTCAAAGATTGTATAGAAAACCCCATATCTTTTTGCCCACTACAACCTTAAATAAGCTTTTATCGGATTAAACTCTTCTTTGTTATTATTTCCTATGGTAGAAACAGAAAAAAATAAATACCTTATACTTATTTTCTAATTTTTTTTGTTCTTATTTTTTTCTTAATTGATCAGCATTTTACCTTTTCTTCCTTATATTTCTACACACACACACACACACATGTATATGTTATAACACTCATTCCTTCATTTTCTTTCAAAAGGCATTCTTTCTAGATTCCGGTGTTACAACTTAATTTAACCCAATTTAATGGGCATAAAATCAAATGTAAATTTTAAATACTTGCAAGTACACAAGTGAAATCAGTAGTATCTTGGTGAGAAAAGTTTAAATCCACAGGGATTGACTTACAACGAGAGTTACATGTACGAAATTTAGAGAAAGGGAGAGATTAATCAAAGGAGAAAATGATTTCCACTTTATAAAAATGGAGCAAACTTGTGATTGTTGTAAAGGTTTCAGGAAATCCACCCACTTCTCTTTTTATTTGGATTAAAACAAAAACTCAACTAGAAATAAATATGAATTTATTCTAGGTGGGAAATATGACATTTAACTGTCACACTATTAAATCAATTGAGTAGAAGTAAAAATGAGAGCATTCGTATTGTACTCATAAGGGATTAAAGAACATATAGAGAAACTATTTTCACAAAAAGATAAAATCTATTCAATTAAAATATAAGTTAACGTCGTTCTAATAATTTACATAAATCAAAATGGGCTTCAATCCCTACACCTTAGAGGATATTTAGTCAACCATTGTTGAGGTTGTCATCCTCTTCAATGGATTACAAAATAAAACAAAAGAAAATGAGAAGATAGACCAACCTCAAGCTAAAAGAAAGAAGGAAAAACTTGTCAAAAAAAAAAAAAAGAGAAGGAAAAGGAGATGGAGCCCCAAAATCGTCCTCACCAGAGAAGAGATAGAATGAGATTAAATTTCGATGCTTTATTACTTGAGTCGGGTCCCTTTATATAAGCAGGGGCCAAGACAGATTCCACTAACTTATCTAATGTGAGATTAAACAAATTGAAATGTAAAAGACTCTAAAATAAAGAAGTAACAAAAAAAGGCACATATATCATCCTTGGGCCTTGAACTTTGCTAATGGGCTTTGATCATCATTTGGGCCTTGTTTGGATAATTCTTCTTTATGATGCTCCCAATGGATCATGACTAATTGATAATCTCCTTGATTTTTAAGAATAATCCACTATGTTTCTTACAAGAGAAAATTTACATAATGAGAGGATTTCTAAACGACTTTACATAAGGACCTTCTGGATGTAAAATTGAGTTTATATGCACGAAAATTTTGATAATGCTTATTTGAAATAAGGATAATTATGTCAAAGTTAAGCACTTATTATCTGGCTTATGCTCAAGAATGTGATGCTTTCACTTCTTTATGATTCTGATTTACTTCACTTTTTTACACGTGCTTCTATTATGAAGTTCTGTTTCAGGATTAAGTATAATGTTTACTTCAGAGTGAAGAGATGGTTTTCTCCATTAAGCACTTAATCCTCTCTAATTCAATTTGTTACAGTAGTATTACCTACTAGTAAATTAGCCGCCAGATTGATTTATGTTTCACCATTCTCGGTTTTGTCATTTTCCTTTAAGACTGCTCCATCACAGATGCAGAAAGAAATAAGGAAAGCAAAAAAGAACGTATGAAATATATTGTCGTTTGTTGGTTTGACTATAGAGTTGAATGTTATTAAGTGTCAAAACTTTTTGGTATTTATCTAGGTCTCAAAGCTAAGCCAGTTGAGCAAGCTTGCCCGGGAGAACAACACTGCAAACAAAGTTGTTGAGGCAGACCGCTTGCACACCATGTTCCTCGCAATGGCAGATGCCAGGGCAGTCCTCATAAAACTGGCAGACAGACTGCATAACATGATGACACTGGGGGCTTTGCCATTGGCCAAGCAGCAGAGATTTGCAAAGGAAACTTTGGAGATATTTGCTCCCTTGGCCAACCGTCTCGGAATTTCGAGTTGGAAGGAGCAGCTGGAAAACCTGTGCTTCAAGCATCTCAACCCAGATCAGCACAAAGAATTCTCGTCCAAGCTTGTGAAGTCCTTCGACAAGGCGATGATTATTTCGGCTGTAGAGAAATTGAAGCGAGCTCTCAAGGATGGAGCGGTTTCTTACCATGTCCTGTCTGGGCGACACAAGAGCTTGTACAGCATTTATCGCAAGATGTTAAAGTATGTTCTTCTTCTTTCCTCCCTTTACCAAGAGTGTTGGTATCCCACATCTGTCATTTATGGCAGGTGAAATGGAGAACAGTGCTGGTTGTGCAAAAAATTACGTAAATACCAGTTTTTCCATTAATTACAAGCTTCTGAAGTAATTTGCCCCCTCAATTTCAGCAATAGTGTGGCAAACTTATCATCATCGATTGATTGAATTTGAGGGATGTGGATCTTGTCATGAATTAAAGTGAACCTTTGTTGTAATAGTCTTTACCTTTACTAATTTAAAATATAGTATAATTTAAATCACAATTAGGGAAATAATAATGTGACATACTTTGCAGAAAGAAGCTAACCATTGATGAAATTCACGACATCCATGGGCTACGATTGATCGTTGAGAATGAGGAAGACTGTTTTACAGCACTGAGAATTGTTCATCAGCTATGGCCCGAAGTACCTGGAAAACTCAAGGACTACATAACCTGTCCGAAATTCAATGGGTACGTCATTTATAATTATGGAGATGCATGATGATACACACCCTTCTCTTCTCTTCCCTCTCTAAATCTTGATTCCCATCCACAGGTACCAATCTCTTCACACAGTAGTAATGGGTGAAGACATGGTCCCACTGGAAATTCAGATCCGAACAGAGGAGATGCACTCACAGGCTGAATTTGGATTTGCTGCTCACTGGAGATACAAGGAAGGAAACTGTAAGCACTCTTCCTTCGTGCTTCAGATGGTGGAGTGGGCCCGTTGGGTAGTCACCTGGCAGTGTGAGACGAGCAAAGAGCGTTCATCATCCCTTGGTGATGCTGATTCCATCAGGCCACCCTGCCCATTCCCTTCGCATTCTGAAGATTGCCCATATTCTGGCCATGACGGGCCTGTTTTCGTCATCATGATGGAGAATGAGAAGGTGGGTCTTCCTTTCTTATTCATGCTTCCATGGTCTTTCTTCCTTCCTGGTCCCCTGTAATAAGATTTTGGTTTTACCTGGTCTTCTTGTCATTATGACTTGATTTGTTGGTGATTTTCTTGCTCTACACCTTCACAGCCTTGTGCAATGAAGTGGAATTAGGTTCTGTTCCTCAACAGTACTGTACCACCGTTAAAACTTTTCTTTTTGCCTTGAAAATGTATATCTCAAGGCATATTACCTGATAGAGGGGGCATATTATTACCAAACTGCACTCCACACTATGAAATTACCACCAGCATTAACAATCCTTTACTTTCATTTCTGGACTTAACTCATTTTCAATGTTCTTCCTGCTTTTTAAATTTTTATTTTATTTTATCTGGAGTCATTTGACCGATAATTCAGTCTGAGGAAGTAAGCGATCTGTGGGTGTTGCAGATGTCTGTGCAGGAGTTCCCGTCAAACGCTACTGTGATGGATCTGCTGGAAAGGGTTGGGCGAGGGAGCTCGAAATGGCCCCCATACAGGTTTCCTGTGAAGGAAGAGCTGAGGCCAAGGGTGAACCACAAACCTGTGGATGACCCCACCTGCAAGCTGAAGATGGGTGATGTGGTGGAGCTGACTCCAGCAATTCCTGATAAGACTTTGACGGAATACAGGGAGGAGATCCGGCGCATCTATGACCGTGGCCTGACGGTGTCAAGCAGTGGGACCAGTAGTAGGGCTGGCTGGAGAAGTTGACCCCATACCCATACACGTTGTACTTAAAGGTGGAAAATTATTAGCCACCCAATTGTTTTCTTGTATATATACAAATAAATATTTGTACAGAACAGCATTATGGTTCTTGGATTGAAGAAGCGACCAAGCGTACCCCTTCATAAATATAATGTAATTGGTGTTGTTGAATCCGCCTTGTTTCTGTTCTGGTTTGCAGGTATTTCATATCTCTGAACGGATTTTGGGATTGATAAACGAGGACCTGGGTCTTTGGGTTTTAGTCATTATAGAGCAGGAAAAATTCCTGGTACATGTCCCTACAGGTTGCAAATCTGATAATGGAGAACTGGTAAAAACAGAGGTACGAGATTGGTTCTGGTCTCCCCTCTTCACAATATCTTGTGACAGGAAGTTTTACTCATGAGAGGTGTCTAAGTGGGCCCACCAAAAATCGTTGACGAAGGAGTCCATTTTTTGACGAAGGGTTTTCGGAAAGAGAGAGGAGGACATGAGGTAGACAAGGATTGATGGAGGCACAACCTTAATAAGGGTAGTACGGCCTGCTTGGGTGAGAGATTTGGCTCGCCAACCAGTAATCAAGGAGGCAAGCTTTTCATGAGTGTAGGCACACACACGAGTTCGGTCAATGAACAAAGGGGTGCTAGGTATTTTTCAGAGATTTGAAGATTCTTGAAATTGAAAAGATGAGCGATCACTTTTTTGTGCCTACGGTGAACACTAGGACTGAACAAGAGGTCCAATTTCTTACAAGTTAATTTATTGGCCAGATGCACGGCAAAAAGTAAGCAGCAGGTCACGAATGTCTAGCTTCGGCGAGCAGCAAGTGTGATATTACAGGACACGCACGGGCAATGTTAATATCATGGAGCTGATTCGAAGTCTCCTCTTTCTGGATCATCTTAGAAAGAACATTCATGCAAATGATGAAAAAGAAAGGGGAAAGAGAATCCGCTTTGCGCAGATCGCCGGAGGAGACGAGCACCATTAATCGAGAACGAAGGCGGGGATATGCAGGCTTTAATCAAGTCTCGTTAAACCCCATTGCCGTCATCGTATTCAGAACAAAAGACCATTCTACCCTATCATATGCCTTTGACATATCCAATTTGATAGTGACCTTTCCCACTTTTATTTTTCTTTTTTATCACATTGAAATTCTCTTGTGCTAGAATGGTGTTGTCATAGATCAAAGGCCCCGAGATGAAATTAGCTTGATTGGGGGTCAGACAGTCCATAATTCCCTTTAGTCGACTGCTCATGATTTTGTAGGAGACGTTACACAAACTGATGGGACGAAAGTGGGTTATGGTTTCAGGAGCCAGATTTTTGGGGAT
Source organism: Euptelea pleiosperma (assembly GCA_035048495.1). Taxonomy (NCBI): domain Eukaryota; kingdom Viridiplantae; phylum Streptophyta; class Magnoliopsida; order Ranunculales; family Eupteleaceae; genus Euptelea; species Euptelea pleiosperma. Next base: position 32,340,865 of record CM068549.1, on the reverse strand, counting down.
CAGAGCAATGTTCGTATGATTAATAAGGCGAGGGTCCTCATTGCATTCAAAAAAATCCATGACCATCTTACAAATGTCCACCTTCACATCCTCCCAACAGTGTTGATACTTGATAGAACAACCCTGGCCAAAAGTAGGTAGTGAAAGCCTAGCCAATGTCCTTTGCCAAGGGGTTACTGGTTGCTGCTTGTTAGAGGATATTTGATATGGTGAATTAACGTTGTGCTTGGAGTTTCCATCCATGCATGTTTTATCCAATCTTAAAGGTGCTGCGATTAGTCAATGTACTATGAGAAACCAGTATGGAATCTCTTGGATTTTCATTTTCATTTCGCTTTACGTGATAGGCAAGGGAGGAGGAACATGAATGATTAGGAGGTTGATGCTTTAGCCATGCTCATTGATAGAATCAAATCAATAGTAATTTAGCCTTCAGATCCTGATAGGAAAGATTGGATTTGGAATTCAAAGGGGAGATTTTCTATTAGATCTTTCTATAAACATTTGATAAGCACGACTCATTATCCATTCCCCACGAGTTTTATGGTGATTAGATTCATTATGTTCCGTCACCGTTTAAGGTGGCGTTCTTTTTATGGACCTTATTGATTCTAGGAAGAGAGCCTGCCTATCGCATAAAGCGGAATTCAACTTAGCTTTAAATAGGCACGTGGCCGAAGACTATTTTCTGACTACACATATCCATAGTCATGGCCCGGAATAGAATTTATATGCGATTTTGACCCCTATAAAAAGAAAACTGATTCTTGAACCTCTCACGTCGAGGTATTGTAGAAGAAAAAACTACAAAATCCATTCCAATTTATCGTAATCGATGAGTTAACATGTTGGTTAACCGTATCTTGAAATACAGAAAAAAAAACATGTTCGTTAACCGTATGCTGAAATACGGGAAAAAAAATCGTTGGCTTATCACATTATTCACCGAGACCTGAAAATAACCTAGAAATAAAATAGGCACCTGCTCCCTTTGCTCTTAATTTGAACTTGTCGAGATGGGATGAGCTGGCTTCATCCACACCCGTGACCTTCAACGGAAGCCAATTCTTTTTTGTGCCAATAGGAGGGAGGCCTTCGGGTGACACGTGGACTTCATCCGATTGGTCCAAGGGACATTGAGGCACCTTGAGCCCAAGCGATATTGGACTTCACCCATGGACCATAAGTTGGGCTTGCTGGGCTAGGCTGCTGGACTTTGAAGTTGGGCTCGAAATTACACATGACATCAGAGATGGGTCCTTTAGGCTTCCTGTTAGTATTTCGGGTCAGGCTATTTTGACATGCTTGAATGAGACAGTATTTTTTGAGGACCCACATGGAAATGAGTTAAAGCTGATATTGTGCTAGAATTTTCTCTTCACAATGAAGATCATCCTCACAAAAAACGACTTCATTCTTACATATCTAGCGGTACGAAAAATGGGTTACAATTGAAACCGTTGGATTGTAGTCTTTTTTCTGGGTTGATGATTCAAGCATTTCGGGTAATCAGGCTTTATTTTTGGTCTGTGGTCCATCTAGGGATGGGCTCGATACAGTAAGTGGTCTCTAATAATGTGCCACATGGCTCATATTATGGTCTGCCACGAACTTTGATGTCCCCATCCACACATGGGAGGGGATTGCGAGGTTCTATATATATATATATATAATATAAAACTCATTTGGTAGGAAGAAAAATTGAGGTGGTTTTAGGTGAGAAAGTGGCCATCGTCTTTACTCCTTGCCTCACGCAACCTCACGCAATGCTTGATACGAAAAGGGTCAGGCAAATAAGGGATGTCCACCAATACATGAGGAGGTGGGCCCATAGAAAATTTTGGAACATTCTCTGTTATGTCATTAGGCCCCACCTCCCATTGTATTGACGGTTATTTGCGTGAGGCTCTATGGGTCAAGCAAAACAGCGCGTAAAATGATCCGGAAAGGGACGGTTCGTGCCAAGATCCGCTAAATTAATAAAAAAGATAAGTTGGTGGAGGAGTAGTTCAGTGGGTGACCCACACAAAGAAACAGGCCCAACCAGCCCACACGGCACATTTACTTCCACACAAATCCATTTTAATAAAAGCAAATTTCTCCACTCAGCTTATCAATGATACCCTCCTTTCCAATGAATTACAAAAAGCCCATTGGATTTCTAATGTTGTATTTAAGGGCGTCAATTTTGTGTCAAATACGACGGTTCTAGTTCTTATTGGTTCCGGTTCCGATACCATAACAAGTGGTTCCAGTTCAAATGGAACCGATAATATCTAGTTAATAAAACGAAGTGGAATTGATAAAACAGGTAATGAGAGAGAGAGAGAGAGAGAGAGAGAGAGAGAGAGAGAGAGAAGTATTTGATCCTCAAGAAAAGTGTTCCCCCTTCTTTTCTCTATTGGTGTATTTATAGACTCGAATCTAAGAGGTGAAATGATCGAAATATTATCACCTCATGCTATAACCATATTGATTGATCACAAGAGTTGGTTGCTCATTTGTGTACTCTTCTCTCTCAATATGTCAGTTTTCAAGGCATGTCTATGAGTCAACATCTTACATCGTTGTCCCATCTCGACGAAATGATGAAGTCAACGAGGTGCCTCCACGACTCCTTATAACGTTAAGATCATACTTTGCAGACTTATCTTTCGACCTTCAATCTTATATCTTTCATGTCATCCACGTACTAATTATGCATCGGTGTCTTACCTTTAGGTATTCTATGTGATTCTAAGTTTCTCATGTAGCATCCACAGGCACACGCATATTAAAGCATGTACACTACTATATATTTGATTCTAAGTTCCCTCCATTTCAATTCCGGTTCGATCTAGGTTCTAGTATACCAAAAACTAAAACCTAGTATATACTTTGCCTTGGGTTCCAGTTCTTAAATAGCTAGTCTCGAAACCGAGATAATTGAGATTGATTCTTATTGCATATTGGTTAAGGGTCGGGCTCAAGGGACCCCCATTTCTAACCCCCTTTTTTGACCCCCATCTTGGTGTACCCAAGTAGAAAAGGATCAATAGCTGATTTTTGGTGGGGATGATAACCTCACCATATAGATCACCCCAACAAAAAATGAGCCCATTCTGAAATTTCTAACCCCATCAAATGTGGTTTTAAAGTTACACGGTAAAAATCAACGGTCCATAATGCTTCAGCTTCTAAAGGAGTCTATGAATATCATAATGATTTGAATTTTTGTGAGCCTGACCCATTGGTTAATTGGGTACCTACTAAAACTCCTGTCATTTTATAAAGGAAAGTGCTAATATTCCATGGATAACCGGACAAAAATACGTGCGGTTTGAGGCCATTGACTTGTACATTCCACAGTCCACGAGGCAACAATTGCATGAATCTCTTGAATACAACGATCAATGGCCTCAACTGCACATATTAGCACGACTTTCATAAATCTGGCCAAAAAATTTCTCGGTTCCATGTGTAGTTGCGCTGTGCATTGCTATTCAAAGAACAAGTGAAGAACGTTGTATATCACGGGTTTCTTGTAGGTTAAATAACCGCTTACCTGTCACTATAAATGCCTTGTGTACTAAATCTTCAAAGAGGTACACCGATTTCTTACATTCAATTCTTAAACCCAGTGGTGGGCCCACATAGAGGTCTTGTTGGACAATCCAACGGCATTTAGAAAGATCCTGACCTTCGAATTAAACCGTTGCTTTAGATTAATTTTTTATATAGTTAGCAAGGTCGAAATGAACTTATTTTCAGTGATGATGATCATCATGGCATGAAAAACTCAATGTATGGTTAGATTGTCTGACACGATCTCCACGTGGGCCGTATCATCGGATGTAAGAATTGGGCGTAGCTGTAGACAGACTCATTCAACAAAATCTCTGTACACATTGACCAGCCCGACACCTACAATTACTAAGCAGTGGCGTTTTCGTAATTCTATAAAAAATCAGTAGCATTTTTAGAAACCATGTCCTCCGAAATAGAAGATTACGAAAAGAGCGCTGATCCTGTACGCCAATACCGAGTCTCCTAAGTAAACAAACGCATCCTTTCCTGCTGTATTCCAAAATTAAGTTTTTAAAAATGGGGTACGTGGCAAGCTAGAAAATAGGATGTTCTGTAAGTTACAAATTACCGACGTACCGGATCTAAATTCTTACAGGTAATAAAACACGTCACACCCGATTTGTTCGTCTCCGACGGAACTGCCTTTTTATTGGGCACTATCTCATCTCATGGCGGAGCCTCTCCATCGAACGCCATGGTAGCCTCATGTCTCAGCCTCATCTCCTTCTACGGAAGCTACCTTTGCCGCGCTTTCACCGCCGCCGGACTCTCCCCTCAAACCATCAATATCGATTCCCAAACTACCATTAACTTCTGGGCCCCAAATCCCAGTTTTCGGTCAATTGGAAAACCACCATTGATCCTGATTCACGGTTTCGGCCCAAAGGCACTCTGGCAATGGCGCGATCAAGTCCAGCTTCTCTCCCCTCACTTCAGCCTTTACGTCCCCGACCTCATCTTCTTCGGGGAATCGACGACCAAATCGTCGGAGAGGTCCGAGATTTTCCAGGCGCTTTCGGTCGGAAAATTACTTGAGAAGTTAAAAGTGGAGCGGTTTTATGTTATGGGTACGAGTTATGGCGGTTTTGTGGCGTATCACATGGCGAGGATGTGGCCGGAGCGAGTCGAGAAGGTGATCATAGCGAGCTCCGCCTTTAATAAGAAACGGAAAGATAACGAAGAGTTGTTGGAGAGGGCGAAGGTGACGAAGATTGAGGATTTGTTGTTGCCGAAAACGGCCGGACAGTTACGGACGTTACTTAGACTGGCGGTGTTTAAGCGTCCTTACTATTTGCCGGACTTTCTTCTAAATGACTTTCTCGACGTAAGTCTCTCTTTTCTTTCCTTTCCTTTTGTTAAATCTTTGTGTTTTGAAGTGTGGAAAGGTCTGACCAGTAGGATGATCGTCACCGTTGGAATCATTGGACTTTTCTCGACAGTCGCATATAACTTTAGTGACTGGCGAGCAATCGGGATGGTTAATTAGGGAGTAAAACTTCTGTCACAAAGGGATTGCAAATCACACAAACACAGCCAATGAGTTCTCGGCACGGACACCTAAAAAGCAAAAGCACATGGGTACGTTTCAAAAATACTTGTGTACGTGCCGAGAACTCATTGGCTTGTGATTGTGTGATTTACAATTTCGTGTGATAGAAGTTTTACTCTTAATTAGGTGGGTTAGCTGTTGGTTTTGAGGTATGGGCCCATCCAAAAGGGAGCCTGTCGGCTGTCGGCTGTCGGTTGCAACTTTCTGGGTTAATAGATCTTCATGGACTTGCTTTGGAGGTCTGAAACGAGCCCAGTCAGTTGACCATTAACGGTCTGATCTATCTCAATCTGTAAACGATCAAGGAAAAAAAATAGGGAAAAAGCTCGACTAGGAAAGATACGATGATTAGCATGCGTTTTGGTGGAACTTCTTGGGCTGGCATGGGCGGAGATCTTTAGGTCTTGGCCGGGCATGTGCTGAACCAAACCAGCCCAGGCGCGATCCTGATCCCTACAAGAGTGCAAAATGGACCAGACCAGCCCAATGTTTTTTTGGGCTTGGCCCATTTTTAGTGTAGGTTTCAGTTACAGATGAAGTCCCACAAGTTGGCCGTGGGCCTAATAAATAAATAGGACACACACACACAAAACAATGAATGTTTGGTCTACCAACTGGTATACATACATGTACACCAAAAATAAGTGTGATTGGTGATTTCTAGCTGTTTGATTTGAGCCTTTTTCATCATGGGCTTTATGAAAAGGTCGAAGCCCATGATAAAAATGCTCGAATTTAACAGCTAGGAATCACCGATCAGTCTTTGGGTCCAGAAAATGGTGGGCCAAAATTCATTTGGCCAAAGGGCATCAAAGAGTGTGCCCTGTGGCTCTTGGGGGGTGGTGTATCAAAATTGATCTCTGGCAATGGAGATCAAAGTTTTTATCTTCGTTGAGATTTTTTTTGTGGTCCCTTTTGTACGTGGAACTGTGGAGCCATCTCAGGTGCTGCCATCTGTACATGACCGTGGAATATCACAATTTTTTTTTTTTTTTTTTTTTTATAGTAAACCCATCGAACTCTTTGGCTCGGGAAAAAATTTAGATGAAGAGGACTTTTGATGTAGAGGGCTCTCGTGGCCCTACCAAACTCAGTTTTTGGGTCCATTAAGCGCATGGATGTTTAGCCCACCCCTTGGTAGATATACATATAAAAGAAAAGTCTGATTGGTTTTCTCTAGCCATAGATACTAGCATTTTCAGGAGCGATTCTATCCGTTGGATTCGAGCATACTTTTTTGCATATTTTTTGGATATTAAATCCAATGGCTAGAAATTATCAATCAAGCTGATTTTTGGTATGATTATCCACCAAGGGGTGTGCTAAACATCGATGCGGTTAGTAGGCCCAAAAACTTGAACAATGTAGGCCACGAGAGACCAGGCCCAAAAACTTGAGCTATGTAGGGCGACGAGAGCCCTCTGCATCGACTGCTTCCAAAGACCTCTGCATCTAAATTTTTTCCCTTTGGCTCCTGTAAGGTGTGCATTGTACTTGGTTTTGGTTTCTATCAGCCTGGACATGGCCTCTCACTTTTGGGAGTGTCATGCCCATGCTGAAGCTCTCCTATGGGTATGGGCTCAGCTCGAAAAGACTCCTCGCACAGCCCAATTTGTTTAGCTTACCCTACATACTCAATAAGATTGTTTCATGGTTGCAGAAATTGTACACTGAAAACAGAGAGGAAAAGAAGGAACTTCTCAAGGGATTAACCCTCGGACAGGACGATGATGTACAGATTTCTCCACTTCAACAGGTATGGGGATCTCATAATTCCAATAACAAGTGGTTCACTGATTGAACGGTCCAGATTGATTCATACGTGGGCCATGCGACCTCGTCGTACATTTTTGTTGATTTGAAATGAAATATTGCCTGTGTTCTGCAGGAGGTGTTGATAGTATGGGGAGAGCATGACCAAATATTTCCACTGGAGAAGGCTTTCGAGCTTAAGGAGTATGTAGATTAATTTGAACTGCCATTTTTATGTTGCACAGTTTGAAATCAATTGAACGTTCATGCATTACGATTTTCGTCGATTCCAATTTCAGGCTACTCGGAGATAAGGTTCGACTGGAAGTGATGAAGAACACGTCGCACATCCCCCAGGTCGAGAATCCCAAGCTTTTCGAGAACACTGTCAAGAAATTCTTGTGTGGGTTTTCTTAATCCTCTTCTGTAATTCTGATTTTAAGTCTGGATCTTAATTTGACCTGATTACATTAGGTTCTTCTACTTTTGATTTTATATTTCTTTAATCTTTCTATCCATCTATCTACCTATCTATCTATATACTACTATAAAACAACAACCGGTAGTGCCACCCATGTGACACAATTAAAAGCCTCTCTATTTGCAAAGCAAAACCTTTCCTCATTAAATGCCTCTGTTCTAAAGACAGAACCTGGGTTGGAGTACGCCTTGCACACCCCCATATCCCCCATCATCATTGATGAGGGACAATAGTATAATCCACGTGGCACACTCTTAGTGACCACTGACCACATGGATGTTTGTCCCATCCCTAGGTGGACCTATATAAGTCTGTTTAGTGATTTCAAACCTTTGGATCTAAATACCCATATAATACTCAAAAGCTATGGTTAAAAATCAACCTGTGAAAACGACTCCAATCAAATCCTAAAAAATCATTACTAGGCTGACTTTTTGCATGTAGGTCCATCTTGGGTTAGGTATCGATACGGTGAGTGATCTCTACGAAGGTGCTACATGTAAGGTGCTACCACGTGTAAGGTGCACGTGCATCGCATCTATTATATAATGAAAGATCCGTTAAAAGGGTGGTCCACAATTTTTATTCCAAAAATATCCCTACTTAATTTATCATAACATAATAAGATTTACAACATTCATAGACTTTTTAGTCTTTTCTTAATTTTTTACTTTTTCCATAAATGATTACAATTATCACAAACCTTTCAAAACTATCTCTTATCTCTCTGATTTTTTTTTTCGTGTGTGCCCTTTTTAACTTATCTCAAACACAAAAAAAAGTTACTACACTTCAGCGCGCGAAATCGATATATATCTGTCGATCGACAGTTCATATAGTAGTTACTTTTATGACGGAGAAGAGCGGTAGCCACTGATTACATGGAGGTTTTTTGGTAAGCTAAAGGAAATTACATCGGCCGCACCCAGCGGGCCACTGATTACATGGAGGTTTGGCCCACCCTAGGTAGACCTATATACCGAAATTGAGCCTCATTAGTGTTTTCTAACCTTTGGATCTAAGTATCCCAAATTATGTTTGAATCGAAAGTTTAAAAATATGAATTTTTTTTTAAATAAAAAATAATTTTAAGCTATATATTTATAAAAACAGATAAAAGTTTTAAAAATTTGCAAAAAATAAAAAAGAAAAGAACAAACCCAAAAACGGATCGTCTTGCCACTAGATCACTGTTCCCCAAAGGAGTCTCACTTTACCTCGAGCGAGATGGGCTGATCCCGTTCTGGATTGAACCGATCCGGTCTCCGATCCCAAGATTTCGAACCATGCTAGTAGTTGCTTGTTGGCATTCCTAAAAAAAAAAAATCTCCCCTCCATGGCTCCAAGTACCAATTTTTAAGTGCAAGCATCAAAACACTTTATCTTTTGCTTTTTCATGGAAAGCAATTACTTTTTATGCTTTGCATGTTATAACTGCGAGCATCAAAAGCAATAAAGGACAAAATTCGATGGGCGTTGTTCTTCGAGTGATATGCTTTTCTGAGTTGTGTATGTTGATCTCTTTTCGGACTGTTTAAGACAGTATCAACTTTGAAGATCTTCCCTGTATTTAGGACGCATAGGTAGAGTTGTTATCCCATCCCGTGTCCCGTATGTAAATTTGAATGGCTCATGTCTTTTCCTCAGACTTGCACAGATCAGCCTGATTAGTGATTTCTAAGCGATTCGATTGAAGTTATTTTCGTGGGTTGATTTTAACAGTAAGAATGCCATAATTGACCGTTAATTGGGTGCAAAGATCCAAAGGTTAAAATGCTAAAGCCCCAAGCCTGTTACATTAAGAACCATTTTGACGGGGTGGGTGGGCATTAAAATCTGTTATTTTTCCATTTTTGAAATATTTGAATTTCAGCGCCATTTTTTTCCGTTTTCCCATTATTTCCATTAAAATCTGTTTTTACGTCGATTAACAGCCACCCAATCATGTTGGCACTTGTAGTGTAGATTTACTTTGTATTGGACACAAAAAGCATCTAATACCAATACAATCGTACGATCAATTGGCTCTCACTTTTTTTTCTAATGAAGCGAATAAATTCGCCAATTAGCTTGTCCTACTCCACGTTCTATTGTCTGAGTAGCATCTACTGGTCACTTTTTGAAAGTAGAGAAGTGAGGAACAACTTTCTCTCCCCTCCATCTAATGCTTATGTGACAGTAACGGCTACATGAAAAATAATTCAAACTTTCTATATATCTCTAAAATCTCTCTAAGTCCTCCCGGCCTCTCCCTTAAACACATTCTCTTACCTAAATCTCTCCATATCTCTCAATTTGCTACCAACTTACTTAGAAATACGTCTAAAACCGACTCTCGTAACATCTTTTCATCTCAAATATGGTCTCTGTCACGTCACAAAGGTGTACAATCTCATCTTCAACTCTCTTTCATCTCTCCTTCAAGGCACTTTCTCTTATATCTCATTGCAGTGCACTCTCCGTTTAAAGGGAAGCATGATGCACCTCTCTCTCTCATTAAGCCGCCACCTTAGCAAAGAGGTACTACATTTTCTTAATTTTTTATATAAGTTGTTTTTTAGACTAAGTATTTTTTTTTATGAGCTTTGATTATGTCTATGCTTTTTGAATTTTTAGTTTACGGCGTTTTTTTTTTTTTTTTTTTGTTAGAATTAGGCTTGTTCTGAACTAATATCCAAATTGTTATAATTTTTTTATTATATATCTTTTTAATAGTCTTATAAATTTTTGTGAGATTTTTTAACTAATATAGAATTGAGAAAAATAAAAAAAAAAGTAGACAAATGATTCATGTAGAGGCAATCCTACAATTCCCCTGAGGGTCTGTTTGGTTACTAGGAATTGAGTCAAGATTTGGATTTGTTATTCTTGAAATTACAAATATATGTGTTTAAGATGACCGATTTCTAGGAATTTCAAGTCCAGATCCTTGTTTTTCCAAGAATTAGAAGTTTTAGGAAGAAGAAAATTTTAAATCCTTGACGTTTGTTTCCATGTTAGGAGACAATATATCTGATAATATTCCTTGATTAAGGTATCAGTTTTGGGGACCTCCTGATACGGCCTAAAACCATGTGATATAGAACGGACATTCACAGCCAGTTAAAAATATTATAAAAATTATTAATTTGATAAAAATTAGTCAAAATTACTATAAATTGATAAAAAGTATCAAATAGATATAAAATTGATAAAAAACCATTGAAAATAAGAAATGCATTATCTATTTATTAAAATTTGTAAGAAATAAAAAAGCATAAAAAATATTAAAATTAAGAAAAATTTATAAGAAGAATAAAATATAAAAACTTTATATTATGTTACATATATGTAAAATGCCAATACGGATTGACCAATCTGGCAAATATTGCTTGAAACCATGTAATATGAAATGAGATGTTTTCAATTAGTTAAAAATATTTTAAATTTATAAAGATTATTACAAATTGATAAAACTGAAAACATATTATAAAAATACTATAAAATTGATAAAAAAAATAATTAAAAATGAAAAATAAGTTACCTATTCATTAAAATTTATTAAAAAAGTAAAATAATTCATCAAAAGTCACTAAAATTTATAAAAATAGAAAAATAATGAAAATGAAACAAACTTTATATTACGTTTAAATAAAGCATATGTATATATATAAGCCAGTTACATACACATATATTACAAGTATTTTTTTTTAAAATAGATACAAAATGCCAAGAAAGAACAAGATCAATAAAATGAACCGCACACACATCTACGAATTTGCATAAGGTATGTATGAAAATTTTTTATAAGAAAATATTTATATACATTCTTATTTTTATAAAAGTCTAAAAAATTCAAGAAAGAACGTAAAATTGAATCATGATACCAACAAGGTAGTAGGAATGACACATAGATCTACCCATTTTCGTAATATCTATATAATAAAACAGGACGGTTGTCTCCCCCTCTTATCTGGCTTCATAAAGGATGGCTGTGATCTTATCACACCAAATGGACAGTGGATCTCAGCCACTCACACTCAATTTTGACAAATGCTTTGTCGATGAGTGTCGATCGTGTGCACGGGTCACCTACTATTTACCTACATATAAGGAATGAAATGGGTTGGATTTACATATAGCCCAAGGGTCAGGCTAAGGAGCCCCACTTTTTATGCCTCAAGAGGGGTGTTACCGTTAAAACGGCTATTAAAACGGATTGAAGCGGCCAAGGGCAAAAATAGAAAAATGAATTTTAATGATTTAAACGGAAAATACTGGTGCTGAAATTCAAATTTTAAAATTTAAAAAAAAAATAGAATTTAACAGAAATTTAATGGTTTTCTTATACCCCTCTTATCTTATATGGCTTCAATAATGAGTGGCTGAGATCCACTATGCTTCATATCGATGGCTGAGATTAACTCCCACCCAATTTTGACAAATACTTTGTCAGAAAGTGCCGCGGGCACGGGCCACCGACGCATATATCAAGACAACTCAGTTGTATTCTCTTATCTTATCCATCCATCTAATGTTGACGGTTAGATAAAGAGTGGTTGAGATCAAATCCATTGATCTAATGTGGACGGTTAGTCAACCACTCAATCCGCCTCATTTGACCTCAATTTATTCAAAATTTAAATTTCAACACTGTTATTTTTTATTCTGTTATTTTCCAATTTCTCCCTCTGTGAGTTACAATCCATTATAACTGCCGTTTGAGTGCTGAAGGCAACCAATTTTTGCAAACGTTTTTGTCGAAGAGTGCCGTGGGCATAGGTCATTTAACAAAACGCATTGGTTGTCTCCGTACTTATACCTCCTCTTACAAGCATCAACAAAGAAGGGTGGGATCTAATCCTCCCCCCAAATGGATGGTGGATCTCCGCCACTCACCTAATTTTGGCAAATTCTTTGTTGAGGAGTGCCAATGGCACGGGGCACCCACTAGTATATTAAATATTATAAAAAAATTATATTTTATGAAAACATCACCTCTCTCCATTAAGGAGACGATGCTCTAGCTTATATTTTCTGCAACTTATATCAAAACCCGGCTATTCTATTAGCATATTCATATTATAATTTTTTAATATATTATATTTCCATCTTTTAGGTCATTTATATATAATATCATAAACGTTCAAATATGGCTTATTTACTTGTTAAATTAGGTGATCATTTGCTCATGTTTATGTGAGACGACCTTTTGTCCGTATTCATTTTGTTGTAGGATTTCAACAAACTATTTGTGTGCATGATTGGATATTTATATAAGTTACTATTTCAAAGATTTAAAGTAAAAAACTCCAATTCCGTTAGATATCTAAGCAGTTAAATTGGAATTCATTGAGAATTCAAACCAATTCCGTGGTGCAATCAAACAAAAGAAGTTTCAGTTCTTAGACCGTAGGTTTCTAGAAATCAAAAGTTATGGAATTCTATTTTCAATTCGAAATCTATGTCTGGTAACCAAACATTCCTGAGGGAAAAACAAAATTGAGGTCTCCACCGGATTGAGTGTCATGAGAGAAATAAAAAACGATGAACAAATTTAGTCTGTGGGGCTGTAAAGTGCATAAAAATGTGACACCTAGCACTCTTTCGGGCCCATTGACCCATGCATTATTGGCTCAATACTTGATGAACATGCACACCAACAATTAACCTGATTAGTGTTTACTAGTCATTGGATACAAACGTTTTTCATGGGTGATTTCTAGCCGTTGGATTTAAACATTCTTTTGGATACTAAGATAGAATGGCTAGAGATCATCGATCAGGTTGATTTTTGGTGTGTAGGTCAGCAAGTGGTAGGGCAATTATTCCTGGCTCAGTCGGCTTGAAAGAATGTGCCGGGTGCTAGAAATCAGTAATTAAACTGACTTTTGTTGTGTATATCCATCTAAATGTTGACCAAACTCGCATAAGGTCAGTGGGCCCTAAAGAATGCTCCACGTGGCATTTTAGGAGCGTGAACCATTCTTTAAAAGCATTTGAATTACTGAAGAAAACTCTATTTCTTTCCGTTTGGTTAGGTGTAAGAAGAAGAAGAAGAAGACAACAGAAGATGGAGGAAGCTGTTGTTTCCTTTGTTGTAGAAAGGTTTGGTGACCTACTCATCCAGGAAGCAGTTTTCTTGTACGGGGTGAGCGAACGAGTTCAGCAGATGCGAGATGAACTAGAGCGAATGACATGCTTCCTAAAAGATGCAGATGCAAAGAAAGAGGAAGATGCTCGAGTTCGCAACTGGGTGGCAGAAGTTAGAGATGTTGCTTATGATGCGGAGGATGCCATTGATAAATTCATCGTCAAAGTTGCATACAAGAGGAGAGGTGGTCTCAAGGGTGCCTTAAGGAGGTATACTTGCATCTTCAAGGAGTGTAGAGATCTCCACATGGTTGGGAAAGAGATGGAAGCGATCCAGAATAGGATCAACAACATCTCTGCTAGTCGGGCAATATACGGCATCGAAAACATTGCTAAAGAAGAAGGAAAGAGTAATGCAATTGACATGCAGCAACAGCAGAGACGGTCCTATCCTCATGTTGAGGAGGATATTATTGGCTTGGAGCATGACATTGCAACATGGGTGGAAAAGTTGATAAAAAAGGAGGATGAACGGCATCGTGTGGTTTCCATCGTGGGCATGGGAGGTCTAGGTAAGACCACTCTTGCCAAGAAATTATACAATCATCGTGACGTTAAGAGTCATTTTGATTGTTGTGCTTGGGCTTTTATATCTCAACAATGTAAAACGAGAGATGTTTTGCGGGAAATATCAAAAGGAATGGGCACCCCCACTGACAAAAACCAAGAGATGGAGAGAGAAGAAGAATTGGTGGAGAAGCTTTACAAATTCTTGGAAGATAAACTTTATTTGGTGGTTCTTGATGATATTTGGAGCAAGACGGCGTGGGATAGTCTAAAGCATGCCTTTCCAAACGGGAAGATGGGGAGTAAAATAATGCTCACCACCCGCAACAAAGAAGTTGCTTTGCATGTGGATGCCTTTGGCCTTATCCACGAACCTCGGTATTTAACAGAAGACGAGAGCTGGGAGTTGCTTTGTAAGAAAGCATTCCCTGCGGGTACAAGTTGCCCTGCAGGAATGAAGGCGTTAGGAAAGGAGATGGTGGCAAAATGTCATGGTCTTCCTTTGGCGGTGGTTGTACTGGGAGGGTTATTAGCGAAAAAAAGTATACCAAGTGGGTGGATAAGTGTGAAAAACAGCATTAGTTTGCAGTTGATGGAAGGCGAACATGGAGTCGAGAAGATATTAGCTTTAAGCTACAATGATTTGCCTTACAACTTGAAACCCTGCTTTCTCTATTTGGGCGCCCTTTTCCCAGAGGACTATGAGATTCCCGCAAAGAAGTTGTTCCATTTGTGGATTGCGGAAGGTTTTATATTACAACAAGGACAAGAAAGTCGTCTGGATATAGCAAAGAAGTGGTTATCAGAGCTGATCGATAGGTGCATGGTTGGAGTGGCAAAATGGAGCTCCACTGGAATGGCTAAAAGTTGCCGCATACATGATCTCATGCGAGACCTATGCGTGAACAAGGCAAAGGTGGAAAATTTCCTTGAGAATTTTGATGAAGTGGCCGTATCAGTAAATTCTTCCGATGTAGCCTCAACAACGACTAAGAAACTGCGGAGACTTGTGCTCCATACGAACCATGAGAGGTATGTATCCTTGGTACACTCAACTCCACACATCCGTACTCTTTCATTCATCAAATTGCCAAATAGCTCTGATTTGAGACTGAAATCTGTCTTCCCACACACCAAATTACTCAGGATATTAGATCTGGATAATGTATCCATTAAAAGCTTACCCAGTGACATAGAAAAATTAGTTCACTTGAGGTACCTAGGGCTAAGGCATACTTACATAGAGAAGCTTCCAGCATCTATAGGCAATCTACAGTGCCTACAAACCCTAGATTTAAGGGAATGTTATGGTCTAAAAGAGTTTCCACTATCTATAGGCAATATAAGGAGCCTACAAACCCTGGATTTAAAGTTTTCACCTCTTGATGGCTTTATGCCTAACGTGATATGGAAGCTGAAAGAGTTAAGACATCTACACATTCACTATAATTACTATAGTTGCAACTTGACAATAAACACTTTGAGAAACCTTGAGACTCTACATATGATTGGGGCTGGGACTTGGATGGATAAGGGTTTGGACAATTTTACTTCTCTTCGGAAATTAGGAATAACCATGTTAACAAGATCAAGGGTGGAGATTGTACTCAGCTCCATCGCTCTCAACTCCGATTGCCACCTTCGATCCTTGTATTTGAATATGTCTTCTGAAACAGATGGCGAAACATTTCCAGATCTGGAACCACTTTCTCGTTGTCATCACCTACTCAAACTCTATTTGGATGGCACCATTGTGCAGCTCCCTCTCCAATGGCCACCATACCTATTGAAATTAACCCTGTGGAGGTCCCAACTCCAGCAAGACCCGATGCCGACACTGCAGAATCTACCAAACCTAATGTGCCTCGTATTAGGTTGGAAGTCATTCGAAGGAAAGGAGGTGGTTTGCTCTAGAGAAGGGTTTCCTCAACTCCAATTTCTACACTTATGGGAATTGATTGAATTAGAGGACTGGAGAGTGGAGGAAGGAGCAATGCCGAATCTTAAAATTTTAACCATTGAGACTTGCAGCAAATTGAAGATGATTCCGGAAGGATTGAAGTTCGTCACTAGCCTCCGAGAATTGATGGTCAAAGCCATGCCAAGAGAAATCAAAGACAGGATTCGAGAAGGAGGAGAGGATTATTACAAAGTCCAACACATACCCTACATCAAAAATCAATGAAGTCTGTTCTGTTTATTCATGATTTAAATGGGAGCAACTGTGTCAAGATAGCAAAGCAAGAACACGTTGATGGATTTCTTGTCGGCGGTTATTAATTCCTCGATGGGACACTGATGTTGTATAACAGTTATTTCTGTGGACTCCTTATTAACAAAACTTCTTTGAGACTTGATTCAATTCATATTATTCATGCAGAAAACTTCAATATATATGATTCAGTTCAGCTAAGAATCATGTTCTTTGTAGTAATGGTAGTGTGACTTTGAGATACATTTAAGACTGACTTGAGATGGCAAACAGTATGCCCAAACTCTTTTATATGAAGGAAGGCTTAGATTTCTTTCATTTGGGAGCTCATATTTGCACACCCCATTTCCTATCCCGGTGGACTCCTAGTCGGGCGCACCCCAAAAAGAGAGCTCTCTCTCTCTCTAAAACTTGGCTGATCGGTGACCATCACTGACCACCCACAAAATGAGCCACGTGACATAGTTTTAGAGGACACTGACCGTATGGATGACCAATCCCTAGGTGGACCTACAAACCAAAAATCAGCCTGATTAGTGATTTCAAACCATTCAATCGTCTACCCCAAATAATGGTCGATAATGCTCAAATTCCCACGGTTAGATCAACCCATGAAAATGGCTCAAATCCAATGTATGAAAATCACTAATCAAGTTGATTTTTGGTTTGTAGGTCCACCTAAAGATTGGCCAAACATCTATACGCCCAGTGTCCTCTAAAAATGTGCTATGTGGCTCATTTTGTGGGTGGTCAGTGACGGTCACCGGTCAGCCAAGTTTTAGAGAGAGATCTCTCTTTTTGGGGTTTGCCCCGACTAGGAGTGCACCAGGATGGGAAATGGGGTGTGCAAATATGCACCCCCCTTTCATTTTCATAGGAGGGAAAATCATCTCAAGGAGTTTTCTGGCCTAAGATACATTTAGGCTGTGTTTGATTACCAAGTGGGAAAATTGCATTTTCCTTAGGAAAACACAACTGTTCATTGTTAGATAGTCAATATAAATCTGTATAATTTTCCCTAACAAGCCATTTAAATCTGGATAATTTTTCCTACTAAGCCCGAAATTCATTTCCACCTGAAAATACACATTTATTTTCTCACATGATTGAAATATGTGTTCTCAGTTGCAATCAATCAGCCATTTAAGGCACATCCCAGATGTATTTTCTTGGGAAAATTTTCCGTGCAATCAAACACGGCCCTAGTTATTTTCTGTGCATGGATATGATGTTGATCCTCCATAGATTATTCTAGCATGCATACTTTATGAGCACTTTAATAATATGATACCATGTGGAATTATACCCATAATACTATAGCATCTCTATCACACATGCTGTGATACATATATCGTCCAACCAATGAGCTCTACTTGGGAAATCTCATCTCATGGGTTGGCCCAATCGGATATGGATATTACCTTCTAGCCATTCTATGATACAGAATTCTGCATAAGAAATTTGATATAAAAGTCCCCCAAAATGCCACCTGGCACACTCTCTTGGACCCACTGACCCCATGAATGTTTGGCCCACACTTTGGAGGTCCTACACACCAAAAGTCAGCCTTATTGCTGATTTCAACTGACCAAGTCTACCGTTTTAAGAAGTTGGAAAAACAACGGACTGGGACCGTGAATTAATGAATGAAAACAATGGATGGCCCAAGTCTTGCGTGCAGACGTCCATCAATTTTTCCACTTTTGAAAATGACAGATTTGGACCGTCGCTTTTTGCACCTTTTGAGTAAATGGAGTACGCCAAGTGATCATTAATACCTAATCAGCATTTAATTAGTGGCGAATATCACCTTTAGGATAATTAACGAGCATCGCAGGCGTGCCTCAATATTCTAAAACCCGATAAGTTCATCCTATTACTCATAATACATATTCTATCATTCTCGCATTTGCTTTTGGTTATTTCTTTTGTTATTTTCTTTGGAATTTCGAATTTCAGCACCTAATTTCCAACATGTGTATCAATATCTTTCTAAATGGCTATAGCCTAAACGTAATTAATGCTGATTGGATCATCCGGACCCTCGGATGTTTAGAATTTGTGGGGTACCGTCCAGCATAGATTATGCGCTTATAGCCCTCAGACGTTATTGAAGATGTCAGCTTGCCAAGTTGGTAACGTCTCGACGATACACTGCTGATCACTAGCTTGGTTCACATCTGTGCAACACCTCTAGCAGTAATGTTTGAAATCTCAGCCAATCCGGTTCTGGGTTGGGTTATCCGGATCGGATCCCACCAATCTGACCCAAAAATGGATCATCTCGCCCCGAGATCACTGTCTCCCAAAGTTGTCTCACTTTGTCTTGGGCAAGATAGGCTGATCCCATTATGGATTGGATGGATCCGGATCCAGATCAGGATCGGAGCCCACCGATCCGGTCTCCGATCCCCAAGATTTCGAACCATGCTAGCAGTTGCCTGCTAGCATTGCTCAAAAAATAAATCTCCCTTCCATGTACCCTAGTTTTAACTGCAAGCATCAAAACACTTTATCTTTTCCTTTTTCATGTAAAGCAATTACTTTTTAGGGTCTGGCGGGGACACCCATTTTTGACCCCTATTTTTTACACCCATTTTGGCGTACCCACATAGAAGATGAATCAATGGCTGATTTTTGGTGGGGATGATCTCCTCACCATATAGATCACCCCAACAAAAATCAGCCCATTCTGAAATTTCTAACCACATCACACGGTAAAAATCAACGGTCCATAATTCTTCAGCTTCGAAGCCAGTCTATGAATATCAGAATGATTTTAATTTTTGTGAGGATGATCTCCTCACCATAGAGATCATCCTCTATTGATTCATTTTCTATGTGGGTATGCCAAGGTGGGTGCCAAAAACGGGTGTCCCCTGAGCCCGACCCTACTTTTATGCTTGCATATTATAACTGCGAGCATAAAAAAAGCATTGAAGGAAGCATTCAATGGGCGTTGCTGTTGTTCTTTTCTGAGTTGGGTGTTGATCTCTTTTCGGACTGTTTAAGATAGTATCAACTTTGAAGATCTTCCATGTATTTAGGACGCATAGGAAGAGTTGTTATCCCATCCGGTGTGCCGTATGCTAATTTGGGTGTCTCTTGTCCTTTTCTCAGACTTGCACAAAGCAGCTGCAATTCTGCCCGTTAAAAAAATAAATAGACATGATCAAGTCACTTCACCAAAATTTTCATATGGATCGGCTGATGGATCACCTTAATTACCACTGATTTTTTTCTTCTTCCAGCTGCTTTCTGGGGGCAAGGCTGGACCGCGCGCATACCAGCAAGAGCAACCAGGGAAAGGGGATTTCTACTCCAGGGTATTGCTGCTAAATGGAGGAAACCTGCCATTGTGGGAATGAACCCACGACCTCCCACAAGAGGAGTGTACAAGCTAACCATCTCAGCTAAACGGCTAGGTGTACCTGTTAGAGAATATAGTGTGTGAGATACATCATATCACTATTTGTGTATCTCGTCACAAAATTAGAATAATATCTTAAGATTTGATTTTATATTCTTAGGATTTTTTTTCTGTTTTGAATCATTGTAATGTTCTATATAAAAGTTTGAAGTAGATCTATGTAAACACTCAAGTTTAGGAATAAACCCTAAAATTCTTCAACTGTACCATGTCACTATGATTAACAGCCATCCAATCATGTTGGCACGGCGTGGGGCACTTGGCGTGCGTGTAGTTTTACATTGTATTGGACACAAAAAGCATCTAATATATACCAATACAACTGTAATATCAATTGTCTCTGACTCTTTTTTCTTCTTCTTCCAATAAATCGAATAAATTCACCAATTAGCTTGTCCTTCTCCACGTTCTACTGTCTGATTAGCATCTAATGGTAACTTTTTGAAAGTAGAGAAGCATGGAACGACTTTCTCTCACCTCCATCTAATGCTTATGTGACAGTAATTAAAAGCTACATAGAGAAATAATTCAAACTTTCTATATATCTCTAAAATCTCTCTAAGTCCTCCCCGCCACTGAACAAATTCTCTTACCTAAAATCTCTCCATATCTCTCAGTTTGCTACCAACTTACTTAGTAATACGCCTAAAACCGAGACTCTCGTGACATCTTTTCATCTCAAAGATGGTCTCTGTCACTTCACAAAGGCGTACAATCTCTTCTTCAACTCTCTTTCATTTCTCCTTCAAGCCACCTTCTCTTCTGTCTTATTGCACTACACTCTCCGCTTGAAAGGAAACACAGCACACCTCTCTCTAACTCATCACCTTAGCAAATTAAGAGGTACTCCATTTTCTTAATTTTTTTTATATATTGATTTTTAGACTTTATTTTTTTTATTATTACGATCGAGTTATGATTATGTCTGTGTTTTTTGAATTTAACACTATAATTCCTTGCAGTACACTCTCTCTACTTAAAGGGAAGCATGATGCACCTCTCTCACTTTATTTTTTACGCGTTAGGATTATGTTTGCTTTTTGAATTTTCAGTTTAGGGGGGTTTATAAAACCCTATCATTCAATGTTGTTAGAATTAGATTTGTTTTGAACTAATATCCAAATTGTATGTTTTTATATTATATAAAATATATTGTACTAGTGGGTGCCCCGTGCCATTGGCACTCCTCGACATAATAAGAGGAGGTATAAGTATAACGGTGTTGATATTTTAATTTTGAATAAATTGAGGTTAAATAAGGCGGATTAAGTGGCTGAAATCTAACCGTCCACATTAGATCGATGGATTTGATCTCAACCACTCTTTATCTAACCGTGCACATCAGATGGATGGATAAGATAAGAGAATACAACTGAGTTGTCTTGATATATGCGTCGGTGGCCCGTGCCCGCGGCACTTTCCGACAAAGTGTTTGTCAAAATCGGGTGGGAGTTAATCTCAGCCATCGATATGAAGCATAGTGGATCTCAGCTACTCATTATTGAAGCCATATAAGATAAGAGGGGTATAAGAAAACTATAAAATTTCTGTTAAATTCTATATTTTTTTTAAATTTTAAATTTTCAAATTTTGAATTTCAACACCACTTTTTTTCGTTAAAATCATTAAAATCTGTTAAAATCTATTTTTTTCATTTTTGCCCTGGCCGTTTCAATCCATTTTAACGGTAACACCCCTCTCGAGGCATAAAAAGTGAGGCTCCTGAGCCTGACCCTTGGGCTATATGTAAATCCAACCCATTTCATTCCTTATATATAGGTAAATAGCAGGTGATCGACCCATGCCCACAGCACCCATCGACAAAGTGTTTGTCAAAATTGGGTGTGAGTGGCTGAGATCCACTGTCTATTTGGTGTGATAAGATCCTGGCCATCCTTTATGAAGTCGGATAAGAGGGGGAGACAACCGTCCTGTTTTGTTATATAGATTCTTATTTAAAAATAAATAAATAAAACATACAAAATACCAAAAAAGATCAAGATCAATAAAATGATGACACACTAATCTACAAATTTGCATAAGGTATATATGTAGATCAGCAAGTGGTAGGGCAACTATTCATATGTCGGTTGGTAAAGTTTGTGGGTGATGATACCATAGACCTGGGTTCAAAACCCGCCTCCCCGAGTTACTGGTCTCTTTAAAAATCAGGTTTACCTATAAAAAAAAATACTCACAGGTTTTTTTTGAGTAGAGATTACTTCTTTACTTAAAGAGATACTATAAGGAAAGTCAAAGAGAAAAGAGAAAGGAGATTACTTCTTTACTGAAAAGCTATTTAAGCCCCTCGTGTCTCATTTTACCTCAGACTCCTTCTATTGGTTTGTGAGGAGCCCAAGGTACACTTTATCCAGTGAAAATGAGAGATGAGGTCCTCTAAGAGAAAATATTTGTTGTCCCTTGGGACTTCAAATTTTGAAGTCTACCCTCCCAAAAAAAAAGGCTTCCATGCGCCAAGGCCATACGGAGCAAACAAAACGGCCCTGCTTAAGTTGTGCCACATCAGCACAAAAGCTAAAAATAACCGTGTCCCAAACGTAACCGGCTAACCTGGGTTGCGTTTGTGTTTGTAAGTGCCCGGTTATTTTAGCTTTTTACTGACGTATCACAATTTGAGCTGGCCCGTTTTATGTGTTCCGTTCGGCCCTGGTGCATGGAAGCCACTCCCAAAAAATTCCATGTGGAGCACCCTTATTGATTCTTGGTGGACATACATACGAAAAATCAGCTTGATCAATGATTTCTAACAGTTAAACTTCAGCATCCAAAAAAAAGTACTCAAATGTTGAACCAAACTTGCATAAAGTCAGTGGGCCCAAAAGAATGCCCCACGTGGCATTTTTGGAGGGTGAACCATTCTTTAAAATTAAACCGTTTGAATACTGAAGAAAACTCTATCTTTCTGTTTGTTTAGGTGTAAGAAGAAGAAGAAAATAACACAAGATGGATGAAGCTGTTGTTTCATTTGTTGTAGAAAGGTTTGGGGACCTACTCATTCATGAAGCAGTTTTCTTGTACGGGGTGAGCGATCAAGTTCAGCAGATGCGAGATGAACTAAAGCGAATGACATGCTTCCTAAAAGATGCAGATGCAAAGAAAGAGGAAGATGCTCGTGTTCACAACTGGGTGGCAGAAGTTAGAGATGTTGCTTATGATGCGGAGGATGCCATTGATAAATTCATTGTCAAAGTTGCATACAAGAGGAGAGGTGGTCTCAAGGGTGCCCTAAGGAGGTATACTTGCATCTTCAAAGAGTGTATAGATCTCCACATGGTTGGGAAGGAGATGGAAGCGATCCAGAATAGGATTAACAACATCTCTGCTAGTCGGGCAATATACGGCATCGAAAACATTGCTAAAGAAGAAGGAACGAGTAATGCAATTGACATACAGCAACAACGGAGACGGTCCTATCCTCATGTTGAGGAGGATATTATTGGCTTGGAGGATGACATTGCAACATGGGTGGAAACGTTGATAAAAAAGGAAGATGAACAGCATCATGTGATTTCCATCGTGGGCATGGGAGGTCTAGGTAAGACCACTCTCGCCAAGAAATTATACAATCATCGTGATGTTAAGAGTCATTTTGATTGCTGTGCTTGGGCTTTTATATCTCAACAATGTAAAACGAGATATGTTTTGCGGGAAATTTCAAAAAGTATGGGCAATCCCACTAACGAAAACCATGAGATGGAGAGAGAAGAAGAATTGGTGGAGAAGCTTTACAAATTCTTGGAAGATAAACTTTATTTGGTGGTTCTTGATGATATTTGGAGCAGGACGGCATGGGATAGTTTAAAGCATGCCTTTCCAAACGGGAAGAGAGGGAGTAAAATAATGCTCACCACCCGCAATAAAGAAGTTGCTTTGCATGTGGATGCATTTGGCCTTATCCACGAACCTCGGTATTTAACAGAAGACGAGAGCTGGGAGTTGCTCTGTAAGAAAGCATTCCCTGCTGGTACAAGTTGCCCTGCAGGACTAAAGGAGTTAGGAAAGGAGATGGTGGCAAAATGCCATGGTCTTCTTTTGGCGGTGGTTGTACTGGGAGGGTTATTAGCGAAAAAAAGTATACCAAGTGGGTGGATAAATGTGAAAAACGGCATTAGTTTGCAGTTGATGGAAGGCGAATATGGAGTCGAGAAGATGTTAGCTTTAAGCTACAAGGATTTGCCTTACAACTTGAAACCGTGCTTTCTCTATTTGGCCCTTTTCCCGGAGGACTTTGAGATTCCCACAAAGAAGTTGTTCCAGCTGTGGATTGCGGAAGGTTTTATTGAAGAAGGAGAAGAAAGACTCGAGGATGTAGCCAGGAAGTGCTTAGCAGAGCTGATTGATAGGTGCATGGTTGGAGTGGCAAAAATGAGCTCCACTGGAATGGTTAAAAGTTGCCGTATACATGATCTCATGCGTGATCTATGCATGTCCAAGGCAAAGGTGGAAAATTTCCTTGAGATTTTTCATCATGGGAATATACCAGTACTACATTCTTCTAATGGAGTCTCAGCAGCGACTAATAAATTGCGGAGACTTGCGATCCATTTCAACCAGGAGAGGTATGTATTCTTGGTACAATCAACTCCACACATCCGTACTCTTTCATTCTTCAAGCTGTCAGATACCTCTGGCTTCAAGCTGAAATCTGTCTTTCCACACACCAAATTACTCAGGATATTAGATCTGGAGTACGTATCCATTGAAAGTTTACCAAGTGAAATAGAAAAATTAGTTCACTTGAGGTACCTAGGGCTGAGGAATACTTACATGGAGAAGCTTCCAGCATCTATAGGCAATCTACGGTGCCTACAAACCCTAGATTTAAGGGAATGTTATGGTCTCAAAGAGCTTCCACCATCTATAGGCAATATAGAGAGCCTAAAAACACTGGATTTAAAGTTTTCACCTCTTGATCGCTTTATGCCTGACGTGATATGGAAGCTGAAAGAGTTAAGACATCTACACGTTCATTTTAATTATTATAGTTCCCACTTGAGAATGGACACTTTGAGAAACCTTCAGACTCTACATATGATTGAAGCTGGGGGTTGGCTGGCAAAGGGTTTGGACAATTTTACTAATCTTCGGAAATTGGGAATAACTATGTTAACAAGATCAAGCGTGGAGCTAATACTCAACTCCATCTCTTCCAGGTCTGATTGCCTCATTCGATCCTTGTACTTGCATTTATCTTATGAAAGAGAAGACGAAACATTTCCCGATCTGGAACCACTTTCTCGTTGTCATCAGCTACTCAAACTCTATTTGGATAGCACAATAGAGCACCTCCCTCTCCAATGGCCACCATACCTATTGAAATTAACATTGTGGGGGTCCCGACTCCAGCAAGATCCGATGGAGACCCTGCAAAATCTGCCAAACCTAATGTGCCTCGTATTAGGTTGGAAGTCATTCCAAAGAAAGGAGGTGGTTTGCTCTAGAGAAGGGTTTCCTCAACTCCAATTTCTACACTTATGGGACTTGATTGAATTAGAGGACTGGAGAGTGGAGGAAGGAGCAATGCCGAGTCTTAAAATTTTAACAATTGAGAGTTGCAGCAAATTGAAGATGATTCCGGAAGGATTGAATTTTGTCACTAGCCTCCGAGAATTGATGATCAAAGCCATGCCAAGAGAATTCAAAGACAGGATTCGAGAAGGAGGAGAGGATTATTATAAAGTCCAACACATACCCTACATAAAAAATCAATGAAGTCTTTTCTGGTGTTGTTCTCAAGCCATTGTTGATTGAAGAATACGTCCAATACTAGGTGAGTTTAATATATATATCGCCCTTCCATAAGTTCTCTTTTGTTGCAATCTTTAAAACTATCTTGAATTTTTTTGCATCTCACTTGGAATTCGTTTGTTGTCTGTTGATAGAGGATTTGCAAACCCATTATATTTATTCAAGATTTAAATGGGCGCAACTGTGTCAAGATAGCAAAGCAAGAACACATTCATGGATTTCTTGTCGCGGTTATTCCTCGAAGGGACACTGATGTTGTATAAGAGATGTTTTTGTGGACTTTTTATTAACAAAAGCTTCTTTGAGACTTGATTCAATTCATATGATTCAGTTCAGTTAAGAATCATGTTCTTTATTGTAGTATTAATGGTACTTTGAGATACATTTAGACTGATATGAGATGGCAAACAGTATGTCCAAACTCTTGCATATGAAGGAAGAATTAGATATCTTTGATTTTCATAGGAAGGATAATCATCTGATCAAGGAGTTTTCTGACCTAAGATATACATTTAGTTATTTTCTGCGCATGGATGTTGATCCTTCATAGATTCTATAATATAGCATACTTTATGAGCACCTTAATAATATGATACCATGTAGAATTATTCCCATAATACTATAACATCTCTAACATACATGCTGTGATACATGCTTAATTATTAATCTGGATCGTCCAAACCAATGAGCTCTACTTAGGAAATCTCATCTCGAAGAAAAGTTGGCCCAATCGGATGGATAATCTTCTAGCCCTTCTATGATACAAAATTATGTATAAGAAATTTTGATATAGATTTCCCAAAAAAATGCCACTTGGCACACTCTCTTGGACCCACTGACCCCATGAATGTTTGGCCCACACTTTGGAGGTCCTACACACCAAAAATCAGCCTTATTGCTGATTTCGACTGACGAAGTCTACCGTTTTAAGGAGTTGGAAAAACAACGGACTCGGGACCGTGGATTAATGAATGAAAACGATGGCCCAAGTCTGGCGTGCAGACGTCCATCAATTTTTCCACTTTTGAAAATGACAGACTTGGACCGTCGCTTTTTGCACCCTTTTGAGTATCTTTTAATGGAGTAGGCCAAGTGATCATTAATACCTAATCAGCATTTAATTACAGTGGCTAATATCACCTTTTTAGGATAACGAGCATCTCGTGCCTCAATATTCTAAAACCCGATAAATTCATCCTATTACTCATAATACATATTATATCATTCTCACATTTGCTTTTGGTTATTTCTTTTGTTATTTTCTTTGGAATTTCGAATTTCAGCACCTAATTTCCAACATGTGTATCAATATCTTTCTAAATGGCTATAGCCTAAACGTAATTAATGCTGATTGGATCATCCCGACCCTCTGATGTTTAGAATTTGTGGGGTGTCGTCCAGCATAGATTATACGCTTATAGCCCTCAGACGTTTTTGAAGATGTCAGCTTGCCAAGTTGGTAACGTCTTGACAATACACTACTGTTCACTAGCTTGGTTCACATACGTGCAACACCTCTAGCAGTAATGTTTGAAGTCTTGGCCAATCCGGTTCTAGATTGGGTGATCCGGATTGGATCCCACCAATCTGACCCAAAAATGGATCGTCTCGCCCCGAGATCACTGTTTCCCAAAGTTGTCTCACTTTGTCTTGGGCGAGATAGGCTGATCCCATTATGGATTGGATGGATCCGGATCCAGATCAGGATCGGAGCCCACCGATCCGGTCTCCGAACCCCAAGATTTCGAACCATGCTAGCAGTTGCCTGCTGGCATTGATCAAACAATAAATCTCCCTTCCATGTACCCTAGTTTTAACTGCAAGCATCAAAGCACTTTTATCTTTTGCTTTTTCATGTAAAGCAATTACTTTTTAGGGTCGGGCACAGGGGACACCCATTTTTTATACCCATTTTGGCGTACCCACATAGAAGATGAATCAGTGGCTGATTTTTGGTGGGGATGATCTCCTCACCATATAGATCAACCCAACAAAAATCAGCCCATTCTGAAATTTCTAACCCCATCAAATGGGGTTTTCAAGTTATACTGTAAAAATCGACGGTCCATAATTCTTCAGCTTCTAAACCAGTCTATGAATATCAGAATGATTTGAATTCTTGTGAGGATGATCTCCTCACCATGGAGATCATCCTCCATTGATTCATCTTCTATGTGTGTATGCCAAAATGGGTGTCAAAAATGGGGGTCCCCTGAGCCCGAACCTACTTTTTCTGCTTGCATGTTATAACTAGGAGCATCAAAAACATTAAAGGAAGCATTCAATGGGCGTTGCTATCCGAGTACGTGTTGTTCTTTTCTGAGTTGGGTGTTGATCTCTTTTCGGACTGTTTAAGATAGTATCAAGATCTTCCATGTAATTAGGACGCATAGGAAGAGTTATCCCATCCGGGGTGTCCCGTATGCTAATTTGGTTGTCTCTTGTCCTTTTCTCAGACTTGCACAAATCGGCTGCAATTCTGCCCGTTAAAAAATAAATAGACATCAAGTCACTTTACCTAAATTTTCATATGGGCCGGCTGATGGATCACATTAATTAATTACCACACTGATTTTTTTTTCTTCCAGCTGCTTTCTGGGGCCAAGGCACAACTGCTCACTGGAGGAAACCTATCAGTTTGGGATTGAACCCACGACCTCCCACGAGAGGAGGGTACACGATAAACATCTCAGCTAGACGGCTAGGTGTACCATATTACTATGATTAACAGCCATCCAATCATGTTGGCACCGCGTGGGGCACTTGGCGTGTAGCTTTACATTGTATTGGACACAAAAAGCATCTAATACCAATACAATTGTATGATCAATGGGCTCTGACACGTCTTTTTTTTTTTTCCAATAAAGCGAATAAATTCGCCAATTAGCTTGTCCTACTCCACGTTCTGCTGTCTGATTAGCATCTAATGGTAACTTTTTGAAAGTAGAGAAGCGAGGAACAACTTTCTCTCCCCTCCATCTAATGCTTATGTGACAGTAACGACTACATGAGAAATAATTCAAAATTTCTATATATCTCTAAAATCTCTCCAAGTCCTCGCACTCCCTTAAACAAATTCTCTTACCTAAAATCTCTCCATAACTCTCAGTTTGCTACCAACTTACTTAGTAATACGCCTAAAACCGAGACTCTCGTAACATCTTTTCATCTCAAAGGTGGTCTCTGTCACATCACAAAGGCATACATTCTCTTCTTCAACTCTCTTTCATTTCTCCTTCAAGGCACCTTCTCTTCTGTCTTATTGCACTACACTCTTCGCTTGAAAGGAAACACAGCACACCTCTCTCTAAGCCGTCACCTTAGCAAATTAAGAGGTACTCCATTTTCTTAATTATGAGTTATGATTATGTCTGTGTTTTTTGAATTTAACCCTATCATTCATTGTAGTTTAACTCTTTTAAAATCTCTTTCCCATAACATCTTTCGACCTCAAAGATGTACAACTTATTCAACTCTCTTTCGTCTCTCCTTCAAGGCACTTTCTCTTCTATCTCATTGCAATACACTCTCTACGTAAAGGGAAGCATGATGCACCTCTCTCACTTTATTTTTTATGCGTTAGGATTATGTCTGCTTTTTGAATTTTTAGTTTAGGGGTTTATAAAACCCTATCATTCATTGTAGTTAGAATTAGATTTGTTTTGAACTAATATCCAAATTGTAAGTATTTATATTATATAAAATATATTATATTCTTATTTAAAAAAAAAATAGAACATACAAAATACCAAGAAAGAACAAGATCAATAAAATGATGACACACAAATCTACAAATTTGCATAAGGTATGTAGATCAGTAAGTGGTAGGGCAATTTTTCATGTGTCAGTGGGCCTTAAAGAACGTGCCATGTGGCACATTTTTATGCACTCCACAACTCCAGCTGGCTAATTTTTTTAAAAAAATTATTCATTAATGACTCTTTGAGAGAGAAATGAATAATGTGATCTATGGAAAAAAGGAAAAATGAATGATTCTTCTTTACTTAAAGAGATACTAGAAGGAAATTTAATTAAAAAAATTATTCATTAATGACTCTTTGAGAGAGAAATGAATGTAATTTATGGAAAATAGAAAAATGAATGATTCTTCTTTACTTAAAGAGATGCTAGAAGGAAAACTTTTTTTAATGCTTTAATGCTCATAGGTTTTTTTATTTTTTTTTTGAGTAGAGATTACTTCTTTACTTAAAGAGATACTATAAGGAAAATAAAAGAGAAAGGAGATTACTTCTTACTCAAAAGCCATTTAAGCCCCTTGTGTCTCATTTTACCTCAGACTCCTTCTATTGGTTTGTGAGGAGCCCAAGGTGCACTTTATCCAGTGAAAATGAGAGATGAGGGGCTTTTATGAGAAAATATTTGTTGTCCCTTGGGACTTCAAAATTTGAAGTCTACCCTCCCAAAAATTCCATGTAGAGCACCCTTATGGATTCTTGGTGGACATACAAACGAAAAATCAGCTTGATCAATGATTTCTAACAGTTAAACTTTAGCATCCAAAAAAAAGTACTCAAATGTTGAACCAAACTTGCATAAAGTCAGTGGGCCCTAAAGAATGCTCCACGTGGTTTTGGGAGGGTGAACCATTCTTTAAAATTAAACCATTTGAATTACTGAAGAAAACTGTATATCTTTCTGTTTGGTCAGGTGTAAGAAGAGAAGAAGAAGAGAACACAAGATGGATGAAGCTGTTGTTTCCTTTGTTGTAGAAAGGTTTGGTGACCTACTCATTCAAGAAGCAGTTTTCTTGTACGGAGTGAGAGAACGAGTTCAGCAGATGCGAGATGAACTAGAGCGAATGACATGCTTCCTAAAAGATGCAGATGCAAAGAAAGAGGAAGATGCTCGAGTTCGCAACTGGGTGGCAGAAGTTAGAGATGTTGCTTATGATGCGGAGGATGCCATTGATAAATTCATTGTCAAAGTTGCATACAAGAGGAGAGGTGGTCTCAAGGGTGCCCTAAGGAGGTATACTTGCATCTTCGAAGAGTGTATAGATCTCCACATGGTTGGGAAGGATATGGAAGCGATCCAGAATAGGATTAACAACATCTCTGCTAGTCGGGCAATATACGGCATCGAAAACATTGCTAAAGAAGAAGGAACGAGTAATGCAATTGGCATACAGCAACAACGGAGACGGTCCTATCCTCATGTTGAGGAGGATATTATTGGCTTGGAGGATGACATTGCAACATGGGTGGAAACGTTGATAAAAAAGGAAGATGAACAGCATCATGTGGTTTCCATCGTGGGCATGGGAGGTCTAGGTAAGACCACTCTTGCCAAGAAATTATACAATCATCGTGATGTTAAGTGTCATTTTGATTGTTGTGCTTGGGCTTTTATATCTCAACAATGTAAAACGAGATATGTTTTGCGGGAAATTTCAAAAAGTATGGGCAATCCCACTAACGAAAACCAAGAGATGGAGAGAGAAGAAGAATTGGTGGAGAAGCTTTACAAATTCTTGGAGGATAAACTTTATTTGGTGGTTCTTGATGATATTTGGAGCAGGACGGCATGGGATAGTTTAAAGCATGCCTTTCCAAACGGGAAGAGAGGGAGTAAAATAATGCTCACCACCCGTAACAAAGAAGTTGCTTTGCATGTTGATGCATTTGGCCTTATCCACGAACCTCGGTATTTAACAGAAGACGAGAGCTGGGAGTTGCTCTGTAAGAAAGCATTCCCTGCTGGTACAAGTTGCCCTGCAGGACTGAAGGAGTTAGGAAAGGAGATGGTGGCAAAATGTCATGGTCTTCCTTTGGCGGTGGTTGTACTGGGAGCGTTATTAGCGAAAAAAAGTATACCAAGTGGGTGGATAAATGTGAAAAACAGCATTAGTTTGCAGTTGATGGAAGGCGAATATGGAGTCGAGAAGATATTAGCTTTAAGCTACAAGGATTTGCCTTACAACTTGAAATCGTGCTTTCTCTATTTGGCCATTTTCCCAGAGGACTTTGAGATTCCCACAAAGAAGTTGTTCCAGTTGTGGATTGCCGAAGGTTTTATACAACAAGGGGAAGAAAGTCTGGAGGATGTAGCAAGGAAGTGGTTAGCAGAGCTAATTGATAGGTGCATGGTTGGAGTGGCAAAAATGAGCTCCACTGGCATGATTAAAAGCTGCCGCATACATGATCTCATGCGAGACCTATGCTTGTCCAAGGCAAAGGTGGAACATTTTCTTGAAATTTTTCATCATGGGAATGTATCAGTACCACATTCTTCTAATGTAGTAGTCTCAGCAGCGACTAATAAATTGCGGAGACTTGCGATCCATTTCAACCATGAAAGGTATGTATCCTTGGTACAATCAACTCCACACATTCGTACTCTTTCATTCTTCAATCTGTCTTCCCACACACCAAATTACTCAGGATATTAGATTTGGAGTATGTATCCATTGAAAGCTTACCCATTGAAATAGAAAAATTAGTTCACTTGAAGTACCTAGGGCTAAGGCATACTTACATAGAGAATCTTCCGGCATCTATAGGCAATCTTCGGTGCCTACAAACCCTAGATTTAAGGGAATGTTACGGTCTAAAGGAGCTTCCACCATCTATAGGCAATATAGGGAGCCTAAAAACCTTGGATTTAAAGAATTCACCTCTTAATCGCTCTATTCCTGACGTGATATGGAAGCTGAAAGAGTTACGACATCTACACATTCATTTTAATTATTCTAGTCGCCACTTGAGAATGGACACTTTGACAAACCTTGAGACTCTACATATGATTGATGCTGGGGGTTGGATGGCCAAGGGTTTGGACAATTTTACTTCTCTTCGTAAACTGGGAATAACAACGTTAACAAGATCAAGCGCGGAGGTACTTCTCAACTCGATCTCTTCCAGGTCCAACTACCTCCTCCGATCATTGTATTTGCATTTGTCTTCTGAAAGAGAAGACGAAACATTTCCAGATCTGGAACCACTTTCTCGTTATCATCACCTACTCAAACTCTACTTGGATGGCACCATAGAGCAGCTCCCTATCCAATGGCCACCATACCTATTGAAATTAACACTGTGGGGGTCCCGACTCCAGCAAGATCCGATGGTGACACTGCAGAATCTGCCAAACCTAATGTGCCTCATATTAGGTCGGAAGTCATACGAAGGAAAGGAAGTGGTTTGCTCTAGGGAAGGGTTTCCTCAACTCCAAGTTCTACACTTATGGGAGTTGAATGAATTAGAGGACTGGAAAGTGTTGGAAGGAGCAATGCCGAGTCTTAGGACTTTAATAATTGAGAATTGCAGCAAATTGAGGATGATTCCGGAAGGATTGAAGTTCGCCAATAGCCTCCGAGAATTGATGATCAAAGCCATGCCAAGAGAAATCAAAGACAGGATTCAAAGAGGAGGAGAGGATTATTACAAAGTCCAACACATACCCTACATCAAAAATCAATGAAGTCTGTTCTGGTGTTGTTTGCAATCCCTTGTTGATTGAAGAATAAGTCCAATACTAGGTGAGTTTTATATATATATATATTTGCCCTTCCATAACTTCTCTTTGGTTGCAATCTTTAAAATTAGCTTGATTTTTTTTTAATCTCACTTGGAATTCGTCTGTTGTCTACTGATAGAGGATTTGCAAACTGATTTCTATTTATTCATGATTTAAATGGGAGCAACTGTGTCAAGATAGCAAAGCAAGAACACGTTGCTGGATTTCTTGTTGACGGTTATTCCTCGATGGGACACTGATGTTGTATAACAGTTATTTATGTGGACTCTTTATTAACAAAAACTTCTTTGAGACTTGATTCAATTCATATTATTCGTGCAGAAAACTTCAATATATATGATTCAGTTCAGCTAAGAATCATGTTCTTTGTTGTAGTAATGGTAGTGTGACTTAAGGATATAACTCAAAATCGTTTGGATGAGGAGATCATCTGAGGTACTTTGAGATACATTTAGACTGACTTGAGATGGCAAATAGTATGCTCAAACTCTTCTATATGAAGGAAGACAGAGATATCTTTCATTTTCATAGGAGGGAAAATCATCTCAAGGAGTTTTCTAACCTAAGATACATTTAGTTATTTTATGTGCATGGATTTTGATCCTTCATAGATTCTAGCATACTTTATGAGCACTTTAATAATATGATACCATGTGGAATTATACCCATAATACTATAACATCTCTACCACACATGCTATGATACGTGCTTATTGATTTGGACCGTCCAACCAATGAGCTCTACTTGGGAAATCTCATCTCATGGAAGAAAATTGGCCCAATCGGATGGATAACCTCATAGCTTTTAAGCTTTCTGGACCCAAATGAGATACGTTCTTTTTATACATATCTTTGGCCCAATCAGATGGATAACCTCATAGCTTTTAAGCTTTCTTGACCCCAATGAGATATGTTCTTTTTATACATATGTTTGGCCCAATCGGATGGATAACCCTCATAGCTTTTAAGCTTTCTGGACCATTTGGGTGGTGATTTGGTCCACATGAATTTGGTCCATGTGATTTTGAGGTTGGGGTGCATCTCAAGTTGTACACTAGTCTTGACATATCTTCTATACCAATTGCAAATCCAAATCCAAGTCCATTCAAATTTAGTGAAAGGTATGGATTGGATGCTTGTGTCTTGCAAGGTAACTTGACCTTGGCAGCTACTTATATTCTTGATTTAGCATCATTGTCAATCACTTGTAGGGACACACAGTAATGGACAAATGTCTATGTGCCATTAATTTTTTCCATTCGAGTCACCATCTTGGATATGAGAAGAATGGGATATTGTGATCTCTTCATCTATTCACACAAATGGTCTTTCATCACTATCTTCCAAGAATTTCTCCAAGCCATAAATTATTATTAACAATGTTCTTCCCCATTGTTGTCCATGTTCCTAAGGTCTGTATCCGATTTAAAAGCATTTTTGGGACAAAAATGAATAAAAATTTCTTTTGTATACCAGACAGACCCATAGAACTTTTATTTTTATGGTAGGACACTACAGTATATCCTAAAAAAATTGTGAGGGGAAGGGTGAGTGAAATGATACAAGAAAGAGAAACAAGAAACAGCCCAATTGTCGAAAACCAGATCACCCATTCCGAAACACTTTTCAATTCGCAGAAAATGCCCGTTCTGGCAACTATGTTTGGGGGATTGCATTGCTGCTACAAATTCTCAGCATCATTTTGGAGTCTTCGGTACTGTAGTTGTATATTAGGATTATGATGTAAAAAAAATGAAAAATGAATGTTGGGAATGCACAATTGTAAGTTTGTATGATCCATAACGTAAGGGTTGTGTAAAGGAGAGGCCAAGGGGCCTTAGGCAACTGCCTTAATGACCAAAACATCCATACGGACAGAAACCCCTAATAATGCTAATCTAGGGTTAGCACAAAAATCCAATATTCATTTATATATCACCCAAAAACAGTATAGGGTTAGGCCAAAACATCCATTTGGACAGAAACAACTAACAATGCTAATCTAGGGGTTAGGCCAAACATCCATAAGTTCATAAAGCAACCAAAATTAGTATAAATCGAAGCATTTTTTTGGGTGCTAAATCAAACGGCGAGATTGCATAAATTAAAAAAAAAAAAAAAAGAAGAAGAAAACTCACCTCTAAAAAATCCACCGGTCGTCAGCCCTTCGATCGACCTACACACCCACAATCAGTCGGATTGGTGGTGTAGTCTATCACCATTTTGATGAATCTCAAAAAAATAAAAATTAAAAACGAGATGAAATCAGTGAGAAAACTCACCTGAGATGGTGTGAACGGCGTGAAGCACCGCCGGCTCGAAGCACTGCCGGCGTCAAGCACCGGCGTTGAGTTAGGGCAGGGAGTAGCGGCAGCAAGTGGAGAAAGGGAAGGGGTTTTCGCGGAGGAAGAAAAGGAGGTTTTCGCGGAGGAGAGGAAAAGGGACTTTTCGCGTCAGAGAAACAGCGGGCTCGCTGTTTTTTTTTAATATACAATTCTTTTTAGCGACGGCCAGCTCTTGACGGTCACTAAGGTCACTTTTAGCCACGGCCAATAGCTGACTCGTCACTATTAATTGGGGAAACCCGCCAAAATGTTCGCGCCAGACTTTCAGTGACAGCCATGGTCTGGCCGTCGCTAACCAGGAAAAAAAAACCGAGATGATTCCGTAGTTCCGATGCAGTCTGTGCAGGTTTTTTTGGTCCTAATGACTGAGTGGATGCTCAGCCCATGATTTTAAACACGGCCGTTTAAACGTAACGCCCGAAGTCCGTTTCCGTTAAAACCGTTTAAACATGTTTTATTGGTTTTGAAAAAAAACTGTCATTTTTTTGTTTTAACGGCCGTTAAAATCGTTTAAACAGCCGTTTAATTCTGAAAATTTTTGTGAAAAAAACAGCCGTTAAATCTGTTAAATTTTTTTTTTTTTTCAAATTTCAAAATTTGAATTTCAGCGCCATTTTTTCTGTTAAAATCCGTTTAATTCCATTTTTTCCCATTTTTTTCTATTTTTGCCCCTGGCCGTTTCAATCCGTTTAAACGGTAAAACGGCCTCCTTTAAGCCTTGGCTCAGCCCACCTATTGGTGGATAAACACACTAAAAATCAGCTTGGTTGATGATTTCTAGCCATTGGATGTATTACCCAAAAGCATACTTAAATCCGATGGCTAGAATCAATCCAAAAAGTACTAAAATCTATGGCTAGAGATAACCAATCAGGTTGATATTTGGTTTGTATATCCAACAAGGGTTGAAAAGGGTCGCTCTACGGGCGCCCACCTCTTTCAGCTAGGCACCAACATTTGATGGGCACCCACGCCAATTAGAGGTCCCCTATTTGGGCACCCCATTTTGCTGGGCACCCACATTAAAATCCAAAAAAAAAATTCTGACTTGGGCTCCTGGCCGTGGGTGACCTAGTGGCGACGACTAGCTTGCCTGTGGGTGCCATGGTGGCCATGGTAGTTCAGGGTCGTAGAGGGGTTCTCCAAACCACCACTCCACCACCACTCTACTGTCACTCTACCACCACTACCACTACCACCACTCTACCACCACCGCTAATTCCACAACCACCACTACCATCAACTCCACCATCAACACCACCACCACCACTCTACCATCACCTCCAACAACTCCACCATCACCACCACCACTACCAACTCCGCCAACACCACCACAAACTCCACCACCACTACCATCACCAACTCCACCATCGATCACTACCACCACTATCCTCACCAACTCCACCATCGATCACCACCACCACCAACTCCACTACCACCACCACTCTACTATCACCACCAAGAAGAGGAAGAGAAAATAAAAGAGAGAGAGAGAAAGAGAGGTGGGAAGTGTAGCTTCGTCGTTTTTTGTGCGAATAGAGGTAATGAGTGTGGGTGCCCAAACAAACATGTCAAGTGATGGGAAATGACAATTTGATCCTCAAAAATTGGTTTATTTTGTGGGTACCCAGCTTAAAGAGGTGGGTGCTCGTAGAGCGACCCAAAAAAACTTGCGAAAAGTACCAAAAAGTCTATAGTGTACGCATGACTCGACCATTCAAGCCGTAGGAAATTTTTTTGTTCTGATTAATATTGCTTTATCAAAAGATCGACCAATAAGTCTTCTTTGGTTACTTTTACTATTAAATATATTTTAAATCAGAATGAAAAGATGAAAATGCCTTTATCCTTATCCTAGACTGAAACTGGTACAATTCCCCGTTTACGACGCTTGAAGAATTAATTCATTTGCAAAACTTTTGTTATCCGTTTCACCATTGTTACTGGTTCAACTAATTCACTGAAACTAAAATGGTGTTGGTTCAACCAGTTTGAGCTCAATACTCAAACTTGAAATTAAATATCGACTTAACAAAATAGTTAGAGAAATAGATAAGGTATTGAGAGTGAAACGGGGTTTTAAACATGTCTTATAAAATAGAAACAGTCATGGAGATGAAGCTTTGCTTGTAGATTTTAAGGTTTAGTATTCAAACTGAAAACAAAATTATGAAAATGGTACTAGTTCGATCAAGTTGAATGATTCATTTGACAGAATTTTGTCTGATTTACTATTATTACAGGGGTTCCTATTCGTTGTACATTTTCTCATCTTCTCTTAATTATCATCTAATTTTGTTAGTGATTCAACTAAGTTGTGCTCAATACTTAAACTGAAAACGAATACATGTTTATAAAAATGGTACTGGTTCGACCAGTTTAAAAAAAAAAATTTATTCGATTTCCAACATTGTTACATGGGTTATTCTTCGTTGAGATGCATTTTCTCATCATCTTTTCATTATAGTCTAACTGTGCTAGTGTTTCAACTAAGTTGAGCTCAATACTCAACTATAAACAGATACATACGTCATGAAAATGGTACTGGTTCAACCAGTTTTGTGAAAATGGTACTGACTCAACCGGTTTGAGAAAAATTGTCCTGGTTCAACTAGTTTCGTGAATATCATTACTAAAACTTGAGAGACAATTTTTGCTTAACGAAAATGAGAGTAATAACCATCTTCTTCAGCTTCTTCCTTGAAGATTCTTGCTTAACGAAAATTAAAGTAGTAACCATCTTCTTCAGCTTCTTCCTTGTTCCATCTTCATCTTTTTCTTTCTTAACCAACCCTTTAAACCAGTATCGCCTTCTTTATTTACCTTCAATGATATATAGACATGTTGCAAAGAATTGTAGATAATAACCGGGATGCTATAAAATAGATGACTGAAATGAAATCTTTTAAACTTGCATCATCTTCATCTTTCTTCACATTGAATGAAGTATAAATGAGTTGTAAAGAGCTATAAATGAAGAAAATGGAGGGAAAGAGCTGTAAAGCAAGAAAATTGAAGAAAAGAGCTGTGGAAGAAGGAAATTAAGGGAAAAAGCTCAAGAGCAAGAAAATGGAGAGAATGAGCTGGACAAAACTGACGTACGGTATTGTGTCGTCAGTCAAACCTTAAATCAAATGATACTATCAATTCAAATAGATATTAGCTGGAAAGTAGTATGGGCATTTCAAAAGAAAGGTCTTAATGTGCAAACAATTAAACTAAAACGTCCATATTTTTGTAGAGGGGACTAAATGGTCGGTATTTTTATAAATATAGACTTAAATAATTTTCCCAAAAAACTTCACGTCGAATTTCCTTTACGTTTTTGTCGCCGACTTTACGCTGTACGACAAATGACTTGGCAACCTTGCGCGAATTGTATTCTCGGTAAATAAACGCAGCTTTCTGTCCTCATTCCTCAGTCCTCACTGCGTCGTTCTCAAGCGAGATTACAAGCGTCGAATCGACATAAATATGCAAAAACCCAGTGCAAAACGAACGAAAGCTCGGTATGGCAGCTATCATAGCTTGGTTCAGGAGGAGGTGGAAAACTCACTCTTCAACGGCGAGCAAAGAAAAACCTCTGAGAAAACTCGCTGAAGCTTTCGAAGTTCTCGCAGCTACTGTAAATTCTGAAACCCTAGACGTCGAGGTCGCTCCCTTCTGTCGTGCCTGCTCTCTCGTTTCCCCTCTCATTGGCTTCTTAGGGACCGCATTCAAGTTTGGAGAGATTGAATATGTTTCCAAGGTACGATTCCCCACTCATTTCTACTCTTTTTCGCAATTCTGATTTACATGGTTGTTCTTTGATCTTTATCTCATTCTTTGTTTCACAGGTTAAGGATCTTGTTGAAGCGTCCAAGTCAGTTAATACACTACAATCTTTGCTCGATCGCGACATTGAGCAGAATTGTGTGAGGCAAATGGGTAGTCATTCACGAAACCTTCTTAGAGTGAAGCGTGGGATCGACATGGTTAGGGTACTATTCGAGCATATCCTTACTACAGAGTATGTTCTACAATCTTTTTCTCTTTCATTTATTTGGTGAATTTCATGAAGAACAGATTTTCGTTTAATTAAAAAATTAGTAATTTGTATCCGTTGGATTAGAGTCTTTTGCAAGTACTGGGCTCTATAATCTAAGATTTGATGATCATACCTTTGCTATTGAGAGTTTTTTTTTTTTCATAAATTCTGGGTTTAGAAGGACTAGGACTTTAATGGAGACTGTATTCCTCGGATTTGTATCCAAGAAAGTCTCCATTCATGCTGTCCAAAGCTATAAGGTTTCTATCTTTAGGAGTAATCAGTTTTGAGTTAGGAGACT
The DNA here is from genome assembly GCA_035048495.1 of Euptelea pleiosperma. NCBI lineage: Eukaryota > Viridiplantae > Streptophyta > Magnoliopsida > Ranunculales > Eupteleaceae > Euptelea > Euptelea pleiosperma. Next base: position 32,301,297 of record CM068549.1, on the reverse strand, counting down.
TTGTTTCTGTCCTCGATCAATCTAGGAAAGTCTCCTTCCTCATCATGTCATCTGAAGGGAGTCCAACTTTAAAGGAGTTGGTTCCCTTCAGACCTCTTCTATTATTGGCCTTGGCCAATACTTTTAGAAGGTGTTCCTTTGCATGAAGGCACTTTTGTGCTGACTCAGTGAGATTCCTTCCATGTTGATACAGTTATAGCTGTCATAGAATCTTGTTGGAATATTTCTTTAAAAAGAATTTAAAATGTTGTATTAATTGAGTTTGAGTCCCTCGGTATTAAGCGATGGCTGATATGTCACATGCCATCATATGTGTGGTGACATGTGTATGGACGAGATTAAGTGGTTATATATTGCATCCACATCTCCCCCTCTTGATGCAGCAGTTAGGCAATCTAATCTGCGTATCAAGAAGAATGATTTGCTTGGTACCTCGGCAAGAGGCAGTTCAGTTGCTTCATTAAATGAGGGGGTGTGAAATGATAACAGTTGATTTGTTATCACTTCAAGCGGCACTATGATGGTCGAGGTGTATATAAAAGGTCCTGCTGAAAAGTAGAGGTCATTCCAAATTTTGAAGGCAAGTTTAAATTTCAAGAGGTCGTCTCGTGTCTGAGGTAGGGTATACTTTCCATTTTCCTTCTTTTTTGCTAGAATAGGGTGTTTGTTGGGATGACAATAGACTCTGATCAAGAGTTGTTGGATCTCAAAGAGGTCCTTCGTGGTCCTATGCGAAGGATAGGGGAACTAGAGGGAGTTCCCCGTCTGAGAAAAAATGATAGAAGAATAGAGGCAGAGCGAGAGCTCTAAGTTCTTGTTGAGATTTGGAGCATTGGCTCCAGTTAGTAGATGTCCCCGATAAGGTTCAGGTCAGGCTAGGTTGTTACCTCGGGGAATCATGTCCCCGAGGTTCAATCAGTATGACTTGATTTAAATCCGTATGACTCTCGATCAATTGAGATCGTGTTATCTGTTCCCGTTCCCTCGCCTGGTAAGGGATGTTTTGTGGTCTTTCCAAAGAGTTCCTAGTCAGCTCAATGGAAATTTCTACAAGACAATGCATGAGATAATAGAAATAAATAAGAGGTGTAACCTCGACATTAGTGTGCAGGAGATAAGGTACTCTTTTTGTCTGAAGAAAAACCCAAACGTCCATGGCACCTTCTATTTTAATAAATAGAATCACTGATGGAGTTTTGTCAAGGGGATTCTAAATTCTGATAAGATGTGGTATAAATGTCCACTAGTCATCTCTAGAGGGTTCTAGTTTGGCGATGAACCAGAGAGGGGGGAATGGCATTCTGAAGAGGTTTAGTTACAAAGGTATTTTTTTTACCATTATAAATACTTTTGAAGTAGATGTAGAAGCATATACTTAAATCGAATGACATTTATTTTGTAGATATTGAGCCTAAATCTTGGGGGTACGGGGTACCTGACACCTACGATAAAGGTGAAGCGGTAGGAGTTGTTTGCGATCAACAGGATACAACGACACATCGGCAACCTGCTCGGTTGCCCGAGCAATATCAATTGTGTAACTGTTGTTTTTTCTATTTACATCAAGCAGTATGGTGATAGGCATGGGTCAAAGTACATGGTATCGTTCATGGGCGATACTGAAACGTATCGGAAGTATCGTTTGGTTTCAGACGAAACTTTGTGAAACCGAAACAAAATATTAATACAAATTTACGTATAAGATGAAGTATCGTTCGGTTTCTGACGAAACAAGCCAAAACATAAGCAGTTTCATGCTATATCTAAACCGAAATGAAACAGATGAAATGTTTCGGTTTTGGTCGAAACTTTTAACCATGGTGATAGGTACACACCTTTTGCTAAAACCAATATCTTAGTCTAGTGCTATTGACACGTATGAGTTTCCTGTCGCACTAGTTGAGGATAGAAATGTCATGGGACTTGTCGAAGTTCAACATGGAGGACATCCCTCTGGTTGCTCTGAACAGGAAGAAGCGTTGCCTGAGGAAGAACATTTTGACGAGGCTGGTCCGTTTCGCGTTCCTGAGCTAGAAGATACCAATGGAGGGGAGGCAGAGGTGATTGTCATCAAGGAGCCTTCTGTCGATGTGGTTGAGGATGTTTCAGAGCAATCAACTAGTTTGGAGAAGGGAAATGAAGCGGTCGAGATATTTGAAGGTGGGCCATGTATGGTGCATCTGGGTGCTGAGTAGGATTTGCTAGCAAATGATGTGGCTTATGTGTTCGAGGTACCTGCAGAAGAGGTGGAGCTCCTCCGAGAAGGGCATTTTCACTTGCGAGGTTGACACCACCATAGTCGTTGGAGCGATGGGAGCTGAGTTTCTTTAAGCCTAACAGTTCCTGAATCAGACCTGGGGACGCTACCTTGTTTGATCAACAAGTGGCAATAGCCATTGTAGATGGTGTAAGGCTAGATGTTGACGTCCGTAGCACCAATAGGTCCTCCAATGTTATTGGGGACCATGCATAGCTTTGTGCTCGGTAAGCTTTGGTTTATATACAATGTTTTTTGTTTTTTAAAACATCTATAAAATGGTGGAAGTTGACAAGGAGACTTCCCTACAGTAGGTCAAGGCTCATCTTCAAACTTAGCTTGCGGAGAAGGTCCAGCAAGCATTCAACGCTAGGTACTTGGCGGAGGAGGAAGATGATGAGGAGAAAGTTGACCACAAAGGCGTTGGTGATGGAGCTTTTGGAGTTTAGTTTTTGTATTCCCCATGTGTCTTTCTTTTTGGTTTCGTTGATGTAACCGTTGACTCCCCATCAAGAATGGAGTGCACCATTCCAGCTAATTTAGGCTGAAAAGTCTGAGTTTCAACATAAAAAGAGGTATAATAATGCACCACGAAATCTCTTATATGGTCTTCCTCTTCTATGAGTTTGCCATTAACCATAAGCCTGGAACTCTTATTGGTCCTCCTTCACATATTAGCTATTCTGCGGAAAAATGTTGGGTCTTTGTCTCCTTGAAGCCATCTATTTCTAGATTTTTGCTGCTAGCTTATTTCCTCCCATTTGGCTCACATAATAAATTCCTTCCAAGCCTCCATTCTTTTTGGCTTTTCTGTAGGGACAGAAGGCCTGGCTCCTCTTCCATATTAGTGGAAGTTATCTCCTCAAGAATTTTGTTTTTTTCTGACCTCAACTCTCCTAAATAACTCTTTATTCCACTTCTTAAGTTTCGCCTTAAGGGCTCTTATTGAACACAAAACCCGCCTTACCATGAAAATTGAAGGATTTCCACCAACCAGCTTCCAACTCCTTGAAATTAGGTAGTCAAGCCACATTTTCAAATCTCAAATGTTAGATGACTTCCAGTACTCTTTCACCATCAAGCATGATGGGTATGTGATCATGCAGTCAATCTCAGAATTGCCTCCTGAGACATATTTGAGAAATGCTCCTCCTATATTGCTATCACCACAAAGTGATCTAGCTTGGACATCTCCAATTGTCTTGATTATTAGACCAAGTGTACAAAGCACCTCTGAGGGGATATTAATCTCATGTCTTTAATTGAGACTCTATCGTCTTCACTCATAATGCATCTAACTTGATCCATCTCTCTAGTTTTCCTCTTTTATATTTTTGTAAGTTTGTAGATGTAATTCTCACCCTTACTTGTTGCCAATCTTTTGTATAAGCTCTCATACGCCTTGAGAAAAATAACAAATGGTTAAGGGAAAAAAGTCAAAGGACTAAATGGGGACAATCTTCCATCAAGTCTTGTCCTAAGAGATCTACTGAGTGGGATCCATCCAATGGCGGGTTTGTCAAGTCTTGTCCTAAGAGATCTACCGAGTGGGATCCATCCAATGGCGGGTTTGACACCTCTAAATGTGCACATGATCTAGTGTGTTGTAAACGAGAGAGAGAGAGAGAGAGAGAGAGAGAGAGGGGTGATTGAACTTATTGTTCAATCTCCTCTCAAGTGGGTGGGGAAGGCCCCTAGTACAAATACAATACTAATAGAGGTGGGTTATGTGGGGGATCCATGTAGCCCACGAACTAATAAAAGAGAGTCCGTTAGTTAAGTGGGTGGGACCCACACTTAACCCACAAACATAAGGACATATCCTCCTCACATGGGGAAGTGGGACGTAGCCCACTCAATGCAACTCCACGTGGGGCCCACAATCTAACAGTGTTCGACCAATGTCTGATTGCCAGAATTATAGTGTATGCCCATTGCCCATCTCCTTACTATTTGTCTTCATGAAATTGCTTCTTTCATCAACTCCCCCTATATAGTAATATTTGTGGCCTAGCCAAACTAAGTCAACTTGGTTGAGTTTGAGTCACTTGATGAGTTTTTGGACATCAATTTTGACCAAGGATTTCAATTTCAATTTTGACCTAGGTTTCAGCCCAAATCGAAACTGAAATATGAATTGAAATTTAGAGAGAAATCTCGAAATTTCAGTGAAATCTCCGAAAAATTTTAGATGGTGAAATTATTATCCTTAAATAATAGAAACATAATCTTATCTCTTTCTATCTCTATAACCTCGCTCGCATAAGATAAGGAAATCTTTAAATTAGGACTTTATTAATGGAAAGAGTGCTGAAATTCTCTCTCTTTTTTTTTTAAATTATTATTGAATTGTGGGCTAAGATTTTGAAATTCTTTGAGTTTCGATTTCAGTAGACACGAAAACAGAAATTTTGGCTGTTCGGACGAAATTTAAAACCTTTGGTTTGACTGCTACAGACAGGTTTCTGCCTCCCAGGATTCACTGATATAAGAATAAGCTCTATTCCTCTCTCTTTGACGTCTCTACAGTTTATGCAAGTATCAGTCACATGCCAGGATATAGATGTTGATGGTTGGATTAATGTTTTGTGATGGAAATTATCTAGCCCCTTGTGACTAATACATGATTATCATTGTCAGGGGAGAGTCTCTGAAGGATGCAGTATCCTCGGCTTATGCCCAGGTCTTCGCACCCTACCATAGCTGGGCTATCAGGAAAGCAGTTGATGTGGGGATACAAGCCCTTCCTACAAGGGGACAGCTCTTAAAGATGGTAAATGAAGATGGTAAGTGCATGCCCTATTAGAAAGCCATGTCACGTCAGTAAATACCTTGATCAAGTACTTGAAAAGCTTTCTGACTTGACATGCTTACGAGAGCTTGAGCCCGTGGCAACAATTGGTTGACATACTGCATTGCAACCAGCAACCATGATTTCTCGTGGTCCCAGCTTACTACTAGAAAACAAATAAAGACTTAAAGTCAATAATTTGGACTAAAATGGTTAGGATAAGGTTTTCTCGATGTTCTGTTAAAACCACTTTTCTGTATGGCCCACCATTTTGTGCCACGTGGAGGGCTGGCATAGCTAGATGTAGAATTTGCCACGTGGACAGTGACATGTATCATACATCCCCTTGTGAAATGCAGAACGACCAGGCCCCTTTTACTTCATGGTAGAGGCCTATTGGGCTCAAACTGTAATTTATATTATCTTAAAAACCCACCAAAAGCTCATCTGGAAAATTGAAGGACTAGTTGATTTTTTATGACATTGCTGAATTGATTTAACCTGTGAGCATAACAAACTTGATGAAGTAAAAAAAATTGAAAGATTCAGTCAATAACCAACAATATTTCAGAATAACTAGGTACTGAGTCCTCAAACAAGTTCAATTAGGTGACAGGGTAATTACATTTCTTCAAAAATCTCTTACAACTGAGTTTGACAGGCTAGTTTAAGATCCCTTTCAAAATTTTATGACGTCTCAAAACTGAGCTTTTATGATTCAACAGTGTGTGCTTAGTAGCTAAATCCATCGTGTTAAATTGGAATACTTGAATGACCCAGTGGAGTACTCAAATGGGTTTCAAAACTACCCAGACTCAAATATTCATCTGCACATTAATTGGGGTTTTTAGTTTTTTGACTTGTTTGCATGAATATGATATGGTGCATTCCATGTTCTTTGATGATTTCAGATGCTTCTTCGAGGGTTCAGATGCAAAACTTTGTTGCAGCATCAACTCCTGTCAGTCAGTACATTGAGAAGCTATTCCTTTCAAGGCGATTGGATGATGTGCTCAGATTGACTTGATCTGGATTCTATCATCTTTGTTGCTGGTAACTTGATTTGTTCCTTCTCTGTTGCATTTAAATTACATGCATTTGCCAATATTATGTTGTAGGTTGGAATTGCACTTATATTTCATTTAAATTACACTGGTTGTGATATCGCGGGGAGTCGAGTATGTTAAAACTTGGCTTATGAGGCAGTAATCGATCGTGCTGTACCGTAGTAATGCTGCAGTGATTATCTCAGGTTTGATTAGTTGAGACATCTGACTCGGGCTGTTTTTGGGCAATCAATGATGAGGTGCTGCATTAGCATCGCGACGAAGTACCAAAACCTATACACCATCTTGAAAACAACAAACACGCCGATGGACTCCTTGATTGAGGTTGTCTAAATGTTAGTAAATCCTTGTAACTGTTCACAGCCCGAAATTCACACTCCATCCAATGAGGAATGATTCAAACCATTCGATGAGGCCATTACTGAATTCAAACATTTTCAGTATGGGCATTGTTACCACCCTCTTGATCGCCATTGGTCATCGAAACTCATACCACACAAATCTCAAAGACCACCCATCGATCTGGACCTAGGGACAACTATATCATTCTCCCGAGTCCTGAGTATCATTTTCCTTTGTGTATGCGAAGGAAGCCATTACAAGGGGAGGTTGTCTAAAAGAAATTAACGTCTCCCCTTTGGAAGTATAGACGCAAACTTTCACCAGCCTTTTATACAAGGAAAATTAGCCCTTGGCATCTTTCTTGAATTGCACATACAGACATGATTATCATCGTCATTATTGGTGGGCCAGGATTTTGTTCAAGGGTAGGCAAGTGACATTCAACATGCCAATAACTGTTGATGACATTTTTAATTGATGAAAGCAAGGTTTAAAGGAGGCCGTTTTAACGGTTAAACGGACTGGGGGCGTTACCGTTTAAACGGCCGTTAAAATGGATTGAAACGCCCATGGGCAAAAATGGAAAAAATGGAATAAAACGGATTTTAATGGAAAAAAACGGAAAAAATGGCCCTGAAATTCAAATTTTGAAATTTGAAAATTAAAAAAAAAAACGGAATTTAACGGAATTTAACGGCCGTTTTTTTACAAATTTTTTTGAAATTAAACGGCTGTTTAAACGATTTTAATGGCCGTTAAAACAAAAAAAAACGGCCGTTTTTTTCGAAACCGATAAAACGGGTTTAAACGGAAACGGGCTTGGGGCGTTACCGTTTAAATGGCCGTTTTTAAAACCATGGATGAAACTACCCTTACATAGAAGGGGGCTATTAAAGCCCATCAACTTTTTTAATTATTTTTCAGGGCTCAACAGTCAATTTTTTGAGTAAATCTTTGATGATGAACATCGGTCGTCAACGTTGATGATGAACCAAAGTATGAGCCATGTCGCACACTCTTAGATACCATTGACCGGATGGATGTTCGGCCGGCCCATTCCTAGGTAGACCTAAAATCAGCCTGATTAGTGATTTCTAACAATTGGATTGGACTCTTGCATGAGAATATCTTTAACTGTTGGATTCGAGCATTATATAGGGTACTCAGATTCAAAGGTTAGAAATCACTAACAACGCTGATTTTTGGTATGTAGGTCCACCAAGGGATGGGCCGAAAATCCAAATGGTCAGTTGTCTCTAAGAGTTGCACATGGCATATATTGTAGACCAGTTGTCTTTTAAATCAATGATGCGGAACCCTGGAAGTGTCTACGCGTCAATGACCGACATAACGTCTTGTCCTTCGTCCGTGTCTCCGTAGCATGTGGTGCAACCACAATCCGTCCAGTTTAATTGAAGGACCACCTCCACGAGGTAAAAAAAAAAAAAAACTAATCAGCAAACGTAACCAGAATACGACATGTGGAAGCGACTTGCGGGCCCACTGACCAAATTATTGTTTGGACATCCCTTGGTGGAGTTACACACCAAAAATCAGTCTGATTGGTGATCACTAGCCATGGATATAAACATTTTTTCAACGCGGGCTTATTGAACCGGCCAATGGATGAGTTCCAAGTCCATGATGGAAAATGGCTATAATCCAATGGCTAGAAATCGCCCATCAAGCTGATTTTTGGTGTGTAGATCCACGGAGGGATGGACTAAACATTCATTGGGTCAATTGACCCAAAAGAGTGTCACGTGTTGTAGTCATACCACATTTGTTTACGACATTTGTAAACAAGTAAATGCATGGTTTACATTATTTTTTAAAAATAATAAGTATTTTTTATAAAAATAATAAATGATGTATGAAAAGAACAAGTGGGTAACTTAAAATATAATTCATGTGTACCTGGTTGCTAATCATAAAAATTTTAAAGATATGGTAGGAGTTTTAAAATGGAGGTCCATCGGCGATGTACGACCACCACTCCGGTGAGCAATTTAAAAATCCAATGTCTAAAAAAAGATAAAAACAAGATTTTATAATTAAAATTGTTCACTGGAATTGTGGTCGGCTGGCCATGAGACTCCGGTGGGTAAGTCGTTGGTGATGGGCGACTAGCCCGACGACTAACCCATTGGAATCCCTTGGCCGGTAACCACAGCCATATGATTTGGAGTGTAGATTTTTGGCCCAAACCTTTGTTCCAAAGTTGAAAACATGGCATTTTCGTCACTTTAGCAAACAATATGGTAGTCTATCTTTACATTTACAATTGTCTCATCTAGGTTTCTAGAATTTAATTGAGATCGAGCATGGGTGGGGGAAGATGGACGCTGAGATTTCTACAAGCTGGTTTTCACATAAACTATATCAAACTAATTCTCCAACTAAAGAGAGCGAATCAATTCACTCAATTATCTATCGATAATTTGGTAAAAACAAGAAAGAAAATATTGTTTTCAGCAAAATTCGTTAGCTTTGAGTCAGGTATTCAATTGATCCCAATGAAATCAATTTTCAAGACAAAGAAAGACAGTTTGATTTAGCAAACTCCAATCACTTGTACTTCAAACCATATAGTTCCATGAAACAATGTATTGAACAAATTCATTCAAAAATATAAATGTGAAGAAAGAAACCTTGTTCAAGGACTAGTAGATAACGGAGTAGGAGGAAGAAGAAAAGGCGAGAGAGCGTAATCCTAGGCAAGCGAGGTCATGGATGGCCAGCCATGAGACTTCGGTAGGTTTGTCACCAGTTATGGGTGACCAACCCACCGAAATATCATGGCTGGCTGTCCACCACAACCATTTCATTTGGAGTTGCGATTTTATCCCAAACCTACATTTTTTTGTTCCAAGGTTGAAGAAAGGGACATTTTTGTCCTTTTAAAAAATGTTAGTAAATGGTGGTCTAAGATGGTGGATTGGGTCATGGGGGGTATGCCAAATTTCGAAGATAACATGGGGGTATGTCAAAAATTCTATCTTATTTTTAATGATGTTATCAGAACTCCAACATAAACCCTCTTTATATCTTGAAAACAGTGGACACATATATCTTGGCTACTGAAGTTCCTCCCCCTAAAATGACTTTGACGACTCATTGAATACCACCTCAACCGAGGTTGGTTTAAAATGAACACGGATGCTTCGTGGGGCTCCTCTGCAAATGAGGCTGGCATGGGCTTTGTAATTCGGGATATTTCTAATAATCTTGTGGTGGCATGGAAAATCCAGGGTTGGATTTGTAGAGGAAGCTGAGTCACATGCTCTAAGGATGGAGATTCAGTGTGCAATTGAGAAATGCATCCACTCGTTGGAGATGCAGGCAGATGCAAAGAATATGATGGACTTACATCACAATGGCTCCTCACAAGCAAGGTGGTTTTCGTCTGATATCTATGTAGACATTTTGAGACTTAAAGAAATTTCTCATTTTCTTCTTTTTGTTTCTCTCCTCGCGGAACAGATGTTGTAGCTAATCTTATTGCTGCCAAGGCAAAATCTTAGTTTATGCCCCAGAAGTGGTATGATTCTTCCCCATCTTGCCATGGCTCCATGCATAACCACTCCTAAGGCTTTGTGGTTCTTTTTCTTCCTCTTAATGATATACTTGATTACACACATGTAGATGTAGGACCCACATCAATTATATATTATTATAAAGCAAAAACATAGGGACGGGATATTGGCACTCGCGTTTTCGCTCAGTAAACCCATTACTCATCACACCCATCCACCAAAAACAGAACAAAAAGCAAAACACAAAAAAAAAAAAAAAAAACAGAGAAGGAGGAGGAGGGCCACACCAAGTACCTCCCTCCCCTCTCTCTCTCTCAATTCTGGGCTGCCTCGGTAGCCCCTGAGGTCGAGTGTGGAATGCCACACTTAACCGGGCTGTCGATGCAACCAGAGAGAGAGAGAGAGAGAGAGAGAGAGAGAGAGAGAGAGAGAGAGAGAGAGAGAGAGAGAGAGAGAGAGAGAGAGAGAGAGAGAGAGAGAGAGAGAGAGAGAGAGAGAGAGAGAGAGAGACGTACCTGCTGCGGTGGTAGTGGCGGCGGCGTCCTCCTCTTTTTCTTCTTCTTCTCCTCAAATTTTTTTTTTTTTTTTGGTTTTTTTTATGGGTGTGATGAGTGAAAAAGGAGGGAGGGGGTTTTTTGGGTTTATTGAGCGAAAACACAAGTGCCAATATCCCGTCCCATACCATAAGGGTTGGCGGCGACGACGATGGCTTCAAATGACATCCCAAACCCAATATCCTGAAAACACCCTCATTTTTGCTTCTTTCTATTTTCTTAAATTATTCATTCGACAAGGTTGTTTTGTCTTTTTGCTTCTAAGACACATTTGTCACCCCTGTTTGAAAATGCAGTCTTAAAAAGAAAAAAAAAGATAAAAAAAACTCTCATATCAGAGTGAGTGTGACGCCACTTTTGTATTTTAAGAAGTACCATGTAGAGGACATGATCGAATGGATGTTTGGTCCATCTCTAGGTAGACCTACATACCAAAGTCTGATTAGTGATTTCTAACCTTTGGATTTGAGCACCCCAAATAATGCTCAATATCTATGGTTAAAAATCAACCCATGAAAACGACTCCAATCAAATCCTTAAAAATCACTAATCAGGCTGATTTTTTGCATGTAGGTCACCTAGGAATGGGCAAATTAAACATCCATATGGTCAACGATCTCTAAAAGTGTACCACATGTAAGGTGCTGCCATATGTAAATATCACGGGCATTGCCACGGGGCACGTGGCGTATCCCTAGCCTATTAAAAAAGGAAAAGATGTAATAAGGTATGCCTGAAACTTTTGTAACTCGCCACTGTCATTTGGCCCACTGACCGCATGGATGTTTATCCCACCCCTTGGTGGATATACATACCAAAAATCACCCTGATTGGTAATCTATAACCATTAGATTTTAGCACTTTTTAGCTTTTTTTAAGGCGTTCTTATAGCCGTTGAATGCAACCATTTCTTTTAGTACTAAAACCAATGGCTAAAAATCATCAAACACGCTGATTTTTGGTATGAATGTTTACTAAGGGGTGGGCTAAACATCAGTGGGCCCAGATCGCAGTGGCGATTACCAAAAATGCTGCTTCCGCATTTGAAAAGATCTCGGGTATACCTTGTTACATCACGACCCTTAAAAAAATTGCAAAGGCAGGTAGGCCCACCTCTTTATGGTCTTGAATACTGCAACCTCACCTCTGCAATCACAGGGGGACGGCAAGAGTTTTCTTTCCTTTTCTTTGCACACACGTGTTTGTAAACCTGCCCTACCCCACTTAAAACTTAACCATGATTATTTTTTAACACCGGTTGGGAAAGCGTGTCGTGCAAAGAGGGTCTAGTATCCACCGTCAAGTACGAAATGCTACATCTGTCAACGGTGATCCGTGTTTGACTGAAAAACGGAAATATTCCAATAGTTAGGTCACAGAGTTTGTCACACTCACAGATGAGGACATAAATGTCAATTTTAAATAAAGAAGGGCATTTAGTGTCTAACATGAAAGAAGAGCCTCGCCTCGCCCGCCAACTAAAAACCGCAAAAAGCGTGTCCGAAAACGAGAGAGAGAGAGAGAGAGACGCAAAGATCTTTCTCCGAAAATCATTGAGGACTGGTTCTGGTGCCAAAGAAAGGGAGAAAGTATATTCTTTTCCTTCCTCCTCTTCTTCGGCCACTCTCCACCTAAATAAGGAAAAAAATAATAAAACCCCAAACTTTTTCCTGCGTGTTCTACGTTATTGTAAACAACCAAAGCCCTAATTTTTTCCTTGTCTTTAGTGTCATTTTCTACCTGAAAAGCTCTCGATCTCGCCAGTGAAAATCTCTCAGATGTTGTTTCAGGTTTGTTTCAATTTTCTTCTTTTTTAAAAAATGAGATCCTTTTTAGTAGATTTGAATGTAGATACAGGTAGATTTGAGTGTTCACGCGAGAAAGGAATCTGCTTGGAACGTCGATTGATTTAACGCTGATTGAGCTCTGATTTGTTGATTTTTTGCTTAGTTTTGTTGAATTCTTGAGTTATCTGAATTGTGTTGCATTTTTGTGAGATGGGTTTGTTTGTATGTTTAAAATGGCAATGAAATGGTATTTTTCCGTTATGTGGAATTTTAGTTTTTGTTGCAAACTCTCCTTTGATTTAGTTTTAGGTGTCAGTTTCGATCGCCATGTTTGCCCAAAAAAAATTAATATGATTTTTCTTTTTTGCTCAAATTAGCTCTTAACAATATTCCTTTTGGGTACCAAAGGACAATTCAAACAGGCCTTATTGTGGGTCTTTGAATTATTGAGTTTTAGGGGCATTTTGGATTCCAATTTTGTTTTGGTAAAAGATATTTTTGAAAGCTTACTAGTCAAATTTTTGTTTTTTTTTGAAAGCTTGTTCATGCAAAAAATATCATTTTCTTGTGAAAAATGGCGTTCCAAAGAACTGTCCCTTTATTATTACTGTTTTCTTTATTATTATTATAATTCGTTTTAGAGATTTATTGATAACGTCATGCAGTATGAAACATGCTTTCTCAACTGTCTGCATATAAATGATATTCATATAGGTCTGATCATTTAATCAGCAGACGCCATTGAGATGGTCCTAGCCCCTAAGTCAGTCCAATCAGGTGATCCTAATCATCTGATCTGTCTGGTTATTGGGTTATGGCCAGTCTAAGAGTGGCCCCACTGTTTGAGTGATCTTGATTATTTGTGCTTGTTGATGGGCGAGGAAGCATGGAGTTTCATGTTCTTCCTGTTATTTATTATTATTATTATTTTTATTGTTATTATGATTATGATTTATGTGGTCCGGACCTTCATGTATGAGTGAGAAGAGAACGCATAGAATTTTATTCATATGTAATGTTGTACATTTTCTGTTATTCGCTGCATACTCTTCTTGATCTTCTTATATAACTGATTAACTGGAACTGCCACAGTACTGATTATTTTAAGGTTTTAAATATTTACAGGTAGTCAGTCTCTATTCTGGATTTCTATAAAACACAATTTTCCCATTCCAAGTGTTTGTAGTTTCAGAATAGTTCACTAACCAGCGCATAACATGAGGAATACTTGGTTCTTTTTTATGGATCTTGATGGAGGATCACCATACACGTTTCCTACAGAGCCTCTTGCCTCTCACAGTTTTGGGGGTCGTTTGTTTACCCAGATTGGTTCTTTTGTTGATAATTCTCTCTACCAGTCAAGATGCTTATATGTCCCTGGAAGTTTAGCCCTTCAAGAAGCTTTTAACTGCATTTCTAAGTTTGCTGGAGCTCTACTATTCTGGTTCGCAAGTGGCTCAAATTCCAACTTACATCATAGATTGTCAGGCAATACCCATGGTTCAAAATCTAGAAGTTGTCAATCTTGCTCGCAAGTCAAGCGCATTACTGATTGTAAACATAACCTTGAGGAATTACACCTTGGTTCTAGATCAAGAGCAGAATCTGCTGCCCCAGTGCTTTTTGGTAAGATTGCAAGTTCCACAATGAGACATATATGGGGGCAAGTTGAACAGCTTCAATCATTTCCTGTGCTCTCATTAGCTGCTGCTTTGGTACCACCATTTGACGACTTGTAAGTCCTCTTGTTACCAATGAATTTTTGAGCTTGTCTTCGTTTTTCTTTCTAAGGTGGATGTTGTGCTTGCATAATAGTCACCATGTTTTGGTTGCTTCTAAGGTGGAAACCTTTTTACTCTGTATCCTAATGCCCTCTTGAATAGATGGAAGAGAAACATCAACCCTATTCGCGTTGGTAGAAAAAAGTATTCTACCTCTCTCTATGTTTAACACCTATTCATGTGGGGGTGTTTTGGTAATTTACATGAGGTTGCAATTTCCAAAAGACCCTGTACTGCCCTTACCTAATTACAGCAGCTTGCTAATGGGTCGGATGGCAGTGCGGGGGAAGAGGGTTTTTGCCAGTGGATGAGAATACTGCAGTCATCAGCCTAGTAGTGCAAGTCGCACATACACCCTAGTACATGTTTCCTCAATGCTGAGGACATCCCCGCAAGGCGGCACGCCAGTGCCAGGTAGAGCTATTGCATGCTGGTGAAGGAGATGCATTTCTGGTACTGGTGAAATGCCTTACATGGACACATGCCAAGCAAAGAGGCTGAGCAGAATACTATTACCTACCCCCACAAGTAGGTCTTGCATTCATCTAGATGGATACATGATTCTTCAGCCTTAGTACATTTTCATGCACCCTTTTCCATTTATTTAATGCAATAACTTGATTCTCGTGAAATGAGTAGATTTTGAAGTGTGCTGATTTATGTGCTATTTATTTGTCTATTTTCTGTTTTTGTTTTCTTATTCTTAACTTCCTTTCCTGGTTAATGGGCATAAGATCCCCAAAGGTAATAGCTGTCCCACTGGAGGATACTGGTATGCAGGCCAATGGACTAATGGGTCAAACACTCCGTGTGGGTGAGCATCTAGCATGTGCTGAACTTTCTTTTCCGGAAATAAACTGGACGAGGCATGCAGTTGAGCCAAGAACAGGCATTAAGTTCCCTACTGTTCTGGACAATGTTTCAGCCGGAGAGAATAACTGCAGTCTGACTTCTGAGGTTGGCATTCTACATCCCACCACTTTATTTTCTTCAAGTGCTTGGTGTTTTCTTCTTCACAACATTTTCAACTAGTCACCCTGCAAATAATTATAAACAATGTGAAGTTTGATCATGTTATTGGTTCAGGCGCTTTTGTACATGTGTGTTGAAGTTCTTTTATATGTCTGTCTGAAAAGTTATCTTTCAATAATTTTTACATGTTATCTGGCTGAGAAAGCCGTCTTTTATCTATATAAAGCCAATTCCATTTCTATTCTCTTTGAGAGTGGTTATCTTCCGACCTGCTAGCAGTTGAAATAGAACTCCGTATGTATTTCAGGTCCTTGTTGGAACTGGTTTCAGAAGTATGAGAATAATCAAAATTAAATCTCTGAAGGTCTATGCATTTGGTTTATGTGAGTATTCTTAACTTCCACATGATGCTTTTAAAATTAATTTTGATTTTGTAAGATCAGCTAGCTTAACATTGCACTGAGTTTGGTGTCTAAAGTCATTAGATGACATGTTCCTCCCACTAATTTAATTATTCACTTGTCTTTTCCCTTATAGATGTTCACCCTGACTCCATCTGTGAGAAACTGGGTCCAAAATATGCTTCTGTGCCAATCAGTGAGCTGAACAACCGACCAGAATTTTTTGAGGATCTTCTCAGGTATATTGCATATTCATACCGTAGAAATATCCTTGAATGGAGTCCTTTTTGTTAACACTCTAACCCATGGTAGTTGCCTTTTTTTTAATGTGATATCTTATTTCAACAATTTTTAAATTGTATTTTATTTTAATTTTTAATTTACTTTAGTAGGAATTTTTTTTTTGAAAATTTTCCATGCTAAACAGAGATTGTATGCCTAGTAAGAAAAAGTGTAAGGTTATCTTCGTCATGTATGTCTTCTTTGTGGTTTCTTTTAATAATTAAGAAAGAATTTATTTGGATAGAGAAAAAAAGACGTGCTAGGGATGATTGCTTCTGGTATACAATGTAGGCCCTATATTTCACAAATTCTTCTAAATGAAGTGCCTATTTTGACACGTATCAGATTCCCCCACTCCACGGATTCTAGCGCATCACTTCTGGATTTATTTTTGTTTTCCAATTAAAATTTATGAATATGTTTCTTGATTGTCCAACATTCTGCTCCATAAAGCATCACCAGTCTTATTGCTGTCTTATAGTTAGCCACCTTGCTCTCCTCTTCAATTTCTCATTCCTTGTGAATAATAGAACCATGGTAACAAAATTGGTCACTTCGAAGTATCCCTTGGTTCTCAATTTTAATTGGCAGACATTCTGTGTGCATCCTTACTAAAATCGCATTCCATGTACTATATTAGTTCAATTTATTTTAGAACCTTTAGATTCCAAGCATTCCTCCAGAGTTCTAGTTTTGTATTTATCTTATTCCTAGTCTCGTCAACTAACACTATGTTATCTATACATAACATACACTATGGGACCTTATCTTGGATATGAGCAGTTACTTCATTTATAATTAAAGCAAATAGGTATGGACTTAGGGCTGATCCTGGTGTAATCCCATTGTGATTGGAAACTCACTTGTCTCTCTCACCACCAATTATTCTACACTGGTTATTGCTCCTTCATATCTTTAATGATGTCAATGTATCCATCATGGTTCATGGGCGATACCAAAACGTATCGGAAGTATCGTTCCGTTTTGAACGGAACTTCGTGAAACCGAACGAAATGTTGGTGCAAATTTACACATAAGATGAAGTATCGTTCGGTTTCGGACGGAAACGACCGAAACATGTGTAGTTTCGTCCTATAGCGAAATTGAACCGAAACGGACGAAATGTTTCGGTTTTGGCCGAAACATTGAACCTTATCCATTTTGGGCTCCTTTCCCAATGCCCACCAAATTAATTCTATAGGGGCTCTATCATATGTTTTTTCTAAGCCAATAAATACCATGTGGAGATTCTTCCTCTTTTCTTTGAATTTTTCATCATTTGTTTAAGTAAGAAGATTGCCTTGATGGTTGACCATCATGGCATAAATCCAAATTAGTTTTCAAATATCTTTGTCTTTTGTCTTAAGCTTTGCTCCATTATTCTTTCCCATGTATTTCCACATCACTATTGGGATATTATTAGTTGGTCCTAAGGCCCTACTTGTCTTCATCTTAGCTAAAGCTGCTTTCACCTCTGATACCTTAATTCTAAAAAAGTATATATCTTCTATATTCTCCCTAGTATTTCCATCTAGTCTATGTTCATTATGTTATCCTCATTTAATAATTTATAGAAATAAGTCTTCCACCTCTCCTTAATTTCTTCATCTTTCACTAAGACTCTTTTCTAGTCACCCTTAATACATCAAACATGATCTATATCTTTAGAATTTCTCTTTTTTGTTCATGTAAGCTTATAGACATCTTTCTCACTCTCTCTTGTCCCTAATTTATTGTATTGACTATCATATGCTTTATATTTGGCTCCACTTTCCACTTTCTTTGTTTCCTTCTTAGCATTTTTATATCTTTCTTAGTTCTCATTGTTTCTGGCCTATTGTAAGGTCTTATAATAAATCCGCTTTTCTCTAATGGCCTTTTGAACCTCATCATTCCACCACCAAGTTTCTTTGGTGTATGAAATTTTCCTTTAGATTCCTTAAGGACCTCTTTTGCTAATCTTTTAATACATTTAGCTATTACATCTCACATCACCGTAGTCTCTGCTTTTATGCACCACATTTCTTCATTTACCAATTTATTTATACAAGGCACCAATTTTCCCCCTTTAAATTCCACTACCTTATTCGTGGGCATCCTTTAATTTCATTCCCTCTCTTCCATTTTTGATGCGAACATCTAAAACCACTGGCTTATGTTATGTGGTTAGGTTCTCTTTTGGAATAACCTTACAATCTTTACACATTGATAGTTCAGTTCTCCCAAGTAGAAAAAGTCTATTTGGCTCCTATTTGTTCTACTTTTAAACGTAATTAAATGTTCATCTTTCTTTTTAAAGTATATGTTTGCTATTGCAAGATTATATTCCATCGCAAATTCAAGGATCGCACTTCCCATTCCATTTGTTTCTCCAAATCCATATTCTCCATGCACCCTTTCATATATGCTCATTTAAGCCCCCTCCTATAAAAATTGTCTCTTCATCTGGAATTGCTTGCTTCAATCCATCCATATCTTCCCAAAATTTTCTCTTAATGCGTTTGCTTAATCCAACTTGAGGTATATAAGCACTAATTATATCAATAATCTCTTCATCTATCACTATTTTTATTGACAATAACCTATCGCCTATTCTTTGTACTTCTACAACTATGTCTTTCATAATCTTTATCTGCAATTATTCCTACCCCATTTCTATTTTTATTTTCTCCGGTGTACCAAAGTTTGTAACTATCTATTTCTTAGCTTTTACCTCTTCTCACTTTGTCTCTTGTAAACATGTTATGTTAACTCTCCTTCTTTTCATTGTGTCTACTAACTCTAAGCTCTTACTTGTTAAAGTCCCAACATTCCAAGTGGGAAGACAAATCCTACTTTCATGAATTAACTTCTTTACTTGCACTTGTCCAATAAGGCGCGGGAACCCTTGCCTACTTTTCACCACAACCGGGTGGCGCATCGTTTCTAGAGTATGCCCTAGCTAACCCTTGCCCACTTCCCATTGCAACCGGGTGTCGCTGTAGCGCCTCGCTTCTGGGGAAAGCCTTAGCATGAGTATAAAATTTAATATAATATTGCCACAACCTCGAATCCTATTTTAGGGTTTTCCATATTTGACACTCGTACCCATATAAATGCAACAAAGTGTTTGCCTCTTTTTACACCTTATTTGGCTAATGAGTAGGCATCCTCATCAGCCCTTGAAGAAGTATAACATCTAACCCTTCACTAAGGTCATAGATGTGCTCTAAGATGTTGATTAATCTCCAAGAAACCTCCATTGTCCTTTATGCCCATGAAATGACATTAAAGGACTCTCATCGAACCTCCAGTGGACCTAAGAAGAGCAAAAAAAAAAAACACACACTTTGAACCTTCTAAAGAGCATGTGCTTCCCCTTCTCTTGAATCTCTCTGTCCAATTTGTCCCAGAAAACCATCAAAATGAATCCTTGGTCGACACTCTGTAGTAGGATAACTTAAGGAGCTTTCATCAAAATTTAGTTCCACTCACCCCTTCTCCAATCTCTTCCAAATGACCCTATATGAAAATTGGAGGAGTCTCCATAGAATATGGCCTTGGACTTCAAATTAGACGATGTTCCAACTTTGAATAGCTCTTTTAGGTTTCTAGGCATGACCCACCAAATTTCAAAAACCGAGAAGAAGTATTAACAATGGAGGAGAAGGTGATCTATCGATTCAGCACTATTCTTGTAAAGAAAACGCATTCATCATAATCTTGCAACAGTTGTTCAATTGGTCCACTACTAAAATCTTATCTAAGATGGTTATCCAAAGAAAAACTGTTACCTTTTGACCGGGTTGCCCCATAGGAATTTCACTGGGAAGGAGGATTCACTTGTGCCTCTTGATTTCATTTAGGTGGAAGCTTCTTCAAAAGAGCGAACTGAAAATTTTCCTTCGTGTCCCACTTTGAAGCACAACTATCCTCCATGTTCTCATGGATTTTGAACTTCTTCAAGAAACTATCTACCTCCCAATCTTTTTAATGTCTCATAAACAGAGGATTGCAAACCACCTGACCACCTGTTTTCTCAAAGCAGTTAAAAACAAAAGCCTATTTGTTAGCTACATTCTCGAACAAGTAAACAAAGTCCAAGCAAAGCGATAAATCACCTCCCATAGGTCAACCCAAAATCTACTTTTGTCTCCTGATCCCATTTTCAATCAAACACCTTTGTGAAGCTTTTCAGATAAATTAGATATCATGATGTTGTTGTCCCAATCCAACCCCAACTGAAGTGGCCACATTTGCTATTTATAATTTTCTTCCAAAGACCAAGTAGTTCCTCAACTTCCTCCCTATATTGCCATAACCATTTCCCAAAGGTGCCTTGTTGATCAATCTTGTAGGGCTAAAGCTAAAACCTCCCTTCCTCTTCGGCCTGCAGACCTGGTTTCAATCTACTAAGTGGTATTTTCTTTCGTCCTCTTTTCCATTCCTAAGGAAATTTCTCACTGACTTCTCAAGCCTTCTAGCCTTCTAGTCACTGATGCCGGAATAGAGAATAAAGATAAGATATACGTAGGGGTACTTGATGATGTACTCCTAATTAGGGTTACCTTGCCACCTTTTAAGAAGTAAGTCTTCCGTGCCGTCAATCTTCTTTTGAAGTGCTCTATCACCAGGTCCCATATTATCTTGGACCTATAATTAGCACCAATTGGAAGTCTGTTGATGGCAGGTTGCCCACTTTAGACCCTAAAGCTCCATCTAGCGCTTCGATAAAGAAGCATGAATCTTATTGATATGTTTTTTCTAATGATTGTAATGTCAGAGCAGCTACGGAGGCATTATTTTGTTTTCTTTAGTTCTGTTTCTGAGATATACTAAATGTTGTAAAATGGTCTGATGATGCCAATCTGCCAATACACTTGTTGGTTCACAGAAGACTGCTACTAGGTCTTGAGTTTCCCGGGGGGTGGATCACATCAAGAAGAATTCCCTGGGTTGTAGTGATCTTGACTAAATTTACAAAATGAATATGACCACTTTTGGATTCTATTTAAATATTGTCTACTAGGATTAACTTGGATGTTTGCCTTTGACAAGTTTTCTGTGTGGGTGTTGCAGGGAGAATATTCATATGACTGTTAGGCTTGTGGTTAATTGCAATGGACTGAAAATCAGTACCGTGCGAGAGTAAGTTATATTTCTTCTTTTGGATGTACTTTTGTAATATTACACTTCTGATAAAATTCTTATAGTGTACCATTTAGATGGAAATGTGATCAGTGTCCTGCTTCCCTGAAGATTAAATATAGAAGTAAAGTTAAATTTCATTGACTTGGGAAAGCAATTTAGGCATTCTGCTAGCTTATTGCATTCTTGAAGTCTATTCGTAATAATTATCTTTAGTTTCATCAACTTTGTTGAATCAGTGAACACATTATTGGCTATAACTGCTCATCATTGCAATGCTTAATCTTTACGGCTCTTACTATAATGGTGCCATGTGTCCGTATTCAACTATGTCCCGTAGACCGCTGCGCAATCATTTAGCATGAGTGGTATATGCATACATAATGCACAAACTTCTAATACTATAAGCTGCTCGTTATTGCATGCCTGATCTTTACAGATCTTATTGTTGATGGGGCTGTGTTCTTATTTATATGGTAGGCCGGTCCTATTAAGCGTTATCAAAGGCATCAGGCGAGGGCTAAGTGTGATACGGGGTCCTTCAGGCCAAGCGAAGCCTAGGCTACGCTTTTTTTATTTATTTACTTATTTTCATATGGTTTAAAGAAATATAAATAATATTGCAAAAAAGAGTAAAGAAAAACAACAATTATGCGACCAAAATGCCAACTCCATTTTTATCCGTTAATTGAGCATCAAACGAAGAAAATTTATAGGCTAAAAGGTATAAACTCCAGGTATTGTTCACTGGACAATTTAAGCATAGCAACCATCATCATTTGCCATCTAGTCTACTACCAAATGCCTAATTCATATTAGTAGACACATTTGGAAAGAAAATGTTGGACATCAAGAATCAGATAAGTTATGAATGAGATGCCTAGAAGGGAAGAAAGTCCATATATCGAATGTCTTGGACTGTCTGCAGGTTTATATATATACATATGTATGAGAGGTATAGTCCAGCTTATATTGGTAGAAGTGCTTTGTGTTGGGAAGAAAGAACAATAAACAATCTAAAGAACAAACATGCAATCACCCACAACACAGATTTACGTGGTTCCCTCTAGATTGAGGTACGTCCACGAATCCACACCGATTCCACTATGCTCTGAGGCAAGAAAAGAAACACACAGGCAAGAAAAGAAACACACACAATACAATGGATCATTGTCCATGATCAACTGAGGTACATATAACCCCAAGACGAAACTAGGGTTTCTGTATCTCTATGTAAAAGTACGAAAATGCCCTTAAAGGGAAAAAGACCTCCCAAAAAATTTAGGGAAAGCTTATTATAGAAAATGTTCATACTGAATTGCACAACTTAATGCACCAACGAAAACAGCATTATTAGGGTTTCCTGGATTTCTATTCAGTTTGACTTACTAGTGGACCCAGTTTGATGTAGTTGAGTTACAGTGTAGTGTATCAAAAACATGTTTTCAAGTGATACTGTGACAGATGCATAACTCATGCACATGGATGAAGGAAATGATGAAACCTTGCTCATTCGCATGACCTAGTTATTTTTTTTGCAGTGCTTTTGAGAAATCCCTCCGAGCCCGGTTACTGAAGGTAAGCCTTTCTGCAATTAGAAGTTTCTGAAGTTCTTTTTTTTTATCTCTTAAAAATAATTTGGGCTGATTCTAATGTCTTGTTTGGTTATAAGGCAAACCCCAACACCGATTATCACTGCCTGAGAATGTTCCGCTCATATTTCACTCAAGATATCCCAATACCTGCGGTAATCAGCTATTTTCCATGCCTTGTATTCCCTTCTCTTCATTGAGGTAGCAGTAAGTTAATTTAACTTCAATATGAAATTTGCAGGGTACAACGATTGATTTCCGACAAACAGCTGATGGACAACTAATAACAGAGAGTGAGTAATTGTTGAAGAAAAAATCTAGGGCTGCCATCTTATGGATTGTTATGGTCAATAAGTAGCATAGCCATACATGTGAAATCAGCCCAATTGAATGATGTAACCATCTGATCTGTCACATTTTTTTGGAACAATCTGGCAGAGGGTTCAGAAAAGATTCTAGTTTAGATGGTTATGATCATCCAAATTTCAGCATAGATTCGCTAAGTAGGAATACTAAATGGTAGGTCTTAAGTCCCTACTTGTAAGCCACCTAGCACTGTGCCAAGTATAAACTACAATTTTCATATTAACCACATCAATTACATGATTTACATCGACGTGTTTATATATGCAGTTGGCGGCAGACAGATTGGAGCAGTTCACAGCAAGGATTTATGCAGTAAGTAATATCCACATCCCACACCCACAAACAATCCACAGAGAAAAAAAAAACTCTCTTATCTGCACACACCAGAAAAAATGAGAAAAAGAAAAAAAAACTCGTGGTTTTTGGGCTTGTTTCCCCCTCCAAGAGTGGCCTACCGCTAGAACCATTCAGATCAGGTAGTCTTTGTGTCAGTCTATTGTATAGTCATAGTGATACAAGTCCCGGATAAACAGGAGAAAGGGATAAAACAAAAAAGTTCTAACATGTGGTCATGTACAGGGGCTTTCTTCGACATGTACATTGGGGATGTTCCCGTATCAGTGCAGGCGAAGGAAGAGGTTGCTAGAAACGTTGGCAGTATCATAAGGCGATGCTAAGCTTATTGGCTGCTCGTCTTTCTTGCCATGGTCCCACTTTTTTCCATGGTTGATCGGATGCTGACGTGGTAAGCCACTGTATACCTATTGCTGAATTGTAGTTTTGATAGATTTTGCCCTCTAAGCTCAGCTTAGTTAGAGTTCCATGCTGGCAAGGTGAGGGGTGCACAATGTAAATTTAGGGCCCAACATTAGGGCGTAGCCGGGTCTGCTAGTGGTTACCATGATGGTTTGTATTTGAATTTGATTTTACTGCTCGGCAATTCTTAACGATTCAGGGGCTTGGGGTGGTATTGTGGCCATCCTTGCCGATATTTTTTTTGTCAAAGAAAAGAAAGAGAAAGAAAATGACACTGTGAGAAGAAAGATTTCGATGTAAATTGACCTGATTGATGACCATATCCATCCATTCTGTATGCACTTATGATTGTCTGATTGAGCTAATCGACCTGTTCAAAAGAATGTGATTAACATGGGGGGTTATGATTGTTTGATTGATCTGATTCGAGTTGATATATGGCCTTGAAGATCAGCACTGTTTTGGCAAAAATGGGCTCCATGGTTGCCTATCAAAAGACTCATATTAAGAGCTTGTGCACAACTGTTGGTAACGCAGAAAATACCTAAGCATGGATTATGGAAACTGTAAAAAAATATCCAATTTTTTTGGGACCTGTTTTCTCACAAATGGTTAGACCAAGGATGGTCAAACACATCTGATGGATTTTGGATGCGGGAGATCCCTTAGGTGGGACCGTGGGAGTGTGGGACCTATTGCATTGAATGGTGGTAGCCACTATAGCTCGTACAGCTTATGATCAATACAGCTTATAATCTTTTGAGTAAACCTTCGCTGACAGCTGCAATCAGCGGCAATATGAGCCACGTGGCACGTTCTTAAGAGGACATTGTCCGTATGGATGTTTGGCCAATCACTAGGTGGACCTACAAACCAAAAATCAATCTGATTAGTGATTTAAAACCTTTGGATCTTTGTACCCAAATAATGCTCAAATTCCTACGGTTAAAATCAACCCATGAAAATAACTTCAATCCAACGCTTAGAAATCACTGATCAGGTTTATTTTTAGTTTGTAGGTCCACCTAGTGATTGGCCAAACATCCATACGGTTAGTGTCCTATTAAGAATGTGCCACGTGACTCAAATTGGCTGCAGTCAGCGAAGGTTTTACTCTGATCTTTCTAACGTAAAAAAAAGGCTTCTCGAGAAGCGTGTGTTGCCCTAATTTGGACGGATAAGATTACGGGCTGATAAATATCGATGGACGGTTCGGATTCCATAATA
Source organism: Euptelea pleiosperma (assembly GCA_035048495.1). Taxonomy (NCBI): domain Eukaryota; kingdom Viridiplantae; phylum Streptophyta; class Magnoliopsida; order Ranunculales; family Eupteleaceae; genus Euptelea; species Euptelea pleiosperma. The sequence continues at coordinate 32,276,459 of CM068549.1, read as the reverse complement.
GTTTATCCTAAGCACTATATATATCTTAGGACTCGGGAGAAGTGGGCAAAGGCAAAGGCAAAGGCAAAGGCAATTCTGTTTGAGTGGCGGAGTGAACTCCCGTCGGTTTTGCGATTTACCATAAAATGGTGGGAAGTTCTCTTCTAGTTTTCTGGCAAATCGCTGATCCGACTAGAGTTCAATTCTGATACGAAGATCGGACGGTTGAGAGAGAATGATCTCTCTTTCGTCCACCATCATGGTAGAGGAAGGAGATCTCTCTTGTTCACTTTAGTTTTCTCTTCTACATTCTCTGTATCTTTCTTTAATCTCTAGTTGTTTAATTAGATGTAGAAAATAGAAATAACTCGAACAAATCATTTTGATAGGTCCCACTAAGGAGATCTCCCTAGTGGATAGAAAATGGACTAAATCGGATGGTTCAGGTAATCCAATCACGTTGAAATTAGACGTAAGAGATCTCTTGGTTGGACCTGATTAAGAGTGGGGATGCCACAGAGGGTGGTGGTGGTTGGTATTTGATACCAAGGACCATTGGTTGTGCATATGGCCCATTCCATCAATCTAGATCATTTAATTAGTCGGCAATGGAATGGGTGGTAGCAAGAAACCCTGCTGATGATCTGATGACATCCCTCCAAGTTGTGGATGACCATTTAACTATTTTAATTTTGGCATCCCAAATCTCTACATCTTTCTCAAATCACAGGATCATCGAATAGCTTTCTTAGACCAATCATCGATCAGATCTGATCCAAAAACGAAGCTTACCGCATAAAACAATTGTCCACACAATCAAAGAACTATGTAAGCTCCACGAGCTATCCATGGCATTATGGTTTGTCTTTGCTTGTAGAGATGAAGATGAGAGCGACTTGTTGGATCCCACGGCTTGCTCGAAGAGACGAAGAAAAGGATTGAAAACCTTAATTGTCACAAATAATTTAGGGCTTTTTTGCTTTACCCCCTTACTTTATTGATGCAATTCGCATCCCACCCAATGTTTTCAAAATATTTGTCTCACCCTTTGACCATGGTCAACAACGTTGACTACAAACGGTCTTCGGACGGACATCACCAATATTTTTTAAATGACTATAATGACCTTGGGTGAGACACAAATATTTTAAAAACATTGGGTGCGATGCAAATTAAGGGGGACAAGCAAAAGATCTTTTTTTTTTTAGGATATTATTTTTTTTATTTTGAGGATTGTGAGCACAACCTTTCTTCATTTACTTTTGGCCCAACTGTAGGTGGACCTACAGAAGCATTGGATTAGAGCCCTTGGTTGATTTTATCAGTAGAATTTGAACATTATTTGGGGTACAAAGATCCAATGGTTTGAAATCACTAATCAGGCTAATATTTGGTATGTATCTCCACCTAGTGATGGGCCCAACATCCGCACGTTAGTGACCTCTAAGAATGTGCCGCGTGGCTCATATTGTGGTCCCTCGTCATCATTGATGAGAGACATTAGCATGCTTAACAACCTGTGGAGGTGAGTTCCTTTTAGGGTCGTGATATAACAAGGTATACCTGAGATCTTTTCAAATGCGGAAGGGGCATTTTTGGTAGTCACCGCTGCCATTTGGGCCCACTGACTACATGGATGTTTAGCCCACCCCTCAGTAGACATTCATACCAAAAATCACCTTGTTTGATGATTTTTAGCCGTTGGTTTTAGTACTAAGAAAGTGGTTGAATTCAACGGCTATAAGAACGCCTTAAAAAGTGCTAGAAAGGGCTAAAATCTAATGGTTGCAGATTACCAATCAGGGTGATTTTTGGTGTGTATAACCACCAAGGGGTGGGATAAACATCCATGAGGTCAGTGGGCCCAGATGATAGTGGTGAGTAACAAAATCGTGCTCCTACATTTAAAAATATTACAGGCATACGTTGTTACATCTTTTTCCTTCCTTTTATAGTTCAAAATCGTAAAAAAAAAGTTGAGCTCACAATCTTCAAAAAAAAAAAAAAAAAAATTGCTTGTCACCCTTTAATTTATTGATGCAATTTGCATCGCACACAATGTTTTTAAAATATTTGCATCTCACCTAAGGTCATTATAGTAATTTAAAAAATATTGGGATGTCCATCAGAAGACTGTCTATGGTCAAGGAGATGCAAATATTTTAAAACATTGGGTGAGATGCAAATTGCATCAATAAAGTAAGGGGGTAAAACAAAAAAGCTCAATAATTTATTAACTTTTAAGAAACACAAAGTGAATATTTTATCATTTTAAACATAAAATGGAAGTACTAGATCTACGGACTAGAGAGTAGGAGAGAATTACTCGTGCAATGTAGTAAATGTATGTGGAAGCTCTCTATGCATGCCTTCGCCACTGCGTCAAGTCGATGCTTCAAAACTTCACCCCTGAATCTCTAATCTTGCTCTCTTTTCCTCTGTAGCAACCTTATTGTAAGGAGCGGTAGCACTGCGATCACCTTGTTTCCGTCAAATATTAAAAATTAATATTACGATGAATTATAAGAAACTAATATGTGAGAAAAGTTACTAAGTCATCTGCTATCCTAGTTGCTCCTCATCTACCAGACCTGTGTAGGCTCTTCATCTGTAACCTAGAAGACTTGTCCTTCTCACGAGTACGTGCCACATTTGATAACTGCACGCGTCTTCTTTCGGTTTTGAATGAATCTAGGTCCAATTGGCTCTATGATTTTAGGGTTTAATATTCGGTTTAGATTTCTATTTTTGAAAATAGGATCTGTGGCCGAATTTCGCCCAGTTCTCACAAAAATGACTTATTTTTATTAATTACATTTATTGGACTTCCTAATTTTATTTTTTGTCTTTTTCTCATGCCTATACCCTTGGATCATGGGCCAAATTGACCCATGGACAGTGGATCGGATCGCAGGTTGGGCCCTGGAACTCGGGATCCAGGTGTGAGACTTATACCTCGAGACGTTTCATCCTACGAATCCATAAAAGCTTCACATGTATCTTCTAGCAACACTACAATGGAGTTGCCTCTATCAAAAGTATGAACAGACCTAGGGATTTTCGAGCCGTTTTATGATGCAGAAGTCCCTCAAATTGTCACGTAGTACACTCTTTCAGGCCCACTAGCCCCCCCCCCCCCCCCCCCCCCCCCTGACTGTTGGCCCCCACCGTGGTGGACCTACACATCAAAAAATAAGCGCGATTGGTGATTTCTAACCATAGCTAGGATTCAAGAACTTTTTCATCATGGGCTTCATGAATGGGTAGTCTATGGATTGGTTCCAAGCCCATGATGAAAAAGTGTTCAAAATCAATGTCTAGGAATCACCAATCACACTGATTTTTGGTGTGTGAGTCCACCAAGGTGTGGGCCAAACATTCATGAGATCAGAATCATCAGATAGTAATAAAGAAGCTCTGTCAATCTGTATAACACCACCAACCAAGCACCCAATATGAACGAGAGGGTTAATTTCGTCCTTTTCAACCCTAAGATGTGAACATCAGCAGAGTTTTCGTTACTCAAGGACGGTCGCAGTTAAAGACTTTGTCAAAGTTGACTTTTCATCGGACGTCTCCGAAGAGACTTAGTCAAGTAGACTAATATGATGTTAAAGTTTCAACTTTCAAGTACAGTAGATATTAACGGCCATGTCCGAAATTCTTTTCCTAAGAAAATGCTACCCCACGGATAACCAGAAAAATACGGTTGAGGCTATTGGCCACGGATTCAAGATATCAACGGTCCACGACCAACAACTGCAAGTGGATCTCTTGAATCCAACGGTCAATGGCCTCAACTGCATCACCCAATCCAAAGACCACCTAATAATGACGACAGTCCTCCTCAGGATGATAGCATCAGTTTCCAATCGTGGTATATCTTTGGAGTCAGGATAAGCCACGTTAAACTCGAGAATCTCCGTCTACTGCCACGTCATTACTCACTAGAATCCTCAAACTCGGGTTGCCCTTGCCCACGCGTCTCCATAACTGATCGCAATCTCCTCTGATGAGAAACGTGACAGGATCTCAGACGTCTTCAACGATTCTTCGACTGCAAGAAACGGGCATCTCTCTCGGGCAGTCCGGGCATTCCGTTTCGGGCAGATTTTAGTCCTAAAAGATACACACACCTACAATACAATCTTATTTTAATCGCGAACACACAAATAATATATTAAAGATCATCTCATCATATGGACTGTCTTGATTGCTTATAATGTTCCGCAGCAAGATAAGTATCATAGATTTGGGACTATCACGTAACTACTCTTTTTTTTCCATTTTTAACTTCGGGTGGATGAGGATAAGACCTTCTTTTTTTCTTTTTTTATAATAAAAATAAGTAGTAAGTAGCTCTCTATCTCTCGCTCGCTGTGTCTTTGCATGTCTCTCGGCCATGGCGGAAAGATCGGTTAATGTGATTGTGATCGCCAAACCCCTTTTCTTCAATTCCCTATTAAAACCCATTTCATAATTTCTCTGACTTCGCATTTTTTTTCTGGGGTTTCTTCCAGAATTTTTTATCCATGTCGATCGCTTTGGAGAGCAGTAACAGGATAGAAGGGCCGGGATTCATTCGCGGGATGTCTTTTATCTCGATCTTCGAGTCGCCGGATCCTGGGATCTCTATGGCCGGAATTTCGCCTGGAGATCAACGGTTTCCGGCGGGTAATCTGGTGACGAAAGTGGTTGAAGAACGAGAGCAAGAGTTGGGTTCTTGTAGTTCTTCGATTGGGAGGAATAGTGATTTTTCGGGGAGGTCGTCGATGGCATCGGATGGTGAGGATGAGACGGAGGTGCAGAGCTCGTATAAGGGACCGTTGGATACGATGGATGCGTTGGAGGAGGTTTTGCCGATCAGGTGGATTTCTTCATTCTTTTTTTTTTTATTCCTTGGGTGTTGAATTTTTTCAGTCTGCTCGGATTGGATAGTCATTTATGGCCAAAAGCAAGTATTTTTTCGCACAAAAAAGCGCTTAAATCGCAAATATGGTGATCCAAACAGGCCCTTTAATTTCATGTTCCAAGTGGGTAGTTATTGGTCTCATTTATAGATTGATATGAAAATTAGGAAGAGAGATTTTGTAATTGATGATAATGGCTTTGTACTTCTCTGTTTACTTACCCTGAAATCCCCCCAAAAAATCTTTCTTGGGTATTCATGGAAATTTTCTGAAATTTGAGAATTCAAATACCCTTGTAAAGACTTAGCCAATGAATCAATTAGAACATAAAATGGAAAGGGAATTTTTTTTTTTTTTTGAGATTCAAAACCCTGGTCTTTGATTTTTCATCTTTTGCTTAATTGCTTCAATCCAGAAACAAAACAGTCTCTGTTCTGCATTGCCCAAAAACTGATTCTCCACTGCATTTTCAAGTCTACATGGCGATGGGGATGATAAGAAAATTGAATTTGGTCCATTATCAACATGAGAGGAGGGGATTGAAATACCCCTGGCCCTGCTTGGTTCAATGCAAATCAGATGCAATGCACTCACTTGCCATGGTTTTGGGATTACAAGTGATTGGTTGGGGGAAAGTGGTTGCCAAGCCCTTGCAAACTCTTTAAGGAAATGGATGCAAGCATGTGCAGCCCAAAACTGTGGTAAGTGACTGCAATGCAACTCATTTCATTTGCGCTGGAGTGCAAAATGCATCCCAGCGCAGCGAACCAAGCAGGGCCTAAATGACTAGAGACCCCATTTTGTGAAATTAGTTGTGTTCGTTGCAATGCAAGTTGAAAGACCCGATTTTTTAATTTCGAAGTTTTCATTTCCCTATGATCAAGAGACTCCATTATTTGAATTTGAATATTGTTGATATAACATGATCAGATGATTCTCAGAAATTTGATTAAATCTCTTTGGTGGCTAGTTCTTGACTTTATTGAAATAGGTTGATCTGGGTGATTGCAGGAGAGGCATTTCGAAGTTCTACCGTGGCAAGTCAAAGTCCTTCACGAGCCTAGCAGACGCCTCTATATCTCCTTCCATTAAAAACCTCGCTAAGCCAGAGAATGTCTACACCAAGAAACGCAAGAACCTACTCGCTTGTAGTATCTGGGATAAGAACCGAAGTTTCAATCTGAGAAGTAATGGTGGAGGTATATCGAAGAGACCCACAAATTCCAGTCGAAGCACATCGGCTCTCGCATTTGCCATGGGCAGCTCTGAAAGCATCAATACAAGTGAGAATTCGAATTCGAATTCGCCATCTTCATCTCCGACTCAACTCCTCCCTCCTCTGCAAGCACAAGCAAAACCATCGTTTAACAATGCATCATCCTCGCCTCCTCGACGGAATTTCTCTTCTTGGCGATCATTCTCGATGATGGATTTACAACGTGCCGCTGCCACAACTACAAGTAGAACTAGCTTGTCGATCAGTGGCAAAGACGAGCACGATAAACCCATTAACACTTAACTTTGTTCTCACCCTCTCTGTTGTTGTTATTATATGATAACCTGAACAGCATTGGTAAACTTGTTTGTAAATAGTGTCATTGATCTTGAGGTCTTGCTCCCTTGTTCTTAATTTCAATTACCATGTTTGAGCATATTGTGATTATAGAATCTAAGCAATGCAATTTCTTTTTACCCTCTTTTGGCTTCTCACAGGGGATCAAAATGAGTCCTGCAAGTGCCCAAGTTTTGCCCTTAGATCGATCCCGATGTGGCAAAAGAAGTTCTCATGAACTCACTCGCATGGAACAATTGATTATGACATCGTAAATACTGAAGCCACAAACAATGGCAGCGGGGTGAGAGGTTTCTTAATTCGATGTGAAGTTCAATTTCGGCGTGTGCTCCCCAATCAGGGGCTGCCATCTGTACATGTTAAGAGTGGAGCCAGGAACATAATCATGGTGATTTTTGGTGTCTATATCCACCAAGGGGTGGGCTAACTAAACATCCATGTGGTCGGTGGACCCAGATGGCAGCAGTGACCGAGTAACAAAAATGGTGCTAGATTACGCTTTTCGATTAAGCTACACCTTATAATAGCAACCAAATCTGGGAAGAAGCCTACTGATAGGGTGGCTACGGTCATCGGATGGGGTTAGGGGTGTAAATTGGCCAGCCCATTAGAGGTTTCAGCCTTCAGGCCTGAATTTAAATTGCAACAGATTGGTTCTCCGGCTTATTGAAATTTTACCCAAAGTAGGCCCATGATGAACCACTTACGTACGCCCCTAGGCTAGCATTTGAGAGATTTAGTTAAGGGTCGTGATGTAACAAGGTATACCTGAGATCTTTTCATTTGCGGAAGCGGCATTTTCGGTAGTCACCACTGCCATCTGGGCCCACTGACCGCATGGATGTTTAGCCCACCCTTTAATAGATATTGATACAAAAAATCAGATTGTTTAATGAGTTTTAACCGTTGGTTTTAGTACTCAAACGATGGTTGTATTCAACGGCTATAAGAATGCCTTAAATGGTGCTAAAAAGTGTTAAAATCTAATGGTTATAGATTACCAATCAAGGTGATTTTTTGTATGTATATCCACCAAGGGGTGAGATAAACATCCAAGCGGTCAGTGGGCCTAGATGGCAGCGGTGACTACCAAAAATGCCGCTTCCGCAAATGAACAGTTTCAGGCATACCTTGTTACATCTTTTTCCTTTAGTTAAAACTAGGGTGTTAATGGGCCAGGCTGGAACGATAGGCTTTTTGGACTCGGTCAAATGGTGTCAGACTTGACTGCATTTATAGGTCCAACGGGCCGAACCTGGGTGTATGATTTAAAGCCTGCCATATAGATGAGTCGTAAGTGGTGGACTTTTGAAGCGGCGAAGCAGTGGCCAATCACATCACGCCACAATCCCAGAAATGATTTTTAACAACCCAGAAATGCTTTTGAAGAGTGGATTGTGGCATTATGTGATTGGCCCGCATCAAAAGTCTACCACTTCTAAAATTTTCTCTAAAAAATTGGGCCCAAAACTGTGTCGAGCCATGCTACATGTATTAAGCTACTTGCAGCCTCCAAGTTCTAACCCAAAATGCAGACTTTACTGAGTCAATGGCACTTCAAGAGTAGAAAACTCCCAATGCACATCTAATCCATAATTACTCTGCAATCTAGCAAATTTCCATCACTCACGCAAATCAAGGGCTGTCGGTCACTTACATAGAGACTGGGCCCATATAATTGCGTGATGAACGGTCATGGAATTGCGTGATAATAGGCCAATTGAAGCTAAAAATGTGTTAAAAAGTTCCCTTGGCAAACAAAACAAACTACTAAAGTCGTAAAACACAAGACTCAACTGAAAAAGGCAGCTACACGTCTCTTGACGGAGGTAAAAGAAAGTAAAACGAGAAAAACGTTTTTTTAACTGTCACTTACACTATACTCTTCTCCAACTTCCATAACGAGCAAAACGAGATGGGCTGACCTTTCCACCACAAACACACGCACCCATCTCTCTCATCCATTCTCATCTCCCAGTTAGAATCATACTTCCTCAACAGAGCTCGACCTCCATCAATGGCGTCTTCTCCAAATACCTCTCCCATGAACCCAACTCCTCTCATCTTCTCACACCATCTCTCCTTTCCTTCATTCATCTCTGCCCTGTTCATCAATCCCGTCGCTGCCTCTCCTTCCACCACCCGTCTCTCCTCGCATTCTCTACCTTTGAACGCTGAACTTGTCGAGTCCAAGAACCTCCATAAGTACTCCACTCTCCTTGAGAACCCTGTCGAGAAATCCCCGCAATGGTTGCAGCTACAATCCATGTCGTTCTCGCTTAAAATCACGGCTTTCGGCTCGAAATTTCTTAGAACTCTCAAGAATTCGATTCTGTCATCTGGGGTGTTGTGATTCAAGTGGTGGAGTCTGAATTGTGCGCAGACAATTAAGGTTTCATTTGGGGAGGTGTTGATCAATTGGGGGGTTAGTGTTTGTAAAGGGTGGTTGTCGAGGCGGTTGATTTGGAGGTTGAGGTCAATGGATTTGGCGAATCTGAGAAGACGAGAGGGGAAATCGTCACCAGGTGGGCCCATGGAGAATGGAGCAGCAGTGTTGGTGGGGGCGACGATTGTGAGGCGAAGAAGAGGAGGAGGTCCACCGGATCGGTGGCTCAAGGCCTCGAGTAGTGTCGGCCATTGGAGGCCGTGAGAGACTCCGATGTCGAGAATGTGAAGATTGCGCGAACGATCTGGTTCTTGGGTTAGAATTTGGAGAATTGAAGCATTGGCGATTGTATTGGGGAAGGCGAACCATGGACTGACCTCGTAGAATTTGAGTAGAGACCGTTGGAACAGCCGCGGCTCTGTTGAAGAGAAAGTGATTGGCAACGATGATGAACTGGATGAGAGATGGTGGGTCAGCGCGCGGAGGCCGTGAGCAGCAAGCCGGTGGTTGGCATCGCCGGAGGGGGAAGCGAGCTCGTGGAGGACATACAAGAGGTGTTGCACGCGTGTCAGATTTCCGGTGGTGATAGCAACAGCACAAGGATTAAGTAACTGCTCAGCCCATCTCCCTTCCTTGTTATTACCGTTATTACAGGTATTCCCTGTACCTTTAGCTGTAGGTTTCTTCGTACCCGTCGCTCTCTTCACCACCACTGTTTCTTCCACCACTGTATCGCCTTCATCGATTTCGCTCATCCGACGACGCTGGTATTGTTGTTGATGATGAATTTGGGATGTTTTGGGATTTGGGTTGTTGGCCCTGGGTAGTTTTCGTTTCTTAGACGAATCGGACGGCGGTGAAGGACTGGTGAGGTCAGGAGTAGTAGTAGTAGTAGTGGTGGTGGTGGTGGTGGTGGTGGTGGTGGGGGTGGGGGTGGGGGTGGTGGCGGTCGTGATGGTGCTGTTGAGAGAAGAAGTAGCATCGATCAGATCTTGTTCGTGATCCCACCATTGATACCCGTTAATCTCCCCGGCGTTATAAGGATCATCGAGGAATGATGGGATGAACGACACAGTATCTTCCAACCAGTCTAAGATGTGATCAGAGGTGGAATTTGGGTCTGGTTCTCCAATGGTCATTGTAAGTGATGAAGGGGGGAAGAAGGAGGGAGAGGGTCTAGTACTGTTTTGATCATTGACTTCAAAGAGGGGGGGTGGAGAGAGAGTTTTGGAAATGGAGTTAAAAAATGGGAGAGGCAGTGATGTTTTTGGGGGAAAGGGGAGGAAAGGACGGTGGAGAGTATATTCGTATGGTTGGTTTTTGTTGTTTGTTTGGAGGATATGTTGTTTGTTTATTGAGGTTTGTTCAGACAAAACTGTTTTCTTATCTTTGCTTATTATTTTTGTATTGTTTTAAGGTTTAAGATCCAAATGACAATTGGATCAATTTGAATTTGAGAGAGTTGAGGAAACTGATTGGTTGGTGTCAACCTTCAAAAGAGACGGCAAACTCTCTCCAAACTACAATAAGAGTTGGATCGATGGACATCCATCCAGCATAAGGGATGAGTTGCCGTCCATCCACCAAACTATTGGGATTCAAGAACTAGGCCGGGCCAAACCTTACATGGGCCAGTCACAGACTGAAAAACTAGATCAAGCCCGGCACGAGGCCGAATATTTAGTTCAAGCCTAGTCAATCCTAAGAGTGGCACCTAATCTTGGTACATAGGTAGGTGCGGCTCAAGTTCAGCCCAAACCCCTAATTGTTTGGGTTCATGTGCCCCTTGTGTTATGTTATGTGGAGCCTGATGGTGCTAGAAGTATTGTACATGAAGGCACGATACCATTTTCGTATTTCTACATATAGATACGGAAACACTAACTTCGTCTTGGGGTTATATATATACCTCAGTTGATAGTATTCTATTTGTATTGTGAGTGTTTCTTTTGCCCTAGAGCATAGTGGAATCAGTGTGGATCCGTGGACCTATATACCTCAATCCGTGGACGTCCTACCCAAGATGTTTGATGCATACTTGTCAGACATTTTGGGAGGGGGAGTTCAAAGTTTTAAGTAGATTCGTTGCGCTGGCCCTAGGGGACTTCAAACTTTGAAGTCTCCCCACCCAAAATGTTTGACACATACTCCAATCCCTTAACCCAACCAGTGGCGGTAACCATCGGTTAGTGGTTAACAAGGGGTACTTGTCAGACATTTTGGGCGGGGACTTCATTCACGAAATGTGCCTCTTGTTAAAGAGGAATGTTAGCAAGGAGCACCCAACCGTACAGATGCAACTTTGCAAAAGATACGGAAAATTGTCTCGGACATAACAGATGCAACCCTGCAAAAGACAGGCAAAGCTGCCTCGAAAACCTTATCTTGAATAAAAATAGGTATTTTTTTTGTCATCTTTTTGCAGGGTTGCATTTGTGCAATAGCTATATATAGGCGTTGCTTGCTAGCATTACTTAGAAAATAAAAAAATAAAAAAATAAAAAAATCTTTTCTTGACTTTTGTGGGGTTGTATGTCGTTAGCATACCTCGTTAAATTCCCAACTTGCCACGTACAAAAAATAAGTGATAGGGACACCTTCCTAGAAAAGGATATATGTGCCCTTTTAAATTAATACACTATTAACCATTGTCGTATGTCAATGTAATTAAAGCCAACGTTTAAAAACAGGCCATTATAACCATTTTTTACTGTTATAACGGCCGTTGTAACGCAAATGGGCAAAAATGGAAAATAACAGAAACAAAGGCATTAAAATTTAAATAAAATTTATAAACGGATTTTTTTTAGAAAATAACGGCCGTTATTTTCTCTGAGTTAAAACGGTTCAATAACGTAATGGGTTTGGTTCAAATCTGTTATAACGGTCATTTTTTAAACCGTGATTAAAGCAAGTCGTTGATAAGGGCAACTCTTGTCTTTTCAATAGTGGTGGTGGTGTCGCGTTAGGGTGGGAGTAGGAGAAGCAACAGTCCTCCTTGGCTACCTAATACGGTGGGTGGAGTTTCCATTAGATTCTTGATAATGGCCCTATCCCCCTACACTGTTTGTTACACAAGTCTCAATTTTTCTGTCCCCCCCTCCCCCACTACACTACTGTTTCTTACACAAGTCTCAATTGTTCTGATATTGATTATGGGCCCTGTTCCCCTACTGAATGCCTTTCAAATTATGAATCAATTGGTTGTGTTTAGACAAGTTTAAAGTTTATCATAAGTGCTTATCCAATAACATTTGCGTCAGGATCCGAGGACTCAAATTTTTAACCCAAACTCTCGACTGTGGATTTCGTGAAATATACAACCAATTGGCTGGGTTGGGCGTGAATTGAGCAAAACAATTAATAGATATATAGCTGTATTTAAGACCATAATTAGTTGCTCTTGTGAATAATCATCCGATTTAGCTTGATTATATGGCCAGATGAATCCACAACTGCGCTTACCCAAACTTTAAGTAAGCTAGAAGTCAGCTTATAACTTATGTAAGAAGCAGTTCCTTACGGGCACCCACCTCTTTAACCTGGGCGCACCCACTCTCTCTCCTCTTTCTATTTTTTGGACAAAAAAGCTCCCCTCTTGTTTGGGCACCCACACCCATTTCATCTTCTCCAAACACCACCCAACCCATCATTCACTATCTCCTCTCTTTCCTACTCTACTTCGTCTTCTCTAAATGCCGCCGCCCCACCGCATGACCATTTCTCTTTCTCTCTACCGCATGACCATCACCCCCACCATCTTTACGAAAATGAATTAGGAAGAAGAACATCGTCTTCAACCGAAAATAAACCTTGAATCCACAAGAAAGAGAGTAAAAGAAGACTTAAACAATAACTCTATTGATTTTTTCATCCAACTATAACCCTCTTAAATAGGGCAAACCAGTAAAGTGAATTGAAAATTTACTAAAGTCTAAAATAAGAAAAATGATCAAAAATAGAAATTCCTGCTAATCGCAGAATGGATAGTCGCAACTTTGAGAAACACGTCAGAATCGATAGGGAGTGATTCTGATTTCTACAACTCAAATTATTGTTAAAACGAGATTCTTCAAAAATAGCTGAAATACCGTTTTGACCCATTAAACGATAGAATTTGGTCAAAATTAGGCGTACATCATGAACAAAGCTCATGACTTTTATTTATTTATTAAAGGTCTGATCATCCAGCTTCACCAATGACTGGCTTAGTGGCCGGGGTTCTCTCAACAATTCGGGTGCCCACACAAAGATTTAAATATACTTAACTAAAATTTTTCAAAACTTAATTGAAATTCTTTAAATATACCTAAAATGCCATTCTATTCTTTCAATACAAATAATTCTAAATAACCATTAAATCTTTAATAAACTTTTTAAATGATAGAAATATCCTACTAGTCATTTCATAACTTTTTTAAACCACTAATTCATCTTTTCTTACCCCAACCTAATGCTTTAACTCATAGCTATAAGTTATAAACTCACTATATCGATCGATCTATACTTGAACCATAAACCATACAATTATGTTCAAAATTGATGTTAGTTGACTCCATGAATGGAAAACTGATTTAGCGGCAGACCGAGTAGCTAAATTAGGCAATTCTCCATTAGTTCCATAGAAAATGCAGCTAATTGGAAACAAGGTCGATCAAACTGTGTAATGAATCCGATAACTATATTTATTATCATAGTGAGTTGCCCCCGCAAATCGCAACCTGATTTAGCACATTAAGTGACCAAAATCGGCTATTTATTCCCCGGTTTCATAAAAATACGACATATCTCACTGATCGATTGAACCAAACTAGAAACCTGGTAACTAAATCGAATGATCGATGTCTTTAAACCCTTTGATCCACAATTCCTTCCCATCCTCCCGTCCTCACTGAATTAATTCTACTATGACTTTTCAATCCTTTCCCGCCCTAACATAATCATTACTAACAACTGTACTTGTTCAATGAAACAATGGCTCAGACCCAAAAACACACCATCTTCGATGTCCACGCCCACTCAATGCTTCCCTCTCCAAAGCATTCCAATTTTAGAAATCCAACCTACATGAGTTTCAACCCTTCAATTCTAGTCTTGGACTTCGAGACTTAACGGAACAAAATCTTCCAAATGTGGTCGCCATTCGAAAATATCTCAAAAAAAATCTGGGGTTTGCCACATTTCTCGTCGCCTGCAGTAAATGTTCCTAGTTGGATTGATAACACCACCATTAATAGGCCGGTTAGGAAATTTTAGCTCACAGAAGTCTGGTTCACTGTCTATAAGAGGTCTGAGAGTGAGTGTTTTTGGAGCTCAAAATAGTGTGAGAAATGGGACGAGTGAAGTTAAAGATTCAGAGGTTAGAGACATTATACAACAGGCAAATTACATACGCCAAGAGAAAATCAGGTCTAATGAAAAAGGCCAGTGAACTCTCTACGCTATGTGATGTCGATCTTTTTGTCTTATCGTTCTCACCGGGCGGAAAGCCGAGTCTTTGTGTTGGGGAGAAGAGGTGATTATAGTTCTATTTCTCTCTGTGTTTGTACTACTTCTTCGTCTTCTTCTTCTTCTTCTTCTTGTTAGATCTAAGGCCAGTTTGGTTCGCCATTTTTTTCCTACAAAACTCTTCAAAATATATTTTCTTGGTGCACACATGGCGATTCAAACATACCCTTTTATATATTTTTTTGTATCTCAGCTATAGACTATAGTATAAGGTATATATGTGCTTTGAAAGTATATAAATGGTTGTAATTCTTGCTTGATTAGTCTTGGCCTCTTCTTGTTTAGATTGCTTGTTTCATAACAATGTTTTAATCTACATTTTAAGCATTTTGTTGTTCAGTGATTTAGCTTCAATGGTAGAAAAGATTTCCACAATGACCCTTAAAGACCGATCAATGAGGTGAGGAGTTCATATTTCATGTAGGAAGCATTCGTTATATATATATATAGTTGTGTTAACTGAAATGTTTTCTTCTTGCTTGTCTACAGGAAATCCGAGACCCTTGAGGTAATTAAGATATAATTTGTGGGTTTTTTTTTTCTTTCTAACATATAAGATTGGATTAACTAGGACTACTTACCCTTTTTTTTTAATAATCGGTCCTTCCGATCTTTTTAATGCCAGATATTAAAGAAGGTCTATAAACATGACGATCATGTCGTTGATACGAGAAAATTTTCTGATGATAAGTAAAGTTTAATTTCCTTCCTTTAGATGATCAACTTGATTGGATATATAAACTCACTAAACTTAACTTCTTATGTTGGGTCTATGTTTCATACCTGCAGGAAAGAACAAGCTGAGGTATTCTCCTTGACATGAACAAGCTAGCCCCCGTATTCGCTACTTTGGCAGCTCCGCTAACACTTTCAGTTATTTGCGCAGATGTTAAAAGAACAATTGGATCAACTGCAACAAGAGATTAACGAGAAGAACATTAAGCTGAGGTTTTCAGTCATGCCCCCTTTTCGATCTCTTTCTTTCATTCCCAAATCGAAAAAAGTCATTTCTATTATTTCTGTTGCCATACAATAGTAATTATTTTGTAATTTGAATCGTTTGAATGCTGATTAACTATTTTCCAGGATTTGAAAACTTAACATTAAATTCCTAATCACTTCTGAGAATGTTCGATCGATCCATCCATCGCTATGCTTTGTGACCATTAGACTAATATGCCAACTTTCTGATAATTTCATGGGATTTTTCCAGTACTTGGATGAACCCAGAGAGCATTGACAACCCTGAGCTGATCAAATATATGGAAGATTCATTGATGGTGGCTCTTGGTCGACTTGGCCAGAAAAAGGTAGTACTTCCTAGTTTCTCTGCTAAAATCTCGTTCATTTCTGCTGATTGAGTGTTGTAGGCACTTTTACCAATTAGCTGGTCATTGATCTCGATCAGGAGTCAGGATAATAGGTAACCCTAGTCATGAAGAAAATATATATATGCTATCTTCATTTTATTTTGTGTGATTATGGGTGATCTTTTAGCTTATATATAGGTTCGATATACTCGTGGAACTATGTCCATTGTGTCAAACCTGCACATTAATATTCTTTTGAATTCTCCTCCTTAAAGTATTAAAATTAAGTTATTCATCCAGGATTTAAGGTCATATGTAAATTTCTTTACTTTTCAATCTTGTGTGTTTATTAGCAATATCTACGCTGTACTAATGATTCAAAATTTCTTCCAAGGTTCATAACATGTTTAAGATTTTGTGTAATCCAATCAGAACGGGCACTTATTTATAGAGATAAAATTTTGAAGAGCAAGGGTTTGTGAGGGTTTTCTTTCTTTGTGGTGGAGTGGGAATCCGCCTCGATTCAATCTGATGAAGCCCGAAAATAAAAAAGAAAAAAATGAGAAGAAAATAGGAATTAAAATGAAGGTAAATATTATTGAGGATAATCCGCTGTAGGGAATAAAGTTTGATGGTGGTCGAGCCGCTACTGAAGGTGGTGCTTGTGATTGGAGTCGAAGCTCGACGACCAATACAAATCGGCCTAAAAACCCGTTGAAGGGGAACTTAAAACTCTTCTCACTTAAAGAGAGAAAATTCACAAAGATTATAAAAGATTCTGCATCCCCCCTAATTACAAGGAGAATTACCACTGTACAGCGTGAAACAATAAAGAGATATGATCAACGTCAATATCTCAAGGTTTGGAATCCACCAAACAGAGAAGAACTCTCAAAGGAACTAAATTACGAAATCTCTTATTAATAAAAATTTTGATGGTTTCTTGTAAATCTTGATGAACTTGACAAATTTGTGTATCTTAGTTAGGGTTTGCTTGTTGGGGTTGTCTTAAGAGTCACTGAGACCCTTGAAAGACATCAAACAAAGCATATAGGCTTGCTTCGATCCATAATTAACCATTTGATTTGACTGCGGTGTTCTTGGACTTCTTCCGTTGTTACGGGTTAAATTGTTCTCATGTTTACCCCACTTCATTATTTGCAATTTAATTTTACTAAAGTTTACCTTTTTTTTCTTTCTTTTTAAAAAATAAAAAAAAATTATTTCTGTCATCCATGCTAATATTTTAATTTACTTTGATCCAAGGGGTCGTTCTGCTCAATATATAGGACCAGCATTTCATTAATATTAGTAATGCTTTGAAGTTAAAATATCGGTATTGATATCGATCATTCTCTCAATTGACAGGAACAATTAATGGATAAACGCAAACGAACATATTGGACTGCAGCATCGGTTCGTTCTTTAGAATTACGAATGCGAGATATGAATATACACACACAAATATTCTAATGGGATATGAATATACACACACAAATTCAGATCCAGACCTGATCCAATAATTAAGCTATCGAAACTTATTGGATCAGATCAGTGCGACAGAACATCAAGTCGATCTCATCAATAAAATATTAAATTTAATTTTTAAAGAATAAAAATATAAATTCTTAAGTCAAATAACAACTGGGTCGACTTGATTTATCTGTCAGCTACAAGAACCAGTATATATATATATGTTATTTTCTCATGAGCTTGTAAGGAAACTATTTTCCTCTCTGTGTGTTTGTACTTTGTAGTGTTTTTTTGAGGGGAAGCTTGAGAACTTCTTATATGGAACTTTTGAGAATTGATTCTGCTTTCTATAGGCAAATCGTGTCCCATGGATACCTTTAGGCGTTGGAAATCCCAACCCTGGATTTTCTCAGAGGTACATCTATCTCTTACTTTGGTTCAAATTGGTGTAACCTTAAGGTTCTTAATGAATATTTTTACACCAAGGAAAAGTTTTCTATAAATAATATGATCCTTATCCATAAAGGTTTTCTAAATTAACATATTTTGACTTGTGAATTCCATTTTAGAAAACTTTTCTGTGGTCACCATATATGGCCTTACTGAACTTAATGCCAAACATGATTTGTGTTGTAGTAACTTGGGATGCTTTGCAAGTACTGCTATACAAAATGAATATGAAGGAGGAGTGGGATTAGGATCTCAGAATCCATTGCAGCATATGGGAATAACCAACCAGATTCAACAGTTTGATTTCACAAATCTCTGCAATGACGCTTCTCTACCATCGATCGTGAATTCTTCAGAATTCCCTTATTCTTTTTAGGAAAAAGAACTTCTAAATCTAAGGCAGCCCTTTACTATATATCCTATGAAGAATAATTCCATGTGTTCAGTTTATCTGTTGAACTTAATTTGATTTGGTTTCTTGTGTTTGAACTATTTTACTTGGTTTCAATTATGTTAATTTGCTATAAGTTTTCTTTAGCTCCTTGTGCTGATATTAAGTGTTTTTCTGTCTGTTGCTATTTTGATGACTTATTGTTTGAGTTTATAGACCCAAAATTGTGGTATATAAATGTCAAACCTGGCATCCATGGAAGTATGCCTGTCAATGGCCAGGCTAGTCCTGCTATGGACTAAGTTTAATTTGGAAGCCATTGCCCATGGGCTAGACTTGGGCATAAATACTGAGAATTTGAGTTGAGCCCTACTCAGGTCTTGACTGAGCCTGTTCTGAACATCTAACACACCCATGTTAGGCTAAGAACTAAGGTCTAACGTGCCGGTTGGACCTAGCAGTGGCGGGTCCTGCGTCGTCACTCCTACCACTGTACATGGACTGTAGTTGGCTAACACGTGTAAATATATCAGTGTCGTTCATTTGGAGTTAGGTCCTTTCTTCAGTTGTTAATTTGGATGGTAGTCTGATAGTTAACTTTCTTATGCAGGTTTAGATCAGATTAGTTCAAGCATGATCATATCTTCTTAATTTCATTTTCTAATTTTCTAATCCTACTATTTGATGGACCCTACCCCCGCAGATCGTATGCATGGCAAACTAACTCATCGATTTAAACCGTTCAATCATCTTAACTCTTGAATGCAGTGTAATCGAAAAATTAGACGACCACACAATTCTAGCTGCCCCTGTATGAACTTCTTTTCCTGGTCATTAAACCTTACTTTTATGTTGATCCGCCCAAATCTTAGATAACGATGGAAATGTTAAAGTTTTTCTAATCAACCAGTTTGATTATTTGACAATGCCCCACCTAGGAGGTGGCCAGTTGCCAGATCAATTAGGATGACGAGCTAGACCTAACCCCACATCCAAAACCCCTCTAAGTCTCTATGACCCTTATCTTCAAATTAATTCATTGTTAGGTTCATTTTATGTATTGACTTTTTTCACAATCACTCTTAGGCCCACCTAATACATGTGGTTCACCAATCACTCTAAGAGGCAAGACTACCTAATATATCGGGCCCACAATTTTGGTGCAGCCAGTGGCGGAGCTAGGATTTTGTTTAAGGGTGGGCAATATTGTACGTATTTTGTTCCAGGGTGGGCAAAATGGTATTTTGCAATAAAAAAAATTTCCTACTGAACCGTTAAAGTTGAGGGTGGGCAACTTGCCCCCTAGCAAAAACGCTCAGGGGCAAAAATAGAAAAAAATGGGAAAATAAAAGAAATAATGGGAAAAAGGCGCTTAAATTAACGGAAAAAAATGAAAATATCAGTCATTTTTTTTCACAAAATTTTTCAGAAAATAATGGCCAATTTTTTGGGCATTTTAACGATCCATAACATAACGGGGTAGGTATGAATCTGTTATAACGGCTGTTATTTTCGTTACAACGGCCGTTTATTAAGCCTTGGATGGACTAACGGGCCCTTTTGGAAGCAATCTAATATGTATTCTTAGGAAAGATATTAGTTTTTGAAGAAAAAAAAATACTTTCCTAAAATAGTCTCTCTTCTCAAAATCAACTTTATAAAATTAAAAGACAATTTTATCCATATGTAGCTAAATCATGTTAATGATTTGAGAGTTTGAAGAGCAAGGGGGAGAACGGAGAGATGAAAATTGTTGCGAGACATACCTTGGAATGCAAAATTCTGAGTTCGGAAAATTCCTGAGTTTGGAAAAGACGAAGCACCTGCCATTTTAGAGATTTCTCGTGTATCTTAAGAGTGGAAAAATAAAAGTGGGGGGCACCAATTTTAGCCCTAGATCAAATCTTAATATCTTGAATCCGACTAACAGGTGCCCCACCAAGTGAGCTGTCCGGATTCATTATGTGGTTTTCCCCAAAAAAAAAAAAAATGAGAAGGAAAGGGAGAGAGAGAGAGAGAGCATCAGCGTCGTCAACTCCAGAGGAGCTCTCTCCTTATCTTCCCTCCGTCGTTCAATCCAGAGCACAGTAGCATCGACCGTCCGTACATGGGTCTTATACTCCAAAAATCTACGCCTACGTATTCAATCTATAAAGGTACTTACATCCCATGTCTTCAGTCTTCTCGAGTTCTTATCAGCTTTCAAGAGAAATGATACGGCACTCTGCGCATCACCACCACACAAATCTTTTCGGTGTAGGGTGTTGAAGTCCTCGATTCGAACACTAACAGTCTCCCATTAAGAAAATAAAATGAATTTTGATGTACTTTGGTTATTAGATTTAGGGAACTGTGTTGAATTTCTAGACCCAGAAAAAAATTTATTGGGTTTGAATCTGATTAAGAGGTTGGATGCACTTTTCGCAGTTTGATTGATTAAAAAATGGAGTCGCGTTCGAACAGCGAAGAACCGGCTTCGTGGGATGAACTTTACAACATAAATTTAGTGCCGTCGGAGTTGTTTCTCAAGTTTCGGAAAGAAATTCAGGGGTTCCGTGTCGGACTCAATTTGGAGGTAATACTCCAAAACTTAATACTTTCTTGAATTGTTCTATCTAATTTTCTTTCCTGAAAATTGTTAGTTCAGTTACATTTTTCACAATTTTAGCGTAGTTAGATATATGACTTAACCTAATGAGTGGAGTGGTAACTGAGATTACCATGATGTGTTGAATGGAATGCTTAATGTTCAATTCAACTGGAGAATTTTTTTTCCTTAGATAAGCAAGAAAAGATTTGAAGACGTATGCCTTGACGGAAGAGATAGCTCTCAATAGAGTCAGAATGGCAAAATAGAACACATGTTGCCGACCCCAAATAGTTGGGATAAGGCAAGAGGTTCAGTGATTCGTGGTTAGAACCCAGGTCTCTGATGTCAACACCTAAAGACATTACCAACTTAGCAAGCGGGCATCTTTACTCTTTGGTGTTTCCACTAGGTAAGCTCATTTTTTAGGGGATGGGTAACCGACTTGCCTTGATGTAAGAGATGGCTTTAGACAGGATTGAATGGAGGAATAGGATTCGTGCAGTCGACCCCATACCTCGTTTAGAAAAGGCTTATCATGATGATGGTAACCCACTTCCAAGAGGCACTTTAAATGCAACTCCTTTTGTAAGTGCTTGCAATGGTTTTTGAACCCATGTCTAATTTATTCCTACTTACAAACCTTAACAGTTCAGCGAGCATGATTTGGTTAAATTTTGTGTTGCTACCATGCATGGAATATACTTGTTTGAGAAGATGTCATTTTTCATTCCAAATATAGTGATTATTTTGGATTTTGGATGTGGAAACTTTGCTTCAATAACGAGAAGGCGTAGAATTTGTTATCTCTATAAGAAGGAAGTGTTAAGATACCAACAGAGAGCGTTCGAATCATTTTGAACATCCATGTGAAAATAAGGCAATATCTTGACCATCAACATCTTGATAATTGGAGCGGTTCTATGGCCGTGTGGCGCGCATGTGTGTGTCTGGAAGTTAACATAAAGGTTTCAACCATTCTTCTTACGCTTGCCAAAGGGACGGCTGTAACTAGGATATTCAGCCTAGAGTATATTATTGAGAGTTTTCTGTGATTTATGAGTTGGTTGAGCTTAACTCAGAATTGCTCAATCGAAAGCTTGCAAACTTTTTTCCTTTTAAAGATCCAATGAAGCTGTTTTGTTTGGTTTAAAATAATTCAGCTTTTATTGGGGTCTTGTTAGTAAGTTCTCAACATTTCTAAATTCTGACATGACGCATAAGTGTGGATGTTTTTCTTAGATTCTAAGCATTTTTAGTTCTTACTTTAATTATTACAGTTATTGCAAGATGTTGATATCTGGAAACTATTTATGTTAACAGATTTCAAATGTTGCCTCTAATTTGTGATTTCATGAACTCATTATTCCGTTTCAGTTCTATAATGCTCCGATTAACGAGTACCAGGCAAAGTTAGTATTAAAGCCTTTGGCCCCTGATCGGAGGTGGAAGTTTCTTTACGAGCCTATACACAATGACATACGCCTTCTCTCAAAAAAGATCCCTATAACGAAATTTCTTAATCTTCAGGTTTGTTGCTCGTATCCTGATCCACTTTTTACTCTACTTCTCGTGCACATGTGACATGCAAACACACATAAGAATGCACCTATCTTGGATGATTAAATAGATGGTGTTTGAAACCAGGTGAAAATTGATCTCTATTCAAATGGGCCATGTAGTGTACTCTTGTGTTACAGAACTTTTGAACATTGAACCTTTATGTACAGAAATTCAAGGGAAATTATTTAAGATTCTTCTCTTTTCTACTGAAGTTAGGAAACAACAATCTACTTAAAAAATTTGTCAGATTCTGGCGGATCCATGAATTAACAGAATGAACATGTATATAAAACTTGACATAGAGGATTTGAGGGCTGGATTAGTATGCGTTCTCCGTGTTCTACTTGGCTTCCTTACCGAGATGGGCTTTCTGTCTTTTGACAGTACAGTTGATTTGATGTGTGATAGTTAAACAAAACCAGACATGGAAAAACCACTGAAATCCCCTATTAAGTTTGGCTGTAATGGCCAGCATTCTTCATTTGTTTCAAGCACATTATTTGCTTGCTTGGACCATGTACTTCATCTGCAGTCTCCCAGGGCTTGGTTTGATAAGTTTAGTTGTTCTAGGAAAAAAGTGGGCTATGTGAAAAATCAGGCTGATTACACATTGTTTGTCAAGCGAACACCAAATAGTTTTACAATACTAATTGTCTATGTAGATATTATAGTGATAACTGGCAGTAATCTGGAAGACATTCAGCATCTGAAGGAGTACTTGGGAAAGGAGTTCGAAATTAAAGATCTCGGTGCATTCAAATTCTTTCTATTTTTTTTTTTTTTTGATAAGGTGGGATTCATTAATAAAAACACGGAGACATACAAAAGGAAGAGAGGTCGAGAAGACCATCTCAAAAACCAGAAAAAGAAAGACAAAGCCCACAATCTACAAGCCTCTAGACATAATAGAATCCCATCTGAAAACCAGATCCTCAGAGATTAGCCCTTTGCACTCCTCGAAAAGCTTGGACCAGAGGAAGAGAAGGGCCTTGATGGACAGGATAAGGTCGAAAGTGGAAGCCTCCTTCCCTTGAAAAACCCTCTTGTTTCTCTTCTTCCAAATGCCCCACCATACTGTGAAGGGGAGAAGGCTCCAAAGCCTTCGGCTACAAGACTTGAAACCTTTGCAACCCCAACTACATATCATATCAAGAACTGACTCCGGCATAACCCAACATATCCCAAAGGAGGCGTAGAAGAGGCTCCAGATCTCCCGAGCTAGCTTGCAATGTAATAGGAGGTGATTAACGGATTCCCCCGCTTCCTTGCACATGTAACAGAAACTCGTCATTATCCAATTTCTTTTGATGAGGTTCTCTGCGGTAAGGATCTTCCCTAAGGATGCACACCAAACAAAGAAAGCAACTTTCTTTGAAGTTGTCAAATCACAAAAGGGTATATACTTATTTCTCAGTGAAAGTATGTTGTAGATTTTTTTTTTTTATAAATAAAGTATGTGCTAGATCTTCTCATAGAGACTGGAAAACTTGGAGCTAAACCTATGGACACTCCAATTGAGCAGAATTTTGGTCTGGATGATTAAAATAGGCAACCTTTGATCGATGCTGGGTGCTTTTAGAGGTTAGTAGGGAGGCTGATTGACATATCATTTACACGTCCTGACATTCATATGTTATCAGTGTTAGTTAGTTTATGCATTCGCCTAGGACAAGCCATCTTGAGGCTGCCTACAGGATACTTCGATACCTAAAGTCATCACTAGGGAGAGTCTTATTATTTTCCAATCATTCTAAGGATAGAGGCATTTATAGATGCAAGTTGAGCTGGTTCGGTTACAGATCATAGAATTTACTTCAAGTTAATGTACATTTGTTGGGAGTAATCTAGTAACATGGAGTAAGAAATATTTTGTAGTCGTGAGATCTAGTGTCGAGGTTGAGTATCGGTCTATGGCACATGGTGTGTGAGATTCTTTGGCTGAGGATACTTCTATCGGTGCTAGGTTTTGATGCACCAAGTCTAATGAGGCTCTATTGTGATAATAAGGCAGCATCAATATAGCTCATAATCCCATACAACATGATAGAACAAAGCAAATTGAAGTTGATTAGCATTTCTTCAGAGAAAAATTGAAGACAAGCTAAATTTGTACACCATTTGTGAAGTCAAAAGGAGCAAGTAGCAGACATTCTTACCAAAGTGTTGCCAAGGCTAGACTGTCTGAGATCCTATAGAAGTTGGGCATGAGTGATATCTATGTACCACTGAGGGGGAATGTTGAAAATGACATACTTGTAATTGTTCTGTTTATGCAAGGGCAACTTTTTCATTTTTGTTTTATTATAAAGTATAAATAGACAAGGGAGCTAGACCACTTTAACGTCTCCCACTCCTAAAATCTTTACTTCTGTCTTCCTTCTTCCTTTCATATCTCATTATCAAACCCTAACCCTGAGAATAACTTGGCGTTTATATTTCATCTCATGCTCCCAACATAACAATAATGATGTTATACACTCAGGAAAGAGGACATTCAGAGGCCACAACCCCAAGATGATGGTAATTGGTTGCAAAGGATAGATAAACCTTGAGCTTATGGGACAATTCAAAGAGATCACGGTCCAAAAATTAGGGTTGTAACTCAGGCGGGTTGGGTCGGATTGGGGGTTAACCTGAGCCTAACCCGACCTTCATGACTCCTAGCCCGAGCCCGAACCCAACCCGAGGTCGGGCCAAGAAATCCTAGCCCGAGCCCAACCTGATCTGGTTAGTCGGGTTGGCACTGGAAATTCGCACCTCCATTAATGACTAAAACCCTAGAAAAAAAAACTAAATAGAAATAGAGAACTTACCCATTGAAGCTCTCCCTTCGTTGATGCATACGATTCTTCCAAGTTCTCCGAATGGTAAAAAGGGGTTTAGTGGAAAATTAACTAAATAATCATTTTTAATTAAATTATAATATAATTACGAGAATTATAGTGGAAAAAGGAAAACAAAAATTCGTTTAGATCACATTCATGCAACTAGACGTTCAATTGACCCACCACAATGAAGCAACATTAAATTAAAATATAATAATAAAACAAAAATTAACAAACAACTCTGCTAGGAAAGGCCCATTCATCCGTTTCCACTCCACAGCTTCATATCGTCTCCTCCCTCAAGCAAAAACACTAAAACCTCCAATCGCAACTAAGAACCATTATCCGGTTGTAATTCGTCCAAAAGCCCTAATGTTATCACATTTTCAGCAGAGAAACCAACTATCGGATCTTGTGTTTCAAAATTTGTTTAACAACAGAGTTTCCGAATGGAGTTTTCAACAATGGCAACCAACCGTAGCATTAGATGACAGTAGAGAGAGAGAATGGAGAGGGGAGGGGACGGTAGGGTTTGAGGGAGAGAGGGGGTGAAGGGGGTAGGGGTTGAGAGCGAGAGAAAGGAGAAGGAATGGGCGGTTAGGGTTTTTAGAGAGAGAGAGAGGAGAGGGGGTGGGGTTTGAGAAAATAGGAGAAAAGATCGGGGGAGGAGTGATTACTTCACTTATAAAGGTCTTGCTCGGGTTGGGTTGGGCTTCTCTATGCCTCGGCCCGAGCCCAACCTGATTTTGATTGGGCTGTGCAAAATTAGGCCCGAGCCCAAGCCCAAGCCCGAGTATTGAAGGAGCCAACCCAACCCGAGCCAAACGTAGGGTTGAGCCCGCCCAAGTTGCAGCCCTACCTAAAATGGTGGAAAGTAATACCTACGAAGGATTCAATCAAGGAGTTAATTTCGAAGTTCTTGAAGTTATTGGAAAGAACGTTATTCTTGAAAAACATATAGTTACCATGGAAAAATGTAGGGGTGGTCGCAACTTCTTGAAACAATTGAACTTGAAGCAGACCAACAAAGATGTGATCATTATTCTCCATACCAACTTCCTAAAGCATGTCAATGACCATCTTCTTATTGTAAAAATAATGAAGACAAGACATCACGGAAGGTATCAATCAAGGAGGTTGATGAAAGAGCATTTTGCAGAAGATTTCACCTCAAGTTTTAGATAATGCGATAGCACAAATGGAACGAAAGAGCATGGAATTACAATGAAATATACTCACCAAGTTAGGCGGAAAATTTTACCAGTCGCAAACATTAGAATGGGCCTTTCAACTTTGCCCAGCCTAGCAGATAAGCGCTTCACCCGCTGGGCCATTATTAAGGGATTTGGTCTGTTTGTACAGCTAATAGATGGACCCACAAGCTTAAACTCATCCATCTGTTACAACTAATATGGGTCCTATGTTTGGAGACAACTACTTAGGAAATGTCCATATGTTTCTTTTTAATGTTAATGCTTTGAGTAGTTAGTGTCATAATTGTAATAAGTGTCTTAGTTAGCAAGTTAATTAAGATTGGAAAGTTAGCTAGTTATTAGAGAAACTTGAGTTGCAAGTCTTGGGAGTTGCTATTTTGTGTTGAGTCGTGCACGGATAACCGGACATAAATATGTGCGCTTGAGGCCATTGATTATTGGATTCCAGAGATCCACGCAGTTGTTGCCTCGTGGACTGTGGATCTCTTGAATCCAATGGTCAATGGCCTCAAACCGTACATATTTTTGTCTGGTTATCCATGGGATAGCATTTTCCTTTTGTGTTTTATGAGTAGGATTAGGAGATCTTTGGGGCTGCTGTCTAACTCCTCTGTAAATTTCCCATGTACACGTTTATTGAGATAATAAATAGTTGAAAAAGTTTTTTGATATTGGTAGCATTGCTGCTGTGCTAAACTGTGATGTCTCAATTGGAGGAGAAACTCCTCTTATGGTGTGACTTTGTCAAGATCTATGCTTACTTGAAGTGATAAGATCTTTCCACTTCATCTCTATTTCTCTTTCTCCTCTCTTCTACTTTTTGTTTTTGCTTTGAGATGCATAACATTCCGGTATGCATCCATTCGCCATCAATACAATGAACATAATTGTTAAAAAAAGGTTTGAAGGTCATAAAAGATTATATCATAACTATGACCCTCCCACAATGGCCCATTTGACGTGTATGTATAATAGTGTATCAAGTTCCAAAGCTTTAGTGGAAGTTAATATTTTGAACAGAGATCTGTGTGACAAAGACAATATATTTTCTGAAATTTGGTTGTCAGCCACACACGGGCACTCTTACTATACAAAATTTTCATGTTATCGGCTCTTCAAAGTACATTTTCTCTAGATTCTATACTTGTATGAAAAGGAAAATGTGTTCTAAACAGGATCTCTTAATCTCTCAATATAGGGAATAAACTGTAAGGACATCTCATCATATTGGGTATGTTGTGGTCTGCATCTTATAATTTGTACCCATGTCTAACTTACATAGAGTATCTGTGAAAGTTAAGTTCTTTTGAGGGAATGCAGGTTGGCATAGGCCACAGTTTTCAGTTGCATGCAACTGGGTGGAAATGGAAGCTCACTACATGTTTGGGTGGAGATGGAATTTCAAGGATTCGGAACAAGACATCACTTGGCTTATTCCCAGGGATGGATTTGCGATTTGGGTGGAGGGCAGAATATGTCCTTCCTGAAATTCATGGGTGAGTTCCACGATCCTATTATACATTCACTTCAGAGGAAATAATGTGAGCACTCAACTTTTTGAATTTCGAAACAGAAACCATGCTGAATCCATTAAAATGTTTACTCTTGATGCCAGTAGTTTGCACTTATTTCGCATGTGTTATCAGCTCTCATGGTTGAGGTGGTGTATCCAACAGGGCCGTGGGCACTGGGGAACCTATATTCAAGATGGACTCAGGACGGTTGCAAGCATCGCTAGACAGAGTGGAGGCGATTTTAACTCATACTGACGGATATTTGTCAGAGGAATCAGGTGTGCCTCTGCCTCTGGATGTTTGGCTTTTGAGAATGAATTAATCTAAAGATTGATCTTATCATGTTATCCTATCTGATCTATATAGACTATGTCTGAATCATTTACCCTTTTTTTTTCTCTCTGACCATCCAAAAGAATGCGAGGGATCATTTTTTTAGGATCAGCTGCAATTCTTTTGAAACTTTCATTCTTATTTTCTTACAGGTGCTTCATGTTTTCTCATGCCCAGCCCAGCTGTTGATTCGGCACAATCAACCGAGTAATCAAAAGGGAATTCAAATACATGCTCAAACACAATGGGACATACATATTGACATTGGTTTTGTTATTTACTTAAGTCACATGACGTATCTTGAAAAGCGTGATTGTAATTAACGGAGTCATTGATGGGGATGTATAGAAGACAAACAATGCTTAGATTAAGCAGCCTATGTAACGAGTCTTGTGATTGCCTTCAATATAATCAGATTGCACAATACTCAGGATGCCTATTTGGATGATCCCAAGACACTGCTAGCACTAACTTTTTAACTTTGTGCCAACTACGTTGCCAGCCAACTTTGCACCTTTTTAATTGTGCCTTCAGTAGACCTGGTGCCAAACTGATTATTTTCTTCTCATAACCAAGCCTTTTGCACCAGCAGCAAGAAACGATACCAGAGCCCCACCATTGCAATGGATCCAACCAAGATCACCTAGCTCAAAATGTACCCATGTCTTTCGTACCATTATCTAGAGTTTTCTTAGCCAACCTGAATCTAACATTTCCTCGACGACAATAACTTAATTAATCCAACATTTGAGCGAACCAAACAATGGCTCCGGGGATCTCTTCCAGATCACGACAACTGGCACACTTTGAGCTGTAAGCACATACGGGATCCATTTATACGATCCAGCTGTACAATGGGGCCCATTCCCAGTCTATTATGATTGAAGGCGCAGACTGTTCATCTGGAAGGAAAAAAGTCAAAAAACAGGGAAAGCTCAACAACTCTCCAGAGAGTGAAGTCTAATCATTCAGAGCACCACTGGACAAGGTGAACTAACAGAAATGGTAATAATCTGATATAGTACAGCACACGTACAGAAAGAGGGTAATACTCCCTTAGATCTACCATTAATCACTGGTCTTTCTACCAATGCTAATGGACAGTCAATCTTTATACATTAATATTTTCCCATATTTTTTCTTTTCACCCACTGTTCTGAGATATCACCTCTCCGAATTTCAGGAAGAGTTGAGCATCTGAGGTGCTCAGGGATGTGCAGTTTATCGCGTTCGGGTTCTTCAGATTGGCATACTCTTCCATGTAGCTCGGCACCTTGGCAAGTAGCTGAGGTGGTGGCGGAAGTGGGGTTGGCTGCTTTGGGGCAGTGGACAACAACAGGGACTCGAGGACACGTGTCACCTCGTGCATTGTCGGCCGATCGGAGGGCTGTCTCTTGGTGCAGAGAAGGGCCAGCTGGAATAACTTCTTTACAACTCCGAGATCTTTACAAGTGGCAGAGATATCAGGATCAACAGTCTCCATAACAGCATTGTTGGCAGTCTTGGACATAATCTGTTGACCAACAGGAGACCACATCAGCAATCTGCACATGTTTCGAATTTTTGCAATCATAGAAAAAATGATGAAAACCAGCCCGGGGTGTCAACTCGTACTCCTTATCATGTTATAGCGATTCACAATTAGTTTTTTCTACTCAGCATGAGCCAAAACAACTAGTCAATTTTAATTACTTGTGACAATAATGGGAGGTCATCCCTCACTGTGATTTAGCCCAGTGCGACTGCCTGACCGATTGGTTTTTGGAAAATGCTACCCCACGGATAACCAGACAAAAAAGTATACGGTTGAGGTCAATCCATTGACCGCTGGATTCAAGAGATCCACGGTAAATAGTTGTTGCTTCGTGAACACTGGCCCACTTGAATCCAAGTGCCAATGACCTCAATGGCACATATCTTGGTTATCCGTGGACTCTTTGTTTTTACTCTACTTGTCAAGAAAAATGAGTTTTCCTAGTGACCAAACATGCACTCAAGACATGCATCACACAATCCATCAACAAGCTAATATTTTCTCACAAAATAGGAGTAAAGTAAAAACGATGTGGAAAATGTCATACCAATTGATGGAGATTCGAGTCGTTGTCTACTGC
The DNA here is from genome assembly GCA_035048495.1 of Euptelea pleiosperma. NCBI lineage: Eukaryota > Viridiplantae > Streptophyta > Magnoliopsida > Ranunculales > Eupteleaceae > Euptelea > Euptelea pleiosperma. The sequence continues at coordinate 32,246,329 of CM068549.1, read as the reverse complement.
TTTCCTTCCTGTCAGCAGCTCAAGCAGGACAATCCCATAGCTGTAGACATCAGACTTCTCAGTAAGGCGGGAGGTGCGGGCATACTCAGGATCTATGTAGCCGATGGTACCCATAATGTAGGTGGAGGTGTGGGACTTGGACGCACTTAAGCTCTTGGCAATGCCGAAGTCAGTAAGATGGGCCTCGAAATCCTTATCCAAGAGTATGTTAGATGACTTCACATCCCTATGGATTATACGTGGGCTACAGTCATGATGGAGATACGCCAGTCCTTCAGCCGCTCCAAGTGCTATTCGAAGGCGGGTATCCCAGTCCAGCTTCTTCTTCTTTGTAAGGCCTGTAAATACACATACATTGAAAGAAGACAAAACTAACATATTAGGTCATGGTGTACATTCCTGCCCACACACGTGCCACGCATCCACCTACGTTTCAGTGCATGTAAGAGAATTTAAATCAGAGTAAAAATAGGCGAATGATCCACTTTGTTCTAGAGCATAAACCACAGTTGTGTCAAGCCTAAGGGACACAACGTTTAGGTTAACAGTCCCAATTAATCTCCACCATCTGGTCAATAGGCAGGTTATTGGAACTCCGCATCAATTTCCACTGCAAACTCATACATGATGTTAAAAGAAGTAACGATTATAACTGTAATTCAAATTATCACAAAATATGACAAACTGAATATATATCCAATAATTGTTCCTATGTTACATTCACGGATATTGCATATGCATGCATGTATGTACTATTTGGGATAAGGTGTAGATGATGATGATGCATGTACTATTCTACAAACACTTACCATGTAGGAGATCCCAGAGGCTACCATTCTCCATGTAGTCATAGAAGAGAAGGTTCCCAGAGGGAGACAAGCAGTACCCTTGGAGGCTGACCAGATTCCGATGCTTGATGCTTCCAACAGTCTCGAGCTCAGTCTCAAATTCCTTCAGGCTTTGTGGGTAGTGAGAGTATAGCCTCTTGATTGCCACCGGCCTGCAGTTCTTCAGCACACACTTGTACACTGTGCTCGACGAACCAGACCCAATGATATACTTCTCACTCAGATTCTCAGTCATCCTCATGATGTCCTCATGCACATGAAGAGCCATGTTCATGTGGAGGATCACCAGCTTTGGTGAGATATAGCTGACTGCAGTTTAACATACCACAAGAAACGGAGTTAGCAGATAGCTGGGGGAAAATACTCAATGGACAGAATAATGAAAAAATTACAAAGATTATTAACTGTCCACGTGAGAATAATTTTGACTGGAAAAAGGTAAAAAGCTCACTGGCAAAATCATTTCCCTATTAAATATGAGAACATAAATTAAGAAAACTAGTTAACTAATGTTTGCCCAAAATGAGAAAAGTTTTTCATTCCATCTCTTTACTCTAGATTCTAGAATAGAACATCAGTCTATGGATGGAACTGAATTCCCAACCAAATATTGGAATTTTAGCTTGAGATCTTATAGCATGGTCGAATCAAGTGAAATGCTGATTACAATTGGGTACATTATCAGGATGGTCCACCAGTGGCTTCGTACACAGGCCATTCAATGGCTTCTATGTATCTCTTAGGGAAAAATGATCCGATTGGATGGATCATGACCATCTAATATATCTACCATTTTCTAGCATGTTTTTCCTGTGTTCAGACAATCCAAAAGAACTCAATAAGTTCAACATTCTAATCACCAAGCAGGTCAACCTTTAGGTTATAAGATCTCCTTGGTTGATATTACTTGAATGGTAAACGCAGTATGAGCAGTATGTGAAACCTCCATACTAATATAGATCATCCTCATGGTCCACACCAAGGTATCTCAGTTTTTATTATGAATTAACGTTTGTTTAATAGATGGGAAGCCACCTGGTTTGTTTGGAGATCCTTCTGGATAAGGTGTTGGATTATGCGGTCGGCACACAGCTACTAAAATCATCAGAAGGATCACAAGGGCGCCCAAAGCAATTCCTAGAATCGCTGCTTTAGAGATTGCAGCTGCACAAACAATGACAAAAGGGAAGGTGAAGATATGACAAGAAAATTGAAAGAAACAATTTAGTCCATTTTCTTCATGGCCAATTCATCCAATGCTCCCACTCGCACACAAAATCCATGACCTTCATGCTGAATGCAGTCCATCCAGGAGGTGGCCACAGACAAGGCTGGGTTGATGCGACAAGGAGCAAAAGTGCAGAGACAAAAATTAATAGATAAAAGATCCATCAGTCACAAACATTCCCGTATACATGCTCAAAGAGTTGCACATCTTTCACAACCATTTCTCCTTGTATCTTTTAAGTATGACAGAACAGGTCAACCACAATGCTTGAATTTACCTCGATCTGATGGATGAGATGTGTGACATGGAGAATTGAGCCAATAGCCACAAAGACCAGGATTTCCTATGAAGCTGCAGACAATATGGTTTCATCCACCAAATATGAGATTAGGAAAGGAATAAATGGTACAACTAACTTGTTTAAAGCATGATAAATTTTTTTTAAGACTTTACCGTCAGGATCACACCAAATCAAGTGCTTAGTTATAGCTAGAGGTAATAAAAAGATCATTGCCTCCTTACCTACCAGGCAGAAACCTTGAGAAGTTGTTCCCCACGGGTATATCACCAGCTAGATTGTTGTAAGATACATTTCTGCTTGGATGCAGTAAGATTGGCATTGTAAGGAAAGTTTCTACTATTTTAGACTGAATACAAACCAATCAATCCTCCAGCAAAGTCAACTTACAGGACAGTAAGACTGAAGCAGTTGACGAGTGATAGTATATCCCCTGATAAGTTGTTGTGTTCTACTCTCCTGCCATTATTTTGCACCCAATTGACCAAGTATTATAAAGAGTAACCATGGTGTGCTAATGGAACATCAAGACATGACAAATGCATGGAAACAAGATCCAGCACTCAACATTGACCTAGGGGATCTCCAATATCAAAATCAACCTGATAGGAAGATCAAACCATCTTAGCCGGAGATTTCTAGATAGTACACTAATTGCCATGCTAAAGAACGGGGTGTATGAGTGTATCAAATCATTTGATTAGTTTTACATTTGACCAAGGCAATCTTGTAGGTGGGGCCCATCAGATGCGGGTTCCCTAACACTACATTTGTGTTTACACTGTAGGTAACTTATATAATACCAGCAGCAAGAGAAAGATTGGCATTTAATGTTGATGCTAATAAAATAGTGAATTCTTTGATTCTCTCCAATGTAAAATGGCCACATTGTATGCCACAAACACACAAACTTACAGTGAGAACAAATTTTGTAGCTGACCAAGTTCCTGAGGAATTGGGCCCGAGAGGTGATTATTTGAAAGGTCTCTACAATAAGAAAGCACGGTTGATATAGTTGCAAAAAGAACAAATATAGCTTAATGAGATCAAAAGAGGTAATAGTTCCACATTTCTTACATCTCCATGACACTCCTCAGATTTCCGAACTCTGCCGGAATGTATCCAGCCAAACGGTTCTTGCTTAAATTTCTGTTGCGAAAGAAAATAGGTGTCAGCAAGAAAAGAATTCCTGGAAGAAAAAGAGTCACCAAATAGTAGAACTCACAGTTTCAGAAGATGTTCCAAGTCACCAACTGAAGAAGGAATGGAACCAGAAATCATGTTATTTGAAAGGTCCCTGAGCAAAAACAAAAGTAATAAACCAAATGTTCAGAGGCAGCATCAGGAAGCAACAAAATTTTCTTAAGCAGGTCGTACTTACAGGGTATCCAAATTACCAATCCAGGATAGCTCAATAGGGATTGGACCTCTGAGATTATTCGATGAAAGATTCCTATGGAGTTTAATGAGACATATAATTAGTTATTTATGTATAAGTAGGGGTTCACAATAAACCAAGATTTTAAAAGTGGCTGACCCAAATCAGCAAGAAAATTAATTAATCAGAATTGAAAACCTTTTGTGTGTGTATCCATATGGCCAGAGAAGCAGTGACACCAGTGAGGGGGGAGAAGTAACAGAGCCAATAACAGAGGAGTGGTAGTGGGTAAGCAGTCAATGAACTAACGTAAAAATTCATGATTTTTACCCCATAATGTGTCTTATGTACAAGTAGGATGGTTAGGACCATCCAATAGATGGGCTCGCAAAGGACATATTCTGGCTCAAAAGTAAGCGTGATTGGATGATCCAAACCAACCAATCAAGTAGAATATTTCAAATTGAAGAAAGATGGGACTCACAAGTATGTCATACTCTCAAGCCTTTCAAAGGCAGGTGGGATGGTTCCTTTCAATCTATTGCCGTACACATTGCTGCCACCACACCAATGGGTCAATAATATTTCCAAATGGAGAAAGTAATCAAATATCCAGGCAACAGGACAAAGGTTTAACACTTACAGGCTATTGAGATTCGTACATGAGCTAAGATTATCTGGAATCGGACCTTCAAGATAGTTATTAGCAACATTCCTGCAAGACTGTTGCATCACTAACTTTCCTAGATAATATACGGAAACAGCTCCTAATACCAGAGAAAATTTAAGATTAATTATGCCCAAGTAGAACAAGGGAGGAAATACTCAATCAAGACTTACAGGTCAAATAAGTCGGTGAGCTTCCCAAGCTCAGATGGAATATGCCCACTGAGCTGATTATCATTCAGTTCCCTTCACATTCAAAATTTAACATCATTAAAATAAAAATAAAAAATTATTCCCAAATTAAGATGGGAAATCAAGCATTGTACTTGATGATGCCATATAGTATGAAATATCATGCTTACACTATTGTCTTCCATGTAATGTGTGTGCATGGGAGCTAAAAGATTCAAACAGTGGGATGATTCTAACCATCCAAATGATTTTTTTTTTTTATGGGGGGTGGGTGGGTGGGTGGGTGAGGGGAAACAGTTAGAATCCTCCCAATCAGTCTGAATTTGAGACTATAGATGGAGTAAATGGACACCAAAAATTGAATGGTCCAGTGCTCCTTGCATCTGTGCCCACATTGAACGAAGATGCAGAGGAAGCATGAAATTTCATGCTGCACCATAATACCAGAAATGACATGGAAAATAACGAAGAGTTGTTGTCATTACAGATAGTGGAGCTTTGTCATGTTTCCCAGTTCAGGGGGAATGGATCCTGTAAGCTTGTTACCATACAAGTACCTATAAGAATGGAGACGGGTCAATCAGAATATTATGCAACATCTACGAATTAGAATAAAAGCATATAAGTTCCAACTCTGAAAAGAATTTGATTGTTAGATTATACAAACAAATTGAAAATGAGCAGTGTAGGTCATGTTTATCTAGCAAGAATTCAAACAATGACATGACATACATACTTAGAAATGTAACGTGCCAAAAACCATAAACTTACAATTTCTCCGTGTAAGTCAAATTGCCTAAAATGGGGGGAATGGGCCCACTCAAGAGGTTGCAGCTCAGATCTCTGGATTAAAGAAAAAGAAAAAAAATGGACGCCATATAATCATTTATAAAAGATAATGAGGCAAGCCCAAGTAAGATAACATAAGATGAACAGAGACAGAGAACTTCAAATGGGAAGTATAGTAATTAGAAAACTTCATTATGCTCATTGTATACACAGTTCATCCTTTAAATCCTCTAATGTGCTAAGAATAGTAGATTTTCAGTGCTTACAGCACAGCAAGTGCCTGCATGAGACCAATCACAGATGGAATTTTCCCAGTAAGTCGGTTTCCTTGCAGAGATCTTCCACCCACAAAAACAAAAGAAGCAATAATTAGGCAAAATAAGTCCCAAAGATTTTGGTCCCAAACTTTCTATTACAAAACAAAGCTAAAGGCCCATACAGTGTAGCTACTTGCAAAAACCCAATGTTGAACGGAATCTCTCCAGTGAACTGGTTGTAGGACAAGTCCCTACATATCAAAGGAACAGAGACAACTTATATTCATCCCAGTTTGCACACTTTGAGAAATTTAGCATCATTCAGTTAGAAGATATACGTACAAGACCTGGAAGCCAGTACAGTTGCCAATATTTTGAGGAATGATCCCAGTAAGGCTGTTATTTCTTACATCACTGCAATGGGTGGAACACAGGGAATCAGTTAAAGCCCATATATGTCAAAAACAGATAGAGATCCTTGGAAAATTGGGGAAAATGGGGCAAGAACTTACAAGTACCACAACCCAGTTAACTGGCACATATCAGGAGAGAGAATCCCTATCAAATTGTTCCCTCGCAGTCCCCTGAATTACAAGACTCACAGAGTAACCATTACTATATCACCTCACAGTGTGGGGAAAGAAAAAGAAATGAAGTTTAATTGGAAAACTAATTGAAAAGTTAAAAATAAAAAAGACAATTCACTTAAAGACAAAATACTAGTACACTCACAGATACTGTAGAACTTCATTCCAATAAATAAGCCTAGGTATGTCCCCAGTCAATTTATTTTGGGCCAGGTCCCTGGAACAAGGTATTGTTATGCCCATGCTAATATACAAAGGAAAAGGAAAATACGAGAAAAATAATGAAACTCACAAGATTTTCAAGTTTGGAATCTGAGACAATGTCGAAGGAATGGGTCCAATCAACTGGTTATTTTTCAAATTTCTGAAAAATACATTGAAGGAGATTTTATTACATGAACAAGAACCAGTAACTTCACAACTTAAAACCAAAGCCATACTGAATATAGAGAAGCTTACAGGAATTCTAATTGTTTCAACTTTGAAATTGAAAACGGTATGTCCCCGTAAATCTCATTGAAGGACAAATCCCTGAGAAAACACCAGTTAATCCACGTGTAACCGGATTGATGATCAGTTCTGCCAAATTTAAATATGCTACACTAAAATTCAATCACGCTACAGCCTAGTGGAATGGACCCACAACTTTCACATCACCAAACAAGACTTACAGGCTTTTCAGAGATGAGCAGTCGCCAATCTCGTCTGGTATCTGTCCTGAGAGACGGTTTTCCTTAAGATCACTGCCCCAAGAACACACCCAATCAATAATATTATCACAATGAGACCAACTTAAGAATGACTAAAAGAACCCCACAGAAAATTGCCTAAATTGCCAAATAAGAAAAGACCTAAGAGCTAGGGATAATACATTGAGAGTAGGCTTTTCAGATCTCCAATTGCAGGCGAGATTTCACCATCGAGATTTAAACCCGACAAATTACTGCATATTCAAAGTCAATTATTAAAAAAGAAATTGGGCTAGTGTCATTTAAACTGTATTTGGATTGTGTTGAGAAATTAGGAGAAAGAAAGATCTTACAGTGCAATGACATTGAAGGTCACATTGTCACAAGTCACCCCTCTCCAAAAACAGTAATCCGAAGAATCCGTCCACTCATATAACAGATTATCGACGTTGTGAAAAGACTTCTTGACCTCCAAAAGTGTTGCTCCTTTAAAGAACAGAACAAAAAACTAAGTATTTGTGTCTCAAGAAACAACTAGTTTAGATCAATGTGATTAACATATAAACAACCTCGACTTATCTTCAAAACTCCAACTTCAACACTGAAAACCTAAGAGAGATATATCTTTGATGGAAGAAAGGAAATCTGAATAAAGTGTAAACCAGGAATGTATTTAAAAACTGGCGGTAAATCCCCATAACTTTCAGAATCGATCTTCCAGAACCAGAGGCGAAGGAAACGAAGCCTTGTTAGCTAGAAATCTTTGTTGTTGAACAACCAGAACAAAATTTATCACTTTAGCCAGAAAAATCGAGAGAAATTCAACAAAAATACAAGAGATCAAGACCTAAGAATCAATCAAACAGTTCCGAGCAAGAAAAATCAGAGCTTCGTTACTAAAACAAGAGAAAATATCGCAGAAACGCTAAAAAAAACTAGAATATCACAAAAAAAAAATAGAAATACACGAAATGAAGCATATAGCACGCATTTTCTCACTAAAACTAAGAACATTATCGAACGTCTAAAATCAACTGAAGAACAAGAACAGAAGCAGATCAAAAGCTCAGTTGTCATAAAAACCTGCAAACAAACACACTCACCGTCGTCCGTATCAGCACGACATAAGCTCAAAGCTTGGAGAAAAACCAGAAGAACAAGCACTCGCAGGTGAAACCCGTCCGTTCGCTCAAACTTGAAACAGAGTGCCATTACAGCCTCTAGAAGTACAAACTCAAACTTCCATTGAAGCAAACTTCCCACAGCGACAACACCTCTACATTCTCTCTCTCTCTCTCTCTCTCTCTCTAGAGATAGAGCAAAGAAACAAAAAAATCTCTTGGAACTAAACAAGCTTCGCGAAATCCGCTAATAAGCCCATGGTATGAGAGAGAAGAAGAAGAAATGGTGAAGCAGTTCTTGAATTCACCGACATTGAAAAGACGTCGTCGAAGGATTTCAGAGAAAATGCTGTGTGAGAGAGAGAGATTTTTTTTCTTCTTTCTTGTTTTTTGAGCTTTTTTCGGGTGTGACGAAATCACGACGAGCTTGCTTGTTCCATCATCATCTTTCTGGTCCGCTCTCTAAATGTGTAAGTTAGCAATCAAAGAGAACGAGAGAGAGAGTAGAAGTCGAACGAATTATTTCGAAGATAAAGTTAAACACCATCTGCCACCCCCTCTGCTGTAAAACCTGCAACAACACAGCTATACTCTCTCTCTCTCTCTCTCTTCAATTCTCTTTCGTTTCGTCCTTACGTCCTATCTCTCTCTCTACAATTAACTCTCTCTCTCGTTTGCTTCAGAGCTGAGGCCGTCCTTTTCAGGTTGACAACGACTCCCTCCCGGTCTCTCGCTCCCCTTCAAATGGATATTTACCTACGGGTTGCTATAGGGTCACCTGTCGTTGAACACTTGAAGTGTCCAACCGTTAACGAGAGTTCCAGGCTACCCAGCGAATCCAACCCTTTTCCAAAGGGGCAAACCGGTTGGCATGGCCTCCCGGTTTCATTAAGTACAAGTGTCGCGATTTTATTGGTGATAGACATTTATTATGTCCAACGTCGTTGGACCACTCAATTATCCTTTACTAATTTTACATGGGTCGGGCTCCGTTGACAGATCTAAAATTAAGATATAATGACAGGGACACTATATAAGCCACGTGGCACACTTTTACAGGACTCTAACCGTATGGATGTTTGTCCTATCCCATGGTGGACCTATAAACCAAAAATCAGCCTGATTAGTGATTTATAGGCTTTGAATTGGACTTATTTTCATGGGCTGATTTCAACTGTGGGAATTTGAGCCGTATCTGAGATACAAAGATGCGAGTAAAACTTCTGTCACACGAAATTGTAAATCACACAATTACAAAACTCCAAAGATGCAACACTTATAAATCACTAATCGGGCTGATTTATGGTTTGTAAGTCCACCATGTGATAGGACAAACATCCGTACGGTATAACTCCTGTAACAATGTGCCACGTGGCTTCTATTGTGTCCCCTGTCATTTTAGATCTGACAACGGAGCCCGACTCAATTTACCCCCAAAGCTTTCATCGTGGGCTCCCTGAACAGGCCTAATAAGGAGTAAAATTTGTTCAACTGTGACGGTCAGCGAAAGCCACTGACCGCATAATATGATCCACGTTGCACATTTTAGAGGATAGTGACCGTATGGATGTTTGGCCAATCCTAGGTGGACCTACAAACCAAAAATCAACCTGATTAGTAATTTCTAAGCGTTGGATTGGAGTCATTTTCATGGATTGATTTTAACCATAGGAATTTGAGCATTATTGACCATTATTTGGGTACTAAGGATCCAAAGGTTTGAAATCACTAATCAGGCTGATTTTTGGGTTGTAAGTCCATCTAGGGATTGGCCAAACATCCATACAGTCATTGTCGTTTAAGAATTTGCCGCCACATGGATCATATTCTGGGCGATCTAATTTTAATGGACTTCTGATATCAAAATTTTGATACATAATTATGGATCATACATTTGTACTCAACTTAATCAATATGCTAGGACACGTGGCGTACATGCATGGTACACGACCAAAAAAATCATTCCGTCCCATCTTACTTGCACAAGCATCTGTATAAATTAACGGAATCAGATGGTTTGAACTTTGAACTTTGAACTTCGAAGTTCGAAGTTCGAAGTCGAACTACTCGATGTGTAGGCTTTTCAACGCTTTCGATAAACGGAGACGCAGCAGTTAGTTAGCTCGCGTGCTGCGTGCGCACAGTCATGGGTTTTTACTCCGTTGGATTTGGTAACTGGGACCCGGAAGATATCTTTTGCTATTGAGCTATATCAACCGTCAAACAGGCCAACAGGTTCACTCTCGTCATCCAACGCTCTGAAGCCAATGTGTGCAGTACAAGGATGGACACATCCAGACGCCTTACAAAATCAAGATCAGAAGGTGATTAGAAGATCAAAAACACAATATGATGAACATTTAAAAAACTCGATCGTAGTGGATCATTGTTTTGTGTGTAGCGGATCCTTTACCACGGCGAGGACCGGTAAAACATGCCGGGCCTGTTGGGACTGAGCATAATAACTATTATGGAGTAAAGTTCTGGGTTGTAAATGGTATTATGATACGGCGAGAGGATCACATCAAATGGGCCCAACCACTTCATCGTACTCTGAATTCTGATCTTTTCTTTTGGGATTTGATTTTTCCATTGAACTTTTTACGTCGTCCTACAGTTAATTATTTGACGAAATTACCCTTTTAAAAACTGATCTTATTGCTCTCCAAAATTAACTGTCAAGGTGTGACGTCCGTCGGATGTGATAAAAATTGAGTAAACCTTCGCTCACACCATGCTGTGAGCCAAGCCGATCAAAGACCACAATACTAGCCACGTGGCACACTCTTAGAGGGTGCTGATCGTATGGATGTTTGGCAAGTCCTTAGTGGACCTGCAAACCAAAAATCATTCTGACTAGTGTGATTTACAACCTTTGGATCTTTGCACCTAAATGACGCTCAATAATGCTCAAATTCCTACGGTTAAAATAAATCCATGAAAATTACTTCAATCCAATGCTTAGAAATCACTGATCAGGTTTATTTTTGATTTGTAGGTCCACCTAGTGATTGGCCAAGCATCCATATGGTCAGCGTCCACTAAGAGTGTACCACGTGGCTCGTATTGTTGGCTATGATCGGCTTCGCTCACAGCATGGTGTGAGCCAAAAGGTACTCTACAAATTTGACTGGAAGACGTATAAAACTTCCCTAGAAAAATTAATTTGCTGAGTTTTGGAAAAGGGTCGTGATCTTCTCAAATGCGGAAGTGGCATTTTTGGTAGTCCCCGCTTCCATATGGGCCAATGACTGCATGGATGCTAAGCCCACCCCTTAGTAGACATTCATAATTTCATACCATATATCAGCTTGTTTGATGATTTTTAACCGTTGGTTTTAGTACTAAAAATAAGGGTTGCATTCAAGGGTTATAAGAATGCCTTACAAAGTGCTAAAATCTATTGGTTATAGATTACCAATGGGAGTGAGTTTTGGTGTGTATATCCACCAAGGGATGGGATAAACATCCATGTGGTCAGTGGGCCCAGATGACAGTGCTGAGTAACAAAAATTATGGTTCCGCATTTGAAAAAGTTTCAAGATTACATCTTTTTCCTTAGAATTACGCGCCGCTGCCATCTGGGTCCACTGACGGCATGGATGTTTAGCCCACTCCTTGATGGATATAAAACAAAAAAATCACCCTGATTGATAATCTCTAACCATCAGATTTTAGTACTTTTTAGTCCTGATTCTAACCGTTGGATTTAACCATTCTTTTGAGTACTGCAACAACCAACGGGTAAACTAAAAATCATGAAACGAGCTGATTTTTTGGGAATATCTACGAGTAAAACTTGTGTCACAAGATGTTGTGACGGAAGCCGGTCACAGCACTCAGTAAGAGCCACGTGGCACACGATCAGAGGGCGCTGACGGTATGGATGTTTGGTCAGTCCCTCGATGGACCTATAAACCAAAAATCAGTCTGATTAGTGATTTACAAACTTTGGATTTTTGGACCCAAATAACGCTCAATAATGCTCAAATTCCTACCGTTAAAATCAACCCATGAAAATACCTTCAATCGAATCAGTTAGAAATCTCTAATCAAGCTGATTTTTTGTGTAACGGTCCACCGAGGGATTGTCCAAACATCCATATGGTCATCGTCCTCTAATAGTATGACACGTGGCTCGTATTGAATGCTGTGACTGGCCTCCGTCACAACATCTTGGGACACAAGTTTTACTCAATATCTACCTAAGGGTGGGCTTTTGCCGCTAAACATCCATGCAGTAAATGGGCCCAGATGTCAGGGTGAGTAACAAAAAGACACTAGCTGACGCGAAAAAAGCGTCAGCTACAGCTTGTTACATCACAACCTTTAAGTTTTACTTTTATCCTCAGTCAAAAGAAAGAGAATTACCTTCACTCCACTCCCTCGGGAAGGTAATTTGTCCATCTCATCCAGGGTGGGTCCCACAGTACCATATTGACGGCTTCCTGTGAGCGTTAGATGACGCCGTTAAGGTCGCTTTCGAACTCATTTAAATATTATTCTGTTAGTGAGAGAATGCCAAGCAATCATGTAATGTTTCCCGATTTATATCCGGATTAGAGAATGCTCCCCGAAGTGGAGCACATCTCTCTCCATTTCAGCCTATAGGAGTATGACACGTGGAATACGAATTTAGGGTTTGACAAGCATTTTCGAGCACCAAATTTTTAGCCTGGTCCACAAATGTGCCTGCCAGGGCTGGAAATGTATTTGATTACCTCCGGAGTAAATATTTTCAAACCAAATAAGCCTTGGTAAGAAAATATTATTTTCTAGCAGGGCTATTTTCAATGAAAATTAGTTTTCTAATATATAAAAAAGAAAAAAAAAATTGAGATCATTTGGATCCTGTGACTGAATATGTGGGTCCCACACTCACCTACCCCATATCTCACTTACTTTGATATGTGGGACCCACACAAATTGAAAGAAAATGAAGCTAGCTAATACACGCACCAAAATACCAACTAAGTTTTTACGCCAACTAAGAACTTAGTAGGCATAAAAGATTCTACGTTGACCAAAATACCCATATTTATATTCAACATATTGTTTTTCCATAGAAAACGTTCTTAACAAAAAATATAAAAAAGATTATAGGTTATCTTTTATATTTTTTGATACTGAAACTATCCTCTCTAAGTCATTTAACTACCTTTAGGGGTAAAATAAGTATTTGACACTAGAAAAGTTTTTTTTTATTTTTACCAAACACCATAGAAAGGTTTTTTTTTTTTTGTTTTTTTTAAGAAAAGAGAACTTTTTTTGTATAGCTACCAAAATGGCCAAAACAGCTTAACTCGAACACTTCTATACAAGTGAATTTGGACAAACACTTGAAAATAAGCTTTGAGCTTACCCCAAACCAAGGTTTAAAGGGGACTGTTATAACGGTATAACGGATTGGGGGCGTTATAACGAAAAAAATGCTCAGGGGCAAAAACGGAAAATATGGCAAAATTTGAATTTCAAAATTTCAAAAATAGAAAATAACGGAAAAAACGAAAATAACGGCCTTTTTTTCACAGAATTTTCCAAAAAATAACGGTCGTTATTTTTGTTATAACGGAAAAATAACGGCTGTTAATTTTTGGGCGTTCTAACTGTCCATAACGTAACGGGGTAGGTCCGAATCCGTTATAACGGCCGTTATTTTCGTTATAACGGCCGTTATTTAAACCTTGCCCCAAACACAGCCTAAATGTTATAGGGCTTTTCTAAAGCCCTCTAAGCTCCTTAGAAAGCTTAGACCACAAAACATAAGAGCCTATCATATTCAAGATGATAACAAGAAACTCCTCAATTTCTCAAAAAAACTCTTTGATTCTTCTCCTTCCACAACCACAAAAGGAAAGATCCTCCAAAGAATACGACCTTTAGAAGAGAAAGCACACGTAGATGAGCCCGTGAAAACATCAACGACAGTCGTAGAAAGCCTTCGGAATAGTCCCAACACATATCAAAAGCTGAAAAGAAAAAGCTCCAAACACGTCACACAAGATCACGACGAAGAAAGAGATGATTTATGGATTCTCTCTTCACTACATATGAAACAAAAAGTTCACGAAAAATCATTTTCTGATTTATTCACTGAAAATATTCATTATTTGTGAAATTGCATCATTTTGATATATGGTGTTGTCATATAATTCGAGGTAACAATTTAATAAATTTAATCTTGATTATTTCTAAAAATTTCTAGAAATTTTTGACCGTGACATGCCCATGTGAAGCCAACAAGAAGATGTGTCAAGGGCTGACAGTGATAGTCTCATTACCTCACTAGGCCTTGCTTGGTTCGCTGCATTGTAGTCATTTACCACGGTTTTTGGGCTGCACATGCTTACATTCATTTTCTCAAAGAGTTTGCAAGGGCTTGGCAACCACTTGCACTGCAATTCATTTGCACGCCCCAACCAATCACATGTAATCCCAAAATCGTAGCAAGTGGGTACATTGCATCTGATTTGCATTGAACCAAGTAGGGCAACTTTGGCTTGGAGGCCCCCTCTTTTTCTAATCCCTCTTGGGAGTCGGGCTCTTGTCTGTGGATCCCAAGAATCCAACGATCAAAGTGAATGCTAGCTCAGCACTATCAATCACCGTTGGATTCTCGCCGTCTTTGGAGTAAGATGGGGGGGGGGGGGGGGGGGGGGGGGGGGGGGGGGGGGGGGGGGGGGGGTGGCGGGCCATACGGAGGAATGTTGCCAAGATTAGATAGAGTTGGGAGTACGGTTACTTTAATGACCACGATGGATTAGGGCCTTTCAAAGATGTAGCCGCACCCCACCAGATATAAATTGCTTGCTACAGCATTTTACAATAGGGTAAGTCTATTTGCACCCCACAAATTCCATAAGCACCTCATTTGGGTGCTTTTGGGCCGAAAATGCCTTTAGACAAAAAAATAAAAAAAACCAAGCACCCCACCCCACTCTTCGTCTCTCCCTCCCTCTCCACCTCTCCCTCCACCTCTCTCCCTCCCTCTCCCTCTCCCTCTCCACCTCTCACCATCCTCTCTCCCTCTCCACCTCTGTCTCTCTCTCACCCTGAAAAAAATCCAAAACAAAGAAAAAAGGAGGAGGAGAAGGCCGTCGCCGTTGCCGCTGCCACCACGACCACCACAGGCATGTCTCTCTCTCTCTCCTTCTCCACCTCTCTCTCTCTCATGGTAGCCACGGCTGGCCTGGCCGTGGGCTACACAGTCCCCACGTCAGTTAGTGCCGTGGAGAGAGAGAGAGAGAGACATACTTGTGGTGGCGGCGACTGCGATGGCGACGACATCCTCCTCCTTCTTCAACCAGGTGGGGTGTTTGGGTTTTTTTTTTTTTTTTTGTTTTTGTTTTTGTTTAAGGGCATTTTCAGCCCAAAAGCACCCAAATGAGGTGCTTATGGAATTTGTGGGGTGCAAATAGAATTTCGCTTTACAATATCAAAACCAGCCACGTGGTAGAAAAGGGAGCTATGAAATAGTTTCCCAATCTAAACATTATCCTTGGCCCATCAACGAACCGTCTTCTCTCCTCTCTTGAGCGAGCTTAGAGTACTCACCGAGCAAGCATACATGGCCTCTTCCTCTCCTCCTTCGAACGAGGTCACGCAGAAGCGAAACTGTGCGGCCAAGTTCGTCTCCAATTGTCTCCTCTCTTCCGCATTTCTTCAAACACCTTTCTCTCCCCCGTCTTTTCGACATTCGAAACCTAATCCCGATATCATCCGGGACCTGCATAATTCGCTCCTCTCAACCGCTGATCGATGTTTCAGAACGTTAAACTCCGTCGCTGCTGGAAATCCGGTCTTTCAGAAACTCTTCTCTTTGACAACCGATCTCCGCAACTTTTGTCAGGTAAATTCTTCTTATCCTTCTTTGGTGCTCTCTCACTCTTTTTTGTGAAGAATTATGGAAACCTTTGTGTGGATCAAGATTATGGTTCTGTACTTTAGGATTGTTAATACCTGTTAGAGAATACATATTATAATAAATTGTGTGAGATACACCACATCATTACTAGTGTATCTTATCACAAGATTAGAATTAATTAGGATTTGATTTGATTGAGAGATTATAGGATCTCATTCCTATTGGACTCTTGTAATGCTCTATATAAGAGCTTTGAGTAGGTTAATGTAATTACTCAAGTTATTCAATAAACCGAAGTTGGTAAGGTTTGTGAGTGTTGGTTTCACAGACCTGAGTTTTCACCCACTGAACACCATCCACTAACCTGCTTGCCTACCCAAAAACTGAAGTAAACAATATTGTCGAAACCATCTTGGCCGTAGTTTCAGAATTTACAGGTTGGGGAATCCTGAAAACTAGATCAGTGGGGTTTTTTTTTGGATCATTTATCATATTTTTATCATTGACAATTTAGAAGGAGAAACTTAGGAAATTCATAGGACAATTAGGGATACCCTAATAGCGTAATTTTTGAGCTATGCCCATTAATGGCAGTTGGCATCCAGTTTGTGGGTTATCTCATTTATCAAGTCCACCTGATTAATTGCCCTTCTGTTGGAAAGCCAATAGTCCCAATATTAAACCAGAGTAAGCTGTCTATTAATATCATCTCCACCAATAACAGTACTATTATAACCATTGGAACTTAGATTCCAAGCATTACAGTTGCAAGGAGCTAGAAATTGATATTATGCATTGCAACCATGGGGTCGTGAGTTCAATCCTTGATTACCCTGCCAATCGAAAAGGCTTCTATCGACCTACATTATGTGTCATCACTCTTTAATGAACAGTGAGATCCAAAAGTCACAAGAGAAGGTAGTTACCAACACTAAACGGTAGGTGGTGTTGAAGTACAATGTCCTTGATGGAAGTGATCAAAACGGTGAAAGATATGTTTCTTTTGTGGGAATGCTCATGTATGAAAGCCAAGAATATGAAAACGCACTCAAGCATCCAAGGACTGATAATCGCAAGAAAAAAACGATTTAACCTTACATACCTCTTGATCGCTTCTGGTTTGATGGAGATTCAAAACCAAATGAAGAACATGCCCCTTGATGCCTTAGACGTGCCGCAGTAAGGAGTTCACTTATTTTTCTTCAACATTTCAATGGGGGCTATATTGTTAGAGCAAGAGACGGGATGCCTTCTCATTTTGGTGCCTTGTATAATTTTCATCTCCAAAAGCCCCAACTCGTCATTGGATTAGGAGAGGAGCTGCACTATCTTTATTATATATGGTCTTGCAAAAACCATGCACCCTAAACACTGTAGCTTTCCTTAATCATCACAATCAGTTAGCCAATTTCCTTTTCTCTGTCAAATCTTTTGGATATATACCAAATCCGGAGTTTTTCTGTATTCTTTCTACACCACATTAGGAAATAGTCTAACATCTTTCTCAGAGGTTATTTTTTGATCCGCCAAGGAACCCTGATACAATATTTCTCATCAAAAAGGTATTAATATATTTAATTTTTGGTTCTTGCTCATGATATATATTGGTATTCGAATTTGTGCTTTAGAGATAGGGATTTTTCTGACCCCTATGTAAGAAGGAAACGGCCATTATCCCATTTTTGGCTGTGTCAACATGTATCGACACACATATCCATGTCAACAAGTTCCTGCAGACAACCTGACTTGTACGGCAATTTCACCATTTATCTTAATGATTTTTTAAAAGATATTTTTAAAAGGAGGGCTGGTGTGCTCCATCCTCCATTTCATATATTTCTTTCCTTATTTTGGTTATAACTAAAATTTGTTAGATTATAATACATGTGTACAGATGTGTCTGTATTTCAAACTTATCGAAGGGGCCATGTCAGATAACTGGTATCTTGTGTCAAATGTCAACGCACATGTCCGTGTCATCTTTACATAGCTCTGACCAAGTCTTTATTTGTTGAAGTTAATTGGGAAAATTTATCATTTATTGAAGTTGCATTATAGCATTGTTGAACTCTACTTTCAGATCCGTTACAGAAACTGCTCAAGTTCGAACTCCTTGTCTGTCCACAACTTTGCTGCCATATTACCTGGCGATTCAGTGGCGGGGATTGTGGTGGCTAATGGTATCTTGAACTTCTTGAACCTCTACAATACACTGCTGGTTGTCAGGCTTGTTTTGACCTGGTTCCCCAACTCTCCTCCTGCCATTGTCAGCCCCCTCAGGTGTGCTTTCCAATCATGATTGTAAAAGCTAACTGGCTTTAGAAGATATTTCAGTTTTTAGTGGCCTTCGAGCTATTGCACTTGTGAATTTTGTTAAAACTTATCTGTAGTTGCAGTCAACACATCTGAAATAGAGAGATATTAAAATGTCTAAGAAGCCTAGACTGTTGCTACTGCTTTTCATCTAGTTGCATTTAATGTCAAAATCCATGGCTACAATTTTTCCAAGAGAAAATTACTTTCATTTCCTTGATGTACACTAAAACTTTTGTATCTTATGTCCGTACTGTAAACACAATTCACACACTTAATGATCTGACCGAGGACCCAGTGTTAATCATATCCTTGACACTTGACAGTGGTCTGATGATCCTACCTCTAGACAATGCCTCCTCAAAATGTTAGTGTACATTATTTCAACTTTTTTTGTGATCTTCAAGGAGATGAAGGAACCATGTTCTACAATTCTTCCATTTCATTTTTTATTTTCGACACTTCGACATTTTTAATGTGGTTGTATTTTTTTGGTTCAGCACTTTATGCGATCCTTACTTGAACATATTCCGTGGGATTATCCCACCTCTAGGAGGGACATTGGATCTCTCTCCCATACTAGCCTTTCTTGTTCTAAATGCTTTTACCAGCACGGCTTCTGCACTTCCTGCCGAATTGCCAGTCACAGGGGCATCTCAAGATCTTTCTTCATCTGATCCAAAGTTTCTAAATCTTACTACAACACAGAAGAAATGGATGAGAAGGATTTGCGGCAGCCACTCAAAGAACTCTGGTGGTCTTAATTAGGTCATGGATGTGAAAAGTTGAAGAGGTTTGCTTCCTCCTGTTGCTCTGTGAATCCCATGCCTTCTTAAGTTGTAAAGGGATGGGTTCTTTGTGTATTCTTTTGTTTTTGGAGTACCTAGGCAGTAATCTTCCAGTTGTTGCCTTGATTTCTGTTGGCTGCAATACAGAGAATTTTCGTTATCTGTTCGTCGTAAAATTTTATATTCAGATCTTCAAGTTTTGCTGATTATGGTAGCCATTGTTATTTGTAATCCGATAACATTATCTATTTATTTTGGTTTATAATTGTTAAGCTGGGATCAAACCCACAACCTCAAGGCTGCAGCATAGACACCATTCATTTTAGCTATGAGCTTGACCCTATCTGGCTGTGTAATCCCTGTTATGAGGTTCTATAACCAACTTCCAACTGGGGAACTACTGATTGACCCATGCAAACTTACTTTTTTCTCTGTAGTAAACCATCAACTTGTGATTTGATGGAATGGGTTTTTTGTGTTTGGTGGTCACCCTAAGTCTTGCACTTCAGCCATCCTTTGCAAGTTATAGAAGTTTCTTTTATGAGGAAAGATAGAGGGTTTGTTGGTGTCTAATGAACCAAACCTGCATGTCACCTCAATACCATCCTATGAAGGTTCATGTTCGTCGTGCTTGGATCCTTACCCCATTCTCCGCCCCAATACATGCACGTGGCCTGCCAGCACATCGATTAGCTATTTAATCTATTGTTCATCTGTAGGACAATAGAGCCCAAAAACCAGATCTACTGGATCCTTACAACCTTTTGGTGTATATTTCTTTTCTTTTTTTGACTCTTTAACTTTCTCCTTTTAGCATGTGGAATTTAAGATCATCCCTTTAATCTATCATCATTTTTAATGTCGATATCACTGTTATCGAAGAGGTAGCCTGCCTATTGAATGTGATGGGAATTGTGAAGCCTGATCAGCCGCGCTTGGAACCTTCCAAGGGGCAAGGAGAGGGGGTGGCAACATCTTTATTAGCCTATCTCATAATGTTTCTATATGGAATATTGTGAGGTTTGAGCTGAAATTCGGATATGTGCCTGGTTTAAGATACTTTTAACGGAGAAGTTCAGGGTAAAAAAATACGCATAAGCCCAGTACGAGAGAGCTCACATGCTAGACTCAGGATGGACTTGGGCTAGGTTATGGGCGGGTTAGATTTGGCAGTACTTGGTTTGGCCTGTTTTTGACGAGTCCTGCTTTTGTGTCATACTCTATTGGTTCTCTGACCAATGAATATTTGGTCTACCCCTTGGTGGACCTACACACCTCTATCAATTGGATTTGAGCATATTGATCATGGGCGCCTATGGATGAGTTCTAAGCCCATGACAGGAGAATACTCAAAATCCTCCAACATTTATAAATCGCCAATCGGGCTGAGTTTTGGTGTGTAGGTCCACCAAGGGATGGGGCAAGTATTCTTTTGTTCAGTGGGCCGAAAAGTTTGTACGAGGCCCATCCTGTACTCGAACCTGAGTACCTGATCCATTAACACCCCAACATGACTTGAGGTACGCCTTTCCAAAAAAAAATACAGAAAATTGCAGAAAAGAAAACAAACTTTAATTTATTTACAAAAAAGAATACAACTTTTCGCAAATCCCAAAAAAGAAAACGAAACTCGTCTGCTGTCAGTCCAATCAGTCCCCGACTGACTAACGAATGACTGATGGCTGACACGTCTGACAAACGCCCTTTTAAAGGGCATTTATTCCTGAGAAATTTTAAAAAACGTCCCATAATTCCTCAACTTCTAAACCAATCTACGAATTTCGGAATGATCTGAATTTTTGTGAGGATGATCTCCTCACCGTAGAGATCATCCTCACCAAAAATCAGCCATTGATTCATCTTCTGGGTACGCCAAAATGGGCGTAAAAATTGGGGTATCAAAAAATGCGTTTGTCAATAAAAAATGCCCTTTAAAAGGGTGTTTTCTACTGACACATGCCCTTTAAAATAACGTCTGTCAGTTGTCAGAGGTCTGACAGACGTTTTTTAAAAAGGCGTCTATTACTGAAAAACGCCCTTTAAAATGGCGTTTTTTACTGACAAACGCCCTTTTAAAGGGCTTTTTTTGATAAACATGTGCCACGTAATGAAACGTCCTTTGCGAAAAGTGCGTTTTCTTTTTTGGGCGTTTGCGAAAAGTTGTATTCTTTTTTGTAAATAGATTAAAGTTTGTTTTCTTTTTAGAAATTTTCCGAAAAAAATATCATCATTTGTCTGTTTTTCGCCCACGGGTCGAAATACAATCTTGCCAACTGCTTAATGAATTGAATTTGATGCAAGCATTTCAGAAATTCAACCCTGGTAAGGCCAAGGTTTCTAAACTCGATCTCGGAGGTTGATTAGTTGAAACCGAGACTGAGAATGGCAAGTCTAACGACCATATCTTTCTTCTTTGTAAGTGGGCTTGAGTGGTGTGGAGGGTTGGGGTGGGTGTTTTATTTGTTTTGCAGTCTTGGCAGTGTGGGGGATAAATCCGGCATTGCCATCGGATGTTGTTCGTCACTGGTCTCTTGCTGGCAACTATGTCCACGGAGAAAAGCCTCTCAAATGTCTAAACTTTCATCATTCAAATCAAGTGTTACATAATACAATAGTCGGCATTCTAGCCTCTTCTCTTTCTAATCTTCACTTTCTCTCTCCAGAACCTCCCTCTCACTGTTCTCTCTACCTTCTAGCAGTCTATGTAATCTCCTTCTCCCAAAAAGCCCTCTCTCTCTCTCTATCTCTATTTGTCTTTCTTTCATATACAGGCCGTCTCCCTTGACACATGTCACTGGGATAGGACTTCTCCTTGCTCAATTGTAGAGTACAGTGAGGGAAAAGTCTCCACCAACACAGGGTTCATGCTCACAAGGGAAGTGATCTGGTGCTTCTCGGGTCTAATCTAGTGTGGTGCACTGTATAATAGTATAGTGTGCTATTTTTTTAAGCATCTATAGGCACCAATATAGTAAAAGAGGAATATTTTTGACATCTCGCCGGCGAGTCAACTCGGTCTCGGCCAAAACTTAAAATCATGGTCACGAGTCAGCCCGTGGCAGCATGATTCACGACGCAACTTAGGAGCATCATATATAAACTAGTTCACTGCATTATTGAGTTGGCTTCCTCATGCTTCTCTGACAATGATATCCCTTCATCTAAACTCACTCCCATAAACAATAATGCAGCTACTCGTTTCTCTTCCAAACTTTGTTCCTTCCTTCTCCTTATAAAAAACAAACCAGTTATGACAGTTATTGTCTCTTCTGCTCTTTAGCTACAATGGGGGCCCATCAGTTTGGTCACCATCAATAGTCCACAAAGTAGTTATCAGGATGCGTAATACGCACCCATGTTCATTTTTTTTCTGTAACTGGTGCACGTTAGCTACATTTGAAGTAAACCGTTGAGCTGCACAAGCTTCAACTACCTAACACACTGCCTCTTTTGTTAGTTCTATATGTTCTTGGTTACTCCCTCTCTCTGTTCTTAATCGATGTCGACGATCATGTTTCAAAGGCTTGATTTCTCACAATTTTCCTGCCATGGAATCGGAAATTGTCGGCAACCTCGCAAAACTACTGTTTCTACAGCAATGTGAGTTGTTCTTTCCTTTGTTGCCGTTCCTACAACCATGGTAGTAGTCTTAATTCATGTCTTCATGAATTCTGCATTTTTTTTGTTCAGAGGGAGAAGTTAAAGGCTTAGAATTCAGTGCTGGAATTAGTTTTTATGGATCTTATACTCCCTTTATTGATGGAGCTAAAAATTATCCAAATATATTTACCAGATAAAAGTATTTCACCTCATTTCAAATCCAATTTGAACATCTGGGGTTGGTATAATTTCGTTAAATTCCAAACTGAATCGCGCTATGCAGGAAATTCAATCCGATATCCTCCCAGCAAAGAAAGAAGGAAGAATTCTCCATGGAGCTTCAAACACCGTCAAATCCTCAACTTCACACTGTGAGCCCGTCTGATCTCCGGTTTGACCGGCCACAGCCTTCAGATCAAGAGTGTGATGGCACGCATAAAATGGACTTTGGACGGTTTGTGGCGCGAGAGGCTATACTTGATGAAGAGTATTGGGTGAGTGGTTCAAATGGAATGGAATCACAACCATGGCTTTTTGTGGTGTTTTTCATTTATTGATTTGCTTGTTTTTAATAAATGTGTGGTGGTGGTGGGGTTTTGATTTTGTGGTAGACAGCGGCATGGTTGAGAGCTGAAAGTCATTGGGAGGATCGACAAGATGAGCGGTTCGTATTAAATATCAGAAAACTGAATTCCATAACATGCCCTCTTCTTTCCTTTCCTGAATAATCCACTGCAGAAAATCATTTCACAGTTGCACATATGGCATAAGTGTGTATGTCATAAACCAACATGATGATCATAACCATTCAATCTATTTCATTCTACACAATGGACGGTTACAGTCATCCAATCAGTTTGTTGGTGAGACCTGCCAATGGTGGGTGATGGGTGGGTCGTGCTCCCCTGCATTTCAGCTGATACAGGATTCAAAATTGTCCTGGTATGGCAGCATAAGATCCTGCTAATTTTATTTCTGGTTGTTAACACAGCTATGTTGATAGCTACAAGAGGAAATTTGCCGAGCAGGTAAGTTTCAAATGTCATCTTTTAAGAATTGCTCAGATGTCCAAATATACATGCATAAATACACATACATATACATTCCTTATGGTTCCTACTAGATTCCCTTTGCGCGTAGGAGTTCAATTCATTAAAGAGGCGATGCAGTGGGCAGCATATACAGAAGTGCACCTGCATTGTTGCGGTACGATGTAATTGGACCATGTTTGCTTGATGTTATCCCTCAGTTACTCTTCTTGATGATAAAACACAAAAGGGTATAATCATACATTGCTCAAAGTGGGTCCGACATATAAAATGATCTCGGACGTTGCAATAAAGACTCTCCTGATCTACATGATGGGTTTTCCTTATCAATGTCCTTCAAATTATCAGGTAAAGACGGAAGAGAAGAAGGTGGTGAAACGTACCGTACTGAAGAGTGTGGTTGGAACTCTAGATTTAAGCATCCGGCACCTGTTACATGGAGAGACGTTTCCTGGGGTACAATGTGTTCTGACTGATCCATCTGATCTGAGTTTCAATCCATTTGTGAGAGATTGTAATCGAATGTTACTGTTATGTGGTATTGGATTTAATCTAACAGGAACGTGTGAAGGCCCCAATCTTTTCCAGCATCAACAGAACAGACCCACACAGATATGGATATGTGGCAAACTTATGTGTTGCCAAATTCGCACGTCGTCAGGGCATTGCAAGAAACATCCTGCATTTTGCTATTGAATCTGCCAAATCAAATGGTAAGATCACAAACACATATCATCCCTTAGGTAGCCACATGCATGCTTACAAATGCCGGGAGATATGGCCCTGATGCATGTATTTGTGGAAGCCTGTTGGAAGTGTAAACGGGTGTCAATGCACGAAAGCTGTGAATATTTTCCTGCTGAATTTGATCTTCATGTAGCAGGTTTAGAACAGGTATTTGTGCATGTACATAGGAAGAACATGCCAGCACTGGAACTGTACCAAAAAATGGGCTTCCAGGTAATATCATCTTAATTACTTGTGTTTCTGGCTTTAGTTCTGGTCATTTATGATCCATAGTGGACTGATGTAGCTTGTACTTCTTTCGTCAGATAGTTGAAAATGCATCCCCTCATTTATTAGCAGAGCAGACATACTTGCTGTGTTTCAAGACATGAAGTATTCTTCTATCAACAGCAAGTCTTCGTCCCTTGTTTCTATGAAAAAATCGTTGTTCACACAACTTGTAAATTCTTTGACCTTTACAGTTAACCCCAAGAATTGTATCACAAAGTTGGTATCAGAAACTGTTACATTGCATTGTATAATCAAATTAATAAATAAATTATATGGATTGGATGATTTAACTTACAGCAACGAATTGTTTGTGTCACTGCAATAAGATATCTCATTTACGATGTAAACTAAATTACTTTCTTCATAAATTCTAGAGCAAACAAATGATGATGAAAGCCTGCAGAGGAGAGTGAACTCACAATCCTAAAAATGCTAACCACACATGGTTCCCATGAGGCAGGTGGAACCAATTATGTCTGCCATTGTAATCACAGTTGCATTGAGATTTGGAACTGATGGGATATGAGTTCAGGATGTAATACAGATGATCCCGAAATGCTGCCTTGAGTCCACAAACGTATCGGTTTAATAAGTATTGTATATTAAAAATATCAAATCAATTCAGATAAAGATTAGCTAAGAACTATTACATGAATTTATCCTTCATTACAGATGGAATATTATTATTATCATTAACAGTGTCTTATCCCAGCTATGTAGGGACAGATGGGATAATTTTCTGCTGTCCTAAGACATGAATAACTGCAAAATTGATCTTCCCTATATGGGGATTAACTGGTAGAATCTTCAAATGGCTAAAAATACCTGATAATGTGAACTCAAATTTGTCGTAAGTCGTAGTTAATGTTGCATTGGTTACCACTTGAGGTGAAGCTCTACCATCAATGACCACATTTCCCTCCAAATTAATCAACCCTAAATCCCAGCTAATTCGACCATGTCACCCTTTCTGAGTTTTTTCTTCAAACGCCGAAATACCATTTGAGATAGAGGTCCAATTCGTAGTTTGCCTAGATTCATCCTGTAGGTGTGCACTTCCCCCATCATAACTTAAAATAATTCTAATTAATCAAGACCCTTTCTCCAATGGCAAGCAGTACAGTAGCAGACAGTATATGACACTGTCTGAGCAAAAAAATTCTGATTGTCCATTAACCCAGTCAATGAGGTTGTAGAATTGCAGTATCAAAGAAATGCCCTTGCAAGTTCTTAGATGGAACTTTTTTTGAGATAGCTATGAGTTGATAAAAAATAAAAAATGTCTTCTCTCTTATAAAGGGGCAGGGCATGATTTTGGGCCTGATAGAAATGTATGGAACCCCCGATTTATCTCCAGTAAACTACGGCCAGGGATCTTTTTCAACTCTCTCTCCTTCATCAGCTTTCTCAACCTGGCTACATCTTGCCATCTACCGGCTTCTGCATAGATATTCGACATAAGAACGTAGTATGTAACAGTTTGAGGGTCCAATTGGAACAAACGCTCTGCCACAAGCTCAGCCAGCTCGAGATTCCCATGGACTCTGCAAGCACCAAGCAGAGCTCCCCACACACCCACATCAGGTTCAACTGGCATCCTCTCTATGAACTTATAAGCTTCAGTTAACTGACCAGCACGACCAAGAAGGTCCACCATACACGCACAGTGCTCTAGACCAGGCACAATTGAGTAGTCTCTTGTCATGCTCTCAAATTGCCTTCTCCCTTCTTCAATGAGACCTGAATGCCTACAAGCTGTCAAGACAGCGGTGAAGGTGAAACTATTTGGTCTCACCCCCACCTCTAGCATCTTCAAGAAGAGCACAAGAGCATCTTTTCCATGCCCATGAGCTGCACAAGCCCCAATCATTGCAGTCCAAGAGACCACGCTTCTTTGAGTCAACCTCTCGAAAACATTCCTTGCCAAATCTACGCTTCCACATTTAGCAAACATGTCTATAAGTGCATTTGTGATTGAGATATTGGTCTCTAGTCCTTTGCTAGTGACAAGCTCGTGCACCCATCTTCCAGTGTTCAGCGCTCCCAAACTAGCACAAGCTGAAATCACACTAACCATTGTGATATAATCAAACTCAAAATTCTCAGTTAGCATCCTCCGGAAGAGCTTAATTGCATCCCCACCTGCATCGTTCTGTTCATATGCGGCAATCATGGCATTCCATGAGACCAAGTTTCTGACCACCATCCGATCAAACAGAGATCGAGCTCTCTCAACATTCCTACACTTACCATACAATGCAATTAAAGTATTAGTCAATGACATGTCGGAATCCACACCCAATTTAACCCCATACCCATGAATCAGCTTTCCCAAATTCAAAAATTCTAACCCCGTGCAGGCCGGAAGGATGCTCACGAGCGTAACTGCATTGGGTTGTGTCCCCAAAGCTACCATCCTCCGAAAAACATCCAATCCCTCCTTAAAGAACCCATTCTGTACATAACCCGCAATCATTGCTGTCCAAGAAACTATATTCCTTACAACCATTTCATCAAAAACCAACTCTGAATTTGAGGTCTCCCCACTCTGAGAGTACATTGTCACCAAAGAGCTCTGAACAAAAACATCCAAATCAAAGCCATTCTTAATTATATTACAGTGTACTTCTTTACCTTCTCTCAGAGCTGATAGAACCGCACAGGACCGAACCACGAACGGGAAAGTGTAGTGATCAGGTAACAACCCAGCGAAATGCATGTCCTTGTAAAGAATTAGAGCTTCTTCGCAAGGACCTGAATCGGCGTAGCCCCTGATCAAGGTGTTCCAGAGGAAGACGTCCCTTTGGGGAACTCCGTCGAACAGTTTGCGAGCGTAGTACATGGTCGGCGCTAATGTGCAGGCTAGGGTGATGAGTTTCGTTGTTAGGAGGAGGTTTTGTGAGAACCCATTTGTTAGAATTCGGGCATGGATGCGTTTGAGGTCCCACAGAGAGGAGCAGGAATTCAAAAGGTAGTTATAAGGGAGAGAGTGGTAGTTAGTACGGATGACAGATGTGACAGAGGAAAGAGGTTCGAGTCTTCTCAAAAGCTTCACCGACATGAATACTAATACATGTTTTTTTTTTCTTTTCTAATACTAATATATGGGTTCTTGGAGAGAAGAGAAACAACTAAATGGCTGGAAACCCAAAAACCGTTTTGGCACTAGCTGAAAACTAACCTGATTGGATGATCGTAACCATTCGATTTCTTTTTTGCAATTTTTAGATCATTTGTGACCATCCAGAAGAATGCTATGGATATTCCAAGTTGGTTTCTACCACAAAGATCTTACAAGTGGGACCCAACGAATAGTAAGTCCCACCTACTCGGAAAAAAAAAAAATGTACGCGGACCACACTGTGACCCACATGGAATACTCTTAGACAGGGGTGTCAATTTTACCCTTTTAACCGGAACCGAATCGGATCTGGTTCCACATTTTTGGAAACGGATTAAAAAGAACCGGAATCGAATCGAAAATAATGGTTCTGGTTCTGGGTAGTTTAATATGGAACCGAAACCAATAAAAATCAGAACCGAACCAATAAGAACTGAAACCAATATATAAATAGTGTTAAAATTCTCATATTATCAAGATTGGACCCAATATATCCAGTACCGGAACCGACAGAAACTATATAATCAGTTTTGATTCCGGATTCATCATTTTGAGAACCAGAACCGTTAAGTACTGGAACTGATAAAAATTGGAACTGCTAGTTCCGATTTTGGCCACCTTATGAACCTGACCGGAACCGACCCGTTGACACCCCTACTCTTATTCACTAATGCTAATGGAGGCCATCAATTAAGAAGGGCTTCGGAGACTTCAATCGAACTGAGAGAGAAATAGGAATATAGGGCCAAACTTACAACCTCTATGATAAGCAAGTGAATGGGGCCGGTGCGTGGCGAACGGAACAGTTCATCTAGCCATTTCTCATGCATGTTAATCCACTATATACTCGAATTCATTCTCACGTATAGCAGCAAAATGAATAAATAAACACTCGAAACTGTTGGCCCCAAAACCAACCAATTGGTGAACCCACTAGGACTGTTCGAGGTTGTATATGTGCCAGAGGACTGGAGAGGACACTGTTCGTATGGATGTTTGGTCCATCCTTATTTGGACCATGTACCAAAAATCAGTTTGATTAGTGATTTCTAACCTTTGGATCTGAGCACCCCAAATAATTCTTGAATCCACGGTTAAAAATAAATCGTGAATACGAATCTAATCTAATGGATAAAAATTACTAATTAGGTTGGATTTTGGTATATAGATCCAACTAGGGATGGCCAAAGATCATTACAGTCAGTGGTCTCTAAGAGTGTGTTCGCGTCTCCTATTCTGGTTCCTCGTCACTCATCATCTAAGTTCTACTCCTTTGCCTACCTCCTTCAATAGAGTCCACCTTAGTGTCAGCGTAGCTGCTGACTACCAGACGTATCTTGAGTGTTGTTTGCCACGTATCCAAGTGCTTAAAAAAGAAAACACTCACTTGGGTATGTGGCAATCGCACTCAGATACGAGAACTCTGGTGATCAACAGCTTCGCTGATGCTCCATTGTCGGCAATGGCGAACTCTCCCTCAATGTACTCAGCTCATTAATGTGCTCTCCCTAAATTTCAATAATACTTATAGATGATCTCCTAATTACTTCCCATGCCATTTAATGATTTTAAACCTTTCGATCTTTGTACCCAAAATAATGCTCAAAATCTACTGTTAAAATCAACCCATGAAAACGACTCCCATTGAATGCTTAGAAATCACGAATAAGGCTGGTTTTTTGCATGTAGGTCCACCAAAGGATAGGCCAAACATCCATACGGTCAGTGGTCTCTAAGAACGTGCCACGTGGCTCATATTGTGGGTGGTCAGCGGCTTCACTGACCATTAACGGTTAGTGAAGTTTTACCCCCACTTCACCTTCCAGTTCACTACTGCGTACACAACTAAAATGCCTTTTTGTTGGCTTAACTGTAACATTTGCACTTTCTTTAAAATTGTTGGGTGCAGAACTTGAAGAGAAATAGAAGAAAACGGAACAGCTAACGTACTCTCACGCTCAACGTATGTAAAGAATTACGAAAACGAACTAATACAAATCAACCCAAGAGGCCATCAATCAAGCCAAAGCACCCATATTCCAAACAGAAAATGATTACAACCCAAAGGCAAAAGTCATTGCAATCAAAATTCCAATGGCATATGGCCACAGATGGCTCTGAGACCTGTCTGCACCGCTACAATCATCGTTGGCGCCACTGAAACAGCCGGGTCGCTGCGACTTCATGCTCCCCACATCACCGTCCAGGACAAAGCTGCTGTTGGATTTGCCACTACTGAACAGCACACACCAGAAATACGGTGACCCGCCATCAGTGCCGCTCACAGCTGCACCCACTTCTGAGTGGTTCTTACTGTATAGTATCTCCAAGCTCCTGTCGGTCTGAATCAGAATGTTAGAGAATGCTTCAGAAGCATGAACATAATGAGACTGGCACCCGAGTAGTCGGCCAGTGATCGGGGCGAGGGTTGGGGCCTTGACACCACAGTTGGGAGCGAAGGTATCAGTGAATTCGGCTTCAGTGGGCTTCTTGTTATCGACCTCACTGCATTTGCCTTCGTATGCTTTTATGTACTGCAAAGCGATGCAGGCTAGGCCAGGATTGTCTGCGAGGTGGGACGATTTGTGCGCAGTTCGATTGCTGTTTAGCACGGACACAAGCTCATCCGCTGGGTTCTCTGTTTTATTATCATTATTATTATAAGCAAAGGAAGATTTTATTTAGAACATGAAATCATGATACCAAGAAACAAAACTACAAAATCAAGAAGAATGGACTCGCCAAATTAAATGCAAAGCTTTAAATTTGATATCATGGAATTGAAGCCTCACTTAAAAAAAGGGGATTCAAGACATATAAGAGACTAATCATATGAACATAAGTTCCATCTTTATTCCATCTGAATGTAATTGAGAAAGTAAAAGAACAAAAGGCAAATTTAATATAGGAAACAGAATTAATAAAATAGGAACAAGTAAAAGCTACTGCTGGCACTTTCATTTTGAATTTCATTTATAAAAATTTGTGGTTAATGAACATGTGAAATCACCACAGAAATGAAGTTAGAGAGTGCTAGAAAAGGAAAGAGTTCAAGGGTGAAAGCTTAGGCAACATTGCACACCAAGCAAGACGAGCTTTTTGTCAAGGAGCCTTCTCTATTCCAGGTGGCCTGGAATATCAAAACATGCTTACTATGGATAAACTTACTCTCCCAGATTTCACACACTACATTGAGATCTTATTTGCCTATAATCAGGTATGACTCCTATGAGGACCCAATGGGATGGTGCTCCATGTCACAAGCAAGCTCTCGTCAATAACATAAAAAATACATGCCTTTTTGCTTGTGTTTATTGTTACATGTCCTAAGCACGCTGCTACAAGTTGAGGAAGTTCTTGTGGCAGATAAAAGCCTGTCACTACGGCCTTCTGCAAATTGTTCAGTTATGAGCAGTCTAGACTTTTGACTAGTAGCTGCATCTAATTTCTGATTTGATTTTATGATGAGTTTATTTTTACGCATAGATCTTTATCATATCCGAATGGCTTGTGGAAAGCCTTGCCGAATAAGGGTAGTCTGCAAGTGTAAGCTTTAAATTGCAGGAATCAGAAATTGTGATTTAAGTCCCCATATACACAAACAGACTTCCCAATCAGTGTTATTAAAATCCTATGATAAATGGTTTGAATCCTACGATTCAAATCAAATCTTAACCCAAATGATTTGAATCTTACGTCTGAATCCCTTTAGATAAAAATCCTACGATTTTATAAGAATCGTACGATTCGAGTTTGATTCACGACTTGAATCTTACAATTTTTCCAATTCTTACGATTCAAATAAAAACAAGAAGCACATGTTCAGGTGAAAACAATGAACATTGGAATACACGATTATTATAAGAAACAGTTTCATAGTAGTGTTTTCTGAAGGAAACACCAACTAACACGTGATATGACAAGAAATGCATGTCCATGCACGTAATTTCAAAGATTGAGAGTTGAGATTGTTGATTAGGCAATGAATTGAAGATATATATTTTTTATTCTTCTTCTTCTGAAAAAATCTATTGTTTGTATAACTATGAATTTAGTATAGTGTCTCTATAATTCATATTGGGATTGCCATGTAAAATGTTTTGTCATTATTTGTAAGCGTGTACAAACCTTTGTCATTATAACATAAGTTATGGACTAGTTAGGCATCTATATATTTATTTTGGATTTTATTTTCACATTTTTTTAACTCATAAAAGAAATTTTCTTATGAATCTTAAGATCCAATGATTTGAATCCCAATTCGATTTGAATACTACTCCTTACGATTTTGTGAAACAACATTCTTCCCAACAATTCATTGGCACCCCAGAAGCAACTCACTTCCCCAGTGGCAGAAAAAAGGAATACGGTTGGCTTCATGTTACCAAACCACTCAGGTACATAAAATGATCTACAGATACACAGGGACAAACTTGATATTTCGTACATATGGATTTGGCACTCTACACTCAAGTTGCCAGCTTTATGTTGGCTATTGCAAACCTGGAGATGTTGGTTTCGTTGTATTCGAACTTATTCCTCTCCATATCCTAACATGTGTGCGTAAACAGAGAATGCATAAGCAAGAAACTGCACATGCTCAACATCACATTCTTTTTTGGAAAATCTTATAGAGCTACAGTTTGAGGTTAAAACAAAATTTAAACGAATAGCTCTCTTTTCTAAATCAAATTATCAAATTGACATGCATGCCTTTACATGTGACAGTCATACGTATTGAGCACTCCATTAACCTACCAGCTCTAATGGTTGACTCTCCAAAAATCCATTTGACCCCTCAACATATTAATCCTAGGTGCCTTGCAAGGCTTTAAAAGACAAATATAAATTGAACAGAATCAAATTTCAAAGACATTTTTACATTCACAAAGCAATGTGGAAGGAATAATGCAGTTAATCCTTGCATGACTTTGGTTCACATGTGGATTATAAAAATCTGAAAAGAGAATTGATTCAGCCAAAGGATTTTGGAGCGGAATGTTCCCCTAAAGTTTGGAGACTTTATACTTCGTTGCCTATTGGCATATACACTTATCCAAGAAGAAACACAGGTAGTTCTTTCCATACCCCTTGCAAAGGTACCCTTTGAGCCAAATGAGCCCTTTACTTGCTCTTCCTAATATTTAAGGTTTTCTCATGACACCCCTAAGTGAAGGGGAAAGAAAACCAAAAAGTGAAGTTAAAGGGAACCTTAAGTGACAAGGAAGCAAAACAGTGAAGTAAAAGAAAAGAAAAGGTGACCTGGTTAGTTTGGGTAGGAGGGGTTGTTGGGATTGAGAAATTTAGTTGGAGATCCTCAATCAGAGATCCATAGCAGCTCAAGAGTCAAAACAACAAATCTTAAGGAGTTTATTATACTCACTATGACTAAAACGCAAACTTCCTTACGTTAAATTTCCATGATTCATCACGTCGTTTCATGGCTCAGAAATTCAGTGATTCCAAGATATTTTGAAGATCAACCCAAAGAATAATCAAAAGCCACATCACTACCAAGTACCATCACAGTCCAATTCCCATGGATTCGAAACAAAAGAAGAAAAAAACACACAAAAAGAAAAAAGAAATGCAAGCAGATAATGTAGAAAAGAATCAACTGTGTTCATGTTAAAAGAGCGAAACCCTAGCTAGTGCAGATCAACTAAAACAAACACCTAATCGAACAATACAACACCTCAAATTTACAGCAATCGATCGAAAAACAGAAAATGTAGGACTTCAATCGACGGTCTCTTAAGCATGAAAAGCCGCATTTCGAATTTATCAAGAGATGAGCGCATAAGAAAACAGATTTGCAGAGTTGCTAAGCAGATCTACTTACTACCACAAATTATTTAAAAAACAAAGCTGGATAGATTTTCTCTTTCAAATTTCAATTGCTGTAGAAGAAGAGAAATGGAAAACTTACTTGTACTGTCTGCAGAAGCAGATACGAGGAGGAATGACGCGAACAGAAACCAGGTAGCGATCGCCATTGCTGCTCTGCTCTGCTCTTAAGCGAAATCGGAGCTGACCGTGGAACAGAGGAGGTCAGATAATTCCGAGGTGCTTCACTGCTTCTTATTATACCTTTGATGGAGACGTTACGGAAATGGCTCTAATCTTTCAAGGAATTACGGAAATGTCCTCACTCTTGTTTTCTGTCCGTATTCGGAATCCGGATGAGAAATCAGTAATAAAAGAGTAATGTCTGAAATACGAGTAAAACTTGGCTGACCGCCGACAATATGAGCCACGTGGGACATTTTTAGAGGACACTGACCGTATAGATGTTTGGCCAGTCCCTAGGTGAACCTACAAACCAAAAGTCAGCCTGATTAATGATTTCAAACTTTGGATCTTATACCCCAAATAATGGTCAATAGTGCTCAAATTCCCACGGTTAAAATCAACACCAAAATGACTCCAATCCAACGCTTATAAATCACTAATCAGGTTGCTTTTTAGTTTGTAGGTCCACGTAGGGATTGGACAAACATCCATACAGTCAATGTCCTCTAAAAATATGCCACGTGGAATACATTGTAGAAGGTCAATGATCGTCATCGCTGGTCCGCCAAGTTTTACTCTGGCACGTATTAACAGAAATACCACTGTTATTTTAAACAATTTATATAGAGTTTTTATGATAACGGAACCAATAGCTTGGAGAGGTTGATGTCAACTACTCCGTTTACTAAATAAATAAATAAAATAGAAGGTGTCAGCTTGCTCAGTTGGTAAAGTTTGTGGGTGATCATACCATAGACCTAGTTTCAAAACCCGCCTTGATAATCTCTTAAAAAACAGGCTTAACTACCAAAAAAAATAAAACAAAAAAAAAATTAATCCATTTTCTTCTCCCATTCCAATTGTCAATTTTTTTTTAATATATTTCTAATTTATTTCTCAGAAATCTCTCAACAACTACATAATTAATTAAACTCTCTACATTCAGAGTGCCATGTGAACAACCTCGTTTATTTCTTAACTTCTTGAAGTATCTCTACTCCGATGTACTCATCTCAACAAAAATCTTACACTCTAACTTCATTGATTTTAAAATTCTTGGATAATTTATTTAATAAAATTTAATATATTTATAAAACTTTTTATAAATTTTAAAAGAAGAATTAAGAATGCTAACAATCGTTTGGCCGCGGCTTCTATGCGCTAGGGCTACACAGACCAAACAAAACGGCCCTGCTCAAGTTGTGCTACGTTAGCGAAAAAAAGCAAAAGCTCTTGTAACTAACTAACACAACCGCAAACCGCAACCTAGGTTAGTGGATTTTGATTTATTTATTTATTTTTTGAAATTGAGGTGACTTGGAGAAAGCTCCATAGAGCCGTTTAGTGGACTCTGACCGAATGGATGCTTGGCCAGTCTCTCGGTGGACCTCTAAACCAAAACTCAGCCTGATTAGTGATTTCTAAGCGATTTGATTGAAGTTATTTTTATGGGTTGATTTTAACGGTAGGAATTTGAGCATTATTGAGCGTTATTTGGGTGCAAAGATCCAAAGGTTGCAAATCACTACCACGTAGAAGCAAAGTTTGATCCTTCCCTCTCAATAAAACCACGTGGCAACTCTTTGGAGTCCACTAACCGACGAATGTTTGGTCCACCGACTCAACCCCTTCGTGAACTTGCACACAAAAATCAGTCCGATCGGTGAATTCTAGTTATTGAATCCGAGCATTTTTCACGGGTCATTTCTATCCGTTAGATTCGAGTATTTTTTTAGGTAGTCATATCCAATGGTTAGAAATAGCCAACCATTGGTCAGTGGGCCCCGAAGATTGTACCACGTGGCGTTTTAGGAAGGGAAGGATCAATTTTTTTTTTTTTTTCAGAAGGTCGAGAGAAACGGCAAGAGACGAACGGATAAGCCATATCTCTCTCTCCCCCTATTCGGAGCACAACTCGGGCGGGTCAGCACGTATGAGTATGAGATGTTCTCTTGGCATGGCTACCACTCCCACCAGAGTGGACGTTAGCAGCGGCCCCTGCAATTCAACCTTCCCTTCTCTCACGCCATATCCTACCCCAAAGGTAAAGAAGCCCTGTCGGGTGAGGTGCGCATCGTTCCCCCAAAACAGGCGAGAAAGTAGACGATCCGTCTCCATTGCTCTCCTCCTCTTCCAGTGGCTCGCTATCCCCAAACGTGCGCCTCTTTCCCTCTCTTTTGTTTTTGCCTTCAATTCTTATTCATGAATGCTCCTAACGTGCGCAAGGTGGTATACAACCAACCAACCAACCACCTAATTTTGGTATTGTTCGATGCAGAGTAAGCATCAAAGGTAGGAAGCAAGTCATTGCATTATTTCTACTTGATAAAATGAAACCCCACATTGAGAAAATCTTAACCGTTGGATATGATCTTAACGGCTAATTAAAGCTAATCACAACTGATATTGTAAAATTACTTAATTTGCCACTATTAAGACTGTTTTTGGAATCACAGGAATCTCAATTTCAATATGTGGCATGCTTTGTTTTCTATAAATGAAGTGATTTTCCTTAGAGATGACGATATTCATCGAATTGAAAGCATTTACAGTTCGCGTGTTCCGTCTGCAGATGCGACCGCAGGCAGCATTTTTGATAAATATGTTAAGAGGTGAGCCCATTTTATTATATTGAACATGTGAAATCTGTGAATTAAACTTAGCATTTGGATTATGTCGCTGTTATATTGTACGTTAGGCCTACGAATTCATTAATCAATTGTGTCGGTAGTACACGTGTTTAGTATGAATGCATGGGGGAGCAATGGTCTAAGCTGCATCTGAATAGAACAATTAGACTGAAAACACTTTGCTATCTGCAAAAGTTTCAGCTGTTGAAGTATGCATTTGAGAGAAATTGTTTTAATGGATGTGGGTCATGGTTTATGAGTTTACACTATTTGATTACAATGTTTTTTGTTATACCAGGAAAAAGCTTGATCCACTTGAGGCATATGTACCTGCTGTTCTCTTGACTGAATTTCAATTTAAGGATTTAGGTAATGATCTTTCTTTTACTTTCTCTAAATAATTATTGACTGTAGAAATCATTGCTAATCTTCTTCCTTCTTTTGTAATCCTGTTGTATTGATCATGGTATTCTATCCCAATTTTTTTTTTTTTTTTTTTGATTAGTCTATCCCATATATCTCTATGGCCCCGCGAAGGCTCGTCCAAGGATTCCTGCTGGATCCCCAAAGCAAAATAGGGGTGTTTTCTTAATGTGAAAACTGCATGGTTTCCTAATTTGTTGAAACTTCTGTATTGGGTTTTCCTAACATGTTGGGATTGGAACTCTAAATAAGCCACTGTTACCGCTTATTTTGTATTCTGTTAGATTTGCATATAGTGGAAGCTCTTGATTATTGTTGCCCGCGAATCACGTAAATCTTTCGTGCCTTTGTTTGTGATTGCTTCTCTGTTTCCTCAGTTTTATCTTGCTATCGAACCTAGTAGAACCTTGTTTTTCACAAAAGTTCCGTCCTTGTCCAATTTATATTGGTAATCCTATTGGATTGGTAATGGTATGATTTTTAGTATGCTTCAACCAAGCTCAAGAGTGTCACATAAGTCCAAAATTAAATGTACTCTGTAGTTCTACTAGTTTATTCATGCAGCTAAAGTCATAATATCATCTGATGGGCTTGCTGGCTTTAATGTTCCTTTGCTTCATTTGAACTATGAAGCCCAATCAGGTTGTGGATAATAGCATGGGCTTTTGGTCCTCGCAATCTTTAGTTATTGTCATTTGTACCAATTTCATTAAAATAATTGGTTTTCACAACTATAATCTTTATACAAGTGATCACACAAGAATTCTGAATGTTATTTTTCTTGGCTAGGTTTTGATTTTCAAGATCATCATTTACAGTGCCTTATCCCAACTATTTGGGGTCCATAAATCCTTCGTTGGCATTTAGTTCTAATGGAAATTTTTTATAAAACAACAATAAGACTTGCTATGCTTTATGAAGGAGATTGGCGGGGCAATCAAGAAACAACATGTTCATAAGAGGATCATTGCTCAGATGGATGAGTGAAAAGACTAGAAAAGACAAAATCATAAACGAACGCATTTGTGAAAATATTGGAGTACCCTTAATTGGTGACAAAAGAAGGGAGAATCGATTGAGATGGTCTAGTCATGTACAATGAGACCAATGACAACACTAGTGAGGAGGAACGTGCAAGTTGAAGATTAAAAAAGGACGAGGGGATGGCAAAAAAAGGACGTGAATTAAGGTATTGAGAGGAGATTTTAAGAAATTTACCTTAACTGAAGACATGACTTAATACGTAATTGAATGGAGGAACATGATTTGTGTAGCCAACCCCATATAGATAGGATAAGACTTATGATGGTGATGATTACTAGCTCAATTCTCGTCCTTTTCTTCTCTCTCTTTTAGAGTCTTCAGCCTACACCAAAGCTCCTTCTCATTGATCTTTGTTGTACATGCCCAAACCATCTCAATTGACCTTATTTTATACCCTATTGGGATTACTTCTAGATTCTCTCGGATTTGCTCATTTATGATTTTGTAAATGACAAATTAGGTAAAAAACTTCATTGGACCCTTCTCCACCGCGCCCTTCTTTTTCTTGCTTATTAATTGAGCTTAAGAACATAATGTTTGGAACATATTCACATGTCTTTACACCTTTTAGAAAAAAACATTCACGTGTCTTTAAAGACTTCAGTTCACAATGTAGGAAAGTTGAGATGAAGACTGCAGTACTTTTAATACCTTCTTCATTATCTCCTCTTGATTATGAGGGCTTCTCTCTGTTGCATTAGACAAACCAGAGGAGAGAGTCTTCTCCTATTGCTTTGTTGCAATTTTTAGCTCGTGATATACCAGCTATGTTGTTTCTTTAAGAAGCATAAACTGGGCGATTTGGAATTTTGTATTTTATCTAAAGCTTTGTTTCCATGTAGAGAAAACATTGGAAGACGTTCAACCACAATATGCTACCTGCAGATCTCTATTGCGGTCTGGTCCAGCATCATCTCTACGTATAAATATTCGTGCAGTAAGTTGAGGTTTTTCTGAAACTGCTGCTTTCTATTTTCATTGTAATGTTATTTCACAGACATAATATTGAAACACATTCTCTGATCAGATTTAAAGTGGCTTGTCAGCTAATTAGCAGTTAATTTGAATTTGAACTCGTGGGTTTTCTTGACCTTCAACTGGACCTTGTAGAAGAAGCAAAACTTTGAGACAGTGAATATAGAGGAGCCCCAAGTTTTCCATTTAACTTATAAAGAGGCTTAGATGGCAATTTCAAATTAGATTTCAGTGCTAAGTGCCACCAACTATGGTGGTTACCCTCATCTTTCCCACCAATAACTATATCTCTCATATACCAGGACCATCCAATTAATGGGACACTTCTTGCATGGGCTGTAATCGAAAATTACAAAGATAGGGTGGCAGTAACCATTAGATCGATAAACATTTTTGTGGAGCACTGCACATATTTTTATTGACCATCTCAAAGCAAGCAATTATTGGGATAGTTAAGATCATCAGCTGTTATGATTTTTGGGCTATGGCCCACCCAATAGGCGTCCTGATTGATTGGATGGTCTCCAAGCACATGCCCTAATTCCTGGATACTCTATAACCTTGTAAGTTAGACGTGTTGAGATGGACATGTGTATCATTATGTGATCCATGGTTGATATAAATCAGCCTTAACCAAACACTATATTATTTTTGAAGTGATCAAACATTTGAAAATTTGAAGAAAGAACAAACTTACTATAATATTGAAACATAATAATATATGAACCATATATAGCCATGCCCTTGTACCCCATGATTTGGGAACATGCCTGAAAATTTGACCCATGCCCATATCCAAAACCTAAAACCTTGCCTGTCTAACATAGGATATCCTTCAAGGAGTTTGGGGAGCTAACCATCAAATTCTAAATCGGTCAATTTAGGCTGTACAAGCAGATATTAGATTCTTTGCACATTCATGATATTCAAAGAGACTTTGTAGCCGTAGAGTGACTATAATCTGACGATATTTGTTATGCCGCCAAATGCTTCAGTGTGAAGCAGTTGGGAATTTTCTGTACTAAATGGAGTGAGGAAAGAACATATACAGAAATATAAGCATTGGTACACCCTTTTAAAATTATGGATATTAACAACTCAAAGTGTCTTTTAAAATTTTCACTAATCAAGTTATTCCTGAAAGAGGAGTTTGGCCAACTGTGGAGCACTTTGTAACTTAGTCCTTTTCTATCACCATCCCATAGTCTACGACAGTTGACAAATGCGCAGTTGCTTTAACTTTTCTCTCTTAGGAAAATAACCAGTGATGGTTACCTGATTTTCAATAATCCCACCCACTTATCAGAACCCTAAGTATGATTAATTGTAAGGTCAAACAATGTACCTGGTTTTCACTATTAGAGAGTGATTTTTTTTTGTCATAAATGCAGACTTGGTTTAACTTTTTCTCTCTTAGGTAAATAACCAGAGATGATTACCTGAATTTCAATAGCCCCACCCACTTCATATGTATGATTAAGTGTACGTCAAACAATGTAATTGGTTTTTACTAATCACTTGGTCATTGTTGTTGGTGTTATTATATTATCATCATAAGCAACATCTTATAGGCTACATCAAAACATAATATCTCTGGGCCATATTCTTCTTACTCATGCCCCTTTTCTTCATTGCAGTCTTTATGTGCCTGAGTTTCTTTTAGGTTTGAAAATTCTCTTCGGAATTATAGGTAGCACAGTATGCAGAGGACGGCGGCAAGGGTAAAGCTGCTTTCGACGATGTTGAACAATGCCTCAGGTACTATTATTGCGTTTGGAATGGCATCATAATTGTTTCTGATGGAGGCTGTCTACCAATACAATCAGTACACTTGGCACAAAATCACGTTAGAGGGGGATGGGGCCCACCTTTCAATGGGTTTACCTAGGCCTACACCAAAAATTGAGAGCATCTATTATAATCACCAATCACCACTTTCTTTTCAGACAGTCGTATAGTGATGATCCTTCAATAGAAAAACGTCCAAAAACCGGAATGTTGCAGTCATGGATCAAGTCCACTTTTGGCTAGATCTCCAAGTTGAGACTCATCAAATGTTGGATACCATTCCCTGTAATCTGCATGTGTGCTATATGTACCAGTTTCTCAGTCTGACAGGATCATGAGGGGGGTGTCTAATGACAAAATTTAAGTTGCCCAGCAAAAGACCAAGCCGCTTAATCAAGTGAAAACCAAGTTCTTTTTTTTGTTCAGAAAAGCTCAGGAAGCTTATGGGAGGTGGTCACATAATCACAGTTTATTGTCACTCCCTAAAAGTTTAAGTCCCTACCAAATGCCCCTATAATGCTTCTCCAGTTCTAATCAGCATGAAACAAATTAAAATACATAACCAAACTCCTCCTAAATTTCCTATTGCGCTTACTAATGCTGGGAGAGTGCTGGGGTGTTGCTCACTAGGGCAGATGATTCATCTACGAATCTAACACCATTGGATCAAATTTACCTCTGCCAAAACAACATTGTATGTCAAACCAACTCTCTGATACTGGTGACTTCCTCTTCCTTCTGTAGAGCCTTAGAAGATCTCGATTCTTTGCTTCTAAATGCATCGAGGAATGATCGGGGGGCTTCAGTTGAATCAATGAAGGCAAAGATTGGTATTGCTTTAGGTGCATTAGACAGGTATTGATATATGATCTTCCTTCTCTTCAATTACCAATAAAAACGCCACCATAATAGAAGAGTTTTTATGTTCTCTTTTTCAAAAAATCAAAATTCAAATAATCCGCAGAAAATACCTGCATTTTTCTAAGGTGCTATATATATGCAGTCTCCTCCAGACAGTTCCGTCTGCCGTGCTAGATAAAGGGAAGGCGATTGCAGATGCTTATAGGATGCCAGAGGAAGACATGGGACCCGAGATCTTGGACCCAGAAATGCGACAGTTAGAATCACTTCTATGAACCTCGAAGGGTATGTTTTTTGAATTTCTTTCTTCTATTATTAGAGATTGAAGTTGAATTACTCTGTAAGATGATCAATCTTCAACCTACATTATAATAGGATGTCTCGGTTTTTGCTAATCATTTTCTCAGTGGTAACATATTGATACAATGCTCAGATCGAAGGACGGATTTGCTTGAATCAGACACCATACACTAGAAGCATGCAACTCTGTTGAGCTGCATGTTTTCATACCAGTGGATGACTTTAGTCTTGAGATCTCAATCTCAGCATATATGATGTTTTATAAGGACCTGAAGATTTGTTAACATGGGCTAGTTTATATGGGTCGGGTCAGGTCCGGAATAGACAAGATTTTATATCAAATGAGGTTCAATCCGAGCCCATATTTGCTCAGCAGCACTTACCTAAAGCCGGAAGCTAAGCGCCTTTACATCCGACATGTACCCTTGACAACCCTGTTTTTAATTTTTTTTTGTGAAACGGGGTTGTCGCATGTAATTGGCACTTAGCTTTGGTCTTGAGACTGCTCTATATAAACTTGCATTTTTGTGGATTGCTGACGATTCTCGTTCCCAATGGACCAATTATGGATGATGTTGGACACATTGATCCGGGATCCACGGGTCATAATCCGGTATCAAGGTCCATTGACAATTTTGTTCGGCCATGGAACTGGGGGGTCCACCAATTGACATCTTGTCCTTATCACGGGACTATTGGCACCACCAATCTGGATTCTGGACCTTGAACGAGGATTGGTCATGGACCCCTCTATATCGATGACGACGTGGCAACCTTATTACATTCTAGGTCCATTGATTGTGATCACCAAAAGGTAATTGCGGCCTAAAGAATCTGGCAAGTTGTAAAGATTCATCTCAATAGCCCAATACTTGTCTGTGTTAATGAGAACTGGCCTTATATTCATTTGATGGGCCTTTGAACC
Source organism: Euptelea pleiosperma (assembly GCA_035048495.1). Classification (NCBI taxonomy): domain Eukaryota; kingdom Viridiplantae; phylum Streptophyta; class Magnoliopsida; order Ranunculales; family Eupteleaceae; genus Euptelea; species Euptelea pleiosperma. Next base: position 32,203,566 of record CM068549.1, on the reverse strand, counting down.
GACCCATTTTGCCCTATTTAAATGGCTTTTAATAATGGGTAAGGCTGTGTTTGGTAGCATGTCTGGAAAGTCTACGTCTTCAAGGTGCATACCTTTAAAGTTCAAGATCCACGTTTGATTTTACAAACTAGAGTAGGCACCACATAAGAAAAGGCACCACATAAGAACAAAGGATGATAAATCATGTGGGCCCAGCATAACTAGAGTGGGCCACACATAATAACTAGGGCTAATAGATCATGTGGGGCCCATATGTTAACGGGGACGACAAATCATGTGGGCCACACGTAAGAACGGAAGTTGATGGATCATATGTGGGTCCCACATAATAGAGGTGTGTAGATAGATCATACATATGCTATATGTCAAGTGGGCCATACATTAGGTGGGTTAAGCCCGTTGGAGGTGGAGGGTAAACCTTCAAGGCACACATTGGTGCGTCTTTGAAAACTCAAGGGGGAGGTGAACCTCCAAAGGTTTACTTTCGCGCGTCTTCAAGGTCCATTGTCTTCGAAGGTGCGCCTTGGTGTGACCCAAACACTTGTTATCGATCAAGACGATCCAAACACTTGTTATCGATCAAGACGCGCACCTTCGGCCAAGATAGGTCCATTGTCTTTGAAGGTGCGCCTTCGGCCAAGATGCCCGCAAAAGACACGCTACCAAACTAAGATTCCAACCCACCTTTAGCTGTCGTTAGTGGGACCCATATGATTACCTCCCACCTCCCTTGCATGTGCGCCATCGTCCGAATAGGTCCTACCCTCCTTTATTTCATAGGCAAGTATGACCCGTCACGAGAAAAGATTCGCTGGCCTGGGAGCACTTCAAACTTTTAGTAAAACTTGCCTGACCATCCATAATATGAGCCACGTGGTACACTCTTAGAGGATGCTGACTGTATGGATGTTTGGCCAATTCCGAAGACAAACCCAAAAATCAGCATGATTAGTGATTACAAACCTTTGGATCTTTGTACCCAAATAATGGTAAGTAAAATGACTTCAATTAACGCTTAGAAATCACTGATCAAGTTGATTTTTGGGTTATGGGTCCACATAGGGACTGGCCAAACATCTATACGGTCAGTGTCCTCTGGGAAATTGCCATGTGGCTTATATTGTGTGTGGTAAGGTAAGATTTTTTTCCCATTATGGTCATAAACGAGGATTTAATTAATTATTTAGGAAATTTCTCTTCTTTTTTAGCAATCTAATAGATTACAATGTCCAGACCATCCAGTCAGTATGTGGGGGCATGCTCTATAAAAGAGAAGGTATACAGATTAAATGGTTCAGATTGATCGGTCACAAGTTAGCATGTAGCCCCAAGAAAGATCATATATCTTCTCTGTATAATAATTGTAAAGATATAATATATGTTGAACTCGACGTACACGTGGGCCGCACAGAAAAAGGAAGAAAAGAGTCAAGAAATGCAGTGCACGTAAAAGTGCTAAATTATTTTAAATATGGACGGTGATTGTTTCAATAATTTTTAGTTTCCACGGATGGTGATCATCGTTCAACGATCCAGAGCGGACCCACCGAACTAATGATCAGACGTGTGGCTCGGATCGAAGTGGATCCCCCGTTATTTTGATCCAACGCAGGCGATCCATTGACTGCCCTAATCAACTCTCTCTCAGGCCACTAAAGTCACAAACTTGGTAGAAAGCAAGGCAAAAGATGTACTTTTGTTTCAGACTATGATGACTTTCTCTACAAATATAATATTAATAATAAAGACTATGAGGACATGATGTGGTACTTCTGAACTATAATATTTGAAATGTTCCATCATGCACGTGGCACTCATGCAAGGGAGTATAAAGCTAGGCCATCTTATTGACAGCCCCACATATTTGATCATCCTCCAGCCTATCAACACGTTCTCTTTTCTTTCAACCATCCAACAGATGAGCAAAGCCGATCACACACCACAATATGTGCCACGTGCCACACTCTTAGATTACGATGCCCGTATGGATGTTTGGCGGCCAGTCTCTCGGTGGACCTGCAAAACAAAAATCAGCCTGATTAGTTATGTCAGACCTTTGGATCTAGTACCCCAAATAATGGTCAACAATGCTCTACATTCTACGGTTAAAATCAACCCATGTAAATGACTCCGATCGAACGCTTATAAATCACTAATCAAGTTAATTTTTGGTTTACAAGTCCACCGAGGGACTAGCCAAACATCCATACTGTCATCGTCCTATAACAGTGTGCCCCGTGGCTCATATTGTGATGTGTGATCGGCTTTGCTCACACACAGGGTGTGAGGGAAGGTTTTCTCCCAACAGATGGACTTCTCTAGTTCCATTTTATTTTTTGTTACTCACTGCTGTCATCTGGGCCCACTGACCACATGGATGTTTAGCCTAATTTGCATGACAGCCACGGTCATGTAAGCCCTAACCGCTCATAATATGATGCACGTGGCACATATTTAGAGGATGCTGACCGTATGGATGTTTGGCCAATCACTAGGTGGACCTACAAACTAAAAATCAACCTGATTAGTGACTTCAAACCTTTCAATCTGGTACCCCAACTAATGCTGAAATTCCCACTGTTAAAATCAACCCATGAAATTTGACTCCAATACAACCTCTAGAAATCACTAATCAGGTTGATTTTTGGTTCATAAATCCACCTAGGGATTGGCCAAACATCCACACACTCAGTGACCTTAAAAAATGTGACATGTGGCTCATATTGTGAGCGACGGTCACTAACCGCCAGTCATGCAAGTTTTACTCCCCTTAGTCAAAGTGGGTCGGGCTCAAGGGACCCTCATTTCTGACCCCCTTTTTTGACCCCCATCTTGACGTACCCACATAGAAGATGAATCAATGGCTGATTTTTGGTGGGGATGATAACCTCACCATATAGATCACCCCAACAAAAAAAACAGCCCATTCTGAAATTTCTAACCCCATCAAATGTGGTTTTAAAATTACATGGTAAAAATCGACGGTCCATAATGCTTCAGCTTCTAAACCAGTTTATGAATATCAGAATGATTTGAATTTTTGTGAGGATGATCTCCTCACCAAAAATCAGCCATTGATTCATCTTCTATGTGGGTACGCCAAGATGGGGGTCAAAAAAGGGGGTCCCTTGAGCCCGACCCAAAGTATAAACTAAAGCACTTCGTCATGAAATTCGCTGCATGGCATGGCTCTATCATGATTGTTATAGTCTTCTAGAAAAGCACTGACCACCGTTCAGAGTTCCAGCCAAGTTCCTCCGCCGCGTACATTCTAGTCAAAGATTGAAATCTTGACTCTGGAGTTCTCAGGTAAAATTACCTAAACAACCTTCCTCATGACAAAATTGATAAAATATTTTGAGTTTTAATTTTGTGTATTGCATTATTTATTTTTTGCATGAAAGAACTTTCAAAATTATCTTTTCAGCGCAAAAACTATCCAAACAGGTGACAAGTCTTCGTACAAACAAAATCTTGTCACGAACCATATACCAGTAGGATCTATATTTTTCTCTTAACTCAACCCTGGTTAAGCCCTTGGCTAGTGGTAAAAAAGGGGTACTTGTCAGACATTTTGGGAGGGGGACATCAAAGCTTGAAGTCCCCTGGGCCAGCAAAAATTTTCTCTCCACTCCTCGATGACTCTGATGCCCAGGAATAGGATCACCATCTTTTTAAAGGAGTATTTCTCTTTCTTTACATAGAGGTGATTATTCCTTAATACCTTCCAAATGGTTTGTATTGTTGGGAAACAATAAACAATCTAAAGAACAAAGATGTAATCACTCGTAACACAGAAATTTGCGTGGTTCCCTCTATATTCAGAAAGGTTCACGGATATACACCGAATCCGCTATACTCTGATGCAAAAAAAGATACATAATACAATAGATGGTCGTCTTTGCTCAACGGATTGTTTCCCTTTGAACTGTGTGTGTGTGTGTTTGACTTGTGTTTTGGTTTTGTTACTAGAAAAGTATTAAGACCTTTACCATGCCTCAAGTTGCTATTCCTCCTAAAAAGATATCTTGTCAAGAAAGGACAAACTTTAACCTTTATATCACGATCGACATCACACCCCGTAGGCTGCGAAATTTGATTCCGTAACCTTTTTGTTTCTAACAATAATCAGACCTTGCACTCGTGGACCCCTACCACACCCTTAGGGAGTGACATTATTGACCGGCAACAGAAAACTCGTTTTTTTCCGAAGAGATCAATAATTCAAATTACCCCAGGATTTCTTCCACTGGACAGTTGGACAAATAATTATAACGTTACCACTATTTACATTATAACGAGACAAATCATTGTAAAAATATGTCAAAAATATTAGTATTTCTACAACGACATTAATAATTGTAAAATAACGGATATATAACAGTCGTTATTTTCCATTATAAAGCTTATAAGATTATTTTTTTTCTTAAAAAAACACAACCTTTTTGAAATCAAACGTAGCAAAATCCCAGTTTTTGGAAGGTAGTTGTGGATATTAATTAATTATAATTTTAAATGCATATTATGGTCCAGTAAGTTTTTTCCCAAAAAAATAAAAAAAAACAAAAGTTCGTTAAGTTTGGAAAAAGATGGATGGCGAGTGAAAGTCAATGTTGGCGGGCAGTGACATAAGGAAGGGTGTCCAGTGTCCACACTCCAAAACGGCAACTTTACTTTTCAAATTCCAGCTCTCATTCTAACACGTGTGACGTGTTTTCTTCAAACAAACCGGGTTCTACGTTCAAAGCCAAATAAAAATGAATATGAAGTTTATAACGGTTTTAATTACAAAAGTACCCATAAAAATTTAAAACTTTACATTCTTGTCAATTTGTACCAGGTTAACCGGTACCAACTACCAAAACAAAATTCGAACCAAAAACTCTGGTTTTGATTCCACAGTTTTGGGAACCGATCAAACAAGAACCAGAATCAAATCGAATCGAATCGATAGTAACAGTTCCAGTTTTGGGTAGTTTGATATTGAAACCAAGGTTTAAAAGGGGCCCTTATAACGGCATAACGGATTGGGGGCATTATTATTTTTTTCGTTATAACGAATTGTAATGCTCAGGGGAAAAAATGGAAAAAATAAAATTTATTACAGAAGTAACAAGCTTTTTTCCACAAATTTTCTGAGAAAATAACGGTCATTATTTTCTTTATAACGGCCTTTATTTTCGTTATAAAAGCCAATTTTTAAACCATGATTGAAACAAAACCGATATGAACTAGAATCCGGCCAACCACAATCAATATATAAATTTAATGTTAAATTTGTCATATTATAAAGAATGGATCCGATAGGAACCAGAATTGATAAGAACCAACAATATTAGATCCAATTTTGAATACCAAATCGGAATTGACCCATTGACACCCCTAGTTGTCAAGGACTTTTTTACTTTTTTGGAAAAAAAAAAAAATCTTTTGACGCGTGTAGTATTTAAAGAAATGTTGTTGCTCTTGCTGGCTCTTATTATAATGTTCAAGACTTCCAAGTCCCCCTCTTTTATTTCTTGACAACTGACTTCCAAGTCCTCTTCAAGGTTTGATTTATATTTCTTTTGTACCAAAATCAAGGACAAGTGGACATTGAGAAATGACAAAATTGGGCCAACTTTTTCGCAAAATTCAATCCAAAATAAGTCCAATTCAATTGTAGGACCAACTTTGATCCTTCCAAAGTTCCAATCAGGTAAACATTTATTATTCCCCGTAACTCCCTGAAGTAAGAATGAGACCGAACCCGAGTCTTTGGGAATTACCCTCCAAAGACTCGATCTCAGATCTGTGGGTAGTGGGTACAACCATGGTTTAGAAAACAGGGTCCATTAATATTTAGCTCACGTCTTGGTGGGCCGTGGGCCTACACAAAAAATAACCATATAGGTAATTTCTAACCATTCAATCTAAGTATCCAAAAAAATGCTCGAATCCAACGACTAGAAATCATCCTTTGTGTATAGGTCCACCAAAGGGTGAGCCAAATATTCATAGGTCTGGCCCCAAATAGTTTCCACGTGGCATTTTGGTAGGGAAGGGATTTGCTTTTACCGGTAAGACAAAAAAAATTTTACACGTGGGATATGCAAGTCCAATTATATACAATTTTTTTTATAAGGGCATTAAAGTCTAAACGAAAAAGGGGTAACTTCGTTATTTTTGTACCTTTCAAGGGTATTTCTAGCTTACTAAAAAAACATTTCTAAAATCTAGACCTCCTCTCCATGCGTGTTTTTGTTTGTTTAAAATAAAATTCAGACAAAAAGCTTCAGAACTGGTTCGTTAATGGCGATATCCACTTTCTTCATTCACATCATCCACCATTAAACCCCACGATCCGATTATCTTATCCTCGGGAGATGGGTTTTCAACAACACCAAAGTAGCAGCAGCGATGGCGTCCCTCACAGAGTCAACAGTCCAAGATTTTCAGGCCCAATGACCCGAAGAGCCCACTCCTTCAAACGCAATAACAACAGCAACAACAATAACAACAACAACAACCACAATGCCCATCACGAGATCGATCTCCAACTCAACTCCCCGAGATCTGAAACTCCGAATAATACACTCTTGGTTGATGGGTTCGAGTCGGTTTCGGAAAAGAAGCAAACCCATCATCAGAAACAGACTGTGTTCGGGAAGAATATAAGGGAGAGGAAGAGATTGGGGCATTGGATGTTCTTGGTGTTTTGTGGGGTGTGTTTGTTTTTGGGTGTTTCGAAGATCTGTGCAAATGGTTGGTTTGGATCTGCAATTGAAAGAGCTGGGTCTTATCAGGTTGGTCTCATCAAGATTACTACTTTCTTCTTAGAATTTTTGAGTTTTTCTTCTTTCAGTTGGTAGTATTGTGTGGTTCTAATGCTAAAAAAATTCAAGAAAAATGTTTTTTTTTTCTTTTTAAACGGACACGTTAGATTGTTACATGGCGATTCTTTAGTCTTCTTATTGTGGTTGATTCAATAAGGCCAAAGAAGAAGAAAAAGAAAAAGAAAATAGAAAGAAACTTGTCTAATTTGAGGGAAATTTGTGGTTATGAAAGTTAAATTGGGTATTTTGGCAGGATTAATAGGGAAAATGTCTTCTTGTCTTACTGGAATTTGTAGATAAAAGGGTTGGAAAGTTTTTCTGGTGTGACTGTTGAATGTGGATATGTTGGCAATTTTAATTAAATTTTCTTTTCTGAGTGCACATTTTGTAGATTAATTGCCTGATTGGATTGCAATTTTTGCACCAGAGAATAATTTTCTTCAAAAGATTTTCGTGCAAAAAAAACTTTTTCCTGCACAAAAAAATTTCTATGCAAACAGGCATTAGAAGGTTGTATATATGATAATGAAGAGAATTTTCTTCTTTTTCTTGTGCATGATCAACTTCTCATCTCCCATGCTTTAGTGGATTGTAGGAAGCATTCATATTCTCAAGTGTGTATGTCATTAGCTACATAATGTATAAAAATGTTTATATTGGTACATACTGTGGGACAGGGGAGCACCTTCATGGTGTTTGCTGAACATAATTGCTATAAGATCACTAAATATGTTTAATAAATTGTAGAAATTAACTTATTTAGCAGTTGCATTTATAGAAACTTCCTGCAACTAGGGATTGGAGATGAGTGGGACTACGAATTGATAGTGGGGGGATATTTAAAGAAAAGGAACTGTGGAGTTCAACCATTCAGTTGTAGTTCCAATCCTGAAACGTGGATGAAAAGTCTCCTCGTAGAACAGGCAAGTGTTGGGTCACGTGGTTCCGTCGGAAAGAGAATTTGTTTCTGAAAATTTACAGTAACAATGCACATGTGATCCACTTTGCCCTCGTGTTATGTTGTTCCTCTGTATATTCTGATTTCTGAATATACTTAATCGACCTATGTACGGTTTATGATTTTATATTATGGCATCTGCTCTTAATCAGATTCATATGTATACATGAAGTTACAATTTGATTCCCAACCTACCTGCAATCTTTATCGTATCTAATTTATTATATTGCTGATTAGGATCCTTCTGACACCTCCACTGACCAAACGGTCTCAAGCTCTAATGAACACGGACACAGGGAGGGTGGAAGTGATGTTGAACGAACTCTAATGATGGTAGATTTGGGAATAGTTGGCGGCCAGAACAGTGTGATCGAGGTAAGTCTCAAATGTCAAATTGCAGGACAAAATTTATAGTGTTCACAGTATTCCGGAGTCGCAAGAGAAATACATCCATTACTTCACTCATGAAGCTTCCTTCTTCTTTCAGTATTCGGGTACCTGGTCAAAGCCCAACAGTGAGAATTTCACCCAGTGCATCGACCAGTCAAGAAGTCACAAAAGTAAGCAACCTGTACAATTAGATATACTTTCATCTATTGTGGATCCCTCTCTGTAAAACTTTAAGGTTCTTTCTCTCTTTCTTTCTCAGCATCTCTCCTTGTTTCTCTTGTGCAGAGTTGGATGCAAAGACGAATGGTTACATTCTCATAAATGCAAATGGTGGCCTGAATCAGATGAGATTTGGGGTCTGGCTATTGTGTGCTTGATGATTCAAATAGGCTGCTGTTGAAATGTTTTACTAGTAATACGCTGATAAACAAATATTTTTAAAATGCAGATCTGTGATATGGTTGCCGTTGCTAAGATCACGAAGGCAACACTTGTCCTTCCTTCGCTTGATCATACCTCCTATTGGGCTGATGAAAGGTTTCTTCTTGACTTCCTTTTCATTCCCTCGTTTTGAACTAATACTATGTTACAAGACAGTCCTTTTCGTCATACTGCTGGTGTTAAAAATACTTCTTGGGACGGTGCTCAAAACACTAAGACTCGACTCTGAGATCACCTACTGGCTTGGGTGAGTTGATTTGGCCCAGTCTGACAAGTACTCAGTCCAATTTAAATGAGTCAATCCAACAGCTATACATGATAGTGGAACGGCCCCTTTAAAAACTTGGCTGCTCTCTTCAAAAACTTACAAAGTCGACCATTGGCTCAGTAAAAGAAAATCTGTGTTCACCAAGTGAAAAGTTACAAGTTCAAGACAAAACCAAATCGACATGACTGAGTTCTGTGTCAACTCCTGTAGCTTTTTCCAATACCATCTCAGAAAAAAGTGCTAGGCACTCTTATTCACGTCTGTTAGAACACAAACTTTAATTTATTTTTCCGTTAGTATTTACTTTTTAATTGTATTGTTTGATGTATTGTCTGTCTGTACTTATAAAAAAAGTATTTTCTGTCTGTCTAGATATGCTTTCTATCCTTTACAGATTTACAAACATATTTCTATATGAGGAATATCTCAGAATTGTTGTCATGGTGTTCGAAGTACACGGTATCGTTCATAGACGATATCGAAACATATCGTTCGGTTTCGGACGAAATGAAATGTTAGTGCAAATTTACACATAAGATAAAGTATCGTTCAATTTCGGACGAAACCAACCAAAACTTATGTAGTTTCGTCCTATAGCGAAACTGAAACGAAACGGACAAAATGTTTCGGTTTCAGCCAAAACTTTGAACCATGATTGTCGTACAACTGCACTGCTTTGACAGGTTTCCAGGTAGATGTGTATGACACCATTCCTGTACATAAGTTGCATAGGATATCTAGATGGTAGGTGAGACAGTTATTTGATTGGAATCTAACTTAGTGTTTATGATTACATTTACAGTGGCTTCAAAGATCTTTTTGATTGGCAGCACTTCATAGAGACACTGAAGGATGACATCCACATTGTTGAGACATTACCACCTGCCTATGCTGGAATTGAACCATTCACAAAGACCCCAATATCCTGGTCCAAGGTTAAACCAGTTTGTTAACCTTGTTATCAACAAAGAACATATATTATGGGTTAGTGCCTCAGCATGAATGGTGGTGCATTGCCTCTCTGCTCACAATCAGTTAACATGACTCTAATCGACGGAAATGCATGGATGACAACGGCAACTGTCCAATCATTTGATTTCTTTGGGACAGTCAATAAAAATGTGCAAAGTTCTCGAAAAGAGTTAATTAATTGGATGGTTACTTAGCACTGTCTTTGTCTCACTATGAAATCACACCAGACAAGACGTTGATTGATTGGACAACCTCAATCTATGAGCGCATACACAGATATACAAATTGGTGTGTGGAGAGGCGATTACTCACCATCCATGGTATCAGGTGCCTCTAACCCAAACTATATATTTTTCTTTTTAACCTTGTCTGAGTTGAAAACATTTAATTAGCTCAGTTGGTTTGTTCAGGTCAGTTATTATAAGTTGGAGATCCTCCCGCTTCTAAAGCAGCATAAAGTCGTATACTTCACTCATACTGATTCTCGACTTGCCAACAATGGGCTCCCGAGTTCCATACAAAAGCTGAGGTGCCGTGTAAACTACAGGGCATTGAAATATTCAGCCTCGATTGAAAAACTTGGGAACACCTTGGTTTCGAGGATGCGACAGAATGGAAGCCCATTTATTGCTCTCCATTTAAGGTAAATTCTGGTATATATTTTCCTGCAGTTCCTTTACTTTATAGTATTTTGTTTTTTACAGTTCCCAAGGTTAGAATATTCAGGTTTATATAACACATATTTGAACTTGTCAGATTGTCTATTCTCAAATATGTCATAAATGAGAATTTCGTAGCCTTGTAAGGTAGGATTGATATTGTCTTGTTTGGAGTCTCATCTCCAACCTTCTTTTTTCTCCCTTCCCAGATATGAGAAGGATATGCTGGCATTTACAGGTTGCAGTCATAATTTGACTGCTGAGGAAGATGAGGAGCTCCGAAGGATGCGGTATGAAGTCAGCCATTGGAAGGAAAAGGAGATTGATGGGTCTGAGAGAAGGAAGCTTGGGGGCTGCCCCCTGACCCCAAGGGAGACTTCCCTTTTGCTCAAAGGATTGGGTTACCAATCTAGCACCAGGATTTACTTGGTGGCTGGTGAAGCTTATGGAAATGGAAGCATGCAATATCTCACGGATGATTTCCCCAAAATCTACTCCCATTCTACGCTTTCTACAGAAGAAGAGCTGAACCCTTTCAGAAATCACCAAAATATGCTCGCTGGGTTGGATTATGTTGTTGCCCTTCAGAGTGATGTTTTTGTTTATACCTATGATGGGAATATGGCAAAGGCAGTGCAAGGCCACAGGCGCTTTGAGGACTTCAAGAAAACCATCAACCCCGACAGGTATTGTTCTAAATATTTGACCCACATTTTGTTTTTTGTTTTTCCCTATTGAAATGCATAAACAGTTATGATATAGGGTTGCATGCAGTAAAAATTGGAGTAGATTGAATTTTGCAAGCTAGTGAGGGGCATTCTTTTGTGATACATGTTATCAATGTTGTTGCAAATTTGTAGGCTGATCTGTTGGGGCACTTTTAGGAATAAATATTATGTTAAATGGAATAGATAATTCTCACCCAATGGTGATGGGCATTTTGAGAATGAATGTGTAAAAACTTATTTGTGGTTGCAGTTTTTGGGCTGTAATGGGTTTAGGCATTTTGGGATTACATAGCATAAATATTGAACTAGGGTAGCAAATGTAGTATCTAATGGGAGATTGAACAAATGGTATAAACACTTCAGCAGGCTCCATATCTACGATGTAGTGGGGTTTTGGCGCCTTTGGGAATATATGCTTTAATGTTTAAATAGAGATTAAATTTTCAATTTAGTGGATGGATTGGATTTTTTCCCCTGGGGAGGGGGGCCTGCAAATTGTATGCCAAGGCGGGTGATTAAATCTGTATGCTAATTTATCAATTTATTTTTGTTGTTAATGCAGGATGAATTTTGTAAAACTTGTTGATGAATTGGATGAAGGGAAGATCACTTGGAAGAAATTCAGTTCTAAAGTGAAAAAACTTCACAAAGACCAAACTGGAGCTCCATATCTAAGGGAACCTGGAGAGTTTCCGAAGCTGGAGGAGAGTTTCTATGCTAACCCTCTTCCAGGATGTATATGTGAAACAAGACGAAATGACAAATAAATATTAAAATTACAGGTTTTTGCTATTTTTCTTTCACAGAGTGAGCCAAGCTTCAAGCTAAGGGAAATGAGAACTGTTCTTGGCAGTGCAGAGCATTGTTACAAGAAGTGGCAAGCTCAAGATACCCTTCCCTAGAGAAACATCCACTGATTCTGTTCAAAATGCCCGAGGTCTGGAGATCTGCTTGGAGGTTGAGGAACCAGTCAGATGAGATTGTTATGATACATGCAGCTTAAATTAAGAGGGAAGTGAGAGATGGCTCATTTGATCATTTTTTTAGGGATTAAAACAGAAAGCTGTAGCCAAGTTGAAGGCATAAAACCTCATGATTCTCCCCTTCACAAACTGAATGGGTTGTATATCATTCTATTACCAATAACACAAGAAGTTTTAAATGAAAAGCTTATCTTTATTGGGTTGATCTCAGTGAGTGATTGCACACAATCTCGATTTACATTCCATACATAAACTATCTGGATTTACAATGTATATATCATCGTCTTCTCCATCATCGCCTTATCCCTGTTTGGGGTATGAACTCTATTTCGCCATTTGACTGTGTTTAGATTTATATCTTCTGTCAAAGCATTACGGTCTCCATCCATGTCTAGGTGTACTGCTTCCCATCTCATAATTGATCACTTCCAAGAACCCAACTAACTACCATTCCAATATGAGTGAAGATCATATGAGTGGTGATCACATGATCTGCAACCTTGTCATCTTTTGACTTGGCTTCACAATCTAAGTGTGATAGTAGAATGATTGTTAGGTGATTCACTAACATGGGTCCTACTGTAAACTTTTATGATGGACGGTTTATGATCACCCATGTGATTAATCTCTTAGGCAGTGTTTGGTTGTAAAAGAAGATAATATTGCTCTGAAGAAGCTGACAAAAGTCATGAATGATGCCTTTTAGGGTAGGGTAGGGGAAGGGACCAGTCAACCACATCCCTTGGGACTTCAATACTTGGTATATATGGTTGGTTTTCCATGAAAAGAGTATGCTTGGGTAGCAAGGCTTTGAGAAAAGCAGGTTTGACTGGTAATCGTGTCCGAGGCTAACTAAAAACAAAAAATGGAAAAACATACTTCCTACAACTTGATCCTCAAGCAACAAACACATCACAATCTCCAAAAATCCTCCAGTGAATGAACGGTCTAGATTGACGAGTTAGCGGACCAAGTATATCAAAGGACCATGGTGTTTGATACCACCATGTACTCTTTCGTTCGTGCCATCTTTTTCTCCAAGATAATAAAGAAGACTGAGAAAAAAGGGTCTAAGTTGAAACTTGAGTCAAATATCTCATGCAGATTATCTAATCGAACATTATATATAAATACCCTTATGTCGACACCACAATAACTCCAACAAGTTCACTCTTCGTTTAAAAAAAATGGAAGATCTTATGTTCATCACTGCCATGGTCTCTTCCTTTCTGCTTCTCTGGTGTGTCGTCACAGTATTTTACTCCATTTGGTGGAAACCCAAAAGCCTAGAGAAGCTTTTGAAGCAACAAGGGATCAAAGGAACTCCTTACAAGCTTTTTCATGGAGACCTCAAAGAGTATGCAAGGTTGATGAAGGAAGCATGGTCCAAACCCATGAATCTAATGCACAGTATCACGCCACGTGTCATTCCATTCATCCATGAAACAGTGCAAACCCATGGTACATTATTAAGCATGTTTAATCTGTAGTTTATACTTTATTTAGTAATTGTTGTGCTGTAGTATTGATGGTTTGAAATTGGATATACACAGGAAGGATATCAGTCTTCTGGGCTGGGACAACTCCTAGGCTGATCATCTTGGATCCAGAACTGATGAAGGAAGTTCTGTCTAACAAGTTTGGTCACTTTCAAAAGCCACCAGTAAACCCTCTTATTGATCTTCTAACAATGGGACTTTCAACCTTGGAAGGAGAGAAATGGGCCAAACACAGAAGGATAATCAATCCTGCTTTCCACATAGAGAAGTTGAAGGTTCTTTTTCTATCCACCTCCACTCATTTTACATCCAAGCCTCTTTCACTACTAATCATGATTTTCCTGATCGCAGAGGATGGTGCCAGCATTTTCGACTAGTTGTGGCGAGTTGATGGAACGATGGAAGAAGTTGGTTGGTCCTCAAGGATCTTCTGAATTGGATGTCTGGCCTGAACTCCAGACTTTTACTGGAGACGTAATCTCGCGGACAGCCTTTGGAAGCAACTTTGAAGAAGGCAAGAGGATATTTGAACTTCAAAAAGAGCAGGCCATACTAGTTATCGAAGCTTTCGAATCTGTATACATCCCTGGTTTCAGGTGCATTGCCATTTTCATGTTAATTTGAACTACACAAAACAGAGAAGATTTCAAGGTAGAAACCAGTACACATAAAAGACTAATGGTTTCAATTCAATGTTATACACAGATTTATTCCCACAAAGAAGAACCGGAGGAGAATGAATGTGGACAAAGAGATCAAAGCAATGTTAAGAGATATGATCCACAAGAAAGAGCGCTCCATGAGAACCGGAGAATCGAGTGCTGATGACTTACTAGGCTTGCTGTTGCAATGTAATAACCAGAATTATCTCCAAGCAAATGTAAGTAATTCAAACAATAATGGGATGACAATTGAAGAGGTGATAGAGGAGTGCAAGTTGTTCTACTTTGCTGGCCAAGAAACGACCTCCACCTGGCTAACATGGACGATGATTGTCTTAGCCATGCACCCAAGCTGGCAAGAGAAAGCAAGGGAAGAGGTTCTGCAAATCTGTGGAAAAAACATGCCCAATTTCGAAAGTATAAACCATTTCAGGATTGTGAGTACTTCCCATTCAACTTACCTTAGAACCCTTCAAATCCTATATGGTACTAATTAGTAGTTGTTCAACAATTATGTCTGCTGCTTAACTTACCAACTTCCATTGCAGGTAACCATGATACTATATGAAGTCCTAAGGTTATATCCATCTGCGATCCATCTATTTCGACATACTTACAAGAGAATCAAGATTGGAGATATCTCCCTCCCATCCGGGGTCGACCTCATCCTACCAACACTCCTTATCCATCATGATCCTGAATTTTGGGGTGATGATGCTGAAGAATTCAAACCAGAGAGATTCTCGGAAGGAGTTTCAAAAGCATCGAAGGATCAAGTTGCATTCTTTCCATTTGGGTGGGGACCAAGAATCTGTATCGGCCAAAACTTTGCGATGATTGAAGCTAAGATAGCTCTGGCTATGATCCTGCAAAACTTCTCATTTGAGCTCTCACAATCTTATACCCATGCTCCTCACACCATTGTAACTCTTCAACCCCAATATGGAGCTCCAATTATTCTACACCAACTCTAAGGTGTGCCCTGGATAGTCTTATCCTACATATACTATGTGAGAATAATGTGATTTGAATCACACAAGAATAGTTTTGTTGAGTGTCATGTTGTTTTTAAGAGTGTTTTGTGTTTTAAGCTTTTCACAATAAAGAGTTTGGATGTATGCCTTTGTTCTTGATATGGGCATGAGTTAGTCCTTTTACTCCTGTGTTTACAGTTTTAGTTGGCCTATTTATTCCTTTAATGACAGAAATTGTTTTTTTTTAAAGAAATTGATGCAGCCAGATTTCGAGAGTCATAATGTTTTACTTAGATATTCAATTGACAAGTGGTTATGCGTTGGAAAGATATTTTCTACGGGAAATTTTAGTCACACCCCACGAATTATGAGGCCACCTTGACCCGTTGAAACTTGAAAGCACCCACAAATTGTGCTTCAATTTGCTTAATGTATGAATTTTTTTTGAAAGGTAATTTATTTATGAAGATTCCTTCCACAAGTTCGAGAGCGTTCAGGGACCCACCTGGCACACTCTTAGAGGACTCTTAACTTTATGGATGATTGGCCAATCCCTATAGGTGGATCTACAAACCAAAAATCAGCCTGATTAGTGATTTCTAGGCGTTGGATTTGAGTTATTTTCATGGGTTGATTTTAACCCTGGAAATTTGAGCATTATTGACCATTATTTGAGGTACAAAGATCCAACGGTTTGTAATCATTAATCAGGCTGATTTTTGGTTTGTAGCTCCACCTAAGGATTGGAAAAGAAATCCATACGGTCAGAGTCCTCTAAGTGTGTGCCATGTGGCTCATATTGCTTTCTGTCATCAAAGTTCTACTCTAAAAAAATCACAGCTATTATTTGTCTGCAAATTGTCAGATGGATTACAAAAAAAAAAATAGCCGGATGAATGTTTAGTTTGGGTGCCCTTACAATTCGTGGTGCCCTCACAATTCAAGGAGTAGGTGCGACTAAAATTTCTTAATTCCGATATCTACAATAACTATCTCACAACTTTTGTCAAGATTTTAACGTTTTGGACTTTAAAACTATGTTTGAAATCTAGGTGTATTAGTAGCAAAGAAATTTATGGGTATCGATTCGCAATAAGGCCAAATTGGAGGCGAAGGCTTTCTTCTTATCATGGTTTCAACAACAGCCGATAATAACGGAACAAATTATGTTGGAGATAAAATCTTTGGTTTATTTTTGGGTTAAGTTGTACGAGGAACGGTAGGTATATCCTTTGATGATATCGTCTTCAAATGGGTTGATTTGGTTAGTGCGGGGAGGGATTAGGGGTTGGATCTTCGTGTTTGGGGGGTTCGCCATTTTTTGTATGGCTATGTTTGATCATGTTTCCTATTTTCTTGTTTGCTTTGTATTCTGCAAGACTTTTGATAGGCTTTCTTATTGTCTCAATTGAATAAATTTTTTATACTTACAAAAAAAAATTAACAAAAATAACAGCGTTATAACTGTAACACCCCAATTCCGTTACGTTATTTAAAAAATAGTGCCCAAATCCGAAAAATAAAACAGACTTATCCATTATAACAGACGCGATCATTAGCGCATGATTGCCGCTTCGAAATTTCTGCCACTTCAAAATTTTTCTGGAGCATATATATTTTAAAACTGTTCTTAAAAATCGGTGGTTCGGTCGGTCTGACAATCGAACCACTGGTTTTTGAAAAACCGGCTGTTCTCTCCAAACTTTGTGACTCATTTTTCTTGAAAACATCCGGACCCAGTTCAACATTCGGTCCGGTTCGGATTTTAAAACACTGGTAGTGGGAGAGGTTGAAGGGAAAAAACCAGACTGGCATTTGAGAGGTCAGCACATCCGTGAACGTGGGACACTAAGTATTATCTCCACTCCTCCAAAAATGCCACGTGGAATACTCTTTTTCCTCACGGACTCATGAATGTTTGGCCCACACCTTGGCGGACATAAAACCAAAATCAGCCTGATCAGTAGATTTCAATCATCCGTTGCATTAGAGTACCGAAAATGCTTGAATCCAATGGCTAAAAATCACCAGACATGCCAATTTTTGACATGTAGGTTCACCATGGGAGGTGGATCACACATTCATAGGTCAGTGGGCACAAGAGTGTGCCACATGGCATTTTTAGAGTGTAGTTCCGGACTCGTTCTGGACTAAAAAAGTATTAAACCCGAAGTCCCCGTTTATCGATCTTTTGACGAGTAGTTCTGGTCTTTTTGACTCTTTTTAATCCAAATCGTTTTAAACTTGCATTTTTCAATTGGTGTATTTTTGTCGCTTCACGGATTACAGAAAAATTTAAGATGCAGTGGATGCAGAGGACTCTCGTGGCCCTATGTAATGCATTTTCTTGAGCCGACTAACTGCATGGATGTTTACCCCACCCCTTAATTGGTGGATAAACACACGAAAATTTGCCAGATTGGTTACTTTTAGCCATTAGTTTTAGCACTTTTTTTTAGGAGTGATTCTAACAGTTGGATTCAAGCATTTTTTTTTTGGGTACTAACACATACATAAAGTATCAATCAAGCTTATTTTAGGTTTGTACTCTGTATATCCACTAAGGGATGGATAAAGCATCGATGCGGTTAGTGGGCCCAAAAAAAAAATGCACTAAGTAGGGCAAGGAGAGGCCTATGAATCTAAATTTTTTTCACATATCTGTTATGTCATGTGGAGCCTGATGGTGCTAGATTATTGTACATGAAGGCACGACACCATGGGCCAGCTTTTTTGAGGAAGTCTTTTTCACTTAAGGGCTTTTTCATACTTTTACATAGAGATAAGGAAACCCTAGAGACGATCATCCATTGCATTGTGTGCTTGTGTTTCTTTTCTTGACTTACAGCATAGTGGAATAGGTGTGGATCTATGGACGTACCTTAATTTATAGGGAACCATGTAAATCTCTTTGTTGTGGGTGATTATATCTTTGTTTCTGTTTGCCTTTGTCCTCTGAATCTAAAATTTTTCCCCATGTCACCATGTTTTATTTTTTTCTTTTCTTAAGTCGGTAAAACCTGGCTAATGTGGCAAACAAAAGATATGGGAGTTGGGTAAGTTACCCAAGAACATGGAGTACAGCATCTAACTGGATTTGTCCCTAGTATCAAAGTCTAACTGGATTCTACTAAACTTGAATGGACTAAGATCTGAGGATGTTGTAAGAGCTGTTGCAGCAGCAGCAGCAGCACTGCTGCCACCATTGCTCCACCGAATCACTGTGGTCCCATGATGCGTGTGAAACTGTAAATCACACGCCATGACATGAGTCTAAGGTGTCACGTGTCATGCAATCATGCATGCTTTACCCATCAAGAAGTCTGTTTTTTTTTTGGCTTCCTTTCCAAGTTTGTCTCAAAATGTACACTGATCCCATGCTCCCCACCAAACCACCTCAAGCTGCGTTGCTTTCTTAGACCTGATCACGTAGAGCAGAACCTAAAATGGGTGTAGGGTCCACCGAACAGGATGGGCGGTGGACCATCACAGCTTTTGTTTTTCTTTTTGTGGACCAATGCGGCTTTTGATTAACTAAGGCTGTGTTTGATTGCACTGAAAATTTTCTCGAGAAAATACAACTGGGATATGCCTTAAATGGCTGATTGATTGCAACTGAGAATACATATTTCAATCATGTGAGAAAATAAAAGTGCATTTTCAGGTGGAAATGAATTCTCACCTATCTGGATGGGAAATGAATTCTGGGCTTAGTAGGAAAAATTATCCAGATTTAAATGGCTTGTTAGGGAAAATCATACAGATTTATACTGGCTCTCTAACAATGGACAGTTGTGCATTTTCCCACTTCGTAATCAAACACAGCCTAAATGCTTAACTAAATAACAGAAAAATCAGAAAGATAAACAACAATATATCTCAATGAGAAAGGAAAAACAATTTAGAATTATAGTAATAACTAAGCACCAAGACTCGTATTAAGAAAAGGGGACCGTTACACGAATTGGGGGCATTACCGTTTTTTTCGTTATAATGGGGCAAAAATGAAAATAACGGCTGTTTTTTTTCACAATTTTTTTCAGAAAATAACAGTTGTTATTTTCATTATAACGGCCGTTATTTTTTGGGCATTTTAACAGTCCATAATATAACGGGGGAGGTCCGAATCCGTTATAACGGCCGTTTTTTAAACCTTCCTGTAAACAAAAAGAGATTGGACTTATTAGATTAGCAGATGGCTTAAAATGCGTTCAACGTGTTATCCTAAGGTAGATTTCACCGTTGTACTTTCACAATATTGCTAATAGTTGTTCGAACGTCTACCCTTAGGATTCAACATCCAACTGAAGACAGTTAGCACTCCACGACCTTCAGCACTTCCGAGCCCACAATGGTATTACCCCCTCAAAAAAATTTGGAGACAGAGTAAAAATAAATATATAGAAGAGTAGAAACTTTTTTTGGTTGCAGAGAGTTTTTTTGTATGTGGTACGTCAAAATATTTGTTATAACAATGAGTGAGTATGGTAGAGGGACACTAAACTACTTTTTATTGAGAAAATTTTTGAAGCGGCGAAAATTTAGAACTGGCGATCATGCACCCAATCATCTTGCACCAGGTACACCTAAGTGTGGGGAAATTTAGGGGTATGGCAGGTTAATAACCCTGGTGCAATATGATTTAGTGCATGTTCGCCACTTCTAAATTTCGGCCGCTTCAAAAAAATTTCTCTTTTTTATTTGGTAGAAAAGTTATAAGAATATTTAATGGCGTAACAGGTTAGCTACCAAAAATCACAAAAGAGCTAATAAATAAAGGGTCGGGCTCAAGGGACCCCCCATATCTGACCCCCTTTTTTGTCCCCCATCTTGGCGTACCCATGTCGAAGATGAATCAATGGCTGATTTTTGGTGGGGATGATAACCTCACCATATAGATCACCCCAACAAAAAATCAGCCCATTCTGAAATTTCTAACCCCATCAAATGTGGTTTTAAAGTTACACGGTAAAAATCGACGGTCCATAATGCTTCAGCTTCTAAACCAGTCTATGAATATCAGAATGATTTGAATTTTTGTGAGGATGATCGCTTCACCATAGAGATCATCCTCACCAAAAATCAGCCATTGATTCATCTTCTATTTGGGTACGCCAAGATGTGGGTCAAAAAAGGGGATCAGAAATGGGGTCCCTTGATCCCGACCCATAAATAAATGTAAATAAAGGTAAACATCGTGTGGCAACCCAAGTTTTGGCTTTAAAATAGTAATAGATATTACATTTAAGTCCTAATAATTGAATGGGCTACAGGGTAGTTCGTTTTGAAACTGTCCAAATGATTTTTGTGCAACAATATTGTCCTGATTCCTGAGACAATATTAACGTCCAATAGTATGATTGTCTGGTATTTGTTGCATGGTTGAAAACAAAGTTGGGAGAAAATAATTCATCTTCTTCTCAATTTCTCCAAACCCGCCAGAAGAGTTTTAAAGAAGATAAAGAAGCCAACTGCAACAAGAAAGCCTCTTTATGATTGTTGCCAAGGTTTAAAATGGGCCGTTATAACGGTATAACAGACAGGGGACATTACCATTTTTTTCCGTTATATATAATGAATTGTAACGCTTAGGGGCCAAAGCAGGAAATAACGGAAAAAATGGGAAAAAGCGACACTAGAATTCAAATTTTTAATTCAAAAAATAATAAAATATTACAGAAATAAGGGTCATAATTTTCATTATAACGGAAATAATGACTGTTATTTCCTGAGCGTTTGATAGACCATGTGTCGGGATTTTGGATTTTAGGAGTTTGATAGAGTTAATTGAGTGTATTCTACATGCATATTGCAATAGACACACGTGGCTCACTTGCGTGGCCACCCACATGTCAGTTGTCATCGTATCAAGGACCCTATATCATGTGGGACCTACGTGTCATGTGAATTAAAATATTTAGGTGGAACGTACATGCCAAATGTCAGCGTATCAAGGTCTCAAGTATTGTGCCCACACAGTCTTTAATATAGTGCAGTACATATACATTAAAATCATCAATCCGCAGGAAATCAATATTTCACAAACCCAATTCTTGAGGGCCGGGTCGGGATCAGGGGGACAACCGTTTTTTTATAACACTTTGGCGGACCCACGTAAAAGATGAATCAATGGGTGATTTTTTTTGGTGAGGATGAGGAGATCATCTTAAAAAAAAAACTCAAATCATGGAGTTGAAGAATTATGGACCGTCTATTTTTACCGTGTAACTTGAAAACCACATTTGATGGGGTTAGAAATTTCAGACTCGGCTGATTTTTTGTTGGGGTGATCTATATGGTGAGGAGATCATCCTCACCAATTGATTCATCTTCTATGTGGGTCCGCCAAAATGTTTGTCCCCTGATCTCGACCCGTTCTTGAGAGGGAGTGGATAATTTTTAAAGGCACAGGCTCACAGGACATGCCTCCTCGAGTGTGGATTGCGAGAATCCAATGGTGGTTCACTTTGGCAAAAAGTGAATGCCAGATCTGCACTATCACAACCGTTGGATTCTTGGAATTCACTCCCTAGCCGGTCAGTCATGGGAGCCCGACCCATTTTTAAAAGGGTTCAGGACAGGGGACACAAAATTGCACACCAAAAAATTGGCGGGGGCCAATATATAAATTATAAGTTTTGGAATGGGATGATTTTAAGAGATCGCTTTCACAAAAATTCAAATCATTCTGATATTTATAGCCTGGTTTACAAGTTGAAGAATTATGAGCTATCTATTTTTTTTACCGTTAACTTGAAACTCACATTTGATGTGGTTAGAAATTTTAGAATGGGCTGATTTTTTTTTTTTTTTATAGAGGTGATCAATATGGTGATGAGATGATCGTCACCACAAATCAGCCATTGATTTATCTGACCCTTTTTAAAAAAAGGGTGCAAGTTTTAGTTTTCCAGCAACAAGCCAAGTCATGTAACCTAGAAAATCAAATACGATAAAGTGCTCCAAAGTTGTGCTGATTCAGCTTTTTGTCGTGGATTTCTCAATAAACGAACACGTCCGAGTCATGCCATTGAATCATCCTAGAAAATGACTCACTGAGTCGGAGTCCTAGAATTGCGAATTGACCAGGTGTCGGTTGCCGTAAGGCCCTACTTGGTTCAATGCAAATTGGACTTGCCACAGTTTTTTGGATTACAAGCGATTGGTTGGTGGTGTGCAAATGTGCTGGCCTGCAAGTGGTTGCCAAGCACTTGCAAACTCTTTAAGAAAATGGATGCAAGCATGTGCAGCCCAAAAACTGTGGGAAGTTACTGCAATGCAACTCACCGCGGAGTGCAAAATGCATTCCTGTGCAGTGAACCAAGCTGAGCCTAATGTGGGTCCTCGTGCACAACTAATGCGTCTAGGTGAACATGACCAAGGAGGAAAAAATATATATTGAATGAGATTGAGCTGTTGGTTTTAATGGGAGGCTGCAATCTGGGCCCACTTACGGCTTGGATGTTCAGCCCACGAGAAAAAACAGATAGCAAATCACACAATCACAAGCCAATGAGTTCTCGGCAGGTACACAAGTGCTTTTGCAATGTACCCATATACTTTTGCTTTGAGGTGTATGTGCGGAGAACTCATTTACTTGTGATTGTGTGATTTGCTAACCGTTGTGACCGAAGTTTTACTCTCAGCCCACCCCTCCGTGGATATACACACCAAAAATCATCCCGATTGGTAATCTCCAACCATTAGATTTTTAATATTTTTCAAGGTATTATTCTAGCCGTTAAATTCAAATTATTTTTGAGTACTAAAACCAACGGCAAAAAAATCATCAAACAAGCTGATTTTTGGTATGAATTTCTGCCAAGGGGTGGGCTAAACAGCCATGCGGTCAGTGGGCCGACATGGCAGTGGATGAGTAACAAAAATCGCACACGCCAAAAAGTTAGAAGCATACCTTGTTACATCACGACCCCAGTGGATTTCTGAGGCAGAGAGGGAACAGTGCAAGAGTGCACTTCTCTTACAACGTCTGCCAGAGCCTGTCGGACAAGGGGGAGAAACAGGAATTTATTGCAAACCATACAAGACAAAACCCCCTTCTGCCCAACATCAAGAAATTGAATTTACCAACCTTCTTTCATCGAAGCGGTGCAGAAGCTTGAGTTTTCCAATTTTTTTTTACTGAAGGTTAAATTCTTAATTTAAAAATAATAATGGCCTGTTTTATTTTTATTTTTATTTTTTTGTGAATGCCATTTTATGACAGAAAGAATGATATATTTGATCCTAAATCTTAATATTCATTCTCTTTAATGAGGACAGATTTCATAGATTTTTTTGAATTTTTATATCTACATATGATATAAGCCATCTTATCAATAGATTCTGATTTGGATCCATTTATCATAATTCTTCAAACCAATCAAAGTGTTACAACCAATGGTTTTTGAGCCATGGGGTCCAGTAATCAGAATGAATGGATCATTGGATAAGTGGATCATTTATAGAGATAGATCATACAAATGAAGAAAAAAAAATTATCATAGTTCTCCAAACAAATCAAAGTGTTAGAACCAGTGGTCTTTGAGCCATGGGGTCCATTAATCAGAAGGCATGGATCATTGGGTAAGTGGGCCGGTTATAAAGATAGATCATACAGATAAAGAAAAAAAATGTCTCTCACCAATTAAAACCAGAAGCACCCCTGAATCTACCCATTTCCCAAAGGAAAAAGATGTAACAAGGTATGCCTAAAACTGTTCATTTGCGGAAGCGGCATTTTTGGTAGTCACCGCTGCCATCTGGGCCCACTGACTGCTTGGATGTTTATCCCACCCCTTAGTGGATATACATACCAAAAATCACCTTGATTGGTAATCTATAACCATTAGATTTTAACACTTTTTAGCACCATTTAAGGTGTTTTTATAGCCGTTGAATACAACCATTTTTTAGTACTAAAACCAACGGCTAAAAGTCATTAAACAAGCTGATTTTTTGTATGAATGTCTATTAAAGGGTGGGTTAAACATCCATGCAGTCAGTGGTGACTACCAAAAATGCCGCTTCCGCAAATGAAAAGATCTTAGGTATATCTTGTTACATCACGACCCTTTCCCAAATGGAAAAAGTCAAAATAAAAGTTGGTTTGGAGTGAAAAAAAAAAAGAAAAAATTACTTTTAAGTCCATATTTATAAAAATACTGACCATTTAGTCCCATCTACAAAGCTATGGACACTTTGGTTTAATTGTCTGCTCATTAAGGCATTTTTTTTGAAATGTCCATATTACCCTTCAGTTAATATCAATTTGAATTGATAGTATCATTTGATTTGAGATTTGATTGACGACATAGTACCGTACGTCAGTTTTGTCCAGCTCCTTCTTTCCATTTTCTTACTCTTGAACTTTTTTTCCTCAATTTCCTTCTTCCATAGCTTTTTTCCTATATTTTCTTGTTTCACAGTTCTTTCTCTCAATTTTCTTCCTTTATAACTCTTTGCAATTCATTTATACTCTATTCAAGGTGAAGAAAGATGAAAATGGTGCAAGTTTAAAGATTTCCTTCAAATCATCTATTTTATAGCATCCCGATTATCCTCTACAGTTCTTTGCAACTTGTCTATGTGCAATTGAAGGTGAATAAAGAAGGCGAAGTTAGTTTCAAAGATTAGTTAAGAGAAGAAGAATGTGAAGATGGAACAAGGAAGAAGCTGAAGAAGATGGTTACTACTTTAATTTTCGTTAATCAAGAATCTTCAAAGAAGAAGTTGAAGAAGATGGTTATCACTTTCATTTTCGTCAAGCAAGAATTGTCTCTCAAGTTTTAGTAATGACATTCACGAAACTGATTGAACCAGGACCATTTTTCCCAAATCAGTTGAATCAATACCATTTTCACAAAATTGGTTGAATTAGTACTATTTTCATGATGTATTTGAGTATTGAGCTCAACTTAGTTGAAACACTAACACAGTTAGACTATAATGAAAAGATAATGAAAAAATGCATCTCAACGAAGAAGAACCCATGTAACAATGTTGGAAACCGAACAAATTTTTTTTCTAAACCGGTTGAACCAGTACCATTTTCATGAAACCTATATTCGTTTTTAATTTGAGTATTGAGCACAACTTAGTTGAATCACTAACAAAATTAGATGATAATTAAGAGAAGATGGAAAAATGCATAACGAAGAGGAACCTTTGTAACAATAGTAAATCAGACAAAATTCTATCAAAGGAATCGTTCAACTTGATCGAACCAGTTCCATTTTCATGATTTTGTTTTCGGTTTGAATATTAAACCTTAAAATCAACAAGCAAAGCTTCATCTCCCTGACTGTTTCTATTTTATAAGACATGTTTAAAACTCCGTTTCACTCTCAATATCTTATCTATTTCTCTAACTATTTTGTTAAGTCGGTATTTTATTTCAAGTTTGAGTATTGAGCTCAAATTGGTTGAACCAACAGCATTTTAGTTTCAGTGAATTAGTTGAACCTGTATCAATGGTGAAACGGATGTCAAAAGTTTTTCAAAGGAATTAATTCTTCAAGCGTCGTAAATGAGGAATTGTACCAATGTCAGTCAAGGATAAGGATAAGGGCATTGTCATCTTTTTATTCTGATTTAAAATATATTTAATAGTAAAAATAACCAAAGAAGACTTATTGGACCACCAAACCATAAATCACGATTAAATCGGATGAAATTTTTTTCTACAGTCAGATGCGACCAACGTGCTCGTAACTACGGCTTTTATGTTATAACTGAGATCTTTTCAGTTGCGGAAGCGGCATTTTTGGTAGTCACCGCTGCCATCTTGACCCACTGACTGCATGGATGTTTAGCCCACCCCTTAATAGACATTAATACCAAAAATCAGCTTGTTTAATGATTTTTAGCTGTTGGATTTAGTACTCAAGAAATGGTTGCATTCAACCGCTATAAGAACGCCTTAAAAGTTCTAAAAAATGCTAAAATCTAATAGTTATAGATTACCAAGCAAGGTGATTTTTTGTATGAATATCCACCAAGGGGTGGGATAAACATCCATGCGGTCAGTGGGCCCAGATGACAGGGGTGAGTAACAAAAATCGTGCCGCATTTGCTACCGTTTCAGGCATACCTGGTTACGTCTTTTTCCAAAAAAAATACAATAAAAGCAGAAAAGTAAAAAAAAGCAGCAAACCGTACAATTTCTCTGGCTTCTGGCTTCAGGCTTCCTCCACGAAACACACACTCTCTCGATCGATCTCTCTTGAGCCTATGAGTCCAACTCTTACATCAAGTTTCTTTTCTTTCACTGTCCGGTAAATCCTGCTCTACTTTTGTTTATGGGTTTCCGTAAAGATGGCAGAGACAAGAGCAGTAACAAAGGCAACAGAGAGCTGAAGCAGAAGCAACAGAACTGCAGTCATAATAAGAGCAGATTCAGGAGAAATGGCAGCAGTATCATCAGAGCCATTATCCATCTACAGAAGATTTTGCAACCAATACTCTGAAAAATAAATAAGTTATCCCCTCAATACATCCTCTCTTTTTCTCCTATATTAGCCTGAAGGCCCTGAACCTCTCTTTCTTTCTCTTCTTCTTCTTCTTTGGTGATTTTCTTGTTCTTCTAGTGATGAATGCCAGAAACAGAAATCCTTTCACTGCAGCTCAGTGGCAAGAGCTTGAACACCAAGCTCTCATATTCAAATACATGGTGTCAGGAGTACCCATTCCACCTGACCTCATCTTCCCTCTCAAGAGAAGCATGGACTCTTCAATCTGTTCAAGGCTCTTCCCTCACCAAACAAGTGAGAAAGCCATCAAAACTTTACTTCTCTGTATTTTTGTTTAAATTTTTTTTTTTTTAATTTTTATTTGCTAAAACTGGGATCTGGGTATCTGTTGTTGCAGTTGGGTGGGGTTGTTTTCAGATGGGTTTTGGCAGGAAAGCAGACCCAGAACCAGGGAGGTGCAGAAGAACAGATGGGAAGAAGTGGAGATGCTCAAAAGAAGCATTCCCAGATTCAAAATACTGTGAGAAACATATGCACAGAGGCAGAAACCGTTCAAGAAAGCCCGTGGAAGTTATTACAACAAATCCCTCGACATCCATTCCATCATTCACCACCAAAAATCACCCCACCACCGCCTCTTCTTATTCTCTCTCTCCATCAATGACTGCTGACACCCATCACCACCACCACCATCCTTACTACGACACCCCTCTTCATCCTTTCCTTCATCCTCATTCCTCCTCTTCTAGACCTCCCGATCTCGATTTCTCACCGCAAAACAACAATACCCATTTGGTTTTAGACTCTGGATCTTACTCTCAAGCTGATAAAGATTACAGGTTTGTATTTAGAAAACAAAACTCTTATTGTTCATGGCCTTTTTTTTTCCAATGTCGGTTGTGATATTTCTTTCTTTTGTTAGAAGAAACAGGTACGTTAATGGATTGAAGGAGGCGGTGGATGAGCGAGCTTTCTTCTCAGAAGCTTCAGGGACTCTTAGGGGTATACCCAATTCGTCTCTCGATGATCCATGTCGGTTAACACCGCTGAGGATGAGTTCCTCCTCTGTTGCTCAACCAAAGCAGAGAAACTGCTCTGTATTACAAAATGGGCACTCTCAATTGCAGTTGCAAAACCTTACTGATCTCTCTAAACAGCAAGAGAAACATTGCTTTGTTTTGGGCACCGATTTCAAATCCGAAAGGCCTATGAAGATGGAGAGAGAAGACGAACCCCAGCAGCCATTGCGCCACTTCTTCGATGAGTGGCCACCGAAGAGCAGAAACTCCTGGCTCGATTTGGAGGAGGACCGTTCAAACCGAGCCTCATTCTCAACAACCCAGCTCTCAATTTCCATTCCCACATCTTCTCGAGACTTCCCGGTTTCCAATTCTCCCCCCAGATGGTAATTCGACTTCCCTTTGATCCTCCACCAACATACACTTTCAATGGGTTAATGTTCTTGATTGTAGTTTTTCTTTAATGTCCATTTTGTCGTGCAGATGGCTGAGTTTTCAATATGAGTTTGTGGATCAAAGGCCAAAAAAAGTACTTCTAGGTGGGGTTCACGGCTTCACTTCTTAGTTTCTCTATTCATTTGATCAGGTCAGAGAACTGTTCTGTTTGTTTTTTTGTGTGGTTGAATAATGTGTTTGTCCAAGGGAAAGATTTGTCTTTTGCTTTTCTTGATTTTATTTTCACTTCCCCTTTTCAACTTGTTTGAACTTTGAAAGACTGATGAGCAAATCTTTGTGATTTGGAGACTTGTCTGTTTTATTGCTTAGTGTTGTGATATCTTTTGGCTTCTTCCATGGTTGCCAATAAGCATTTGTACCAGCTTCTGATAATTCTTTTTGTATTTGTAATATTGAGGGACCCAGCTGATACCCAAGCAACTAGGTTAGAACACAGTAAATCTTTATGTTTATTGTTGTAGAAACGAAGAATCAATCACATAGACACAACAGATTTACGTGGTTTGACAGTGTGCATTCGTCCATGGGTGAGAAGAGCTATTTCAATGTCTAAAGAATTAGGGTTACAATAGTTTCCTCACTTTCGCAAAGGTAAAGTAAAACCCTAATACCCTCTGGAGTAGAGAATATATATAATCTCTGGTACAATGAAATATCCAAAGTACTCCAATACAAATTGCACCTCACCAAAAACTGTAGGGATAAAAATACACCATTGTGACTTAATGAACAGTAAATCCCAGCAGAACAGTACTCTCTGCAGAATTCAAAACACCCAGCACAACATTTATGAAAATGGATTTGGAACTCGGTGAATCTGCTGGCTGACTCACTTTATGTTTATGAAAGATGGAAGGGATAAATGGATTTGGAACTCGGTGACTCGGCATAATTGATTTGGTCTATGATTTCTAAACTTAAATTTTCAGTATAAAATGGATTGATCTTTGGTATTACCCAGATGTAATTACTACAAATAAGTTGGACAGATTAACAATAAATCCATTTTATTTGAGAGATTGCATTTCTTTTCTAGCTAAAGTTTTTATTTGGAGTAGAGATTGTTCGAAAACTCGGTAACTCGACTTCTTGGTGTTGAGGATTTTAAACTCAAGAAAATGGCCCTGAACTCAGCTTTGACTCAGTCATTGGGGATTTTAAACTCTAAGAAAAACAAGTTAATTGTTGGATTGCAACATTTTAATAATTAAGTTTACTTCAAGTTTTCATTGTAGAAAAAACTGACTGTTTCCCATTTCCCTCCAATCCATAAGATTTTCAGACCATTTTATATATTGGTCATGAGGGTAGCTCTTAAGTCAATAAGGGAGTTATTTTTTACTTGGAAAGGGAAGGGTTTCGGCAAGCTTGGGAGGAGGATGTGGACTCACACTTTTAGCGGTAATTTGGAGATTGTGGAGCGTGAGAAATAACAAAACGTTTGAGAACAAAAGTATTCACTTGGAGCAACTTATTTTGGAGATTAACGTGCTGTTTTATTTTTTGGGTTAAACTGTACGAGGAAGGGAAATGCATTTCCTTCGAAGATATCGTGTTCAATTGGCCTGAATTGATCAGGAGATGGAGGGATTAGTGGTAGGCTACGGTCGGAATGGTTGATTTTGTTATTTATTTTGCTTTCTTTTTGTAATTTGTTTTGGCTTTTGGTAGGCTTCCTCAGCCTTTAATGGTCACCATCTAATAAATTTTTTATACTTATAAAAAAAAAATAAAGAGATTGAACTCGGACATTATATGTGGAGGATCAACATCACATTAAGCCCATGGCATGCTATGTGTTCATGTTGGTTCCACACTTTCTTAGACTCGAAAGTATTTCTCATACCGTAATTTGTTCATGTTGAACTCAGACATTATACTCGAACATTTCCCATACCGTGCTTTTTGCCGCACTCCGAATTGTTAACTAGGTTTATTACTGAAGTCTGAACCCTAGTGATTGCTTGACACTTTTATGGCTCTAAATCAATCACGATAGTTCAATCTGTAGCTAAAAGTATGGTTTAGAAAATTGGCCGATGTAACAAAAAGCGTGCGCATCATAAGGGTAAAGCTCCAATGCTGTCACATTATCTCGAAAATAATCCCCAGCTCTGAAAAAAGGGACTTAGACTTAGTATTACAACGGCCCGTTATTTAAAAAAAAAAAAAGTGTTTTTTAACATTAAAATGATACAAATAATTTTGACCATTTTTTTTTAACTCAGACATGCTATAACGGCTGTTATAACGTTGTAATAGACCATTTAAAATCTTGGCTAAAACGCCTAGTGATTGCATGGCTCTTATCCAGTATAGACTTTCCCTTGATCCTTAACCATACTATAAACACCTGAGACTTTTAGTTTCTGCTTGGAACGGTCAGGATGGACTGATAAATGTGATTTGTGTGATATGGCAAAGATATGGGTGGGCCAACATAAATGAACTGTCTGAACTGAAGAATAAGCTCATGATCTGGATCCCAGATCTACAAGTGCACCAGTAGCACAAACTTCATCGATATCAATGAGATTTACATGCAACATGGACCATAAAAATGTCCTATTTATTAATTTCTCTAAATAATTAGGGTTACAATAGTTTCCTCACCTTTTCATAAGGTACAAAACAAAACTCTAATATCTTTTAAAGAATTTATATAATTTCTGGTACAATGAAATATTCAAAGTGTACAAGCCCCAACTCGAACTATTAGGACTTGTACAGACAAAATGCACTGCTAGCTGTAGCTTAATGAACAATAAATCCCTCCAGAAAAGTACTCCGTGTAGAATTCAGGACACCTAATATAACAGTTGTTTTGAGCAATTAAAGCACTTTATAACACACATAATATAATGATAAAATGACAATAATTATTTTTTTATCATTCAAAATTCATTTTAAAATTTGACAAAAACATGAAATTGATAAGTCGTATTTTTTTTTTTTTTTATTATTAAAAGTGCTTTTTTGATAATTCACAAATTATTTGACCGTATTATATGTTTCTTTAAAAAAATGGGTTTACCTTGTAACACGCGAATTATTCAAGAACTTAGCAACTGCCAAGGATTCGGGATTGGACCACATCAAATTTTGGATTATCTGTGAATGACGATTAATGATCCTTTTGTCTTTCTGTTTTTTTTTTAACATTCAATCAAAGGGTGCTATTCTGCTATTCGATAATGCCTGTAGCATATCCTGCCCTATTCCGACGGAACATTCCAAGAAAAATGATGCTGTTAGCCTCGGGAGGACGATGTCGCTAGGGTCTAGGGTCTTTGGAATTATGTGAAATGTAAATCTCAAGGACCACCCAACAATGTAGACATAGGGAGAACATCCTCCTGAGGCTGACGGCAACACTGCATTTAAATTCTGTTCATGATTTAAGTCTGAATCCTAGCGATTGCGTGGCTACGTTCATGGCTCATAATCAATCAAGATAGTTCAATCTGTAGCTAAAAGCAGCATGATCTAAAAATGGTCATTGTAACAGAAAAAAAAAAAAAAAAAACTGTTATAACGGTAATGCTCTAATGCTGTTACATTATTTTGAAAATACGCCCAAATCTGGAAAAAGGGGATTAGTGTTATAACGGCTGTTATTAAAAAAAAATGATTTTTTAATACTTTAAATAGAATGTTAAAAATAATTTTCTGGCTATTTTTTGACTCATGTGACCGGCTATATCGGCCCGTGTTATAACGGTAATGTTAAGGGACCTTTATAACGTTGTAATTGACCATTTAAAATCTTGGCTAAAAGACCTTAGTTATAGACTTTTAGTGTCTGTTTGGAACGGTCAGGATAGACTGATAAATGTGATTTGTGTGATATGGTCAATATAAATGAACTGTCTAAACCGAAGAATAAGCTCATGATCTGGATCTGGATCCTGGATCCTGGATCAACCAGTGCACTGGCAGTGTAAACCTCGTCAATACCAATGAGATTTACGGTAAAGCATGTTTTTGGGCCCACTTAGCCTACCCCGACATACACCAACTCTAGCCATTAGATTTTTGCACTTGTTTTAGGAGTGATTCTAGCCGATGGATTCAAGCATTGTTTTGGATACTAAACATCCATGTAATACAAATGCACTATGTAGGGCCACTCATCGACTGCATCGAGATTTCCATTCATAATAAAATTTAAAAAAAAAAAAAAAAAAAAAACCCACAATCTCAGCACATGCACATGGGTACTTGTGCAGGAACTCGCCACATTAGGCTATGTGTTGGAGCATATCTGCAATATGAATCCTATTTCACCTTTCTGACTCTATTAAGAACTATATCTTCTGTCAATGCATACCAACACTAATTTAAAATAAACAAGAGGTTAATAATATCAAAGAAAATAATACAATCATCCTGATCAGGGCTTGCAGTGGAATCACAAATATTTAAAAAGAAATTACTTAGTACATGTTTACAATCACAACCCTCTCATGTACATAAAAATCAAGGGTCTCTCTACCAATTCATCTATCCAAGTGTGCTGCATAAATCAAGAGACCCAGGACTTTAATGGGTCCTACCAAAGAGATCTCCTAGGTGAAAAATCAACGTGATCAACCATCCAATCCTTTCTCCTAAATTCTGCTTCGATGATCATCCCAAGCTCAAAGGGTTGTATCATCAAAATGTAGGAATGCAGATGAACTTGCTTGCAGCCTCGAGTAACTGAATATTGCTCCACCCCCAGCAAAACAGTAGCAGCAGCTTCAAACAGACCTGCAATAGAGAACCCTGAAATAAGTCAAAAATAGAATATGAACCCCAAATATATTTCGACAATTCACTGATTCTTCAATCTTCTTACATAGATCATTAAGGGATACACATTTATACATGAAGATTTAAAGAATGTATGTGGAAATTTAAGAATAAGTGCGAATATATCAAACAGACAGAAAATACATGAGATGCCCTTCAAGATGGGCTTCTAATCTGAGATACCATTGAAGTAGAAGACATGGTTGTCCCCATCTATCAGAGCCAGCATCTATATATGTTAATTTCAAGGACAGGTACGGCATATCATTTCAGTTAATACAGCATAAACTCCTATAGAAATCTAATGAGAAAAGTATCTAATATGCGCAATAGTATTATTCTCTGTATAGTACGGATGAAAGCCATCTTATGTTCTCCACAAAAGATGGTTAGTGGTTAGGTGATGTGCTAGTTCAAGTAGGTGCATTACCTATAGAGCACCAAGTGAATAACCAATTCAGATACCTGGGCCAAAAAAAAAAAAATTACAAACCAAATTAACACAATCGATCTACTCATAAAAAATTTACCTCATTTCCTTGAGACTGTTAGGAGTTGTAGAGATGCATCCATCCCAAGCTTGAACTTTATGGATTGACTGCAATGCAATGAATGTGTTTGCAACTGGTTAGATACACCAAAGTGGTCAGATTTTGGCCTTCAAAAAAAAAGTGGTCAAATTTTGGCCCAACTTCCATTCCTTCTCCCCCTATCTTTGTCAAGTCACACAAATCACCATGGTGATTGCAGAGAACACTTCCAATTCCTCTTAAGTATCAACATCTAGCTTCCTTTCTCTTCAGCTTCACCTTTATTTCCACTCTTCAGGTTCGGACATGACAAACACTCCAAGACTCCTAAAAGTGACCTGTATTACTCCACTGTTCGATAAGTGACCCTATAAGTGTCATTATCGTGGGTATGGGTGCGTCCAAGAACATGCTGATCTTTGTGGTGCGAGAAATCTAAGCATTAAGTATGATACTAGGGATATTACATGAATAGCTTTGATGGATAGTATTATCTATAGAATACATGGGAGCACATGCTCACGTAGTTGCCAAGCTGAGGAATAGATTTGGAAAGCACTGGAAGATTGGGTAATGTGAAACACCTAATTTCCACCATCTGTAACAGTATTGCAAGTACTAAGAAAATATAAAAAGTAAATAGTGTATTGTGAGGATTAGATAGAAAAAAAAGGGGTTATTGTGAGAACAAGTGGGTTTTGGCACTACGATCTTGCTACATAACATTCTACTGTCCAGGGTATTTCCAGGTCTGACCCATCATAGCCGCAGATCAATTCCTAAGTCCAGACTCTTAAGAAGCCCGTTCCTCTCCACAAAATTTGATATTTCATTGGCTTCTTGTGCATTCATTTTATGGCTTTATTGTTTCTTGTTACTTGTTGATATGTGTATCTAAAAAGTACTTACATTTTGCCCAGAATATGCAGCTGTTCCTAAATTTGAGACGATAAACAGCAAACAGCAAATTTGAAGCAATTCAATTGAATGTAGAGATCATAATCCATTGATTAGAAAGGTTAAACTTCTTCTTTGTTGATCAGTAAAGCACAATGTAAAGACCATGATCCATCCATACCAAAAACAGCATGATCAAAAAGGCAAATTCACGATTTCCTTACACTAATAGAATTGCCATTGTACAAACAAGATACAATTCCTCATCATGAATCCATGATTCCAAGTACTGTAAATACCATTCAGTAACAAATGGAAACATGGAAAGAAAAAAAGAACTCAGTAACTAAAAAAATGTTTTGCTCCGCTTTAAATTACAAATAGTGTGGTCTGAAGGAAAAGAAGGAAATGAACAGAAATTAAATTGGAATGAACAAGAAAATGCCAATCAACATTTACCCATTTACTGAATAACGGCAGGGAACCAAATTGAGAACTACCGCTCCAGTCAAGCAATGAGCCTTCTCCGTTCACTCCCTAAATCACCAAAGAATCCCAATCAATAAAACCCCATGCAGGGACCAAATCCTAATGTTCTCTGATCCTCAACTGCCCCGTCGAGCAAAAGAATTATGGGAAAATCCGATGCCCCCAAATCAAGAAGAAAATGTGTCGTGTTTATCCTTAATCTTTGGAATCTGCCATCTCTTGAAAACTAGGAGCCCAACAACAGCAACCTGCAAGATCCCAGCGATCCCTGCGAACAAGAACCCGATTTTCTTCCCCAGATTGATCTTCTTAGTCGGATGATGCCGATTATCTTCACGACCTTGGTGCTGATTACCGTGAGAATGCCATGGTCTTTCCGTGATGTTCCGCTTCGAATGATGTCTGGATTTTGGGGGCGAGGGTGGAGGCGGGGGCTGGGAAGGGGAAGGAGGAGGTGGAGGGGGAGGGGAAGGAGGAGGAGGAGAAAGAGGGGGAGGAGGAGGAGGGGAAGGAGGAGGAGGAGAAGGAGGAGGAGGAGGAGGAGGAGGGGGAGGAGGAGGGGTAGGCGATGGTGGTTGAGATGATTCCTCCGTGGGGTTTACTGCCCCATTGGGGACAACCGGCAGCGGTGATACTGGCGTCGATGTTGGTGGAGTGGGAGGCGGTGGTTGTGACGACAGCAGAGCTGGCGATAGTGGCGGAGGCGGCGACACAATCAACGGTGAAGAAGCCTCCAACAAAGACTCTGCCAGCAGAGGACAAATGCTACCAGTAACTACCCAAACAATGAAGATTGAGGTCAATAATAACCGTTCCATGAAGAAGAAAGAAGAACACTCTGCCTCAAGGGGAACTGGGGGTTAGTGTTAAGGTTTCCTTAGCCACCCTGCATCTAGGTCTCGTCTACCTTTCTTTTTCTTCTTCTTCAGATTTAGCGAAATGGGTCTCTCGTGTGTTCTTCAAAACTGCATTGCTTCAAGCAGAACTAGGGTTAGGGTAAGGTATTGGTTGCTTCTCTGAATCTGGGTATTCGTCCTTTCTTGTATTTTCAGCAGATTTAACGAAATGGGTATTCAAGAGATCTACATGAGTACCTTGATTTCATCTTATTTCAGTTGAGAGTCCATGAAAATGGTTCCGTGTTCTTCTCCTCAGAGACCTGCCAAGAGAGAGAGAGAGAGTCTGCCCGGTTTCAACGGTTGGCCAAATTTGGGTGAGAAAATCACCAAAGACGCGTGATTTGGGAAGCTAAAAGAGAGAAATACAGCGCACACAGAGAGAGGAGTGTACTTTGGGTCAAAATTAGGGCACGCTGGTGCGGTGTTTTGCCTAATTTGATTCATAAGAATGATCAGCTGCTATGGGTTTCATTATTAGTTAGTAAACATATGATAAACGCACAAGAAGAGCCATGTGGCACACTCTTAGTGGCTTCTGACCGTATGGATGTTTGGACAGTACCTCGATGGACCTCTAAACCAAAACTCAGCCTGATTAGTGATTTCTAAACGATTCGATTGAAGTTATTTTCATGGGTTGATATTAACCGTAGGAATTCGAGCATTATTGAGCGTTATTTGGGTGCAAAGATCCAAAGGTTGTAAACCACTAAGCAGGATGATTTTTGGTTGTTAGGTTCATTGAGAGATTGGCCAAACATCCATACAGTCATCTTCCACTAAGAGTGTGTCACATGTCCTGTATTTTGCATTAACAGAATCATTTGTCAGAACGCTGTGACAGAAGCTTTACTCAAAGATATGAACTCCTTTGACCTGTCATTTGCTGAGCTATTATATGATGCAGAAGACTGTATCAAATTTTTGATGTCGAAGTCCCTTAAATTGCCACGTCGTACACTCTTTCGGGCTCACTGTCCCCTGAATGTTTGGCCCACACCTTGGTGCTCCGATACACCAAAAATCAGCATGATTGATGATTTATAGCCATAGGATTTGAGCATTTTTTTGATGGGCTTCATGAACTGACATATGGATTGGATGCAAGCCCATAATGAAAAGTGCTCAAATCCAATGGCTAGAAATCAGCAATGACAATGATTTTTGGTGTGCAGGTCCACCAAGGTATGGGCCAATCATTCAGGTACCCAGTGGGCCCGAAAGAGTGTAGTACGTGGCAAATTGAGCGACTTCTATATCATGGATTTATCCGTCATTGCTTATCGTGTGGAATACGGATCATTTGGGTCATGTTGTCTCCATCCATGGGTTTTGATGAGATACCAAGGGCCCATCATACTTAATGGACCTGCCTCAAGAGTCTTGGTGGCCACTCCTTCATAATTATCTACTACTCAATTGGTGGGCCCTCTCTCAATGGTCCCATGTGAGCAATTCACTGTAATCTTCAAGTTGCACAATTCCTACCCATCTAGCCCATTGTAAACCCAAGGTCAATTTGTCATATTGGTAATATAGGAGTCCGGTTTGCATAGGACCAGGTCCTATACAAAGTTTGATAGGACCCCTCCTAAACAATGTCACGTGGTTAGGGTTGTCAACGGCGGTTAGGGTTGTCAACGGATACTATTTGTATATTTGATTTCTCGGTCAGTGTTGACCCAAGTTGACTACCAAATTTTGTATTAAAGGGCGAAAGTGCCTTCGTCTTCAACTTTAGAACAAGGGTTTGGGTTTAGGCCAAAACCCAAACCCCAAATCAAAAATGAAAAGAGGAGATTAAAAATGAAAATTAAAAACCCATGTTGGTAACCTTGAAATTATTTTTTGACTTTTTGATGAATTAAGCAAATATTGAGAAGAAAAAACCTCCAAAAAATAGATAAAACTCACGAAGGCATATTTTAAAATTGAAAAAGTTTAAAATATAAATTGCTTTGTCTTGTTTTTCGTTTATGTTAATAAAAATTTTAAAACTAAAATTTTATGCTTTTTTTTTTTCTTTAAAGCTTGGGTTTTAAATTATTGCCCGAGTGGTGGCCGGCTGGCAATGAGACTCCGGTTGGTTGGTTGTCGGTGATGGACGGCAAACCCATTGGAATCTCTTGGCTGGCCGTCCACCACAGCCGTTTGATTTGGGGTTTGGGTTTTTGCCCAAACCCTTGTTCCAAGGTTGAAGACAAGGGCATTTTTGTCATTTAATAAGAAAATTAGTAATCAACTCGGGTCAACACTGGTCAATTGACAGTACATCGAGTCATAGGGGGGTATGTCAGCTTTTTCAAATTGTGGGGGGTATGTCAAAAATTCCCTAGATTTAATTGAAACCAAAAGTGTTTATTTCTAATTTCTTAGGGGCCGTTTGGCAAACCAGTGAAAACAAAAAATAACTTATAAATTAAGTTGCTGAATTTAAAAGTTGCCAAAGGAAGCAACAGTTTGTTTGGTAAAACACCGACTTATAAGTCAAAAAGTCATTTTCTTATAATTTTATATACATTATATTCTAATAAACCATTAATAAATATTATATACCAATATCATATAT
Organism: Euptelea pleiosperma; assembly: GCA_035048495.1. Classification (NCBI taxonomy): domain Eukaryota; kingdom Viridiplantae; phylum Streptophyta; class Magnoliopsida; order Ranunculales; family Eupteleaceae; genus Euptelea; species Euptelea pleiosperma. The sequence goes on along the minus strand of CM068549.1, from coordinate 32,165,093 downwards.
GTTATTTTTTTTCAAATTTTTTTAATTTATAAATGGTCAGTATTAAACGACGCACCAAGTGAGTCATTCTATGGATAATTATTTTTTCAAAAAATAGATGGTCTATCCACACTTCATAATGTGAGGTTTACAAGGCTAAAATTGACATTGGGAAAGATTCACTTAAAAGTAGAAGCGTCGGTTCTGCAATTTTTTTTTGACTTTCGCTTCTACCAAAAGCAAGAAGTAAAAAATATTTGCTTCCACAAAAAGTAAATTTTTGACTTTTGAGAAGCAATGCCAAAATGGATACCCAAACAAACTTTTCTACTTTTTTGCTTTTGGAAGCAAAAAAGCAACTTATTTCGGTGTCACCAAGGGCCCGTTTGGGAAACCAGTGGAAGCAAAAAGTAACTTCTAAATTAAGCTGCTGATTTTAAAAGTTGTCATATGGAAGCAAAAGTTTGGTTGGTGAAACACCGACTTATAAGTCAAAAAGTGAAAAAGTTAGTTTGGCATGAATTAAGTCAAAAAATCTTATAATTTTATATACTAATAAACCATTAATAAAGATTATAAACGAATATCACATATGTTGTTTTTTTTCAAATTTTTTTTAATAATAAATGGTCAGTAATAAATGACGCACTAGGTGAGTCAATTTATGGGTAATTATTTTTTCAAAAAAGAGATGGTCTACTAACCTACTCCTCAGCAAACCATTCATGTTTTTTCTCCTTCATAAGATATTTTCTATCTACACTTCATAATGTGAAGTTTACAATGGTAAAATTGGCATTTGGAAAGATTCACTTAAATTAAAAGCGTCGGTTCCACAAATTTTTTTGACTTTTGAGAAGCAATTCCAAAATGGATATCCAAACAAACTTTTCAACTTTTTTGCTTTTGGAAGCAAAAGAGCAACTTATTTCGGTGTTGCCAAACGGGCTCTCAATCTTTAAAAAAATGATTTCAGAATTTAATCGTAAGATCGATGTTTTGCTTGATTGATTCTTAAATAATATCAATTTTTGATAGCGTGTATGTTTTGCTTGTCAATTTTGAACCTAAAATGGACAAATCCTTATTGCCTACAACACTCTATTTGCACTTGTCACCTTCCACATTCATGGAGTATGTCCAAATCAAAGAAGCGACATTTTGACCTAGAAATGTTGCTACGTTTGATCTTGAATCTCTTGATTTGAGCTTTAAAATTGCATTAAAATTTGCAAAGAAGTAAATTAAGGAAAGTGAACTAACTTGATTATACGAGCGTGTAAGATTTTAGTAAAAAAATAGACCAACTTATAGGGAAATGTATATGGGTGGTAGATTTATGGTCTAACAAGCCCATGAACATGGTTTTGGCCTGTATGGCCTTGGTTTTAAAGTCCCTAGGGATTTGTTTTATGGGCCAACAGGTCCATGAACATGATTTTGGACTGTAAGGCCTTGGTTTTAAAGTCCCTATGGACTTTAATGGGCCAATAAGCCCATGAACATGGTTTCTGCCTGTATAGCCTTGGTTTTAAAGTCCCTATAGGCTGTTTTATGGATCAATAGGCCCATGAACATGGTTTTGGCCTATATGGCCTTGGTATGTGTAGCTAGTCCATTTATCTGCCGGGCCATAAAATTAACCCAGGTCTGGCCCATTGAGACTGTAAATGCAGCCCAAGCCTGGGACCATTAGTTCTGGTGTCTAAAAGCCCATTGAGACAACTTGGCCTATTAACACACCTAAGAAGCAGGTGTTGAATGGTAATATTGGTTCGGTTCCAATATTGACCAACCCAAAACCGGAACCAATGAATTGTTATTATCAGTTCATAAAACTGGATTTTGAGTTTCTGATTCTCATTCCGATTCGATTCCAGTTAAACGGGTACAAATTGACAGCCCTATCCGAGCCCCTCAGTCCCTTTACAGGGCCCCAAATATCAACAGAGTGTCCTTCATGCTTTGCTAGGTAGGGAAGGGCGTCCTTCTCGCCACCAAGATCCCACGAGGCCCAAACCTAAAAAAAAATAAGAACAAAAGGATATGACGTTGAATGGTAAAAGAGTAAATAAAAAGTTAGAAAAACAAAAAATGGTCCCCAGGAAGGGGTCACCAGGGGTGGTGTGTGTTGTGACATGTTGGAATTGAAGAGACAAGGAGAGGAAATAAATGAGGTAATGGGATCATGGTCCTTCATGGATTCCCGATCATGGAACATGTCTGCATAGAAAGTGATGCCTTAAGTGGGTCCGGACCCACATGAAATCAATCTCATCTAAGGATCTATGTAGTCAAAATTTGAATTGTTGGAATGATCTCAACCACTCGATATGCAGACCTTTTCTTTGGATTGTTTGCTTTAACTAGCTAATAAGTTTATCTAAAGATGCTTAATTAAAACATCGATAGGAAGAAAAAAAACGAACCCACCAATATATAAGAACTATAAAGGCCTAATAAATAACGTAATTCTTCCAAGTGCTTCCTGCTTCTGCCCTAATTAAACTTGGGACACTGTTTGTTTGTTTGTTTGTTTGTTTTTATAACGGATTCGGACCTCCTCCATTACGTTACATAATTTTTCAGTTATAACGAAAATAACGACCGTTATGTCTGGAAAAGTTTCAGGAAAAAAATGGCCGTTATTTTCATTATTTTCCGTTTTTTGAAAACTCAAATTTCAAAATTCAAAATTTGAATTCTGGTGCCATTTTTTCCGTTATTTTCTGTTATTTTTTGTTATTTCCCATTTTTGCCCTTGAGCGTTATTTTCATTATAACGGAAAAAACAGTAATGTCCCCAGTCCGTTATAACGACCCCTTTTAAACCTTGATTTGAAGCAAGATTAGTTTATTATTATAGCCTCTACCTTTTTTTTATGAAATAACATAGGTAAACTTAGTAAATTGTACGGAAAATTTTTAAAAAGAAAATAAACTTTAATTTATTTACAAAAACAAAAATAAGTGTCTAACATTCCCAAGAAAAGTAACTAAACGCCCTTCGAAAGGGCGTTTCTCCCTGACAAATATAAAAGTTGAAATGACTGACTGTTTCTCCGGACAAAAGCTGAAAAGGCTGACAGACGCCCTTTAAAAGGGCGTTTGCCCATAGATGAGTAAAACTTTTGTCCCGATATGAGCCACATAGCACACTCTTATCGGACGATGACCGTATGGATGTTTGGCAAATCACTAGGTGGACCTACACACCAAAAAAGAAACATGATTAATGGTTTATAAGCGTTGGATTGAAGTTATTTTCATGGGTTGATTTTAATTGTAAGAATTTGAGCATTATTTGAGTGCAAAGATCCAAAGGTTGTAAATTACTAATCAGGCTGATTTTTGGACTGCAGGTCCATCAAGGGACTAATCAAACATCCATACGGTCAACGTCCACTAAAAGTGTGCCACGTGGCTCGTATTTGGACAAAAGTTTTACTCCTCTATGGGAAACGCCCTTTTAAAGGGCGTTTGCTAGGTACAGATGCCCTTTAAAATGGCGTTTGTTAGCATTTTTAGCTTTTTCACTCAATTTTTTCACCTTTTATTTCTGTCAGGGAAAAATGCCATTTCAAAGGGCCTTTAGTTACTTTTTTTGGGATTACCAAAAATTTATTTTTGTTTTTGTAAATAGATTAAAGTTTTTTTTCTTTTTAGAAATTTTCGGTCAATTGTATTAGTCACGTAACTGTGAAGTCAAATTTCGAACATTGGGACAAATTTGATCAAACATATGTCCGACTTAAAGCGCTGACTACCAGTTCTACAATACGAACATGAAAGTCGACTATTCAAGTTAGGTGGAAGTTTTTTGAGAGAGAGAGAGAGTAGAGCTTCCGGGAGAGTTCAATTGTTGGATTCCTTGATTTCCTTCTACAATAAGGGAAGGTCCCTATTTATAAGGACTTAGAGGAAGTGAGACTTCCTGTCCCTGTTGCCCAAGATGGTCACACGTTTGAACGAGTCGACTCTCCCTTCCGCCAAATCAAACTTTTCGTTCGGTCAAACAAGTCAGTGAAGTAGTCTTAGTATAAGGATTATAATGAGGTGGTCCAACGAGTTACAATCTAAAGACAAAAATACACCCGTTGCATGGATCTCGAGGGACACGTTCTGACCATTTTTTGGCACACAATAACAAAACTAAAGGGTACATTAATCTTTTAAATCTAACCTTTATTTACTAAATTTTCTTTTTACTGTATTGGCATCTTTTTAGAAATGTTCTTTTTTTTTTTTTTTCATTTGAAAAATTACAAAAACTCATAATTTACAATCCACAAGGTGATTTGCAGTAAAAAAAATGGTAGGGTTAGAAAGCTCTCCAATGATATCAATTTACTAAACATTTTTATTAATTATAAGTTTTGTATTTTTATTAAATTACAAGTTTTATAATACCTCATTGTTTAAATTCCGCGCGCTTAGTATTTTAATTCTATTACTTAAGCTCCACGTGCGTCGCTGGTATATATGTTCATACCCTATGTGGATCAAAGGCTCCAAAGAGAGATGAATATTCGCATGAAGTTGATCACTTTCCTTATTAGGGAGAGCTTGCACGAAAAAATTGAAAGCATATATATATATATATATATATATATATATGTATATATAGGGACGGGCTCGGTGGACACCCATTTTGGTGTACCCACGTAGAAGATGAATCAATGGCTAATTTTTAGTGAGGATGATCTCCTCACCATATAGATTACCCCCAACAAAAAATCAGCCCGAAATTTCTAACCCCATCAAATGTGGTTTTCAAGTTAAACAGTAAAAGTGGACGGTGCATAATTCTTGAACTTCTAAACCAGTCTATGAATATCGGAATGATTTGACTTTTTGTGACGAATCTGTGGGTACGCCAAAATGGGTGTAAAAAATGAGGGTCCCCCGAGCCCGACCCATATATAAAGCGATCACCGTAAAGCATAATGAGGACACGTGGCACACATGCAAGAGATCAGGTCGTGAGCGGAAAAAATGAGCACACAGTACGTAAATTTCAAAGCTGGAAAAGGGTTGGAAGTTGATCGGTGATGCAACAGGACGGGCCAGCCAAGCCATGCATGCAGAGAAACCCTAACCTCTAGACCTAAAGTATCTGTAGGGCGGCACAGAGAGAGAGAGGGAGGGAGGGAGGGAGAGAGAGAGAGAGAGAGTAGGGGTGCAGAGGAGTGATAGAGAAATGTCTCTGCTTCAACGCATCAAGTATCTTGTCCTATAGATTTTGTCTGCGCAGTCTCTCTGCAAGTTTTTGAGGATTTTAATCGAATCTCTCCCTAAATTTTCTTACTCTGCCAACCCCTCAACAACGTACGCTCGTCTCTACGACCCTTCGCAAAAATAAAAATCAAATTTTGAAGAACTCATCAAAGAACAGCAAAGATTTTTTTGTTCCTTCCCTTGTCCTCATATCATTCTTGAGTACCAATGAAACTGAGTAAAACTTTGACGACAGCGGACTGTCATTGAGACCGATGGATCATGATGGTCACTGACTAGCCACACATCCACGCATCAGAGAAAGGCACACATCAAACACGTTTCACGTGTCCTAAATTCATAGGTGCACCATCTTAACAAATTAAGGTGGCACACAATTTAAGGAGCCTCTTACTAAACAACAAAATTACAAACCTCTATCATCGATTCAGTTTCTTTTGGGTGGGGTTCAGGACTTTTAAGGATAGAATAAATACAAGATCAGTGCAGAGCTTTTTATTTGTTTGGCTTTCACGGATTACGAATCGTGAATTTTACTTCGCTTTGATGGTACAAAGTTATTCCATCTTTGAGGCGTCTTCCCAAACAAATCACCCCATTTCTCAGAGGAGTAGAACTTGAATCATACCACTCTTACGTCCTGGTCCCATCAAGGACTCGACCCTCTCTATCCATGGGTCAACCCGCATTCCCGAGTCAAGGCATACGCCTGATAGGTTAAACTTTGGTCAATTTGGTTAATATTTAGTTTAAAGTTCGAATTTCTCCACTGGTATATGCACCGTTCGCGACATATTTCGCATGCATCATCTGGAACTAGTAGCACATCTTGGGATCGGGCCGGGCCAAATCATCCAGTAAGGGGGAAACTACACCAATTTCTCATATAGTAGGATCATGGGTTATAAATTTTCAAACCATAATGTACGTGCTAACTAAAACATTTTCTATCCTTGGTTCATGTTTCAACATCTGAGATTGGTGAATAGATGTTACAGATAGGGTGGGTGCAACATTGGAGAACTGTTTGAATTGTTAAATCCAGAGTAGTTGATGTACAAAGGTAAAATTCTGGGTGTTAATACATCCTGGCCTATTAACTCTTCTTTCTTCTATGAATTCTTTCTCTATACCAAAACCTCTGTAACTCATTCATTCCAAAGAGCAAACATTGGAAATTGATGAACCACATTTGTCTGCCGACCATCCATCCAATTCACATTCCCAACCCCACCATTGCTCGCGCTGCTATGATCATCACCAATGTCACTGCTCTCATACTTCAGAGCATGCAGAGAGAAGAACGTTTGAGGGTAGTCTTTGTACTCGCTCTGTGAAGCATTAGATGGTTTTGGGCTTCCTGAATGTACTAAAGAGACCGCATCATTGTTCAGGTTCTGTTGTCGTTGTAGATCGTCTGTGGTGGTGGTGTACACAAATTCATCACCAGAACCACCATTTGTTATGGCAAGGGGCTGAGACGGGGCAGAGATACATTCGTCAGAATCAAGTTGGGGGCGCTTTGCAAGATCACTGCCAATGAGGGTAGTGCTGGCACAAATACGCTTTACATCATACTTGCTAATTTCAAAGTTGGTGACCGCGCTTATCCCTCGAAATTTGATTGCAGCAATGTCATAGGCTTCAGCAGCTTCCTCCTGAGTGCCTGCCTAGAAGTTTTAGTAACATACACAAAGAAAGTACTGCCATTAAATTACTACAAGGAAGAAACACCAAGTTGGAAGCTTACTGAATGTTCCAAGGTACAAGTCCTTGTTGCCTGCAACCCTCCCTATTCGAGCTTGCCACCTTCCATGTTGATGGTGTCTGTCCAGATTAAAGAAACCACGTTGAGACAGTAATGCTGTTAGGAGCAGTCTTGATTTGAGTTTTAAAAACACAAAAAAATTGCAAAAAAAAAAAAAAAAAACAAACAAACTAAGACTTCAATAATAAATTGTTTTACAGAACCTCGTCACTCCTCTGTATACGGACGCCCCTCTTGAGAATCCACTGCTTTTCCTGAAAAACAAACAAGAACAGATGAACCAAACAGAAAGAGCCCCCAAAACACACAACAATGGAGTGCCACATGCTTTCCCCATTAAAACTACCAATTTGTCGAGACATTTTCATGGGATAAGGCTAAAAAGAAATTATTTTTGCATACAATCCACATTGTTTTTTTTCTTGTTTTAAGCGAGACCAAGATGAATTTTTTTTAATTTTTGGGGAGGCTGGGGGGGGGGGAAGAACAGCGAGAGATACCTTCTTAAGTTGGCTACAAATTCCTGCCTGGTCATGTTCTTCATCTCTTCAAGCTCTTTCTCGTAAGTGCTCAGCTAGTATGGAGAATTGAAAAGAAAAGAAACGTAAACCAACTTGGTTATAAAGTTGAGTTTTTGCAGAAAGTATGAAATCCAACCAACTTACAGGGAAATTTATATGGGTTGTAGGACCCCAGTACTTCAGTGCAGCTAAATCATAAGCCCTCGCAGCCTTTTCTTCTTTATCATACCCACCTGATAAAAAATTACAAAAAAAAAAAAAAGTATGCAAATAAATAAACAACGCACACCATCCAATGCTTCTTGATATATTAGTACAGATACGAGATAATACCCACTAAAATTAATGTGAAACAAGTAAGAAAAAATTGAAGGAAAAGATGAAACAAAGAAAGGGAATTTCAGCTTACCAAGATAAACTGCTCGAGCGAAGAAACAGTGACAAACAAACATCATGAAAAATAGCCGTTAGTTCGTGGATTCTTCGATCAAAAACAAAAAACTAGCATAAAAAAGAACTAAAATAGATTTCTAAAGCTCTCACCCTGCCTTCCTTTCCTCGATTGTCCTTCCCTTCTGCAACTGTTGTCCCACAAATGGGCCTCGTATCTTCCAGTCCATCGATGCCTATTTTTTTTAAAAACAACCATCCAAACAAGGAGGCAAATAAGAGAGATTCTTTGACAGAAAATTAAAGAACAAAACTCGAGATTATTTAATAAAGAATGATCAAACTCAAAATGGAACAAAACCCACCTCGTAACACCACGATATTGAGAAGTTCTTTGTCCAAATGTATCGATTGATTTACGAGGAACTGGTTCTCTACTGACAGACTTCCCACCTGGTCGTTTTCGATTCTCCGTCGGCGTAGACGGAGAAACACTAGATACTCCTGTCTGCGAGCCAGGGTTCATAGAGAGTGAGAGAGGCTGAAAGTTACAGTTGCTTGCTTCGACAGAAGATTTCTCGCTTGAAAATGGGGTTTGACGCAACCATGACTTGAACCCAGAAATTGAAGTTGCACTTTCAAGAGGAACATGGTGATACATGTTGTTATGAGAGTTGGGATTTTGATTGGAGTTTTGAAGGTGCACAGTGGGGATAATGGTTTGTGGGTTTCCGTTGTAATGGTGTTGAGGATAATGGAAAGCTTGGATCAATGGAGATGGATTTGTGAGACTCTCTTCTCTTTCCATCTCTCCATTAGTGTTGAAGGTTGGAGGTATGTTTACGTTGATTCTAGAACCACTGTTGGGATTTTGATTTCTATGGTGGAACGCGTGATCTTCACTTTGATAATAAACGTTGTTTTCTTGGGTAGAGTTGGAGTACCCACCCAAGAAATTTTCAAGCTTTGGTCCTTCTTTCTCATATCTCCAATCTACAAGCAAACCCATTACAGGAAAAAAAAATCAAAACGGCAAAAAGATAAGATAGTAGAGCTTCAAGGACTATTGATGATGTTCCTTTGTACCTCCACCATGATCAGACCGCCTGAAATCGTCCATAACACAAAGAGAACCATCAGAACGCAAGGGCATGACCGACATATGAGAGGAGAAACCTCCTTCGTCTTCTCCTCCAAAGCCTTCATCGATGCTCAGGTGTGGAGTCAGAGAGAACCCCAACCAATTACTCATATTCTCACTAAAAAAATCAGATAAAACCCAAATCTCCTCAATCTCTGTGTCTTCCTTCTTGGGTTTTGGTTTTTGAGCTCAAACTTCAAAGGAGAGTTGAGTTTTTTACTTCTAAGTTAAAGAACATAACCCGAAAAACGAAGGATACCCAGAAAACCCATCACCACGACCACCTGAGTTTTTAAGTATGAGTAGATGTAAAATTGGATTCTCTACTTTATTTTAATGGCCTCGGACTTCGTTCCTCCCTCCAGTTGTTTAAACTTTGCAGAGTAGCGAGAGGCCAAATTGAATTCAGAAGCGAAATAACTCTTTCTTTCTTTCTTTCTTGTCTTTCCATCGTTTTACCGACCTATTTAATAGGTAAATGACGGAGGACGTCTTCCTTCGTGTCTTTACTGTTTGATGATACTCATCATCTAGACTACTGTCTCACACATCTCGAGGACCATCACCTAGCCGTTGGGTTCAAACATTATTTTTGGGTACAAAATCCAACAGCCAGAAATCATTAATCAAGATTATTTTTAGTGTGTTTATGATTTATCTACCAATGGGTCCAAACAAATGAGCTAGTAAGGCTGCCAGAGTCCTCTGCATTGATGCATCGGGAGTCCCCGCATCTAAATTTTTTCCTGATCAAGGAGTAAACCTTCGCTCACTGCATGCTGTGAGGGAAGCCGATCACAGCACACAGTACGAGCCAAGTGGCACACTCTTAGATGGCGCTGACCGTATGGATGTTTGGCCAATCCCTCAGTGGACCTGGAAACTAAATATCAGCCTGATAGTGATTTACAACCTTTGGATCTTTGCTCCCAAATAACGCTCAATAATGCTCAAATTCCTACAGTTAAAATCAATCCATGAAAATAACTTCAATCCAACGCTTAGAAATCAATGATCAGGTTAATTTTGGTTTGTAGGTCAACGTAGTGATTGGACAAACATCCATACGGTCAGCGCCCTCTAAGAGTGTCACGTGGCTCGTATTGTGTGCTGTGCTCGTCTTCGCTCACAGTATGCCGTGAGTTCCTGATTAAGAACTCCTCTTCAGACTGACAGAAACACAACTCAGTTAATTCCCTAAATTTACATACAATGTGACCACCACCCGCATTAGCACGCGTTACTTGACCGGGTCTGACCGCTAATGGTGTTGAGCATAATTTTAAGAGTAAAACTTCGCACGCTTGACAACCCACAATTCCGCTTTGGTGTTAATCAAACTAGGCTCAGAGAGTGGGGAATAAAACAGAAATTGAACTCGAGACCAAGGTTTAAAGGGGACCGTTATAGCGGTATAACGGACTGGGGGCATTACCATTTTTTCCATTATAATGGAAAAAAATGCTCAGGGGCAAAAACAGGAAAATAATGGAAAAAAAATGAAAATAACGGAAAAATAACAGAAAATAACGGAAATAACAGCCTTTTTTTCCACAAAACTTTCCAGAAAATAACGGTCGTTATTTTCGTTACAACGGATTCGGACCTACCCCGTTACATTATGGTCTGTTAAAACGCCCAGAATTATTTTCCGTTATAACAAATCCGGTCAAGCCAGTAAAAGGGATTTTTACTCTTGGCACATTGTTCAAAGGAGGAAATCTACCTATGTGGGTTTGACCCCATGATCTCTCGAAAGTGAAGGATACACACCAACCATTTGAGCTGCCATAATCTAGATCAGTAATTTTAAAGGCATGTGAGGCTTACAACTTGAGATGCGTCTCAGGTCAAGAGCTTTTAGAAAACATCCTAAGACTCATTCAAAAGGTGTTTACACATTTGAGGCGTACGCCTCACTCCAAGAGACATTGATGAGGTGAGGCGTGCGTTTTGTCAAGGCTTATTGGATTGGGCATACGTCTTAAATGTGCTAGTTTTTTTGACATGTTGTTTTAAAAAAGAAATAAAAAAAAGTAAAATATTAAAAAAAAAAAAGTTTCAAAAAAGACCTAACATAAATCTTTGAAGGACTTCTACTATATGAAAGAGCCGATCTTGTTTGTATCCTTTGTAAGATAATCCAGATAAGGGTTGAAGTGGACAAAACTCTATAATTGGAACTGAAAGTCCATACGCACTTAGAAAAATCAATCAGAATTGCATATCAGCTGAGATTGCTAAAATTGTACGAAGATTTCAAAAAAGTTGAAAAACTCAAGCAAATCATCAAAAATATAGAAACACTATGTCGTTCTCATCAAATACATAAGAAGCACAAACAGGCATCCCTCCGATTATGAGAACTTAGGCACTTTCTGCAACTCCCATGTGCTACACGCTGATCATTGTGAATATGAAGCCTTGGATGAGAAATGCATCCAACTGGTAGAACTTGCAGTCATAATTGTTGACTTCCCAAAAATCGACCTGGTTGCTACTCCTCAAGCAACGAGCTGCTCGAGTCATGTCGGTGACATTTTTGTTGACTCTTTCTAATATCCGTCTTATAGACTTGCGTCTTGATATTTCATGCGGGCACAAATAGTGAAATAGGTGCCATGTTGAAAATAGGTAATTTCTTTTAGTTAATATTGAATTTTGACACGAAAATAGGTGCAACGTTGTGATAGACCATATATGAGCCATGTGTCACACTATTAGAGCATTGACCGTATTGTCAGCAAAGTGATGATTGACTCTAAATGAATTGATTTAACACTTCACTGACGGCCCATGGTCGACGAATTCGATGATCACCCACAATATGATCCATGTGGCACATTTTTAGAGGACACTGACCGTGTGGATTTTTGCCAATCCCTAGGTGGACCTACAAACTAAAAATCAAGTTGATTAGTAATTTCTAAAAGTTGGTTAATGCAGATTGCTACCACGGAGTAAAACTTTGATGACGGCGCACAATATGAGCCACGTGACACACTCTTAGAGGACTCGGATCCATTAGTGATTTTATAGGCGTTGGATTGGATTTATTTTCATGGGTTGGTTTTAACTGTGGGAATTTGAGCATTATTGACCATTCTTTGAGGTACAAAGATCCAAAGGTTTGCAATCACTTATCAGGCTGATTTTTGGTTTGTAGGCCCACCTAACGATGGGAAAATCATCCATACGGTGAGAGTCGTCCAAGAGTGTGCCACGTTGCTCATATTGCGCACTATCGTTGGCCTTGATTAGTCGCTGCCACACCGCCCCTAAAAACACTCTCCTTTGGGGGTTGTTTAGTTGTGGCAAGTCTATTCCAAATGTAGTCTCTTACGAGTGTAGGAAAGAATTTTTTGATGTTGGCCATCAACAGCGCTCTCTCATGTTGTTCGCCTTTAGGAACCGCCATGTATACTATAGGGAGACCCCACATGAATTGAAAGGGAAGGTTGCCGTGGGCCCTGCCCTTAATATAGTAATGGATCTTGACCGTTTTTACTGTAACGGTCTTATAATAACATATAGGAAAAAGATGGAACAAGGTATGCCTGAAACTGTAGCAAATGCGGAACCAGGATTTTTGTTACTCACCACTGTCATCTGGGTCCACTGACCGCATGGATGTTTATCCCACCCCTTGGAGGATATACACACGAAAAATTACCCCGATTGGTAATCTACAACCATTAGAGTTTAGCATTTTTTAGAACTTTTTAAGGCGTTCTTATAGCCGTTGAATGCAACCATTTTTTGAGTCCTAAAACCAACGGCTAAAAATCATTAAACAAGCTGATCTTTGGTACGAATGTCTATTAAGAGGTAGGCTAAACATCCATGCGGTCAGTGGGTCCAGATGGCAGCGGTGACTACCAAAATTGCCGCTTCCGCAAATGAAAAGATCTCAGGTATACCTTGTTACGTCACGACCCTAACATATAACAACGTAGGGGCCCTTACTGTAGCAACATCGTCCCTAGCTCCAGATGATGGTCATCGAGATTCCCTCCACACGAATCTCAAAGAGAATCACTAGCTCTCGTTGCGATCAACACTGATAACTGAACCATTTCTTAATTTATTGTGAGGTGTCTTTGAGATTCGTAAGTGGGTATCCCGAAGACCATCAATGGAATGTAGCTTGGGACGACTTACTACAGTTTTGTCCTACTTAAAAAGGAAATGAAAAGATATGAAAGATCTTGTGATGTTACATTTACAATGAGATTCATCCTCGATTTTGTAACCTGTGGCGATCAGTACCGTACAGCTGCCAGAAATGGAATCCCCACATCCTGTACTTGTAGACGAGGAGGGGCAGTTTCGTAATTTTAATCTAAAAAGTAAAAACAACGCCTTCGCTGAAACTGAATCTAAATGCATGTGTGCCATCAGATTTACGTGAATGCTGATGATCCTCTTCAAACCATTCAAATGATGGACTAAATTTTGTGATTGGTCATAACTTATAACCACGCGAGTGAAGGGTACGGTGGTAGACTTTGAAGGCGATGAATCGCTCCCATGAAAATCTTTGGTGGGAGCAATCAAGATCATACTAGAATCTCATATTATCCACGCTTCCGTCGAGTAAAACTTTGCTGACCCCAGAGCCCATGACGCCCCAAAATATGAGCCACGTGGCACACTATTAGAGGACTCTGATCGAATGGATGTTTGGCCAATCCCTAGGTGGTAGACCTACAAAGTACAAACCTAAAAACCTTTGGATCCTTGCATCCAAATAATGGTCAATAATGCTCAAATTCTCGAGGTTAAAATCAACCCATGAAAATGACTCCAATCCGACGCTTAGAAATCACTAATCAGGTTGACTTTTTGTTTATAGGTCCACCTAGGTATTGGTCAGACATCCATTGTGGGCGAAATCAACCGTGGGAATATGAGCATCAATTGGGGTAAAAGATGCCAAAGATTTGAAATCACAGCCCATTTTTGGTTTGTAGGTCCACCTAGGGATTGGCAAAGCATCCAAACGGTCAGTGTGACAGTGTCCTCTAAATGTGCCACGTGGCTAATATTGTGGGCTGTCACGACTTTGCTGGTCAGCCAAGTTTTACCCTTTACTCATGTCTGTCCATGCAACAGAGAATTTAAAAGGGGGGCGGGTAGCCTAATGAAGGGTCAGATCAAATGCCTATATATAGAATGTTAGAGTTGGAGAGTTATAGAGATTAGACTTTAGAGAGTAAGACTTCGACGACGGGCTCTGTCATCAAGGCCGATAACAGGGTGCAATAGGAGCCACGTGGCATATTCGTAGAGGACTCTGACCGTATGGATGTTTTTCTAATCCCTATATGGCCCTACAAACAGAAAGTCAGCTTGATTTGTGATTTCAAACCTTTGGATCTTTGTACCTCAAATAATGATCAATAATGCTCAAATTTCCTCGGTTAAAATCAACCCATGAAAACAATTCCAATCCAACGCCTAGAAATCACGAGTAAAACTTCCATCACACGAAATTGTAAATCACACAAAACACAGCCAATGAGTTCTCGGCACGTACACAAGTGCTTTTGCAACGTACCCATGTGCTTTTGCTTTTTAGGTGTATGGGCCGAGAACTCATTGGCTGTGTTTTGTGTGATTTGCAATCCCATTGTGACAGAAGTTTTACTCAGAAATCACTAATCGGGCTGAGTTTTGGTTTGTAGGTGCACCTAATGATTGGACAAACATCCATACGATCAGAGTCCTCTAAGAGTGTTCCACGTGGCGAATGTTATGCCCTGTCATCGGCCTTGATGACAGAACCTGAGAGGAAATGCCTTCATTCAAAAACACAAGTCTCTCTCCCAAAATGCCATGTGAGTACTTTTTACGGCTCACTGACCTTACGGGTATTTGGTCCACCTCTTGATGGATCTACACGTCAAAAATTAGTTCCATTGCTGATTTCTATCCCTTGGATTTAGTATTTTAATATCTTAATATGTGAAAGTTCGATTTGAGCAATTTATTTGGATTCTAAAATTTACCTGTTAGAAATCATCGATCAAGCTGATTTTTGGTATGTAGCTCTATCGAGACGTGTACCAACCATCCATAGGGTCAATGAGCCATAAGGTGAATTCCACGTGTCATTTTTGGAGGCGAGAGTCTAAGCATAGAGCAAATATTTTCTGGCCTTCGGTGCCACAAAGTTTCTTCACCTTCTCCCCTCGGGAAAAAATTCGCTGGCCCCGGGGGACGTCAAACGTCAGTAAAAAATCTGACGCATTGGAGCGACTTTTTGGCCTATCCCTGAGGGACCTACGTACACACCAGAAATCTGCTTGATTGATGATTCATTGGCGTTGATGTGAGCATTTTTCGTAATGGGCTTTAACATATCAATAGGCTTGTTCATGAAGCCCATGAAGAAAAAAAAAAGTGTTATAATCCAACTGATAAAAAGCAGGCCGGGGAGGTGTTAGGGTGTGGGAAGCTAAGCCATGCCACCACTCTCTAGGAAAAACTAGTATAACCATGTCGGCATACAAGGGAGTAGAACTCTGTTGACTGCTGGCGATATAAGAGCATCTCCAACCGTGCTTTATTTCTCCAAAATGGAGAGTTGGCACCCTCCAACCATAATCTAAAAATGGGGTCTCTATTCTAGAGACCCATATTGGTATGTAAAAGTGGTCTCCATTACTGTTCAAGGAATAAAATTCCTACTTTAACTTTTTCATATGTTATGCAAAATTTTAATTTCAGTTGTCTCTTGTACTTTTAAAAGAAAATATATTTTTAGAGATAAAAATGGAGATTGTGGTTGGAGTTCACGCGATAACCAAGGTGTTGTAAAAGTACTTTATATTAAAAAATATTATTTTTCTACTCCAAAATGGAAATCTCCGTTAGAGTTGCTCTAAGTCATTTCGCCTATTCTTGGTGATTTCTAATAGTATGGATGTTTGGCCCAACCCTAGATGGACATTCGGACTAAAAATTAATTTGATTGGCTATTTGTAAGAGTGGGATTGCAGTCGTTTTCATGGGTTGATTTTTTACCATGGAATTTGACCATTATTTAGAGTACAAAGATCCAAAGGTTTGAAATAACTAATCAGGATGATTTTTGGTTTGTGTATGTGTTACGAGGCAAAAGAAACATTCACAATAACCCCAAGACGAAACTAGAGTTTCCTTATCTTTATGTAAAAATACGAAAACACCCCTTAAAAGGATGAAAGACGACCTAATGTTGTGGCTGAGGCAGATACGCTAGGCTTCCACGGTCCCTCTCGTTGATTGCGTACTCGTGAAGGAGAACAACAATCAATCACACTAAGGGAAATAATGTGGGGCTGAGGACGGTGGTAGTGGTAGTGATGGTGGCGGGGTTGGTGGCGGCGGCGACGAAAAGTTAAAATAGAGAAGAAAGAAGGTAAGGATATTTTAGTCATTTTACTTTATAGTAACAACTAACAAGCACGTAGGAACCAACTTCTAACTCCATGCAGCAAAACACAATGTCACAGGCTCCATACCTGTTCTGAGAGCCCTGCATCCAAACACCAATGACCTCCCTGGAAACCGCGCTTTCCCCTCACCTTTTTCCTCCTCCTCCCGCGCCAATACGATGCCCCCTCCGATGGTAAGAAACAAAAACTATTATTTCTTGGAATTAGGGTTTCTCCTTGTTAATGTTTTCAAATCTAGGGGTATTATCCGTTAGAAATGTTTACAGAGAAAAACCAGTTTTGTGCTTGGAGTTATATCGGGAAAAAAAATATATATTTTTGTTTCTTTAATTTGCTGTTCCAAGGCTTCTGCATGGGCAACCCAATGCAGGAACAACCATTAACAGTCAATTCTCACAGAGTTCTCTCAGTGTGTTGAGAGCATTTATGGTGCTCAGAAAGGGAGGTGGAAAGCTACTCTCACTTACTACATATCCATCGTGAGAGGTTTGTTTTTGTGTTTGTGATTTTAGTTTGAATTTTCCCCCTTTTTGTGGTTTTTTTTCTTTTCTTCTAATTTGTTTGTTTGTGGGTTTTTTTAAGTACCAATCTGCCCATTAGACCAGATTATAATGGAGAAGATGCAGTCTTCAATACAAATATCTTTGGGACTGGTAATCATCGTCTATAATACTTGAGACTATAGATCATTCTTTCTGTTCTAGCCAACTCTTGGGTGGGTTTTAGCCCAAAAGCAAACCAATTGACTATTCTAACCATTTGATGTATGAATCTCTTTCTTCACTATTGATCTTATTTTTGTTTAGTAATTCAACTTTCAACTGTTGATTGGAAGTCTTAAGAGTTAATTAGTCTAAAATTTGTGTTGCTGGTCCACTGATCAAAGTGTCTAGCAATGTTTTATAACATATTAAACATTCATAATTTCATATAATTCAAAGCCGCGCAAAAATCCGCAATCTTTTGAGTAAAAACATCTAATTCATGTATTATACACGGGTTTTTTTCCTTATTTTTCCCATACCATTCTTTTGTTCTCTGAAAATAATAAATTCCTATTATTACTTGGCCAGAATACCCATAACACTAGAAAATAGATGCTAATTACCCCTTTAAATATCCCAAATGATTATTTTTGAATATTTAAATGACACAAAGACATCCCCTCGCCGTACTTTTTGCCGCTCCATGTATCTCTAGCCAGTTTCTTAGCCATATGTTCGAATGACAAATCAATTTAGTCAAACATTTCCCATTCTGAATTGTTTCTGTATACAAACTTATCAATCAGGTATAAAATCGAATGTCTGATATGATTATTAGGCTTTGGTCTTTACATGAGATTTCATGAAAGTGATATTTGTTGGCGTTGTTAATTAGCAGCTGGTTTGGAGTTCAAGTTCTCTTTCTACAAAATGCCAATCAATGATACAAAGACAAATAGGGTTGTAGAGGTTTCTGATAGATTGGTTGGGGCTTTTTCGGTGTCCATTTTTAGTAGGATTAGAAATTTTGGGCTATCTTTCATTTTTACTGGTGTGTATGGGCCCACGCATAATGGTGAGAGGGTGCAATTTTGGGAAGATATGTCAGATGTTAGGGGTCTATGGGAGGGTCTGTGATGTGTATGTGGGGATTCTTATAAAATACTGACACTCACCTTTCCATTACAACTTCTGTCATAAGAGGAGGCCAACTAAACAGTCACCAATATTTGCTAACTTGAGCAAAGGGACTGACTTGTGCCCATCTAATGAACACGGTCATTACATCCAAATTCTTTAATGTGACAAATTACAACACTAAAGACTCCTAGAAAAACATGACAATCAATAAACTGTCTCTGTGATTCAAATCACATTATTCTCATAGTAAATGTGCGCTCTGTCCTGGCACACCTCAAAGTTGATGTAGTATAATTTGAGCTCCATATTGGGGTTGAAGTGTTATAATGGTGTAAGGAGCATGGGTATAAGATGGTGAGAGCTCAAATGAGAAGTGTTGCAGGATCATTGCCAGAGCCATCTTAGCTTCAATCATGGCAAAGTTTTGTCCGAGACAGATTCTTGGTCCCCACCCGAATGGAAGGAATGCAACTTGATCCTTCGATGCGTGTGAAACTCCTTCAGAGAATCTATCTGGTTTGAATTCTTCTACACCATCACCTCAGAATTCAGGATCATGATGGATAAGGAGTGTTGGTAGCATGATGTCGACTCCGGCTGGGAGGGTGATATCTCCAATCTTGATTCGTTTGTAAGTATGTCGAAATTGATGGATCACAGGTGGATATAACCTTAGGACTTCATATAGTATCATGGTTACCTGCAATGGAAGTTGGTAAGTTAAGCAGTAGACATAATTGGTGAACAACTACTAACTCGTACCATATAGGATTTGAAGGGTTCTAAGGTAAGTTGAATGGGAAGTACTCACAATCCTGAAATGGCTTATACTTTCAAAATTGGGCATGTTTTTTCCACAGATTTGCAGAACCTCTTCCCTTGCCTTCTCTTGCCAGCTTGGGTGCAAAGCTAAGAGAATCATTGTCCATGTTAGCCAGGTGGAGGTCGTTTCTTGGCCAGCAAAGTAGAACAACTTGCATTCCTCTATCACATCTTCAATTGTCATCCCATCATTGTTTGAGTTCCTCACACTTGCTTGGAGATCATTCTGGTTATTACAATGCAACATCAAGCTTAGTAAGTCATCAGCACTCGATTCTCCGGTTTTCATTGAGCGCTCTTACCTGTGGATCATATCTCTTAACATTGCTTTGATCTCTCTGTCCAAATTCTTACTCCTCTTGTTATTCTTTGTGGGAATAAATCTGTATATGACATCGAATTGAAACCGTTAGCCTTTGACATGAACTGGTATATACCCTAGAAGAAATCTGACTCTTTTCTGTTTTGTGTAGTTTTTATATCAACATATAAATTGCAATCCACCTGAAACCCGGGATGTGTACAGATTGAGAAGCTTCGATAACTAGTATAGTCTGCTCTTTTTGAAGTTCAAAGATCCTCTTGCCTTCTTCAACGCTGCTTCCGAAGGCTGCCCGTGAGATGACGTCTCCAGTAAAATTCTGGAGTTCAGGCCAGACATCCAATTCACAAGATCCTTGAGGACCAACCAACTTCTTCCATCTTTCGATAAACTTGTTACTACTAGTTGAAAATGCTGGCATCATTCCCTGTAATCAGGAAAATTCAAGATTAAAGAGAGGAAATCCAGTGCAGGAAGGGTCCCAGCTAGAAAATAATCAAACCCCGAAAACACGATTGTAGCCTTAGAAACAGAACCTTCAGTTTTTCTTGGTGGAAAGCAGGTTTGAGAAGCCTTCTGCGTTTGGCCCATTTCTCTCTTTCCAAGGTTGAAAGCCCCATTGTTAGAATATCAATAAGAGGGTTTACTGGTGGCTTTTGAAAGTGACCCATCTTGTTAGACAGAATTTCCTTCATCAGTTCTGGATCCAAGATGATCAGCCTTGGAGTTGTCTCAAACCAAAACACAGATATATTCCCTGTGTTCCAATATCCAACCATCAGCATTACTTACTGCAGTTACTAAATAAAGTATAAAAACTACTGGTTAACATGCTTTACATACCATGGGTTTGCACCGTTTTCTGGGTGAATGGAATGACACGTGGGGTGATACTGTGCGTTAGATTCATGGGTTTGGAACATGGTTCCTTCATCAAACTCGCATACTCTTTGAGGTCTCCATGCGAAAGCTTGTAAGGAGTACCTTTGATCCCTTGTTGCTTCAAAAGCTTCTCTAAGCTTTTGGGTTTCCACCAAATGGAGTAAAATACTTTGATGGCACACCAGAGAAGCAGAAAGGAAGAGACCATCATAGTGATGAACATCAGATTTTCCATTTTTTATCTTTTCTAAAACTAAAAGGGGGTGATCGTCTTGTGAAGTAGAGACTAAAACGTAGGATATTTTATAGGACTCTTTAGATCTCATCTTTATGAGATATTTTGACTTTCAAATTAGACCCCACCCACTTTTTTGTGTGGTGGTTTGAGCAGGACAGGGTATGAGGAATCTAGACCGTTCATTCACTGGAGGATGTTTGGAGATTGTGATGTGTTTGTTGCTTGAGGATCAAGTTGTAGGAAGTATGTTTTTCCATTTTCTTGTTTTTAGTTAGCCTTGGAGGCAATTGGCAGCCAAGCCTGCTTTTCTAAAAGCCTTGCTACCCTAGCATACTCTTTTCATGGAAAAGCAACCATACCAAGGCTTTGCTTGGTACACCGTGTACGGATGAAAATGCATTCATTTACAGTGTGGCCTGCAAATTTCAGTGCTTGGTTACCATGGCAAAGTGGAACCACTGTAAATGAATGCGGTGGTTGTGCATCCCTTGAGGTAAAAGTCTTGCATTGAAATGTCCGAAAAAATCGGTTGAATCACAATGCAGAAGATGAAAGGAAGAAGACGACCCAAAAATGAATGGTTTTTTTTTTATTATTTTTAAGAAACGAAAAAAATTCAACTTTCAGATTTAAGAATGGAAAAGAAAGAAAATGAGTAAACCTTCGCTCACATGAGGCTGTCAGCGAAGCCAATCACATCCCATGATACAAGCCACGTGGCACACTCGTGGTGGACGCTGACCATATGGATGTTTTGGTCAATCACTAGGTGGACCTATATAAACCAAAAATAAACTTGATCAGTGATTTCTAAACGTTGGATTAAAGTTATTTTCATGAGTCGATTTTAGCCGTAGGAATTTGAGCATTATTGAGGCTGATTTTTGGGTGCAGAGATCCAAACATTTTAAATCACTAATCAGGCTGATTTTTAGTTTGCAGGTCCACCGAGGGACTGGACAAACATCCATATGGTCAGCGCCCTTAAAGAGTGTGCCACGACTTATTGTGGGCTGTCATCGAGGATGGTCATCATTGGTTGGTTTTAACGGTGGAAATTTGATCATTATTTACCATTATTTGGGTACAAGGATCCAAAGGTTTTAAATCACTAAGCGTCCTCTAAAAGTGTGCCCTGTGGCTCGTATTGTGGGCAGTCATCAAGGACAATCATCATGGGCTGTCAGCGAAGTTTTACAAGTATGTGGTGGGCAATGGTGGAGTGAATGAGGTCAGGGCGAGGACACATCATGTTCTTGCGGAGGGGTGTGGAAAATTGATCTTACTGGAAAATCACTTTAAATCATTGATTGTTAATCGGGCTCTATTAGTTTATGGAGTTTTTCTCAATTGCTACAAAGCAATTGTAAACTAATGCATCGTAAACTAATGCACGGTGCCTGGATGCAGTTGCATTCATTTACAATATACCAAGCAGAGCCCAAGTGTTGAAGTCCAAGGTATCTACTTGACTGGTCTCCCCTTCCAAAAGAAGGCATCGTTCTTGACTTTTGTAACCAAACACTCACATGGGTCATTGTCAACTGTCAATCAAAAAGGTTCACACTAGGACCCATGTTGGTGAATCGCCTAAAATATCATAAAGGTTCAAGCAGGGCCATCTCCCACGAGAAGCCCATACCCTACAAAGCACATTTTTTTGGGCCCACTAACCCCGTGGGTGTTTAGCCCACTCCTTGTTGGATATGAAAGCCAAAAACCAACTTGATTGATATTTTAGAACTTTTAGGATTGATTCTAACCATTTGATTCAAGCATGTTTTTTTGGTAGTTGAGTTGTTGTGCAAGTGGTTGCCAAGCCATTGCAAACTCTTTAAGAAAATGGATGCATGCATGTGCAATTCAAAAACTATGGTAAGTGACTGCAGTGCAACTCTCCGCATTTGCATTAAATGCATCCCAGTGCAACGAACCAAGCGGAGCCTAATTTTTTTTTTTTTTTCTCCCGTAGTTTTTGATTATCAAGAATTATTTTGATATAAAGATTTTCAATTATATATAGCTTAGTTTTTTTAATTAATACCATACATATATTAATATATTAAATATAAAAAAAGGCGTTGTACAAAGTTTTTGCCTTAGGCCTCAACTTGTATGGAGACGGTTTCAGCGCAAGCTTAGGTCCATCAATTCAGTACTCGCTACGCTTACGCACGTTGTTTTACATAAGAGGATGAAGAAAAATAAAAATAAAACAATTTTAACGCTCGAAACTTGTCATACTTACCACTATTATATGCATACTGAGTTCTTTTAGTCCCGGTTTCAATCCAGTCCGTACTACTGTATCAGAATTTGGTTCGGGTTCTGGTATTGAAATAGCAAATGTCATTGTTTAAAAAACGGCTGTTGTAACGAAAATAATGACCGTTATTAGCGAAAACGGACATCCCCATTAGTTGCATACCGTTTTAATGTTCAGAATAGCCGCCATTGTTTTGAACACAACGACCATTATTTTATGAAAAAAGTTGTTAAAAAATACCCATTATTTCTGTTATTTTCCGTTATAAATTTTCCATTACTTTCTACTTTTTTGGTCCTGTGCATTACAATCCGTTATAACGGCTCTTATAAGGCAAAAAACGGTAACGCCCTCAATCCATTATACACTTAAGGACTTGTTTGGTAACGTACCGCGGCGGGCAAATAAAATATTTAGCCGCGCAAATATTCGCCCGGCTGCGTTTGGCAGCTACTCGCCCTTGGCGAATATTTAGCCGGGCCCACATATTTGCCCTCCGCGGCGGGAACCCCCCCCCCTGTGAAAATATTTTCACGCCGATTATGCCTTGGTGAGAAAATTTTATTTTCTCGCTGGAAAATCACTATTTTCAATAAAAATTAAAATTTTAATATATAAAAAAGATAAAAATAAATTTCTTTTTATTCTTTGACATAATATGTGGTTCCCGCACTTGCCCAACCTATTTTTGACTTACTTTGATATGTGGGACCCACTCAAATTGAAAGAAAATGAAGTAAGCTGAAGTGAGCTAGCTCATACACGTACCAAACATTGTTAAATATTGCCATGAGCAAATATTTAGCCAAGATAATATTCGCCTGGCTAAATATTCGCCATCGGAACTCTTTTTCTCACGTACCAAACAGGCCCTTAAGTATAACGCCCGCGCTAAAAAAAGGGTTAAGAGGGACCACAACTTCTTAACTCCCTGGAACCAAACGGAGTGTCAAAGGCCCTATAACGGTTTAGATAGATCTGATCAGCTAGGCGTAGCCCTGCGTCCAAACATCCAGTAACCTCATCTTACTGTGTCCCCCTCACCTTTTTTCCTCTTGCAGTTCTTCTCTCCCGCGGATACGATGCCCCTCAAATGGTAAGAAGCAAAAAACTCTTGTTTCTTCGAATTAGGGCCTTTTTCCTTCTTAATGTTTTCAAATCTAGGGTTTTTATCCGTTAGAAATGTTTACAGAGAAAAATCAGTTTGTACTTGGGAGTTATAACGGGAAAAAACTAATTTTTGTTTTTTTAATTTGTTGGTCCAAGGCTTCTGCATTGGCAACCCAATGCAGGAACAACCGTTAACAGTCAGATTCTCACAGAGGTATCTCAGTGTGTTGAGAGCATCAATGGTGCTAAGGAAGGGAGGTGGAAAGCTACCCTCACTTACTACAAACCCATCGTGAGAGGTTTGTTTTTGTTTTGTTATTTTAGTTTGAATTTTTTCCCCTTTTGTGAGTTTTTTTCTTCTACTAATTTCTTTTTTTTTAAATACCCATTTTGCCCATTAGACCAGGTTCCACCTCCAGAGCTTCCTCGAGAATTTCTGGGGATTTCGCTTCAGGAGCAACCCAATAAGTATTACTTCGTCGTTCGTGGTCAGCGGATTGTGCTCGAGGCGGATTCGGCGATTCAGATGATAATGGAGAAGTTGCAGTCTTACAAAGCCAGAGTGTCGATAAATTTTGAGGTTTGATATTTGCTTAACTTGGAATAACAGAAAATTGTGAATGTATTTATCTGGGTAATGCTGTTAAAGTGCACATTGTTTATAAAGTAAATACGGCTTAGGATGATTTCGATTTGAATTCAATTGATTGGGAGAAATCAGTTTATTTTGTTTTGGGTCATGCATAAACAGATTATTTGAGTGTCTGTCCATCAACCAACAAAACCATATTGAATAATTGTTCAATTTTCTTGCTCTCGGTTAAAATGTCACATTCGGCTGGAAAAGGGTTTCTTACTACTTGGATGGCTGACATGAGAAAAAATTTGAAGCGGCGGGATTTTTGAAGCAGCGATCATGTGCCCAACGATCACACAGCACATATACCCATGATTACTTTTTAAAAGTCTTTTTAAAACCGAAGTGGCATATGTATATGTGGCGTGCCATCATTTCGGCGCATGATCACTGCTTCAAAAATCCTGTTGCTTCAAAAATTTTCTCATGTCAGCCATCCAAGTAGTAAGAAACCCTTTTCCAGCTGAATGTGACATTTTAACCGAGAACAAGAAAATTGAACAATTATTCAATATGGTTTTGTTGGTTGAACCGTTGAAGGACAGACACTCAGATAATCTGTTTATGCATGACCCAAAACGAAATAAACTAATTTCTCCCAATCAATTGAATTCAAATCGAAATCATCCTAAACCGAAATCATCCTAAATAAAAAATCCCGCCGCTTCAAAAATTTTCTCAGCTGACATGGTCAATCCAGATTGTCCATCTGATGCATGACCCTGTAGATTGGCCAAGTGGATAGTTCCCTTGTCCACGGCATGCCTATTTCCTATTGAATTTTTTAAAATTCTTGAATAAAAAACGGCAAAAGAAACATGCCTCTGTGGCTCAGTGCTATTGGGCCAAAACTTGCCACATGAGGCGATGTTGAGATGGTGAAATGTGTGGACCCCTTTGGGACTGCCACCTCAGCCGCCATGAGGACACAAAAAAAACTCGCCACTCCAATGAAGAGGTTAGG
Source organism: Euptelea pleiosperma (assembly GCA_035048495.1). Classification (NCBI taxonomy): domain Eukaryota; kingdom Viridiplantae; phylum Streptophyta; class Magnoliopsida; order Ranunculales; family Eupteleaceae; genus Euptelea; species Euptelea pleiosperma. Next base: position 32,139,748 of record CM068549.1, on the reverse strand, counting down.
AATGTCACTCTAGAATACTTGTTCCCATGTTAAATTACAGGGACAAAGAAACCGTTTTAGGAGTAGTACGCTATTTTTCCTTTGAGTTGTATACTTGTATATCTTATATATATTTGCTTTCAACAAATCCCCAAGTACATAGTGGTTAAAATAGGGAAAAAACACTATTTCAGATCCTCTGGCCTAAATATTCCCCACTTGGTGATCAGATTTGGAGAATTTTTTGTGTGCGATAAGTATAGCTTTATTCAAGAGAAAACAGTAGGCTACAAAGACAGAGAAAAAGGAGGAGACCTCCTAAGGAAGCAAAAATGGAAAGAAGATGAGTACAACACCTACTCTCCCTTGAACAATAATGACCCCAATCTAATTACAAGATCTTCAAAGAAATACCCCTTCATTCCTTGAAAACTTTAGACCATTGGAACATAAGGGATTTGACATCAATTATAACATGATGGGAATCTTTCTCCCTACCGTAAAAAAATCCTTCGGTTTCTCTTCTCCAAAGAATCCAAACCACCAAGAATACTCCACAATTTTCCTGCTACAGAGAGAGAAAGTGGAAGCCGACCACCCACTAAACATGTCTCTCATAGAACTCTATAGGGAGGAAATGGCACCATACCTCCCTTGCAACGCTACAATGAAGGAGAAGATGGTTGACGGATTCGTTGTTGACCTTGCGCATAAAACAATAGTTCACCAAAATTCTTTTTCTCTTGATCAAATTGTCTCTGGTCAAAATTTTCTCAAGAGAAGTATACCAACCAAAGAAGGCTACTTAGACGAAACCTTAGAGTTCCACTCCATTGAGGCCAGAAAGAAGCCTCTCGAGCGAGTGTCAATAGCCGAGTAGAAAGAGTCAACCGATAAGATCCCACTCCAGTTCCAGTTCTAGTTCCATAACCGAGTGTCCTCCGTAGATTTGTCAATAGCGTAAGTGTTGACACTCACAAGCAAGTTCGCTACTAGGTTGATCTCCCAATCGTTCAAGTTCCTTCTAAAGCGGAAATCCCAAGACAAGTTATCATCATCAATAATCGTGAAGGCACTCACCGCCTCTTCTTTCTTAAATGAAATATTGAACAAAATTTGGAACTACTCCTTAAGAGCGTTTTCACTACACCACCTATCAATCTAAAGTAGACTCAATCCTTTTTCCTCACTTTAAACTTCACCTCCTTAGAGAAGACCGAGAGCATGTTCATGATCCCCTTCCAAACCGTGTGTCCATGTGGAGAATGAACTATGCCGCTTTCCCACCCTAAGCTCTTACAACGTGCTTTGCTACCACCACCTTCCTCCAAAGGCTGTAGGTTTCCACCCCAAACCTCCATAACCACTTCCCTAAAAGAGTTTCATTCATAAACTTCTTATTTTTCACCCTAAGCCCGCCTCTCCTCTTAGGCATACACACTAACTCCTAGTTAACCAAAGGATTCTTAGCCTCTCTTACTCTATCATATCACAATTAACTTTTCCAACCTTTTCATCGTGCACCTCGACATGGTAGTGAGAGATAAATAATACGTTGACAAACTTGACAACACATTTTTAATGAGAATCATCTTGCCCCTTTTAGAAAAATAACGAGCTTTCCAGGTGGCCAACTTCCTCTCACATCTCTCAATCACCGAATCCCAAAAGGCCTTAGACTCATAGTTTTCTCCTAGAGGAAGCTCAAAGATAAGTCGTAGGAAAGATCTCCACAGTCCACTCTACACCCCAAGTTGCCAACTAACGCCAATGTATCATCTACAATTCCAACTCTAGTTACCTTGCTTTTAGCTAAATTGATGCATAACCCAAAAGCTTCCTTGAAACAACATAGCAAGCCCCCTCAAGAACCCCAACTAATTAGTCGACGTTCCCAAGAACAGTAACGTATCGTCTGTGAAATGAAATGAGAAATAGACACACCTTCGTTCCCCACCCCAAATTCCTTCAATCTACCAACTTCAACCACCTTAGCAACCATCCTTCCCAAAGCCTTGACCACCACAACGAAGAGGAAATGAGCGAGAGGGTCACCTTGCCTCGGACCCCTCGAGCTCTTAAAATGTCCCATTGGAAAATCATTGATCATCAGAGAAAAAGACAAAATGATATATATTTCCTAACCCATTTCTTCCATTGCACCCCGAAGCCCATCCTACCTAGCAAATACTCGAAGAAGGCCCAACTAACGTGGTCACTTTCCCAATATCAATCTTGTAGACTACCCCCGACACCCTAAATCTGCTATGCGTGTCAATGCACTCATTCGCAATGAGCACCCAATCTAGAATCTGCCTTCTATTCACAAATGCCCCTAGGTAGGAGAGATGACTGTAGGTAACACAACTTGAAGTCTAGAAGCTAAAGACTTAGCCAAGTTCGTATAAACGCTGCCCACTAGGCTAATTGACTTGAAATGTGAGATATCCACTGCCCCATGCTTCTTAAGAATCGGAGATAAGTAGGTACTATCGGATGTATAGTCCAAGTATGCTTTGTCTTGAAATTCAGCCACCACTCTCATAAAGGCACTGCTCACCATTTTCCAACAATGACTAAAGAGAGCGAGAGAGTATCCGTTTGGCCTCAGAGCTTTATCCCCTTCTAGAACACCGATCTCCTGCAAGATCTCCTCCTCATCAAATAGTCTCTCTAACCAGCCACTCTGTTCTTGAGAGATGTTAATTAAAATAAAGACCATCTAGCAATGCTCTAGTAGAATAGGGTTTTGAATAAAGTTTAGAGTAGCTAAATGGTTACATCTCCTAAGAGTTTAAGCTATCCTATGGAAGAACCTCGTATTGTTATCCCCCTCTTTAAGCTACCGAACCCTAGATTTCTGCTTTCAGCTTACTTCCTCCATCTTTGCAAGATTTCGGAATTTTCTTTTAAGTTTCACTCTCTTACATCTCTCATCCATGGAAGAGTCTTCATCTTCGAGTCCACTCTACCCAACTCCTCCCTAATCCAAGGCATAATCCTCTCTTTAAGCGCTTTGAGCTTATCCCAGAAAGTAAACCCTGCCTTGCCTTCAAATGAAGAGGAGCTCCACCAAAGCCCTACCTTCTCCTTAAACCCAAAAACAAGCAGCCACATTCTCAATTCTAAACGGAAAAGGAAGTCTAGGAATACCCCCACACTCTAACAAAAGCGGTGTGTGATTAGAGTGGGCCTAGGAACAACCGTTTGAGAAACCCCACAAAAATGCTCCTCCCAACTCGCCCAAACAATAAATCCACCCTACTTGGATATTGAAACAATAGAAATAACAAAGAATTATAGAATATTATGGAAATAGTTTTATTCCTCGTGTTATTCTGTGTTTAATACAGTCGAACAATCCTTTATAGTAGTAGGGGTTTTCCTACTTCTACATACTTCCTATAAATAGTAACAAGTCAAAAAATAGAAAGTACAATTATTCTCATATTCGTATTTGGAATTACAAGTACATCAAAACTCCCTTGTAGAGCATCTATAGAATCTCTATGGACCAGAAGATATTTACAGTCAAATATTTTATAAATAATAAATTAAACTTTGACCATGATTTTGAGGGGGGCCAACAATCTCGGATAGCTTCCGGCCTCTAACCAAACTTTTTAGTTTGGTCTGGCCAATGAATGCGTAGGCCTCTTCGTCCTCTTTCCAATGGTACCTGGATCCTCTCAATCGGAGTTTGTACGACAGAGTTACGTACATTTTAGTATGAATGCCCCTTCGCACGAACTATTGATGCCTTGTAATTTTTCCCGAATGACATGTCTGTGCATGTGGATCCTCTTGGATCACTTGGTCAAACAAAAACCATTTAACTAATACATGGGCACTGCTGCAAATAGAAAGCAGCAGTCTGTAGGCCTTGAATAGTTTAATTTATTTTTATCCTCCAAGTCTACCATTTTCCTTTTATACTTGAAATAGCGGAGCCAAACATTTTAATGCAGTGAAAAGCATTGTATTATAGTTGGGATAAGGCATCGATGATAAAGATGGTGTGTTGAAAACAATTGGGAAACTGTAGGTACCTCATAACTTTTAAATATGGATCCACAGAATTTTATAGTTTTGATAAATATAGAAGAGATAATATTTTGCCACACACTAGCTGCAGAATTAAACTGCACATTTGATTGTTAAATTGCTTGGGAACCAAACATATGTTTAAGCAAAAACTTTACCTCATTTATCATGGAGAACATTTTTGTTTGTGTGAATATCATTAAATATGTCTTATCAAAACTTTTAATTTTTTACTTGGAAGCAGGGATGGATTTATGTCTCCTATTGCTTGAGTGTGTTAGTAGCTTGCTTGCTTTGTTATGTATCAAGCTACACCCAAATTTTCTTGACTCACTCTGCATTGTTGGACTATTGGGTAGTTGATCATTTTCAAACCTCATGTTAGATAGAAAAGATGGAACTGAAGGTGTAGCATGTTTTGATGTCTTTTCTCACAGCTTATAAACTATGTTGTATGTTTCTTCTGCATAGGGATTTCAATATCAACTTGGTGATTTTCAACTGAGAGTGGGAAAAGCTGTTCATTCTCATGCAGAAAATGTGAGGGGAATCGTTATGGAGGTATCACTTAGCATTCTACTTCCCAACTCAAGTTATCTCTGATTTTGTTATCCATGCCTAGCCTAGTGGAACTAGCAGATAACATTAAATGTATGTCAGCGGACTACACATAATTTTTGTGTTATGTTTAGGGGATTCTGTAGGTCTCGTTTTCTGTTGTAGCGAGTACCTTAGTTTCTGATATTTATAAATTATGAATATGCTTTAGAAGATATTGGAATAACTAATAATTCTATTCTGAAGTTGCAACTTACCAGTAAAAAAAGCATTTTGAATTCCCATGCTGGTTTGAACCATGGTGAAAGTTGAAATTTGAGTTGTAACCTTCACATATATCATTTAAGGCTGTTGTCAAAAGAAGCGGTCCAATATGAAGTCCATTTTGAATTATGTTGTTGGTTTTACATTTTGTTAGTTGAAAATTGGACTTTAAGTTGAAATTTTCATTTTTTTCATTTTTCCCAGAAGCAAGCCTATCTTTTGTAAACTTTCAACTTGCTAGGATCCTTTGTGGAAGAAGCGAAATGTCAGATATTTAGTGGTTATCAACTAATCATGTTAAACCTTGAATTAAATTGCACTAACATTGATCTTCTACAAGATAAGCCGTGGAACTCTATGCTTTCTCTATATTGATAAACAGTGTTGGTTCTTTCAAGAGCTATCTTGTAGCAGAGAATGCATCTTAGGCATTTAAGGATAATTAGACTATCCTTATATGATTGTCAAGTCATATTGTTATCTCTATAAATATCAATTTCATTAAAGAGAAGATATTATTTGATACGTTATATCATCATTTTTAAGCTTCAGGAATCAAACCAAAGTATAAGAAATTGTAAGTGCAATCTTTATGTGATAAGAAATGAGAAGTCTCCTTTTGCTGCCAAAAGTCTTTTTTCTCTTTTTGTTGAAATGAGAAAATACACGAGTTTCTTAATTGTCTAGGCATCTCAATGAGCTCCGATGAATAACTCAAAGGAAAAAAAAGAGCTCCAATGAACAGTCGGATTGCAATACATGTTGCAGTTTCCTAACGATTTCATTTGTTGAAGCTGTTTCTCCTCATTCCCTTGTTGAAACTGTCTGCGTGGCTGTGAAGATTTGGGGACTAGACAGTAAATTTTGTGATGGGGGCTTTGTTGTTTAGCATGGGAGTAGAATTTTACAGTTGGGATACGGAATTGTTGCAATAAGGAGAGATTTTGATTTTTTGCAATTATGTGTGCAGTAGGTATGTTTAGGACAAGCTAGATGGGTGGGTTTTAGATATAGGAAATCCCAAGAATTCACAAATGATCTAAACACTAAAGATAACTTTCATTCAATAATCGTGATTCTTTTTACAATGATTTCTGAGCAATTATTTATAGGAAAATAAACCCTAAAAACTAAATTAAGGACTAAAAATTTAATATTTAAAATAACCTAAATCTAACTTTTAAAACGACTAAAATACTCCTAAATCCTGTCACTAATATAACACCCTAACACAGTTTTGAAGCCTGAAACGTCAAAATATCAACAAAAGTCATGAAATAGGTGTTGTAGATCTCGGAATAAGCTTTCCAATGCAACTAAGGGCTACTCAATAGATATTTGAAGGAAGAGATATGCCTTCTATAAGCTGACTGCCTCAGCTTTGGTATCCTAAATCATATTTTAATTTGAGATGGAGTAAATATGGAGTTTGAGTGTTTTTCTTTACTTGCATGTTAAGGTTTGTGTTGTTCATATACAATAGTAAGTCAAAATAATATTTAATAACTAAACCAAATACTTATTTGGGTACGGCTTAATCTGTCTGTGGAAATCTTAAGATATTCTTTCTTTAATATCTGACCTCAAAAAAAAAAAAAAAAAAAACTGACCTCAAAATTTCTCTGGTAATTTGCCCATTTGTGGACCAAACGGGTTGATAATTTTGTTCACTCATATTGATTAACTTTCATTTGTCTATTATCTTCTAGTAGCCAAATCAGTCTTCTATCCTCTATAAAATTCATTTAGGGCTTAGTTTGTGGCCAGATTTAAATCATGGGAAATTATCCCTTTACTCAAGTGAGAAAATCTAATCTACCAGACTTGACCTTGTGTTGGCCTCTTCTATTTGGTTAAACCACTTGGACCAATACAGGGTCGGTTATACCTTGAACTTCTGAGGTTATCGCTTTCCATAAGTCTGTATATTTTTCGGAGGGGCCTTTTTTAACATTTTCTAAACAAGCATCGGTAGTTAATTTTTCTCGAACGATTTATTAGCCTTTTGTCCTCAACTCATCAAAAACAAGTTGATCAATCCTTAGCATGGGCATGAATCCTATTTATTTCGGAGGATTCAATTGGTCAATGGAATCTCAAAATTTGTTTGTTTTTTTTTTAATATTCTAAATTTGTGTTTTTCTGATTATACCTTTCCACTTGGATCTAAACGCTCCCTCCCGATCGGGTTACTTGAACCTAGATCAGAGATCCCTGGAAAGGAGATTGAAACGGATGCAGAAGGCATCAACATATCTCTTCAAAAAACTCTTTTGCAACCTATCCTTGTTTCTATTCCAGACTCAGTGGTCGTGGCCCAACCAAACAACCAATTCTTTCCTGAGAATGAAAGGAATTCTTGAAGGGGCTAGTAACTGATAGATGGGATTTAAAGCGGTTGAAAGGCAAGGAGCAGGAGAGATACTTCCAGAGGTTTAATGCTTTTGAGGCTAGAATAAGATCAATCGTTAGACTTGACTTGTCCATAATTTTAAGTAGCATCTGACTGCCCCCTGTTTTCTCTGTCAAGTTACTCCATGGTACTAAAATAATGGTTCTGGATTGTTAGTAGACAGTTGGAATAGTCCCCTGTTCATTTAAGAATGATATATGCTTCTTTGTTTGCATTTGTTCCAAATATACTGGTCTGCAATTTCAAAAATGGTCATTGCGTTTTGCATCCTTATGGTATTCAATGCATTAAAGTAGAGCTGGTTAACCATAAAACATCACACTTGAACTTGTTTCTATGTCATCTTTTTGCAGGTGGACTATCTTCCCATTTCATCACTAGATAAATCCAGACAAATAATGGAAGAGTTTATGGATATATGGCAAGAAACTGTATCAAAGAGACAACTGCCAGGTCATTTTATGCATATTGAACCGAACTTTGCAGAATACGGCCTCTCAGACCACTATACTTCACAACACACAGCGGTTCAGTATGCTACCGTCATGGCTCAACTGATTACCACTGTGAGAAACTAGAAGATACAAACTACCTAACAGGGCTTCTGCTGCCTCATGGTCTATTTCCTCTTTGCAATACTAGCTGTACTTGCCTCACTGGAAATCTGGCATCCAGAGTGGACTCATGCATTATTGCATCAGTACAAATATCTTTGGGACTGGTCATCATTGTCTAAATTACTTGAGACTATAGATCATTCTTTTTACTCTCTCTACCTGAGCCAACTCTTGGATGGGTTGTAGCCCCAAAAGCAGACCAAGTGGATCTTCTAACCATTTGATGTTTGAATCTCTTTCTTGACTATTGACCTTATTTTTGTTTAGTGATTCAAGTTTCAACTGTAGATTGGAAGTTTAAGATTCTCCGATTAGTCTAAAATTTGTGTTGTGTCCCATACAATTCGTGGTCCACAGTGTCCAGCAATGTTTTAAAACGTATTAAACAGACATAAAATTTAAAGGTATGGAAAAATTCAGAATCTTTTGAGTAAAAACATCTAATACATGTATTATACATGAGCTTTTCCTTATTTTTCCCATACCATACTTTTACTCTCCGAAAATAAAACATTCCGATTATTACTTGACCAAAATACCCATAACACTAGAAAATAGATTCTAATTACGCTTTAAATATACCAAATGTTTAGTTTTGAATTTTTAAATGACAAATGCATTAAACACAAATACATCCCCTCGCAGTATTTTTGCCGTTCCCCGTGTCTTTAGTCGAATTTGTAACCATATGTTTTGAATGACGAATCAAATTATAGTCGAACTTTTCCTGTATACACACTTATCAATATGAAAATGATATTTGTCGCCTTAGAATTTGTTTGTTAATTATTTGGTTCGGGGTTCAAGTTCTCTTTCTATAAAATGCCAATCATGAATACGAAAACAAATGGTAATTTAGTTTAGCATTCATTCGTATAATTTTTTTCGGAAAATACTGTCACTCACCTTTCCGTTAAAAGCTTCTGTTGTATGAGTAAAGAGGCCGATTGTCTCACAAAGAAGACAAAATTTTCAGAAACTCAAAGATTGGATTATATTTCTCTTCAGCAGGGAGGCGAAAATCAAAGAAGGGCAGGAGATTGAGGACATAGAACCGTTCACAAAGAAGACAAAATTTTCAGAAACTCAAAGATTGGATTATATTTCTCTTCAGCAGGGAGGCGAAAATCAAAGAAGGGCAGGAGATTGAGGACATAGAACCGTTCGTTCTATGGAGCATTTGGAAAGCAAGGAATAAACACACATTCAGATTCCTCAAATCGGCCAGCGAAACAATAGCCAATGAGGCCAAGAACCATATGAAGGCTTTCATGGAGGCAAACTTGGTGGTGACAACGTTAGAGAGCGGTCCAAGCACAGATAAACATGTCAAGCAAAAAGTTGAGAAAGCTATCAAATGGACTCCCCCCAAAGAGCCGTGGATAAAGCTAAATTTTGATGGTTCTGTTATACCAGAGACAGAACAAGCAGCCATTGGTGGGGTCTTGAGAAATGCAAGGGGCCAATGAGGAGCTACGATCACGGTTGCTGAAGGAAGGGCCCCCTTAGAGAAGGGGTCAGGATAGCAAGCCAGATGAACATCAGAAAACTTATAATTCAAGGAGATTCAGAGACAGTAGTCAACAGTTTAAACAGTAAGTCTCAAAAACCTTGGAGGCTTTGGACCCTAATCAAAGACGTCTAGGACATACTGAACAATAGAAAAATAGAATGGAAGGCGTGCCACGGATTCCGAGAGGGGAATCAGGTGGCAGACAAGTTGGCAAACATGGGGCATAACTTCCCAAGGATGAATGTTTGGTCGGGATCTGTCCCTCAGGTCTTAGACCAACTCCGGTTGAGTGATATGGCAGGCAGATCTGTTCTCTGCAGGGTGCGGTTGATGTAATCCTCTTTGTATTACCAAAAAAAGAAAAAAAAAAAGAGGCCAACTAAAACAATTTACCAATATTTACTGACTTGAGCAAAAGGAGTGTATGTAACAAAGACATGGACATGTGTCTTGGTGTCCAACACTGATGTGGAGTGGCAGATACACTGACTCCCACAAACCCAATACGTTGACACGCTCATACAGTTCATTCCTTATGCTAAGACATATCTTATAAATACTATAGTCAATGTTAAGTATACAATATGGAAATAATGTATTTAGATTAAGCTGATATACATTAAAATCACATAAATTATATATAAATAATAGCTGAAAATAAAGTATTTGAATAAATTAAAATCTGTTCAGAAATGTGTGCTGGCATATGTCCCACAATATGGCAAGGTATCCGACATGGCAAATGCTTAGAAAATGGAGTGTCCTTGTTACATAGAAATGATCAGCCTTATGTCTCCAAACACTTTATTGTGACAATTACATGACACAACACTCCTAGAAACAACATAACAATCAACAAACTGTTCTCGCATGGTACGTGTGCACTGACTGTCCAGCACACACCTTAAAGTTGATGTAGTATAATCTGAGCTCCATATTGGGGTTGAAGTGTTATAATAGTGTAAGGAGCATGGGCATAAGATGGTGAGAGCTGAAATGAGAAGTGCTGCAAGATCATAGCTAGAGCCATCTTAGCTTCAATCATGGCAAAGTTTTGGCCGACACAGATTCTTGGTCCCCAACCGAATGGAAAGAATGCAACTTGATCCTTCGATGCTTGTGAAACTCCTTCAGAGAATCTCTCTGGTCTGAATTCTTCTGCATCATCACCCCAGAATTTGGTATCATGATGGATAAGGAGTGTTGGTAGCATAAGGTCGACTCCAGCTGGGAGGGTGATATCTCCAAACTTGATTCTCTTGTAAGTATGTCGAAATAGATGAACCACAGGTGGATATAACCTTAGGACTTCGTATAGTATCATGGTTACCTGCAATGAAAGTTGGTAAGCTAACCAGTAGTGATTATTGGTAAATATCCATGTTTTCAAAAATCAAGCAAATACTAATTAGTACCTCATCTGGTGTACTGTAATGACTGTCTACCAGTGACTTCCCTTTGCACATTGTATTGGACATTTAAAAAATATGGCAGAGAGGGTGTCCAAAAAAAGTTATACTATATGGTATAGATGAGGTACCTTGTATTTGTTCTTATGGATTTCATCCCACAATAATAAAGACTAAGGTAAATTGAATGGGAAGTACTCACAATCCTGAAATGGTTTATACTTTCAAAATTGGGCATGTTTTTTCCACAGATTTGCAGAACCTCTTCCCTTGCCTTCTCTTGCCAGCTTGGGTGCATAGCTAAGACAATCATCGTCCATGTTAGCCAGGTGGAGGTCGTTTCTTGGCCAGCAAAGTAGAACAACTTGCATTCCTCTATCACCTCTTCAATTGTCATCCCATCATTGTTTGAATTACTCACATTTGCTGGGAGATAATTCAGGTTATTACATTGCAACAGCAAGCCTAGTAAGTCTTCAGCACTCGATTCTCCGATTCTCATTGATTGCTCTTTCTTGTGGATCAGATCTCTTAATATTGCTTTAATCTCTTCGTCCAAATTCATTCTCCTCTTGTTCTTCTTTGTGGGAATAAATCTGTGTATAACATTGAATTGAAACCATTAGTCTTTTATGTGGACTGGTTTCTTTTATAGAATTGAATATATTCTTGTAAGTAGCTATCCACTTAACCAAGGACCTGGAAACTGAAGTGGCTCAAATAAACATATAAATGGCAATGCACCTGAAACCTGGGATGTATACAGAATGAGAAGATTCCATAACTAGTATAGTCTGCTCTTTTTGAAGTTCAAAGATCCTCTTGCCTTCTTCGAAGTTGCTTCCAAAGGCTGTCCGCGAGATGATGTCTCCAGTAAAATTCTGGAGTTCAGGCCAGACATCCAATTCACAGGATCCTTGAGGACCAATCAACTTCTTCCATCGTTTGATCAACTCACTACAACTAGTCGAAAATGCTGGCACCATCGCCTATATACAGGATATTCAAGATTATAAGGGAGGAATTCAAAAGACAGTTTAGCAATGGTTTGGCATACATGCAGGAAGGGTCCAGCTAGAAAATAACCAAACCCGAAACATGATTGTAGCCTTAGGCTCTGTATGGTGATCAACAAAAAGTTTTTCAGAAAAAAGGATTTGTATGTTAGAAAGTGCTGATACAGAAAAAGTATTATGACATTTATATGCAAAAATAATTTCTAGAAAACTTATTCAGGGCAGCCATACAGAGCCTTAGATTATCTAAGTTAGTCTATTCAGTTCATAGGGTTTTGAGTTTCTTAGATATAACGTGGGAGTGTAAAATTGAGTGGAGGTGGATAGAAAAAGAACCTTCAACTTCTCTATGTGGAAAGCAGGATTGATTATCCTTCTGTGTTTGGCCCATTTCTTTCCTTCCAAGGTTGAAAGTCCCACTGTTAGAATCTGGATAAAAGGGCTTAGTGGTGGCTTTTGAAAGTGGCCAAACTTGTTAGACAGGACTTCTTTCATCAGTTCCGGATCAGCGATGATCACCCTAGGAGTTGTCCCAACCCAAAAGACAGATATCTTCCCTGTGTTCCAATATCCAACCATCAGTGGTACTATAGAAGGTTTATTGGGAATTCAAAGTGCCACACAAACACTACTAACAATGTTTAAAATTTAATTGAAAAACTTAATAGCCAAGCTTCTCATAATTAAACAACATAAACAGCAATAGTAAGGAAAATTGGGGAGATCATTAGAATAAGTATTATAGACCATAGTGATGTTTAAGTCTTATATGTTTGAATCATAGGAGATCTTTTAGTCTTTCTACCTGATCAATAAATCAGAAATCATCTTAACCATCTGTCAGGCCCTTTTGCAGGCTGTTTGCCATATTTATCTCTGATCATTCAATAGAATGCGACAAATCAGACATCCATGCCTGCAGTTAATAGTAGCTTATACGCATTTTTATGATCTATAGACTCGGATTGAAGATCTTCGTGAGATGGCCTATGAATCGAGCGTGGGTGTTTTGTTTGTTCTCTTATTAGGATTGAAAGAAAGACAGTGGATTGGTCTGGTATGAGAAGTTATGGGAAAGAGTCTATTGCAGCATCTTTAATTCATGAATTTCTAATGATTGCCGTGTGTTCCACATGCTGCCACCACCCTTCTTACAGAGCCATGCGTGGACGTTACCGCTCATACAGCTCCCAAGCCAGCAAACAGTTAGCCTTGGATACTTTAAATTTCTATATAATCCTAATTGGAAATATCAAAATAACAACTCTTATGCACAGCAAATTTGAAGACATATGCCCTGACAGAAGATATAACTCTTTAGTAGGGTCGAATAGGAAAATGAAATTCATCTAAATAAACACAGATTAACATGCTTACATACCATGAGTTTCCACTGTTTCCTGGTTGAATGGAATGACACGTGATGTGATACTGTGGGTTAGATTCATGGGTTTGGACCATGCTTCCTTCATCAACCTCGCATACTCTTTGAGGTCTCCATAGAAAAGCTTGTAAGGAGTACCTTTGATCCCTTGTTGCTTCAAATGCTTCTCTAGGCTTTTGGGTTTCCACCAAACGGAGTAAAATACTCTCATGGCACACCAGAGAAGCAGAAAGGCAGAGACCATCGCAGTGATGAAGGTAAGATCTTCCATTTTTTTTTTCAAAACTAGAGAATGAGCTTCTTGGAATTATTGTGGAGTAAGACTAAAATGTAGGGTTTTTACAAGGTTTGGGAGATCATCTCTGTGTGATATTTGACTTCTAAGTTTCAAATTAGACCCTTTTTTCTTCCTCTTAGTGGTATGGTGGTATCAGGCAACATAGACCATTCAATATTGTGGCCCGCTGATTCATCAATCTGGACCATTCATGCCATATAGTCAAAAGATCATGCCAGTTTTGATAAATTCTAACCACCCTTATGTATGAATTTTTGAACCGAGTTAAACGACGTGAGGTGACAATTGTCTACGAGGTCTTTGCTCTTGTTTGGATGGTTAAGATTGCAGGGTTTATGTGATTATCAGACTATGAACCAATCGAGGTGGTGGGCCCCCGAATGAATGGTCTATGATGCTCAATACCACCTACACCTCTAGTGCAGGCACCAAAAATCTTTCATTTTTGGAAATTGTCGTGTGTTTGTTGCTGGAGGATCAAGTTGCAGGTTAACCTTAAGACACAATTGGCCGTCAAACTAGTCAAGGGGTCGGTTCAACCGGACGGTCCGGGTCTGACAACCCTCACTGTACAGCAATTGAAGCATCAAAGCGAGTAAAACTTATGTCACGGCGTTGTGACAGAAGGTTCTGTCACAACGCAAAATACGATCCACGTGGCACACTCTTAGTGGACTCTGACCGTATGGATGTTTGGCCAGTCCCTCGGTGGACCTATAAACCAAAAATCAGCCTGATTAGAGATTTACAACCTTTTGATCTTTGCACTCAAATAACGCTCAATAATGCTCAAATTTCTACCGTTAAAATCAACCCATGAAAATAACTTCAGTCAAATCTCTTAGAAATCACTAATCAGGCTGATTTTTGGCTTAGAGGTCTACCGAGGGACTGGCCAAACATCCATACGGTCAGCGTCCACTAAGAATGTTCCACGTGGCTCGTATTGTGCGTTGTGAAGTTTTACTCGAAGTATCAAAGACTAGGTAAGGTTAGCTCTTTTCTTGGAAAAGTAACCGATAAAAAATAGAAAGATAAAAGAAGCGGCAGATGTAATACGTTTTCCACACAAAAGTCAAGGGATATGGTTGACTTAGTGTGCTCGGGTGGGACCAAGGGACGACTGATACACTAAATTGACTAAAAGCTCATCATTCATGACTTTTAAAGTTTTTTCATCACAAAGGTTCACCGTAGGACCCACGCTGGTCAATCGCCTTTTCTCTCCTTTCTCTTCCTATTGAAATTTGAGTTTTCAAAAACAAGTAATTCCATTCCATCCCCATTAGTTGCTCAGCTGAGGACCATCGCAGGTAGAAATTGTCGAACAATTTATATAATCATAAGATTGATTCATGCACAATAACATCTTTAAATCAAATAAAATAAATCCCACATATGTGTGGATATCTCCGCTTTTAATCTAATCTTAGTCATGTATAAATCCCTTGATCAAGTATCCAAGAACTTGACGACGAAGAGAATAAAATTTGGAGAGTAATATATAGAGAAAAGAGGGAGTTTTCACCTTTTCTAGAACACTAAGCTTTTCAATGAGGCTCTCGACTAGGGTTAAAAAGTTGATGTAGAACAAGTAGCGGATTCTTTGATGTAACTTTTGGACCGTCAAAAGCCCAAAAATGATATATTTCTAGGTTCTAGTATTATCAGTTTTCATGCATAGTTCAATTTTTGTTATTTTCAGTAGTTCTTCTGTTTTGTTTATTTTTGTGTTTTACATTAAATATGTTATAAGTTGAAAGACGGACAGTTTTTTATTAATAAGATTTCGTGATTCAACTCCTTTGAGAGTTCTTTGTTTGTTGAATTCTAAACCTCGAGATATTGACGTTAGTCATATCTTTTTATTGCGCTGCATCAAAAGTGTAGTCCTTCCCCCCTTTAAGGCACTTTTGTAATCTCTCACAAAGTCCCACCCTACGAAGAAAAGTAGGAGTTGGGATTGTATTTTAATTAGAAGTTGTTCAGTTATACTTCAATTTCCATTGAGTAATAGAGAGGAGATGGAGTCGACGTCTTTCTAAAACCCTAGCTTTTCAATGGAGCTCTACTACGGCTCAAAAGTGTGAGACTTTCCTCCTTTATAGTGCTTTTAAAATCTCTTCCAAAGTCCCAACCATCAAAGGAAAGTAAAGAGTTGGGTTTGCACTTCAATTTAAAGTTACTATTCTATTAAACTTCTCTTTCCTAAACACACATAACTTGCACATTAAGTTTACCACACATATCTTAACCCAATCAAGTCTAACCTTATCCGGGTTTTTGGCAAGTCTATGCATTAGTGCTAGACCACCAAATATTACAAAAATACCTTCAATGGAGAACCCACCATCCCAATTAATGGATGAAACTTAACACAGACAGGTGAGGAACTAGGAACCCATGGAATCTGGCGGTTGGAGGAATAATTCAAAACTGATTGGGACAGTTTGTCAGAGTATTTTCTGGCAGGATTGGATATGCCACCATTTCACTAGCAGACTAATAAGGGGAATACGCGAAAGCAAAAGCTAGCATTTTGCATTGGCATCCTCCAGTTGGTCATCGAATGTGATTTGCAGGTGGCGATCTCTTTTATTCAAGGTATGGAAAAGGAGCCATGGCAACTGAGTGCTCTCATACAAGAATGCAGTAGAAAAATGTATTGCAAGTTTATTATAAGCCTAAACTTCAAGCCTCATGGTGGTGGTGTGCTGATGGCAATGTTGACGACGGTGGTGATGGTGATTATGATGATAACCATAATGGTGATGATGGCAGTGATAGTGGTGGTGGTGTTTATAAGGGTAATTCTATTTGCACCTCACAAATTCCATAAGCACCCCATTTGGGTGCTTTGGGGCCAAAAATGCCCTTGGACAAAAAAAAAAAAAACCAAACACCCCACTTCGTTGAAGAAGAAGAAGGAGGAAGAGGATGTCGTCGCTGCCACCACCACCACAGGTACGTCTCTCTCTCACTCTATGAGAGAGAGAGAGAGACGTACCTGTGGTGGTGGTGGCGCCGGCAAGGGCGTCCTCCTCCTCCTCTTTCTTATTTTTTTTCTTTTTTTTGGGTTTTTTTTAGGGTGAGAGAGAGACAGAGGTGGAGAGGGAGAGAGGATGGTGAGAGGTGGAGAGGGAGAGGGAGAGGGAGAGGGAGGGAGAGACAAAGAGTGGGGTGGGGTGCTTGGGGTTTTTTTTTTTTTTTCTTTTTTTGGTCAAGGGCATTTTTGGCCAAAAGCACCCAAATGGAGTGCTTATGGAATTTGTGGGGTGCAAATAGAATTTCCCTGTTTATAATGGTCATGACGGGGGGTTATGATGATGTTGATGACAGAAGTAATCTATATAAAGTAAATACTTCAGATGGTTCAACCATTGTTTTTTTTTTTTTCGAGCCAAGCTGAGGTCCATCAATTCAGTACTCCAGCAATGAGCTAGTCAAATCAATATCATAACGGGCAGGCAAGATAGTATGCAACATTATAAACCATGTTACACAGACATGGCAAGGATACATGATCGATATGGTGTGGATCCGGCATTTAAACATAAAATGGAAGTAACAGATACGGAATGAAGTATCTGGGTATCATATAGATTACAACAATAACTTCAAATTTCAAAAGAATAAAAAACATTGAAGTAACTTAACAGCAAATAATGAGTACTTTAAAAAAATAAGATGATTTTCATTACACTGACACTTCATAGTTGAGCTAACATATTATGGACAATGTACATTATTCTTGTCTAATGAAAACAGTTGCTGGATGGCTTTCATGAGATAGCCTTTCTACATGGTAAGTCAATTTTGGATGTATCAAAAAATTAGAAAAGAATACAGTGTGTTGGTGCTTTCTGTTTCCTAATCTTCCCCACGATGTTCTCCCTGACTGGAATCTTCCATCTCCAAGCAAATCACTTCACGTGGCATGTGATCAATTTCTAACTCAAGTTTTCTGGCAACATAAACAGCACCACTAATGATCAGTCTATTATGAGACAACCTGTTTCATCTTTTTTTTTTGTGTTAAATTGATCGATAACCAACCTGTTAATCTCAATACAAACAATCCAAATGGTGGGGATTATAGAAGCCCAAAGAAAAAAAGCAAATATGCACGAATGCTCTAATGATGAAGATGCAACATTGCAATCACAATATAAAGATATCATTTGAATGATAGGTAATACAGATTTATTTTAAGATTTAAAGATAACTATTCATATGAAGATATACCCTCCATGCAAAAAGCTACCAACTTTGCAAGCAACTAAAAAAGTGTGTTTGCTTACACCACATTGATTGGATGATCCAGTGTAGGAATCCACAAGATCATTTAATTTGGTAGATCTTGCGGTCCTGTTGTTTTAAGGAGATTTCAGAGAAATAAAGAGAATGGCGGCTATGATTTGTAGATTTAAGAGAATATAGGAAAATGGTATGGTTGACGAGAAAAATGAGGGTTTGTAAAAAAATTTATAAGATACAAAATCATTTGACAATAGCAATGCAGTATTATCACAGCCGACTCCAAGATATCTACTAAAATGAGCGACCGCTAGATATCAAGCCTATAATCTGAACCGTGTTAGTGGAGATTCATATATGTGTACTCTAAATATAAATTGAAGAAAATGTTCTTTCTTTGACCATATGCAATACATGTGAGCCACCAATGCATCAATTTTGACCATTCAAATGTTGGCCCGTCTCTTGGATGAACCACGCCTCTTGGATGAACCATAGCCCAAAAGTTACACTGATCAGACAATCCTAACTGCTTCAAGTATGAATTTTTTGGTCAACATTTTAAAGCCACCCAAGATTTACCTCTTCGTAAGACTATTAATATTGCCTATGAATATGTCCAAGAGGTGGCCCGCCCGATTGAACGTCTTTGCAAAGATGTGAGGCAGGCTGTTAGTGAGTGTTGCACAAGCTTTGTGCCCTAAATTTGAATTCCTAGCTCATCATTCAAATACTAAGGATGTTAACGTTGGATGCCAAAACAATTGTGCTTACCAGATATATGGTTGAAGAACTACAGTTCAGACACCACATGGATTCTCAGCCCCATGCCATGGAGCAAGCATAATTAACCACCAGTTTCCCATCAAACCCAAAATTCTGTAATTTCAAAGGAGCAGCTGTTTAACTAACCAAAAAAAAAAAAGGAGCAGCAGCTTAAGTGTATAATATTTGATAGACACAATAAAAGCCATCCATGATTCATATTTAGGTTACAACTAAGACTGTAGAATCTGACAATAGATTCAATGTTGTTTAAGCCTTCAGCTAGATTCCAGTTTACCTAACGAGAAGTAAGAATGAGCTTTGCCTTCTACCTCTCCAACAATTATACGTTTCTAATACAATGTTAAGTTGCATATACATTTAAATGTCACATATGGAGAATAACATTTGGGCAATCAGCTCACGTGAAATGCATGTCTTACTATGAAATAGCTGATGATGGGCAGTCAGTGCAGCATATTTTATCACCCACTAAGGATTCACAGCAGGTCCAAATCCTCGACCATTCCATAACTAGATCATCGCTTAGTGGGTGATGAATTGCAACAATCATAATGTGTGCATTTCACACAAATATTTTCCCATAATAATTGCAAGATATTTCTTGGATATTATCTTAACAGGTTGACCAATAAAGGACAAAATCTACATAACAATGACACGGACATGTGTTGGTGTCCGACACAAATACGAGGTGTCTAACGTGGCACCTTAGCCCGAAACACAGACATGTCTGTGCGCATATATTATAGAATATTATTTAGTCATATTTAGATAAAAAAAATTAAATAAAAATAAGGAGAGAAATATATGAAAAGTATAAGAAGCTATGCCGCATGGATTCTTCTAAACGGGCGAAGTACATGTGTCGGAGTCCGACACGATACAGATTTTGGTGCAATACTTCCAAATTCTGTCTCATTCTTTCTTTCATTTCTTGCAAGACACTAACTGACATTTGGAATAAGTTATGAGCTCTAGTTTTTGGGGTTGAAGTTTCTATGCAATAAATGTACAAAAAACTGAGCTACAAAAAAACATAGAATCAAGACCGCATGGCTCCATGGATAATGTTACCCAATAAAAGACAAAATCTTCAAATTGAAGCCCCTTAAGAGCATCTCCAACAGCTATCCATAGCTATTTTCATGTTTGGCTAACAAACCACTCCCTATTTTCATATTTGGCTAACAAACCACTCACCTCCAACAGCTTTTGCAAAGTAGCTATTGTGTATGTACTATAATTTAAAGTAATATTTTGTCCTCCTTCAAAATATAAAATTACTATTTATATAAGTTACATAAAGAACTTTTTTAGGGTAAAAATGGTAAAGGTCTTATAGCTAAGGAAATAAATCCCCATATTTGGAGATGAGAGGAGTGTTTTAGCTAATCTCCAAATATGGCTAAGCAATTGGGGACACTGCTGGAGAGCCTTTTTCATGGTTTTTCACTTTATTTTGAAATGGCTAACCAATGTGGACAATTGTTGGACATGCTCTAAAATTTGGTAAAATGGATGTCCAAAAATAAAGAGAAGAATTGATTTTCAACACCAATATGGCTATATCTGTGTCCTTTCCTTCAAAATTGCAGCTATTCCTTTCTTTCCACAACTCCCAATAGCATGCAAAAGGGAATCGTTTGCATAGAATCCATCCCTGAGAAGAAAAGCCATTTTTGCTCCATCCAGCAAAGAGATCGAAAGAATTCCTTGGGAGTGTCCAACATAAACCAAATAACTGGAGGAACTCACTACACACATCCCTAGCATAACTGCAATGAAAAATATAAGTGATTCACTCATTCCCCCTTCGACTCACACATAAAGCACATATACGACAGTTGAAAACCCCTTTAAGTCAAGTTATCTACAGTGAGAATCTTTTCAAACGTAACTGTCCACACAAAGAAAGCAACTTGGAAGGAATGAGTCCCCCAAACTAGTTTTCTCAAAAAGGTTGAGCTATTATTGGCGGAAATACTGGGGGAAAAGGAGCGAACCGAGAATCTTCCTTCAGGCTCCCATCTCCATACTATTCAATTTCTCACCAATGGATAAACCGGCACACCGTCAATAGAATTGAGGAGTGACGTCATATCATTAATGTTCCAATCATTCATATTTCTTCTCAATCCCAAGTTCTAAGAAACCATCCTAGCCATTTCAAAAGTGACCTCATTAGCACGACACCCTTGACTATGTAGAGCACCCTTGGCCTCCCCCTCTCCATTTTTAGCACCTCCCACTAAGTGATTCTTTTCAATTTCGATAAAGAGCTCCTTCACCTCTTCTTCCTTACCCTTGTGTGATAAACCCAGAAAATCACTAAATCCCATGACATTTCCTAATACCCACTCTGATACCTCCTCAACATCTTCTGTATCTATCTCTGATCCTACTTCGACTTCTGTCCCTAAGTCTCTAGAATCAGCGCTAGGTCTCACAACCCCTTCTCTCTTTGCCATTGTGTGGCTTGTCGAACTTTTCTATAACCTGGGACCCCTTTTTGATTGGTCTTGTGAATGAGCGACTGCAACCTAGCTTATGTAGGCCTTTATCCCAGACCTCTCCCCTTCATCTACAGCTCTGCTTATAGAATCTACTTCACCTTCCAGAGTGTAAATAGCATGAGAAGACACTGATTGTGAATAGGCTAGAAGGCAGAGAAATGTTGTAATCAACCAACCAGCCCCTAACCCTATCGGAGAATTGTGGGGCTTCGTTGGTTGAGGCCACTCTTCGTGAGAAATCACATCTTGGCTCGAGAGCCTGTGGAACGTTTGGCCCTCATCAAGAGTCTCTTCCACTTTCTTTGTGAGCCCCATTCCCTAGATTTCCCCATTCTTCGTTTCATCATCCATCTCCATCCACTATCTAAAAAATTCAAGCCCTACTTGGTTCTCGACTGTTGGGTTAAGTGTTATTTTGCGAGAAGTACTGTACAATTTTAATGGCGTATGTACAAATACGTATAGTTCATGTTTGGGTATTTTTTTCTACTAAAGATTTCAATATATTCTCTAAAAGGATGTTGGGGTTACACTTGTACATTGAGAAAGTGAGAGAGAGAGAGAGAGAGAGGAAACTATTGTAGTCCTAATTCTTTAGGGATAGTGAACAAGTTCTTCTCACCCGTGGACAGGCACATTGCCAAACCACGTAAATTTGTTGTGTATGTGAGATTGATCTTTCGATTCTCTATTTTTGCTAGTTCATGAAAGGTCAATTTTCAACATCAACCCGCTGTGACAACCTTTCTTCGCCAATTGGACTCTCTTAAAGAATTATTCAACCTACTACAAGCAAGTCCAAGCAATGCCCCCATTCTTCTAGCAATCAATGAGCTCGTAAGAATAGAAGAAGTTGAGGCACAATCCCTGTTCTAATTGTATTTGCAACTAAACTGGAACAGAGAGACGAGCTGAAATTTTTCAGAAAATACTGTAGGGACAACTAACATGTGACTAGAGTGCATCCTTTTCCTGTTTACTACTACAATTGTGTCCTTAAGGTCTTTGTGCTCCGTTGAGGTAAGGGGTTTGTTATTGTGAGGGTCTCTAGCATACCTAGTCTTGTACCTCTGCCCATTAGCACCGTCCGTTGTCTCAATCATATTTCATTTCCTTGTCAAGCCGCCACGCGTACCTTCTTCATCCAAGTGATGCTTCGGCACAATTTGAAATTTGAAATGGGCCAGCTGTCTAATCAACTTTTCCACATGCGAACAAGGTAAGCCCCTTCTTTCATCATAGGGCACCTGCGTTTCCTCTCCTACACGTCTATGACTTATGGCGAAATCTTCACCCTCGATAAATGTATTGGAATAGATTTTGGGGTTTGCCCTCTCCGACCTATCAACGTGTGCATACTACATAAAGGGGCCCACGATAGCACACACCGTTTGTTAAGTTATCCCTGGTTCCGCCATGTGTCCTAGCCTTTACCAAGTAATCATCTTCTACCTTTAGTCCACTTGACAAAACGTAGCTTGAGATGATTCCTTCTGCGACGCCACTTTGCTTCCCTCAATATCCACCACTACTATGAATACTACACTATCGAGAACCTTGATAGTTTGGGGGATTCTATTCATGCCTATTGATCTGGTCAAAAAGAGATATGATCGAACTTCTTCATACTAAAAACCCTCTGTTCGATTCACACTGCCGCACAAATGAATTCGAGTTTCAATGACATTCACAGACCAAATATGGAATGGTAGGCCCTTTAGGATAATTCGTCATTCTTTTATCAAAAGGTTATCATGGAGGGTATTAATGGCTTGCAACCATCGGTCGATAGTCACAATCCTATCCCCCCATCTCAAAAGGACCTCCATTGCAAATCCAACGTAAATCCTCCTCCTTGCTCCAAAAGGAAACGTACCAAACTTCCTGACTGGAATAACATTTCCACACCGAAGATAAAACCTGAGAGTCTCTTCCACCCTGCACTGAGAAATATCATGGTTTGAGGTATCACATTGCTCCACTCCTCAAAACAACCAAAGGCATGGGCGTATCCTGTGATTATGGACGGAACTCCTCCTACTAACTCAACAGATGCTTCTAGTCCGCCTTTATATCCTCCCAAATCTTAAGGATGTTGTAATCTGTAAGGAGAGGTCGTTGGGTGATTTTATAGACGAAACTGTGAAGAGTGAACTCCATATTAATCCACTCGTGTTTGTGTCTACCTTCTAGAATGATGATCAGGCTAGAAGAGGACTTCCTATAGAACTCTACTACCTTCAAGAAATTCCCTCTATCAGTTTCTTCTTTTCTACCACCCAAGTTCTGCCTCTAGCGTACAATTACCACATGTTTCTCCGTGCGGCCTTCTTCTTACATGGTTCATCCAAAATCTGGCTCAGCCATTGAACTCCTGCTTCATTTTAATAAACGGAATTTAAGTAACCTCCTTTACCTTCAACAACCTCGTCGATCAACTAGCTCCTCCGGATCGAAAGTCCTCACTTCAATGGACAACGTCTTCGTCACTGTTTTTTCACAATTTTTACTTATTTCACATGTTTACTCTATTTTTCTTCAAGTAATTAGATGATACTTAAAGATCACAAAGATCTAAAAATTATTTTATAGTAGATATTTGCATAATATGTATGCTCGGTAAATACTTGAAAAATTGATTAACGAGCTTTAGTTCTTTCCCTTGGTGAGTTTTATAATGTGGAATTGTGGATAAAGAAATTTTTTTTATAAGTAATTGTGGATAAAGATTTATTAGAACAGGTTATGAGAAGCAAGATAAAAAAAATACTGCAATCATCAGATACATTGTGGAAGTGGGACAAGAACTTACATTATACAGATCGATCACCAATTCATCAGGGTTTGGGGAAAAGGCACTGTTGACGTACACAAACTGTTAAGTGAATGAAAACTGATTAGTATTCATACATCCAGTGCGGGTGATGAATATTACAACACAATTTCAGAAAAAAAGAATTACCAGTGTGTCCCTATGAAGTTGCCGGCGAAGGAAGTCGATTACTTTGGCAAACTTGTCAGTTCCCGCTATCTGCCAATCCAAGAAATTTCAACTGCCAAACTTAGGAGATTTCCAAAAACAAATTTCAAACTGATCAGCTAATTGCCACCGTCTGATCGTTAAGACTTTTTTCTCTCTTTTTTTTTTTTATATATATAATCTGATCTGGGTTAGTCTCCTATATTTTGTTCAGGATCAACGTGAATCATGAATTTTTCTCACATCCAGCTAGGGTTTTCGAACAAAAACAACAGATGCAAGAAACTAAGGGGAACGTCAAAACCGATATAATTCTAGGGTTCCAAAGATGAAGCTCAAAACTAGAAGCAAAAGTAAACCTTAATCATGGTGATAGATTGAGAGATCTGAGGTTCGAGATTGACGGGGGAATACCTTGAACTTCGCTTGCTTTAGTATCGGAGCGTCTCCAGTCGCCCTCAGATGGACGACCACTGCAAGAAAAACCAGAAACAGAACGATCCCGCCATTAACGACCTTACAAAACCTGAAAACCCTAACCTAAACCTAATCTAGAAATCTAACAGAGCATATTATTTTGGGGTTGTCATGGAGGGGAGACTGACCTTTGCGGGCTGAAGTAGGAGAGTCTGCAGCCATGATTCAGAAAGAAAACAGACGCCCATTTTTCGGCTGACCACGGGGAATTTATAGTCTTGTGTAAACCGAGTTTTACTTGAGTTAACTCGGCGGCTTTACCTAAGAGCGAGTCAACATTTGTATAAAATCGGCCGATATGACGTTTTGTAAGGGAATGTAAAAGGAGTTTTGTAGCGGCCGATACGAACAACTGTAACAAGGTTAGATCCAGACCCGATCAATAGTTTAAGGGAGCAAGACTCGACCCATAAGCTATCGGAACTTATCGAATTAGATCGGATCAGGGCGATCTAACATCAATATCTGGGTATGGAAAGGCATCCTAAAGGCTAGAAATGCTTGTATCAACCATTGCATATGGCTGCCTGGAGATGGAAAGAATATCAATATCTGGACAGATCCGTGGCTCATAAACTCTTCAGGATATAAAATCAACAGCCCCGAACCCCCAAATTGTCATATAAAGAAAGTCAAAGATCTTATCACACCTCAAAGGCAATGGAACCATGACTTAATCCGTTCCCTCTTCCCTAGAGAGATTGGTACCCAAATCCTCCAAATCCCTTTTAGTACTGCAACTACAAGAGACAGGCTGTTATGGGATAGTCATCCAAAAAGGAAATTCTCCTTGCGATCAGCTTATAATATCTTGGCACAGGATCATTCTCATCCAAACCATAACGGGATACAGCCTCATATTTGGAAAAATCTGGAAATTAAACATCCCCAAAAGGTGCCAACTGTTTCTGTGGAAGGTATTGCGAGACATTTTGCCCTCCAAATCAAATCTGCATAGAAGGATCCAGGAGATTGATGAGACCTGCCCGTGGTGTGACAATCCCAAAGAGACGAGTATTCATGCGCTCTTCTTGTGTTCTGAAAGTGATAAAATCTAGTTTGCATCGCCCTTAACCATGAAATGGAGGGATAAAAATGAAGAAGAGATCAAAATTTGTCTGCTACAAATGCTTGACAAAAATGGCATGTTTGCAGAGAGGGAATCGGAATTAGAATACTTTTTGTGTGCTACTATGGAGAATCTGGTGGTATAGGAATTCTCGGATTCATAAGCAAACCAAACACGATCCCATGCAAATCCTAGAGTCAATCCATTCCTTCCTCATAAAGTCCGAAATTATCAAGGAACAGCCCCCCTCCAGGCATTCAATCTCTTGGAGGCCTCCTAGGAGGGGCTACATAAAATTAAATACAGACGCAACTTGTATATCTTCAGATAAACCTTCAAGTCTGGGCTTTATCTTCAGAAATGATAATTCAGAATGTGTCCTAGCAAGTGGTACCCAAGTTCGAGCCAAATCAGCAGAAGAAGCTGAAGCTCAAGCGGTACGGTGGGGTCTTCTTCAAGCGATCAAGCATGGTTTTTTGTGGGGTCTTCTTCAAGTGATCAAGCATGGTTTTTTGTTTTTGGAGATTGAACTGGACGCTCAAAGCCTGGTGATCTCTCTTCAAAAAAACTCTCCAGATATGGGATGGTTCTCCTCCGCTTGCTGTGTAGATATTTTAAACATCACTTCCTCCCTCTCTTCTTATAGTTTTTTGTACACCCCAAGGGGGTCAAACTGGATTGCACATGTATTAGCAGCAAAGGCCAAATCGTGGTCTTCTGATCTAGAATGGACCCTTACTCTCCCATTATGGCTTTCTAAGGCCATTCTCCGGGATAAGAGTAATGTCCACTCCTGATGTATGGCTCTTTTTGTGGTAATAGAATCAATTGTTTACAAAAAAATAAATCTGTTAAATTTGATTTCAAAAAATAAAAATGACAAATTAACAAGTTAAATAACAAGGCTCAGGCTCCAGTTACCGCCCTAAAATGACAGGCTTTGGTTACAGGACACAATATGCGCCACGTGGCACACTCTTAGAGGACTCTGACTGTATGGATGTATGGCCAATCCCTAAGTGGACCTACAAACCAAAAATCATCCTGATTAGTGATTTATAGGCACTGGATTGGACTTATTTTCATGGGTTATATCAATTGTGGGAATTTGAGCAGTATTTGAGGTACAAAGATCCAACGTCTAGAAATCACTAATCAGGCTGATTTTTGGTTTGTTAGTCCACCTAGGGATTGGACAAACATCCATATGGTCCGAATCCTCTAAGAGTGTGCCCCGTCGCTCATATTGTGTCCTGCAACCGGAGCCTGTCATTTTAGGGCGGTAATTGGAGCTTGACCCAAATAACAAACAAATGGTAGAAGATTTTATCAACTTACATTCATCTGTTCTTCTACTTTATAACGAACTTGACCCTAAACCCTTACCGGATTTAACAATGCACTTTTCCATTTATTCCGAAATTGCCTCTTCTTGAGTTTATTTGTCTGCCCCCAATAATCAGGGGCATTTTTGTCTTTTCATATCGATTTGCATTACCTTCATCTTCTACATAACTTTTCTAACTTCAAATTTTGTTTCTTTAAAATGTGCCTTGAATGGCCACAACTTTTAGATTTGCCTCTCCAAACTACTCTTCCAAAACTACCATTTGGGTTAAAACTTTCCTATTTTGCCTTTTCTTCCAAAACCAATCCTATATTCACTCACGTGCAATGCATGTGTCGCCCACTTGTTTCTATATAACATATATATGTAATCAAATCGAGTCATTATCAAATTAGATCAAGGTAGATCCAAAATCAATCTGATAGCTTATTAGATCATAATTCCTAGGCTCACTCTAGACTTGATATTATAGGATTGGGTTATCTTGGCAAACCAACCCATTGACAGCCCTAGTTCCGAGTATCGTAGTACATGTACGATATGTTATGTTATGGTGTTAGATACTATAATCGGAGGGGAGTTAATGGATCGGTGTGGGCTGGCAAAGCTGGGATTCATTGCCATTGTCGATTTCTTCGAGAAATGCACACCACAAGCAATAGGATAAAGCAATCATAAGATACGAGTAGAAAGAAGAAAGAAAGAGAGAAAACTATTTTTAGTGGTACATTGTCGGATTTCAGTGACTACATCCACGGCCTCGAGAGATTGACAATCCACTATAATAGATGTTGTGTTACAATGCTTCTTTCCCTTCTCATCCAATCCCCCCTTTCTCTGAGCTAGGAGTGTACAATATATAGATAATCGCGAGACCCTCTCTTACTGAAAATAGAAGTCTCACCAATCAAATGTTTCCTCTACTAAGAGGTTCTCCTAAAATAGAAGTCTCACCAATAGAAGGTTTTCTCTACTAAGAAGTTCTCTAAAAAATTATAAGTCTCACCAGTAGAAGGTTTCTTTTACTAAGAGGTTCTCTCATATAGACATTTCACTAATAAAAAGTTTCATGTACCAAGGAGTTATCCCAAAGTAGAGATAAGTAATCATACAGTGTACGTGTGACAAGGGCACTATCAAACTAATATGCCATCAGAACTTGTCATCGAAAAATGTGTCAACTTGGAGGACGCCCTCAAGAATCGAGTACGATATCTTGGTGTATACTCACATAGCCTCCTCTCGGAGGTAGAGCTCTTCGGTGGCCGATGTTCCACCTTTGAGGCTAGAATTGACCGATCAAATAATGCTAAGATTGTCAGGTTGACTGTCATGCGACCGGACGAACCAGGGACGTCGTGCTTGAACTGGGTGAGGGATTTGTGCTTGATCTGTTACAAGGTTTAGTGTCTAGGGAATTGTGTATGATCTACTATAGGACTTAGTGCCTAAGGATTTGTGCCGTATTTGGTCTTGGCTAGGCACTAAGTCCCAATCCACAATTGAGTAATTACCGATGATAAGGTAAGATGGTCAAGCCTTGAGTTTAGGTGGCACAAAGAGAGTCTAGGTTGAACAAATTAGATGGTGTAGATATTTACCGCCGGATCCAATAATATGTTGGTTTGAGGAAGTGGTTTATGTTGGGTCCACCAATCGAATGGTGTAGGTTCAACCAGATCTGATAGTTTGGTGGCCCGAGGAAGTGCTCTATGTTGGACCAACTAATCAGATGGTATAGGTTAAACCAAATCCGATAGTGCTTGAGGAGGCTCAAGGCGAGCTCCAAGGTTTAGTGGACAACAACTTATGCTTAGGTTAGGCCCCAGATTTGGGCATCTAGGCTTAACTAAATGGGTTTTAACTCGGCTAGAGGTCTAAACAAGAATTAAAAAAAAGAAATTAGGAGTTTTCTTCCTTTTCTATTAATCGTTTACTATAGGCTCTCTTGAAGTGGTAGAGTTATGGCATGAACGAAGTTCAGCGTAAAGTTAGGAAGCTCGGCCCAAAGCAAGGAAACTTGACATGAAGCTAGGAAGCTTGGCATAAAGCTATAAAGTTTGGCATGAAGCTAGAAAGTTCGACATGAAACTCAGCCCAAAGCTAAGAAGCTTGGCTCAAAGCTCGGCTCGAAGCTAGGAAGCTGACATGAAATTCGGAAGCTTTGTATGAAGCTCAACATAAAGCTAGGAAGCTTAGAATGAAGCTAAGGGAAAGCTCATCCCAAAGTTAGGAAGCTTGGCATGAAGTTTGGCCTAAAACTAGGAAGCTCAGCATGAAGCTCAACATAAAGGTAAGAAGCTAGGCATAAAGCTAGAAAGCTAAGAGGAAGTTAAGCATGAAGCTCAACCTAAAGCTAAGAAGCTTAGTTTGAAGTTTGGAAGTTAGGTGGTGTCGATCCCAATAATCCCCCAATACAAACTATGTTTTTGATTGTACGAGCAAAATCATTGTTGACAAAGAACAATGACGTTCCATCCCCATAGTCGGTGTCATCTTGTGGACGGAGGGGATTTGCATACCACAAGTAATGGAATAAAGCAACCATAAAAGAAAACTACGAATTAGAAAGAAAGAATGAGACAATCGTTTTAACATTGTTCATCGCTAGATTTTGGTGATCACTACATCCACGACACCGAGAGATGGACAATCCACTGGAATAGTTGTTGTGTTACAATGTTTTTCTCCTTTCTCGTCCAATCCTTCATTTCTCTAAGCTATGGGTGTACAATATATAGATAATTGGGATACACTCCCTTATTCAAACTAGAAGTCTTAGGTTTATTCTACTAAGAAGTTCTCTCAAAATAGAAGTTTCACTAATATAATGTTTTCTCTATTAAGAGATTCTTATAAAGTGGAGATAAATAATGATATAGTGTGACGACCTTACTGTCAAACTAATATGCCATCATAACTTGTCCTCGGTGATTGTGTCAACTCGGAGGTCGTGTTCGAGAATCGTGTAGGACTCTTGGTTGTGGATTGTATTTCTTGGTTTGACTGGATGAGTCTGGGCTTGATTGTAAGGCCCATTAGATAGTGGGCCAGGCTTAGGCTTAAAATTTAACAAATCTTAAATAGGGTGCAGCTCAAATCTACAGGCTCATCCCTTACATCTATTAATAGGCCGTGCTTGGACCTAAGTCAATGGACTCAAAATGGGCCCACCTTGGGTCTAATTACATACACTCAAGCTGGGCTTAGGCAAAACTGGACCCGACCCAAATCGTTAACCAAATCCGTAATTGGTTTTGCAAGGAAAAAACATGGGGTTAATGATCCACCCCACATTTTTGGCCTAAAAGTGTCCAATGTATGGAAGTTTGGGACGGTTTATGACTAAATCATGAGCAGAGTGGGAGTTATAGAGGATTGAGTTTGGGAATTAGTGTAATCCATGGTTTAAGAAAAACATTACAACGGTAACGTTCTTGGGCCATTATGTTATTTGTTAAATAGCATAACAAATATTCATGGGTGGTGCCCCTTACCGGTGGGCATCTGTGTTTAAGGGTGTAAACGGGCTGGCTGTTAGAGGGTTGGGGGCATAATTTGAATTGAATTAGATCAGGCTTGGGGCTCGAGCCTATCAAAATTTATCAAGGCCCAGGCCCAGGCACAGGCCTGACCCATTTACACCCATGTCTGTGTTGCCTAAGATCAGATTTCATGGAGTAGATGTACTATGGGCTTCTCCACTGATGCAAGATGAAGACTCAGATTTCATGTTGTGTTTATCCGGTATGTTCTCTTACTATCAATCTGAATCACCGTTAGTTTTCATTGTCATCTTTCATATTATCTGAACCAAGCAACTTTGTTTGATCCCTTGACGATATATGTTACTAGGGGTGTACATTTGGGCCCAGGTTCGAGAACAGCCCGAGCCCAAGTTCTGGGCTAGCCCGGTCAGCCCTAAAATCTGAACCCTCCCCTGAGCCTGGTCCGAAGCCGAACTGGGCCCAAACTCAAGCCCGAGCCCTACATTTTTCTACTTTTTAAGGCCTTTTTTATTTTACAAAAAAGGTTTTAGTTGGTCTGAAAACCAGCACAAGCCTTCCAAAAACGTGGCCCGATTTTTGTGTTTGGGGTAGGGCCCGGGTAGGGTTCCTCAAGCTTTAGCCCAATTCGGGCCCAGCCTGATTAAATTTGGGCTGGCTGAAACCCGAGAAAACCAAAAACTGGGTTCCGGGCGGACGACACGAATGTATACCCTATGTGTCACTTATTTCAATCTGTTATCTGTGAGAATTTATAACAGATTTTAATTTCAAAATTCAAAATTTAGACTTATTAATAAAAAAAACAAATTTTACAATAACGGAAAATAAAAGCAAAATAACAGAAAATAACGTACATTTTATATTAAAACGTTTTAAGAAAATAAATTTTAAAACATTAATTAAAATGTATATAACGTAAATGCAATGGGGTAGATGCGCAACCGTTATAACGGCTTTTTTCAAACCATGGGATGAGCCATCTTCCTGAGATTACATCCATGGTTAGATGGCTCTTAAATTGGATGAACCAGCTTTGTAAGATGAGTATTCCAAATGTTCTTTATCTTGTCTGGCTGAACTGGCAATCATCAATCTAGCAACGACGTCTGTCCGTAACGGTTTAATTAGTATAAATTTCAAATGGATCAGAAGATAATTTATTTAATTCCTACTTTGCATTTTAATGGTTATAAAGAATTAAACACTTCCCACCTCTCTAGTCAGAAGCTACAATGGAGGATCTCTGTAAACTTTATTGTTTTTTTAAGGTTTTCGACAGAGATTTCAATCGACCCCTCCTACTTTTTCAAATTCTGTTTTTCCCATGTAAACATTTTCGAGAATCAGATTCTCTAAGGATGTTTTTTTTTTTTTTTAGTGGTGATCATATGATCCGGAGTCCACGTGGCGCCCAACTGGTGATACATCTTGATTGGTGTTGCGCAATAATATTTTATTATATTTGAATATATATTATAGTACCCAGTTGGGCATCACATGGACCCCGGACCATATTATCACCATTTTTTTTTTTTTTTTGTAAAATCTCGAGGAGCTGTTGTTTGGAATCTTACAGAGCCGTTAAGGAATTGGTTTGACTGAAATCGTCGGGGATTAGCATAAAATTATACCTTAATGCGTTACTGCGTTACCTTTAGAGCCCCCGCTATGTTGTTGATATTTATTTTGATCGTTTGGTGTATTTATTTAGTATAGAATAGAATAACGCGGCTCAGAAAGATAGGGATCGCGTTCCACCAACCGGAGAGTGACATGACTTCGGGTGGAACAAAAATTATTATATTTAATTTATATTTATTAATTAAAGTGTAAGAAAAATATTAATTTATTATTTATAAGAAAAAGATCTCATAAAGTTTGTGCCCTAAATAGAAAAAGTTAATAGTGATAGGGTGTGGAATTTGTGTTGGAATTGTGGCCCTAATAATGCAGTTTGGTTCACATGCTTCTTTATTCCAACTTTATTTATTTATTTATTTATTCCAACTTTAATGGGTTGTTTTGATTTTATGCACACAGACAAATAAAATAAAATAATGGAAGGAAATGTGGAGAGATTCAGTATAGATATTAGCAAGTGGATTATTAATAATTTGTCTTGGAGTTTGTGTTAATTATCCTCTAATTTCGGTTCATGTGGTCGTTGATTTCCACTCAGATTCATGTCATGGATTAGAATTCACGTGCTTCCTCCATTCCAACTTTATTGGGTTTCTTTGGTTTAGGGGAAAATTATTCCGTGGGGTACAAAAGTTTGATCCACCAAGCCCTCCAAAATGCGTACTCTTTTGGGTCCATTGATCCTATGAATGTGTGGTCCACCTACTGGAGGCCCTACACACTAAAAATCCGTCTGATTGATGATTTCTTTTTCTTTTTTTTTATCATGGGCTTCTTGAATAACCTTATGTTTGGATTCCAGGTTCATTATGACAAACACGCCCGGCTAAATATTAGCGTGTGCAAATATTTTATTTTCCCACTGCGGTGGCCTACCAA
This sequence comes from Euptelea pleiosperma, assembly GCA_035048495.1. Taxonomy (NCBI): domain Eukaryota; kingdom Viridiplantae; phylum Streptophyta; class Magnoliopsida; order Ranunculales; family Eupteleaceae; genus Euptelea; species Euptelea pleiosperma. The sequence continues at coordinate 32,106,791 of CM068549.1, read as the reverse complement.
ACACTCCCTCCAAAATGCGTACTCTTTTGGGTCCACTGATCATATTAATGTGTGGCCTACCTACTGGAGACCCTACACACCGAAAATCAGTCTGATTGATTATTTCTTGCCACTGAATTCTAGCCCTCCTTTTTTATTTTTTATTTTTATCATGGACTTCTTGAACAACCCTATGTTTGGATTCTAAGCCCATGATTGCAAAAATGCTAGATCAAATGGTTAGAAATTACCAACCAGGATGATTTTTGGTATGTATGGCTACCAAGAAGTGGGCCAAATATTCATGGGTCAGTTGGCCCAAAATAGTATGCCACGTGGCATTTTCCCATCGAGTGAGTAGCAAACCTTTTTCCTGTTTTAGGTATATAGAGTTGTCTATAAGGGCGGTTTGATGCATAATTGCATGGCTACTTTTCAAGTGGAGAGGCCCTAGTCAGCAATTTTGTTGACTAGTGCTGCTCAGCAAAAAGTGAACTCCAACTTCAGTATTGTGTTGGCAAGCTGCACAAAGAAAGAGGTTTAAAACGGAGCAGTTAAATAAAGGGTTTCCTCTTTGGGCCATAAAAAATAAAATCAAGCCCGGCCTTTTAGTTAAGGGCCCAATCAATAAGTCTTTATTGAAGGCCATAGACTAGGCTCAATGGAAAGCCCATCAAGCTAGCCGAGTCATTCACAAGCTTAGATGAAATGCCCTTAAGTTTTTTAGGACAAATTGAGTTTTAACACGCAAGTACATGGGGGTAGGCCTAATTGTGTGGCCCACCTTGGGTCAGGCTAAGGCTAAGGCTTAGCTCCTTATATCCCAAGCCAGGACCATGTCAGCCTTTGCCCATGTGGCCTCCTAACAAGAAAAAGTCCATGACTCCACGTTGCCTCTTGGGTCATCTTACCTACCCTAATCACCTTTGTATTGTAGGTCGGCCATGGGTGCCTCGGAGCTGATGAGCCACAGCTAGCCATTTGCTGGCCACTTATGCAACCCTTTTTCACCCCCTAGCAAGGCACAACTTATCCATTATAGGGTACTCGTGCCACCCACATACCTCTATTGCTGTGTCCTCTAATGCCAAGATGACCCTTTATAGGTCACCCATATAGGGTTTCCATTAGTAGCACTTTTTGCCAACACACTCACCAACATACCAAAAGCTTCAAAAAGCCCATTTCAATTTCTCCAATTACTTTGCTTGCATTTGCTGATTTGGAAAAAAAAAATATACAAAAATAAAGAATTACATTGAAGTCCTCACAAACATGACTATTATTGAAAGAAGCCCAATTGTGAAAAATAGGGTCATTGGCAATGTGGAATTAAGAGAAGAAAAAAAAAAACAATTTCAGTTCAAAATACAATATCCCACGTGGACGCTCACATGAGCGACTATGTCTATTATTATTATTTTTTTCGATAGGAAAGAAATTCTAGAGATTAAAAAGTCTTATAATAATGGATTATACGGAATAATCCTTAAATTGTCATTTTCCGATGCTCTTAATTGGCTGCTAGAAATGGCAATTAAAAAAAAAAAAAAAAATTAAGATAACTGATTAAGATTGTAAGCGCTATCATCGAATTACATCTAAAATATAAAAAATTACCGAGACGTAAAGCTCAAAGTGAAGAAAAACCCCAATATTAATTAACGTACCATCACACCCTAGTGACGTTGCAATATTCAAATCCGAAAAAACGCCATTTTCACTACGAGGTTGTCGCGAACTTTGACACTGACATGGGCTTCAAAATCTGTTACAAACATTCAACATTTTCTAATTCTTTCTTTTTTGACTGGCATCAATGTTAGCGCACTAACGTCAAAGTCGGAGTAGCAAATTTCTTGTGCCGGACATTTACGAGGGTACTTAGGGCAAACTTTTATCTTTTAGAAAATAAGAAAATATTAACAAATACATTTTGTAGCTGTTAATCAGGAAGGCATTGTTTTAGATGAGATCGATGGTCCAATTTGATAAGAAAAGTTAACACTTAAGCCCTTCTTTGTTATTATGCATTGTTTGGGGAGGACGTTTTTCGTAATAGCCATTCTTGTAGGGCCTTGACAAATAATTACAATTAATAGTTCTATATTTTGTTTATAAAAAAAATAAAAAGAGAAATAATGTTCAACAAAGGGCGTTACGGTCGACATGCCCTCGTCGTCGGGACACAACGATCATATATGTACAACATTTACGAATAATTAATCAAATTACTGTCTGTTTTTGCGAGACTGATCGATCAATGTGATCAATTTAACACAGCCATTCATTGAATTAATCCCCAAAATAGATTATCTTAGCAATAACAAGTGGGAACATTTATTTAACATTTGAACCCTACATTTGGTTAATTTTAAGGGACACGCGTCACCATTTTAATTTTAATAAAAAAATGGTACGGACACAAAAATCAACAATTTAATAATATGTGGGTCATTAAAAAAAGGAAAGAGGGAGAATGAGCGGCACTCTCACAACCGTGAATTTAGATTCGGTGAGACGTAAGGTGGGCCCCACCCTTCTCTGACCTAACAATTGGACACATCCTAAATTGTTTTTTATTTTTTTATTTTTTTTCCTTGATAAGATGGTTGTTTATTATATAGAAGGGTGGTGATGTAACAAGGTATACCTGAGATCTTTTCATTTGTGGAAGCGGCAATTTTGGTAGTCACCGCTGCCATCTGGACCCACTGACCGCATGGATGTTTAGCCCACCCCTTAATAGACATTCATACCAAAAATCAGCTTGTTTAATGATTTTTAGACGTTGGATTTAGTACTCAACATATGGTTGCATTCAACGGCTATAAGAACGCCTTAAAAGTTCTAAAAAATGCTAAAATCTAATGGTTATAGATTACCAAGGAAGGTGATTTTTGGTGTGTATATCCACCAAGGGGTGGGATAAACATCCATGCGGTCAGTGGGCCCAGATGACAGTGGTGAGTAACAAAAATCGTGCTTCCGCATTTGCTACAGTTTCAGGCATACCTTGACGGGGTGAACGTCGTTTGCTTAGTTTGAGGGGACAGACAAATGATAACGTCATCCTGAAAAAGACGTCCACTCTAGGTCCAAGCCGTTAGGTAGTCCTCGAGATTCACCATTAATTTAATAAGGTAGGTCACAAGTATATTCCAAGTATATGACTATATTTTCATGGAAAAAGTATGAGAGAGAATGACGGGTACTCATCAGAACCGTGAATTTAGATTCGGTGAGACGTTTGATGGGTCCCGACCTTTTCCTAACCTAACCCTAGGACACGTGATCATATAACATGTGTCCTCCCCAAAATAAAAATAAAAGAAGAGGGTAGCCTTTGGACGAAAACAAAGAGACAAACAAAGGAGAAAAAAAAATAAAAGAAGTGAGATGCATCTTCCCCACATTGTGGGTAGCAATATTGACAGGGCATGCAGATTTGAAAAAAGATATGTATGTACTGTGTTGTATACACGCATTCATATATATATTTTTTATAACGTTTTTCAATAATGTATTATAATTAGTGGGTGGCCCGTGCCCACGGCACTCCCCGACAAAGCATTTGCCAAAGTCGGGTGTGAGCGGCTGAGATCCACCGTCCAGTTGGGGGATAAGATCTGGGTCCTTGATATGAAGCCTATAAGAAGGGGGGGAGACAACTGAGCTCCCTTGTTATATAGATGGTTGACATCGTTGTCATGATGGTGTAGTGTCGGGTTTTCATTGGCCAAAATTCTACCTCGAGTTACTGCGAGTCGGTTTTAAGTTTTAGTTAATTATTTATTAAAGTAAGTCAAGTATATTTTTACCAATAAAAAATGAAACCAAGTTCAAAAAACGACACACCTAGTGCGTTGTTATTTTGCAATTTTGCTGTAACACCATAACAACATCCATGGACCCCCTGGACCATGTGTTGGGATAAAATGACATACAGTCGTGAGACCCACATGTAGATGAGTTAAGGGCTTAGTTTTGTTGAACATGATCTCCTCACCAGGCCCGGCTTGACCATTAGGCAGATGAGGTGGTTGCCTAAGACCCCCCACAGGTAAGGCCCCAAAATTTCAGAAATTTTCAAGTGTTCTTAATATTTTTTTTTTATGAAAAGGCCCCCCACCTATCCATTTGTGTCCGGCCCCTCCAATCACACAAGATTATGCTACAGCCGGACAAATGTAGTCTACAATTGTTTATAGACTTAAAAGTATACAAACATTGTATTCACCATTGAGTTCTCCTTGAAAAACGTGTTTTTAATTTATAATTTTTTTTTTTTTTGAAAACATTGAAATCACATAGGTTTAGGAGGATTTCTGAAGAAAAAAAAGGCCCCATTTAGAGTTTTCGCCTAAGGCCTCAACTTGTATTAAGATGGCCCTGCTCCTCACAATGGAGACCGTCCCTCGTTAACGTAATGTATTTCGAGATTTATTATCTTATGAAAAATGAATTATAAGTTGAAAAATACTAGAGCTTCTATTTTTTATAGTCCACATTTGATCAGTAAGATCAATCTCTACGGTGACGAGATCATCTTCGTAAAAAAAAATCATCCCTTTAACTCATCTCCATATCGATCCCACAACTACGTATCATTTTACGTCGCAAAAGTATGAGTCAACTTATTCCAACGTTTATTTTTTGAGTGAGACTGAACATGTACCCATTGAAGGTCTCCATGGATTTCTTAGTAGGAACTTCAGAACTCCTGTTGTTTAAATTTGAATTTCCCCAGACAATGGGGTTGCCATCAATCACGAGGCGGCTATTTGTCAGCTTATAGAAAAAAGTTGCTTACTTTACCAGTCAAAAGAAAGTTTCTAATGGTTGCAACTGGCAATCGTTGACGGCATTAGTGTTCCATGGACGATGTCATGGTGCACAATCGTGTCGATTTGTCATTGGCCAGTGAAATAATGACACCTCCATGCACCATGACCTCATGTACCCCCGGACCATGTGGTTATTTCGCTTAATTGGTTCCAGACACTATACAGCTGGAGATATCTACCCCCTCAATATGAGCCACGTGGCTCACTCTTAGAGGACACTGAGCATATGGATATTGACTTAAAAACCAAAAATCAGCTTGATTAGTGATTTTATGCTTTTGGACCTTTGTACCTCAAATAATGGTCAATAATGCTCAAATTCCCACTGTTAAAATCAACCCATGAAAATAATTCCAATCCAACGCCTAGAAATCACTAATCGGGCTGATTTTTGGTTTGTAGGTCCACCTATAGATTGGCCAAACATCCATTTGGACGGAGTCCTCTAAGAGTGTGGTACGTGGCTCATATTGCGCCCTGTCAACAAAGATTTACTCACCTATTCCATAGATGGGGACACACCAACCACCTATGATGTTGGGCTTGGTTTGTATTTTTATTTTTGTGTGTGTTAACTAGACAAAATTTCACTATAGTACGATGGATCTGGACGAATGATTTAGCAATATCGAACGAATCCTTGACCGTCTATGGGCCCAAGAGATGACATTCTGTGAGTCATGTTCTATGATACGACCTGTTTCATTATAATGCAAGCCAAGAGAGCACATCAAGTATAACACGCTTCCTCTTACCGTTTGTCGATAATTCCATTTTTCTGAAAGGTACAATAATAGGATAACAAGACCCCGACGCGTTAGATGAGTGGGACTTGCTTTGCCATTACTTGTAATTACTTGTAACAAGACCAAAGTCATAAACTCGATGAAATCTAGAAGAGTGTATGTTGAAAAAAGGACTTACAACCAACCAGCAAAAAATAGAGAGAACAGAAAAGATCAATAATACAAACACATTAGATTTATGTGGTTGGACAATGTGTATACATTCACGGGTGAGAAGAGCTCTTTTACTATCTGTAAAGAATACCTTTTTACCAAATGTACAAAAGTTATACCCTAATGCCCCTTTAGAGAATATATATAAAAAAATTAGTACAACCAAATACTCAAAGTACCCCCGAACACTAACTCTATGGACTTGTAAAGTCATATTACGCTACTTGCTTTAACGGTCTGGGGGGCTCCACCCCTGGAACCCCCAGTAAGCTCAGTGCAGAAATTCTTGCAGAACAGTACTCCTTGTAGAATACAAAACTCCTACCACAAGGAGACGGGGACATTATTGGTCTATTGCTTCACTATGGGAAGAAATATTCCAAGAGCTGTGTTTGGTTGCTGATACGACAGCTATTCGTTTTTTTGGATTGGAGTAATTTGTCACATAGTTGGTCCAAAATTTCGCATTAGTATATGCTTTTGGGATAATGAATCTTGGAATTATTTATTGGAAATAACAGTCCATGAGCACAAATTTAAGACAATTCACATCATAGAGTCAGAAATCAGAACCACCATTCAAATCAGCCACACCTTCAAAATCTCCAATGTCAAAAATCAACATAAGATGATCTAAACTATCTGCCGAAGGATGGAATAAATTGGATGGTTAAGATCATTCCATGGTAACTATGAAGTGATGGACAACGTAACCTTACACCAACCACAAATAAAAAAAGAGAAGAAAATGAAGCTACATTTACAATTATGGTTCCCTTGAACTCCATAGGATGATTTTCTTCTCAAGACCATTCTTCTGGATCAAGAAAAGAAGCCAAAGATCCAAAATCCAATGCTGCATTTAGTTCAAGACAATCATTTTCCATCCAATTTTTGGAAATGGGTTCATCAAACAGTAGGGAGCGATAGTCGTCCCCTGTCGCACCATCGCTAACTTGAAAATCATCACCGGCTAGACACATGAAATTGGTGTCCGGAGAGGACAGCAAACAGAGCTCTCTAATCCCAAAATCCATCATCTTATTATCCGAATCTTGATGCATTACTGCCTGGTTCTGATGGGCTTGAAGATCTACTGAATTCTCGGTCGTTGAGTGCATGGCTTGATTATTGTTTAGAGATGGGACTAGTACTTGATTTGGTGGAGGGACAAGGACCTTGGTGCACCTTAAGGCCTTGGTTCGGATTACTTGTTGGGGTTGAGGCTTTTTCTCCTTGGATTTGCTTATTGTTTTTTGTTTGGATGGTGATGAAGAGGGTTGAACTTGAACCTTCTTCCTCAAAGTTGTGTTCCAGTAGTTCTTGATTTCATTGTCTGTTCGGCCTGGCAGTCTTCCTGCTATTAGAGACCATCTATATACACACAAAAGCAAAACTAAATTAAAAAGAAAACCCATCAATGATCTCTAGAGAGAGAGAGAGAGAGAGAGAGAGAGAGACCTGTTGCCAAGAAGCTTGTGGAGTCTGATGATGAGCTCCTCTTCATCATGGGAAATGTTGCCCCTCTTGATGTCAGGTCTCAGATAATTCAGCCATCGAAGCCTGCAGCTCTTCCCACATCGTTTCAAGCCTGGATTCAATCACTAACATCTCAATTTAAATGGGATTTAAGGGAGTGCAACAGAGAAAACAGAGAGTGTGAAAGATCAGAGAAAACAGAGGAAATGGTCTAGAACTAAAAAAAAAAAAAAGCTGTTCTTCAATTCTTTATACCTGCTTTCTTGGGGAGAATCCCCCATTTCCCTTCTCCATGGGCTTTAACGTAAGCCATGAGGATTTTATCTTCCAAGGTCGTCCAGGCTCCTCTGTTTACTCCTTCTTTAAAACAACATGGACTCCTCCCCATCTCTCTCTCTCTCTCTCTCTCTCTCTATCTCGTTTTCTCTCTCAGGCTCTAATTGTTAAAGAGAGGAACCCCAGGAGCCTGTTATAGGCAGAGGCACCATCTCCCTTTGAAAAGGGGATGTTATGACTCGACTATTCAAGCAAAACAAACCAAATTGCAAATTTGAGTAGAAAAAAACCAGCTGCTCACCAAAAAAAGAAGAAAAAAGAAAGTAGAAAAAACCAACCGATCCGCTGCTTAAAGTCACTCCCTTTTTTGGTTGTGTTAATGATCCCTAATGACGAAATTACCCTTTTCACTTTGAAAGAAATAAAATTCGTTTATGTATTTTAAGAAGAAAAGTAAAAACCTCTTTTTTTTAACTGAAAACTGTATTTTCCTCCAATGAAAATATTTGCTGAGGGTCGCTATCGTTTTGCCAATGTGGGGTAGCAGAAAATTTTCCCATGTGGCTCCCTCTTGCGGTATGGGGAAAGAAAAAAAATGTTTTAACGGCCGTCATAATGGTAAGTTGGTAACACTTCAACCCCATTACCTTATTTAGAAAATAACACCCAAAACCAAAAAAACGGGCTTAATATTATTATGGATATAACGGACGTTATTTTACTGTTATCAAGGTTATTTACAAAAAAAAAGTTTAAAAGTAAAAAAATTATAACATTTTGACACAAATATGTGACCCATTAATGTTGTAACGGACCATTTAAATCCTTGGTCATATTCTATAGTGTGCCTGAATGTTTTGTAGTTTAGGGAAGGATTCGAAGGCGCTCCATTGAATCAAATTAAGATTTTCTTCAATTTTGCCAATTCTAAAATATGAATATATCAAAGGAATTTTTATATATAACAAGCAAGGCAAAAGAGAAACCGTTAGCCCAATTTTCTTTTACTTTGATTTGTAACGGTATGCGGCGTCGAGCGCGGAGAATTAAAATTTCTAGAAGTGCCGCAATGCGATAAAGTTGAATGACAACATGCGATCTTTCGTAAAAAAAAAATAAGGGAAAAAAGTCAAAACAAATTGTTCATAGAAAATAAAATTTGCAATAAATTTGCGTCGTTTTGTCGCAATCCTCATAATTTCGACGAATAAACTACGGAGAGCCAAAGATAGTTACAATAATTAAACATTCACTTTTAATGTATAAAAAAATATTTACTTACCCTGTAGAAATATAGCCACTATGTGCTTGAACTTCAATTGGCAGAAAATCGAGATGGCGCATAATGTTACTATGCATTTCAACTTCAATTGGCAAGAAATCGAGATGTCACTATGTGCTTCAACTTCAATTGGCAGGAAATCGAGATTTTTACGGTAATTCAAAAAGTTCAATTAAAAACTTATAAACCAAGATAAAATGTAATAAACTCATCCCATGGTCCATTCCTTATGGTCAACATCAAACCCATGATTTAGAGTTTTCCATAGCAGATTTTTTTCCTAATTTTGTAGAAATGGTTGAATGGAAAACATGGGTAGTAAGTATCAAGAAATATTATATTCTCTGCTACTAAATTTATTAAGAAAGAGACCAAATTAAATGTCACAAGAATTTCATGTAGTTGTTTTTCAATGCTATGGAGCCCATACACCAAAACCATGTAACTTATTGAATGAGCTCTTCTCATAATATTTCTCTTCTTTCTCCACCAAACCCATGAAAAGTTACTTTTTGAGATTAGTTTTAATTAAGCACTTAAAAAAAGTCTCCTAGCTTTGAGTTTATGATGATAACTTTCTATTGCAATCAAGAGTAAGGGGGGAAAGGAAACTAAAAGAGAGAACAAAACTATGATACCCTCTCAAGCAGACTGTAAGCAGGACTGTCTGCTACTGGCTTAGCAAATAGCAATACATGTGATGCACATACAACCACTGGATTAGCTTGCCTTCCGATCTATGGACATTTTTCTCTGATCCAAACGAACGGACGGTTACGAACATCCATGTTGGATTTAAGTGATGAAGAGAATTGGTTACAGTAACATTAAACATATGACTTATACCATGACAAGCTGGAAATTAAAGGAAAAATCATTCTTGGAATATTTATCTTAATAAAGGCAGTTAATTAATTAGACAAGAAAATTAAATGACCAACTAGTCCTAACAAGTGTTGGACACAATTAAAGAGAAATTACATGGATATTATTTACATTACATTAGGAGAAATCATGTCATGTTTCAATTATTATTAATTATTCTGCTAGCCAGTCATCTTCGGATTCGAGAAACGACGCCAACGACCGGAGATTCGAAGAGACATCATGTTGAAAACAACCGTTTTCCATCCAGTCCTCCTCCCGCATTTCATCATGGAACACGAAAGGATGATGACCAGACGATGGCGATACGTCGTTGTTACCATCTCTCGCAAGCGCATTATCGAAATCGCAGAGCTGAGAGAAGTCGGATTGTAGAAGATCAGATAGACAAAGCTCCCCCACATTGAGATCCATCATGAAATCAGAAGAATTGTCTTCCCCGGGAGTGAAAGTAGACAGGTACTGATCATCATAGGATTCTAATTCCACTACTTTGTGATCTCCGACCATGGAGGGTCCAACAGTCACGTTATTAGATTCAACTTTTTGTGGTTGTGGAGTGAAGACAACCTTGGTGCACCTTAATGCCTTGGTTCGAACCACACGGGATTCGATCTTCGGAGATGGTGGGAATGGTTCAATGGATGGATGGGTCACGGCTGGTTTCTTCTTCTCTTTAGAGTACTGGTTTGAGTACTGTTTATGAGTAGAAGTAGACATCGAGTGACCTTGAACCTTCTTTCCTAAATAAGTATTCCAATAATTCTTGATTTCATTGTCTGTTCGCCCTGGAAGCCTCCCGGCTATCAAAGACCATCTACAAACACCGAAAAAACGACACTCAATTACCGAATTACCACTAAAATAAAGAAACGAAGAAAAAAAAAATAAAAATATAAAGTGAGCAAGAAAAAGACCTGTTCCCCAAGAGTTTATGAAGCCTGATAATGAGTTCCTCTTCATCGTGAGATATGTTCCCCCTCTTAATATCAGGTCTTAGATAATTCAACCAACGAAGCCTACAACTCTTCCCACATCTCTTAAGACCTGCAGGATGAACCATTAATGAAAAAATTAAACAAACCCACATTTCATTTTTCCTAATAACTATCTTAATTACCTGCTTTTTTGGGAAGATTTCTCCATCTTCCTTCACCATGGATTCTAATATATTCAGTGAGAATTCGATCCTCAACAGCAGTCCAAGCACCTCTGTTCAAGCCCTCCTTGGCGCAACAAGGGCTTCTACCCATCTAATAAGAAAAACAAGAAACTGTGTAGTTTGTGAAAGTTAGGGGCCGGGTCGGGGGTATATGTTCTTAAAAAGGGTCGCGTGTACTCACACGTATGTTGTGACTTGGTTGAGTGAGCGAGTGATTCTTATAGTTGGGTTGGAGTCTTGGAGAGATTTAAAAAAATATAATCATAGAAGAAAACGCCAACGGGACTAAAAAGGTCCGTCGTCTCTAATCAAATCCACGTTTTGGATTTTTAAAATGGAAGAAGGGGGTTTTGGTTGCATGTGGTGTAGAGGGGGGACCATGACATCAAAGTTTTTAATTAAAATATTATCTGATCATTCGCTCTCATTAGGAAGCTAAATATGAAATCTTTAATCACCTTCATCTGCCCTTCCTAATTATTTGCTTCTTTCTTTCTCCAAACGAACTTTCTCACACGCTCTTGAAAGTTTGGTGCATCCCTCTCTCTCTCCACCTTTTCCCAAATCTAAGTGAGAGAGAGAGAGAGAGAAATACAAAGAACAACGGACTCCTCTTAAAACTGGACAAACTTTCTACCGTACAACGGCCCCATCAGTTAATCATTTCGGACCGTTCAATCAGTCGGGGTACATTTTTGGTTCCTTATGAACTTTTCCCAAAACACTTAACCTTGGGCCTTGGATTTTCTCACCTTAGAGGTGAACTTTGCTGACGGACGTACGGACCAGTGTGAGCCATGTGCCACACTCTTAGAGACCATGTTTGGCCCAATTATAGGTAGACCTACATACTAATAATTAGCGTTGGATTGGAGTCGGGGTGTAAAATTTCGGTCACACGCAATATGGCCCACGTGTCACACTGTTGTAGTGCGCTGAACAAAATCCTAGGTCCGGCTTTGGGTCCAATATGGGACAAGAAGGATCGATGCAGCCAGTCCAGACTCCAGAGTCCAACCCCGGGGGTTGGGGGTATTCAGCATACAATGAATCTCATATTTAGGACTGCTTACATCAACCCAATTTCTTCCATTTCCCGCGATAAGATGAGGCGGCTATAGTGGAGACGGGATAAAACTTTGATGACAGTGGGTGTTGACGACAGCCCATGACAGCCACAAAGTTCTCTGCTCGTGCTCAGCCTAGAACTCTATGACTGTCATTGACTCCACTGTCATCAAAGTTTTACTCATACAACTAGCATTTGACATGTCTCCAAAAACAGAAGAGGACATTGGATGCAGTCCATGCATAGGGGTCTCGTGGTCCTACATGGCTCATTTTTTGGGGCCCACTAACTTTGTGGAGGGCCACGAGACACCACCCCTTGGTTAGTGGGCCCCAAAAAATGAGCAATATAGGGCCACAAGACCCCTCTGCATCGACTGCGTCCAATGTTCTCTGCATCTAAACTTTTTTTGTAAGTTACCATCTCCTTGTTTTCCACGTACTCCATATTTTATGGAGTAAAACTTCTGTCACACCGAGTTAATACGAGCCACGTGGCACACTATTAGAAGGTGCTGACCGTATGGATGTTTGGCCAGTCCCTCGGTGGACCTGCAAACCAAAAATCAGTCTCATCAGTGATTTCTAAGAGTTGGATTGAAGTTATTTTCATGGGTTGATTTTAAACGTAAGAATTTGATCGTTATTTGGGTGCAAAGATCCAAAGGTACTAAATCATTAATCAGACTGATTTTTGATTTGCAGGTCCACCGAGGGACTGACAGAGATCCATACGGTCATCATCATCCTCTAATCGTGTGCCATGTGGCTTGTGACCGGCTTTGTGACAAAAGTTTTACTCTATTTTATGGACTGAAAAAAGTAATTGAAAATTGAATTTAAAATGAGTACTTAATGGACAAAGAGGTGTGGGCATCACTGAATTGTGAATCTGGCCCAGTTTTCCCAAATAACATTAGAGGTGGGCTTCCACGAGTGATCTGAGACATAATCACTGTCCGATCATGATCAAATGGTCATCTACAGAACTCAAAGACAAACAAGAGTGAGGGGACATATACATTATACTTCCCCATCTATACAAGAAATCTTCAAAAAAAAAAAAAAAATACAGATCACGGCATTCATTAAATATCTACGACTAAAGGTCAAAGCAGACTTGACCAACATATTAACATCATGACAATCACCCTCGTCGTCATAAAACAGCCTATGGTATCCGTATCATTTGATTGATTACCACGTGCATTTGGTCCTTGGTTTACGGGAAAAAGTTGATCTTAAGATGTGTTTTTGTCAATTGGACAGTCTGGATCGTTTGTTTTCTGCACGGATTATAATTAATTTGTACGAGATATGAACTAATCGAGTAAAACTTGTGTCACAAGATGTTGAAGCCGGTCACAGCACACAATACGAGCCAGTGGCATACTATTAGAGGACGATGACCGTATGGATGTTTGGCCAGTCCCTCGGTGGACTGGTACACAAAAAATCAGCTTGATTAGTGATTTCTAACCGATTCGATTGAAGTTACTTTCATGGGTTGATTTTAACGGTAAGAATTTAAGCATTATTGAGCATTATTTGGGTGCAAAAATCCAAAGGTTGTAATTCACTAATCATGTTGATTTTTGGTTTCTAGGTCCACCATGGGACTGGCCAAACATCCATACGGTCAATGCCCTCTGATCTTGTGCCACGTGGCTCTTATTGAGTGCTGTGACCGGCTTCCATCACAACATCTTGTGACACAAGTTTTACTCGAACTAATCAACCCCATGAAGACTTTTCCTCACTAAACCCTTGAGTTTCTGACTTACACTCGTGAGCCCAATTTGCGGCAACTATAATTACAAACCTATACTCCTACTACCTTTTGACCATTTAAATCTCTTGTCTGACCCAAAAATGCCTCGTGGAGCTCACTTTTGGGCCCACTGACCTTATGGATGTTGGGCCGACCCCTTGATGGATCTACATATCAAAATATCAGATTGTCGATTTTTTTTAAGTTATATATTAGCATCTGAAAAAACAATGCTCAAATCCAACGGCTAAAAATTATGCTTAAAATGCTAAATTCAACGGCTAGAAATCACCGATTAAACTTATTTTTGACGTGTATATCCACCAAGATATGAACTAAATATCCAAAAGGTCAGTGGGCCCTAAAGCGTACTCCACCTGGCATTTTGGGAGGGAAGCTTCGAACTTTGAAGTATCCCCATCTCTACACTTGTTAAGTACAAGAGTATTTTTTTTTCTAATAAGTTGATTTTAAAAGTTTAAAACAGGGATTGTCATGGGCACGTGTCAAGTGTAAAGGCTTTACTGTACAAGATGGGTCACTAAAGCAAGTGACCAAAAAGGACTCTATGATCACCACCAATCAAACAAGTATCATAAGGGGCTGTTTGCCTGCCCTAGAAAAGTGCATCTCCATTTTCAACAAGGAAAGGTGGTAATATTTGGTGACCCATATTTCCAAATACACTGTTTAGGAAGTGACACAAACACTTTTTCTGTTGTACCCTTGTCCTCTGATAAGTACATCTTTGCATCCAAACAGCCGGTAAGATTTCTCATAAGCATTACCACATTTGTCCTTGGGAGAATAAATTCAAAATATCCAACAAAATCGACTGTGGACGTTGATGCATTTCTAATTGAAGGAATCCTAAAATGAGAATGTTGGTAGGCAGATGTTGAAGAAAATTGAGTGAATGTCAGAAACCCACTAGTGGGTTTGGCAAGGAAAAAAGAGAAGAGGAGCAGCGAAGCGACTTCCGTTTATGGCTGGACATCCAAAAGAAGAAATTCTGACTTCTTGGCCCCATTTACTACTCCTACAAACCCTAGAATTTAACTTGTTAGTTGAACCATGGATATATTTTGAGGGGTAGATTGTGTACAGTGTAAGGAAGAAGGAAGAATTACATTTCCCTCCCTTTTCTTTAGTAGGTGAACTACCCTTCCTTTCAACCCAACAACCCCCCTCACGACCCTCACCCACCCAAAAAACCAACTCGTTTCACTAGGGTTGGAAACCAAATTGATCAAATGATCAAACAAAATAAATGTGGATGGTTTGTGGTCTCTAAGAGTGTGCCACGTGGCTCATACTGTGGTCCGTCGTCAACGTTGATGAGTCTCTGCACGTGCCAGTCCAATTAAAAGAAAAAAAATGTATACAATGACAATAAGACTAGTTATGCTTTAATTAGGAGTTGAAAGTTGAGCAATCAAATAATATGTTAATAGAATGAGTACAGTAGGGATGAAAATGTTTCGATAGAAGAGCGAAAAACTAGGAAAGACAATAAATGTATTGCTCAAATTTAGAAATCATCCGTCACCTATTATTTATGGCTCAGGCTCCAAGGACCCCCTTTTTCTGACCACTCTCGTGTTCGCGTGCTTGGCCGTGGATTTCACGAATCCAACTGTGGTTGTCAGCACCCCAAAATGCGAAAATGTGATGCCAAGCACACAAACACGATAGGGGTCAGAAGAAAAAAAAAAGGTGGGGGGTCGGGGTCGGGGTCCCCTGAGCCCGACCCTTTATTTATTTATTAGGCATGTTTTGATTTTTCCTTCTAGAAGGTTCAATAGACCCCTTTGTGGTCCTTAATTATCACCTCCAATTTTCAAAATCGTAAATCTCGGAGACAAAATGAGATTCACATCTTACCTGCCATAAAAAAAAAACATAGAAACAGTCATGTGTAGAACATCTCACGTGTTTGATGATGTTACGGTCACCATCTTGAGCTGAGTTTTAAACAAAGTCCACAGTCCTTGTAGTCAACTATATGACACTGTTACAAGGGGTGTTTGGTAACAAAGTTTAAGTTGCATGACGCCGAATAGGCATATTAAATTGGATTTGAATCGGCCATCAGTCTCGACTCGAGTACTTCATTACCTTTAACCAAACATAACTTTTTTCATCTTGTCCATTATTGGGATAATTCGAATAAATCAATAAAATCACAATTTATTAAGTTAAATCAAGAATATTTCAGGATACACGAAGTATATATGGGCCCGTTTGATTGTGATCGTGCTTACGAAATCGAATTATAAATGCCTAATCACTTGTGTAGTCGGTATACATCGAGATGCACGTCGGTGCCTTGAGATGTATATATGCACATGTTTATATCTAATAATAATTTATATAGCTACCTATTTTATTCATTTATTTATATTAATTAAAATAGTGAGATTAAAATATATTTCTTCTTGAAAAATCAAGTATTTACTTGCTGTTTTTACAAATTTTTGCCCACTAAATCCAATTTTCATCGAGTCCCTCCAAATTTTAGAAACTCGTAAACGTGGGCAGTACGTACATTGATCAAGCCCTATTACTTGGAACGATGACTCAACTCATGACATTTTTAATTGATGAAATTACCCTCATGTGGTAATCTTTGATGACGAACATCGGTCATCATCAATGATGAACCATAGTATGAGTCACGTGGCACAGTCTTAGAAACCACTGACCATACATATGTTCGGCCCATCTCTAGGTGGACTTACAGACCAAAACTCAGCGTAATTAGTGATTTCTAGCCGTTGGATTGGTTTTTTTTTTTTTAATGAGAATATCTTTAACCATTAGATTTGAATATTATTTAGGGTACTGATCAGATCCAAAGGTTAGAAGTCATTGACCAAAGTCTATTTTTGGTATGTAGATCCACCAAGGGATGGGCCAAAAATCCTTATAGTCAGCGGTTTCTAGAGTGTTGCACGTGGCTCATACTGTACAGTCGCCCTAAGATGGGCCAAAATTTTAAAGTTGAGTGGGCAACTGCCCTCCTTGGCTCCACCATTGCTTATTACACCTGTAATCTTTCAAAGTTGGGATGGGGGCCAATATATATATGGGCTAGAATAGAATGACTCATGCTATTCTTACTAATAGAATGACTAATAGACGTGGGACCCACATGCAGATGAGTTAATGGCTAATTTTTGGTGAAGATATTTTTCTTGACATGGATATCAACGCCTCACAAAAAATCAGCCACTCTTACATTTGCAGCCTTGTGAAATGTGGATTGCAAATTGATAAATTTTCGACCATCTATTTTTACGTTAAATTTAGGTCCATATTTGATAAGGTTAGAAGTTTTAAAAATTACTGATTTTTGGTGAGGATGATCTCCATGATGAGGAGATCATCCTCACCAAAAAGCAGCTCTTAACTCATTTGCATGTGGGCCCCACGTCATATATTTTGAAAGAAGCAGACAATTAATTTAAATTAAATTCACGACTAATCGACGTCACGGAGTCAAACTTGGGCCGGCAGATATTGGGCCCAAACTCAATTAGTTGAAACCATTTAAATTATCCAAGTGGTGGAAAAGTATTTTTGTATATAATTTCTTTAGAGAAATGATGAGCACTTGGGTATTTGTTAGAACATACTAAAATGTATGGGGCCCAAGTGATTTAGTAAGCAAAGATCTCCAAAAAGAAGAACAGTAGCCCCGGCCCCACCCAAACCCAACACTATAAATGCCAAAATACCTAATTTTTAACATTCAAATGTATTAAGAGACCAATTTGAGCTTTAACAGCACTTGATCGGCGCCGCCCCCATTTTGGCGTTTCTAGCTTAAGGTAGGGGCCACTGAAGCACTAGATAATAAAGAGAAACTGATACATCAGATCAATGTCACAGTCTGTGTACCCCATTTATGGGGGTCGGTCTGGTATGCAACCATTTGCATTGTATCCATCATTGAATGCTCACTGAAAAACGTGTTTTTAATTTACAAAATATATATTTTTGAAAACATTGAAATAACACATTTTTCAAGGGACATCCAACAATACTGACAATGTTTGCATACTTTTAAGTATGCAATTGGGTGCATACTGAATTTGTCCCATATATGGTGTCGCGTGGAGTCGACCCCGAGTCATCAAGTTGATCACCTAGACGATGATGCCTGGGCCCTGGCCTGTGTGTCATGTTAACTTCATTACACATTACAAAGGTTCCTGGTACTCGCCGTTTCTAGCTTAAGATATGGACCACTGAAGCACTAGATAAGGAAGAGAAAATGATCCATCAGAATGTCACAGTCTGTGTGTGTCAAACTAAATGCCGACGCAAATGCGTCGTGCGCCGTGTCGGCCGCGTCAAATTATTCATCTAGACGATCGGTTTGCATGCCTAACAGTGACAACATGAAGCTCTCATTCAAGTTAAAATGATGGTGACATCTTGTATTGCTAACTGACGTGTATCTCTTGGACGTGTATCTCAAGCAAGGTTTGAAGTCTCGGGATCAGCCGTCGGATCGGCCATCTCCGATCCCGAGTTGGACCGGTTGGATCGGTCCGATCCGCCGTGATCCGAGACGAGACAAAGAAAAAATCCAAAGAAATCCAAAAATTGGCAAAAAAATTAAAAAAAAATGTAGAAAAATGTGAAAAAAACATAAAAATTATAAAAGCATAAAATATAAGAAAACCAAAATATTTTAGCCTCTTGGGATGAAAAAAAAAAACATAAAAATAAAAAAACATGTGAAAAAATCATAAAAATTACAAAAAAAATAAGAAAAAAATAAAAAACTTAACCATTTTCATCAAACCTGAACTTAATCTCAAAGAAGGTTTGCAAGATTCGAAGCAACTCGCTGGATCTCATCCGATTTTCTCCCCAACTTGAAGTTATTTAACTTCAAGCTTTGATCTTCATGGATCTACAAGTTTGCAGGGTAGATCTGGCTTTTTTATTCTAGTTTTAGGTTCTAAGATGAGTTAGAGGAAGAAATCAGAGAAGAATCGAGAGAAAATGTGGAAAAAAATAGGGTTGTAAAGTGTTTTTAACTCTTATCATTGGTTCAACTCGGCGAGTTGGACCGGTCAACTCGTCAGGATCGGGCGATCCAACCGATCCAACTCGCTGCATTAGGCGATCCACTGTGATCCGAGACATACCTTGGATCTTTGTCTCGGATTGCTCCGATCCCGAACCAAATCGCCCGATCCAACTCAGGATCTACCGATACTTCAAACCATGCCTGGAAGAGAAAAGATGAGAAAATAAGAATGGTCCATGATTGTAAATTTGGAAATCAAATGAAGAAAATAAAGTTGAAATTGTCTGAAAGGCGAGTCAAATTCCCACACACATGTAAAATGTGTGTCAAATAGATAGGAGTGTCAATGGTTAGGGTTCGGACGAACTGACTCGAGCATAAATCAGGACTGAAAAATTAGCCCCAATCTCTACCAAATGGGATCGTGTCAGTCTTTTTTTTTCTTTTTTATATATCTTTCCGGCCTAAGATCAGAGTACATTTCTCTTCCATGCCTGGAATTCATTTCTGTTCCATATAGGTGAGAATTCGTTTCCATGAAAATCCAACCTTATTTTCTCACATAATTGAAAATTACATATTTTCTCGGGTGTAATCAAATAGCCTTATCAGATGTATTTTTCCAATAAAATTTTCAATCAGAAAAGAAAATTTTCTTTGGTGCAATCAAACAGGCTCTTAATGAAGAAACTTATACTTATTAATCTTGAATGAGGAGCAAAGGGCATAATTTCATGCTCTTCAAGTTGTGGGCAAACATATTCATTGAAATTATGGTACATTTGACCGTGATTTTGCGGTGTAACAGTGTTTGAATAGATTTAAACCAAATACCAAGGGATCTGGTAATTCCTTAGGATGTGTTGCTTCTTAAACAACTATTTATCCCAAAAGATCGACCTACTGGGAAAATGCGAAACAACTATGTATACCAACAGGTCGTCGGACCAACACAACATGTGCGCAAGAATACACCATCTACTAACATGCCCCCTCAGTGAGAATACACTCTGCTTGAACCCACAATCTCATGGGCCTTAAGGCTCTAATACCATGTTAAACAACTATTTACCCCCATTTACATTGGAATTGCAAATCCCAATTCCTAAATGAACAGCCCATCCTTAGGATATTGGATGATGATACTCAGAGAAACTAATCTGCTAAATAAACATATATATCTAGAATTTTTTTTTGATGAAATCTAAACCAAATTTGAAGACACTTGAAGTTGCAACAAGCTTTCTCCTGTCATGTCTTTGAGCTTAGGGTGGTTGAACAGTGGTGTTGTAGGTTAAAATCCCAATTAAACTATAACACTTGACACTCGAACACGTGTTGTTAGTAGGGGAGCGATCGACATGCACGAGAACCCACGACAAAGCGCTTAAAAAATACGGAAGGGTCCATGCAGACAACCCATCGATAACGATACAAGTTCGCCGAACAAATTAGTGGTAATTAATACGTATCTTTCGTATTGTTTAGAATCTTAACCACATGATGTTTGCAGATACGATCGTGAATATAAGTTATAAATTCATTAGAGATATAATTATAGGGTTAGCTGTTTAATTTAGTTAGTGGGGTTTGGTTTGGTTTGCCCCCTCCCTCCCCTCCAATGGTAAATCATAATAATCTTTTTAAATTTTCCGAAGGCTCGTAACAGGCATGAAAAATGGTACTATTAGAAAGCTCTCACCGAGATATTTCCAATTATATTTAAAATTTATGAGCCAATGTGTGGCATGCGCCACAAATCAACATCACACATAAGGACCACTTTTTATGCATCATGCATATATTATCAATAGATATACCGCGTGACCACATGTACGCGTTTTCTAAACAATTATAGGTTGTATAACCTAATCATAATCGCGACAAAAATAAAAACCTAATCATAATAAAGCAACATTTGCACTGTAATTAAATACAATGCACCTTTTATATATATATGGGTCAGGATCTGGAGACAACAATTTTCACAACATTTTCTACGACAATTTTGGCGTATCCACATGGAAGATGAATCAATAGCTGATTTTTGGTGAGGATGATCTCCTCACCATATAGATCACTCCTACGAAAAATCAACTCATTCTGAATTTTTAACCCCATCAAGTATAGTCTTCAAGTTAACGGTAAAAATAAATGGTCCATAATTCTTCATCTTCTAAACCAGTCTATGAATGTCAGAATGATTTGAACTTTTGTGAGGATGATCTCCTCGCCGTAAAGACCATCCTTACCAAAAATCATCCAATTCCAAAACTTATAATTTATATATTGGCCCACGCCAATTTTTTGTTGTAGAAAATGTTGTGAAAATTGTTGTCTCCCGATCCTGACCCTATATATATATATATGAAGCTTGATATAAAGTATGAATCTTGATTTAACTTTTAAAATTTTAGATTATGTTGACTTCTGTTGGCGATACTTTCATTTCCTAGCTAGTTCTTTTATGTTTTGCTTCTATAATAATAATAATAATTATTATTAAGGGAGCTCAGTTGTCTCCCCTCTTATTGGCTTCAACAAAGAAGGGCCGAGATCTTATCCCCCAACTGGACAGTGGATCTCAGCCGCTCACATCCGATTTTGACAAATGCTTTGTTGGGGAGTGCCGTGGGCACGGCCACCCACTAGTATATATAGAAGAAGGAACATGAAGTTGTGATATAACGTACAAAGGTTGAGACCCTTTTTAATCTAACGGTGACTTGAGGTCAATCATGGATGATCGACACTGGCACACATCATACACTTGGTGGGCCATAACCCACAGATCAAACTTAACGAGCTAAAACTTTGATGAAGAAAAAATGCCACTCATGCCATAAGGTTAGATTGATTACAGTACTACAGAAAATGCAAGCCATGGGGTTGGTTTCCATGTAGTCGGAGATAGATTAATAATTGGCATCCATGTGCTTAGATCATCAACTCCAGAATGGTCCATGATCAAAATCAACAATGTTAACCACTCGATGTATGGACTTTATTTTAACTGTCCACCAAATTGATGTGAAATAAACGATGAGGATCTGTGGAAACATTAGTACTAGAATATATAGTGAACGAACAATCATATAAGAGCCCATATACATAGAATCAAAGCCTTAGCAAAAGGGGTGGGACCCATTACATAGATGGTTAGGGCTGAGGTCCAAGTTTAAACTAATGCCGAACATGAAATTAATGCCTTAACCCAATTATTAATCCTTGGACCAAATGGGCCTGATGGAGTAGGGGCCCGTAGGGCTGTCTTGGGCTAAACTCCTATTAAGGTGGTGGGCCGGATTTGTCTGATCCTGGCCCTACCCATGTGGATGCCGACTTTAGCCTAAAAGGCTTGAGTTGCTAAGGTCGGTGATGGGGTAGGGCTGTCTTGGGCTAAACTACTAATAAGGTCTTGGGCTAAGCCACTAACATTTGCGACCGAGTCTTGGACATGCAAAGAGATCGACAGGACCCAAAATCAATACATCATATGATCACACTAATTTTAGTTTATTCAGTTCTGATTTCATTTCTTATTTGGTCGGTTCCCCAAAATGTAGATCTGGAACCGGGGTTTTCGGTTCTGGTTAAACAGGTACAAGTTGACAGCCTTCTCCCTACCTCACAAGTCACAGCTTCAGTCGACCTGTGGACATCTCTTGGATAAGGTCTAACCCAAAAATCAGATGGATAAAACATACCCCTACATTTCTAGCCAGGGGTGTAAATTTGGCCCACGGCTTGGCCTGTCTTTGCTGAGCCTGGGCGCATCTGGGCTGAGATTGGGCTTTCAAGTATAGCCTGTGGCCTGGCCCGTGACCTGTTAAGAGCATTTGGCACGCCACAGGCTGGGCCGGATGACCCATTTCTTTTGCCTACCAAACCATGTTAATGGGCTGTGCGCGGCCCGCTAAGATACCCCCAACCCATCCATTTTGAAATTTGTCCTACCCCCTCCCCACTTTATTTTTTAAAACATTTTTGAAATCAGGTGCAGCCCGCCAGCACGGTCCACAGGCCTGGGCTTACTATTTTTAGCCAGGCCCAGCGGGCCAAAACTCTCTAGGAAAGCATTTTAGTAATCCTTAAACCCCTCCTCGGTAAAGATCGGGACTTGAACCTAAGTATTTGGGTACAACCCCCAAAGACCTGACCAACAGAGCTGTTACTGAGACATTGTGTATATTTTTCCTAACTTTTCATTAGCTTTTCAAATTTTTGGGTAAGTGCACGTGGAGGGGACCATTTAGAGGCAGTGGCAAATAAATAAATTTTGTTTCGGATGCATGTGAAGCATAAGGCTTGTTCCATCACATGTAAGAGTTGTAAACCAGCAAAGAAAATTATAAAACCATTAGGGCCTGTTTGGTACGTGCGAAAAAGAGTTCCAACGGCGAATATTTAGCCAGACGAATATTATCTTGACTAAATATTTGTTCATATCAACATTGAGCAACATTTGGTACATGTATTAACTAGTTTACTTCATTTTCTTTTAATTTGTGTAGGTCCCACATATCAAAGTAAGTCAAATATGTGTTAGGTGAGTGTGGGACCCAAATATTAGGTCTCATTTTTATCTTTTTTCTATATTAAATATTTTATTTTTATTGAAAATATTGATTTTCCCGTGAGAAAATATATTTTTTCCACCAAGGGTTATTTGGTGTGAAAATATCTACTCAGGGGGGAGGTGATCAAAAATTTTCCTGCCACAGCAGGTAAATTTGGGGGCTATTTGGCGCAGGCAAATGCGTGCCAAACACACTCGGACACTTCTGAGAGTCTGATATGTGAAACTAATGGAGTACTTATTGCCTTGCAGTTCTCCATCTCAAATCTTTCACGCACTTTTTCAAGATATTTCTGTTGTGTCAAATACAATCTGCCCTTCTGTCTCTATCTCTATCTGTCAATCTCCATACTCAGAATTCCTTTCGCTGGACCTAAGACCTTAATCTCAAACTCCTTGCTAAGTTGAAACCAAGGTTTAAAGGAGGCCGTTTTAATGGTTAAATGGACTGGGGGTGTTACCGTTTAAACAGCCGTTAGAACGGATTGAAACGGTCAGGGGCAAAAATGGAAAAAAATGGGAAAAAATGGATTTTAAGGGTTTTAAAGATTTTAACGGAAAAAAATGGAAAAAGTGGCGCCGAAATTCAAATTTTGAAATTTGAAAATTAAAAAAAAAATAGAATTTAACGGATTTAAACGGAAATTAAAAGGATTTTAACGGAATTAAACGGTTTTAATGGTTTTAATGGCCGTTTTTTTCACAAAATTTTTCGAAATTAAACGGCTGTTTAAACGATTTTAACGGCCGTTAAAACAAAAAAACAGCTGTTTTTTTCAAAACCGATAAATGGGTTTAAACGGTATAAACGGAAATGGGCTTGGGGCGTTACCGTTTAAAGGGCCGTTTTTAAAACCATGGTTGAAACTTTAACTTATTGATCTCCGACATGTTCTTTGTAGCAATGAGTATATCATCAACATAAAACAATCGATACACAAGTAACCCACCAGGAAGCTTCTTTAAGGTCATGCAAAGATTTTTTCAACTTTCACCATGTGGTTATGAACTCTTTAGGTTGTTAGGCAGTTGTATTTAATTTTTTATGTGCTTCTTTCTTCATTATTAATTAAATATGCTATTACTTCAGTTCAAATATTTATCAAGATACATTTTCAACTATAAAATTGACTACTTTATTTTTTGTTGTAACTAAGCAACGTTTAAAAGATAATTATAAACGCAAATCACGCCGAAAATGCCATATCGATGCTAGAGGGGCCCAACTCAATGATATGTCGGTCAATTCATTTATCGTACCGTCATAACAAAACAATTGACTTGCATCCTCAAAAGATAGTTAGTTTGTTGCAAGTGCGTGATGATAATATATCACATTCCATTTCTAAAAAGGTTTAAAGAGCTTCGTTTATTACTTTGAAGAAATATATCGTTCCTATCATTGCCCCTAGGTCAAGTTATAGCTTAATTTGGTTCCTTGGAGGTTCTACTTGAAACTACTTAGTAGACCAGCAAACTAAGGACTTAGGTGGTGTTTGGTAAAACTTTTTCTCAAACCTTAAGTCTGAATGGGCTGAAATTCGGTGATTTCGGTGCTTAAGTTACGTTTGGTAAACAACTTAATTTCAGCACTTAATACCAAAATCACTGAAATTAAGACAAGCAAAAAGTGAGCTGGGGTTAACTTGATAGTTAGTGGTTTCGGCGAAAAGCATCTTCAAAAGATATTCTAAGATTCTCGCTTAAATACCCATAATGCCCTTTTTTTAAAGCTTTCTCTTTGAAAAACTTACGAAAATGTCTTAATAAATATTTCAAAATACCCACAATGCCCTTGACTTAATTTTAAGACTAAGATGGCGTTTGGTAAATTAAGTTATCAAATCTGGTAGCTTAATGAATTATGGCTGAATTAGGTTGTTTGGTGAAGGTCTTAAGTCTTAAAATTAAGTCAAGGGCATTGTGGGTATTTTAAAATATTTATTAGGATACTTTCGTAAGTTTTTAAAACAGAAAGCTTTGAAAAAAGGGCATTGTTGGTATTAAAAAAGAATCTAAGAATCTTTTTTAAAGATTCCTTAACTTACCGCAATAAGTGAAGGCTGGGTCACTTTTTTTCCTTGAATTTGGTGATAAGTGCTGAAAGTAAGTTATTTACCAAACGCAACTTAATCACCAAAATCACTTAATTTTAGCTAAATCAGACTTAAGGTCTGAAAAAAAGTTTTACCAAACGCCACCTAAGACTTTAGCAACAATCTAATTCAGACATAAGTCATCAAGCTATCTAACCTAAAGCACTTTAAACTTTTAGATCTCTTTTAGATCTGATAATGTAATTTACTTAACACCACCTTACTCTTTTGCAGTTAAGCATGTGGAGCAGACAACTTAAGGCTTGACTCGATGATGCTATGTAACTCAATGTTTTAAAACTCGAGAACTTGACTCGACTCAAAAGTCCATCGAGTTGAGTCAACTTGATGACTCGCGAGTTGACTCGGGTGAGCGCTTAAATTAATTATTAAATATGTAAATAGAGATAAGAATTAATAAAATAGATAAAAAGTGTATAAAACAGAAATAATTTTAAAAAGTTACTAAAAATATTTAGAGAAATATTTTGATTATATATAACATCCCTCATTTATTTGGCAAATTTCTAAGTCAACCCGAAGAGCCATTACTGATCAATTTACTAGACCAAGTTTACTCGAAAGATCGGTTTGACTCGGCTGACATCCGAGTTGCATCGTCGAGTTTTGAAACCTTGCTGTAACTAGAGTAAGCTCAGGCTAGACTCCAAGAAGTACTGGAATAACTAGAATTCATCTCTTATATATAATGTTAATAGCAACAACAACGCTATATAAAAAAAAAATGGTTCGTAGACTTTGGAATCTTCTATGCTTCCATCCATTCATCTTCTAAATCTAGAAAAGAAACCAGTGTCTTGAGCTCCGAAGCTACATGGGGAGGGTCACACGTACTCCAGTTCTCAACCATTTCTTTACTTGTTGAATCTTCAAGCATTGTCATATGGGCTGAGATGGGATAATCAGAAGACGATGAGGTGTTATTGCCACCATCATCTCCACCAACCACATGATCATCAGTTTCTTGAATCACGTCACAAGAAAGAACGTTCGATATGAGAAGTTCTCCAATGTCGAAATTCGTCAAAAGGTTGAAAGAATCGTCTTCTTGTTGGTTTGAAGACGAGCTCCCACCATCCCAAGTAGGCTCCACATTTTTCTTGATCATCATCTGATTTCCTTCTTCTGGTGGGATGACGACAACCTTAGTGCATCGTACGGCTTTAGTTCGAATCACACGAGGAGTTTCAACCATCACTTGGGGTTCCATCACCATGGATCCATCAATAAGCAGCTTCTTTTCTTCAGATTTATTAAATTGTTTGATGGATTTTTGTGTTGTCGGACCTTGGACCTTCTTGATCAAATTCGTGTTCCAATAATTCTTGATTTCATTATCTGTTCTCCCTGGTAGCCTCCCCGCTATGAGGGACCATCTGTTTAAAAAACAAGTACTTTGGGATTCACACCACTAATCTCGATGACCATCCAATGGTCTTGTCCTAGGGAGGGCCACGATACTTCACTATCATTTAATTTCCTTGGTAATTGCCAAGTTAAGAGATTTTATATTCAAAACTAACAAAATAAAGGGTATTTAATTTAGTATCACCCCCCCTGAAATTTGAAAGTAATTAGTAATACCTCCTTATACTTTCAAACTTTAAGATTAACCCCCTTGACTTAGTTTAACCATTATTTGACTTCAGTCAACACGGACTTGAATCACGCTCCATTAGCATTGTACTTGCAATATTATGGTGCTTTCATAGGTGCATTAACAGGCGCGCGCATGATGTATGCCACGTTTTAGTATTAGTCAAATGATGCTTAAACTAGGTCAAGGGGGGTAATCCTAAGGTCTGAAAGTATAATGGGGTATTACTAGTTACTTTCAAAAATTCAGGGGGGTGATACTAAAATACCCCAAAATAAAAGAGATGGACTAGCTAGTTCCAAAGATCCACACTTTTCTACCAGTCTTTTTCATCCCACATTTGGTACACAACTCTTTTTCTTTTTGGATACCAAAAGAGAGTGATCAAAATCACCTGTTACCAAGGAGCTTATGGAGTCTGATAATGAGCTCATCTTCATCCTTGGTAATATTGCCCCTCTTGATATCCGGCCTCAGATAATTCAACCATCGGAGCCTGCAACTCTTACCGCATCGTCGCAAACCTACGGAACCCACCATTTTTTTTTTCTCAATATGTCAGATTATAAGTGAAATTAAGGATGAAGCAGTAGTCCAACAAAAAAAAGTCTTAAATTACCTGCTTTTTGAGGGAGGTCTCTCCATTTTCCTTCTCCATAGTTGTTAATGTAGGTAATAAGGATTTGATCCTCGCGAGCAGACCATGCTCCTCTGTTGAGTCCTTCCTTCGCACAACATGGGCTCCTACCCATTTATCTATCTAACTATGTCTCTGTGATTCTACACTGAGGACACCCTTGTGAGGGGTTACCTCTCATTTATAAGGCTCCTGTTATACGAGTACCCAATCATGGAGCAACATGTGTACGTACACGGGCCTTTTGTTTTGTGTTTCAATTTTCAACTTGTTAGATACACCAAAAAGCATGGTTTGTACCTATCTTCTTTTTCTTTTCTGTAGTCACCATCGTGGGGTAGCAGGTGAAACCTGGATGGACCGGTCAAGCCCGTAAAGGGGATTTCTACTCCTGGCACACTGCTCAAAGGAGGAAATCTACCTGTGTGGGTTTGCCCCCCACAACCTCTCGAAAGTAGGGGTGTCAACGGGTTGGTTCCGGTTCGGTTCTTAAGGTGACCAGAACCGCAACAAACGGTTCCGGTTCTTATCGGTTCGGGTACTTATAGGTTTCGGTTCTCAAAGTGATGGTACCAGAACCGGAACCAATTATGTAGTTTTTGTCGGTTCCGATTCCGGTTTCGGGTATAACGGGTCCAATCTTGGTAATATGAGAATTTTTACACTATATTTATATATTGGTTCCGGTTCTTATCAGTTCGGTTCCGGTTCTTATCGGTTTCGGTTCCATATTAGAGTACCGGAACCATAACCATTAGTTTCCGGTTCGGTTCCGGTTCCAGTTCTTTTTAATCGGTTCCCAAAAATGTGGTACCGGAACCGGTGTTTTCGGTTCCGGTTCCGGTTAAATCGGGTAAAATTGACACCCCTACTCGAAAGAGGTGGATACACACCAACCATTTGAGCTGCCATGTTGGGTGTGTAGCTTTAGCCATCCT
The DNA here is from genome assembly GCA_035048495.1 of Euptelea pleiosperma. NCBI lineage: Eukaryota > Viridiplantae > Streptophyta > Magnoliopsida > Ranunculales > Eupteleaceae > Euptelea > Euptelea pleiosperma. Next base: position 32,078,168 of record CM068549.1, on the reverse strand, counting down.
ATCACTTGGAACTAAGTTACCAAATTCAGTAAAGTGGAATGATATGGTGTATAATAGATACAGAGTCTGATCATGTATACAATATCACCACCATTCACTATGGATCACTGATCCAAGTTGAATTTATCGTGTTTGCTTGACAAATACTACAGCCGTGCTTGGGTGTGCATCATCTTGCAAGCACATGCCACCCCTGCACCTCACTCAATGCTCTTCTTTTACTAAAAATTTAAAAAATCTTTATTTTTGATATGAACCTGAAATTCCTTAAATTGATAACGATTTTTTAATTTTAGATTTTAAAATTTTTTAATTTACAACTAAATTATTAAAGCATTAATTTAATCCCCGCATGGACCTGAACATTGTTCCTTGAAAAATTTAAATGATGGTGTCCATCATCAAAGTTGATGATGATGAACCTACAGAGGAAGCCACATGACACACTATTAGAGGGTACTGACCTAATGGTTATTTGTCCCATCTCTATATGGACTTACATAGCAAAAATCAGCTTGATTAGTGATTTATAGCCTTTGGATCATAATGCTCGAGATCCACAAATAAACTAAGAAAAGGCTCTAATTCAACGGATAGAAATTACTAATCAAGATGACGTTTAGTATGTAGGTCCAACTAGGTATGGGCAAACATCCATACACTCAGTTGTCTATAAAATTGTGCTACGTGGCAAAAAAGTGACACCAATTATTTGGTATCAAAATTCAATATTTACAAGAAAAAAAATAAAAAAGTCACCAGTACTTACCTGCCCCATTAGTAAAAGGGTAATGATCATATGGTCCTTAATGGATGTGCATGGTGAGGTTGTTTCTTTATTGGCCAAAAATATACTTCGAGTTGTGTGCTAAATAATGATGAACAAAATTCCATGGTTAAAAATCAACCCATGAAAATGACTCCAATCGAATGCTTAGAAATCAGTAATCAGGCTGAATTTTTTACATGTAGGTCTACCTAGGGATAGGTCCTGCCATGTGTAAGGTGCAAGTGCTCCCCTAGTGCACTATAGAAAGAGAGAGTCTGTGGGTGTGCACGTGCATGTGCTCCCCTACCGATGTGAGGGAGAGAGAGAGAGAGAATGTGTGTCAGAGTCGTGCTCATATGAATGCTGAGGAAAGCAAGAACAATAACATTATTGGTACATTCCATTATGGCATATTCACTATCTCATGCACTAGTTTAGCAGTTTTAGTCCAAATTTAGAGATACATAGATCTTTTTTCTCTTTCCTTTTGTTTTTGGGGAGAATTGAAGGATGCATAGATCAATCAATCATACTAGATATTTGAGATAGCAATCATATCAGTCGGTGGGGGTCACCAGTTTGCAGCTGTCGATCATGAGAGACTTGCTTGTTATATATGATCGTTTAGTCTTTTATGCAAATCACATGATTAGGATGAAGACCTTGTGATCTGGGTTCGAGCATCTCAAATTCTACCATTGGGCATCTCAAATTCTACCATTATTGTACCTCACCATCATAAGGTTCTCACCGACTAGGGAGACAACCCTAATCACCTGGCCCCTCCCCTCTCTTTAGGGATTTTAGGAGCTAGCAAAAAAAAAAAGGGTTTGGGCGTCTCAAATTCTACCATTATTGAACCTCACAATCATAAGGTTCTTTCTCACTAGGGATACAACCCCAATCACCTGTCCCCCTCCCTCTCATTAGGGACTTTAAGAGCTAAAAAATATTTCAAAAATTTCTAAAACAAATATCAAGTTTAATATATTTATAAAAACAGTTAAAAGTTTTCAAAAATTATAGAAAAGATAACTAAGCGCCTCTTCAAAGGATGTTCGCTAGCTAAAAGTTCTAACAGATCAAAATACCCTTGAGATGACATATACCCTTTGAAAGGGCATTTTTTTTTTTATGAGTACAACTTTGATGACATTTCTCATTGGCCCTAATATGAGCCACATGGCACACTCTTAGAGGACTATGAACATATGGATGTTTGGTCAATCCCTATGTGAACCTACAAACCAAAAATCAGCCTGATTAGTGATTTATAGGCGTTGGATTGGAACTAGTTTCATGAGTTGTTTTTTTTTTGAAATCCATTTCATGAGTTGATTTTAACATTGAGAATTTGAAGGATGCATTGATCAATCAATCATACTAGATATTTGAGATAGCAATCATATCAGTAGGTGGGGGTCACCAGTTTGCAGTTGTCGATCATGAGAGACTTGCTTGTTATATGTGATCGTTTAGTCTTTTATGCAAATCACATGAATAGGATGGAGACCTTGTGATCTGGGTTCGGACATCTCAAATTCTACCATTGGGCATCTCAAATTCTACCATTATTGTACCTCACCATCATAAGGTTCTCACCCACTAGGGAGACAACCCTAATCACCTGGCCCCTCCCCTCTCTTTAGGGATTTTAGGAGCTAGCAAAAAAAAAGGGTTTGGGCATCTCAAATTCTACCACTATTGAACCTCACAATCATAAGGTTCTTTCTCACTAGGGAGACAACCCCAATCACCTGTCCCCCTCCCTCTCATTAGGGACTTTAAAAGCCAAAAAATATTTCAAAAAATTTCTAAAACAAATATCAAGTTTAATATATTTATAAAAACAATTAAAAGTTTTCAAAAATTATAGAAAAGATAACTAAGCGCCCCTTCAAAGGATGTTCGCTAGCTAAAAGTTCTAACAGATCAAAATACCCTTGAGATGACATATACCCTTTGAAAGGGCGTGTTTATTTTTTTTATGAGTACAACTTTGATGACATTTCTCATTGGCCCTAATATGAGCCACATGGCACACTCTTAAAGGACTATGAACATATGGATGTTTGGTCAATCCCTATGTGAACCTACAAACCAAAAATCAGCCTGATTAGTGATTTATAGGTGTTGGATTGGAAATAGTTTCAGGGGTTGTTTTTTTTTTGAAATCCATTTCATGAGTTGATTTTAACCGTGAGAATTTGAACATTATTGACCATTATTTGAAGTACAAAGATCCAAAGGTTTCAGCCTGATCAGTGATTTCTAGGCATTGGGTTGGAATTAGTTTCATAGGTTCATCTTCTTTTTTTTTTTTTTTTTTAAATCATTTGGCGTCTGGAAAGGACATCTATCAGGGGTATTTCGGTCACCCTGGAGAGACGCCCTTTGAGAGGGCGCTTAGTAATCTTTTTTACAATTTTTGAAATCTTGTATCAGTTTTTATAAATATATTAAACTTGATTTTTGTTGTAAAAATAATCTAAAAAATTAGGGCATGTTTCCTTCAGGAGAATAGATTATTTTTTATTTATTTATTAATTGGGCTAGGGCTTAGAGCCCATACATAAACCATCATTTTAAATTTATTTTGTAACTTTTTATTTATTTGCCTTTCTTTTTTATAAGTATGGATTTTATTGCAGGAGACCTTAGAAACTAAAGAAACCTACCAACAAGCCTAAAAATTTACAAAAGAAAACAACACAATCTATATATCTATACTATAGCAGAGAAGTGGGCAGCGTTCCTCTCTCTCCTCCACATCAAGTTGACGTTGCACTCTCCTCATGCAGAGTGCCATGTCAATAAGTCTCAGTAACCTTAACCAAAACGTCTCTACTTCAACTAAATTTAGAAGCTTAATTTAAATAAAAGAATTTATTTCTCAAACAAAAACGTCTTTCATTCAAAATTAATGACATGAAATATATTTTTAAGATCTCTCTCTCAGTTGCATAAAATATCTCTACAAGGGAAATCAAATTAAAACAGCTCACCTCATGTAGAGTGCCACACCTGCAACCTAATTAACTTTCTATCCCCTCCATTCTCTCTCAATAGGTGCATTAAAAAAAAAATATTGGCATTTCAAAATCCTTACATTAAATAGAAACAATAATGAATAAAAGTCCTGTACATTAAATAAAAAGTTAATCAACCCCTACCATTTATTGAATTGCAACCATGCAGTTTACCAAAACGTGCCTTTTATAATTTACATTAAATAAAAAGTTATTCAACCGCTGTCATTTATAAAATGTCAACCATAGACCTTACCAAAACGTGCCTTTTATAGCTTTTTATTTTCAAAATGGCTTTTCCCTTACCCAACCCTCTCATTCTCCCATAAACGTCTCTTGCCTTTTCGGTAACATCTCTCCCTTGCCCAAAGACGTTTCAAGTTTCAATACATCTTTCCATCTCCCAAAACATCTCTACCAAAACTAATCATGCACGTTATATAGAGTCATCCAGAGTCGAAAGGAGAAGCATGAGAAGAAGATCAGAGGTTCATGTAGGAGCTTGAGAAATGTCGTTAATAGCATACGTGCACAACAAATGAGTTTTTAGAAAGATTAGAGACTTTGAAAAATCTAATTCTTACAAAAAAAAAAAAAAAAAGAGGTAGAGGAAGGGTGTTTTTAGTGGTGGTGCTGTTGTTATTGGTAACGATGAGTAAAGTTGTGCTTCAGATCAGTCTGTCATTGAATAATTTGTTTGTTGATTGGAGGTTTTTTTTTTTTTTTTTTTTCTGTTCTGTAGAGGAAGATGTAAGTTTTTTGCTTCTTTTTTTCTGTTAACGGAGATGCATGTAAGCAAAATGTTTTATTTTTCTGGAGCGTGAGAGTGGGGACATGAAATAACTGTAAAATTTGTAATCTCAAACCATTTTTTGAATTTCACTTTTTTCTCTTATTTTAATATTTTTTGTGGTTTATAGTCTGTATTTTTTTCTCGATTATGATATTGTGTAGTTGCAAAGCTTTCAATTTTTTGAGTCCAACAAACTGAATGGTGTGAAAATCCATGTATCTCTTTATTGCTGTTTTGTTTTGAAATTTTTTCATGAGCGTTACAATTCATCATCAGACCATTAAAATCATCGTCCAATGTATGGGGTTTCGGCATTAATTTGTCATCTATTTAGAAGTAGTATTTTATAAATTAAAAATAATACTATTATTTCTCACACTTATATTTATTGTACATTACTATTACTATTTTTTATTTATTTGCTAGTGCTTTAGCACGGGCCAATGACACTAGTTACACTATAAAACAGAAAAGCAACGTGCAACCCTCCGGATCCCCAACAACATGCAACCCTCCTGATCTCCAACACTAATCCCTCCCTCTACGAATCAAATCAACCCATTTAAAAATGATATCTTCAAAAGAGATACATTTCCCTTTCTCGCGCAACTTTACCCAATAAGTATAGCAAAGCTTTAATCTCGAAGATAATTTGCTCTCAGAGTAGACTTTTGCTCTCAAAATTTGGTCCGACAAAACATCTTTACTTTTTTTTTTTTTCTGTTTTTTTTTGCCCTTTTCACTTTAAAAATAAATTTGTCTTTTAACATCAAACGTGTGAGTTTACCAAGTTGATTTGGTGTTGGGCCGATCACAATATGAACCACGTGGAATATATATGCTTACAGATTTCTTACGCTTTGTCCAACCCTAAATAGCTGGACCTAAAGACCAAAAATTAGTTCGATTACTGATTTCTAAGCGTTGGATTAAAGTCATTTTCATGGGTTTATTTTGGAACAGTGGAATTTGGGCATTGTTGAGCATTACTTAGGGTACAAAGATCCAATGCTTTGAAATTACTAATCAGGCTGATTTTTGGTATGTAGGACACCTAGGGATGAGCCAAACATCGGTATTTCTTCGGGTCAATTTTCACATTTGCCCCCTCTAACAAAACTTTCTGTCTTTCCAAAAGTTAAATGCCAAGTCACAAGGGCTTTTCTCTGGGAAAAATGTTTAGGTGAGTAGAATAGCCCATCATAAAAATCATTGGGTTGTGATGTGATAAGGTAGACCTGACGCATGCAGAAAGACGTCAGGTAGAGTATTTTTGTTACTTCCCATCTGGACCTACTGACGGTATGGATGTTTAGCCCACTCCTTAGTAGGTATTCATACCAAAAATCAGTTTGTTTGATGACTTTTTTTAACTGTTGGATATATTACCCTAAAAATATGGCTGAATCCTATGGTTAGAATCACGCCTTAAAAAAATACTAAAATCTAATGGTTAGAGGTTAACAAGGGCCAAGGGGTTGGCTAAACACCAATCAGGTTGATTTTTTGTGTGTATATTCACCAAGGGGTTGGCTAAACCATGGTTTTAAAAACGGCAGTTTAAACGGTTTTAACGGCCATTTAAATGGTAACGCCCCAAACCCGTTTCCTTTAAAACCGTTTAAACACGTTTTATCGGTTTAACGGCCGTTAAAATCGTTTAAACAGCTGTTTAATTTTGAAAAATTTTGTGAAAAAAACGGCCGTTAAAACCGTTTAATTCTGTTAAAATCCGTTTAATTTCCGTTAAAATCTGTTAAAATCCGTTAAATTCCATTTTTTTAAAAAATTTTCAAATTTCAAAATTTGAATTTCAGTGCCACTTCTCCCGTTTCTTTTCCTTTAAAATCCGTTTAATTCCATTTTTTTCCATTTTTGGCCATGACTGTTTCAATCCGTTTTAACAGTCGTTTAAACGGTAACGCCCCCAGTCCGTTTAAACGTTAAAACGGCCTCCTTTAAACCTTGGGCTAAACATCCATGCTGGGCCCAGAGGACTCTCCACAAAAACTTAGTTGACAGCCCACAATATGAGCCACTTGGCAAGAATTCTGACCGTATGGATGTTTCCCTTTCACGGGTTGATTTTAACCGTGGGAATTTTGAGCATTATAAGTCTGATTATTCGTGTTTTGTCATGCATGTCACATGGCAATGCGGCTCGATTGGGCCATGTCAGGGAAAGAATCTTTTTATAACACGTGAAAACTGAGGTGAGAAAATGATAAACTGTCAGCCTCAGTCGGACGTACATTCTCCCGTCCATAAGTTGAAGACCATATATAACGGTTTAAATCCAAAGAAAGACGTCATCCCCAGGCTGACAGCAACACTGCAAAATCCACAATAGAGAATGAACATCGTAGAAGTTGTGATATCACAGGAGCATCTCTCATCTGTCGTTCAAGAAAGGGGCTCATCTCAAGAATCTCAACTACATTTTCCGCTCCCCTCACATGTTCTTTGGTAGTTAGTTTTGTCTTTACACTGAATTGCACCAAACCCTAACCCTAACCCTAACCCTAGAGAGTCGTAGCCGGATACTCATGGTAAAACGAGTCAACTCTCTGAGTCACGAGTTGCCCAATTTGAACATATGAGAGATAGCGACTCAATTATGATTTTTAAATATTTTTAGAATTTTGTAATTTTTATAAAATAGAAATAATTAATTGTCTTGCCGTGTCGACTCACATCTCATTTGTCTTTTAATTTATCTTTTTATCCTAAAATGTCTATACTATTCAATACAAGTGGAATATAGATAGGGGTATTTTAGTTATTTTACAAAGATGATTTTGGCAAAAACCTCTTTACGTCTATCTATACTACAATGACAAAAATCCCATGTGGTACACTCTTAAAGGACACTAACCGTATGAATGTTTGGCCAATCACAAGGTGGACCTACAAACCAAAAATAAACTTGAACAATAATTTCTAAGCGTTGGATTGAAGTTATTTTCATGGGTTGATTTTAACAGTAGGAATTTCATCAGTATTATTGAGCATTACTTGGGTACAAAGATCCAATAGTTTGAAATCACTAATCAGGCTGATTATTGGTTTGTACGTCTAAGTATTGGCCAAACATCCATACAGTTGATGCCCTATTAAAGGTTTATTGGGCCAGAGGTTCACTTGTGTACTACGTGCCAGAGGATTCTGTGGCAGTCATTCCCTTCATGCGCCCTTCAAAAGGGACAAAGCTTTGGAATTTGAGTTTATGGTGACAACATGACATGTGTGAATCACAAATAAGAAAAAACATGGTTTAGAGCATCTCCAATTATTCCTCCAAAATGGGGAGTAATCAGGTGGAATTCACCCACCAACCATACTCTATAAGGGGTCTCCATTTTACGAAAAAATAATTTGCTGGTCTGGAAGGTCCCCTCACAAAATGTTTGACACATATCCTTTGTTAACCACCCTTAATCAACTAACCAAGGGGTTAACGTGGGTTGGGTTTAGGCCTTGAGTACATGTCAGACAATTTGGCAGGGGGACCTTTTAAGTTTGAAGGTCCCCGAATCCAACAAATTTTTTCTCCCCATTTTGGATCGGATCTCTAAAAGAGGTCTCTATTATTGTTCATGTATTATAATTCCTATTTTAACCTTATTATGTATTATATTAAATTTTAATACTAGTTGTGTCCTGTCCTTTTACTTTTCACAGGAATAATGCTTTAGAGATAAAAATAGAAATGGTGATTGGAGTTCACACAGTAACCAAGGTGTTGTAAAAGCACTTTATAATTAAAAAATATATTTTTTGTGCTCCAAAATAGAGATATCTGTTGGAAATGCTTTAAAAATAAAGGGCTGTTATAATGAAAACAACGGCTTTTATAACGGATTCGGACCTCTCCCGTTACGTTATGTACCGTTAAAGCGCCCAAAATGGAAACAATGGTAACACCCCAAATCCGTTATGCCGTTATAATAGCCCCTTTTAAAGCTTGGTTTAAAATACCGCATATTACATTATTTTATCATTATAATGCCCAAGACCAAAAAAGGGAATATCTAGTTTTCATAACGTCGGCTAGCACCAATTTTGTTACTCACTGTTGCCATCTGGGCCCACTGACCACATGAATGTTTAGGCCACCTCTTGGTAGACATTCATACCAAAATCAGATTATTTGATGATTTTTAGCCGTTAGTTTTAATATTTAAAAAAATTGTTGAATCCAACAGCTAGAATCACGCTTTAAAAAGTATTAAAATCTAATAGCTAGAGATTACAAATCATGGTGATTTTTGGTGTGTATATCCACCAATGGGTGGGCTAAACAGTGCCAAGATGACAGCGGTGAGTTACAAAAATGGTGCTAGCTGACACAAAAAGCGTGAGCTACAGCTTATTACATCCCAACCCTTTTATTCAAATGTGACCGATGTAATTCCATTATAAAGGCCATTATAATGGTCATAATGGTAACGTTAAGGACCATTATACCATAGACCTTGGAAAGCCATCCTTTAACATAAATTGTGAAAAAAGTTGGTGCTACATATTTGTAGTGTAAATCATGGTTTAAAAAATGGCCGTTATAACAGATTCAGACCTCCCCGTTAATTTCAGCACCATTTTTAGTATTAGTTTCCCATTATTTTCCATTTTTTGCCCGTGTGTTACAATTTGTTATAACGGAAAAAGGTAACGACTCCAGTCCATTATACAGTTATAACGGCCCCTTTTAAATCTTGGTTTAAATATGGAGAGTTAATCATATTTATGGTCACATCCCACATTTTTTATATATCTATATATATATACTATAGCAGAGAAGTGGGCAGCGTTCCTCTCTCTCCTCCACATCAAGTTGACGTGGCACTCTCCTCATGCAGACTGCCATGTCAACAAGTCTCAATGCCATGTCAGCCACCTCTAATTACCTCAACCAAAATGTATCTACTTCAACTAAATTTAGAATCTTAATTTAAATAAAATAATTTATTTCTCAAACCAAAACGTCTTTCATTCTTCATTCAAAATTAATGACATGAAAAATATTTTTAAAATCTCTCTCTTGGTTGCCTAAAATATCTCTACAAAGGAAATCAAAATAAAACAACTCAACTCATGTAGAGCGCCACATCAGCGACCTAATTAACTTTCTATCCCCTCCATTCTCTCTCAATAGGTGCATTAAAAAAAAAAAACTATTGGCATTTCAAAATCCTTACTTTAAATAGAAACAATAATGAATAAAAGTCTTATACATTAAATAAAAAATTAATCAACCCCTACCATTTATTGAATTGCAACCATGCAGCTTATCAAAACATGTCTTTTATAATTTACATTAAATAAAAAGTAATTCAACCGCTGCCATTTATAAAATGCCAACCATAGACCTTACAAAAATGTGGATTTTATAGCTTTTTATTTCCAAAATGACTTTTCCCTTACCCAACCATTTCATTCTCCCATAAATGTCTCTTACCTTTTCGGTAACGTCTCTTGCCTTTTCGATAATGTCTCTCCCTTGCCCAAAGACGTTTCAAGTTTCAACACATCTTTCCATCTCCCAAAACATCTCTACCAAAACTAATCATGCACGTTATATAGAGTCATCCAGAGTCGAAAGGAGAAGCATGAGAAGAAGATCAGAGGCTCATGTACGAGCTTTAGAAATGTCGTTAATAGCATACATGCACAAGAATTAAGTTTTCAGAAAGATTGGAGGCTTTGAAAAATATAATTCCTACAAAAAAATAAATAAAGGTAGAGGAATGGTGTTTTCAGTGGTGGTGTTGTTGTTATTGGTGAGGATAGGCAAAGTTGTGCTTGAGATCAATCTCTGTCATTGAATGATTTTTTTTTATTTTTTTTGTAGATGAAGATGTAAGTTTTTTGCTTCTATTTTTCTGTTAAGGGAGATGCATGTAAGCAAATGTTTCATTTTTCTGGAGCGTGAGAGTAGGGACATGAAATAACTGTAAAATTTGTAATCTCAAACCATTTTTTGAATTTCACTTTTTTCTCTTATTCTAATATTTTTAGTGGTTTATAGTCTGTATTTTTTTTTTCTCAATTATGATATTGTGTAGTTACAAAGCTTTCAATTTCTTGAGTCCAACAAACTGAATGGTGTGAAAATCCACGTATCTCTTTATTACTGTTTGTTTTGGAATTTTTTCATGAGCATTACAATTCATCATTAGACCATTAAAATCATCGTCTAATGTATGGGGTTTCGGCATTAATTTGTCATCTATTTAGAAGTAGTATTTTATAAATTAAAAATAATATTATTATTTCTCACACTTATATTTATTGTACATTACTATTACTATTTTTTATTTTTTATTTATTCGCCCGTGCTTTAATGACATTAGTTATTTATCAGAAGCCACAATTTTTGACTTTTTGTTGGGAAAAAAGAGCAACAAAAGAAATACATGGGGCCATGGTGACCTACGGAAGGGTACCATGACAAGCGACAATGATAATTTTTTGTTTTTAAATTTTATTTTATAGAATACTTAAGACAGTTTCACTGTTTTTAAGATCACAAACAAGAGAAAACTTTTGATGTTCAAATTGCTTGACGTGTCGATTGTTTCTGCCCTCTGATTGAATGGATGTTTGGCCCATGCCTTGGTGGATCTACACACCAAAAACCAGCCTCATTGGTATTTTCTAGCCGTTGGAGTTCACCGCTTATCATGGGTGATTTTTAGCTGTTGGATTCAAGCATTTTTTTGTGGGGTACTAAATCCAATGGCAAAATCATCATTCAGGGCTGACTTCTGCTGGCTGATCTAACAAGTGGTGGGCTAACACATGCATGTGGTTAGTGGCCCTGAAAGAGTGTTGTGGGTACCTTATTTTCCAGGGCAGTAGGACCACGACATGTGTCCGCCTCAGGATGCGCGTCATGCCTCGCGATTCACACATGTCACCGGAGACATAACTTATGACCATTTACCTCCCGACAGCACGGGCCCAGGAGCCCTCCAGCAAAAGTATGTTAGACAGCCATCAGAAGAGCCGGATAATTTGAACATCGACACATCGAGCAATTTGAACACCACCAGTTCATAAGGGAAAAGGATTGTTAACGGGCTGGGTTAACCCAATTGGCGTTGTGGATTGGTTTAGGCCCATCAATATAAGTAGTTGGGCCCAGACTAGTATATTGGGCCTACTCTCCTGTAAATGGTTCAACTGAGTGATGACGCATAGCCTAAAAGGCCCATAACTTGTGCAATTTAAGGTGTACTGTTTTAAATTAAATCACATATAATGAGGATTCTATATGCGGGTTTGGGCTCCATCTAGATCGCTGCATGAATATTATTACAAGCAGGGCTCCATCTAGATAATTGGTGGGCAAATTTTTTGAGGAGAAAAACTACAAGAGAAGAAGAGTGCTAGGGCATTAAGATTTGGCCTAGACCCTTCCCCTTTGCTCCTTAATGAGTGTAGTCCAAGAAGAGAAGAAACAACTAAAGAGTTGCTCTCCCACCAAAGATAAAGAAATGAATCACAAAGATGAAGCAAAGAAAATGATATTCCCACTAAGGCATTTTTAGATAATAAAATCAAAACTAGAGCATTCTAGTGTGTGAGTGCAAATATGTGAGTTCCTAAGTATCTATAATGCAAGACATAATAGATCAAAAGAAATCACAAAAAGACTCACAAGAACAAGTAAAAGAAATACCTCAAATCTTCATTAATGTTTTGATGTCCAACTATGAAGTATACATGACATACAACATGAAAGGATACAAAACAACTTCATTAAAGTATTGGGAAAATCTCTACAATGAAGCTCTCATAAACATGGATCTACACTCAATAAGTCACAAAAGGGAGAGGGAAAATGCCTCCTCTCTAGCCCTAGCTAAGGGTCTAGCCAACCATGGTGTGGATGGCCATGAAAACTAAGTAAAGAAAAGAAAATAAGAAAGAGGAGAGAAGAGACTTGCTTGAGATTCTTGGGCTCTCTAAAATAGACTCACTAGAGAAAGGAAGAAGACCCTCTCATAAGCTCAAAGTGAGCTTATATAGAAGATGGAAGGTGATGAGGTGGAAGGTGATGTGGAGGAGTGATAGGTGGAGATGAGAGGTGGAGATGAGGTGGAAAGTGGTCAAAGGAGAGCTCATTCTTGTTACCAAAATGGTGTAAGTGATTCAAATATAATCAAAAGAGTGCCCAAGGTCAAGCTCAAAATGAGGGGGTACACATTGGAGAACGAGATGTGTAAGAAGTGTAAGAGGGTAGGTGGAAAACAAGCTAGAAAGAGGCATGTTATGGGCTTGAGAGAAGACAAGGCCTATTCTTTACCACATTGAGCATTCTCCTTCTTGACTTGTCCCTTTCACCCATGTGAAGGCTCCATGTGGCTTTGATGGCTTGAGAATCCTCTAGAAGGCTCCAATGGCTTGGAATGGCTCCATAAAGGTGTGATGGCTTCAATGGCTCTCATGGCTTGAACAAGTGACTTCATGGCTTGCATGGCTTGAAAATTTATGATAAGCCTCTTAAGAGACTCCAATGGCTTGCACAAAAGTCTCTCATGCGACGAATGCCCTATATGTATCAAATATGCACGTAATGAGGGTCTAAATTAGATAAGTTGTGCATGAGATACCTAGGATGCATTTTACATTAAAATGTAAAGTTACAAGCTCATGAAACTCGATAATGCCCAAAAGTTAAAACGGATAATAAGCACAAAATGAGCATTATCATCTGGGTTTGTTTCGGGTCCTATTTGGTTCCGACTTTGGTACGGAAACAAGTAGTCCTAGAACCAGAAAAAAAAAATTATTTCTTTAAGAAAAATTCTAATTTCAAAAATCGAAAATAGTGTTGTTTGGAATACATGTTGAGTGCAGAGCCACTCAGCTTTGGCCTTAAAGCTAATAGCACACATGTTATCACACACACGTGCACATCGGTCTGGACGCAGATCGTTGGCTAGAATGAGTTTCGGGCTTTAATAAGCCTATTTTTTGGGACAAAAGTCCAATCAATGTTTTACTTTGATCGAACTGTTGAATCCTGTGAATAGATGTTCAGAGCTCCTAACAACATCGCAAACTGTGCAGAGGGAAAATCCGCATGCCTTGGCGAATTAAAATTACCAAATCGTATGATTTATTCATTAGTTTCATTAAAAATGCTGCAAATGATATTAATCGTGTAAATCAAACTTAATTGTAAACTAGGCAACTGTAAATCATGAAGAATTTTAGGGTTTATTGCTAAACTTTGAGTGTTTACATAGATCTACTTCAAGCTCTTATATAGAACATTATAGTGATTCAAAACACGAAAGAAATCCTAAGAATATAAAATCAAATCCTAAGATATTATTCTAATTTTATGATGAGATACACCAATAGTGATATGGTGTATCTCACACACTATATTCTCTAACAAATCAAACTTAACTGACAAGGGATTGAGTGCTTATGGCCAAGATTTTGCTCCAGAAAGCGAGAGGTTCGGAGTTCAACTCTCCTTGGGGCCACCCCTTGGAAAAGTAACAATAAGTGACTCAGTCCACATCAAACTATCCTAGAACCATTGGCACGTGTGGAGGGGTGACTAGCGTGTCACAGGAGAGCTAGTTCATTATTATTATTATTATTTTTTAAAGTTACAAACGATTGTACGATACAACTTGGCACCAATTGGCTAGAAGATCTTGTTATATGTAGATTTTTTTTTCCTTTTTTGAAACTGTGAGTATCCGGGACTGGGAGAGTTAATGTAAATTGAGCCACGTATTACCCTACTCTTTCCGGGGGGTGGCCACTAATTAAGGAGAGTTGAACTCAGAACCTCCTACTTTTTGGAATGGAGTCCTGGCCTGCTGGCCACCTGCACTCAACCCTTGGGTTCAAATTCTATCATTATCGAATATGGACCCGCATAAGGTCTCAATCCAACAGATAGCACGACACCAATCACCCAAATTTTACCATTTTGAGTTTTTCTTGCCCATATTTTCCTATTTTGAGTTTTTCTTATTGATTTGGGACTAGGGTCTATGACTCGTACATAAGCCATCGTTTTAGGTTTACCCTTTATGTTTCGGTGGTCACTGTTGTGTTATGTAGAGATTAATGATTCTTGAAGTACTGTACATGAAAGCATGTTTCCGCAGGTCCAAATTTTTAGGGAGGACTTTTTCCTGAGGGTTTTTTGTAATTCTCACATAGTCTTACGGAAACCCTAATTTCGTCTTAGGGTTATATATATCCCCGTTGGTGAGAGACGTGCGTCTCTATCTTGTACTGTGTGTATTTTCTTTTATCCTAGAGCATAGTGAAATCAGTGTGGATCCATGGATGTACCTCAATCTAGAGGGAACCACGTAAATCTCTGTGTTGTGGTTTGTTTGCATCTTTGTTTTATTGCTCGTTTATTGTTCTTTCTTCCCAACAGTCAACGCCTTGAAACATAGCCCTGTAAACTGTGGTCCATCCATTATTTCCGTAATAGATCAGGCAGCTCCAGTGAGAGAAAGATTGTGTTCGTGAGAGGGAGAAATAAATTAAGTAGTAATAGGTAGTAAAGAAGAGTAATGAGAACGTGGGTAGTGAAGCTAATGAACTTGCAAAAGGTCTTAGAAGAAAAGTAGTTGAAGATGAAGTTTCTTTGTGCATTAAACGTAGAATTGCCACGTGGCTCACTATTTCAGGTCCACTGACCCACGAATGTCTGGTCCAACCCTTATTTAGACTTACCCACCAAAACTCAGCCTTATCAGTTGATTTATTTCTAGCCATTGGATTTTAGTATCCCAAAAGAAGTCCGTTAATTGGCCAGAAACTATAGATTAAATTTGATCTAATCAACAGCCATAAAGCATCAATCAGGCTGATTTTTAGGTGTGTGGGCCCACTATAGTCTACATGTCACAGAGCCTGCAGAATCCATGAGACATGTAATAAAAATGTGAAATTATTGCATGGTGACTTTATCACCATGACATTGTGTCCTTGGAATGTTGGTATACCATTGTCTTACATTGTAATTGTGGACAATGTGGGGCCCTACAGATGATGTACTGATCAAGTGGTGATGAAAGATGATCTAATCAACATCCGTAAATCATCAATCAAGTTGATTTTTAATGTGCAGGTCCACTAAGATTGGGTCAGATATACATGGGAATCAGATCTAGCCACAGAGCCTGCAGAATTCATGTGAGTTCTTATCAAGATGTGAAATTATATTATGGAAACTTTATGACCATGACATTGTGTCCTTCGAAATGTTGGTATATCATTGTCTTACATTGTAATTGTGTACAACGTGGGACCCCCACCTTTGATGTACTGATTGATTGGTGATGATATCAATATAGTTTCATTGATTATAGATGTTGGTATGATCTACCTGTTTGTGGGTAGGGAGTATGGCCCGTATGGTACGTCCTTCAAAGCTGCCGAAGTATACATGGCCAATAATGCTCAAATTCAACCCATGAAAATGACTCCAATCCAATGCTTAGAAATCACTAATCAGGTTATTTTTGGTTTGTAGGTCCACTTAGGGATTGGCCAAACATTAATTCAGTGAGCGTTCTCTAAGAGTGCCACGTGGCTCATATTGTGATCAGTCAGTGGCTTCCATGACCGTCAACATTCAAGGAAGTTTTACTCCATGGCAAAATAAATTTATTTTTAAAATAACGGTTATTTTCTGTACTGAACCTGTATTTCCTTTTGCGCCTCGAGGACCAGGTTTTTGCCATTGCAGCAATAATATGAGAAGCAAAACTGGACTTTATTATATCGGATCAGTTCCGGAACTAATTCTTTTAATCCGATCGGGTCCACATCGACTGGATTTCTTATTGAATCCGTACCAATCCTACTCCCGGTTCAGTGCCAGCCCTACCAGCAATATTTACATTTTTTTTCAATTTGCAAGCGTTGGATTTCTTATCGGATCAGTTCTTGGATTGGACATTTAATGTGTACGACGCCCGCCAATAGGATGCAGAAACGTGAAATCAGAATGCAGGCCTAGAAGGAAAAAGTTGTAACAAGGTATGCCTGTAACTGTTTCATTTGCGGAAGCGGCATTTTTGGTAGTCGCCATCTCCATGGTTTTACGGTTTAAACGGTAACGCCCCAAGCCCGTTTCCGTTTAAACCCGTTTTATTGGTTTTGAAAAAATGGCTGTTTTTTGGTTTTAACGGCCGTTAAAATCGTTTAAACAGCCGTTTAATTTTGAAAAATTTTGTGAAAAAAACGGCTGTTAAAACCATTAAAATCCGTTTAATTTCCGTTAAATTCCGTTTTTTTTTTTTTTTTTTTCAAATTTCAAAATTTGAATTTCAGCGCCACTTTTTCCATTTTTTTCTGTTTAATTCTGTTTTTTTCCATTTTTGCCCCTGACCGTTTCAATCCGTTTAAACGGTTTAAACAGTAACGCCCCAGTCCATTTAACCGTTAAAACGGCCTCCTTTAAACCTTGGTCGCCACTGTCATCTGGGCCCACTGCCCACCCCTTGGTGGATATACATACCAAAAATCACCCTGATTGGTAATCTATAACCATTAGATTTTAACAATTTTTAGCGCATTTTAAGGCATTCTTATAGCCGTTGAATGCAACCATTTTTTTAGTACTAAAATCAACAGCTAAAAACCATTAAACAAGCTGATTTTTGGTATGAATGGCTATTAAGGGGTGGGCTAAACATCCATGCGGTCCATGGGCTCAGATGGCAGTGGTCACTACCAAAACTGCCGCTTCCGCAAATGAAAAGATCTCAGGTATACCTTGTTATAATGGCCGTTATAACGAAAAAAACGCTCAGGGGCAAAAATGGGAAAATAACGGGAAAAAATGGAAATAACGGAAAAAATGGAACTGAAATTCAAATTTTGAGTTTTAAAATTTGAATTTCAAATTTTTAAAAATGGAAAATAACGAAAAAGAAAAATGAAAAATAAAGGCAGTTTTTTTTCGCAAAATTTTTTAGAAAATAACTGTCGTTATTTTCATTATAATGGATAAATAACGGCTGTTATTTTCTGGGCTTTTTAGCGGTCCATAACGTAACAGGGTAGGTCCGAATCCATTATAACGGCCGTTGTTTTTGTTATGTAGGTCACCTACATACAAAAAATCAGCTTGTTTAATGATTTTTAGCCGTTGGTTTAGTACTCAAAAAATGGTTGCATTCAACGGCTATAAGAACGCCTTAAAAAGTGTTAAAATCTAATGGTTATAGTACAAATCAAGGTGATTTTTGGTCTGTATGGATAAACCAAGGTTTAAAAAATGGCCGTTATAACGAAAATAACCGACGTTATAATGGATTCGGACCTACCCCGTTACGTTATGGACCGTTAAAACGCCCAGAAAATAACGGCCTTTATTTTTCGTTATTTTTCCGTTAAAATTTTGTGAAAAAAAATGGCTGTTATTTTCGTTTTTTTTTCCGTTATTTTCCATTTTTGAATTTCAGCGCCATTTTTTCTGTTATATTTCCATTAAAATTCAAAATTTGAATTTCAGCGCCATTTTTTCCGTTATTTTCTATTATTTTCCTATTTTTTTTTCATTTTTGCCCCTCAGCGTTTTTTTCGTTATAACGGAAAAAAATGGTAACACCCCCAATCCGTTAGACCGTTATAACGGTCCCCTTTAAACCTTGGGATAAACATCCATGCGGTCAGTGGGCCCAGATGACAGCGGTGTACCAAAACTGCCGCTTCCGCAAATGAAACAGTTTGAGGCATACCTTGTTACATCTTTTTCCTTTTAGAAACACAATTTTATATCCAGACTCCATTTTTGGTCTTATATGTCCAGTGCCCACCAATAAGATGCTGAAACGTGATTTGTGAATACCGAATGGCAGGCTTAGATCTATGGGTCGGGATGGGGGACAACCATTTGGTGGACCCAAATAGAAGATGAATCAATGGCTGATTTTTGGTGAGGAGATCATCCTCACAAAATTTCAAATCATTCCGATATTAGTAGACTGGTTTAGAAGTTGAAGAATTATGAACCGTCTATTTTTATCTTGTAACTTGAAAACCACATTTGATGGGGTTAGAAATTTTAGAATGGGCTGATTTTTTATTGGGGTGATCTATATGGTGAAGAGATTATCTCACCAATAATCAGCCATTTATTCATCTTCTATGTGGGTCCACCAAAATGGTTGTCAAAAATAGTTGTCAAAAATGGTTGTCCCACCCTTTTTAAAAAAAAAAACAAAAAGGAGTCGTGATGTAGCAACACACGATTTTCCACTGCCATCTGGGCCCACTGACCGCATGGCTGTTTAGTGGCCCACCCTGTTAGTAGACATTTATAGCAAAAATCAGATTGTTTTATGATTTTTACAAGTTAGTTTTAGTACTCAAAATAAAATGATTGAATCAAAGGGCTAGAATCACGCCTTAAAAATTACTAAAATCTAATGGTTAGAGATTACTAATCAGGGTGATATTTTGTGTGTATATCCAGGAAGGAGTAAACACAGCCCACAATACGAGCCACGTGACACACTGTTAGAGGGCCCTGACAAAAATCAGCCTGACTAGTCATTTACAACCTTTGGATCTTTGCACCCAAATAACGCTCATTAATGCTCAAATTCCAATGTTTAAATTAACCCACGAAAATAACTTCAATCCAACGCTTAGAAATCACCGATCAGGTTTAATTTTGGTTTGTAGGTCCACTCATGATTGGCCAAACATCCATACGGCCAGCATCCACTAAGAGGGCACCACGTAGAGCGCGCTGTGACCGAAGTTTTTCTCATCCACAAGGGGTGGACTAAAGTCGCTAAGCATGCATGCCGTCAGTGGGCTCAGAGGACAGTGCAGTGATTAGAGAAAAGTTTTGATCCTGCAAGTTTTTTTTATCCAGATCCAGCCACTTATAGTTAAGCGCCACCTGTCTTGGTATTAAGATAACTACAGTTAAGTTCTACCTTAACCCCAGGACAGGTGGCTCTTAAATATAAGTGGCTGGATCCTAGATCAAAAAGGTACAGGATAAAAAATTCACTTCCGTGGAGAAAATCCCGTACCCGACAGCAAAAAGCGTCAGGGGTCGGGTGGGACAACCATAATTTAGTGACCCATTCACTGAATCATGTACACAGTACACTTGATACGTACGCACGACAATCTACGTTTTACATCAAAGGGGCGGGCTCACCGCCCTAAATGACATGCTCCCGTTATAGGACACAATCTAAGCCACGTGGCACACTCATAGAGGACTCTGACCGTATGGATGTTTGGCCAATTCCTAAATGGACCTCTAAACCAAAAATCAGCCTGATTTGTGATGATCTCTATGCGTTGGATTGGACTTATTTTCATGGGTTGATCTCAACTGTGGTACAAATATCTCAAATATTTGAGGTATTTGAGCAGTATTTGGATCAATTTCTTTTTCTTTTGCTTTTTTTCGGATAGTCTCGACTCTTGACCCACAATATGAGCCACGTGGCACATTTGTGGAGGATGCTGACCATATGGATGTTGGGCTAGTCCCTAAATGAACATACAAACCAAAAATTAGCCAGATCAGAGAATTCAAACCTTTGTGGGCTGTCAGCAGCTTCGCTGACTGGGAGCTGTCAGCGAAGTTTGTCTCAAGGGAGATGGTGTCTCTGCCTATAAAAGGCTGCTGGGGTTCTCTTTAATAATTAGAACGAGAGAGAGAGAGAGAGAGATGGGGAGGAGTCCATGTTGTTGTAAAGCAGGACTGAACAGAGGAGCATGGACTGCCTTGGAAGATAAAATCCTCGTTGCTTATGTTAAAGTCCATGGAGAAGGGAAATGGAGGAATCTCCCCAAGAGAGCAGGTATCAACCACTTTTCCTCAGTTTTCTCTAATCTTTCACAAGTCACAATTACCCATTGAATAAAATTCACACAGTGTTGTGTTCATCCCAACTTTATTGGAAATCAATAACCCCACTCTCTGTTTTCTCTGTTTCACTCCCTTAAATCCCACTTAAAATTGAGATATTAGTAATTGAATCCAGGTTTGAAACGATGTGGGAAGAGCTGCAGGCTTCGATGGCTGAATTATCTTAGACCTGACATCAAGAGGGGCAACATTTCCCATGATGAAGAGGAGCTCATCATCAGACTCCACAATCTTCTTGGCAACAGGTCTCTCTCTCTCTCTCTCTCTCTCTCTCTCTCGATGATTGATGGGTTTTCTTTTTAATTTAGTTTTACTTTTATGTGTATATACAGATGGTCTCTAATAGCTGGAAGACTGCCAGGGCGAACAGACAATGAAATCAAGAACTACTGGAACACAACTTTGAGAAAGAAGGTTCAATCTCAATCCTCTTCATCACCATCCAAACCAAGAACAATAAGCAAATCCAACGAGAAAAACCCACCTTCTTTAGGGACTCAACCCCAAGTAATTCGAACTAAGGCCTTAAGGTGCACCAAGGAGCTTGTCCTTCCATCTCTGAACAATAATCAAGCCATGTACTTAACGACCAAGAATTCAGTAGATCTTCAAACCCATCAGAACCAGCCAGTAATGTGTCAAGATTCGGATAATTTGATGATGGATTTTGGGACTAATGGAGAGCTTTGTGTGCAGTCCTGTCCCGACGCTAATTTCATGTCTCTAGCCGGTGATGATTTTCAAGTTAGAGACAGTGCGACAGGGGACCGTGAAAACAATAACAACTTGTCAACCAAATCTGATAACTCCCTACTGTTTGATGAACCGATTTTCGAGAATTGGATGGCAAATGATTGTCTTGAACTAAATGGCGCATTGGATCTTCGATCTTTGACTTCTTTTCTTGATTCAGAGGAATGGCTCTCTGTCATCTCTGATATTAATGGAAGATACCAGGTGGATGAAAGCTCAAGGGAACCATAATTGTAAATGTAGCTAGCTTCATTTTCTTCTTATTTCTTTGGGCTTGGCTGTAAGGTTACATTTATCCATTACTTATTACTTATTGGTTACCATGGAGATTTTGTAGTCTATGTTGACCTGATTGGGTGATTCCAACCATCCAAAAAAATTTAATAGATCAGATTTTTAATTAAGATCATCTGCTTGAACTGCATTGGGGTAGATGATCTTGTTGAAAACCGACCTTCCACGAACCAGAGAACTAATAAAATCAATCACACAGACACAGTAAATTTACGTAATAGCTAGCAATTCAAAGTGCGGCAAATAATGGAAAATGATCGAGTAAAATTGGGGTTTGTCGTTAAAATATGCGTTAAACAATTTGGCAAAAAGTAAAATATTGATAACTTTTTGTCTTATAAATTGATTTTTCATGTTCAAAACTGAATAATTCAGGAAAGATTTCGAATAATTCAATCGTGCTCTCGTGAATTTGTTTAAACCTTTATTTTGAATAGGAAATTGTTTGGTTCAATTTTTAATAATTTGTACAGTTCGCGAATTATTTAGAAACATTTATGTGGATCAATAGTGTGCCTACGCCACGGGTGAGAAGAGCTCTTTCACTATCTCTAAAGATTTAGGGTTATAATAGTTTCATCTCTTTCAATCTCTCAATGAACAAAATGAAACTCAAATCTCTTTAGAAAAAAAAATATTATCTCTGGTACAATGAAATTGTTTAAGTATCCCAATACAATTTGTATTCCAACGCAAACTTTACGAGCGCAAAATTGGATCCACACAACACTGTATTTGATGCAGAATGTTACTACTTGCAGTATACAAGACACCGGACATGACAGTTCTCATTGGTGGATCCAACCCTCTTAATATGAACGCCACCACTATAGCACACGCATGACATTAACAATCTTCTTTTGAACATTTTCAAGGACATCTTTTTCATTATTAGTAAGTTGTCATGAAGATTAAAAATGGGATCTTTGCCTTTTTCTTTTTCTTTTTCTTTTTCTATTTTTAATTATTGTGACCATTAGTTGCTATAAAAGCTTACAAAATAAGACAATAAGGACTAACCAATCAACATCTTCATAAGACTTATCTCGTTGGTTGTACGAATCATGTTCCTTCATTCAATTTTGTCTAAAGCAAGGATTTAAATTTCGGTTAAAATTTCAGTTTCGGTGATTACCGAAATTCTCGAAATATAGCTTTCTATACCCAAATTTACCAAGATTTGGAAATATTGTCCAAAATTACCAAAATTTCGGTTTTTGACCTCATGGAAATTGCTTCTGAAACCAAAATTTAAATTCGTGGTCTAAAGTCATCCCTTCCATTAAGGTAAGTGCAATCTAAAGATGGCTCAAGTTCTGAGGATCATACCTCCTTTCAGACTCCTCTCGGTGTTCACACGCTCAGACTTGGATTTCAAGAATCCACGATTGAGCACACAAACACCAAGAGGGGTAAAAAAAAAAAAGGAATAAGATGTAACAAGGTATGCTTGAAACTATAGCAAATGCGAAAGCACGATTTTTGTTACTCACCACTGTCATCTGGTTCCACTGACCGCATTGATGTTTATCCCACCCTTTGGTGGATATCCACACCAAAAATCACCCGATTGGTAATCTATAACCATTAGATTTTAGCATTTGTTAGAACTTTTTAAGGCATTCTTATAGCCATTGAATGCAACCATTTTTTGAGTACTAAAACCAATGGCTAAAAATCATTAAACAAGCTGATTTTTGGTAAGAATGTCTATTAAGGGGTGGGCTAAACATCCATGCTGTCAGTGGGTCTAGATGGCAGCGGTGACTACCAAAATTGCGCTTCCGCAAATGATAAGATCTAAGGTATACCTTGTTACATCACGACCCAAAAAAAAAGGGGGGTCCTTGAGCCTGACCCTCTACAAATTCTACACCGCCTATTGGAAATTCTCCCTCCCAGAGACAGGTTGGACAGAATCCCATGGCAGTGTCTCTTCTTCTGGTTTTCATTAACTTCGGTTATGGTACGACAATGGCAGGACCCACCCATCCAGCTCCTGACATAGCAGGTCTTGTCATCCTACGCCCGTGCCTTTCAGAGAAACGAATCAACGACAGTGGGAAGAGGAAGCGTGTTTAAAGCTAGCGCTCTCTTGACTTTGCCCGATAATGAAACAGATTGCATTTATAAAACGTGACCCACAGAATATTCTCCCATGGGCACATTCCCGACCGGGTCGGGTTCCGGTGACCAACACCTTGGTGTACCCTCATAGAAGATGAATCAATGGCTGATTTTTGGTGAGGATGATCTCCTCACCATATAGATCACCCCAACAAAAAATCAGCCCATTCTGAAATCTCTAACCCGTTAAACGTGGTTTTCAAGTTACACGGTAAAAATCGATGGTCCATAATTCATCAACTTCTGAACCAGTCTATGAATATCAGAATGATTTGAATTTTTGTGAGGATGGTCTCCTCACCATAGAGATCATCTTCACCAAAAATCAGCCATTGATTCATCTTCTATGAGGGTACACCAAGGTGTTGGTCACCGAACCCGACCCTTCTCGTTATTCTTGTGGAGATCCATCGTACTCTAATCAAATTTTGTCAAAGTTAAAGGTGACGGCTCCGTATGGTTATCTACAAAATAAGTTTGGAAAAAGATGTAATAAGGTATGCCTGAAACTGTTCATTTGCGGAAGGGGCATTTTTGGTAGTCACCGCTGCCATCTGGACCGACGGACCGCTTGGATGTTTATCCCACCCCTTGGTGGATATACATACCAAGAATCACCTTGATTGGTAATCAATAACCATTAGATTTTAACACTTTGTAGCACTATTTAAGGCGTTCTTATAGCCGTTGAATATAACCATTTTTTGAGTACTAAAACCAACGGCTAAAAATCATTAAAAAAAGCTGATTTTTTGTATGAATGTCTATTAAAGGGTGGGCTAAACATCCATGCGGTCAGTGGGCCCAGATGGCAGTGGTTACTACCAAAAATGCCGCTTCCGGAAATGAAAAGATCTCAGGTATACCTTGTTACATACAGAAAAATGATTTGTACCTTATAAAGTGTTGATTATACGGAAAAAATTTTACTATGTTTACTTGCGAAAAACCATTTCTAGAAAACTTATTCCAGACAACCATACGGAGCCGTTATAACTTATAACCATTAGAAGAATGAACCAGGTTTAAAGGAGGCCGTTTTAACGGTTAAACGGATTGGGGGTGTTACCGTTTAAACGGATTAAAACGGCCAGGGGCAAAAACGGCCATATGTTTACCCCATCTTTGGGATAAGTAGCAGCAGCCGCTTCGTGACAACGAAAAAAGGTCTTTTAGTAACACCCCCCCTGAAATTTAAAAGTAATTAGTAATACAGCAATATACTTTCAAACTTTAGGGTTACCCTCTCCACCTAGTCAAACCATCATTTGACTAACGTTAGAATTGACATGCATCATGCGGCGCCTGTCAATTCACTTATGAAATGGCCATAATATTGCAAATACAATGCTAAATTCAAGCCTGTTTTAACTTAAGTCAACCACGGTTAACCTAGACAAGGGTGGTAATCCTAAATTTTGAAAGTTCAAGGGGTATTACTAATTACATTCAAATTTTGAGGGGGTGTTACTAAAATACCAAGAAATATTATTACAATAACTAAATAACACTTATGCTGGCTGTCAACCATTGCAACCGTTAGAGCATCTCCAACCGAACGCTATATCTCCATTTTGGAGAGTGGAGATGCTCCAACCGTACGCTATATGGGCTCTCCATTGGTCTCTATATCTGGAGACCCCTCGTGGGTCTGTATAAATAGTCTCCATTATTATTCATAATATCTAAATCCCTACATTACCATTTTGATTCCATTTGTATATCGAATGTATCATTTACGTTTTAAACTATATTTTAATAAAATTAATATAACTTTAATATATAAATCTATTTTTTTAAAATTAGTATCATTTAAAAGGTATCGTTGATACATTCAAAATGAGACTAATATTTAATATTTTTAATATATATTTAAAAAAATTATTTTTTTATTATATATTAATTAAGGCTTAGGGATGTCAATTTTACTCATTTAATCGGAATTGAAAACACCGATTCCAATTCCACATTTTTGGGAACCGATTAAAAAAGAATCGGAATTGGAACTGAAATGGAACAGAAAATAATGGTTCTAGTTCTGAGTAGTTTAATAAGGAACAGAAACCGATAGGACTTGTAAGCGTTGATAGGAATTGAAACCGAACCAATAGGAACTGGAATCGATATAGAGATATAGTGTTAAAATTCTCATATTATCAAGATTGGGAACCAATATACTTGGCACCATAACCGACAGAACCCAAATAATCGATTTCGATTCTAGGTCCATCATTTTGAGAACCAGAGCCGTTAAGAACCGGAACTGACCTATTGATACCCCTACTGATTCGGACCCAATCCGATAAATAAAAATGTCGATCCAAATCCAATCTAAAGATATCGGATCACATAATCGTGAGATGGAACTGATCCAATAGATAGAATAGAGTTTTGAACCCGACCCAATTTGATTCGATCTACTAAATTATAATAAAAATTTATAATTATTTAAATTATATATTTTATTTATTTAAAATTAAATTATTGTAGACCATATATTGAATTATTGTACACCATTTGATTGAGTTTTAGAAGAAAATGATTAAATAATGTTATAGGGATAAATCAATAGTGTTTATAGAGATGTGTTGGTTGGAGCCATTTTGAGAACCAATGAGCTCCAAATGCACTTTTTAATAAATAAAAAAATGATATTTTTAGTCTCTAAAATAGAGACTATAGTTGGAGTTGCTCTTATAGCACATGTGTTGGGATATCCACGGACTCCAATTTTGACTCAAATTTTCATCCAAATTCTCGTTCGTAGATCCCAAGAAATCCAACGGTAGTTTTGTGTGCTGAGCTGGCATTCACTTTACCAAAGCAAAATTACCATTGGATTTCATAAAATCCACGGCCTAGAATTTGGGTGAAATTTTGAGTCCTCGGGAAAACTTCCATGGGTTGATCTCAACTGTGTGAATTTGAGCAGTATTTGAGGTATAAAGATCCAATGCTTAGAAATCACTAATCAGGCTGATTTTTGGTTTGTAGGTCCACCTAGGGATTGGCCAAACATCCATACGGTCAGAGTCCTCTAAGAATATGCCACGTGGCTCACATTGTGCTATGTAATGGGAGCCTGTTATTTGAGGGTGGTAATTGGAGCCCGACCCTCATTTAGACCATTCTTTTGATTGGTAAAGTAACTTTTTCTAGAAGCTGAACAAGTAGCCGCCTCGTGATTGATGGAAACCCTAGAATACTATGGTTCACTGCTTGTGCAAGATCAAATGCCATTAGCCAAGGAATTGGTAACTCCAAATAATAATTGATTTTTATTTTTTTTGAAGGCAAATAATAATTGATGTTGATTGGATGCATTTGACATACTGATGTTCCTAATAAGAACAATGGGCCAGGCTCAGGGGACACATATTTTCATGCAAAAAAAATTGTCGGGGGCCAATATATAAATGAGAAGTTTTGGAATGGGATGATTTTTGGTGATGATGGTCTCTATGGTGAGGAGATCACCCTCACAAAAATTCAAATTATTCTGATATTCATACAATGATTTACAAGTTGAAGAATTACGGACCGTCTATTTTTAACCGCTAACTTGAACCCCACATTTGATGGTGTTTGAAATTTCAGAATGGGCTGATTTTTTGTAGGTGTGATCTATATAGTGAGGAGATCATCCTCACCAAAAATCAGCTATTGATTTATCTTCCATGTGGGTACACCAAAATTGTATGAAAATATGTGTCTGCTGAGCCTGATCCAAGAAAAATATGGAGCACTTCCTGTGAAGGAAGAACAAGATGACAAAGACATGTTCAGTCTCACTCATCTTTCTTTTCCATTGTTCACATCTTTTTTGGTACGATTTCAATCCCGACGTTGAAATAAATTTTGCCTTGACATGGAGGAGAGGTTCTTGGAAACGAATCCAAAGAATGCTGAGCGAGACGTTAGGTATGATTTGCAGTTTGCAGTTTGCAGTTTGCAATTTGCAATTTGCAATTTGCAATGTCACTGTTTTTTCAGACTAACAAGACAACCAGATTCGCTATCCATGGCAGCTAATCCTAGTATCCAAACACCCAGACAAGTACAAGCGCTGCACCTTCCCAGTTGATTGATCTGAATTCCCACAACACCATCTTCACGAGGGTCATAGGATAGGGTGATTGTAGGACTGGAATCCAAAATAAGGCGTCGCCTCCTTTGGGGATCTAATGTATAACGATTGCCGAGCAATTATATAGAGCGACAAGATCAACAAAAGGTGGGCCGGAAGCCTAAACACGCACCTTAACTTTTGACCATATATCAGAACAACTATTATAATATGGGTCGGGATCGGGGACAACCATTTGGCTTACCCACATAGAAGATGAATCAATGGCTGATATTTGGTGAGGATGATCAGTGATCACTATGGTGAGGAGATCATCCTTACAAATCATTCCCTTATTCGTAGACTGTTTAGAAGTTGAAGAATTATGGGCCGTCGTTTTTTACCATGTGACTTGAAAACCACATTTGATGAGGTTAGAGATTTTAGAATGGGCTGATTTTTTGCTGGGGTGATCTATATGGCGAGGAGATCAGCCATTGATTCATCTTCTATGTGGGTACACCAAAATGGTTGTCCCCCAATCCCGACCCTTATAATATTTCGTTGGAATTGTAACAACAGGCACTACAACAAGACAATTGATAAGAGTTTTTTGGTGATGATATAAGGATAGTAGAAGAGTTCCAGTCGAATAGAATTTTTACTATTTTTAGCAGATTTTACTATTTTGGAGTAATTTAGGGTTTCAAGTCTATAAATATTGGATTGTAATAGCTTGCGAGGAGATTATTATAACTCTTATTTTTACTTTCATTTCCACTTCAGCCGTTGGTTCTGCATCTGCATGGTCTGCCACCCCATCATGGAATCATTCCTGATAAATTCGGACCTCCCCAAGGCGGTCCCTCAGCGTGTCAAGGATTGGGGCCACACGCAAATGAGTTAAGTGCTGCTTTTTAGTGATGATATTCTTCTCAACATGGATATCAACCTCACAAAAAATTAACCTATCCAACATTTGTAGCCTTGTTAAAGGTAGATTGTAACTTAAAATTTTTTGGACCGCCCATTTTTACCGTTAAATGTAAGTCCATATTTGTGTGTGTGTGGACTCTTTGAGGATCACAGACCGTCATCTATTAGCATAATATCTGCACACAAAATGCATATACATGGAATCGAAACCTTGGATCCAACTAAGAGACATCATATGTCAAAATCAATACAATCGAATGATCTTAATTAACCATCCATTCTTTGACATGAGGCCCATTGAATTGTGGTTCTAACCAAGGTTTAAAAGACGGCCGCTATAACGGATTTGGACCTACCCTGTTACGTTATGGACCATAATAACGAAAATAACGGCTGTTATTTTCCGTTATAACGAAAATAACAACTGTTAATTTCTGGAAAATTTTGCGAAAAAAGGTCGTTATTTTCATTTTTTTCTGTTATATTCTGTTTTTTTTTTCCTTTATTTTCTATTTTTAAAATTTTGAAATTCAAATTTTAAAATTCAAAATTTGAATTCCAGTGCCATTTTTTCTGTCTTTCTTTGTTTTTGCCCCTGAGTGTTTTTTTTCTCGTTATAATGGAAAAAACGGTAATGCCCCCAGTCCTTTATACCGTTATAACGGTCCCCTTTAAACCTTGGTTCTAACTCACTCTATGATGTGACTCATCACTAAGATTCCTCATCCCAAACAAAGAGGCTTCACTTTATTGCTTTACTTGGGGCGTTTGGTTGCATCATCGATTCTATCCCTTGTAATTTTAGCTAGCTTAAACACAAACCAAGTTTTTCGGGAAGTACACTTGAACACGCATTTGGTGGAGCATGTGTAGTCCACATTCCCTAAAATACCCAATCCAAACAATAAATAGTTGTTATTCAGCAACCAAACACGGCACTTGGAATTTCTCAACCCCCAGTCAGGTTCGGAAAGAAACCTGCTCTCTAGCCCCTTTGGCACTGGACCGATAATGTCATTGTCTCCTCTTGAGGGTCAAAGATGCGTTCAATATTGTCAAATCCTTTGTCGGGATCCATGGCACTATAGTGGCAAACAACCAATTCACTCCCCAGGTGCTCCTAAAGGGTAAGATGTACAAGTTTAGCACTAGGCAAGCTGAATGAGGGACCATGGACCATGTTCCCTTGACCATGGTTTTATAACGAGCGTTCTAGCGGTGAGCCGCCGCGACATTATTTCAATCATATTGCACTTTGTATTAGGTATATACGAAAATAATAGTATACACCTATCATTAATAATCACCATTCCCCTTTAGACAGTCTGAAAATGAGGCATAACAGCCTTTTATTACCAGTAGCTGTATTAAGACCCTTATTTTACTACATAACATATTAAACTAGTAAATAGCCCGTGCCCATGGCATTCTCTGACAAAAGCGTTTGTAAAAATTGGGTGCCTTCAGCACTGAATCAGTATAATGGACTGAGGGCGTTATCGTAACGCACTGGGGCAAAAATAGAAAAAAAATGAAAAAATAACGAAAATAATAAGGACGCTAAATTCAAATTCAAATTTTCAATAAATTTTCAATCTATTGCACACGAGGTCAAATGAGGGAGCCGGATTGAGTGGCTAAAATCTAACCGTCCACATTAGATGGAAATGGATTTGATCTCAACCACTCTTTATCTTATGAAGTAGGATAAGATAAGAGATAAGACAACTTCCCTGTTTTGTTATATAGACTAGTGGGTGTCCCGTGCCATCGGCACTCCTCGACAAAGAATTTGCCAAAATCAGTTGAGTGGCGGAGATCCACCGTCCATTTGGGGGAGGATTAGATCTTGGGCCTTCTTTGTTGATGCTTATAAGAGGAGGTATAAGTAGGGAGACAACCAATGTGTTTTGTTTTATAGAGTAATAAATGGCCCATGCCCACGGCACTCTCCGACAAAAGCGTTTGCAAAAATTGGGTGCCTACGGCACTTATACGGTATAACGGACTGGGGCGTTACCGTTTTTTCTATCATAATGCCTGTTATAACGGATTGTAACGCACAGAGGGAGAAATGGGAAAATAATATAACTAACAAAAAATAATGGTGTTGAAATTTAGTTTTGAATAAATTGAGGTCAAATGAGGCAGATTGAGTGGCTGAAATCTAACCGTCCACATTAAATCGATGGATTTGATCTCAACCACTCTTTATCTAACCGTCTGCATTAAATGGATGGATAAGATAAGAGAATACAACTGAGTTGTCTTTATATATGCGTGGGTGGCCCGTGCCCGCGGCACTTTCTGATAAAGTGTTTGTCAAAATCAGGTGGGAGTTAATCTCAGCCATTAAAATCTATTTTTTTCTATTTTTGCCCCTGGCCGACTAAATCCGTTTTAGCGGTAACACCCCTCTCGAGGCATAACAAGTGGGCTCCTGAGCCTGATCCTTGGGCTATATGTAAATCCAACCCATTTCATTCCTTATATGTAGGTAAATAGTAGGTGACCTGTGCCCACGGAACTCATCGACAAAGCGTTTGTCAAAATTGGGTGTGAGTGGCTGAGACATCCATTTGGTGTGATAAGATCTTGGCGGCCATCCTTTATGAAGCCGGATAAGAGAGGGAGACAACCGTCGTAGGCCTGTTTTGTTATATAGATGTTGCTACAAGAACGAAATAACAATAATGCCATAAACCATTTGCAAAACTATTATAGCAGATTATTGAAAAAAAATCTTTTGATTAGTAAAATATAACCTTTATTTTTTTTCTTCTAGTAGCTGACAAATAGCCGCCTTGTGATTGATGGCAACCCTAGTTTACTAGGTCCATGGTTGGTGGCAATTTGCTACTTTCCGTTTTGTTTGTTTTCTTTAAGTAAGCATCACTGATTCATTGTTGAAGCTGACCCCAAGACCATGGACAGCAAGGGCTGGCTTCCATGCATGTTATATTTATTAGAAATATATATGATCATGGGATAACAATTTTGACAACCAAAAATTGTCGTGGGCCAATGTATAAATTAGAAGTTTTGGAATGAGATGATTTTTGGCGAGGATGGTCTCTACGGTGAGGAGATCATCCTCACAAAAATTCAAATCATTCCGATATGCGTAGGCTGATTTAGAAGTTGAAGAATAATTGCCCGTCTATTTTTATCATTAACTTGAAAACTACATTTGATGGGGTTAGAAATTTCAGAATGGGTTTTTTTTTTATATAGGGGTGATCTATACGGTGAGGAGATCATCCTCGCCAAGAATCAGCCATTGATTATATATGAAAGACAAGTCAATTGTTAACTTTAATTTTTGTAGGCATTGTTGACATTGAAATAAATTTTGCCTTGACATGGAGTAGACATTTTCCATGATCCCATCTTGAAAAGGAATCCTATGAGCGCTATGGTAAGACACGAATGACTATTTCTAACCACATGAAGCAAGATAGACGCAATCCTTCTTTTTCTTCCCACAGTTCTCGTTGTGGAAGTTTTCCCTCTAAAGAAAAAATATAAGCTATGGGCCCACAATAAACCAAGGAAAAATATATTATTAGACAGAATTCTGTATCAAAATTTTAATACAGTAGTCCCTCAAATTGCCACGTGGCAGTCTTCGGGCCCACTGACTCTTGAAAGTTGTCCTACACCTTGATGGACTACATACCAAAAATCATTTCGATTGGATTTGAGTACTTTTTCATCACGGGCTTGGAACCAACACCTGTTCATGAAGCCCACAAATAAAAAATGCTCGAATCCGGCCACTAGAAATCACTAATCACGCTGATTTTTGGTGTGTAGGTCAACTAATGCGTGGGTTAAACATTAATTTATGGGGCCAATGGACCTGAAAGAGCGTACTACGTGGCAATTTGAGGGACTTCTGTATCAAAATTTTGATACAGAATTATGTATCATACAACGGCTCATAAGCCAATGATAAGCCCCAGATGTAAGTTAATATAATACCACCTCAATGTCAGCCATTCGATGCGGGAACAATGAAATTATAAAGGTGTAAGATGTTACTATAGATACATGGTAATGCCCATGCAGCTGTGCACTCGTATTATTGGAGGCACAGAGAACTATGATCTTTTTTGGAAGCAAAATAGCTAAATTCATTATAAAGAATAGTTTTTATATAAAGATTTTCAATGTTTAAATTTTTTAATTAACACCATATATATTAATATATTAAATATAAAAAAGGCCTTTTAATAGAATTTTAGCCTTAGGCCTCAACTTGTATCGAGACGGCCTTGGTAGGAACATAGTGGTTAGATTGGAATTACTAAGAGAGGATTTGGTGGGTTTCATAGTGTTTGATCCTATATTTTAAAACTCGCCGAGTCAACCCGGGACTTGGCTGAGTTGACTCGTCATATAAACTTGGATTTGCATGCCTCGCTGAGTTGACTCGGAAACTCGACCGAGTTCACTCGAAACTTTGCCGAGTCAACCATTTAAAGGACTAGTCCAGCCAAAATTAAATAATTTTTTTACTATATTTTATAATATTTCAAAATTTTTAATAAATATTAATATTTATATATTTAAATATTTAATAATTAATTTAATGACTTGCTAAGTCGACTCCGGAGTCATCGAGGTGACTCGGCCCAATGGACTTCTGAGTCGGAGTTCCGAGTTTTAAAACATAGGTTTGATCTCATTGTAATCTCTATTTCTTGATTAATGGATTTTTCTTTTTGTCGAATTGCCCGTGACGCAGTCCAATTTTAGGTGAACTGCATAAATAGTTGTATTGATCAAGGTTTAAAGGAGGCCGTTTTAACGGTTAAACAAACTGGGGGCGTTACTGTTTAAACTGTTTAAATGGCCGTTAAAACAGATTGAAACTGTCAGGGGCAAAAATGGAAAAAAAAGAGAAAAAACGGAATTAAACGGATTTTAAAGATTTTAAAGGATTTTAATGAAAAAAAAAAATGGAAAAAGTGGCGCTGAAATTCAAATTTTGAAATTTGAAAATTAAAAAAATAAATAAAGGAATTTAATGGATTTTAACGGAAATTAAATGGAATTAAACGGATTTAACGGCCGTTTTTTCACAAAAAATTTCAAATTTAAACAGTTGTTTAAACGATTTTAACGGCGGTTAAAACAAAAAAACAGCCGTGTTTTTCAAAACTGATAAAACGTGTTTAGACGGTTTTAATGGAAACGGGCTTGGGGCGTTACCGTTTAAAAGGCGGCTAAAACGGTTTAAACGGCCGTTTTTAAAACCATGGTATTGATCATATTTGTAGTTGTATTAAATTTGTTTATTTTCTCCAGATTTCCTTACTCTATATTGCACACGATCCTTGGATATTTTTAAGCAGGTTATAGGAATCAACAAATTTGTAGTTTGTGTTTGATTTTTGTTAAGCAGATTACTAGCGGCAGAGCTTAGCCGCAACAAATGATTGACTAGCTAGTCCCATTCGAGAATAGATTTTCACTTGCTTATCCCATTCCATGAATAGCTATCCAACAACGTCATTTTTTCACAAAATTTTCCATAAAATATAATAGAAAAATAACGGAAAATAACTGCCGTTATAACGAAAATAACGGGCATTATTTTTTAAGCGTTTTAAAAGTGCATAACATAACGGGGGAGGTCCAAATCCATTATAACAGCCGTTTTTAAACCATGATTGATACAGATCGTTATCATAAAATTCAAAAAAATTAGCAATTCAAGTGAAAATAAATATATAGCCACTTTATCATCATGTAATTGTTTTCAACACCCATCATGACTAGTTTTTATCTACTAATGCCACGGAATTCTATTCCCAATTCATTTATTACGAGTATATAATTACGAAAGTTGTTTGGAAGATCAACGTGAATCCCTTAAGACAAGGAGAGAGAATTCGAAAATCGCGAGAACACAAACACAACTTGAAAACATGGATTCACTGGCTACGCAGAAGAGGCTGCTTGTTGCAACTGCTTCACCTTCGTTATGTAATCAGCCATTGCCTCTTCCTTGTTCTTTCCTGAAAGATACACATCCACATTTCATTTGTTCAAAATCTATATAACAAAACAGGGAAGTTGTCTCCCCTCTTATCTAGTTTCATAAAGGATGGCCAAGATCTTATCCCCCTAAATGGATGGTGGATCTAAGCCACTCACACCCGATTTTGGCAAACACTTTGTCGGAGAGTGCCGTGGGCACAGGCCACCTACTAGTAATTAATAAAATGCAGCAAATATGATATAGAACAAAAGAAAAGAATTATTTCCATTTCCATACCTTCAACTGCTTTCCATGCATCCCATTTTGCTCTCTCTTTTGGGCTAAATATTCCTGGTCGACCTGCGTTATGCTTGTAAGAAATGATCTAGTTACTAACGCACCGAGTAAAATGGAAATATCGGTAGGGGGATAGAAATATATTTAGTTACCAGTGTTCACCACGCCGACTGTTGATTGCTTGTAAAGCCCATACAAGATGAGCTTATCGGCATCCTTTGTGCTTGGAGGCAATGACTTGGCCTTCTCAGCGCATTCTTCGAATTCCTCCTATGTAACAAAGCAAGTTGCCCGATAAGTCGGTTGGATATCAAGGAGAGGGATTTCAAAGGCTAGGGGTGGAAGCCATTGCGTTGTTAGTAGTCAAAAAATACAAAAAAGAGTGACAAGTTTGATTTCAATCCCTTAATATGGGACTGATGCATCTTGATGATGTCGACATACCCGTAAACTTCAGGTCAAATCCATTTTTGGATCACTTCATTAGGGTTTAATTCGACCCTTTATGATTAGATGATCATGATTTTTTTTTTGTTGATAAGTCCAGAAATGCATTAATGAAAAGGAGATCGAGAAGATCTCAAAAAACAATTCAAGATGATGCAAAGAAACCAAAGATAATAAAAAAAAGAGTTGTTGAAACCTGAATACCATATCCCCAAAAAAGATATCTCAAGTTTCTTAAATAATGCTACCCCATCGGAACACTAGATGATTGTGATGTTAGATTCACTTTTATGCATGTCAATTTATCTCGAATGGGAAAAAGTCAAATAAATTTGCGAGCTACAATGTTAAAGGGCCTCGTGGGGTTCTGACACCACGGATTGCTTGATCAATATTGTTGTGATGCGCATTGTCATTCAATATGGTAGCTCATGGACAGCCACCATATTGGACCAGCACATGAATGGGTTGCACGTGCAAACCAGTTGCATTATTGATCAACACCCCAGCTTTCTAATAACAAATTTTCCTCCTTTAAAATTTGTTTAGACTGAAATTGAATTGGAAGTAAAGCATTTAATGTAAGGGTTTGTTTGGTGATCAACAAAAAGTTCTACAGAAAATGGATTTTTATGTATGTTAGAAGGTGTTCATACATAAAAAGTTTATGATATTTATATGCAAAAAATCATTTTTTGAATATGTTGAAAAAGTTTATGGCATTTGTATGCAAAAAAATCATTTCTAGAAAACATATTTAGGGCAACCACACAGAGCCTAACATTAGAATGATATACTTGCACCAGAAAGAGAGAGAGAGAGAGAGAGAGAGAGAGAGAGAGAGAGAGAGAGAGAGAGACCTGCAAAGCCATTTGATAGAAAGAGATATGTTGGGAGCTTTTGAAACCCTGGTTGAGATGCTACTTTATTTTGTTGAGGAGGGCGGGACTAACGATGATGATCCGTGGGACCCAACTTAATAAACAAAATGGTCACATGAACTCCATCCATAAGGGGATAACCCTCTCGAAACCGACGGCGCGCACTAGGCAGTAGGCATTGGCTTAGTCGCCGTTCTCATGTATTGCGTACTTTTGTGAACCGTCCATTCCTCATGCAATCTCCTTCAACATGATATGAGGTATATCATCATCACTGGACCTGTCCACCAGATATTGTACACGTGGCCACTCAATTGGTCTATTGGGATTGTTCATCAGTGGGCCACCTTCTAGTTACGAGTCTTTTTGAGCCATACGTCCATCCACGTGAGCCATAGACCTGCAAGAAATTTTTTTTTACAAAAACCCGGTGGGCCATCCTTTTGACCAATGGCCGGTCCAGGTTTCAGAACTTAAGTGTTAAGGAGAAAAATTTTGAAGTGGCGATCA
The DNA here is from genome assembly GCA_035048495.1 of Euptelea pleiosperma. Lineage (NCBI taxonomy): Eukaryota > Viridiplantae > Streptophyta > Magnoliopsida > Ranunculales > Eupteleaceae > Euptelea > Euptelea pleiosperma. The sequence goes on along the minus strand of CM068549.1, from coordinate 32,041,373 downwards.
TGGCGCCACTTTTTTTTAGCTATTTTGCAGAAGCTAATGGAGCAAATACCTTTTTGATAAAGCTTTCATCGCTAAATCAGGCTGATTGGTAGCCAAATACTAAGATAGCGATGGATACCTGTTGGAGATGCTCTAAACCATGGGTATATGTAGCACGCTATCATTGACGCCATGATGCCGTTTCAAATATTATGTAGCACGCGATCATTGACGCCATCCGTATTAACCATCGTACACAACACTAATATTGCCTGCGGACATGATCATGCCTATTGCCTCACGTGTCCTAGGACTTTTGAGATTGTGTTGCAATGTCAAGGGCAGACCCCCCCCCCCTTTGAAAGATTACAAGTTGTAACACTGTGGAGCCAAGTGGGTTCCAAGGAGGCAGTTGCCCCCCTCAACTTTGAAAGTTTGCCCTATCTTAGGTGGACCATACAGTATGATCCACCGTGCAACACTCTCAGGGACCACTGACCATATTGATTTTTGGCCCATTCCTTGATGGACCTCCATACTAAAAATCAGCCTAGTTAGTTATTTCTAACCTTGGGATCTGAGTACTTAAAAAAATGCTAGCTCAAATCCAACGGCTAAAGATATTCTCATAAAAAGAGTCCAATTCAACAGTTAGAAATCACTAATCAGGCTAACTTTTGATCTATAAGTCTACATAGGGATGGGCCAAACATCCATACAGTCACCGGTCTCTAAGAATGTGCCACGTGGCTTATACTATGGTTCATCATCAACGTTGACGCTTGCCCTCTTTGAACAAAATCCTAGCTCCGCCACTGCTTGCATCTATAGTATTTTTGCCCCCGGAGGCTCTCTCTTTCATTAGTGGAATACTAGGGTGCATACTAGGATATTTTCAACTATTCCGACCTAGAGTAGCCCACTTGGCCTGTTTGCAGATCTAGTTGCAATGTGGCACCCGAGGTTTTAACTTGTTTAGGTGTTAGCCTGATGCTTAAATGGGCTAGAGAAAAACTTTGATGTCCACAATGCCACGTGTCACTTTTTTTAGCCCACTGACCCTATGATAGTTTGGCATACAGTATAAGTAGACCTACTCACCAAAATCAAATCAGCCTGATTGTTGATTTTATAGCCATTAGATTCAAACATATATCATCGGGTGATTATTAGCCATTGAATTCTAGCTTGTTTGGGGTACTCAAAATTCACTGAGATCCTCACACGTTATACCAATTGTCTAACTACCTCCTCAAGTTACAATTACTCTGCTTGGGTTTCAAACTTCCAATGTTGCATGTCCCACTCCCACCTCCATAAAAGAAAAAGGTCCCTAGCTAGCTCCAGACCGTTGGATGGCATTGGACATGAATCAGAGGACCATCTTGTTCTGGACGTAGGGAAGACGATAGGGACGATGGCCGGGATCTCTGATTCCCGTTTCAATTTTCATGCAGATTCTTACACTAGAAATTAGTTCAGATCTTCAGAGGGCAACTGCAGTAGATCAAGATGGAATCGGAATGAAAAATCGAGAGATCTTTTTTGTGTAGAAGTTGTATCAACTTGGGCGGGCTCAACCCAACGTTGGGCTAGGGTTGGGTTGTCCCCTTCAGTACTCAAGTTGGGCTTAGGCCTGGATTTTGACAACTCGATCAAATCGGGTTGGGCTAAGGTTGAGGCTTCAGTCCAACCAACCCAACCCGAGCCCGACACACACACATATATTGAAAAGTTCATTATTATGTAGTGCTTTTGAGTCTTGGCTGAACCCGTGAGTTTCACTGATGTATAGGTTTCGTTCTGTTGTGAACTTGTGTTATTATCTGCAGCTGAAGGCAAATTATTTGGCACTTGAAAATCTAGACCTGACCTCAAGGTAGGTTGGGTTGGGCTTGGATTCATAGCCTTGAAGGTCGGGTTTGGCTAGGGTTGACGTCCCCAACCCGACCAAGTTGCAGCCCTATCACTCTCACCATTTGTTGCGTGTAAGGGTGTGCATACGCGAGTCTGCCTTTACTCCAAACAGACCTTTGCAAAGGGTTGCTCAGACCCTTACCTTTGCACAACACGTACTCCTAGAGGTGTTGGGCCAAAGATTGGAGACGTTTTCATGAGTTGATCCAAATGTTTGAAATCACTAATAGAGCTGATTTTTTGTACCTAGCTTTAGGTAGAAATGGGCTGAACATCCATATGATATAATCAGTGGTATCTAAGAGTGTGCCACGTCAACGTTGCTGAAAGGACGTCAATCAACAAAGTTCTACTCCAATGCGGCATACTCTTAGAGACCACGTGACTCATATAGATGTCCATGAGCGTCAGTGCTCAAGGTCGTTAGTGAGCGAAAATGGACTCACATAACTCCACAGCTCCACAGAAAAGGATCCATGTAACAAATTTCTTCCTCAAATAACATAAGCATCCCCTCCCCTCTGGCTGTCAATGGATCGAATCAACCCAAAAACCCGATCCGATAATTTCATGTCTAGAACTACCTATATTCTTTTTGGATCAGTATCGGGTCCATGTATGTTGATCCAGCTTCTTATGGTACCAAATCGGGCATGTAATGATCCGGCTTTGATTCAACATATCTAAAAGTATATATATCTATATAAATATTAATAAAATGTCTTATATATAATGAAAAATAATTTTACACTTTCATACGTATTTCTATTCTTTCTATGGGATCAGATCCGGGTCGGCATATTTTCTTATCGGATCGGATTGGATAGCATTGATCCGAGTTGAACCCGATCCGTTGACAGCCCTACACATCTTCTCACGCAACCGCTTGGTTTCCACGTGCGCACACATTCGGTTTATTGCATCATCGTTAAAAACCCTCAATTGGACTCTTAAACGAACAACACTTTTATTGGGGGAAACCTTTGAACCAAAAACATCTCTGATTTCCGTCTGAATTCCGTCGTTCACTCTGCACTCGATCTTTATTATCTATTTCATGATCTAATCTTCCATCTCGAACGATTTGATTCAACCATGGCTATCCGATTCAAATTCAGGAGCTCTGTCGATTTCGATTCCGTCAATATCGACAATCGTCCCTCCATCTCCGTTCGAGATCTCAAGTCGAAGATTGTGCAGCAGAAAAACTTGAAGATTTGCCAAGATTTCGATCTCGTAATATCTGATGTCGACACTGGAGAAGGTAATTATCTTAGATTCACCTTCCTTTAGAGATTCTTTTAATTTTTCGTTTTTGTGTTGGTTCTGAAATTAATTTCCTCTTCTTTTTGGCTCGAATTCAGAGTATGAAGACGAAAATTTTCTCGTTCCGAGCGGTTCAAGCGTAGTTATTAAGCGAGTACCTGCAGGAAGATCGGCGCCTTCGGTTTTGTATGATTTCTCTCCCTACAGCTTGAGAATTCTTTGAATTATACATAATTAGTGGATAGCAGTGCGTTTGCACATGAACGCAAAATTTTCCAAAGAAGAATAATTATAGTTCATAACTTCATTTCTCATTGGTGGGTCATGTCTCTGGCCCGTAGCTCCTCACACACTGCACAGTTACATCTGATATTCTAGGCTTTCGCCCAGGTTTGGCTGGCACACCTGGATGCAAGCAATCTCTTTTAATAAACGTTAATCGTGACCGTATTGAGGTGGTGGGTTAGAGAAAAAAAATATTTCGTTGTGAATCAAAAGATTAATTACATTTGTTATTAACAAGTTGATGTATGCTAATTAGTTGTGTAAAGTCTAACTTACCCTTCAAAACTTAGAATGGTTAAAATACTGTAAGGGGCTGTTTTGGAAAATTTGTCAATCCAAGTTTGCACTATATGAATAGATAATTTTATCACGATTTTAAACACTATAAATGACCAGTGTTCCTGTATATATATAACTAGTAGAGATACAAACAAACACACACACACACACACACACACATATATATACAGAAACACAAAAATTTGAACATTCTTAATGAATTACTCCCATAGGGTCCTCATTCCATATAGCCTGTACTAAATGTTCCAATAGTACTTAAGTCTACTCATCAGCAATTAAATACTCATACTTATGAACTCATAAGGTTCTAATTCAAGTACTCATTCCTTTGGCGATGATCCTAAGGATGTCATATATTCCAAACGAAACTGATGAATCAATTCTTTTATGATATTATTATCTAAATTATCAAGTGGTTATGTTGAGGGATCCATTTTGAACATTGGTGGGGAGCTATTTTAGAACCATCTTTAAAGACTTGGAAGAAGCTGGAAGTGGGGTTGATAACGCTCAACTTCGATAGGTGTTCCTTTGGCAATCCCTGTCCAAGAGCTGGGGGGATTTTCAAGGACAACAAGGGATCCACTCTAGAAGTATTCACCAGGCTGATTGAGCAAGATTCCATTTAAGTGAGGGCATTAGCAATTTTGGAGGGTTTGAGTATTCTCCTTAGATCTTTCCCAAGCACCATTGCAATTGAAGATGATTATTCCAATGTTATGTCATGGCTTATGCAACAATGACAGACAAACTGTGTGGGTGTCCGACACAGATACAGTGTCTGACATGGCACCTTTAAGAAGCTCGATATGCGGACACATCTGTATACATGTATTATAATATAGCTTTAGTTATATTTAAACAAGAATTTTTTTTTTAAATAAAATAAGAAGGAAATAAAACTAGTGGAAAATCTATAGATTTTAGACAATCTTTATATTTAGGCAATTATCTCGCCTAATCTTTTCTTAATTTCTTTTAATAAAAAAAACTATAGTTACCAAATAATAAATGATATAAGCAATGGACTTCTCACTAAATGTGCATCCTGTTGAGTGCCAGAGTACACCTTTAAAGACATTCATCTAATTTCCAGTTTCAATAAACTTTATAAATTTAACTGAGTTTATTTCTTGTTCAATTATTTGCATAATACTAAATTACTAATAGCATCATATTTGCATAGATTCTTGTTGACTAGGAAAAAGACTTTTTATTGTCAATTTTCTCTTATATGTTTGATGCAGGCCGCGCATTGATTCGATTGAGAACTTGGGGATCAAACGCACGAATTTCATTGATACCATCGAATACTCTCCTTCTGTGGTATGCCAAAAAGGCTAGCTTGTTGATGCTTACTCTTGATGCATGACTAGATAACTTTTTGATGCACGCACAGTCTTGATGCACCTTTCAATAATTTCATTTTGAGAACTACTAATGCACCAACTGTGTATGCATCAACCCATGGGTATGAAATGTGGGGCAAATCTGTTGATGCACGCTTAGTCTTAATGTATGAAGGTATAATAGTTGGATGTTACCCATGAAGGACTCGACCATTGACTGAGGGACATTGACCAAACGTATTATGTACCATTATTAGTGCGTCTTGTCATGTGAAGAAACCTTAAATGGTGATGGCTGATGTGAATAAAACTTTAGTTTTCCACCATTTTTTGAAAGACTTTTGAGTTAGTATTTTCCTTTCTTTTACTATTCAAGAAGATCTATAAACTTATAGAGCTATAAATTATTATATTCTTACCTTAAATTTTTGACATTTTGTTCATTTTTCTGCTTGCATATGTTAGTCTTTTTCAGTATTTCCACTTATTGACATTTATTTGATAATTTGCAGAATGTGGATATGGAGAACTTTGATGACTTCGGGATTGATTTGTATCCTGCTCCGGAGGAATCCTCGTTGGACTCAGATCCTGATGTTGATAAGATGAATTGCATTAGCAGTGAAAAGACAGATAATGCAGTTCCAAGGTATATTTCTGCTCTTGGGTTTGTGGCCTCCATCAGCACATCTTCAATTCATCCAAAATTTCTTGTTATGGTGCTTTGACATCAATAACCTGCTTATTGGTCATGCTTCCAACAACTTGAAATGGCATTACAACAGGGTGGCTACACCACCCAGCTTATATTTTATAGATTTCTTCCAACTTAACCAAGATACCATTATTGTAAGTTATATGCACTAATGCACTTACCAAAAATACTAACATAGTCCTGCATAAGTATAACTACAATAATACCTTATTTTACATTTCACACGAGAACAATATTCATCTTCTTCTGATTTAGGGATTGTATGGGCCAGATATTTTTCACCATTTTTTATTATTTTTTAACTTTGCCTACTCAATGTTTTGGGACAAAGGCTTTGTCAAGATATTGTTTGTGATCAAATTATCTTTGTTCCCTAAACATTGGCATTTTACCCAAGTTCTAAACTCGAAACATTTTCCAGAATATATGTTTCCCATGCACAAAATGAGTACAGCATCTCGGATATGGTTTTCCCGTCAATATTGAAATGATAAATACAGGAGGGAAGCCATAATATCAATGTATCTGGTTGATATAGTGTGGAATTGTGGTATCATCAAATGCCAGAGTCTATGGGTGGATCCTCAGTTTATTGCATCTTTCCCTTTCTTCATGATCAAAATGCTTTTTGCATGTCAGAATCAATTTAATTGGTATGTGGATTTGATTCAGATGCTCCAAGTTAGTAAGAAGTCAGAACCTTCAACCAAGTGATCTTAGTGAGGCTATTCCAAGAGGTAAATACTGTTGTTGCTTTTGATGTGAATCTCTATAAAATAATTTTTCTATGCTCCATTGTAACTATTCCTTTTTTTGTGTGTGTGTGATTCTCTGGGGCTGTGAATTGTGTTATTGAAGAAGATATATTGCAAACAAACTTAAAAGCTAAGATAGAAGAGCATAAGAAATTGGATGAGTAAGATTTCTTATTTGCTCATTTTCTTTCATTTTTGCAATGGTCATTTGGTTTCACATGTTTAATTTATGTTATTGTGGAATTTTATAGAGTGGCGGATAAAAATACTCCAACAATTCCAAACACTGATTTGCCGTCAGAGTTGAGATGCTCTCTTTGCAACATGATATTCAAAGAGGCTGTGATGATACCATGCTGCCAGCATAGTTTTTGTGACAAATGTAAGGGTCTTCATGCAAAAACTATCTCCTCTGTGTAGGACTACCACCCTCAACTATTGTGAATGACTAATACCACCTATCAAGACTCAAAAGTTTAGGAGAAGCAGAAAACTCAAAACCTTTCTGTTGTTAGAAGTTTTAATAGATAATTCTTTTGCTTCAAGTTTAGGGAAATGTTACTGACTAACGCTTGTCTGTTTGCAGGCATTCGTTTGGTGTTGGTTGAGAAGGCAAGGTGCCCTAAGTGTTCTTCGACCAAATGCAAAGTGGAAGATTTGCTGCCAAATGTATCTCTTAGGCAAGCAATTGAACATTTCTTCGAGTCTCAAATGCTAATCAGTGGTTCAGACAACATTCTTCCTAAATATGCCCCAGGTGAAGATAAATCAATTTTTCTTCATGTAATCCTCTAGTGTAGTCAAAAGTGCTAGACAACGGGTTTTTGGCCTCCCGAAGTCCTAGGCAAAGCCTACGTGCTAATTATTTATTTATTTGATAAAAATTAAAGAAATACAAATATTGCTAAAATAAATAAATAAACTACCGAGTATTGAAGAACTATATGCAAGTAAATACAAAAAGCAAAATTGTTTAGTGGCTTTGTGCCACATCTAATAGTTTAATACTAACGACTTTCTATCAAAGTCAAAAGTCTCAGAGACCCCATCTAATGGGATATATAGGCTGTTATTTTGAGAAAGAAAGAATGAAGCTCTAAGAAGCAAGAGAGAAAAATAAAGAAACAAACAAACAAGCAATAAAGAAGAATAAGGAAGAAGGTAGAAGAGGAAGGAAGGAGATGGGTTAAGCCCATGGAGATCATCCTCACCAAAAATCAACCCAATCTGACATTTCTAACCTTATGAAAGTGGATTAGAAGTTGAAACATTATAGACTGTCCATTTAACCATTAACTTAAACTCCACATTTGATAGGATTAGAAGTTTCAGAATGGGCTGATTTTTTGTGAGGATGAATCAGCCCTTGACTCATCTCCATGTGAAGCCCACAACTGTGTTTCATTCTGTATCAAAAAGCATGTGTCAATTATATGTGTATATTTTAAACATATTATTATAACATGTGTGTGTGTCTATATTATTATTATACCCTAAATACATTATTAATCTTAAAGTATATATTATTAACATAAAATATGGTTAATATGCCAAGGCGATTGCTTTGACTACATTGTATAATTCATGCCAAAATAGTATAAACAAGCGAACAAAGAAGAAGGACAAAGGTAGAAGAAGGAAGGAGGTGGGTTATGTAGGACGGGAGACCGTTCTGCGATCGGATAGAGTTTCGGTGGATGATGAGCTTGGCTTCGCACCAAGGGAGGATGGTTTCGTACCACGAGAGATTTCTCAAAGGAGAATTTTTTTTTATTTCTTCGCTCATAATTAAAACCAAAGGTTACATTAGTATTTATAAACTCTTTAATTTAACTTTCCTAATTCGAATCAAACTAAAAGTAGAAACTCCTACAATTCTACTATAATCAATCTCAAAAATTCTAATTGGAAACATCTAATTTTAATTGTAAAGTCCTAATTAAACTAAAATAAATCCTCGCGGGGTCTACTTGCTTGGTTGTGCACTGATTCGGTGTAGCTATGGGCTCTCAAATAGAATGCTCCCGCGTCAAACCCTCCTGGTCGAAAAGAATTTGACCTCGAATTCGGATGCAGACAGCAAGAAGGAAAACTGATCTAGATCTTTAGATAGTTAGAATCACTCCCTTGGCTTTGGCACCAACCCCTTTCTGCAGGAGCAATATCACTGAGTCTTCAATCAATCGTCATCCTTGAAATAGTTGCACCTCTTCATTTTTACCAGATCATCATACTGTGGAAGCATTTTCTCTTCAAGCATTAGTCTTGCCCTCATAAAGAGATGATGTGCATAGGGAAACACAACTGGACAAATAGTTAAAAGTATTTCTTTCTGTTTTTGTTTTGTGTTTTTTTTTTAAATCGGTTCATGGGTTTAGGTAATGGACCCAAGAGATATTGGGCTACACCATAAATATGGACTTTGGGTTATCACAAGGTGGGGGCTTTGGGTTGACATCAACTTAAGCCTATAAAGTATTTCAGATGGCCCGACTTGAAGAGAAGGAAAGGTGGGGTAGTCTTCAACCTCGAGACCGAAATGAGGGTTTTGAGTTGATAAAACCCTAACCCACTCTTTATGTTAGGTGCGAAGGGCACGGCAATGACTGATGGCGGCAGCGGCATCGTTATTTTTCTCCATCATCATCTTATTTTTCTTCTGCGTCTTTTTCTTCCTCATCTCCTTAGGTCTTCCCCTAGATCCACCTCCAGGCCTAAGATCCCTGGGACCTTGTGCTTTAGATCCTTCGAAGATCTCATGATCTTGTTTAGTCCCCTTCAGATTTCGACGAAGCTTGATCGCGAGCTGGTTCTTTAAGTGGAGAAAATTGTCTAGATCCATTAGGAGGTGGCGAGTGATTTCCAGATTCGCTCAAGCAACCATCAATCGTTGGTTATTTTCCGGAAGTTATGATTGTCAATCCGTTGGAGTAGCTCTCGAGATGTGCAAATCAATGATTCCAAGATCTGGTGAGTGGCAAAGAACGTGTGGTTCTCGTAGTTGTCGAGGGTTTTATGATTGGAGGGGCTATTCTTCAGGGAATGTAGATTGGAAGGTCTGCAGACGAGATCATATCTGAGGTTAGGGTTTTTGGCAAGGTTTGGTTCTCCCAAACCTAACATGAACGGACACCTACACATCTCGCACGCGATCGAGAACATGATTTTCGAAGCAATATACTCCGATTTCTGCCACGTCTTTTTTTTGCTCCCTCACTCGCTCTCTCTATGTTTGTGTGTTCTTCCCATCACATGATCGAATCTCCACACAAACCCAAAAAAGATAGGATTTTCGGTTATATTGTCATATAACCCTAAAAATAAAACATGATGATAACCTAAAAACATATTTATGGAATGATATGCACAGCTGCTCCCAATGAATCAGATTGACTACAAATAAATCAGATTCGTTGGTGATGTGAACTTGGTTGATAGGAAATTTGGTTTAAATGCCAAATTTGATGCAGGAAACCGTTCTGCGATTGGATAGAGTTTTGATGGATGATGAGCTTGGCTTCGCACCACGAGAGATTCCTCGAAGGAGATTTTTTTTATTTCTTCAGTCATAATTAAAATCAAAGGTTACATCACTATTTATAAAACTCCCTAATTTAACTTTCTTAATTCTAATCAAACTAAAATAAAAAAAACTCCTACTACAATTCGACTATAATCAATCTTAAGAATCCTAATTGGAAACAAAATCTAACTTTAATTGTAAAGTCCTAATTAAACTAAAATAAATCCTCATGGGGTCCACTTGCTTGGCTGTGCACTGCACTGATTCAGTGTAGTTGGGGGTTATCAAACTGCATCAATGGGTTAAGGCCATGGAGTTAAACCTCATCAAAAATCAACATTTCTAGCCATATGAAAAGTGGATTACAAGTTGAAACATTATGGACTGTCCATTTCACCATTAACTTGAACTCCACATTTGATAGCATTAGAAGTTTCAGAAAGGGCTGATTTTTTGTGAGGATGAATCAGCCTTCGACTCATCTCCATGTAGGCTTCACGACCGTGTGTCATTATTATGTCAATTATGTGTGTGCATATCCTAAATACAGTATTAATCTTAAAATGTATATTTTTAACATAAAATATGGTTAATTTGTGGAGCCAACTGCTTTGATTACACTACATAATTCAGAATGATATTAAACTTCTATATTTTCAAAATTCAGATGGAGAATCTGGAATCCAAGCGAAAGAGGTTTCTTGTGCTGTGTCAATTCGTCAAAGAGAACCATTATTGCCACATTCTCCCTCTGCGACAGGGAAAGGTTCCAATCAAGTTATGACTGAATCTGCATATGAATCAATAATCAGAAACAATGGATCAGCTGCTGCTACTGGTTCTCATATCATTCGGTTAGATGCGGGTAAATCTATAAAATTAGCTCCTTCGTCACATAAGATAACGCAGATGAGAAATGGAGAGAAAGATGCAGCGGGTTGTCCTGCAAACTTCAATGGTGTACCAGAAGGCTTGAGATCCGATGCTGATTTTCAAGGGGAAAGCCAGCCTCTCAAATTGGCTCCAACTTTTATGCAAAGGGAGGAAGGTATGATTGATTTTAGTTGGCTTGCTCATTTCTCTGCTGTGATTTTCTAATAAGGAAATGACCTGCTCAGTTTGTTAAAGGGAACTGATATAGCATACTGAACTTGGTATTGGGCTATATCCCTTTGGTCAAGAGATGTAGACCAGTACAAGTTCACGTATGCCCTTAGTTGACTGAGGAGATAAGGCCCACAAAAAATTAATTTTGACGCCACCATTGTTTGGAAAAGTTTAAGCTGCAGTCAAGAGGTTATGCTGTTCTACTAGCGCAATTATAATTCTCAAAATAGTCCAGGAAACTTTAACTAGGCATAAATATCCATTACTCTCCAATCATTTTTAATGATATGCAGCTCTTGTTTTGTTTCCATCTATATTTGGAACCATAATTGTCTTTCAATTTCATTCTCGCGTCACTCCAGCTAATACCACAGTCAAGAAAAGGAAGGGATTGTGGATTAATAATGCAGGTAAAACCTTTGTGTTCTAATGATCATATTTCCTTGTGTGGAACCTTTATAGACTTGTTTTTCAAACATAATGTCTATCCATTTTAAAAATGAGATTTGGTTTTTCAGATGGAGTTGGAAGTTTTACAGCTACAAGTAGACACAGAAAGGTAGCCACTTCTATCTTGAATCTGCTTTGTAACTACTCAACATAGTGTTGTACATTTTTTTTCCAAAAGATAAAAACTGCTTTTAAGCTTTGGTGCTTGCTACGTTGCATGGATTCTTTTAAACAGGCGAAGTAACCGTGTCGGAGTCTGACAGGACAGAATTTGGTGCGACACTCCCAAATTCTGTTGTTTTTTTCTTTCCTTGCAACATACTAATTAACATTTGCCGTAAATTATAGTTATACCTTTTACAATTGAAGTTTTCTATGCAACAAATATAACATTACAGATATACGTTATCTTGTTTATAAGTATCTGATACAAATCGTAAAGTATCCTATTACATTATCAAGTATTATCCCCATGATTTTCTGAAAACACAAGTACTTTGTTTCACATTACTTGAAGTATACTGCCGAATCTGCAAATCCTATTTTTCAAGGTTTGCCTAATCGAACACTGCACCATGTCGGACTCCGATGCCAGTACCTGTATCAATGCAACATAGGGTGCTTGCTCTTTACACAAACCTGGTCCAACATTATTCTAAAGTTCAACTCATACTCCCACACATGGTTATGGTTCCTATTGACCTTCAAGCGGATAATTTCGTTATGGTTTAGCTATTCCTTGGGCCATAAAAATTAAGAAGAAAATGGAATTATTTTTACATTTGATAATGGAATTTGAAAGGGCACAATTTTTCTTTATTGTTTATCATCTTCTATTTATTGTGAGACCTAATCTACCTTGTTGAAAAACAGGGGGACCGTACGTGTTACATGTGTGGTTCTCCGGACCATTTCATAAGAGACTGTCCAGCAGCTTCCACTCCATATCCTATGCTTCAGACAGGTAAAAACATTAAGTGGTTGTGTATGCCGTTCATGCATTTATGCAAGTAGATGTAATGTAAAAAGTTTGCCATGTTAGTGAGGCTTTTTTTTCCTTGGAAATTCAGGAGATGCTATGTATACAGGAGGTATGTCAGCTTATGGAGCACCTTACTGGCCTGGGGCTTCATTGCCCCATATTAGGCCCTTTGCAAACATGTATGCCACCCCTAGTATGATGCCCTTCGATGCCACCATGGTCCCAGTTACACCTTTCACAGTTTCTTCTTATATGCCATCTATGTATGCTGGCTTGCAAGTTCCCTGGTAAGTTATTTTATTTTGTCTATCGTATTTCCCTGTTCATTTCCTCAGTTGTGAAAATTTGCAACAAACTATTATGGTTTCTTATGTTGTATGAATCTAGGGTGCTATACATCTTTTAGTTTATTTATATTACATATTTTGCAGTGGACTTGTGAGGATGGGAGGTCTGGCACCTCCAATGGTGACCGGGGCAGAACGCCCTTTAAGTCGTGCAGAGTTTATGGAGCTTCAGGATAGTGAACAGAGGCGCAAACACTTAAATGAGTATCAACAGAGGTAATTCTTTTATAATTTCAAATAACAAGTATCGATGGAAGTTATTCGGTCAATCTATGTTGGTGCCTACCTGCCTGGTCTCCCAATTTATAAGCTGTTAGTGAAATAGTTAAATCTTTTAGTAATATATATTCAGTATGTTATTAATTGTCTGAACATTCATACACACAAGTTCTTGTAAATTGATCATTGACAAAAAAATCTGTGGATTATGTCATATCTTTGCATCTCATGCATTTCACTGAAAATGAGAGTTCATTGCAGCGAGGGAGGAGAGGGTAATTGCTAATCGTGGCATGCCCTAATGTATAGCGTGTATAGACTGAACATGTGCAATTCTGAATGAGGCCGAACATTGTGTCACGCAAGTTACCTCATTAAATAGCTCATGAGATTTAAAAACTCCTCATCCTGCTATGAATGTCAATGCTATAACTATCCTTGGGTGATTATGTTAGCCTGGTTGCATGTGTGCTTGATGGTGTTCAAACCTTCAATCTATCATTGTAAGCAGCTTGAGAAGTATGCTATATGTGTCTCTGTGTAATGTGGTTCATTGCCAAGTCTGGTTGTGATAATGATACAACTCATTTCAGCTGTAAACATGGAAGTACCTGATTCGTTAATCGCAACTGCTGTTAATTGTTTTTTTCCTTAGTTGTAAATTTCTAGTGATATGCCTTGCTGAAGTTGGAAGTGAAAACCTCACAATAATTTATTTTTATTAGAGAGCAACCATGTGATGATTCGGGTGAAGGTTATCGTTACAATGAGCCCCAAAGAAGATCACATGACTGCAAACCTCAATTAAATAGGGAGAACAATGGAAGTTACTCTGAAGATAGTGATACTCGAAGATCACAAAAGCACCCACACGATAAACGTGCAGGTGAAGACCCCCACTCAGTTGATCGAACACATGAGAAGGGTTATCGTTCCTTGGCTGCTGGAAGGGATCGCAGAGCATATCACTCCGACAGATCGAGTTCAGAAGTACATGACATGTCTGATAGCTCCAACCGGCATATTAAACACCATAGGAGAAGTTCAAAGATGCACAGTGAAAAAAGGGAGCAATGCGACAGTGATTCTAGCCGGAGGAATCACCATCGTAGCCAAAAAGAAGCAACTACTGACAGAAAGAGGGTTGAGACTGATGTTAAAAGACACAGTCGGAGACATCATAGCCACTCAGAGTCTGGTTTGGAACCTAGTTCTTCTGGAGATTGGAAAAGGCAACGGAAAGAGAAAGAATCCAGTCACAGTTCGAGGCATTCCAGGCACAAGGTGAAGTCCACGGACGACCAAATGAGTCATGAAAGGTGGGAGATGGTTGATGGCTTGGATAAAGACAGCAGAGAAGAGCAATATCATCATCATAAACGCAAGAGAATCCACTAAAAACATAGAAAAGATGCAAAGGAAAAACTACCACAGACGTATCTTCTGAGGTAAATGTGTATACAAGACCAGTATATTACTCAACTTAGTTGATCTATCTGGTACCCTTCAATTCCCATTTACTTTTAAATTGAGATATTTGTATGGAGTTAGTTCTGTTTTATCTTCTTTTACTTTTTATAAAAGCTTTGGATTTATTAAGATGCGGTGACTGTTTTGAACACACCAATGTTATTCAGGTCTAATGTGAATTCTCTGTTGGTTTTGTTGATACAGATCTTGTACAGTGATCGGCATTTGGACAGTATATCATTGATTGACCTTTGTTAATTTCAGCCATTCTGACTTTTTTCTCTGTTCCTATTTTGAGGTAGGAGGATAGCAAACCAATGTTTTATCAGGGGATACCGGTAAGATATAGGGTTTTGATGATATTTAGACGTGGCCCAGCATCTTCAGAGATTGTTGAAGCTGGTGAAGGTATGTGCTCCATTACTTCATTTTTCATACTCAAATGTTCTCTGGCTGCCAACTTCACTTCCCGTGTTCTTTTTTCAAAATAAATTAGAACCTGGTAAAATGAAAAAAGTTCCTGCTACTATATCCAGCGCTTGAAAACCAGGGAATCGGTGATTAATGCCTGAAGTATTAATCCTATTGGTAATCATGCATGATCGAATAAAAGGTCATTAGAGGACTACCTATAAGACCCCATTCAATATTACAGACAATCTTCATATGAACACATTAAGAGACCAGGTCAAAAAACATCTTTTGTTGCCTCAGAAGGCTGTTGAGGAGTTGATCTAGGACAATTTAAGCACGTCTTGGAGTTCTGATTATTGTTGTGGTGGCACAAGTCAACCACAACTCACTGTGATGACGTTAGATCTTTGAGATTGCTGCCTTTGAGAGTTGGCTTGTGATTTTTCCCTGCCTACCCTTTGCCCTTTGTCACATATCCAAAGATGTTAGGCCGAAACATCCCTTCATTGCCCCTAATTTGTGACCTTTGCACCACTGTTTGATGCTGATCAACCCCCTAATCATATAATTGTAACCATCCAGTTCTATACCGTTTTTTTGACATTCTTCCATATTGGTTTGATCATGAAGTATGATCATCAAATTAGGTTAGTTTTTAATGGGAATCCCTTAGGTTGGACGCATAGAATTTGATTCTGCACTGAACTGTCCACCCTCAGGTCTAAGTGAATGTTCCAATGATCCCGGGACGTGTGAGCCATTGGTCAAAAGCTGGATCCTTAAAGCACCATATGGTACATTTTTTCAAGCGTAGATGTTTTCCCCTCTCAAAATGCCACTTGGTACTTTTTTCAAGCCCACGTAAACCAAAATTCAGCATGACCGGTTATTTTTAGCTGTTCGATATGAGCATTTTTCATGGGTTATTGGCCATTGGATATGAGCATTTTTTTTCTAGTACTCAAATTAATGGCTAGAAATTACGAACCAACCTGAGTTTTGGTGGGTAGATCCACCAAGGGATGGGCTAGGCATCCGTGTGAATACATTTTTACTCACGGACTTCTTTGACCATGTGTGCTCATAGGCTTCCATATGGGACACGAGGTACACTTAAGAGACCAATGACTGAATGGATGTTTGGCCAATGTCTAGGGTGGACTCACAGAAATCAGTCTGATTTGTGATTTTAGTGTTGGATCCAAGTACCCCAAATAACGCGGATACAACGGTTAAAAATTAACCCCTGAAAAAGACTAAATTTAATGGTTAGAAATAGCCAATCAAGCAGATTTTTCGTCTTTTGAGTACATGTAGGGGTGAGCCAAACATCTGTACGGTCAGTGGTCTCTAAGAGTGCCACGTGGCCCACAGGAATTCTGTGTGCAAGAATGGGCTGAAAGAATGGTGGCATTATGGGAGCAGAAATTCATTCTATTTTCAAAAAAAATATTGTCATCTGGATCCTCTATTGTGGGAGAAAATGAACGGCAACCTCGAAATGGTGGGTCCCACATCCAGAAATCCTTGCTCATCGTCAAGCCAGACATACGGATAACGGAGGGCCATTTAAGAGATGAGGCACACACTCTTTCCAGCCCATAAGTCATCAGGAAGGCTTGGCCCAACCCTTGGAGGACCGGTTATTATCAATCAGCCTGATTGGTGATTTCTAGCCGTTGAATTTCAGCATTTTTCCCCACGGGCTTCATGGCAAGCATAAAACCCGTGATGAAAAAATGTTCAAATCCAATGGCTATAAATCACCAATCGGGCTGATTTTTGGTGTGGTATCACCAAGGGGTAGGCCAAACATTTATGCCACATGGATGCATCCAACTTTTGAAGCAGCAGTCTGTCCCAAAGTGATTAGTTATTACCGTGGCCCCAGCGTCATCATTATGGAGAAAATTTATGGTGTCCGAGAAAGCATCAAAATTTAATGCTCACAACCCCAAAAATACTAGGCACCGGGCTTTGAGCATCTATTTTTTTATTCTTTTTCAAAACATCAGAAAGTTTCTCTATCACGTACCGTTTTCCTGTATGAAGCAGAACCATTTGATTTACAGCCAGGAAAAAACTACATCGTTTACGACCCAGACTTATAAAAAAGGCGCCTAGAAGAGATCCTTGATGATCCAATCATTAGGTGGCCCCACTTCCTGTTTGTACACTGGACATGCATGCAAGGGTTTGGAACGCACTATTATGCTGAAAAAAATCCTCAGATGGGTCGGGCTAAAATGACAGGCTCCTGTTACAGGACACTATGAGCCACGTGGCACACGCTTAGAGGACTCCGCCCGTATGGATGTTTGGCCAATCCCTTGGTGGACCGACAAACCAAAAATCAGCCTGATTAGTGATTTCTGGGCGTTGGATTGGACTTATTTTCATGGGTTGATCTAAACTGTGGGAATTTGAGCAGTATTTGAGGTATAAAGATCCAACGCCTAGAAATCACTAATCAGGCTGATTTTTGGTTTGTAGGTTGGCCAAACATCCATACGGTCAGAGTCCTCTAAGAGTGTGCCACGTGGCTCATATTGTGTCCTGTAACGGGAGCCTGTCATTTTAGGGCTGTCACTGGAGCCTGACCCTTTACACAGATTTAAAATTGAAAACTGACTTTAAAGAGAAATACTTGGCAAACAAAGAAGTGTGGGAGTCGGGTAACCCAACTCCATGCTGTATAGGGATCCAGACTGTTATACCCCCCCCAGCACACACACACACTTTGAAAAAGCTGACATACCCCCCTATGACTTTGTCCAAGGTCAGTTGACCAATGTTGACCCGAGTTGACTAGCATATTTTACATTAAAATACCCTTGTCTTCAACCTTGGAACAAGGGTTTGGACCATAATCAAACCCCCAAATCAAATGGCTGTGGTGTATGGCAAGCCAAATCAAATGACCGGAGTCTCATGCTGGTCATCCACCACTCCGACAAAAATTTTAAAAATCATTGGGTTGTCCGACCCCAGACTCGAGCTTGTATTTTCCATCCAATTTTAGCTTGAAAATGGATGATCTCCTAACTATTATTGTTCAAAAATATCCAATCAATGTATGGAGTGGGAATCCTCGATGCTAGTTGAGATACTAAGAAAAGATTCATAGCTTAATATTTGTATTACAATGCCACTTCAGCCCTAGAAGTTTTTGTTTTTTTAAGTTGGTGTTCCCAAAAAAAAAAGAGTAAAACTCCAGATATCAATGGGTTTTTTAATTTTCACCAGAGTGGTGGATGACCGACATGAAACTCCAGTGGGTTGGTCTCCGGTAATGAACAACTAACCCATTGGTATCTCTTGGCTTGCCGTCCGCCACATCCATTTGATTTGGGGGTTTGGTTTTGATCTAAACCCTTGTTCCATGGTTGAAGTCAAGGGTATTTCTGTCTTTTAATGTAAAATATTATAGTCAACTCAGGTCAACATTGGTCAACTGACCTTGGACCAAGTCATAGTGGGATATGTCAGCTTTTTCAGAGTGTGGGGGGTATGTCAAATTTCAAAGATAACATGGGCGGTATGTCAAAAATTCCCTAAAAAATAATTATAATGGCCCTTATTTTGAAAATAGCAGCAGTTATAATTTTTGTTATCCATTATTTTACAATTATCGTGAAATTTTTTCCAAAGTAATTAGAAAATTACTATAACAGCAATTTAAACCTTTAATACTTAATCAGACGTGAAAAATAAGAAAAAGGAATATTTGCCAGAAGCATAGTAAAAAAGGAGTACGGCTGGCACTGGATCGGATCAACCAATCCGATCTGGTCCCAAAATATTTGGTCTGGAACCTTATTTTTCGCTATCGGATCACTACTGGATCGACGTTTTTCTGAACCGATACTAACCCAATATCTATACTATATATATAATATGCTTTGTATTTACTGGCCTGAAGGTATTTAAATTTATATTATTTAAATATATTCCTAAAGGTATTATATATATTGGATCGGATTGGACTTGGAAACTTGGAACCGATCTAATTATATCAGATCGGTTCCACATTCCAGAACTGAATTTCATTGATCTGATCGGGTTAGGATGGGGTCCGATTGGATTTCTTATCGGATCAGTACTGATCTCAGTACCAATCCGACTCAAACGAGATCCATTCCCAGCCCTATAAAAGAAGGTTGGTGCTCATTTATGTATGTTTCTTTAGTAAGACAGATTAGAACCACATTTCCTTGTGATAATTATAAAATGTATAGAGCTTAACATTCTTATTATAAAAATAAAAAAAAACGGTACAAAGTTTATCGATTGAGAGCAATTGATAACGTAAAGGCTAGTACCAGCCAGCCCAATATGAAGTACCCCACCACTGTCGTCGGCCCCACATCCTCTGGTTCCTGAAACATGCACCCGTTGATTTTGTGTTAGTTCCTCTGTATTAGTAAAACTGATTCTACAAAAAAAAAAGTTACATTTTTTACAGGAAATTCCCTATGGCCTATGCATAAAGATAATGGGATGCATCCCATGCCCATATAATGCAAGCCCTGCTGACCATATACTTTGAGATCTCTCTGTCTCTCTCTCCATAGAACCTTAGGGCATAAAATGGGATGGAAATGATCCGAGTTCCGACGCAATCAAACCCGTATTTTGTGGGGTTTGGATTGTTTAGATGTGATCGAAATAAAAATGGGTCGAATACAGATCCATGTAAATTAATCCGATTCAGGTCAAATTCGGATCCTGAATAAGGAATTCGGGTTTGGACTTTGGATCTGTACTAAAAGCTTATCATTTTGTAGCAGAACCAATCCATATTTCACATGTGGGGTCAGATCCGGATATGACCCCACATGTGCCATGGATTCAAATCATATGCCATGGATACAAATCCGGATATGGATATATTTTTTGGATCTACCTAGACCTGACCTGGATCGGACCCAATTCATGCACTACAGAACATACATGAAGACAGAATGAAGGTTAAGGATCCTACCTGATTTGAAAATTCAGACCCAAAAACAGTCAGGGAACCATATTTCAGATTCAATGTGAAGAAGTTTTGGATTAATCAAAGAAGTTGGAGAAATTAGAGAAGCAGAATGGAAAAGACAAGAAATGGTTGGCCGAGAGATGGAAGTCTTTATGAAGCCATTTTTCTAGACAGGTTCATGCACCATTCATCAAGGCAGTCGGAGGATATGTGAGGCATTCATGCTTAGATTGTTTGGAACACGAAGGGGCTTTCTTCAAGTTACAGGTAATAACTAAAATTTTCAAAATGTGGAAATAACAACATGATTTTATGGACCCAATTCTTGCTGAATTAACAAGGACGGACTAATCCCTATTGATGCACGGAGTCACTCACAAACCACGTGCATCGGGCAAGCCCAGGAGAAGTTGAATTCGTGACCTTGGGGAGCATACCCAAGTCGCCGAGGCTGAACCAACTGAGCTACCCGTGCAGGTTAGTCCTTCCTTTATACCATAATTGATCGTGTGTGTAATAGAAATTAATTAATAAACGATAACGTGTCATCCTAAACGGCAATTCAACCGATGTGAGTTAAGAAAATGTAGCAACAGAGAGTAGATGCTTACTTGTGGAGGAGGAATCTGTGTCGGAGTTTGAGTTATGTCAGCTTCAAAAGGCCAAACATATCTGTCTGGTTTCTCAGTCCTCACCAAGCTCCAGTCGTATAATCTTCTCTCTTCTTCAGATGACAGGATCGAGTACGATTCCTAAGAACAAGTAGACCAACAAGCTCAGATAAGGTAACACATAACTGCTGCAACATCTTAAATCCCTGTATTCAGACCGGTGATCTAAATCTAAGAGGAAAAAAAGATCCGACATCTGTTAACGAAGGATACCCATAGGCAGACAGTGCATAGAACAACTGACCTTTAAGAGTTCCAGCTTCTTGCTTAGTTCCTCATCATCCAGTCCTTGTTTCATTAATTCTTCACACTTGCTTTTATATGCACCTCTAACCTGGTAAAAGAGGAATGAAAATAAGGTTTGGTTAATAAACCAAGGTTATGTGTTATTGGAGTGTGTTGATTGGTTGTATGGCCAGCACTCTGCCTCTGTTAGACTTGTAAACCCTTTGATATACATAGTTACGCATCCCTTTAACAACTTAAGCTTTTTGAGCGAAGTGGTTATCGACATTGTATCAAAGCAGGAGGTCCCAATAGGTCTTGGGTTCGAGTCTCGGTAAAGTTATGAGGGAACATGTTATTGGAGTGTGTTGTTTGGTTGTATGGCCAACACTTCACCTCTGTTAGACCTGTGTACCCTTTGATACGCCTCCCTCTAACAACTTAAACTTTTAGGTCGTGTTTGATTGCAGAGAAAACTTTCTCGAGAAAATAAATTTGAGAAATGCCTTAAATGGCTGATTGATTGCAAATGAGAACACGTATTTCAACCATGTGAGAAAATAAAGGCGTGTTTTCAGGTGGAAATGAATTCTCAACTATCTGGATGGGAAATGAATTCCGGGCCTAGTAGGGAAAATTATCCAAACTTAAGTGGCTTGGTAAGAAAAATTATACAAATTTAAAATGGCTATCTAGCGAGGGACGGTTGTGTTTTCCCAAGGAAAATGCAATTTTCCCATTTGACAATCAAACACGCCCTTAGAGTAAAGTGGTTGTCAACATTATGAGATTCCAATTTACAACATTTTCTCCTAGTGCTACAATTAAGGCCTTGTTTGGTAGCACGTGCAAACGTTTGCAGTATTTGCGTGTTCTTGGTGGCGCAACATCTAACAAATATTTGCATTAGACCCAATTAAGTAATTTAAATCGAGTCTAAGAATATCCACGAAGAAACTTAAGCGTACAAATTCAAAGCAGGAACACAACAGATGCTAGAGCGAGAGAGAGAGAGTTCTGACCTGATCATACGGACAACCTCTCTGAATTCCAAGTCTACCATAGTGATCGGCCTCCGTAATCGCTGCACTCTAAACCAGAAACGATCAACTAAATCTTCACTCGATGAGGAAAAAAAAATGAAAAAAGAATGAAATGTATAGAGCACATTAAATATTGAAATTCCATTACCGATGCCACGAAGAACCTTTTCGACATTGAGCGCGGAAATCACAGAGTAGGGCACCTTCGAAGCTTCGACTGAACTCTCCGAATCCAAATCTGTTGCCGTTTCGGGTGTCGCATCACCAGAATTTTGGATCAGAAATCTTCGTTGCTTAACTGGAAGCCTGACTGAATATGATCGTAGAGTGCCGTGTTTCGGTGTCTGCGATGGAATTCCAACAGGATCTAGGGAGGAAATGCAAGTAATTGCCGTCGTCGATGTCGATGACACAGCCATGGCCACCACGACCGTTTTTTCCGTTATTTGTGTTCTTCTTTGTAACGTTTTATTATCGTTGCTTTTAAGAAAGAGAGAGATACAGATGGAGATAAGGCTATAGACTCCAACCAATGGAATGTTATCCATCAAACTAGGTTGGTGTTATTGTAGTGCGGGAAGTATAGAGTGTAAGTTGCATGCGCCACAAAGGTTTTTTATATCTACGGACACTATGCTGCATCCATTTGGGTGGCCCATCATGTTGGTTTTCCTTGGGCCTGTATGGAAAGATTATGTTTTCCTAGCCCATTAAAGGGCTAGAAGAACCGGTTCAATGTTGCAACTCTTTTCAAAGGCCAAACCCGATCCTATTTTTAGAGCAAAATCTTAAAAGACAAGGCTCAATAAGTGGGTCCCATCGGGTTACCAAACATAGGCCACAACGACTGAACTTAAAGTGACCTCGGCTGGCCCAATTTTATAGGTTTATGAACAGGCCCTTTGTGTCAGGGTTTGAGATGGTTACATCACCTTTGGATACAAATTCACCAACAACCTGAATTTTTTTTTCAAGGCTCAAGCTCGAGGACCCTCTTTTTCTGACTCCTCTTGGTGTTTGCATGCTTGGCGGTGGATTTCACGAATCCAATGGTGGTTGTCGATGCCCCAAAAGTGAAAAAGTGATGCCAGCTCGGCCCTGACAAGCACCGTTGGATTCTTGAAATCTACAGCCGAGCACATGAACACTAAGAGGGGTCAGAAAAAAAAAAGGGGGCCCCCGAGCCCGACTCTTTTTCAAATGTGTTCATTTTTTATTGGGAAATTCTATTTGCATTCCACAAATTCCATAAGCACCCCATTTGGGTGCTTTTTGGATGAAATAGCCTTAAACCAAAAAAATAAAAAACCAACACCCCTCTCTTCGTCCCTCCCTCTCCATCTCTCTCTCTCTCTGTCTCTAAAATGTCCCATGGTTGGGGCTGCTGGGCTGGCTGTGGGGACTGTGTAGCCCACGGCCAATCCAACCGTAGGGCCTATGAGAGAGAGAGAGAGAGAGACTTGTGGTGGTGGAAGTGACGGTGATGGCATCCTCCTTTTTTTTTTCTTTTTCTATTTTGGGTTTTTTCAGGGTGAGAGAGAGAGGTGGAGAGGGAGGGAGGGACGAAAGAAGGGTGCATTAAGGGCATTTTTGGCCAAAAAGCACCCAAATGGGTTGGTTATGGAATTTCTGGGGTGCAAATAGAATTTTTCTTTCTGATTTTTTCTTTCTTTTATAGTTTTTAATCATTCATCTCAAGTTCTCAACATCCACATCTCTACCGTACTCATTCTACAATACTATAAGATTTTTTTTGCTATCCCTCTCCTCCCAAAATGCCACATGGAACTCTCTTTCAGACCCATGGATGTTCGGCCAACCCCTTGGTGGACCTATATATCAAAAATCAATGTGATTGGTGATTTATAACAGCTAGATTTGAGCACAGAAAAAAAAAGAAAAAGAAAAAAAAGAGGTCAATCCAACAGCTATAAATCACCCCCATCAAAATGTCCAAATCCAATGTCTAGAAATCACAAATCAAGCTGATTTTTATTGTTTAGGTCCATTGCGACTGTCTAAGATTATGGGTGTAAATTTAGCCAAATTTGGCCTGCCGGCCCATGCGGGCCTGGCTTAGAGTTAGAATTAGAGCTTACAACCCCATTCGGCCCAGTCCCTTAAGGGGTTTCATGGGCCAAGCCACGGACCAGGCTGTATGGCCCGTTTGCTTGGGCCACATGGCCCAGCCCGCGGCCCGACCTGCCAAAGCTTCCACGTCCATTTTTGAAATTTTGTGAAAGTGGCTCTGCTTTTATTTTTGAAGTTTTGAAATGAAGCCCGGGCCAGGCTTGGGCTTAGGAATTTTAACCAGGCCTGCCCGCGTCAGCCTCGGCCCGTTTTACACCCCTAGTTAGGGTTTCTAAGGAATGAAACTCATATAATTAATCTTGTCCGTCAAAAGCGAAACCTAAGTCTCTGATCGTCCGATCACTTTCAACCCCATTCCTTTTCTTAGGGAGAATCCCATCTCTCCTAAATTTCCACAGGGAGAAAATAAGGTCTTGCTGAGGAACCACCGCGGAGAACAGTTAGATCACATTTCTGTAACTTGCGTTGCTTCATCTCCTCTTGTTTCTGCAAAATGGCGACTCAGATGAGCAAAAAGCGAAAGGTCAGTCGTTTGATCTCTGTGTCTTAAGATTTTAGGTTTTTTTCCTGCTCTTCTAGGATTTCTCATCAAGTATTTTCTTTCTGTTTCTCCTTGCAGTTCGTCGCTGATGGGGTTTTCTTCGCGGAGCTTAACGAGGTTCTTACCAGAGAGCTTGCTGAGGACGGGTACTCTGGAGTCGAAGTCAGAGTTACGCCGATGCGCACTGAGATCATCATCAGGGCCACTCGGACTCAAAACGTTCTCGGTAAATTTCTGATTTTTCAGGTTTCCGATTACACTATACCTCGATAAGTTCTAATTTCGGTGATTATTGTCTTACGATTTGAGTAATTAGTGTTTTAACGGGTTTTTAGGCGAGAAGGGCAGAAGGATTAGGGAGCTGACCTCGGTTGTTCAGAAAAGATTCAAGTTCCCTGAGAACAGCGTCGAGCTTTACGCCGAGAAAGTTAACAACAGAGGGCTTTGCGCTATTGCTCAGGCCGAGTCGCTCCGGTACAAGCTTCTCGGAGGCCTCGCTGTGCGTAGGTACGCGCTGATTTTTTTATAACATTTATTTTTTCATAATTTGATGCACTTTTACTATAATTATACCTTGGGTATGGTTTGTTCAGACTTCTAGTGTAATAGATTTGCATTAAGATTGATCTTGATTCATGCTTAATGCTTATCGTTGTTGATTTCTGTGGTTAATTATTCCGTTTCTACAAGTATCTTCATTTGTTTGTTGTTAATTTGTTATTTGTTACTAGATTTCTATTAGTTCTACTGATCTCGAGTACGAGGATACATATATTTGATGTTAATGTGTTATTGCTTGCTGGATTTGTTTTGTTCAATTGGTTCTTCTTACTGATCTTGTGTACGAGGATGACTGTATTTGATGTTCCCAATCCACGCTACAAAGCCCAAAGGAAGAATGCTGCTTGTTCTCTTGATGTAATCATGGATGTTTGATTTTATTGAAACTAACCATTTTACACACCTAGGTGGGAGACGGTGCTGCTTAAATATGAAAGCCCTTTCTGTCCTCCTTCTCTTGTAGTGGCTACGCAGGATCAACACATGTGGTGTCTTGCATCTTTTTGTGCAGGTTTTCAAAATTTGTCAGTTGTCTATGAAGTAGATAGGTCGATCATCTTTACAAATAAAATAATGCTAGTTGTTGTGGTATAGCCATGGAATAGTGATGTTCCTAAGCTCCTGTTTGAAGTAGTAATGCCAAGATGGAACCTTTAAACTTGATTTCTCCGAATGTCATCTATGGTGGCTTTGCTTGCTTTTGTAGAAGCGGCTAGGGGTGAAATAATTATTCTTCTTTAGAATATCATGTCCTTGAAGAGTATAAGGGGCCTCGTCTTCTTCCTTACTGTAATTTGGTCTTCCATTCCTCTTTACTAGTCTCATCGGCAAAGCAAGTTGGTTGCTTTTGTACCAATTTTTGTGTCGTAAGATAACTAAATCGATGATGTACCTTAATGCCATCATCCTGATGAAATGACATCGGTTTTCATGTAGTAACGCTAAGGAGGATTCATGTTCTATCAGTAAGTCTAATCTTTCTTTTATACCATGCTTCCTGCACATTGAAATGTATGTGGAGCCTCACATTCATTCTTATTTGCTGTTTCTTGGATCTTCTTTTGCTATTTGTATGTCATCTATAAAGCAAATAGGTCGTTTTGGTACCGCCTTTGTGTCGGAAGATGACTATATTGTTAATGCTTTTCCTAGCCATTTTGCCCACGAAATGATACTTGTTTCGTGTTGGAAGACTTGGGGAGACACATAATAGACATTTTTGCTCAAGTTATATCTAATTTCTCTTTATATGCCAATAAGCTAAATCGTATCATGAAAGATATTTTGATTTCATTGCCAGAATAGTAATCTTCCTTTTATATAATGCTCCTGCACATTGAAATGTATGTGGAGCAGCACATTCATTCTTGTTTGCTGTTTCTTGGATCTTCTTTTGCTACTGGCTTGTCATCTATAAAGCAAATAGGTTGTTTTGGTACCGCCTTTGTGTCGGAAGATGACTATATTGTTAATGCTTTTCCTAGCCATTTTGCCCACGAAATGATACTTGTTTCGTGTTGGAAGACTTGGGGAGACACATAATAGACATTTTTGCTCAAGTTATATCTAATTTCTCTTTATATGCCAATAAGCTAAATCGTATCATGAAAGATATTTTGATTTCATTGCCAGAATAGTAATCTTCCTTTTATATAATGCTCCTGCACATTGAAATGTATGTGGAGCAGCACATTCATTCTTGTTTGCTGTTTCTTGGATCTTCTTTTGCTACTGGCTTGTCATCTATAAAGCAAATAGGTTGTTTTGGTACCGCCTTTGTGTCGGAAGATGACTATATTGTTAACACTTTTCCTAGCCATTTTGCCCACGAAATGACACTTGTTTCGTGTTGGAAGACTAGGGGAGACACATAATAGACATTCTTGCACAAGTTAAATCGTATCATGAAAGATATTCTGATTTCATTGCAAGAACAGTAATCTAATCTTCCTTTTATATCATGCTTTCTGCACATTGAAATGTATGTGTAGCTGCACGTTCATTCTTGTTTGCTTTTTCTTGGATGGTCTTTTGCTACTTGTTTGTCATCTATAAAGCAAATAGGTTGATTTGGTACCCCCTTTGTGTCGGAAGATGACTATATTGTTAACACTTTTCCTAGCTAATTTGCCCACGAAATGACACTTGTTTCGTGTTGGAAGACTAGTGGAGACACATAATAGACATTCTGGCTCACATTATCTCTAATTTCTCTTCATATTCTAATAAGCCAGATCATATCATGGAAGATATTTTGATTTCTTTTCAAGATTAGTTTCTTTTAGAACTTGTCAAAGATTCTCTAGCCAATATTTGGTGCAATAAGAATCATCAAAAAGTTACAAAATGATGCATAAAATTTTCTAGAAGATCCCCATGATAAAATTACTAGCATGTTCTTGTACTTGCTCTGAAAAATTCTAAGGGAGGGAGTGTGGGAGACTGGGAGTAAAATTTGGCTACAAATAAAAAAATTGGCTTCTAACTTTTCAATAAGTTACTTCTTGCTTTGCTCAATTTAAGCACATGTTGAATTGAAAACTTAAGTGAAACTTTAGTAATACCATATTTGCCTCTCTGGTATTTCAAGACATAATAAATGACTACTTCAACCAACTTTAACGACAAAAATATTCTTGTAAGCCTTTACTTCAAATTATAAATGACCACTTCGTCCTTCCATATCAAATAAGTTATTTTTTCTCCTCCCAAACACACATCCACTTCTAGTAGGCAACTTCTAGTACAAGTAGAAGTTCTTTTACATCTTGTTTCACAAACGGGGCATAAGTTTTGTTTTGTAATTATGTAATGTCCCCTTTGATGATATTAAATGTTTCGTTCTCATAGTTAATTAGTTCATATGACAGATGGGAACATCTTTTTTCCTTTGAGGAGTTGATTCTCAAAAGGCTTTCACATACATCTTCTGTAATATAAAAACATTGAATTAATTGACACCTTTTTGAACTACAATTTTAGAAATTTCCTTGTAGTTTGGCGATATGTTTGTCGTTGTTAGCCTTGATTTTTTCTTTTCTCCACCCAAAGTTAATGGGATTTGGAGGCTTCTCATCAATGCTCACATAAATGATCTGTACGGAATTTGTTAGGCTTCTTGCACTGTTTGTAAGTGCTTGGAGTTTGGAATATCCTCCCACATCCCATTTCATCCTTGTATGCTGATACAGCTGAAAATTGTTTGAATGATTTTGCTTGGTGTACATCTATAAAACAATGACTTGGCACTTTTAGGGTTTTTTTTGCCATGTCAGGCACATCAACACATGGACAAGTGTGTCGACCCATCCTAACACACAACTGGACATGTAATTTTCAATATAAAATTGATTTTAAAAGAGGGTTAGTGTGTTCCATTCTCCATACAATATTTTTTTGAGTAGTTAAACATAGCTATAGTTGTTTGAGAGTTTTCTCTTTTTATAAATCTACTTATATTTAATATGTTATTGGATAGCTCTATGGATTATAGAAATGTTTTCTTTTACTTTCTGTATTTTTTCCTTATTTATTTTAAAGAAGCTTCTAGTTTAAATATAACTATGGTATTATATTATAATACATGCATATGGGCGCGTATGTATATCAGGATTTTTAAATGCCATGCCAGAGACCTCTTATTTGTGGCGGACACCGACACACTTATCCGTGTCATTACATAGGTGTATGCATTATAAACCTGTTGGTTGGAGCGCTCTTATAGCTGAAAATCCTATACTGTCTTTTCCATATTGTTGAACCTGGTATGATATCACATATTGTAAGAATATTTTAAAATTTTGTTCTTGTTTATTGATTTCACATGCATTTGTGATACTTTTGTGGAATTTTAAAAGAATGAACTAATTATAATTTCCCAATGATTTCTTCCTGTTTTAGGGCCTGTTATGGTGTCCTGCGGTTTATTATGGAAAGTGGGGCAAAGGGATGTGAGGTTTGTTTGAGAACCATTTCTTGTACTCTTTGATTGGATTCAAAATTTATTTTTAGCAAAAAATAAAAATGATTATACTGTAAACAGGTGATTGTGAGTGGAAAACTCAGGGCACAGCGTGCAAAATCGATGAAGTTTAAGGATGGATATATGATATCCTCTGGTCAGCCTGTCAATGAGTATATCGATTCGGCTGTGAGGCATGTTCTTCTCAGACAGGTCAGCTTCATCACTAGTTTGGTTGTCTTTATCTCTCTTAGTATATATGCTTGATTTCAGTTGTAGCCTTTGCAAACCTATCCTTTTGGATCTTGTTCTATTTTCTTTTGAACCTTTGTATCACCATGTTTGCAATCAATGTGCATATTGATTTATGTAGTTGATATACGGAACCTTTGATACAAGTTGTGGAGAAAAAAGACGTATGAGCCATTGTTATAAAGGAAATTTTAGGAGATATTGTAGGGGTAGTTTTTGGAAAAACATGGATTGTTACAATTCACATTCGTTACAAGTAATAAAGATTTATACAGCAACTAAAAGGAGAAGTGCACGGAAATGTTGTATACACGTGCTTTGTAATGAAAGCAAACCTGTAGCATATTCTTGTGAGGGTTTCATTGGGTCCATCCTTTTAGGACTTGGTTAATAATCAGACGGGCCTCATTACTCTGTTCAACCTTTTCATTCTTTGCCCAGCCCTGACACCTAATTACCAGATCAATTTGGCCAGGCGTGGGCCCATCATTTAAGAATTGTGTTGGGTTTGGATGTTGCCTGACCTGAACCGAAACCGTAGACACCCCAAGTCACTGGTAGCATGTTTTAAGTATTGGGTCAGTTTGCTTTTGTTTTGTTTTTTTTTTTTTTTTTTCTTTTAATTGATTTTTGGACTTTGTCGCAGGGTGTGCTTGGTATCAAGGTCAAGATCATGCTGGAATGGGATCCTAAGGGCAAGCAGGGTCCCACGACACCCTTGCCTGATCTGGTCACTATCCACACTCCCAAGGATGAGGAGGAGTACGTTAGGCCAACAATGCTGGCCACTGATATCGAGGTTGCAGCAGCTTAAAGCACAGTATGGCCATTTTTCCAAACAAGAAGTTTGCCTTGTAATATCTTTTTCGTAATACTCCGAGATTTAAATTTCTATTTTGCTGTTGGAAACAATAGTAGACTGCTTTTAGTTTTCAGTGCCATGAATGCCCCTTTTTTATTTATGATATTTTAGATGCTGTAATTGTTTTAATCTTTTGATCTGAGTTCTACTAATGCAGTGGGAGTTTTTGGATAGTGTCTGTGTCTGTCCCTATTTAGAGCCATATATTCTGTTAAATGCATCTTTTGCTGCTTGCAGTGCCTAACTATATTGTAGTCACGTTGATCACTATGTTCAGCTGCTCGTCATGTGGATAGTTTCATTTGATATGGATCACCAATAGTTCGTCACCATGGTGTGGCACCTTCTACAAAAAAAGAGGATATTCATCAAATTGGATGGTCTGCACTGTCAAGTTGAATTTAACCAAGGAGATCATCTGGTATTTTACCCTATCATGGGTTGTTAATCATCATCATCACGATTAATACTATATTTCAATAGTCTGGAGGTTGCAATGAAAATCCTGATCTGCCATTTGATTCAAACTAAAGCCTCTGTTCCGTTCAACTGAAGCTAGTCATATTCTCCTTGAAACTGTGCCCTTACATCTTTTTTTACCAAGTTTCAATTATGCCCATTTTTTCGGCGTAGAACAGTCCACTGCAGCCATCATTGGTCTTCATGTTCTATAGTTCACGCCTCTTGATTCGCCAGTATATGGTGTTAGCATACTTGGAAGATTATGTATAGTGTTCCACAGGGAGTGTGGTGGTGCCAACCATCACGATTGTGCATGTGGTATGCATCATTCTGGATCACCCCCTTGATGGGCAAGTGCTTGAAAACCATATTATATAGTAATTGCACGTTCATGGATCAGGATTTGAAGAGTTACAATTTTGAATCCCTCGTAAGAATTGCAATGGTTGAATGAGATAGTAGTTGTGTGGGTCCACTGCCCGCCTATTATAAAGACTTTGAATTGGACAGTTGGAAATGGTCGATCAGGTTGGGTTTGGGGCCTATGGGCCATCCAAATGGTGGTTCTACTAAGAAAGCTGATATCATCATAAGTCTACCAGCTACATGGGTGGAGTGTATCTATCGTACAGTTTGCTCGAATTCTTATTGATCATGACCGTCCAAACAATGGATGCACCGAGGATGGCATTTCTACAGTAATGCTTGTTCTTTAAATAGACTAAGCACCGATATTTAGGGCTTGTAATTTGATTATGATAACCCAATGGTAATGAGTTTTTAGTCTGTTGATATGCTAGGTAGGCCCCATTATTTTGATTTTCACACAACGAACATAATGCAACGTGTATGCTATGTTGTTGTGAGACAAAAACAAACGAAACATCACCAAGCCAAAGTGAAGGAGTTGATACTAATGGCGGACCCACATAGAAGATCAATCAATGGCTGATTCTTGGTCACCCCAACAAAAAATCAGCCCATTCTGAAATTTCTAACCCCATCAAATGTGGTTTTCAAGTTACAAAGTTAAAAATCGACGGTCTATAATTCTTCAACTTCTAAACCAGTCTCAACTCACCATAGAAATCATCCTCACCAAATATCAGCCATTGATTCATCTTCTATATGGCTACGCGGCCTACGCCAAATGGTTGTCACACACACCCCCCCGGCGGATCCCGACCAAAAAAATTTGTGCCAATTCATAGTTTATCACGATGACGACATTCTTCCGTTGTCCGCCGCACGCCAATCACGCGGACCCATTGGCCCTATACGGCGTCTCCAAAACCCAACACTAGTCGACATGGTAAAGGAAGATCTTGAGCACCAACATCCCACATCCACAAGGGAAAAATACAATAAAAATGTTTATTATCAAAAAGAGTCCTCAACTATTCATATTGACAAAAAACGTATCATATTCTTACATTGTTATAAAAAAAGTCCCTCCATCAGCAAAATCTTGACAATTTTACCCCAATTTGCAGCATACCATCATTAGGTGCCTCTTTTAACACATGGAGCCATTTTTTCAACTACTATGCATAATTTAGGTGGCTCTTTGATAATATCTATTTTTACAGGGGCTTTTTTATTATTTTCTTAGAAAATAAACAAATAAATACAAAAAGAATAATCATCATTAGCCGTTAAAATCCCTTAAATTAAAAATGGTTTCTTTGACTTTTGGTTAAAATGAAAGAAAAAAAGTTAGAAAAGCCTTTGACTCTAACGAAGAGGATCTCCACTTTGATTATTAAAGTTTTTGACTTTGGAGACAAAAAGAAAAGTTGGGAGATCTTTTTAATAGCTAGGCCTCCCTTACAATGAACAATCCCCTAAACGTCCTTCAAATTTTTTAAATTCAATCTTCATATTGTCTCCCCCATAAAAATAAAAAAATAAATAAAAAATAAAGTCAATTGCCTAGCAAGCAACCCCACAAATGGAGTTGCACAGATGCAACCCCGCAAAAGATAAGAAAAGAAAATATATATTTTAAATCAAAAGCGTGGTTTTTCAAAATAGTAGGTTCTTTTTTTTTTTTTTGCGGGTTGTATTTGTGCAACGCTATTAAGGGATTGCTTGTTAGCATTCTTCGAAAATTGCCTACTGAAAGAGCACTTTCTTTGCTTAATTCGACCGTTTTCAACTTGAAACCAAACAAATGCCCCCTTTGTGATTCAACAATTAAGTAAAATAATATCGGAAATAACTTTAAAATATTGACGCATGCTCGAATCGCAATCATAATTTACGCCACCCCAATTATTTACTTAGTAAAAATGTGCACCATTGTCTCTAGACCATCCAATTATTGGACATTTGTCGTATTGCACTTAATACAAAAAAATTAATCCAATTGCCGCTTAACTAATGTTTTTTTTTTCTTTTTTCTTCGGATCGTAATGGAATCTAATCAATAGGGTTAAGGTTTTCCTTTGCATACTTTCAACCATGACTTGCAACGTTACCTGCATCGCCAAATTATTATGTCCCCCTCGAAAAAATAAAAAGAAAATTTAAGAAATTGTTTTAATTTGACCAAAAAAATATAATTTTAAGAACTCCTTTAAAGCAAAAAAAAAAAAGGAAATATTTTTTTCGGCAAAAACGGCTTCTTAAACACCTATATGACAAAACTCAGTAATTGTCTCCCCACTTATACCCCTCTTATCGGCTTCAACAAAGAAGGGCCGAGATCTTATCTCTCAACTGGACGGTGGATCTCAGCCACTCACACCTGATTTTGGAAAATGCGCTTTGTCGGAGAATACTGTGGGCATGGGTCACCCACTAGTATGTTCATAGAGAGGGGAAGGGCTTTTTTTTTTTTTAAATGGGTGAAGATAATCCATTTTATTTGATTAAGAGGGAGGAATAGGAAATCACTCCGGCCACTAAAATTAAAGTACAAGGGTATTTGAGTAATTGATGCTTTGTGAAATGTAGCATCAGCACGCAAAGACATGTTGATACGATGAGATGGATACATGGTAGAGTGGACTCTCCACAATAGAGAAAAGCTAGTCTGCAAACGTTTTTAGACTCGCGAGTCTATAAACGTTGCCCTGAATAAGACACGTAGCATATTCTTTTCTGATTTAATGACCTATTACACACCAAAGCCTGATTGGTGATTTTTAGCCATTGGATATGAGTCATTTTCATCATTGGCTTAGAATTCATCGATGGGCCTATTCAAGAAATCCAATGGGTAAAAATCACTAATCAAGCTAATTTTTTGTGTGTAGGTCTATCAAGGGATGGGTCACACCTTCATAGGGTCATTGGGCCAGCAAGTCCCTCCCACGTGCCGTATGCTGGCCACGTTTACAGACTCATAAGTCTTAAATTTTGCAGGCAGTTCTTTTCCCAGAAAACTCTATGATACAGAAATCGGTAAAATTTTGATACATAAGTCCCTCAAAGAACCACCATACGCATTCATTCTGGCCCAGCACACTAAAAATCAGCATGATTGATGAGTTCTAGCCGTTGGGTTTGAGCGCTTTTTATCATGGGCTTGAAACTAACCTATAGGCCTGTTTATGAAGCCCGTAGTTAAAATCTGCTTACATCAAACGGCTACAAATAATCAGTCATGCTGATTTTTTGGTATGTAGGTCAGCCAAAAGTATAGACAAACCATTAAATAGGGTCACTGGGCCTCAAAGAATGCGCCACGTGGTACTTTTAGGGACTTCTGTATCACAATTTTGATACATGATTCTGTATCATAGAAACCCCGCACCACAGGAATCTTGACGCTCGACACCCTCCCCTCCGTACGGTAGTGGGCTCCACAAACCTTAATAACTGTCTCTCTCCTCTAAGTTTAGCGGGAGTAAAACTTCCATCACACGAAATTGTAAATCACACAAAACACAGCCAATGAGTTCTCGGCACGTACACAAGTGCTTTTGCTTTTTAGGTGTTCGTGTCGAGAACTCATTGGCTGTGTTTTGTGTGATTTGCAATCCCATTGTGATGGAAGTTTTACTCGTTTAGCGGCACCTCGGTTAAAAATTAAAATTAGTGGGACCTGAATAAATATTTGATGAATGAAGTACGTCATCATCAACGTGGCACACACTTAGATACCACTGACCGTATGGATGTTTGGCCTATCCCTAAGTGGACCTAGATAATAAAACATTAGTTGGATTAATGAATTCTAACCGTTGGATTAGAATATTTTTCATGCTTTTTTTAATCGTGGGATTTTGAGCATTATTTAGGGTATTCAGATCCAAAGGTTAGAAATCACTAATCAGGCAGAGTGAGTTTTGGTATGCAGGTCCACCTAGGGATGGGCCAAACATCCATACGGTCAGTGGACTGTGCCACGATGCTCATATTATGTCCGTTATCAAAGATTTACTCAATTACAATGATCCAACAAGGTGTGGACCCCAGCCCATCTCATTGGTCGACGTGGACTATGATGTATGTCCTACGTGGCATACCCCACCCGCGTGTGAATGCGTGGTCCCCGCCCACAGTCTATCATCACGCCTTCCAGCTATGTTTACTACATCTTGATTATTAATTTTTGATTGCTCATGCAAAATCCACTCTCTGCGCGTGCAGCGTGCTACAGCTCTGCTAATTTCCTTCGTATTCGGTTTTTATCTTCTTTCCTGCTCCCCCCTTTTTATCTTTTCCTTTACTATAAAAACACCTCCCTTTCACCATTTTATTCCTCACTCCACTCTCTATCTCATCTCTTCTTCATTTTTTCCTCTCTTCTCTCTTGCTTTCTTTGAAGGATGGGTACTGAAGCTGTTGAGATTCTTCATTCTAATCGCTTTTCCGACGTTCACGACAAGGATGATCGGAAACTCCAAGAGAATCACAACCAATGTTGTTGGTATGAAGAAGAGATCGACGAGGATCTCAAATGGTCTTTTGCTTTGAACAGGTATATATATTTCAAAATTTGTTTTGCGCTGTTTCTCTGATTTTTTCTTTCATGTAAGATTGAAAGGTCGCCGTATGTGAAATCTAATTAGTAAGATTTTTTTTTTCTCTTTTCTTGATGTTTAGAGTCTGATCTAAAATGGGTTTTCTTCAGAATTACAAACAATAGTAGCTTAGTAATAATAAGATCGATATAACTTTGGACATGCAGTAGCGTTTTTTTCTTCTTTTTTTTTCTAGAATTTTTTTGAGTTCATGAATTTTTTTTTTTCTTCTTCTTTTTGCTCTTGGAAATCAGATTTCAAATGGGTTTTCTTTAAAATTACAATCTGGGTTCTCTATTTTTTCTCCTTTTTATCAAATGGGTATTAAAATTTCTTATATAATTAGTAAAAAAAAATGAAAAAAGATGGATATCATATAACTTGGTTTTTTTATTTTCTTTTTTTCTCAGTATTTTACATAGAGGGAGTAGTGAGTACCAAAACATAGCTCTTCTGGATACAAAGTACTTCGGGAAGGTCTGTATCCACTTCTTTATCTACGTTTTTTATTTGATTCAGTACTATTTTCCTATAATATTTATCTTGATCTTGTTTGTTCACTTGGTTGATTATATGTAGGCATTGGTGATTGATGGCAAGATGCAGAGTGCGGAAAAGGACGAGTTTATTTACCATGAATGCTTGATCCATCCAGCTCTCCTTTTTCATCCCAAGTAAATATTATCTTTTTATTTTCAATTTATTTATTCTTTTTTTTTTTAATTTTTTTTTAATTATCGTTTATTATTTCAGCCCAAGAACTGTGTTTATTATGGGAGGAGGGGAAGGGTCAGCTGCAAGAGAAGCACTCAAGCACAAAAACGTAGACAAAGTTGTAATGTGTGATATCGATCAGGTAAAAACATGGAGCACATGCAGAGGATCACGAACCCCACCATTCAATTGGGTCCCATTTATAAAATCTCCTAAAGTCAAAAAGTCAACATGATGAGATGATCTGAACCATCTAATTACATTCCATTACTGATTGCTATCTCTCAGCTGCATTGGTTGATTTTTAGTATAAAAAATCTTGAAGGTGGTAAACAGTGGATGGTGGGTCCTAAAATTCCCTGCATGTATGCCATGTGGAAATGCTGATTTATAAGTTTCCCTCTATAGTACTCGCACTACATAGGGCATCTTAAATAAAGATAGAATAATATTCGAGTATATATTCTGAGCCACGTGTCATAATCATGTGAAACATTGGCAGGAGGTCGTCGATTTCTGCCGTAGATATCTGACGGCAAATTGGGAGGCGTTTTGCGACGAGAAGCTTCACCTCGTTATCAACGATGCCAAGTGAGTAGTCAGCTTTAGGGGTGTCAATTTTACCCGATTTAACCGGAACCGAATAGGAACCGGAACTGAAAACACCGGTTCCGGTACCACATTTTTGGGAACCGATTAAAAAGAACCGGAACCGGAACCGAACCGAAAACTAATGGTTACGGTTCCGGTACTCTAATATGGAATCGAAACCGATAAGAACCGGAACCGATATATAAATATAGTGTAAAAATTCTCATATTACCAAGATTGGACCCGTTATACCCGAAACTGGAACCGGAACCGACAAAAATTACATAATCGGTTCCGGTTCTGGTACCATCACTTTGAGAACCGGAACCGATAAGTACCCGAACCGATAAGAACCGGAACCGTTTGTTCCGGTTCTGGTCACCTTAGGAACCGAACCGGAACCGACCCGTTGACACCCCTAGTCAGCTTAAGATAAACTTATCTCACTAATTTCGCCCGTGTGTCAATCGCACCTTCTGCAAAAGATCCGACTTTAAGCATGAGAAAATGAGATACGCGTGGAGAATCACTGTGTAAATTTGGCCCATGGCCTGACCCGGCCCATTAGGTCCTTGGACCGAATTCGGGCCTGCCCTTGCAGCCCGTACCGGCCTACAAATGACCCAACTAGGCCTGAAACTAGCACGGGGCCAGCCCAAAGAGTCGTTGGCCCAACCGGTTGTTGATTTTTTCTTTTCTTTTCTTCGTTGACAGGTAAAATGACAGGGACACAATATAAGCCAGGTGGAACACTGTTACAGGACTCTGACCGTACGGATGTTTGTACTAGTCCATGGTGGACCTACAAACCAAAAGTCAGCCTGATTAGTGATTTATAAGTGTTGCATCTGTGTACCTCAAATACTGCTCAAATGCCCACAGTTGAGATCAGCCCATGAAAATAAATCCAATCCAAAGCCTATAAATCACTAATCAGGCTGATTTTTGGTTTGTAGGTCCACCATGGGATAGGACAAACATCCATACGATCAGAGTCCTGTAACAGTGTGCCACCTGGCTAATATTGTATCCCTGTCATTTTATATCTGTCAACGGAGCCCGACTCTTTCAAAAATTAAGACCAAGGCTCGACCCCCTACCCCCACCCTCTCTCTCCCTTTCTCTCTCTCTTTCTTCTCTGCCGCAGCCGCAGGACCATCACCTCCACGCTTGCCACCTCTCCAGTTCTGCATTTTTTTGGAGAGAGAGAGGTGGTGTTGACCGTTGGAGAAGACAAAGTGGGTGCCCAAATGGAAGGGTTTTTTTTTTTTGTCCGAAAAGAAAAGAAAGGGGAGAGTGGGTGCCTAACCTAAAGAGGTTGGTGCCCGTAGAGCTACCTCTCTTTAATGATTACCTTGCAAATAGAAAGACGAAAGAGCCTGTAAGGGCAAGCAAAAAAAAGTTGTATTTAGTTCTAAAGCAAGTAGTAATTGGGTAAGATGAAAATTGATTGAAGGGCTGAGTTAGAAGTAAGGGAGGAGAAGTTCGACGTGATAGTGGGAGACTTAGCAGATCCAGTTGAAGGAGGGCCTTGCTATCAGCTCTACACAAAATCCTTCTACGAGAAAGTGCTCAAGCCCAAGCTCAACTACAATGGCATCTTTGTCACTCAAGTGGGTATTACTAACTTGCACATCTATAATTTCCTAAGTCGTTTGATTTTTCTATTCTTCACCATAGTTTTTTTTTGTCTGTCTGGTTTATGAGTACAGGCTGGACCAGCAGGCGTTCTTACCCACAAGCAGGTCTTCTCATCCATATACAACACCCTGAAACATGTCTTTAAGTGTGAGTCTTCTCATCCAATCCACAAACTACTCTCTAATGGAGTTATCCTTCAAAAACTATATTGAAAGAACTAATGAAATGGTTATTTATAGTGGATTTTACTTGGTATATATTATATATGGTGGTTAGAGACATGGCTCTTATATGGGCAGGGTCGGCGTTCAATCGCATTTGCTCAGTTCTTATCCCTGCTTGATCCCTGGTCTTGCAATCCAGCCTGAATTGTGTTTTCCTACCAAAAAGTGTAAAAGAGTGTCTTGTACTCTAATCCGCCGAAAACCGACTCACTTACGTGGAACTGTTATTATGAATCAATGATTTTATTAGATAATCTATATAACAAAACAGGGAAGTTGACGACATAATTTTACGAATCATGATATATTTCGTTTATTAATACCAATTTTCAACCACTAATTTCTGTGCACATGGTCTTGCAGATGTGCTCGTGTACACAGCTCATGTGCCATCTTTTGCAGATACATGGGGATGGGTTATGGTAAGTAAATGGACCACATAAGGTCCTTCAGCAGATTTAGGTTCTTATACGAATACGAATCATGGCTGATCATGTATGCATGTATCCAGGCTTCTGACCAACCAGTCGCTCTCAATGCGAAACAAATTGACAGTAGGATGGAGGAAAGAATCAAGGGGGAATTACTCTATCTCAATGGCGCCTCCCTCCTCTCCTCCACCATCTTGAATAAGAGTGTCTACCTATCGTAAGTTCGCATCCTTCACTATTCTAAAGACTGATAAATCATTATACCCATGAAAAGAATTCCATAGCCTATATGCACCAAATGAGTTTTTTTTTTCAAACATAACGAACGGTCGAAACCTGATTAGTTCCTCTGTACACATATGGCATGCATTGAGCCCACTTATGTAACATGTACATCACATGGTTGGCTGTATTTGACATCTACATGTCCAAGATGTCTACATTGAATATGTTTAATATGTGCTAATTAATTGAGATGGTTAATTTACCATTGCAGATTGTTGAATGAAACGCATGTGTACACAGAGGAAGATGCAAGATTCATACATGGATATGGAAAGGCCTACGGGGCTTGAGGCCTTCGTAGTAAGGGTTTGTGTTTAGACTATAGCGAGCGAAGGTTGGAAATTTTTTTTTATAAGTTCTTCTAAGAAAGCAATCGGCAAATCTCAAAGGAAGCTACACAAGCTCTTGGATGTTGGAAGTTGGAAGTGTTGGGAAACTTGGTTTATACATGTTTGTTTCTTATGGTTGGTATAGAAGTCCAGATTGAAAAAAAAAAGTTATATTTATGTGAACAAGTCAAGATGCATTTCCCTTCTTAATGGTTAAAATCATTCGAGTTTAGATTATCTGTTCCTTAATCAAACATTGAGTCTTTAGAATGGTGGGTAACAATTGATCCAATCCAGTACTTTTAGTATAAAACATGCCTTGAATTGGGATTAACTTTCTTCAGAAGGTCTCTTGGGAATGCAAAATCTGGGTCATGTAGGTTGTGAAGCCATGCTCAATTGACATTTTGTCGATTCCCTCCTTTGGATTTTGACACTCAAGGCATAAAAATATGGAAAAAGCAGAGCCGAAAACTAGGCCCTGCACAATTAGCAAACGAGGGCCAGGCAAGTAGAGGGATTTAGTCAAGTCCCACTGGACCCAAGTTTAGTATTTAACATTAATGTGCTTGCTTCACTCATAAAACACAAGAATCTTGGTCAGAGCTATCATGGATTCATTGTCAGCAGTTATTTCTTCAGAGAGCAGATACCAACTTGATTTGATTTCAATCCTGATGCAGTAGCTTAAAGACTGTAGGAAAAAACAGAATGAGAAACAGGGCTTGAACTTCAACAAGGACAAGCTTACATTGGATTGAATGTTGGTGATTCCTTTTTCAATAAATCCTTAATACTTATCATAAGAAAAAGTACAAATCACACTGGATGCCTCAATGGCTAAACCTCTCAATTTTTTTCTCAAATTTATCATCTTTCATCAACTGGATTATTTAGATCTTTTGCTTTGCTTGTTAGATACTGACTCTGCATTAATTCAAAACCTACATTAAGAAGTTTCACAAATGTCTATCTCAGTTTCCTATTGCTTATAAAGTGCAGAGTAGGGATGCTAAACAGGTAACCATTGACGAATTTGGATAGGTCTTTAGCCTATTCATGGATAAATTTGAAGGTACGGGAAATGGGTATTTCTCATATTTTGATTAGG
This sequence comes from Euptelea pleiosperma, assembly GCA_035048495.1. Classification (NCBI taxonomy): domain Eukaryota; kingdom Viridiplantae; phylum Streptophyta; class Magnoliopsida; order Ranunculales; family Eupteleaceae; genus Euptelea; species Euptelea pleiosperma. Next base: position 32,000,346 of record CM068549.1, on the reverse strand, counting down.
CCAGGCAACTTATCAGAAAAATGAAATCTTTTTTAGAATGTTCAAGATTGAATAAAAATGAAAAATAGTTAAAAGAAATGCTTTGGAATTCTATAAATCTAATGTACTAAATGTTGCAGAAACTGAGGATCCATTAGTATCCATAGCACAAGCATGAGAAACATGAAAAAAAGACCAATCACACAAACACACAAGGGACAGTGATATACATTGTTCACTACTATGGCCTAAGTCCACAGGATTAGCAACGATCGAGAGCTTCCACTCTGCGAATTAAGAAGTTATGAAACAATAATGGCTTTTACATGACCCCCAATTTAGAAAGGAAACCACTTGACAGGAAACTGTACAATTTTCCCAAAATGAAAAACACCCTTCTAAATTTTTCGAGCCCAAGATTACAAAAACATCAATAGAATTCGAGATACTCAATTCAAGGATAAAAATAAAGTGGGGTTTTAATTTTTCAAAAATTCATGTGACAGAAGATAAAGTTCTAAACATGGCGAAATAGGATTCATGTTGTCGACCTCAAACATTTGATATAAGGCATAGATGATGATGACTGATGAAATTCATGTCTTTCTGAACAAATTACAGCTAAAAGAGTTACAAATCACAAACATAAGCGAACATGAAAATGCAGATATCGTCACTTAAAACATCATATAAAAAGAAAAAGAAAATTCGGAAGAACTTTCAGATTCTCTTAGGCCCGTTTGACGGGGTCGAAGTTGGCGACGCCAACGACAGCCCCAACAATTACACCGAGCACAACCCCTCCAGCTACAATACTGAGCAAGAAGTTCTGGAGAGACGGGGAGACTCCAGACCCGGCTGCCTCTGCCACCTCCGGAATCACCATGGAAACTGTTAGAGCTGCAGCTGTCAAACCAGTCACTGCCTTCTCCTTCAGAGACGCCTGGACTTGGAGCCTTGCATTGGCTTTCGACGATGCCGCGATTGCTTTCGATGGCCTCACGGGCAACGGCTTGAAGAAGGCGTCCGAGCTAGGCTGTAGCCTCTTGTGGGTCACGGAAGTTAGCGGCAGCGCCATTGAAACAGTGGATGCCATATTTTTTCTTCTTCTAGTTCTCTTACTGAAACAACAAAAGAACTGTGATTTCTAGTGATGTTCGAAAGGATTTGTTGCTGTGAACTTGTGATGAGCAGTTGGAGAGGACGCGACGAGAGGTGGAAATTTGAGATATCTGTTGCCATGTCATCTCTGTGTGTCTTACGTGGCTGCTTCTCAACCCGGGTTTGGAGGATAAGGTTATCTATCCATTCCCTCCCCCCTCAAGTCTGTCTAGTACAAAATTGGAACGAAAAAAGTTTCTCTGGGCCTCATTTTACCCGGTCACTTTTTTGGGGGCCCACTAACCCATCAATGATTTGCCCACGTGATGGACCTACACACAACAAACAAGCAGCTGATTGGTGATCAATAGCTATTGGATTCTATTGCGGGGTTACATTTTTTATTTATTTTTTGATTCTCAGATTGAATGTCTAGAGCATGGTTTTAAAAACGGCCGTTTAAACGGTAACGCCCCAAGCCCGTTTCCGTTTAAACCTGTTTTATCGGTTTTGAAAAAAACAGCCTTTTTTTTGTTTTAACGGCCGTTAAAATCGTTTAAACGGCCGTTTAATTTCAAAAAAATTTGTAAAAAAAACGGCCGTTAAAACTGTTTAATTCCGTTAAAATCCGTGTAAATCTGTTAAATTCCGTTTTTTTTTTAAAATTTTCAAATTTCAAAATTTGAATTTCAGCTCCACTTTTTCCGTTAAAACCGTTAAAATCCGTTTAATTCCGTTTAATTCTATTTTTTTCCGTTTTTTTCCATTTTTCCCCTGACCGTTTCAATCCGTTTTAACGGCCGTTTAAACGGTAATGCCCCCAATCCGTTTAACCGTTAAAACGGCCTCCTTTAAACCTTGATCTAGAGATCAGTAATCAGGCTGATTTTAGTTAGCTGTGTACGTCCATCAAGTGGTAGGCCAATCATTTATGTTCAGTGGGCCCCAAAGAGAGCGCAAGGTGGTGCATTTTTATGCGGTCTACAGCTCCACAGACTAAATTTATCCGATAGAGTCCACCATGAAAGAGATTTTGGCCAGGCTAAAAACTTAGAACTCTGATTGAAATCACGATGTCGTGATTAATATTCCTCGAATGGTGATTGCAAATTTGAAATCACTTGATGGACCTACGGCTCCATTTAGATGGGGAAAATGGGGCTGTTCTTTGATGCAGCCTCCTGTATCAAAATTTTGATGCAGAAGTCCCTCAAATTGCAACGTAATAGATGAGTGCGGGCCCACTTGCCACTTGACTGTCTGACCCACACTATGATAGACCTACACACCAAAAATCAGCGTGATTGGTGATTTCTAGCCGAATGATTTGAGCAATTTTCATAATGGGTTTTATGAACAGGCCTATGAGTTGGTTCCAAGTCCATGATGAAAAAGTACTCAAATTCAATGGCTAGGAATCACTAATCACACTAATTATTGGTGCGTGGGTCCACCAAGATGTGGGCAAAACATTCATGGAGGAAGTGGGCCCAAAATAGTCTACTACGTGGCAATTTGAGGGACTTCTGCATCAAAATTTTGATATAGAAGTAGGTGTCATAGATTTTTCCCTAAAAATGCAGGTGCAACTATCCCCAGCCTTCGAAATTTTGTTTAAAAATTCGGTAAAAAATAAAATAAAAATAACTTTTTTAACAATTATTTTTTGCTTTAAAAAAATTATTTTTTGAATAATTTAAAATAACGTGTATAATAAACATATAATATGGAATAGTAAAGTTCCTCATAAAATGTGAATTTAACCGAGTCTTCAAAAATTCGGCTGCATGATACGATTTTTCAAATATTCGTAAAATTCGAATATAAGGGTGCGTTTGGTTCACGGCTATCATGCAACAATCTCCCCCAAATGCCCATACAGATAGGTAACTGTTTAAGACCATTTGGAGAATATCATCCCAGCTAGAGTCCAGATGTTTATCAGGAAGCTGCTCAAGAGAGTATTGTTTGGCAAGAAGCTCTCATGGAAGAGAAAAATCATTCAACAGAAACAAACCATTCATGCTTTTCAACAGCAACAATAAGAAGGATCGTTACAAAAATGGGGAAAACAGGCCAACATTACATCACACTCTTTTACTCAAAATTCCCCTCTGACTTTTTTTTCCTTCTTATCAGCAAGCCCCCTTGAAAATTGAAACAGCTAATTTAAGACAAATCACTTGTTTTTCCATCGGTACAAAGATCGTGTTGCATGAATGCAGCATTTCTTTTTCTTTTTCTTTCATCTTTTCCACATTAGAATCCAAACCAATCGACCCAATCCAGCTTGAATAAATTTCTACCCAAGACGAGAAAAATCACCTCTAGCTTTGTTGAATTTCCATCATAAATAAATAAGAATCTTCTCAGTTGTCTGTCACTCCCCATCTTCTCTCAATGCCTGTCATTCACAATGCAGAAGAAATTTGAAGCCTCTTTGCCATTCATTCATAAACGAGGGAATAAATATTTAGTCGGCCCAATTTGGTCCACTAAGCTAAGTGATCTTACAGTTCCAACACCATGGATTGCAGATCCATGGTGTTTAACTCAGTGTCATCCAAGCAATAACTTTTTGGTTACACTGTGGGTTGCAGAATACAAGCACTGGAACTTGCAAGACCATTTAATTTGGATCAGTAAGCAATATAATCAAAAAAGAGATTCTCTTGAGCTTAGTGACCAACATCCAAACTTTCTCCAAGAAAAAGAAAATTAGCTAGAAAATTCAACATATAACTTAGGAGTTTCTGCATGACCTAAACAAGCCATCAATGTTAGATAAGCATCTCTATGCTTGTCTCTAAAAAATGTTTAAGCATAGCTGCTTCTACAACTGCCTTCAGTCACTTCCATATGGTGAATTTCCCATACTAGCTTTTGAGGTTCCAAAGTTAGTTTAAATAGCCTTTTGTTATATTTATCTGGGAAGTCCTCGTGTTGCACCCCTCGAAACCATTTGTCAGGGTGCGATCATACCAGCACTAGTGCACCGGATCCCATCAGAATTCCGCAGTTAAGCAGAAAGCATCATCATTTTTTAATTTAGCAAAAAAAATAAAATTGTATGGGCCAATGTTAGGGATTTGAACCTCCAGATGCATCATAAAAGTTAATTTCATTAGACATGAGAGGAAAGGAACATACTTGCAGCGCATCAAGTGAATTTCTTGATTCATGAAGTGATCATCGACGTCCCCAAGTCAATGGTGCTGTTGCTGCTGAGCCGACATAGCTAAGATGAACTTCTTGAGGCAAGAGACAATATTTAATAGAGAGCTCTTCAAATATTTTCTTCATCTCAAAGACTAGTTCGGATCTCCGGTTGTTTTTCTCTCCAAAGTTCTGATGGTTCATGGTGTGAGTAACCAAGAGAACCATCTTCATCTTGTTCACATTCTCGATTTCCTTCACAACTACACTGTGGTTGGGATGCCAATGTTGTGGCTTGCCCTCTAGGTACCTGAAGCCGCAACAAAAGTTAATTATCCATTAAGCAATATAAAGAAGAAAAGTAAAACAAAGAGACCACAAAGAAGTTGAGCCCCGAATAGATAATGAGCAAGGCCCCACATTTTCATTAAAAAGAAAAATAAGGAGTGCCATATTAAGAGAATCTATAATGTATACATATATCTCCACGTATAAACAACCACACCTCTCTGCTCTCTAAGGTCAAAAGTTCATTTCTAATACGTCACAAGAATAACCAGAAGTTACAAGACACTAGCTGAAACCAAAATAGGTGCTGTTGAGGTCCAAAGGATCTTCATTAGGGACTGAATCTTAATGGCATTGAAAATATGATTCAGGATTGGAAAATAATCGCACATCAGTAGTGCATTAGGGACAAGGAAAATAGATATCATCCAAGATTTTATTGAGGCTGCTGGTTGTAAAAGCCCATTGAAGTTGATCATTCTCTGGATAAGTAGGAATGATATGCCCGCCCAGTACTACAAACTAACTACTTGCTGGTTTAAAGCATACGTGCATTTGTAATGATGTTAGCAAGCTTGGATTAGCGATCCAGAAATTTGTCTACAAGTAGACGCAGGATTCTCTTGATCATCGTGCATGCCAGTCTATCACATATTCCATATAATTTGAAAACCTAAGTGGTGGGCAGGATTCTCTTATCATGGTGCATGCCTTCTAAGTTTTAGTAGTCAATATTCTGAGCAAAGAGAATAACTAACCATAAACAATTTATCTGACTTAACCTGAATATCTAGTTCCTCATACTGTATATTGATCTGATATGAGAGTAAGAAATAGAAGCAAGAGTTTATAACATACGTCTTTATTCTAGCTTTTAGAGCTCCGACACTCTCCACTGAAGTTGAAACATCAATAGAGAACTCTACATTATCACCCATGTCTGGGCTTCTATAGAAGTTGCTGATAGGTTTAATAGCCAACACTGAATTTGGATAGTATATTTTCTCATTGTCAAATCTCAGGAAGACTGTTGTCAAAATGTTCATCTCTTCAACGACCATCTGCAAGGTTATATCTTATCAACCACAGTTAACCAAGTGAATCTAATACAACTCAATAAGACAAGATTTTGTAGGGAGTAGTTACCTGAACTCCATCAATTACACAACGATCACCAACATCGAATGGGTGCATCACAAATACAAATATGATGGCTTCAAATAAAGTCTTGGCAGTGTTTCCAAACATGAAAACAACCAGTAACATCTGAGATGAGATGAAAACAATTACTTGGGTCGTTAAGAATCCCATCATAAGAAGCCCCACAATAATGATCACAACAATCAGAACCCCAGATATAAGTTTGTTCAACTGCTTTACAGCTGTTTTGGTGTCATTCAAGGAATGCGCTAGCGATTTACGGTCAAGGTAGACCTTCACCTGCATACAAGAAGCAGGAAAACTATCATCCATAAGTGTCAAGAAGTGAACTACTTCCTTAATCAAAATGGACTTCTCCCGTACCTTTTCCTGAAGTTAAGAAAAGAGTAGGTTTCTTGATCAGAACTATACTGGTTCACTCATGTTCATGTTTCACAACCAATCTCTGATAAAAGTACTTTAAATCTCATGGGTATCGCCAGTTTTACGTCTTGTATAATGGAAAAACAAGCACTGTTGGACTCTTACAGCTCTATCTTAATCTTTGACTAGAAGAAGCAGGATTTGCGAACAAAATGCTGCAGTAATCAGCTGACTTACTCTAATTTGAGAAAACAATAGGAGACTAGGCAAAATGGAAGAAGAAACTATGGAAGAAAAACATCCAAACATTGAAGAATAGTCCCCTGCACTCCTTGAAGAGCTTGGACCATAGGAACAGGGAGGTCATCTCGCCCTCCTATTGTTGTTTGCCTTTTTTAATAAAGTTTATACTAATAAAAAAAAACAAAAAATACCAAACAGATATCTTACCACCCAATTCCTCATAGCCGACTTCTTGATCTTCCCAGTCTCCACAGCTCCTTCAAATAGTGGAAGCACATTATCCACCTCCTCCTTGCTCAAGAATCTAAGGAGGTCCTCCTCATCAATGTACCTAGTCCACAGGACAGAAGTGAGAGTGAGAAAAACCCATCGCCGAAACATCATAAAACCAATATCAGAGATATCCTTACTTGCTACCAGGTTTGGCAACGTTCCTGAAAATCTGATAAGCAGCAGCCTTCGCTTCCCACTCACTAGTAATCTCCTTATCTTTCTGCTCACCTCCCTCATCATCAAACTGGTCGATTGTATTCGAGATCGTGGACAACCCTGAAGTAGTTATCATATTAACTAACCCCTTCATGGTCCAAGCAGACACCTTCTCTTGTTTCATCTTATGAAGCTTACCCACATCAATCACCTCTTGCTCCTCCCCTCCTTTTCCTTTCCTCATACTCTGGAAACTCAACCGCCCTGTACTTTTTGAACTCCCAACCTTCTCTGCTAACTCCATCAATGGAAGTCCCGAAAGAATCTGAAGAACATACTGATGGAAGATTGATTCTTGAATCCTATCAAAGAACTTACTGACGTGGAAAGACACAGCTAACATCTTTACCAAGAGAGTCTTCACCAGCCACATAACAGCCCCATTCAGAAGAGAAATAAGAAGCATAGAGACATGATTCAGAATCTTGGTAGCATTGTCCGATCGCTTGACCCCTCGGTTGAACAACAAAGCCCATGTAAGAATAACCAAACCCAGCCAAATGCAGACCTGGACGCTATTCCTCAGCCCATAAACAAAATATAGAACCTTCTTCCTAAACAAGAAGTTCCTTTCCATCAAGAAAACCAAAACATGGATAAACCACCCAGTAACTAGTCGACCACTGACGATTACCATTACCAGCACACACCATTTCCAAATCTCCAACCCCCAAATCATGGAATGTTGCAATCTTTGAACAGTTAAGCTAGCTATTAAAAACCCCATAATGCAGACCAACACAATCCACTCAATCAAAACCCTAACTTTCAATCTCTTGCCTGATCTTTCTCTTGCTTTTGAAACATTCATGCTTTTGTAGATTTCATCATCTTCTTCCTCCCCTCCCGGCGATCCTATCACTGGTGTTTTTGGAGTAATTGACGTTGTTCTGATAATCTCCCTGGGTGTAGTAGAAGCTGTCACTTTGTTATTGGGGGAAGTCCCATAAGGCGAAGTCGAAGCTCGGTCCTGCATCAATGGGCTGTTCCCTTCGACTGAGTTCAAAGCAGTAGAACCGGACGGCTCAACAAATCTTGATTTCGGCTTGGAGAATGCGGACCTTGCGAGCGACCGTCTCCGTGTTAGAGTTTCTGTTGGGATTTTGGGAGGCTTATTCGGACTTGGACTGAACTTTGATATATCAGGAGAAGGGCAGCTCATGAAAGTGGACATCTGCACTTTCGATTTGGGAGTATCCTGCTCTGAGAATCCCACATTCGAATCTTTCGATTCCTTCCGTGGAGCGAAAGCTTCCAAATCCTTCGAAGCAATGCTCGAGCTCGAATCTCTGCTCTCCTTTGAAGCTTCTTCTTCTTCACCTGAAATCACTAAAACTAGTTCAACTCGATCGGTTCCTCTCTTCTCTTTCATCTCATTTTCTCCTTTCGTGAGAGCTTTTCCGTTAGCATCCATCGAAACCCTAGCTCTTAAACACCAAAACCTACTCCTTTAATAGTCTCTCAGGCCAGGAACAGTCGTATTTCACTATTTCCGGCAAAAAATCAGATTTTTCGTCAGATTTGTGGTTAATATGTGCCGAAAAAAGCAGCACAGAAACTTTATAAAAGCAAAACAGATCCAACAGTACGTCATATAAAGCCTTAGATAACACAGAAGAGAGTCCTCGTTTACAGTAATTTCTCTTTCTCCAATGGCTTTTCAGGACAAAAAGGTCAGAAATGTTTTCGTGTGCCGAAAAACACAGGGATTTGCAGAGAAGGAACACGAGAGAAAGCACGTGAAGAAGGGGAAAAACTCAAAAACATAAACAAAATAAGTTAAACAAAGAAAAAATCAGATTTAGAAATCAGGAGAGAATCAGCAGAAAAAAATGCCAGAGAAGCAACTCGGATTTCGAGAAAGAGATGCGTTCTCCGGCGGAAAAACAAATTACTGGCCAAAACAGCAGGAAACGAAGAAACAGAAATCAGAGAGAGACGCCATTGCTGAGGGAATTTGTTGGATGGAGAGAGTCGAGAGACAAGCTTTTCAAATTCTTTGTCGTTTGCACTCGAGATTTTAAATAAATGAACCGGCGTTCAACACTTCTGTTGACAAAAAAGCCATTATTTTTAATTTAATACCCGAACTTAAGGATGTATTTTTGAATGTGAAGTAAGGGTAATATTGAGCTTTAGCGTCGCTCTACGGGCACCCACGCCATTCGGCTGGGCACCCACATTAGACCAAAATACCCCCTTTCAGTTTGGGCACCCCACCCTTCTCTTTCGTTTTCTCTCCCTCTACTGTTATCTCTCCTCTCCCTCTTCGTTTCTCTCTCTCAATCTCTCTCCCTCTCTCTGACTTTTAGCCCCCGTACTGCCGTGGGGGCTAAAGTCCAGAGACAGAGAGAGGGAGTTGGAAAGGAGTTGATGAAGATGTTTGAATGCCAAGGGCCGTTTAGCTGTAATTCTTGGGCAAAGTGTTTTGATGCTTACAAAGGGGGCAGCCCTCTTATTGCGGAACTTTGGCGTGTTGCTGTTGTAGCAGCGATGGTTTCCCTTTAGAAAACTCGTAATAGAACGGTTTTTGATGGGCTACAACCGTTGGCCAGTAATATGAGAACCTCAGTTCTTGCGGCTCTCACATGGGCAGCAAAGAATTCCAAAAAATGATGAAATTCCATTGTAGACTTGATGATTCTCAGGAATCTGGGCATAGGTGCTAAGCCAAGGAGAGCACCAAATATTAAAGAATGCAGGTGGGTTGCACCTGGCAATGGTATTATCAAATTAAATTGCGATGGAACTTCTAAAGGCAATTTGGGCATGGGTGGCTTAGGTGTTACGTTTAGAGACTCCCAGTGCAATGTAGTTGGTATGTTGGTAGAAAACTTGGGGTTTGTTACTAATTTTTTGGCTTAGTGTTATGCTATTGTTCAGGGGGCACATTATGCACTCGAGCACGGTTGGGCACGGATTTGGGTGGAGTATGATTCAGAAGCAGCAGTCAAGGCTTTTAACTCTAGCTGTACTCCTTGGCAGATGAGGGGTTTGTGGGAGCTTATCAGAGACAAATTCGAGTTAATTCGTACCACAGCTTCTTGGAGGGAGACAAACTTTAGTGTGGCTAAATGTGCGAATATTGCATGCTCTATTCCTCAGAGGCATAGGCAGTGGTGGGACTAGAGACCTAGTTTTTTTTGCATAGTTTGGAGGATCCTGCGAGGTCCTATTTTCATTTCATTGATTGAGCTCCAAGGTTTGAGATGTGCAAATGATAGATGAGAAGAGGGGTGCCAACTGAGTTGGGATTCATGTCCTCATAGGGACGCAGCTCCTCAATACCATTTGTATTTGTACCTTTCTTTTCTCTTAATATAATTTTTCTTACCTAGCAAAAAAAAAAAAGACAGAGAGAGGGAGGGAGAGAGATGAAGGGAGTGAGAAGGATAAGGGAGAGAATGAGGGAGGGGAGGGGAGATGAGAGAGTTATAGTAGAGAGAGAGAGAGAAAACGAAGGAGAATGGGTGCGGTGCCCAAACTGAAAGAGAGTAGTTTGGTCCCATGTACCTACCCAGCCGAATGGCGTGGGTGCCCATAGAGCGACCCCGAAAGGTATAGATGGGAGGGAGAAATTTTCGTTGAGATCACTTATTGAAATATTTTAAGTCGTTGAAAACTAAACCACGTGGAAGACTCCAATTGAGGTATGGATGTTTGGTCTACCTTTTTGTGGACTTATACATAAAAATCAGCCATATTACTGACTTCTAGACTTTAGATTTGAGCAAGGTTTAAAGGAGGCCGTTTTAACGGTTAAATGGACTGGGGCCGTTACCGTTTAAATGGATTGAAATGGCCAGGGGCAAAAATGGAAAAAAATTTAGAAAAACGGAATTAAAGGGATTTTAACTGAAAAATGGCTTTGAAATTCAAAAATTAAAAAAAAAAAAAAGAATTTAATGGAATTTAACGAATTTTAACAAAAATTAAATGGATTTAACGGCCATTTTTTTCACAAAAGTTTTCAGAATTAAATGGCTGTTTAAACGATCTTAACGGCCGTTAAAACAAAAAAGGCCATTTTATTCAAAATCGATAAAACGTGTTTAAACGGTTTTAACGGAAACGGGCTTGGGGAGTTACCGTTTAAACGGCCGTTTTTTAAACCATGGATTTGAGTATTCTAATAGCGCTCGAATCCCACGGCTACAATCAGCCAATGAAAAATGACCTCATAAAGAAATCCAGCAAATAGTTTCTGAAGGAAGCCTCTATTGTACGTACCCAAGAGCCAAGATACAAAATTTATTTATTTTTGGCACGTTTTTTTTTAATTGGCATTGTGGGTCGAAATCGAACAAAAGGTCAAAAGTCAAAATTAACCTGACTAAAAAATTAGGAGTAAACTTGTGTCACAAGATGTTGTGATGGAACACGGTCACAGCACTCAATACGAGCCACGTGGCACATTATCAGAGACCTACAAACCAAAAATCAGCCTGATTAGTGATTTAAAACCTTTGGATTTATGCACCCAAATAACGCTCAATAATGCTCAAATTTCTACCGTTAAAATCAACCCATGAAAATAACTTCAATAGAATCAGTTAGAAATCACTAATCAAGCTGATTTTTTGTGTACCAGTCCACTGAGGGACTGTCCAAACATCCATACAGTCATTGTCCTCTAATAGTATACCACGTGGCTCGTATTGAGTGCTGTGACCGTGTTCCGTCACAACATCTTGTGACACAAGTTTTACTCAAAAATTAGCCAACCTAAGTTGGATCCTAGAATCTAGATGTTTTTTGACAAACACCACGTGTATACTTTGCTGATGTCGGACTTTAGACGCTTGTCGTTGGAGTTTGTACCACGTTTAAAAACGGCCCTTAATAACGAAGAAAACAGCCGTTATAATAGATTTGGACCACCCTTATGTTATGTACCGTTAAAACGCTCAGAAAATAACGACTATTATTTTCGTTATAACAGCTGTTTGTCTGAAAATAACGGCCATTATAACGATAATAACAACTGTTATTTTTTGAAAAAAATTATTGAAAAAGAAGAAAAAAGTGGTGCAATGATTTTTTAGAACATCTTGCAGGGTAGAACTTGGCTGACAGCCCCAATATGAGCAATGTGGCACACTCTCACCGGATGTTGACCGCATAGATGTTTGGCCAATCTCTAATAAGACCTCCAAACCAAAAATCAGCCTGATTAGTGATTTCAAACCGTTGGATCTTTGTACATCAAATAATCGTCAATAATGTGTTAGGAAGAAAGAACAATAAACAATCTGAATAACAAAGATGCAACCAACCACAACACAGATTTACTTGGTTCCCTTTAGATTGAGCTACGTGTCCACGTATCTACACCAATTCCACAATGCTATGAGGCAAGAAAAGAAATGCACGATACAATGGATAATTGTCTCTAATCAAATCGATATACATATATAACCTCAAGACGAAACTAGAGTTTCTGTATCACTATGTAAAAGTACAAAACACCTGAAGGCCATGGTGTTGTACCTTCATGTACAGTACTTCGAGCACCATCAGCTCCACCTAACAAAACATAATGCTCAAATTTGCATGGTTAAAATCAGGAAAATCTATTATGCAAATGGTTGCATACTTTTTTAGCATGCAAATACAGTCAGAAAGCGACACATAGCAACCAATCCCTGTTAACGCTAGACAAGAAGAGAGGTTGCAAGTTAAAAGGGGATTTAATTGTTACATGTCTCCTTCGGGCCACATTTGCAAACTAGATTTTCTGTTAAAATCAACCCATGAAAATGACTAATCTAACTCTTATAGATTACTAATCGGGTTGATTTTTGGTTTGTAGGTCCACCTAGGGATTAACAAAACATCCATACGGTCATTGTCCCCTAAGAATATGCCACGCGGCTCATATTCTGAGTGGTCAGCAAAGTTTTACTCCATCTTTTATTTCCTCTCATAGTTATATTTTTGGAGTGAACTTGGAAGTCCACAGCCAGTTGTTGTGGAACTCGGATATGTGTGTCAATGGTCATAGTCTCCATCCGATCTAATATGTATATCGAGTATGTACAATCCAACGGTGTTGCTGAGGCTCATACCTCCTGTTGTGAACCTCAGGTCTGCTCTAACACATCTCATTGGATCAAGGCCTTCAAGGGGCCGGGGGAAATGGTGGGGAAGGGGAGATAATTTTGTTTCAAGGCGTTCCTTTTTGGTTGGGGTAGCACCTCTCAAGAATTGAGAGGCTTGTTCTTCAGTGATTTGGTCTTTAGGATGGATGAGGTGTTATGCTGACTTCTTCTTCTTCTTCTTCTCATTTTTTTTTTTTTTCAAAAAGAAAAAAAAAATTTGTTTCATAATGACGAGACATAAAAATACAAAAAAGCAACTAAATATGAACGACCATGTGATTGAACATCTCATGCTGTCGAAGCCAGCGTACTACACATTTTTCAAATGGACCAATGGAGAGGCACGTGGAATTAAAATAAAAAGAGTTAGTTACCATTATAACGTTACCGTTTATGTCCATTATAATTGTACGGGTTGAAAGCAGGGCCATACATGAACTCGATTCACTCTGAAATAAAAAACAACGGATTCTAAGTTTCGAATGACTTTGTTACTGTGTTGAGACGTGTTGGAAGAACCACCATGGTGCGATCATGATCACCATCTGATCAATAATAGTATGGGTGGTGCACCTTGTGAGCAGTGATTGATTTCACGATGCAAGTACGCTGTTATGCTCACTCTTTGCTTGCCGTACGCTATTTTCTACGAGGCCAGAACTTCTTTGCTCTTTAGATTCTTATTCAAGCCTCACTCAGTTATTTTTCTGATTCATGCAACCATCTTTTGTTCATATTTTGATTCAAACATTTTCGTTTAACCAATTATTCTAATTATCCACGTGCAACGCATTGTAAACCTACTAGAACTATTATAAAGCAAGAACCGGTGTCGATGTCCACGCGGGCTTAAATTAAATGCCTCCCTACTTTGAAAGCAAAACCTTACCCCATTAAATGACTATTTTAAAGCCAAAACCTGGGTTGGCACTCTCTTACAAACCACTAGCCGTATGGATGTTTGTCTCATCCCTATGCGGACCTATTTACCATGTGGACCTATTTACCAAATATTAGCTTGATTAGTGATTTCAAACCTTTGGATCTGAGTACCCCAAATAATGCTCAAAATTTACGGTTAAAATCAACCCATGAAAACGACTCCAATCAAATCCTTAAAAATCACTAATCAAACTGATTTTTAGCATGTAGATCCACCTAGGGATGGGCCATACATCGATAAGGTCAATGCTCTAAGAGGCGTTCCCCTAGTAGTTATAACCAAACATCCCTGAGACATGTAAAAAATGTTTTGAGGGGGACTTTGGTTAGAGTTACATATTTGCACTAGTTTTCAGGATTAGCTTTTTAATAAAAGATGCACTTTTCTTGAGGTTCCTAAAGTTAGGGAGTGTTTGGATTGCCATTTTTAGAGTTGGAAAAGTCTTCTCTTTTTTTTTTTCACAAAAGACTTTCCAAAATAATAAATTGTTTGGATGAATATTTTTTAAAAAGTATTTATTTCATAAAAATATATTTTCAAGCTAGCTGACTTTTTAAAATTTTGCTAGCTCAAAAGAAGATAAAGATATTTTGCATTGATGATCCAAACAACCTTTTTAAGATACGCACATTTTCAAAAATATATTTTTCAGAAAAATCATTTTTTTTTTTTTTGTAGGGGACATCTGGCAAGGGAAATGTTATGACCCAAAAACTGTACAGGAAGAAAGAAACAAACTTGCAGCAAATTAAAAGAACTTCTTGATTCATGGAGCAATCATCAACGGCCGATATTCATTGGTGCTGTTGCTGCTGAACCCACATAGCTAAGCTCAACTTCTTGAGGCAAGAGATGATATTTAATAGAGAGCTCTTCAAATATTTTCTTCATCTCAATGACAAGTTCCGATCTCCGGTTGTTTTTCTCTCCAAAGTTCTGATGGTTCATGGTGTGAGTACAATAGAGAGCCATCTTCATCTTGTTCACATTCTCGATCTCCTTCACCACTACACTGTGATTAGGATGCCAGTGTTGCGGCTTGCCCTCTATGTACCTGAAGCCCCAACAAAAGCTAATTATCCATTAAACACCCCAACAAAAGCTAATTACCCATTAAACAATATAAAGAAGAAAAGTAAAACAGAGAAACACAACAAAAAAGTTGAGCCCCGAATATTTAATGAGTTAGCTCCCACATTTTTCAATACGAAGAAAAAAAAGAACAGTGCCATCTTAAGCTGAATCTACAAAGTATGCATAGATCTCCATATATAGACCACAACAGCTTTCTGATCTCTAGGTCAAACTGTTACTATGAAAAAGAAACAAGAGAGGTGACAGAAAGAAGGAAAAAATTAAGTTCATTTCTAATATGTCACAAGAATAACCAGAAGTTACAAGTCACTAACTCAACTCATTAGGTACTGAATTGCATTGAAACTATTATTTAGGATAAGAAAAAAGAGGGATGTCTGACATGAGATATATAGTACGAACTGCACCCAGTTGCTCAAGTTTAAGGGTATTTTAGAAGGTTCAGGTTGAGACTTGTTAAATCTAGATGCGTATAATCCATTTCAGTAGAGCAGCAGCAAGAAAATAAGAAATCATCCACTTTATCTTTGTGGATGAAGCCAACAGCTCACCATCATTTAAAGGAAAACGATATTCAACAAGAACCCACACGCAGCTAAAATAATCAACAATAAACATGATTTCATTTTCAAATTTTGAACCATAAACTTGTCACAAGAAGTTGCAATTGAAGAACATTTGATATTTAACTTCGGACTCAAATCTATAGAAATTGGGATGCAATGTATGTACATAGGTTGTATCCGAGGGTTGCCAGTGAAGGATCGGAACTTTTCAAAATCAAATTGTAGCCCTGTTTCCACTGTTTCTTCCAGTTTGAAGTAGATTTAAGGGTACAAAGTCTTCTCAAGGATTAAAAGCTCGATTCAGACCCCAACTCATCCCAAGCTAATAATTATTCAAGTCGATTACAATGTGGATGAATACTTAGATGGGTCATTGTGAATTAAGAATTTGTTGAACTCAGTTGACTCAGACTGGATCGGCAGAAGAAGATGTAACTTGGTAAAGACAGGTTGTGACCAAGCCTTTGTGACTTGGACTATACCCTGCATGTCATCCTTCAGTTTCGCACATCATTAGCGTATTTGGGACTAGGAAGATAGACCAGATATCATCCAAAATTTAGAGAGGCGGCTCGTTGTAAAAGCTAATTGAAGTTGACCATTCTCTGAAGAAGTAGATGGGTCCAGACTGTCTAGTACTCAAAAATTACTACTTGCTGGTTTTAAAGAATAGGCAGATTGGATTAGCTATGCAGAAATTTACTACAATTAGAGACAATATTCTTTTGATCATGGTGCATGCTAGACTATCACATATTCCATACAATTTGAAAACCTAAGTGGTGGCAGGAATCATTTATCATTGTGCATGCCTTCCAAGTTTTAGAAGACAATATTTTGAGCAAAGAGTTACAACTAAGCTTAACACATTATCTTGAATTAACCTTAGTATTTAGTTTCTCATACTACATATTGATCTGGTATGAGACTAAGAAATAGAAGCTAGAGTTTATAACATACGTCTTTACTCTAGCTTTTAGAGCTCCGATATTCTCCACTGAAGTTGAAACATCGACAGAGAACTCTACAGTATCACCCATGTCTGGGCTTCTATAGAAGTTGCTGATAGGTTTGGTAGCCAACACTGAATTTGGATAGAATATTTTCTCATTGTCATATCTCAGGAAGACTGTTGTCAAAATGTTCATCTCTTCAACGATCATCTGCAGGGTTAAAGCTTATCAACCACAGTTAACCAAGTAAATCCAATACAACTAAATAAGGTAAGATTTTGAAGGGAGTTACCTGAACTCCATCAATGACACAACGATCACCAACATCGAACGGGTGCATAACAAATACAAATATGACAGCTTCAAATATAGTCTTGGCAGTGTTTCCAAACATGAAACCAACAAGTAACATCTGTGATGAGATCAAAAGGATCACTTGGGTCGTTAAGAATCCCATTATAAGAAGCCCCACAATAATGATCACAACAATCACAAGCCCAGTTATAAGTTTGTTCAACTGCTTTATAGCTGTTTTGGTGTCATTTAAGGAATGGGCTAGCGATTTACGTTCGAGGTAGACCTTCACCTGCATACAAGAAGCAGGAAAACTATCATCCATAAGTGTCGAGAAATGAACAATTTTCTTAACCAAAATGGACTTTTCATATTCCTTTTGATGAAGTGGTGAAAAAGAATGTTTCTTAATCAGATCTATACTGGTGCACTCATGTTCATGTCTCAAAACCAAATTCTGTTTGACGTCATTTGCCTGTCTAACCTCTTGGGTAAGGCCAGTTTTCAAAATTATGTCGTTCTCTGGAAAAATTACTTTAATCCGTAGAAATAACAAATGTCGGAAATGAAGAGGTGGTGGAGAAGAATAAGAAGAAGCAACAGAAGCTAAGCCACCAAAGTACACAAGAATAGAAAAATGATTTAAATAGTTTAAGCAACTGAATTACTGCTTACAGTATCTGCCACTAATGCCAAACACCAGCCGACAACCAAACAAAAATTTTTCGTTTGTGTTGCTCTCTCCATAATTTGTGCATCATGGAAAACAAAGGACTGTTTGAAACTAACATCTCTACCTCAATCTACGACTAGAAAAACAAGAATTTTCAGACAAAATACAGCAGTAATAAGCTGAATTTTTCTAATCTGAAAACAACAATAGGAGACATTGGAAAATGGAAGGAGTTAGGGAAG
Source organism: Euptelea pleiosperma (assembly GCA_035048495.1). Classification (NCBI taxonomy): domain Eukaryota; kingdom Viridiplantae; phylum Streptophyta; class Magnoliopsida; order Ranunculales; family Eupteleaceae; genus Euptelea; species Euptelea pleiosperma. The sequence continues at coordinate 31,982,699 of CM068549.1, read as the reverse complement.
AAAAACAACCAAACAGATATCTTACCACCCAGTTCCTCAAAGCCGACTTCTTGATCTTTCCAGTCTCCACAGCTCCTTCAAAGAGTGGGAGCACATTATCCACCTCCTCCTTACTCAAGAATCTAAGGAGGTCATCCTCATCAATGTACCTAGCCCACAGAACACAATTGAGAGTGATAAAAAGCTCAGAAAAATCCATCACAAAAAACATCATAAAAGAACTTTCAAAGATCTCCTCACTTGCTACAAGGTTTGGCAACGTTCTTGAAAATTTGATAAGCAGCAACCTTCGCTTCCCACTCAGTAGTAATTTCCGTATCTTTCTGCTCACCTCCCTCATCATCAATTTGGTCAATCGTATTCGAGATCGTGGACAACCCTGAAGTAGTTATCATATTAATTAACCCCTTAATGGTCCAAGCAGACACCTTCTCTTGCTTCATCTTATGAAGCTTACCTACATCGATCACTTCTTTCTCCTCCCCTCTTTTCCCTTTCTTCATATTCCGGAAACTCAACTGCCCTGTACTCTTTGCACTCCCGACCCTCTCTGCTATCTCCATCAATGGAGGCCCAGAAAGGGTCTGAAGAACATACTGATGGAAAATTGATTCTTGAATCCTGTCAAAGAACCTATTGACGTGGAAAGAAGCAGCTAAGATTTTTACCAATAGAGTCTTCACCAACCATATAACAGCCCCAATCAGAAGAGAAGCAAGAACCCTAGAGACATAATTCAGGATCTTGGTAGCTTTGTCCGATCGCTTGATCCCTTGGTTGAACAACAAAACCCATGTAAGAAGAACCAAACCTAACCAAATGCAGACCTGAACGCTATTCTTCAACCCGTGAACAAAATACAATACCTTCTTCTTGAACAAGAAGTTCATTTCGATCAAGAAAACCAAAACATGGATAAACCACTCTGTAACCAGTCGACCACTCACTATTACCATTACCAGCACACACCATTTCCAAATCTCCAACCCCCAAATCATGGAATGTTGCAATCTGTGAGCAGTTAAGCTAGCTATCAAACACCCCATAATGCAGACCAACGCAATCCACTCAATCAAAACCCTAACTTTCAATCTCTTGCCTGATATTTCTCTGGCTTTTGCAACATTCTCACTCTTGTAGATTTCATCATCTTCTTCCTCTCCTCCGGGCGATGCCATCAATGGCGTTTTCGGAGTAATTGGCGCTGTTCTAATATCCTCCCTGGGTGTAGTAGAAGCCGCCGCTTTATTATTGGGGGAGGCTTTGTAAGGGGAATTCAAAGCTCGGTCCTGATTCAATGGGCTGTTGTCTACAACTGAATTCAAAGCAGTAGAACCAGACGGCTCTACAAATCTTGATTTAGGCTTGGAGAATGCGGACCTTGCGAGCGATCGACGCCGAGTTAGGGTTTCTGCTGGGATTTTGGGAGGCTTAGTCGGACTCTGACTGAACTTCGAGATTTCTGGAGAAGGGCAGCTCATGAAAGTGGACATCTGCACTTTGGGTTTGAGATTATCCAACTCTGAGAATCCCACATTCGAAAGACTCGATTCTCTCTGCAGAGCGAAAGCTTCCAAATCCTTCGAAGCAGAGATCGAAGTCGAATCTCTGTTCTCCTTGGAACCGTCTTCTTCACCTGAAATCAGCAAAACTACTTCAACTCCATCCGTACCTCTCTTCTCTTTCACATCACTTTCGCCTTGCGCTATAGCTTTTCCGTTAGCATCCATCGAAACCCCAACTCTTAAACAACCTACTCGCTTTCGGTCTCTCAGGTCAAGAACAGTCGTATTTTCAGCATTTCCGGCCAAAAAAATCAGTTTTTTTCTTCAGATCTCCGGCTAATAAATGCTGGAGAAAGCAACACAGAAGCTTTAAATACAAAACAGATCGAATCCCACTTAAACTATCTCATTTTTCATCAAAAAACGTCCTTTTTTTTCGCAGGTATCCGAAAAACCCAGTGATTTGCAGAGAAAGAAAACGAGGGAGCATGTGAAGAAGTAAGGATTAGTTACAGAAAAACGAAATTAAGATTAGAAGTCTGGAGAGAACTTACATGAAACCTTGAGAAGCTAAAATCATGAAAAATTTCTTAAAGAGTTACACTCTTGCAGAAACCAGAGAGAGTTTTGGAGGCGCCATTGCCGTCATTTTCACTTGTGGAGAAGTTGTTAATAAAATTTAAAATTTAAAACCTTAAAGGCTTAAACAAACCAGCGAACGACAATTTCGTTGACAATAAAACCATTGCCTTCTGCTTCTGAGTAAAACTTTGATGACCGACACTCTCATCGAGGCCGATGAAACGCGCAGCAATATGAGCCACGTGGAAAACTCTTAGAGGAGTCCTACCGTACGGGTTTTTGGCCAATCCATTGGTGGACGGACCTACAGACAAAAAATTCGACCTGATTAGTGATATCTAGGCGTTGGATTGGAATTATTTTAATGGGTGTATTTTAACCGTATGAATTTAAGCATTGTTGACCATTATTTGAGGTACAAAGATCCGAAGGTTTGAAATCACTAATCAAGCTGTTTTTTGGTGTGTAGGTCCACCTAAGGATTAGAAAAACATCCATATAGTCAGAGTGCTCTAAGAGTGTGCCACATGGCTCATATTGTGCGCTTTCATCGGCTTCGATGACTGTTACCAAAGTGAGGAAATACTTTTTTGAATTGGAAGTAAGGGTAGCATCGGGATTTAATTTTAAAAAACTATTACAAGCTCTTATGAAAACGCCACGTGTGTTAACATTTAATAAACATGGGTTGCTATTGGGTCACCTGTACGTTGAACACATTTCGACAAGTACCCAGGACAAAAAATTTAATGTTATGTGTACGCTTCAAGTGCATATAGTTTAGTGACAAAAAAATTGATTTCCTGTTGGGTCCTAAAGAGAACTCCACGTGGCGTTTTGGAGGGGAACTTAAACCTTTGAGCATTGCTGATGTCATATTAGCACGGGTGGCATTTCTTTTTTGAGCGTCCCGATAAAAACGTTGTGCAGGTTTACACCGTTGGATTATCCTGGGCAGCATAGTACACGTAACAGGTGGAGCATCCAATATTATGGACCATGGGGACCAGGTTGACGACAGGGGTGGTTTGAATTTGTAAGCAAAAGAGGTAAGACCTTCTTACTTTAAATTGGGGTCACCGTCATTCCCTTGTCCTCATTCAATCTCTTTTTTTTTATTTTTTCGTATTTCTTCGTAGGCAATCAATCTCCTTGACTCATGCCTAAGTTTAGTAACAAGAATGTCCGAAACAGTCCCTTTTCAAACTGTAATTTTACGGTTTAAGTTTAGCTGGCCCGGCCCAAACCGGCTTCCTACGGGTTTTAGATCACTTTCAAGAGTCCACCTTAGTACCTTACCTGACAGCCAGATGTTAGCGAAGCCGCTGACTACCAATGAGTTCTCGACACCTACCCCATTACTTTTTGCCACATAGTCAGGTGCTTTGGCCTTTTGCAATAAAAATTTAAAAAAAAAAAACACTCGTTTGGGTACGTGGCAAAATGCACTCGCCTAGGTGCCAAGAACTCAATGGTTATCAGCCGCGAAGTTGGACTCCACTTTCAATTTTTAAAACAGAAAATTGTAAGAAAAAAATACAAAATTAAATCTATTCGTAGAAAACAATACTTATTTTCAAAAATTACAAAAACGAATACACATAGCCATTCGAATCGGTGTCAACTTTTTCAAAATATAATATCCAAAATGTCCTTTTAGTAGCTGATGGAATCGGCGTCAGATCTAATCTCTCACTGATTCAATCGACGACAGAATTGATTTGGCGCCAATTCAATCGCCGCCAGCTATTGATTGTGGAATTCAACAGTTTTTATAAGTGGTTGTATAAATGAGTTTGGCTCCATTTGCAATGGCGCCAAATCAAATTTGACTCCGTTTGAAACGGAGCCAAAATGGTTTTGGCGCCATTTGCAATAGAGCCAAATTAGTTTTGATTCGGGGTGAGGGTAAAATCGGATTTTATTGAAAAAAGTTGTTTTGGCGCCGAAGGAAATGGCATCAACTTATTGACGCCAATAGAAACGGCTATATGTATTCGTTTTTGCAATTTTTGAAAACAAGTATTGTTTTCTACAAATAGATTTATATCTTTTCACAATTTTCTGTTTTTAAAATTGCACTCCAAACCTAGTAAAACCCCCCCCCCCCCCCCCCCGAAAAAGAAAGGCAAAAAGGAAAAACAAGAGGGCCACGAAACTCATCCCCGCCAACTAAAGGCTATATCCTCAAATCTAACACCCCTTCCTTCTTCATACAACTTGACCCAAATAAAGATAAGATCATGAATCTCCAACGCTAGGGCTTCAAGAGAAGGACATCTACCCTCAAAGACTATATTATTATCCCCTCTCCTTATTCCTTATAAAATAGCTAGCAGGGTAAGAGCCAATAACCTATTCTCGAGATCACCAAATGCTTTGCAACACCAAGCTTAGAACAAATAAATGATCGACCGAAGAGCAGCCTATCTAGAACCAAAATCTCTAACAAACTCAGATTAAGTCGTTGAAGCAACTCTACAATGTAGAAAAAGATGATCGTTGGACTCCCCACTCTCTAAACACATGGGACAATGATCAATCACTCCGATGTCTCAGCTTCATAAGAAGTCAATAGACGTTATTATTTGTGTATTTTTTTTTTAATTACAAATGCCACATTTATTAATTAACTCTGTTGATATTGGACTTTAGATGCGTTTTCTTATACGATTAACAGCACTTGATCACACGTATCACGAGGACCATTTTTTGGAGGAAAAGCCTGCGAAATTAGCTAAATTAGTAAGACCCTAGGCACTTCAAATTAGGGCCACCCCTTGTTTTTAATCAAAGTCGTTGTTAACATCCAAGAAAAGTGAACTTATCAACCCCGTCAATGTTGTAGGCTGAGAAAATCATTTTTTTTTTTTTGGGTTCTTAATTCAATTAATTTTCCATGGGGGTAGGGCTAAAATGCCCTAAATTTTTTGAAGCACCGAATCGACCGGGATGATACCTTGAGCTAATTTCCAGATGAAAATCGTAATTTTAATAGGCACATTTTTATGCCATACCCATTTCGCCAAATACCACTGAGGATTTTTTGCTCTACAACTATTATAAGCTAACTTGATAGTAAAATCGCCATGACTAGAAAGAAGCCAAATCCGCCTCTCTTCATCCTCACCATTAGCGAAAAGACTACTCTCATAATTAGTGGTGATATCATCCACATTTTCCTGCCTCAGAGGCACAAGCAAAAAATTTCTTTCTGTCACTTCAAAAAGCGTAATATTCCTATCCCGGATGTCATCAGTATGCACTTTATCAGCTATAGGCCCATTACCCGACCAATTATCAAATCAGAAACTCATATGCCCCTCCTTAATCAACCAGGAAGAGTAATGTCTAATGAAATCCAATGCCTTCAAAGAGTCTCTCCACATCTGCATAGTTCTCCCTCTAGGCGCTTCCAAACGGTCGAGACTTGCATTTCTCAAATACTTATCATGCATAAACTGAGCCCACAAAGATTTATTGGATGAGATATTCCACATTCTCTTCATCCAAAAGCATTCCATAACCTCATAAATGTCTCTGACACCAAGCCCACCTTCTTGAACCGGTTTGCAGATATTTTTCCATGCAACCCATTTCTTTTTCACCTGCCCTTCATGCTCCCCCCAGAAAAAATTAGAGAAAATTTTTTCGAGCTTAACCATGACAGCTTTAGGAACCGAGGTGGCTGATAGCAAGTATATAGGCATACTAAAGAGGGAATGACGAAGCAGAATAAGCTTACCACATTGCGACAGTAGTCGAAATTTTCATCCGGCCACTTTCTTCTGGATTTTATTCATCAAGTCATTAAAGTAGTTTATCTTCATCCTACCATCATAAATAGGGACTCCGAGATAAATGAACGGAAGCTTCTTGTGCAAAAAATTAGTGCGCCTTTTGATAATCTCTATTATATCTGAAGAGGTATTGAAATGCATAGCAAAAGAACTTTTACTAGTATTAACCTGTTGACCAAAACAAGTACAGTAATGCTCAAGAAACGTCATACATCCTTCAATCGAAGATTTTCTCCCATTCAAAAAAATGGCCAAATCATCTGCATACATAAAGTGAGTGATGGGAGTACAGTTCCTCAAGGTATGATAGTAACCAATTTTACCAGTTTCAAACTGGATGTTCAGACATCTACTCAGCACCTCTAAGTACAATATGAAAAGATATGGGGATAGAGGGTCACCCTGTCTGAGACCTCACTCACTGGTCTCCAAACCCAAATCTCTTGAGCACCATCTTTGGTTGATACATGGTTGATTGATACATGGGACTCACATGGGGTGTGAACGACCTAAATATTTTGAAACATTGATTGTGTGCGACCTGTTACATTCTTTCAGGCCTGGTAACCCATCAATAGTGATCCACACCTTGGTACACCTACACACCAAAAATCAGCATGATTGATGATTTCTAGCCGTTAGATATGAGCACTTGTTCTTCATGTGCTTCATTAACAGGACTATAGGTTGGTTTCAAGCCCATGATAATAAAAAAAAAAAACAAATCCAATGGCTAGATAACATTAATCATGCTGATTTTTAGTGCGTGGGTCCGCCAAGGTATGGACCAACCATTGATAGAATGATTGGGCCCAAAAGACCACTCCACGTGGCGCTTTGAGTGACTCCTGTATCAAAATTTTGATACAGAATTCTGTATCATAGATGTTGAATGAAGACACAGAGAGAGCATAAAGTATATATATATATATATCCATATAGAATTCCAACCTAATAAAAGCACAATTGCATGTGTGTTTCCTATGAAAAGAAGACAATGATACATAGAAGCATATAAAATTAAGCTCCATAAACCCATCAAACAGACAAAGTTCCAAGTCCCTTGAGCTTCTATCAATATCATCATGGGGTACGTGTTCAAAGTTTCTCCTTTGCATCTTCCTCTTTCTGCCCCCATTTCTTCTCTCCTCATGCACCCGTTGACCATAAAATCAAGCCTTTAGTTGTATTTTTTTTGGGAATTTGAACATCCAGATGCATCATGTATAAACTAGGGAAGAAAGGAACATACTTGAAGCAAATTAAGTGAATTTCTTGATTCATGGAGAAATCATCAACGTCTGCCAGTCATTGGTGATGTTGATGCTGAACCGACATAGCTAATAACCTGAACTTCTTGAGGCAAAAGATTATATTTAATAGAGAGCTCTTCAAATATTTTCTTCATCTCTAAGACTAATTCGGATCGTCTGCTGTTTTTCTCTCCGAAGTTCTGATGGTTCATGGTGTGAGTAACATAGACACCCATCTTCATCGTGTGCACGTTCTCGATCTCGTTCACCATTACGTCGTGATCAGGATGCCAATATTGCAGATTCTTCTCTATGTACCTGAAGCCCCCCCCAACCAACGCTAATTATCCATCAAAGAATTAAGAAAAGTTAAACAAAGAAACACTACATAGAAGTTGAATCCCAAATAAATAATGACTGAGATCCTGCATGGTGGAGTACGTAAAACTTTGATGACTGGCCCTGTCATCGGTAACGATTACAGGGCTGCAGTCCTCGGCACGTGGATTTTGTACGGTCGAACCACCTCGGACTCACCACACACCTACCCAGGTAAGTGTTTTTTAAGGTGTCTTTTTTAATTCAGGGTCGCAAAAAGCACTCGAGTACACCCTAGGTACATGTGTGGTGAGGCCGAGGTGGTTCGACCGTACAAAATCCACGTGCCGAGAACTGCCTCCCTGTCATCACCGCCGATGACGGCCGCCCCATCATCAAAGTTTTACTCCTACATGTTGCATGCCTTCTTAGCTATGTTGCAAGGACTCTTCAAACCAGCAGGCGAGTCACGGTGTCCTTACGTGTGGTCACAGATTCAGACACCAACTCGCCTTGAACTCTTCAGAATTTCTTTAAAGAAAATAAATATTCGATATAAGAATAGGCTTTTGCTTCAAAGATTTGGTAAAAACTCTACCCAAATATTTTGCCGAGGCTCGTTGTTATAAAATAGAAATAAATTAATAATTAAATATTCAATAGAATCCCTATTTTTTGGGATTTGTCGAATCCGACACCTCGTATTTGTGTCAACTCCGACACACGTGTCCGTGTCCATGTCCATGCAACACAACTTCTTAGTTTTAGTATTGGATATTTTGAGCAAAGAAAACAACTAAGCATTAACACATTATGTTTAATTAACAACAGAAGTACTTAATTTCTCATACTATATACCTATGTTCTAAAACTCGTAACTCAGACTCGACTCGGAAGTCCATTGGGTCGAGTCACCTCAAAGACTCGGGAGTCGACTTAGCGAGTCATTAAATTAATTATTAAATATTTAAATATATAAAATTAATATTTATTTAAAAAACTTTGAAAAATTATAAAATATAGTAAAAAAAATTAGAAATAAAAAAAAATTTTAATTTTGAGTTGACTCGGCCGAGTTTCTGAATCAACTCGACGAGGCATGCAAATCCAAGTTTGTATGCCATGTCGACTCGGTGAGTTTTAAAACATAGCTATATACTGCTTGATACGAGACTAGGAAATAGAAAGTAGAGATTATAACATACGTTTTAACTCTATCTTTTAGAGCTTCAATACTCTCCACTGAAGTTGAAGCATCAACAGAGAACTCTACAGCATCACCCATGTCTGGGCTTCTATAGAAATTGCTGATAGGTTTGGTAGCCAACACTGCATTTGGATAGTATATTTTCTCATTGTCATATCTCAGGAAGACTGTTGTCAAAATGTTCATCTCTTCAACGACCATCTGCAAGGTTAAATCTTATCAACCACAGTCTTAACCAAGTAAATACAATCATGGTTCAAAGAATTGGGCGATACAAGCTTGGTATCACCCGTATATATTATTCCGAAACCGAACAATACTTCATCTTATGTCTAAATTTGCACTGCATCTTCATTTCAGTTTCACAAAGTTCTGTCCGAAATCGAACTATACTTCCGATACGTTTCGGTATTCCCCATCATGCATGAATACACAAGAAGTAAATAAGATTAGATTTTGTAGGGAATTACCTGAACTCCATCGATGATACAACGATCACCAACATCGAACGGGTGCACAGCAAATACAAATATGATTGCTTCAAATATAGTCTTGGCAGTGTTTCCAAACGTGAAACCAACCAGTAATGTCTGCGATGAGATAAAAACGATCACTTGGGTCGTTAAGAGTCCCATAATAAGAAGCCCCACAACAAATATCACAACAGTCACAGCCCCGTTTATAATTTTGTTCAACTGCTTAACAGCGGTTTTGGTGTCGTTTAAGGAATGTGCTAGCGATTTACGTTCGAGGTAGACCTTCACCTGCATATAAAGAACCAGGAAAACTATCATCCATAAGTGTCCAGAAATGAACAATTTTCTTAATCAGATCTATAATGGTGAACTCGTGTTCATGTTTCAGAACAGATTTCTGTTTGGCGTTGACGTTTGCCTGTCTAACTTCATGGTAAGGCCAGTTTCAATCTTTTGTCATTCTCTGATAAAATTTCATTAATCCATAGAAAGAACAAAGGTGGGAAATGAAGAGGAGGAGGAGGAGAATAGGAAGAGGGAACCCAAGCTTAGTCACCAAACACCAACCTACAACCAAAGAAAATTTTCTTTGCGTTGCTGTCTCCATATTTTGTCTATCATGGATTTGAAACTAACATTTCTACCTCAATCAATGACTAGAAGAATCAGGATTTGCGAACAAAATGCAGTAGTAATCAGATGAATTTTTCTAGTCTGAAAAGAAAATTTTGAGATTTTGGAAAATGGAAGAAGAAATTAAGGAAGAAACACAACCAAACAGATATCTTACCACCCAGTTCCTCAAAGCCGACTTCTTAATCTTTCCAGTCCCCACAGCTCCTTCAAATAGTGGGAACACATTATCCACCTCCTCCTCACTCAAGAATCTAAGGAGGTCCTCCTCGTCGATGTACCTAGCTCACAGACAGAAGTGAAAGTGTTAAAAATCTCTGAAAAATCCATGGCCAAAACATTTAAAGCACTTTCAAAGATCTCCTCACTTGCTACCAGGTTTGGCAACATTCCTGAAAATCTGAAAAGCAGCAACCTTCGCTTCCCACTCAGTAGTAATCTCCTTATCTTTCTGCTCACCTCCCTCATCATCAATTTGATCGATCGTATTCGAGATCGTGGACAAACCTGAAGTAGTTATCACATTAACTAACCCCTTCATGGTCCAAGCAGACACCTTCTCTTGCTTCATCTTATGAAGCTTACCTACATCAATCACTTGTTTCTCCTCCCCTCTTTTTCCTTTCTTCATGCTCCAGAAACTTAACTGCCCTGTACGCTTTGCACTCCCAACCCTCTCTCCTAACTCCATCAATGGAGGCCCCGAAATGGTCCGAAGAACATACTGATGGAAGATTGATTCTTGAATCTTGTCAAAGAACTTATTGACATGGAAAGAAGCAGCTGAAATTTTTCCCAAGAGAGTCTTCACCAGCCATATAACAGACCCAGTCAGAAGAGAAGCAAGAATCCTAGAGACATAATTCAGAATCTTGCTAGCGTTTTCCGATCGTTTGATCCCTCTGTGGAACAACAAAACCCATGTAAGAAGAACCAAACCTAACCAAATGCAGACCTGAACGCTATTCTTCAACCCTTGAACAAAATATAGAACCTTCTTCCTGAACAAGAAGTTCCGCTCGATCAAGAAAACCAAAACATAAATAAACCACTCCGCAACCAGTCGACCACTGACAATTACCAGTACCAACACACACCATTTCCAAATCTCCAACCCCCATATCATGGAATGGTGCAAGCTATGAGCAGTTAAGCTAGCTATTAAACGCCCCACAATGCATACTGACACAATCCACTCAATCAAAATCCTAACTCTCAATCTCTTGCTCGATATTTCTCTCACTTTTGCAACATTCACACTTCGGTAGATTTCATCATCTTCTTCCTCTCCTCCGGGAGACGCCATCAATGGCGTTTTCTGAGTAATTGGCGTCGTTCTAATATCTCCCAGGGTGTATTAGAAGCTGCCTCTTTATTATTGGGGGAAGTCCTGAAAGGCGAATTCGAAGCTTGATCAGCTTGGTCCTGAATCATTGAGCTGTTCTCTTCAACCGAATTCAAAGCAGTAGGACCGGACGGCTCTACAAATCTTGATTTCGGCTTGCAGAATGCGGACCTTCCGAGACGCCGAGTTCGGTTGGGAGGCTTAATCGAACTCTGACTGAACTTCAAAATCTCTGGAGAAGAGGAGCTCATGAAAGTGGACATCTTTACTCTGGATTTGAGACTATCCAACTCTGAGAATCCATCATTCGAGAGATTCGAATCTCTCTGCGGAGCGAAACCTTCCAAATTCTTCGGAGCAGAGATTGAACTCGAATCTCTGTTTTTCTTGGAAGCGTCTTCTTCACCTGAAATAACCAAAACTACTTCTCCTTTCGCTATAGCGTCCATCGGAACCCAACTCTTAAACACCAAAACCTACTCGCTTTCAGTCTCTCAGGCCAAGAACAGTCGTAATTTAAACCATGTCTAGCAAAAAAAATCAGTTTTTTTCTTCAGATCTCCGGCTAATAATTGCTGGAGAAAACAACACGGAAGCTTTAAATACAAAACAGATATGAAGCTTTAGATTAGATGACACACAAAAGATTTGAGTAAAACAATCAAACATAAACAAGTTGTCTTTTTTCTTACAGTAGCTTCTCTTTCTCAGGTGGATATTTCAGAACGAAAGGTCTGAAATTTTGCAGGTTTCCGGAAAAAAACATAGTGATTCGCAGCGAAAGAAAACGAAAGATCGAGCACGTGAAGAAGTAACGAATCAACGATTGCGAAGTAAATCCTCATATAAGAGTGGAAAAATCTCGAAAAGACTTAAATTTTGGAGAGAACTTACATGAAATCTAGAGAAGCAGCTTGGATTTCGAGAAACAGATCTACCCGCCAAAACAGTGTGTTGAAATCATGAAAACGAAGAAACAGGGGAGCTGTTTGTGAAAGAGTTGCAGAAATTAGAGAGAGTTTGCTGGCGCCATTTCTGAAAGGAATTTGAAGAAAGGGTCGTGATGTAATATGGTAGACCTGACGCATTTGGCGTCAGGTTGAGACATTTTTGTTACTGACCTCTGATCTCTGGACCACTAACCGCATGGATGTTTAGCACACTCCTTGGTAGATATTCACACCAAAAATTAGATTGTTTGATGATTTGTAGCCATTGGATTTAGTACCCACCCAATGGGTGAATCCGACGGCTATATTCACTTCTTAAAAAGTGCTAAAATATAATAGCTAGAGATTACCAACGAAGGTTATTTTCGACTAAGGGCCTGTTTGGTAATGCACCGCGGCGGGCAAATAAAATATTTAGCCCCACAAATATTCGCCCGGCTGCGTTTGGCAGCCACTCGCCCTCGCCGAATATTTAGCCGGGCCCACATATTTGCCCTCCGCGGCGGGAGAACATTTGATCACCCCCCGCCCCCCCCCCTAATATTTTCATGCGAAAATTTTCTCACCGAAAAATCACTATTTTCAATAAAAATTAATTTTTTAATATATAAAAAAGATAAAAATAAATTTTTTTTTATTCTTTGACATAATATGTGGTTCCCGCATTCGCCCAACCTATTTTTGACTTACTTTGATATGTGGGACCCACTCAAATTGAAAGAAAATGAAATAAGCTGAAGTGAGCTAGCTCATATGCGTACCAAACATTGTTAAATATTCTATGAGTAAATATTTAGCCAAATTAATATTCGCCTGGCTAAATATTCGCCGTGGAAACTCTTTTTCTCACGTACCAAACAGGCCTTAAAACTTCTATCACAGCGTCCCGTCAGATGCTTCTGACACAATGAAAATCACAGCCCATGTAGCACACACTTAGTGGACGCTAACCGTATGGATGCTTGGCCAGTCCCTCCGTTGACCTCTAAACCGAAAACCAGCCAGATTAGTTATTTCTAAGCGATTCGATTGAAGTTATTTTCATGGGTTGATTTTAACGGTAAGAATCCGATCATTATTGAGCGTTATTTGGGTGCAAAGATGCAAAGGTTATAAATAACTATTCACGCTGATTTTTGGTTTAAAGGTTCGCTGAGGTTCTGGCCAAACATCCATACGGTCAGCGTCCACTGCGAGTGTGCCATCTGGCCTATGATTTTCATTGGGACAGAAGCATCTGTCAAAACGCAGTGATAGAAGTTTTACTTCTAAACCTTTATTCTTGCTATCAGTCAGTCAGTGGGCCCAAAGGGCAGTGAGTAACAAAAGTTGCTCTACCTGACGTCAAATGACGTCAGCAAATTTTCTGACAGCCCATAAATTAGCCACGTGGAACACTATGAAAGGAAGCTGACCGTATGGATGTTTAGCAATCCCTAGGCGGACTACAGACCATAACTAGCCTGATTAGTGATTTCAAACCTTTGGGTATTTGTAACCCCCAAATAATCGTCTATAATGCTCAAGTTCCACCGTTAAAATCAATCAATGAAAAAACGACTCTAATCCAACGCTTAGAAATCACTTACGAGGCTTATTCATGGTATCTAGGGTTGAGCCAAACATCCATACGGTCAAAAATCTCTGTGAGCGTTCAGTAACTTTGCTAACCGCCAGCGGTCAACAAAGTTCTACTCTTTTTCTTAAAGAAATCAAATTCTGCTATTTTCACTGGTGCAGAGTAGAGTCTGCGAAGTACTCATTTACCTAAAGAAATCAAATTTTATCGTTTCATTGGTGCAAGTAGAGTCGGCGGACTACTCATTTCCTTAAAGAAATCACATGCTGTCGTTTTCACTAGAATCGAGTCGGCAGTCAGCAAAGTTACACATTTTTACCTTAGGGTGGTCGTCGTGACAAGAAGGTTTACCTGAGAGTTTTTCAAGGAAAAAGATGTAACAAGGTACGCCTGAAACTGTAGCAAATGTGGAAGCGCGATTTTTGTTACTCACCACTGTCATCTGGGCCCACTGACGGCAAGGATGTTTATCCCACCCCTTGGTGGCTATACACACCAAAAATCACCTTGCTTGGTAATCTATAACCATTAGATTTTAGCATTTTTTAGAACTTTTAAGGCGTTCTTATAGCCGTTGAATGCAACCATTTTTTGGGTACTAAATCCAACGGCTAAAAATCATTAAACAAGCTGATTTTTTTGGTACGAATGTCTATTAAGGGGTGGGCTAAACATCCATGCGGTCAGTGGGTCCAGATGGCAGCGGTGACTACCAAAAATGCCAGGTATACCTTGTTACATCACGACCCTTTTTTCAAATGCGGAAGCGCATTTTTGTTACTCGCCGCCGCCATCTGGGCCCACTGACCGCTTGGATGTTTAGACCACCCCTTAGTAGATATGCATCCCAAAAATCAGCTTCTTCGACGAAATTAGCCGTTGGTTTTAGCACTCAAAAACATGTTCAATTCAACGGTTATAAACACGTTTAAAAAATGTACTAAAATCTAATGGTTAGAAATTACCAATCAATGCGATTTTTGGTGTGTATATCCACCAAAGGGTGGGATAAACATCCATGCAGTCAGTGGCCCAAATGACATTGGTGAATAACAAAAATCGTGCTTCCGCATTTGAAAAAGTTTCAGGTATAACTTATTACATCTTTTTCCTTTTCGTTAAAGAAATCAAATTCTCTGGTTTCCATTGGTGTAGAGTAGAGTTCAAACCAACCACCCAACTAAACTTTGGTTGATGATAAAACCATTGACATCTAGGCTCCCTATGTTGCCCACAATAAGTTTTCTAGAAATGACTTTTGCATGTAAGGCTTTCTATGGTGATCAACAAAAAATTTTATAGTAGGAAAAAAAAAAAAACTTATACATCGGAAAGTGTAAACATAAAATTAAAATTTTATAACATTTATATGCAAAAATAATTTCTAGATATTTTATTTAGAGCAACTCTCTATACAAACCCTAAATTTCATAAATTTTTTTTTCTCTTTATTTGCTTGAAAACAGACGGTAAAAAAAAAATTGTTTTTTGTTTTGTTGTCTTGGGCTCCTTGGAAGCCAAGTTCTTATCAAGTAATAAGAAATATTTTTTAATAAGTTACGAGTTTATCCAGAGCAATACCCAATTCTTACATCTGGTGGTAGAGCCAACATGGAGATCATGTTGGACAATCCAACCACTTAGTGCGTTTGGATTATGTATATAATATAATATATATTATTTTATACATCTCATATGTAAATTTGTAGATTTGTATCATTCACGCTATTGATCCTGTTAATGTCGTGATTCAAATTCTACAATATTTTTTGATGTTTTTGTTTTTGTTTTAAGAAATAAAAAATAATATAAAAATATTTATAAAATATGAATAGTTTTAGAATATATGTTTACGTAACCTATTGTCGTTTGGTTATACATATAATTTATTTAAATACAATATAAAGTTTTTGTCTGCTTTTTGATGAATTTTTCTTTTTTAATAAAATTTTTAACGAATATATAATACATTTCTCATTTTTGTAGTTTTTATTAATTTTATAGTTTTTATTATTTTTATAGTTTAATTAATATATAATAATTTTCATTAAATTTAATAAATGGTATAATATTTTTTTAATTGGTTGTGTGAACGTCATGTTCCATATCACTCAGTTTTGAGCCGTAGAATACCTTGAATGATAAATGTATATAATGTCTCATTCAGAAATGAGAGGCCAAACTTGTAATTCTATAAAAATCAAGGCTTTGAACATGTAATTCTTGAAAAATGGATCCTCCCAAACACACAAATTTGTAATTCCAAGAATTACAAATCCAAATCCTAGTTACCTAATAGACCCTTGGATAGTTAAGGAAAGGGTCCCCAAATAGGATAAAGAGATAAAATAAAATTCTATTTTGTTTTTGTTTTTATTTTTATTTTTCCTTTAAGGCCGTGTTTGATTACCAAGTGGGAAAATTACATTTTCCTTAGGAAAACACAATTGTCCATTATTAGATAGCCAGTATAAATCTGTATAATTTTTCCT
Source organism: Euptelea pleiosperma (assembly GCA_035048495.1). NCBI lineage: Eukaryota > Viridiplantae > Streptophyta > Magnoliopsida > Ranunculales > Eupteleaceae > Euptelea > Euptelea pleiosperma. Next base: position 31,966,559 of record CM068549.1, on the reverse strand, counting down.
AACAAGCCATTTAAATCTGGATAATTTTCCTACTAAGCCTGGAATTCATTTCCCAACAGATAGGTGAGAATTCATTTCCACCAGAAAATACACCTTTATTTCCTCATATGATTGAAATATGTGTTCTCAGTTGCAATCAATTAATCATTTAAGGCATATCCCAAATGTATTTTCTTGGGAAAAATTTTCATGCAAACAAACACGGCCTAAGTGTTTTAAATCTAAAGTGAATTGGCTTGTGAGTAGCACAATACATCTGGTAACCAATAAAAACTTACCAACTAGCTACGTAACATGAGTTATAGGAACAAGATACCTAATGGCATCATGACTCTGAGATACTTAATGGCATCACAACTCTTTGTGAAAACGACAAATGTATCCATAAACATGGGTTGTTATTGGGTCACCTATCATTGGACATTTAAAGCCTCAATTTGTTATGAGCTAAGTTGTTAAGGTTTATCAAGTTTGAGGTCCTCAGAAGCATACCACGTGTGGCATGAGGAGCATACAACATTATTTGAATTTGTAAGACCTTTCTACTTCTTTAAATTAGGGTCATCGTCATTCTTGTTGACTCACCAAAGTTTAGTTACTGGAACCATCCACATAGGGTGACGGTCCCACTTCGATTTGAGTGTAGATCTACAGTCAGAGCGCACTTTCAAAAGATTTTTAGATCACATTTGAGAGTGTGTACAACAAACCCAATCAAGTACAACCCATTAATATCAAGAAAAACACCCAGCTCCACTTCTCCATAGATATTTATGAGTTGTTGCGTTAGGGTAAGCTAAAAAAATCGCAATAAGCCAGTAGTTTTTAAGCACTTACAAAAAAATTGCGTTTCGTAAAACTTAAAAAGTACTTTTTAAAAGCCTAATAACCTCCTAAATCACCATAAGCATGAGGCATTTTTAAACGACTTCTGCTAATTGCTTTGTGGGACTCCCTTCTTAAAAATTTATTTATAAGTTGATTCTTAATAATTTTAATATATACCAAAACATTTTTTTTTGCTTTAGCCACTAAAAAAGTGCTTTTGTTACCAAATACAATAGAAGGACGTTTTAATAAAAGAAACACTTTTCTTGTACAGTTATCAAACGGCCAAAACATATTAACTCAAGTACTTTACATGTAAGGGCTATTGAGTAAGCACTAAAGAAAAGTTTTAAGCCTACCTAAATGCAATAAGCCATCTTTTAGTGATTTACAAGCACTTAATCGAAAAACTATGCATTTGGTAAAATTTAAAAAGTACTTTTTAAAATCCAATAAGCTCCCAAATCGCCGTACTAAGAGGTCATTTGGCAACCCAAAAAAAAGTAACAAAGTAAAAAAGATAGTTTGGATGTCTCCCGTATTTTAACTTTTGAGAAGTTAAAAAGTGTAGCTAAAATTTTTAGCTTCTAACTTGTGGGAATAGTTACTTCTAATAAATTAGGTGCTCTCCCGACAATTTTCTATCAAAAAAATGGAGCTGGTCTCCCTCTCCCTCTCCTCCCTAGAATCCTAGCAAGTGTTCGGGATAGATAGATCTTCGTTGCCGGTGAGGTAGTGACTCTCTCTCTCTCTCTCTCTCTCTCTCTCTCTGTGTGTGTGTGTGTGTGTGTGTGTGTGTAAATCTTCGTCTCTCCTCCTCTGCATGTTTGTTTCTCTCTCTCTCTCATCTCTTCTCTGTTTCGCTCTTCTCTGCTCCCCTCTATCTCTCTTTCTCTCTCCATCTCCTATGCATCTCCATCTCTCCTCTGCATGTCCTTGTCTCTCTCTTTATCTAACCTCTCTTCTCCATTTCTCTCTTCCTCTGTTCTCAATAACCCACATCGGATTAGGGTTTGTTTCAACAAACAAGAATATTATTTTTGGTATGGATATGGGCGTGGATCCTGTTGTATGATAATTTTTGTCAATTTATAATTAAAAAAAAAAAACAATATAATTCTATTGTATAAGGGTCACCCATTGTATAAAATGATTTTTTTTTGTCAAATCAATACAAACTGAGTTTATGACTTTTTAACTTATAAGTTAGTGCTTTGCCAAACTAACTTCTAACTATTCTGGAAGTTAGAAGTCGACTAGTAATTTCTACTATAAGTAGAAGTGTTTCTACTTCTCGTTCCCAAATAACCTAAATTCTCTTGCAGGAAGTCGTTTTTAAAAAAATTCCTTTACAAGTTTACCCTTAATTTTTTTGATAATATCAAAACTACCCTTTTATAACAAAACTTTTTTTTCTTTTAACTACAAAAAAAACATCTTTTTTACCAAACACCATTGAAGGACTTTTATAGAAAACTAGTAGTTGCACGTGGAGAGTTAGAGGTTGACTAAGGATATGTACATTAATGAATTTTATAAGATGGCCACGAGTAAATCTACATCCATACTTTTAGAAGTATGATGTTATGCGAGCAAAAGGTTTCAACTCACCAAAAAGAAGAATTTCTGTCTTTGAATTTTTAATGCATTAAGATGGAAGGAAAGTACATCAACACTTAAAATCTTGAACGTTAAAGAATTGGGATTAAGCTAGTAACGATCCCCAAAGATTGAATGTGTACAATTAACCTAGTTTCCTATTTCCTTAATCAAATTAATTATTTATTAGTTGCAATCACTTCACCAACGCAATAGTCAATCCAACTCTGAAGATAAGTTCTCAAGGTAATTGTCTTTGTTTAGGCATTTAGCCATGCCAATTCAGTGCGAAATAACAACAGTCAAGATGAGTTCTTCCACTAATCGTCTTTCATTAGGCAGTTAGGCGGAGCAATTCAATGGCAATCAGCAACACAAGCCTTTTTGATGTTCAATGTCTAGACAATTGGATGTTCTACGAGATTTGTATAATGTGAATCCCGGGGACCATAAGAGGACTGGACCTAGGGATGATGATAACACTGCCCCATCTTGTTTTGGTCCAATTTGGGCGGCATCATATGTGATAATGGTGCTACCACTCCTCATTACCTGGCTAATTAGAAAATTAATGTTGATTCATTTCTTATGTGTAAGCCTATTATTGCTATAATCATGATGCCAAGTCAATAAAATGATTAATGAGTAGTTTAGAGCACGGTTTAAAGGCGGCCGTTTTAACGGTTAAACGGACTGGGGGAGTTACCATTTAAATGGATTGAAACGGTCAAGGGTAAAAATGGAAAAAAAATGGAATTTAACGGAAAAAATAGAAAAAATGGCGCTGAAATTCAAATTTTGAAATTTGAAAATTAAAAAAAAAAGAAATTTAACGGAATTTAATGGAATTAAACGGATTTAACAGCCGTTTTTTTCACAAAATTTTACAGAATTTAACGGATGTTTAAACGATTTTAACGGCCGTTAAAAAAAATGGCCGTTAAATTCAAGTGTTAAAACGGTTTTAACTGAAACGGGCTTGGGGCGTTACCATTTAAACGCCTATTTTTTAAACCATGGTTTAGAGCATGGTTTAGAAAACAGCCGTTATAACTGATTTGGACCTCCCCCATTACATTATGTACCGTATAACAGCCATTGCAACGTTTTTTTGGAACTATGACCCAAACAAAAAAAAGGTGCCAAGGTAGATGATGACTTGAAGCAACTCTTCCCAAAGATTAAGGGGGCGTTTGGGAAAACAAAAATAAGTAACTTATTGACTTTTATAAGCCAAAATACACTAACAGGCGGTGAGTGGGAGCCGACCTAGAATGTAGGATTCACATATTATGCGGATTACAAGGTCTACTTGATAGTAGATTACAGGACAATGTGGAGCCCACGTGGCATATGGAACCCACTTGATCTTTGGTTGATTGATACATGGGGTGTGAACGACCTAAATATTGTGAAACATTGATTGTGTGCAACCTGTTAATTTCTTTCAAGCCTAGTAACCCATCAACAGTGGTCCACACCTTGGTACACCTACACACCAAAAATCAGCATGATTGATGATTTCTAGCCGTTAGATATGAGCACTTGCTCTTCATGTGCTTCATTAACAGGACTATAGGTTGGTTTCAAGCCCATGATAATAAAAAAAAAAAAAAAAAGACAAATCCAATGGCTAGATAACATTAACCATGCTGATTTTTAGTGCGTGGGTCCGCCAAGGTATGGACCAACCATTGATAGAAGGATTGGGCCCAAAAGACCACTCCACGTGACGCTTTGAGTGACTCCTGTATCAAAATTTTGATACAGAATTCTGTATCATAGATGTTGAATGAAGACACAGAGAGAGCATAAAGTATATATATATATATAGAATTCCAACCTAATAAAAGCACAATTGCATGTGAGTTTCCTATGAAAAGAAGACAAAGATACATAGAACCATATAAAATTAAGCTCCATAAACCCATCCTTAAGCTTCTATCAATATCATCATGGGGTACGTGTTCAAAGTTTCTCCTTTGCATCTTCCTCTTTCTGCCCCCATTTCTTCTCTCCTCATGCACCTGTTGACCATAAAATCAAGCCTTTAGTTGTATTTTTTTTGGGAATTTGAACATCCAGATGCATCATGTATAAACTAGGGAAGAAAGGAACATACTTGAAGCAAATTAAGTGAATTTCTTGATTCATGGAGAAATCATCAACGTCTGCCAGTCATTGGTGATGTTGATGCTGAACCGACATAGCTAATAACCTGAACTTCTTGAGGCAAAAGATGATATTTAATAGAGAGCTCTTCAAATATTTTCTTCATCTCTAAGACTAATTCGGATCGTCTGCTGTTTTTCTCTCCGAAGTTCTGATGGTTCATGGTGTGAGTAACATAGACACCCATCTTCATCGTGTGCACGTTCTCGATCTCGTTCACCATTACGTCGTGATCAAGATGCCAATATTGCAGATTCTTCTCTATGTACCTGAAGCCCCCCCCAACCAACGCTAATTATCCATCAAAGAATTAAGAAAAGTTAAACAAAGAAACACTACATAGAAGTTGAATCCCAAATAAATAATGACTGAGATCCTGCATGGTGGAGTACGTAAAACTTTGATGACTGGCCCTGGCATCGGTAACGATAACGATTACAGGGCTGCAGTCCTCGGCACGTGGATTTTGTACGGTCGAACCACCTCGGACTCACCACACACCTACCCAGGTAAGTGTTTTTTAAGGTGTCTTTTTTAATTCACTGGGGTTGGTGGCAAAAAGCACTCGAGTACACCCTAGGTACATGTGTGGTGAGGCCGAGGTGGTTCGACCGTACAAAATCCACGTGCCGAGAACTGCCTCCCTGTCATCACCGCCGATGACGGCCGCCCCATCATCAAAGTTTTACTCCTACATGATGCATGCCTTCTTAGCTATGTTGCAAGGACTCTTCAAACCAGCAGGCGAGTCACGGTGTCCTTACGTGTGGTCACGGATTCAGACACCAACTCGCCTTGAACTCTTCAGAATTTCTTTAAAGAAAATAAATATTCGATATAAGAATAGGCTTTTGCTTCAAAGATTTGGTAAAAACTCTACCCAAATATTTTGCCGAGGCTCGTTGTTATAAAATAGAAATAAATTAATAATTAAATATTCAGTAGAATCCCTATTTTTTGGGGTTTGTCGAATCCGACACCTCGTATTTGTGTCAGACTCCGACACACGTGTCCATGTCCATGCAACACAACTTCTTAGTTTTAGTATTGGATATTTTGAGCAAAGAAAACAACTAAGCATTAACACATTATGTTCAATTAACAACAGAAGTACTTAATTTCTCATACTATATACCTATGTTCTAAAACTCGTAACTCAGACTCAACTCAGAAGTCCATTGGGTCGAATCACCTCAAAGACTCGAGAGTCGACTTAGCGAGTCATTAAATTAATTATTAAATATTTAAATATATAAAATTAATATTTATTTAAAAAACTTTGAAAAATTATAAAATATAGTAAAAAAAATTAGAAATAAAAAAAACATTTAATTTTGAGTCGACTCGGCCGAGTTTCCAAATCAACTCGACGAGGCATGCAAATCCAAGTTTGTATGCCATGTCGACTCGAAAAATGATCGAATCGAGTCGACTCGGTGAGTTTTAAAACATAGCTATATACTGCTTTGATACGAGACTAGGAAATAGAAAGTAGAGATTATAACATACGTTTTAACTCTATCTTTTAGAGCTTCAATACTCTCCACTGAAGTTGAAGCATCAACAGAGAACTCTACAGCATCACCCATGTCTGGGCTTCTATAGAAATTGCTGATAGGTTTGGTAGCCAACACTGCATTTGGATAGTATATTTTCTCATTGTCATATCTCAGGAAGACTGTTGTCAAAATGTTCATCTCTTCAACGACCATCTGCAACGTTAAATCTTATCAACTACAGTCTTAACCAAGTAAATACAATCATGGTTCAAAGAATTGGGCGATACAAGCTTGGTATCACCCGTATATATTATTCCGAAACCGAACAATACTTCATCTTATGTCTAAATTTGCACTGCATCTTCGTTTCAGTTTCACAAAGTTTCGTCCGAAATCGAACAATACTTCCGATACGTTTCGGTATTGCCCATCATACATGAATACACTAGAAGTAAATAAGATTAGATCGATTTTGTAGGGAATTACCTGAACTCCATCAATGATACAACGATCACCAACATCGAACGGGTGCACAACAAATACAAATATGATGGCTTCAAATATAGTCTTGGCAGTGTTTCCAAACGTGAAACCAACCAGTAATGTCTGCGATGAGATTAAAACGATCACTTGGGTCGTTAAGAGTCCCATAATAAGAAGCCCCACAACAAATATCACTACAGTCACAGCCCCGTTTATAATTTTGTTCAACTGCTTAACAGCGGTTTTGGTGTCGTTTAAGGAATGTGCTAGCGATTTACGTTCGAGGTAGACCTTCACCTGCATATAAAGAACCAGGAAAACTATCATCCATAAGTGTCCAGAAATGAACAATTTTCTTAATCAGATCTATAATGGTGAACTCGTGTTCATGTTTCAGAACAGATTTCTGTTTGGCGTTGACGTTTGCCTGTCTAACTTCATGGTAAGGCTAGTTTCAATCTTTTGTCATTCTCTGATAAAATTTCATTAATCCATAGAAAGAACAAAGGTGGGAAATGAAGAGGAGGAGGAGGAGAATAGGAAGAGGGAACCCAAGCTTAGTCACCAAACACCAGCCTACAACCAAAGAAAATTTTCGTTGTGTTGCTGTCTCCATATTTTGTCTATCATGGATTTGAAACTAACATTTCTACCTCAATCAATGACTAGAAGAATCAGGATTTGCAAACAAAATGCAGTAGTAATCAGATGAATTTTTCTAGTCTGAAAAGAAAATTTTGAGATTTTGGAAAATGGAAGAAGAAATTAAGAAACACAACCAAACAGATATCTTACCACCCAGTTCCTCAAAGCCGACTTCTTAATCTTTCCAGTCCCCACAGCTCCTTCAAATAGTGGGAACACATTATCCACCTCCTCCTCACTCAAGAATCTAAGGAGGTCCTCCTCGTCGATGTACCTAGCTCACAGACAGAAGTGAAAGTGTTAAAAATCTCTGAAAAATCCATGGCCAAAACATTTAAAGCACTTTCAAAGATCTCCTCACTTGCTACCAGGTTTGGCAACATTCCTGAAAATCTGATAAGCAGCAACCTTCGCTTCCCACTCAGTAGTAATCTCCTTATCTTTCTGCTCACCTCCCTCATCATCAATTTGATCGATCGTATTCGAGATCGTGGACAAACCTGAAGTAGTTATCACATTAACTAACCCCTTCATGGTCCAAGCAGACACCTTCTCTTGCTTCATCTTATGAAGCTTACCTACATCAATCACTTGTTTCTCCTCCCCTCTTTTTCCTTTCTTCATGCTCCAGAAACTTAACTGCCCTGTACGCTTTGCACTCCCAACCCTCTCTCCTAACTCCATCAATGGAGGCCCCGAAATTGTCCGAAGAACATACTGATGGAAGATTGATTCTTGAATCTTGTCAAAGAACTTATTGACATGGAAAGAAGCAGCTGAAATTTTTCCAAAGAGAGTCTTCACCAGCCATATAACAGACCCAGTCAGAAGCCAAGCAAGAATCCTAGAGACATAATTCAGAATCTTGCTAGCGTTTTCCGATCGCTTGATCCCTCTGTGGAACAACAAAACCCATGTAAGAAGAACCAAACCTAACCAAATGCAGACCTGAACGCTATTCTTCAACCCTTGAACAAAATATAGAACCTTCTTCCTGAACAAGAAGTTCCGCTCGATCAAGAAAACCAAAACATAAATAAACCACTCCGTAACCAGTCGACCACTGACAATTACCAGTACCAACACACACCATTTCCAAATCTCCAACCCCCAAATCATGGAATGGTGCAAGCTATGAGCAGTTAAGCTAGCTATTAAACACCCTACAATGCATACTGACACAATCCACTCAATCAAAATCCTAACTCTCAATCTCTTGCTCGATATTTCTCTCACTTTTGCAACATTCACACTTCGGTAGATTTCATCATCTTCTTCCTCTCCTCCGGGAGACGCCATCAATGGCGTTTTCTGAGTAATTGGCGTCGTTCTAATATCCTCCCAGGGTGTATTAGAAGCTGCCTCTTTATTATTGGGGGAAGTCCTGAAAGGCGAATTCGGAGCTTGATCAGCTTGGTCCTGAATCATTGAGCTGTTCTCTTCAACCGAATTCAAAGCAGTAGGACCGGACGGCTCTACAAATCTTGATTTCGGCTTGCAGAATGCGGACCTTCCGAGACGCCGAGTTCGGTTGGGAGGCTTAATCGAACTCTGACTGAACTTCAAAATCTCTGGAGAAGAGAAGCTCATGAAAGTGGACATCTTTACTCTGGATTTGAGACTATCCAACTCTGAGAATCCAACATTCGAGAGATTCGAATCTCTCTGCGGAGCGAAACCTTCCAAATTCTTCGAAGCAGAGATTGAACTCGAATCTCTGTTTTCCTTGGAAGCTTCTTCTTCACCTGAAATAACCAAAACTACTTCTCCTTTCGCTATAGCTTTTCCGTAAGCGTCCATCGGAACCCAACTCTTAAACACCAAAACCTACTCGCTTTCAGTCTCTCAGGCCAAGAACAGTCGTAATTTAAACCATGTCTAGCAAAAAAAATCAGTTTTTTCTTCAGATCTCCGGCTAATAATTGCTGGAGAAAACAACACGGAAGCTTTAAATACAAAACAGATATGAAGCTTTAGATTAGATGACACACAAAAGATTTGAGTAAAACAATCAAACATAAACAAGTTGTCTTTTTTCTTACAGTAGCTTCTCTTTCTCGGGTGGATATTTCAGAACGAAAGGTCGGAAATTTTGCAGTTCTCCGGAAAAAAATATAGTGATTCGCAGAGAAAGAAAACGAAAGATCGAGCACGTGAAGAAGTAAAGAATCAACGATTGCGAAGTAAATCCTCATATAAGAGTGGAAAAATCTCAAAAAGACCCAAATTTTGGAGAGAACTTACATGAAATCTAGAGAAGCAGCTTGGAGTTCGAGAAACAGATCTACCCGCCAAAACAGTGTGTTGAAATCATGAAAACGAAGAAACAGGGGAGCTGTTTGTGAAAGAGTTGCAGAAATTAGAGAGAGTTTGCTGGCGCCATTATAAAGAAAGGGTCGTGATGTAATATGGTAGACCTGACGCATTTGGCGTCATGTAGAGTCATTTTTGTTACTGACCTCTGACCTCTAGACCACTAACCGCATGGATGTTTAGCACACTCCTTGGTAGATATTCATACCAAAACTCAGATCGTTTGATGGTCTGTAGCCATTCGATTTAGTACCCACCCAGTGGGTGAATCCGACGGCTATATTCACTTCTTAAAAAGTGCTAAAATATAATGGCTAGAGATTACCGATGAAGGTTATTTTTGACTAAAACTTCTATCACAGCGTCCTGTCAGATGCTTCTTTCACAATGAAAATCACAGCCCACGTGGCACACGCTTAGTGGACGCTAACCGTATGGATGTTTGGCCAGTCCCTCCTTTGACCCCTAAAACAAAAATCAGCCAGATTAGTGATTTCTAAGCGATTCGATTGAAGTTATTTTCATGGGTTGATTTTAACAGTAAGAATTCGATCATTATTGAGCGTTATTTGGGTGCAAAGGTCCAAAGGTTATAAATCACTATTCACGCTGATTTTTGGTTTAAGGGTTCACTGAGGTTCTGGCCAAACATCCATACGGTCAGCGTCCACTACGAGTGTGCCATGTGGCCTATGATTTTCATTGAGACAGAAGCATCCGTCAGAACGCTGTGATAGAAGTTTTACTTCTAAGCATCATGCTATCAGTCAGTCAGTGGGCCCAAAGGGCAGCAGTGAGTAACAAAAGTTGATCTACCTGACCCCAAATGGTTACCGCCCATAAAATTAGCCACGTGGAACACTATGAAGGAAGCTGACCGTATGGATGTTTAGCAATCCCTAGGCGGACTACAGACCCTAACTAGCCTGATTAGTGAGTTCAAACCTTTGGGTATTTGTACCCCCAAATAATGGTCGATAATGCTCAAGTTCCACCGTTAAAATCAATCCATGAAAACACGACTCTAATCCAACGCTTAGAAATCACTTACGAGGCTTATTCGTGGTATCTAGGGTTGAGCCAAACATCCATACGGTTAGAAATCTCTGTATTGTGGGCGTTCAGTAACTTTGCTAACCGGCAGCGGTCAACAAAGTTCTACTCTTTTTCTTAAAGAAATCAAATTCTGCTATTCTCACTGGTTCAGAGTAGAGTCGGCGAAGTACTCATTTACCCTAAAGAAATCAAATTCTATCGTTTTCATTGGTGCAGAGAAGAGTCGGCGGACTACTCATTTCCTTAAAGAAATCACATGCTATCGTTTTCACTAGAATCGAGTCGGCGGTCAGCAAAGTTACACGTTTTTTCCTTCGGGTCGTCGTGACAACAAGGTATACCTGAGATTTTTTCAAATGCGGAAGCGCATTTTTGTTACTCGCCGCTGCCATCTGGGCCCACTGACCGCTTGGATGTTTAGACCACCCATTAGTATATATGCATACCAAAAATCAGCTTCTTCGACAATATTAGCCGCTGGTTTTAGCACTCAAAAACATGTTCAATTCAACGGTTATAAACACGTTTAAAAAATGTACTAAAATCTAATGGTTAGAAATTACCGATCAATGCGATTTTTGGTGTGTATATCCACCAAAGGGTGGGATAAACATCCATGCAGTCAGTGTGCCCAAATGACAACGGTTAATAACAAAAATCGTGCTTCCACATTCAAAAAAGTTTCTGGTATACCTTATTACATCTTTTTCCTTTTCTTTAAAGAAATCAAGAAATCAAATTCTGTGGTTTCCATTGGTGTAGAGTAGAGTTCAAACCAACCACCCAACTAAACTTTGGTTGATGATAAAACCATTGACATCTAGGCTCTCTATGTTGCCCACAATAAGTTTTCTAGAAATGATTTTTGCATGTAAGGCTTTCTATGGTGATCAACAAAAAGTTTTCTAGAAGGAAAAAAAAAAACTTATACGTCGGAAAGTGTAAACATAAAATAAAAGTTTTATAATGTTTATATGCAAAAATAATTTCTAGAAATTTTATTCAGAGCAACTCTCTATACAAACCCTAAATGTCATAACTTTTTTTTTCTATATCAACACTTTATTTGCTTGAAAACAGACAGTAAAAAAATTTTTGTTTTTTGTTTTCTGTTTTGTTGTATTGGGCTCCTTGCACGCCAAGTTCTTATCAAGTAAAAAAAAAATATTTTTTAATAAGTTACGAGTTTATCCAGAGCAATACCCATTTCTTACATCTGGTGGTAGAGCCAACATGGAGATCATGTTGGACAATCCAACCACTTAGTGCGTTTGGATTATGTATATAATATAATATATATTATTTTATACATCTCATATGTAAATTTGTAGATTTGTATCATTCATGCGATTGATCTTGTTAATGTCCTGATTCAAATTCTACAATATTTTTTGATATTTTTGTTTTTGTTTTAAGAAATAAAAAATAATATAAAAATATTTATAAAATATGAATAGTTTTAGCATATATGTTTACGTAACCTATTGTCTTTTGGTTATACATATAATTTATTTAAATACAATATAAAGTTTTTGTCTGCTTTTTGATGAATTTTTCTTTTTTAATAAAATTTTTAACGAATATATAATACATTTCTCATTTTTCTAGTTTTTATTATTTTTATAGTTTAATTAATATATAACAATTTTTATTAAATTTAATAAATGGTATAACATTTTATTAATTGGTTGTGTGAACGTCATGTTCCATATCACTCAGTTTTGCGCCGTAGAATACCTTGAATGATAAATGTATATAATGTCTTATTCAGAAACGAGAGTCCAAACTTGTAATTCTATAAAAAATCAAGGCTTTGATCATGTAATTCTTGAAAAATGGACCCTCCCAAACACACAAATTTGTAATTCAAGAATTACAAATCCAAATCCTAGTTACCTCACAGACCCTTGGGTAGTTAAGGAAATGGTCCCAAATAGGATAAAGAGATAAAATAAAATTCTATTTTGTTTATGTTTTTATTTTTCTTTTAAGGCCGTGTTTGATTACCAAGTGGAAAAATTACATTTTCCTTAGGAAAACACAATTGTCCATTGTTAGATAGCCAGTATAAATCTGTATAATTTTCCCTAACAAGCCATTTAAATTTGGATAATTTTCCTACTAAGCCTGGAATTCATTTCTCAACCAGATAGGTGATAATTCATTTCCACCAAGAAAATACATCTTTATTTTCTCATATGATTGAAATTTGTGTTCTCAGTTGCAATCAATTAATCATTTAAGGCATATCCCAAATGTATTTTCTTGGGAAAAATTTTCGTGCAATCAAACACGCGTAAGTGTTTTAAATCTAAAGTGAATTGGCTTGTGAGTAGCACAATACATCTGGTAACCAATAAAAACTTACCAACGAGCTACGTAACGTGAGTTATAGGAACAAGATACCTAATGGCATCACGACTCTGAGATACCTAATGGCATCACAACTCTTTGTGAAAACGACAAATGTATCATAAACATGGGTTGTTATTGGGTCACCTATCATTGGACATTTAAAGCCTCAATTTGTCATGAGCTAAGTTGTTAAGGTTTATGAAGTTTGAGGTCCTCAGAAGCATACCACGTGTGGCACGAGGAGCATACAACATTGTTTGAATTTGTAAGACCTTTCTACTTCTTTAAATTAGAGTCATCGTCATTCTTGTTGACTCACCAAAGTTTAGTAACTGGAACCATCCACGTAGGGTGACGGTCCCACTTCGATTTGAGTGTATATCTACAGTCAGATCGCACTTCCACAAGATTGATCTGCACTCAGAGCGCACTTTCACAAGATTTTTTAGATCGCATTTGAGAGTGTGTACAACAAACCCAATCAAGTACGACCCACTAATATCAAGAAAAACACCCAATTCCACTTCTCCATAGATATTTATGAGTTGTTGCGTTAGGGTAAGCTAAAAAAATCGCAATAAGCCAGCAATTTTTAAGCACTTATAGAAAAAATTGCGTTTCATAAAACTTAAAAAGTACTTTTTAAAAGCCTAATAACCTCCCAAATCACCATAAGTGTGGGTTCTGTATTTTCCAGCACGTCAAATATTGACGCGTGTCACTGGCTTGGCACATGCGGTCATAGATAGATGACGCGTGTTGATAGACAGCACGTGAGAATGAATGCGCTGAAGGCATCATCAGGAGCCATAAACAGCCCTATCGTATCATACTACTTCCATTAATCAGAAGTGTCACGTGTCAGGATGGAATGATTGGCATATTGAGGCAGTGCTAACAGAACGCATTAACGCTTCAACCTTTAATATGTTGGGAAACATTAGATCTTGCCCGACATATCTATTATTGATCTCCTTGACGAGATTAATATTCAACTCCTCCCGGTAAGATCATATGACTGGTTGGATGCATATATCCCGACAAGGTCGACAGACTTACTTGACGAGATATATTTCTATCTCATCCCGACAAGGTCATATGACTTGCTGGATGCATATATCCCAACAAGGTCGACAGACTTACTTGACGGGATATATATCCATCTCATCCCGACAAGGTCGTATGACTTGCTGGATGCATATATCCTGACAAGGTCGACAGACTTACTTGACAGGATCTATTACGATCTCATCCCGGCAAGGTCATATGACTTGCTGGATGCATATATCCCGAGAAGGTCGACAGACTTACTTGACGGGATCTATTTCCGTCTTACCCCGACAAGGTCAGATGAGATCAAATGACTTACGTGACGGGATCGATCGTAATCTTATCCCGAAAATATGACAGGTTCTACATACGAGGTAAGTATTCTGAACACAATCAGTTTCTTAACCAATGAATATTGGCCACTTGGCAGCTAGTTGAACTATCACGATTTCGACATCCCCTTGTCCGAATACTTAACACAAAGGATGTCACCTCAGTGTCACTCAATTATTTCAGGTATAACCGAATCAAGGAAGTCAAGATCTAACAAGAAGATTCTATTTTATAACAGAATCCATCCAAGTCATCATTGATTGATAACGACTGGACACGTGGAAGGTGAGTCACGCCAGTTCTAAGGGTATAAATATGAGACCCTCAAAACTGAGAAATGGATCTTGCTCTCCAGATCCAGATAGCTTAAACTCTGAAATATTTTACTATTTTTCTGAACCCTATTACCATTCCTAAGTTGACTTGAGCATCGCAGTATTATCAATAGGTACAACCATATCTCATCTGGAGATCATCCTATCATTCGTGGAGGAGAAAAAAGTTTCATCCTAGAGCATCAGAGTCGTCCGATCATCACCAAAATACGAATCGTCTGACCTCAAAGATTGTGTGGGTTAGATCAGATATTTTTCCCCCACAATAAGCATGAGGCATTTTTAAACGACTTCTGCTAATTGCTTTGTGGGACTCCCTTCTTAAAAATTTATTTATAAGTTGATTCTTAATAATTGTAATATATACCAAAACATTTTTTTTGCTTTAGCCACTAAAAAAGCGCTTTTGTTGCCAAATACCATAGAAGGACTTTTTAATAAAAGAACCACTTTTCTTGTACGGTTATCAAACGGCCAAAACATATTAACTCAAGTACTTTACATGTAAGGGCTATTGAGTAAGCACTAAAGAAAAATTTTAAGCCTACCTAAATGCAATAAGCCATCTTTTAGCGATTTAAAAGCACTTGATCGAAAAACTATGCATTTGGTAAAATTTAAAAAGTACTTTTTAAAATCCAATAGGCTCCCAAATCGCCATACTAAGAGGTCATTTGGCAACCCAAAAAAAAGTAACAAAGTAAAAAAGATAGTTTGGATGTCTCTCGTATTTTAACTTTTGAGAAGTTAAAAAGTGACTTAAAAGTGTAGCTAAAATTTTTAGCTTCTAACTTGTGGGAATAGTTACTTCTAAAAAATTAGGTGCTCTCCCAACGATTTTCTATCAAGAAAATGGAGCTGGTCTCCCTCTCCCTCTCCTCCCTAGAATCCCAGCAAGTGTTCGTGATAGATCGATCTTCGTTGCCGGTGAGGTAGTAACTCTGTGTGTGTGTGTGTGTGTGTGCCTCTTCGTCTCTCCACCTCAGTATGTCTGTTTCTCTCTCTCTCATCTCTTCTCTGTTTCGCTCTTCTCTGCTCCCCTCTTTCTCTCTCCATCTCCTCTGCATCTTCGTCTCTCCTTCTCTGCATGTCCTTGTCTCTCTCTTTATCTAACCTCTCTTCTCCATTTCTCTCTTCCTCTGTTAACCCACATCAGATTAGGGTTTGTTTCAACAAACAAGAATATCATTTTTGGTATGGATATGGACGTGGATCCTGTTGTATGATAATTTTTGTCAATTTATAATTAAAAAAAAAAAAACAATATCATTCTATTGTATAAGGGTCACCCATTGTATAAAATGACTTTTTTTTGTCAAACCAATACAAACTGAGTTTATGACTTTTTAACTTATAAGTTAGTGCTTTGCCAAACTAACTTCTGACTATTCTGGAAGTTAGAAGTCGACTAGTAATTTCTACTATAAGTAGAAGTGTTTCTACTTCTCGTTCCCAAACGGCCAAAATTCTCTTGCAGGAAGTCGTTCTTAAAAAAATTCCTTTACAAGTTTATCCTTAATTTTTTTGATAATATCAAAACTACCCTTTTATACCAAAAAATTTTTTTCTTTTAACCACAAAAAAAAAACTTTTTTACCAAACACCATCGAAGGACTTTTATAGAAAACTAGTAGTTGCACGTGGAGAGTTAGAGTTGGACTGAGGATATGTACATTAATGAATTTTATAAGAGGGCCGCGAGTAAATCCACATCCATGTTTTTAGAAGTACGATGTTAGGCGAGCAAAAAGTTTCGACTCACCAAAAGGAAGAACTTCTGTCCTTGAATTTTTAATGCATTAAGGTGGAAGGAAAGTACATCAACACTTAAAATCTTGAATGTGATTAAGTTAGTAACGATCCCCAAAGATTGAATGTGTACAATTAACCTAGTTTCCTACTCCCCTAATCAAATTAATTATTTATCAGTTGCAATCACTTCACCAACGCAGTAGTCAATCTAGCTCTGAAGATAAGTTCTCTAGGTAATTGTTTTTCTTTAGGCATTTAGCCATGCCAATTCAGTGCAAAACAACAACAGTCAAGATGAGTTATTCCACTAATTGTCTTTCATTAGGCAGTTAGGTAGAACAATTCAATGGCAATCAGCAACACAAGCCTTTTCGATTGCCACCAGGTAATTTTATTTTGCCTAATAACAATACAATGGTGGTACAAAAAGCAATTCTATGCAATCAAATGACCACATCCATCCAATTTTATGCATTCTTTGTGATGAGATGAAAAGATCTGGTGTAGGGTTTAGAAAATAAGTCTAGTGATCGAATGGTTACAATCGACAATTTCTGTTGACTATTGACTTGTGTGTCTCCTAAGTGGTACACATGAGACCTAGCACCTATGCATGCACTTATCCAGATATTATAGATGACCACTTCATTCGACCCATAGGATAAAGACAAAACACGAGTTGGGGCTATTTCTGCCCATACCAAGAAGAAAAAAAATGGGTTGGGGCATGCCACTCACACGCTACTCACAGGGCACTCACCTTCACAGTTGTTTAGCAGGCTATCACCACAATATGAGCCACGTGGCACTCTTAGATATGACTGATCATATGGATGTTGCCCCCATCCCTAGGTGAACCTACATACTAAATATCATCTAGTTTAGTGATTTCAAACCATTGGATCTGTGTATCCCAGATAATGCTCAAATTCTGCGAACAAAATCAACCCAAGAAAACTAATCAAATCCAATGCTTAGAAATCACTAAGAGCATCTCCAACCGTGCTCTATTTCTCTAAAATAGAGAGTCGTCGGCTAAAAACAACCCTCCAACCGTACTCCAAAAGGGGTCTCTATTTTAGAGACCCCTTTTTGAGTCTCTAAATCTAGAGACCCCGGATGAGGGTCTCTATTACTGTTGACGTTGATTAATGACAGTTTTGACCTTTCTCAAATGGTATATTAAATTCTATTTCCATTTGTATCCTTATTGCTTTTGAGAGGAACAGTGATTTAGAGATAAAACAAGAGACTGTTGTTGGAGTAGACACGGTTACCGAAGTGCTGGAAAAGCACTTTATATTAAAAATTAATATTTTTGTGCTGCAAATTGGAGACTTCCGTTGGAGATGCTCTAATAAGGCTAATTTTTGTTCTGTAGGTCCACCTAGGGTTGTGCCAAAGATCCATACGGCAGTCCCTAAGAGTTTGCCACAGGCCTCATACAGTGTAGATGTTGTATAATAAAGTTAATACTATGACATATACAAGAGAATTCCACATTTGTGGTTAGAACCATAATTAGTAAATTCGCGAATCCAACTGATCAAATTACTATTCCAAATTATTCAATTCTAAACATAAAAAATCATTTTATAAAAAAGTCATTTTGTTTTCTAATCAAATAATGTGAATTAGCTAGAACCAGTAACCAATGCTATTTACTTAAATACGTGGCATCATTGGCATGGGTTCCTAGTGACGAGGTTACGTCTGCTGTCCAACACCACAAAATACAAAAATAAAACTACATTCTTAAAAGCATGCTTGAATCCAACTGCTGGAATCAATCCTAAAAAGTTCAAAAATCTACCGCTAGAGATAACCAATCAGGTTGATTTTTGGTTGAAAACCCTTGTTTTCAACCTTTCGACAATGAAGATTAAGGGTCAGTTTGGTATGCATGCAAACCATTACGTGTGCAATGGTTTGTGCACACGTAATATTTACTGATATCAACTTGTTTAGTCATATTAAACTAATACAGACATAGGGTAGCAAGAGAGGAAAAGTTTCGTGGTTAAATTAAAAAAAAATATACTTACTGATATCAACTGGTTTAATAAAGATGCTTGAGAACTTTGATTTTAAATTAAGAAACTATCTAAAGTTTTTTTAAGCCTGTTTCCTACATTCATTTTTAGCTTGATTAATGATTTATAGATGTTGGATTTAGTACACTAAAAAAAAATGTTTGGATTCCACGGGTACCACATTGACTGCAATTCATGTTTAGCCCTCCCCTTGGTAGACATTCATACCAAAAATCAGCTTGTTTCGTTAATTCTATCCTTTGGGTTTCATTCTCAAACGTGTTTGATCACGAACGTCAGTATGAGCCACATGGCAAACTCTTAGAACCCATTGAGCGTATGGATTATTGGACCATCCTTAGGTGTATGTATGGCCAAACATCAGCCTAATTCCTGATTTATAACCGTTAGATTTTGTATTTTTATGGGTAGATTTTCAACCATGCGATTCGAATATTATTTGGAGTACTTAATTTGAATGGCTAAAGATCACCAAGCAGGTTACGTTTTGGTTTGTAAGCTCCACCTACGAATGTATCAAACATCCATACGGTCAGTAGTCCATGGACATTCGTGATCAAAGACGTTTGGTTACACCAAACTAACTTGCACGTGGTGGACTGGTTGCCATGTCTGACCATTGATTCATGAGCACCAGCAGCAACTTAGCGATTTCATAGTTCAAATCAATGCAATGGCCCACAAAATTAGTCATATGTCTATATTGTGGCATTCCACCCTCACTACAATTTCCATTTTCCAGTAAAAGTTTAATCATGGAAAAGGTTAAGTGAATAGGAATTGAATTATACTTGTAAAGTGTTTCTGTATTTTGGCATTCCACCCTCAATGCAATTTTCTTTTTCCAGTAAAAATTTTATCATGGAAAAGTTATGAAACTTTAAAAGACAGGTAAAAAAACTAAATAAGACCAAAATGATATATTAATAGTGGTATATAATATACAAACAGTGTATCTCATGTCACTCCAGGTTTGTGTAAAATGCAAACTTACATGGCTCTTTAAGATATATTTTTATTATGAGCTATGTATAACTAGTAATTTAATTGAAAAGGTTAAAAATTAATTAATAACCATGTAAAATTAGCGAAGAAATAGTAAATAAAAAATAAAAAAATTAATAGCAATGTAAAATTATTATAAGTATGAGATGTGCAAAAAAAAAAATTACTGAAACATGAGCAATGAGCAATGAGCAATGGAACTAATTATATTCTCTGCAACTTTGAGAGAAAAAAATTCAAATGCTTAGCAAATCCAAAAGAAAGCAAAAAAATCCATACTTGTTATTAAAATATATTATGCGAATGACTAATGTGACCAGATCAAAATTCAAAACATTGGTAATCCAACTAATTAATTAAAAAAAGTAAAATTTCAAAAACTAATCAATTAAATAATAGCTCAAGGGTTGAACTTTGGTGTTTGAAGATATTTTTTAAACCTTCGATCTTATTTTTATGGTATTTATTTTATTTTTCAAGTTATGAAATAATAAAATAAAAATTATTAATTGAATAGTTAAGAACCTCATTAGTATTAATTAAATTTGAAAATATTATTTTTGTACATAGTGATAGTCTAGAACTCATCTACACTTACTCTCACGACTGTTAACACTTCAAGCAATACTTGACACAGTGCGTGATGCAAGTTAAGGATGGTCAATGAATGACATTTAAGCCTTATGATATTTTTTTTCAAACTTTCTTCTGAAAAAATGTGAGTTTCACTTCTTCATGTCTTAATCCATGTCCATATTTTTGACTTTCTTTGGGTCATCATGGACCTACACACTTAAAAATAGCCAGATTGGTTATTTCTAACCATTGGATTTGAGTCTTTTCAGATGGTCAATGAATACATAAGTGGCATATAGCCCCATGACACTTTTTCCTAACTCTCCTCTCAAAAATGTGGACTCCACTTCTTCATGTATATTGACTAATGTCCATGTTTTTCGTGACTCCCTTTGGGTCTTCATTTTTTCGTTATAACGATCGTTTTTAAACCATGCAGACTACCAATGTACACAACCGTCATTGGTGTTGCATTGGGAATAGTAAGCACAAACTCTATGGCCTTCTTGGGTTTCGGTGACCAACTTTTTTTACCAACACTTTGGTGTACCCTCATAGAAGATGTATCAATGGCTGATTTTTGATGAGGATGATCTCCTCACCATCATATAGATAACCCCAACAAAAAATCAGCCCAATCTAAAATTTTGAACCCCGTCAAATGGGGTTTTTAAGTTCCACAGTAAAAATCGACGGTCCATAATTCTTCAACTTCTAAACCAGTCTATGAATATCAGAATGATTTGAATTTTTGTGAGGATGATCTCCTCACCATAGAGATCATCTTCACCAAAAATCAGCCATTGATTCATCTTCTATGAGGGTACACCAAAGTGTTAGTGAAAAATGTTGGTCATCGGAACCAGACCCAATGGAAAATACTAATTTTTTTTTTGTCAACTGTGTAAAATAGAGAAGAGCTATTTTAGATAGAAAGTTTTTAAAAAGTCTAAAACATCCTTAATTATTTTAATTAAATAGATTAAAGTGTGAAGGGTATTTTTGGAACTGATTAAAAAGTTTGAATCAACTCAGATAGTTAATGCCTAATTAATGTTTTGAAAAAAGCTAAATAGGAGAGGAAGTGACACGGACAAAACGTAAGAGAGAAGGTTAAGTTGCTAACCTTTTATGTAGTGGTATCTTTGGAAAAAAAAGTAAAAATATGGGGGTAAAGTAGGTAAAATTAGAAGAAAAAAAAAACCAAAGATGAAATAGGGAAAAAAAAAATTTCGGGATACCGACATTTAGAGTAGTATAGATAAACACTTTTCTTGTATGCCTAACAAATGGCAAAACAACTTAACTCAAGCACTTTGCATATAACTGCATTGGGTAAGCACTAAAGATAAGTTTTAAGCTTGCCCATACACAGATAAATTTGGGCTCAAGCTCTGAGGACCCCCTTTTTCTCTGACCCTCTCGGGAGCGGCTGAGATTTGCAGAATCCAACAGTGGTTGAGCTTTTGCAAAAAGTGAAAAAAGTAATGTTAGCCCAGCACTATCAGCCACCTTTGGATTCTCAGAATCCACATCCAAGAACGATTTCCGAGAGGGGTCAAAAAAGGGGGGCCCTGAACCCGATAGAGTGGTGCAAGATGTTTAGGAACAAATATTTTTGTTTTTGGTGTACACACAATTAGATTTGGAGAACGAAGTTGAAGTCCACAGCCAATTGCCGACCTTAGGTTAAATCCGTTGGATTTTTAATCCTCCCCCAATATGTGTCAAGTCCTAGTCTCCATCGGATCTGATACGTATATCCAGCGACGGAGCTAGGAAGGTCCAAGCCCCCTCCAAAGGACCATACGTGGATGTTTCAAACATCTGTATAATCATAAAGCTCTAAAAGTGTGTCACGTGATGTTTTTAGATGTGGCCTGACGCCCGTATAGAAAGTCGATAAACATAAAAAAATTCTCAATCAGCCGTACGTAGCTTTCAGCATTATTACCAGGGGGCAAAACCTTGATGATGGTTATGCATCATCAATGTCGACGACAGACTACAAGGTGAGCCATGTGCTACACTAATAGAAGACTGGCTATGGATGTTTGGGCCATCCCTAGATAGACGTACATAACAAAAATCATCCTGATTAGTGAATTTGATCCATTGGATAAGATATCCCAAATAATGTTCAATAGATAGAAATTACAAATTAGGATGAATTTTGGTAGGTAGATAGGTTCACGGAGGGATGGGTCAAATTAAAATCCATACGGTCAGTGATCTCTAAGAGTGTGCATACTCCTGTTGTGAACCTCAGGCCTGCACTAGCACAGGTCATTGAATATATCAAGATATCCAAGGGGGGAGTGGTGGGAAGGGGAGAAATTTTTGTTTCGTAACGACGAGATAAAGATTGTGTCAAACAGAAAATAAAGACTTTTAAAACCCACCATTGCATTTGGGTACGGTTTCCTACGGAAAGAAAATAAACGAAAGACAAAAGATATACAGCAAAGCATTTTCAAAGTTTCTCCATTTGCATGTTCCTCGATCTTGTTGCCCATTTCTTCTCCGATCCCCTCGTGCAACAGCTAAACGCCTTCCAGTTCTTGTCAACCTCCAAACCTTCCCATCGATCTGATCATCCTCTAGCAACTGGTTAGTTTTATTTTAATCTCTGTGTCCTTAATACTGATTTTTTTTTTTTTTTAAGCTCCAAAATTAGTGATTATTGTCGTATTTTCGTCATGCATACAGAGTGCAACACCACATGCTAGTGTTGTGTTTGCTCAGGTCCTTCAAACAACGCACGTTGCAGGGACGAAGTGACTCGAGTAAACCTTCGCTCACTGCATGTTGTGACCGAAGCCGATGATCACATCACACAATAAGAGCCACGTGGCATACTCTTAGAGGGCGCTGACCGTATGGATGTTTGGCCAATCACTAGCTGGACTTACAAACCAAAAATAAACCTGATCAATGATTTCTAAGCGTTGGATTGAAGTTATTTTCACGGGTTGATTTTCACAGTAGGAATTTGAACATTATTGGGCGTTATTTGAGAGCAAAGATCCAAAGGTTGTAAATCACTAATCAGGCTGATTTTTGATTTGTAGGTCCACCTAGTGATTGGCCAAACATCCATACGGTCAGCGCCCTCTAAGAGTGTGCCACGTGGCTCTTATTGTATGCTGTGATCAGCTTCGCTCACAACATGCAGTGACCGAAGGTTTACTCAAGTGACTGCCACCTCTCAACTACCTTAAGATCCTTCAAATGATATGTGACATTCATGTTACGCGACCTATCTTTGTTTGGTGCTCATCCTTACTACTAGGTCGGGTGGGTTGGGTCGGGTTTGGGGTCAACGTGAACCCAACCCGATCTTCAAGGTTGTGAGCCCAAGTCCAACCCAAGCCTTATGTTGGGCTCGGATTAGTTTGGCCCCTTCAGTACTCGGGTTGGGCTCGGGCCGAGGCTTTGTGTAACCCGGTCCAATCGAGCCCGATAATACGCCATTGCAAATATAAATGTATATATTTTGTTAATGTGCTTTATGTTTCTTAGCCTATTTTTAGTAGGGTTCATGTTTGTAAAGCTAGATGACCAAAATACTTATGTATTTTTATAGTAAAAATCAATATAAAAAAAGTTCCCAAATTTTTTAGCAATAAAAGAAATTGAGTAATTTACCAACCCGAATAACCTAATCGGGTTGGGCTCAGGTTGAAAATTCTAGGCCCGACCTCCGGTTATATATATATATATATATTTGGGTCAGGATCAGGGTACAACATTTTTGACAACAATTTTGGCGTACCCACTTGGAAGATGAATCAATATCTGATTTTTGGTGAGGATGATCTCCTCACCATATAGATCACCCCTACAAAAAATCAGCACATTCTGAAATTTCTAACCCCATCAAATGTGGTTTTCAAGTTAAGGATAAAAATGGACGGTCCATAATTCTTCAACTTATAAACCAGAACACGAATGTCATAATGATTTGATTTTTGTGAGGATGATCTCCTCACCATAGAGACCATCCTCGCCAAAAGTCATCCCATTCCAAAACTTCTAATTTATATATTGGGCACACCAAGTTTTTGTTGTAAAAAATGTTGTCCCCCGATCCTAGCCCTATATATATATATATATATATATATATATCAAATCAAATCAAAAATCACGTGAAGCTTAATACGCTGAGTACGTATTGAATGTGGGGCTCATGTGATATTTATATTATATGACACGTAAGGCCCACATGACGCATGGGACCTTATTATGCAAGGCATTGATTATACGAGGCTACATGATATTCGTATTACATGATACATGGAGCCAACATGGCATGTGAGACCCTAATATGAGAGGCACACTAGGACCATTATGATACATTGATCGCCAAATTTGAGGCCCACGTGAGTGAGCCACATGTCTAGTTATTGAGTAAGGTGCAACAAGCCCCCATACCTGTGCAACGAACATAATAACTTCTGAAATTGCATTCAAATGGTCACCAACAAGGTTTTTTTGGCGAGGCCCACGTGAGTGAGCCACATGTCTAGTTATTGAGTAAGGTGCAACAAGCCCCCATACCTGTGCAACGAACATAATAACTTCTGAAATTGCATTCAAATGGTCACCAACAAGGTTTTAAATCCGTAGCAACGGTCACTTAATATTACTTTTAGGGCTTTTTGGCATTACCCCCTTACTTTATTGATGCAATTTGCAAGTCACCCAATGTTTTCAAAATATTTGCGTCTCACCCTTTGACTATGGTCAACGTCATTGACCATAAACGGTCTCCAAATGGACAACCCAATATTTTATAAATGACTATAATGACCTTGGGTGAGAGGTGAGACACAAATATTTTAAAAATATTGGGTGTGATGCAAATTGCATCAATAAAGTAAGGGGGACAAGCAAAAAATCTTTTTTTTTAGGTTTTTTTTTATTTTTTTGAGGATTGTGAGCTCAAAACCTTTCTTCATTTACTTTTGTCCCAACCGAAGGTGGACATACAGATCAAAAATTAATTTGATTGTTAAATTTTAAGCATTGGATTAGAGTCGTTTCCTGGGTTTATTTTATTCATAGAATTTGAGCATTATTTGGGGCATAAAGATCCAATGGTTTGAAATCACTAATCAGGCTAATATTTGGTATGTAGCTCCACCTAGCGATGGGCCCAACATCCGTACGGTTAGTGACTTCTAAGAGTGTGCCATGTGGCACATATTGTAGTCGTGCTTAACAACCTGTGAAGTTGAGTTCCTTTTATAGTTTACAAACCTCAAAAAAAAGATTTTGAGCTCACATTCCTAAAAAAAAAAAAACTGAAAAAAAGCCTAAAATAAAAAAAAAGATTTTTTGCTTGTCCCCCTTTATTGATGCAATTTGTATCGCACCCAATGTTGTTAACATATTTGTGTCCCACCCAAGGTCATTATAGTCATTTAAAAAATATTGGGATGTCCATCCAGAGATCGTCTATGGTCAACGACATTGACCATGGTCAAAGTGTGAGACGCAAATATTTTGAAAACATTGGGTGACTTGCAAATTGCATCAATAAAGTAAGGGGGTAAAGCAAAAAAGCCCTTACTTTTATCACCATTATTCACATCCGAAGTTAAAAAAAAGGTCAGAAATCAGAATACTTTTTTTTTCTTGTTCTTTTAAAATAACCTCAAGAACAGTTTTTTTTTCTTTGAAGTTTCTTTTTTCAAAAATAACGTCGGTTACAATGTTACACCCATTTTTTTTTCAGATTTGGGTGTTATTTTCAAGAACATAATAAGGTTGGGGTGTTACCGTTATAACGGGCATTTTTTTTAAACCACATAGGTGGGTTGGGTACTAGCAGTAGCGCTTTTGAGGTTCCAAAAGTTAGTCTAAAAGCCTTTAGTTGTATTCGTATGGGCGAATGCTGCGGATTTGAACCTTGAGATGCATCATCATAAAAGTTTATTTCATTAGAATTGAAATTAACTAGGGAAGAAAGGAACCATACTTGCAGCTCATTTAGAGAATTTCTTGATTCATGGAGCAATCATCAACGTCTGACAGTTATTGGTGCTGTTGATGCTGAACCGACATGGTGAACTTCTTGAGGCAAAAGATGATATTTAATAGAGAGATCTTCAAATATTTTCTTCATCTCGAAGACTAGTTCGGATCTCCGGCTGTGTTTCTCTTCAAAGTTCTGATAGTTCATGGTGTGAGTAACATTGAGAGTCATCTTCATCTTGTTCACATTCTCGATCTCGTTCACCATTACACTGTGATTAGAATGCCAATGTTGCAGATT
This sequence comes from Euptelea pleiosperma, assembly GCA_035048495.1. Taxonomy (NCBI): domain Eukaryota; kingdom Viridiplantae; phylum Streptophyta; class Magnoliopsida; order Ranunculales; family Eupteleaceae; genus Euptelea; species Euptelea pleiosperma. The sequence goes on along the minus strand of CM068549.1, from coordinate 31,940,224 downwards.
GTCGTCTATGTACCTGTATCCCCAACAAAAGCTAATTATCCATTAAAGAACCCCAACCAATGCTAGTTACCCATTAAACAATATCAAGAAGAAAACTTAAAAGAAGAGATGTTGCAGCTTGCCCTCTGTGGATGAAGCCAACAGTTCTCCATCATTTAAAGGAAAAGGAAATTCAGAAAGAACCCCACACACAGAGTTAAAATAATCAACAATAAACATGATTTCATTTTCAAATTTTGAAACATAAACTTGTCACAAGCAGTTGCCATTGAAGAACACTTGATCTTTAGCATCAGACTCAAATCTACAGCCCTGTTTCCACTATTTCTTCCCATTTGAAGCAGATTTAAGGGTACAAAGCTTTCTCAAGGATTAAAAGCTCAATTCAGACCCCAACTTGTCCCAAGCCAATAATGATTCAAGTCGATTAAAACCTAAGTGGTGGCAGGAATCTCTTATCATGATGCATGGCTTCGAAGTTGAAACACAATATCTTGAATTAACCTTAATATTTAGTTTCTTATACTATATATTGATCTGATATGAGACTTAAGAAATAGAAGCTGGAGTTTATAACATACATCTTTATTCGATCTTTTAGAGCTCCGATACTCTCCACTGAAGTTGAAACATCAACAGAGAAGTCTACAAAATCACACATGTCTGGGCTTCTGTAGAAGTTGCTAATAGGTTTGGTGGCCAACAATGCATTTGGATAGTATATTTTCTCATTGTCATATCTCAGGAAGACTGTCGTCAAAATGTTCATCTCTTCAACAATCATCTGCAAGATTAAAGCTTAGCAACCACAATTAACCAAGTAAATACAATACAACTAAACAAGATAAGATTTTGTAGGGAGTTACCTGAACTCCATCAATGACACAACGGTCACCGACATCAAATGGATGCACAACAAATACAAATATGATGGCTTCAAATATAGTCTTGACAGTGTTTCCAAACATGAAACCAACCAGTAACATCTGAGATGAGATTAGAACGATCACTTGGGTCGTTAAGAATCCCATTATAAGAAGACCCACAATAAAGATCACAATAATCACAACCCCAGTTATAAGTTTGTTCAACTGCTTTACAGCTGTTTTGCTGTCATTTAATGAATGTGCTAGCGATTTACGCTCGAGGTAGACCTTCACCTGCATACAAGAACCAGGAAAACTATCATCTATAAGTGCCGAGAATGAACAATTTTCTTAATCAAAATGGACTTTTCCTATTCCTTTTGATGAACTGACAAAAAAATTAGGTTTCATAATCAGATCTATACTGGTGCACTCATGTTTAGGTTTCAGAACCATTTCTGTTTGGCGTCGTTCACCTGTCTAACCTCATGAGTAAGGCCAGTTTCAATCTTATGTCATTCTCCAATAAAATTACATTAATCCATAAAAAAGAATAGAAGAATGGTTTATATAGTTTAAGATTGTGACAAAAGTTTAAGCTGAATAACTGCTCAAGTATCTGCCACTAATGCCAAACACCAGCCTACAACCAAAGAAAATTTCCTTTGAGTTGCACTCTCCATATTTTTTGTATCATGGATTTGAAACTTACATCTCTACCTCAATTATGACTAGAAGAACCAGGATTTGCGAACAAAATGCAGCAGTTATCAGCTGAATTTTTCTGATCTGAAAAAAATATTAGGAGACTTTGGAAAAATAGAAGAAGAAATTGGAGAAGAAAAACAACCAAACAGATATCTTACCACCCAGTTCCTCAAAGCCGACTTCGTGATCTTTCCAATCTCCACAGCTCCTTCAAATAGTGGGAGCACATAATCCTCCTCCTCCTTACTCAAGAATCTAAGGAGGTCCTCCTCATCAATGTACCTAGACCACAGAAGAGAAGTGGAGGGTGATAAAAAGAGCTGAAAAATCCATCACCAAAACATCATAAGAGTACTTTAAAATATCTCCTCACTTGCTACCAGGTTTGGCAACATTCCTGAAAATCTGATAAGCAGCAACCTTCGCTTCCCACTCAGTAGTAATCTCCTTATCTTTCTGCTCACCTCCCTGATCATCAATTTGGTCGATCGCATTCGAAATCGTGGACAACCCCGAAGTAGTTATCACTTTAACTAACCCCTTCATGGTCCAAGCAGACACCTTCTCTTGCTTCAGCTTATGAAGCTTACCTACATCAATCACTTCTTTCTCCTCCCCTCTTTTTCCTTTCCTCCTACTCCAGAAACTCAACTGCGCTTTACGCTTTGCAATCCCAGCTCTCTCTGCTAACTCCATCAATGGAGGTCCCGAAAGGGTCTGAAGAACATACTGATTGAAGATTGATTCTTGAATCCTGTCAAAGAACTTATGGACATGGAAAGTAGCAGCTGAAATTTTTAAACAGAGAGTCTTCACCAGCCATATAACAGCCGCAGTCAAAAGTGAAGCAAGAATCCTAGAAACATTACTCAGAATCTTGGTCACGTTGTCTGAGTCTGATAGCTTGATCCCTCGATGGATCAACAAAACCCACGTAAGAAGATTCAAACCCAACCAAATGCAGACTTGAACGCTATTCTTCAACCCTTGAACAAAATACAGAACCTTCTTTCTGAACAAGAAGTTCCTTTCGATCAAGAAAACCAAAACATAAATAAACCACTCTGTAATCAGTCGACCACTGACAATTACCATTACCAGCACACACCATTTCCAAATCTCCAACCCCCAAATCATGTAATGTTGCAATCTCTGAGCAGTAAAGCTAGCTATTAAACACCCCATAATGCAGACCAACGCAATCCACTCAATCAAAACCCTAACTTTCAATCTCTTGCCCGATATTTCTGTCACTTTTGCAACATTCACACTTCTGTAGATTTCATCATCTTCTTCCTCTCCTTGAGACGCCATCAATGGCATTTTCTGAGTTAGTGGCGTTGTTCTAATATCCTCCCAGGGTGTAGTAGAAGCTGGCACTTTATTATTGGGGGAAGTATTGTGAGGCGAATTTGAACCTCGATCAGCTTGGTCCTGCATCAATAGGCTGTTCTCTTCAACCGAACTCAAAGCAGTACGACCAGACGGCTCTACAAATCTTGATTTCGGCTTGGAGAATGCGAGCCTTCCGAGCGACTGACGCCGAGTTAGGGTTGATGTTGGGATTTTGGGAGGCTTAATCGGATTCTGACTGAACTTCGAGATCTCTGGAGAAGGACAGCTCATGAAAGTGGACATCTGCACTTTGGATTTGAGATTATCCAACTCTGAGAATCCAACATTCGAAAGATTCGATTCTTTCTGCTGAGGGAAAGCTTCAAAATCCTTCGAAGCAGAGATCGAACTCGAACCTCTGTTCTCCTTGGAAGCTTCCTCTTCACCTGAAATCACCAAAACTACTTCAACTCCATCGGTTCTTCTCTTTTCTTTCACCTCATTTTTGCCTTTCGCTATAGCTTTTCCGTTATCATCCATCGAAACGCCTAACTCTTAAACACCAAAACCTACTAGCTTTCGGTATCTCAGGCCAAGAACAGTCGCATTTTCGCCATTTCCGGCAAAAAAAATCAGATTTTTTCTTCAGATCTCCGGCTAATAATTGCTGTAGAAAGCAACATGAAAGCTTTAAATACAAAACAGGTCAAACTCTAGTTACTCCACTGAATATAACACACAAAAGATTTGACTGAAACACTCGAACTTCCTACTTCCTAGTGTTCCATAAAAAATCGACTTTTTTCTTACAGTAGCTTCTCTTTCTCGGGTGGCTTTTTCAGGACAAAAGGTCGGAAATTTTGTAGGTCTCCGGAAAACATAGTGATTTGCAGATAAAGAACAAAAGGTCGGAAATTTTGCAGGTCTCCGGAAAACATAGTGATTTGCAGATAAAGAACAAAAGGTCGGAAATTTTGCAGGTCCCCGGAAAACATAGTGATTTGCAGATAAAGAACAAAAGGTCGGAAATTTTGCAGGTCTCCGGAAAACATAGTGATTTGCAGATAAAGAACAAAAGGTCGGAAATTTTGCAGGTCCCCGGAAAACATGGTGATTTGCGGAGAAAGAAAACGAGAGAGCATGTGAATAAGTAATGATTGCGAAGTATGTCATCAGATAAGAGAGTCAAAATCTCAAGAATATTCAAATTCTGGAGAGAACTTACACATAATATAGAGAAGCAGGTTGGATTTCGAGAAATCGATCTACCCGCCAAAACAGTATTCTGAAAATCATGAAAACGAAGAAACAGAAAAAGGGATAAAATAGAATTAGATTTTGTTTTTTTGTTCGTGTGTGTGTGTGTGTGTGTTTTTAAGTGTTTTAAAATCTAAGTGACCAATAAAAACTTGCCACCACCCAATCGGCCACCCATGTTGATTTCTAATCGTTGGATTAGATTTTTACTTTTAACGGTGGGATTTGGAGCGTTATTTGGGTTCTCTGATCCATTAGAAATCACTAATCAGGCCGATTTTCAGTATCTAGATCCACCTACGGATGGGAGAAGCATCTATAGGGTCAGTGTTAGTTAAGAATATACCACGTGGTTCACACTATGGGCGGTCTATCCCTCATCAAAGATCAATTCCCTGATGAGATCACCGAGTAAAACTTTGATGACAAGTCCCGTCATCGAGGCCCATGACGGGGCGCAATATGAGCCACATTGTACACTGACTCTGACCGTATGGATGTTTTTCCAATCCCTAAGAGGACCTACAAACCAAAAATCATCTTGACTAGTGATTTCAAACCTTCGGATCTTTGTACCTCAAAGAATGGTCAATAATGCTCAAATTCTACGGTTAAAATCAACTCATGAAAATAATTCCATCCAACGCCTAGAAATCACCAATCAGGTTGATTTTGGGTTTTTTGGTAACATCCATACGGTCAGAGTCCTATTAGAGTGTGCCACGTAGTATGTGGGGGTGCCCTGTCATCTGCCTCGATGACAGACTCTGTCATCAAAGTTTTGCTCGTGATCACGAACTCTTTGTGGAAACGCTGCAATGTCTTCATAAACATGGGTTGTCATTAGGTGACAGCCAATGAGTTCTCCAGACAAACCCCGAGTGCTTTTTGTACCACGTAGGCACGTACCATATGAGTTTTTTTCTAAGAATTTTTTTATTGCAAAAGCAGAAAAAGCAAGGTGTACGTACCGAGAACTCATTGGCTGTGATGGGCTTCGATATGACAGTAAGACGTTCCTACTTCATTAGATTAGGGTCACCGTTATCGTCTTTGTCGTCAATCATTCTTGTTTTTGACAGCGTCGTTTGAATTTGTAAGTAAGAAGTTTCGAGTAAACCTTCGCTCACACTATGCAGTGGGGAGAAAAAATTCGCTGGTCCTGGGGTTTGCTCGTACCCTTTGTTAACCACCCTTAACCAGCTAACCAAGGGGTTAACGTGGGTTGGGTTTAGGCCTTGAAGTACGTGTCTGACATTTTGGCAGGGGTTCCTTCAAACCCGGGACCAGCGAATTATTTCCCCTATGAAGCCCATGACAGTATTGTAGAGGCGCTGACTGTATGGATGCTTGGCCAGTCCCTCGGAAGACCTCCGAACCAATAATCAGCCTGATTAGTGATTTACAACCTTTGCATCTTTGCACCCAAATAATGCTCAAATTCCTACAGTTAAAATCAACCCATTAAAACTTCAATCCAACGCTTAGAAATCAATGATCAGGTTTTTTTTTGGTTTGTAAGTCCACCTAGTGATTGGCCAAACATCTATACGGTCCGAGCCCACTAAGAGTGTACCAAGTGGCTCGTATTGTGTGCTGTGATCGGCTTCGCTCACTGCATAGTGTGAGGGAAGGTTTACTCAGACGTTTATATTTAGGGTCCCTGTTGGATAAAACTTTGATGACCGGCCCTGTCATCAAGGGAGATGACAGGGCAGGAGATCTCAGCACGTGTATTTTGTATGGATGGACCACCTCAGCCTTACCGCACACGTACCCAAGTGAGTACTTGAGTGCTCTTTCCCAAAACACTCACCTGTGTACGTGTGCGGTGAGGCCGAGGTGTCCGTCCGTACAAAATACACGTGCCGAGATCTGCTGCCCTGTCATCTCCCTTGACGACAGGGCCCTGTCATCGAAGTTTTACTCGTCACGGTTATCCTCTTGTCGTCAATCAGTCTTGCTTTTTTGCTTTTTCGGTTAGCAATCATTCTCGTTGACTCACACCAAAGTATAGTAACGAGAACCGTCCACGTAAAGTAATGATCCCATCTCCTCACTCCTACCTACCAGATGTAGATCACGTTTGAGTTCACACACTGCAAGTTAACTCGATCAAGTAACACGCATAAATATCTAAAAAAAAAACCGACTCCACTTCTCCGTAAGGGTTTATTGAGGGGTTCTAGTGGAAGTAAGAACGTAAGTTCTCCCATCTTCAGATTTTAGCTTTCTGAAAGATAACGAAATCTCGGACGAATGAAGTGGGTCAACCTCTTTTTGGCTTCGGCCAAACACTTTTTCTTTGAGCGTTCTATGTAAAAAAAACCGTGTAGAAAACGGAAGTGCACTCCTGCGCACTAATCTTGCTTTTAAGTAGGAGTTTGTAAGGCAAGAGAGCGAGTATTGTGCTGCAGTCCCTCTCCATGAAGTTCCTTCCTGGAGAGTGCTCAATATTCTTCGCCCTCGATTAGCCAGGTGAAGACTATCAGCCAATGATAGAACTGGCCCAACTACCGCCAAGTAGCCTATGTAGTCTCAAATTAAGTACTAAAGCCAAACAATTTGTCGATTCGGCGAGCCCGTAAAAAAAGAAAAAATGGAAATCCTTCCCATTGGATCGGGGAGTTTCAAAAAAGGCTCCAAAGGTGCCAAGAGCTATTGAGGAATAAGGTCTTCTATTTGAGTTGAGTAGTCTCTCCCCCGAGTTCTGAGAAGAGCTGGTTTATGGGGTGTAATCCCTTCATTTGGGCCCCATAGTGAGGAATCGTTCTTAAAATTTCTTTACAAGTTTATCCTTGAAAATTTGAATACCAAACTACACTTTTGTATTTTAACATAAATTGTTTTTGCTTTTGCCACAAAAAAAAAAACTTTTTACCAAATTATCAGAGTATTTGCTTACCTTCATTGATTTGGAATTGAAAATAGAATTCCAAAACTTGTGATTTGGGAAATTTAAACTTCTTGTGCTTAGTTGAATCATAGAATCTGCATGGAATTCTCACAATTTTAATTTAGCTGCTTGAAAATTTAACTAATTGGTCGAACAATCTTCAAGTAAAAAAATTGCCCTTGTCAGCCACTCAGAGCAGACATGGACGGCAGGGGTTTGCCGACACTATGGCCCAATCCATGTCGGCTCTAAACTATCGACATGGATATAATCTCAACAAATTTTATTTTTTTAATATTTTTACATATTGTGTGTTTTGAGCTTCAAGGTAATGAAGATTGAGTCGATCAAAACAACACAATCCATAAACTTTTCTTGGGACTATTTTTTCTTTGTATGTTTTCTGACCATCCAAAACACTATTAAGACCGTTTATACTACAGAAGGTTTTTTAGGGTTTTTTGAGTGTTATGCTTTTTTAAGATGGGTTTTTTTGGTAAACACTTTTATAATGGTTCTAAAGTAAACAAACACGAACCAATGTTTGTTTACATAATTTCCTTTTTAACTTTTAATCTCGTCGGACTTCGCCATTCTAATCTTCTCTAATTTCGTAGGCTTTAGGGAAATGGAAGGAAGATGAAGGAAGAAAACGGAAAGGTAGAATAAGAGAGAGATAGAGAAAAAATGGCTCATTCGGTTCGGTCTCAAAGAAGAAGAAGATGAAAATATGTAGAAATCTCGGTAGGTGCACATATTGAGGGTGTTGCACTTATACGCCAAATCAAGATTTGGGGTAGGTGCACTCATAAAGTTGATGGACTAATAAAAAAAGGGAAGTGCAACCAGAACTACCATTTACTTATACATATGTTACTATTCACGTGGGAATGTGCTATGCTTAAGTGTATGTTGTCTAAGGGTGCCTCATTTTGAACTGAAATAACGTTGCAGTGGTTCGACTGTTCAACACAGCTGAAACATGTTGCTGACACCAATCTGTTTTGTGTGATAGGAAAGAGAGAGATAGTGTTGTTTTGGAAAGATATCTGGTGTCCTGAGTCTAGACTTGAGTCTGAGTTTCACAACCTTTATATGATTTCTATTAAGAAATTAATTGGCCACGGTGTGCAACATGCAAGTGATGTTTTGCCGGCTTGAGATTTTGGTTTTCGTCGGAACTTTAACGATGGAGAAACGTCACGTGTGGCAAATCTCCTTGTGAAAGTGGGGGGATACACCATCTTTTAGTCAGGTTGCAGATGTCAGGTGGTGGAAACATGACATTAAAGGCAAATTCTTTGTTCATTCTTTTTATGAAGCTCTTGAAGATAGTGAAGAAGTTGATTTCCTCGTGACTAGGGTGTGGGCTAATAAAGCTCTATCCAAATTGCATTTCCTGACATGGTGCGTGGTTTGTCGTAGAATCCAGACTATGACTTCTTATGGAAGAGAAGCATTGGGGTAATAGATCACTGTCCGATGTGCTTAGAGAGTGGGGAATCTAGCGACCATCTTTTCTTGCATTGTAGAGTGGTGTGGGCGATCTGGTTTGAGCTTAGTCGAGATTTTGGTTTCAGCTGGGCTGCTCCTCCGTCGAACAAAGACTTGATTTTATCATGGCACTGCAAGGCATTCGGCGACCTCGAGAAGAGGCTGTGGTCTCTAACCCCGTCAGGCAATTTTATGGGGTATTTGGAGAGAATGTAATAATAGGATATTTGAGGGGAAAAAATGCTTCTCTTGAAGCTCTCATGATGAAAATCTGCGGTCTTATTTATCTATGGGTCAAATTCTATGAGGAAGGGAGAAGGGTAAGGTTTGAGGATATGGTGTTCAGTTGGTTGTCTTTGTTAGGGAGCAGCTGAGGCTCTTTGTGGGGTCATCTTGTTTGTTTTTTTTTTTTGGTAGGTTTCTTCTTGTGGTTGTTTTCTTCTCTTTTGCCTTGGTAGGCTTTCTCAGCACCTTTAATAAAACTATCTTTACCTTTGAGAGAGAGAGAGAGAGAGAGAGAGAGAGAGAGAGAGAGAGAGAGAGAGAGAGAGAGAGCTTGGTATTGTGTTGCAAAGGCATAATCTCTTGAGAGATGTGATTGAACTTGGTATTGTGTTGCAAAGGCATAATCTCTTGATTGGACTGAGGTAATAGAGTTGTGATTGAACTTGGTATTGTGTTGCGAAGGCATAATCTCTTGATTGGACTGAGGTAATAGCTAGTCGACAGGCATGTGAAACCATTAGATCTTTTATGGGTCGGGCTCCAGTGATTGCCCTAAAATGACAGGCTCCTGTTATAGGACACAATATGAGCCACGTGGCACACTCTTAGAGGACTCTGAGCGTATGGATGTATGGCCAATCCGATCCCTAGGTGGACCTACAAACCAAAAATCAGGCTGATTAGTGATTTCTAGGCGTCGGATCTTTGTACCTCAAATACTGCTGAAATTCCCACAGTTAATAAGATCAACCCATGAAAAAGGTCCAATCCAACGCCAAGAAATCACTAATCGGGCTGATTTTTGGTTTGTAGGTCCACTTAGGGGTTAACCAAACATCCATACGGTTAGAGTCCTCTAAGAGTGTTCCACGTGACTCATATAACGGGAGCCTGTCATTTTAGGGCGGTCAGTGGAGCAAAACTCATCTTTTATATGCACTTTTTTGACAATTGTCGTAAGCTTTCAAATCAGTCCAAAGAACAAAATAAATTCATGTGAAGAGATTTGCCCAAGCTTTATTCCAGCTGCCAACTTGACCCTAATGGCTGGAACAAGACATTGTGAAATGAATGGTGATGAAGGAACATGACAAATGAGATTGTTAGAATCAGTGGGTCTTTCCTGGAAACTAGACTTGCCGAAACTACAAGAAAAAAAAAATAATGATCTAGAACCTGTTTTGATTGACATTTATGCGACAACAAAGATATTTTTTATTCCAAAAAACGACAAACCAAACAGCACAACCCTAAAAAGGGGCTCTGAAGGTTGGTTTGGGCTAGCCACTGGCCTTAGATGCTACCAAACAATGTTTGACGCAGAAACCCAGTTCCCAGATTGATCCGTTTCTGTTGACCCCATCCCAAACATGTCCATAATATTGATGAGTTGTTATCATATGGTCCGGGGTCCATGTGGTGCCTAACTACTAGCACATTGTGATTTGTGTTGCACACCTGGGACTAAAAAATTCAAATATATTAAAATATTAGTGCAGCACCAATCATAATGTGCCAGCGAGTTGGGCACCACATGGACCCTGGACCAGATGATCACAATTGAGATGGGGTAGGCCAATTTTTTTTTTGAAACCCTTAAATATCCCCCTCCCCAGGTAAGAAGGGGACTTGAACCCAGGCCTTTCCGTTCAACCCCTAAAAGACCAATTGGGCTGTGTTGGACGCTTTTTTGTACGGTAGAGGCCATTGAATACTGGATTTAAGAGATCCACGGTCTAGTGTCTACAAGGCAACAACTGCAAAAGGTAAAATAGTTGTTGTAACATTGACTGTAGATCTCTTGAATCCAACCGCACATATTTTTGTCGGTGGGGTAACACGACTCAACCTTTTATCTTAGTTCTAGTTCTTGGAATTAAATGAAAGGTCACGATGTAACAAGCTGTAGCTTACGTAATTAATTAAGGACTAACCGCATGGATGTTTAGCCCATCCCTTGGTACACATTCATACCAAAAATCAGTTTGTTTGATAATTTTTAGCCGTTGGTTTTAGTACTAAACAAAAATGGTTAAATTCGATGGCTAGAATCTCGCCTTTAAAAGTACTAAATATATAATGGTTAGATTAATCAATCACGGTGAATTTTGGCATGTATATCCACCAAGGGGTGGGCTAAACATCCATGCGGTTATTGAGCCCAGACAGCTTGTTACATCGCCACCCTTAAAAGGAAAGGGACGTTATGTTACCAAAGAAAAGAAAGTACATGAAACACGACAGATACACAGAGCCGCATATTTCGCAGATCCAGGAAATGACCCCCTCTATAAAACGTACGGTTACTATCAAATCTCCAGAACCCATCAAGCAGACAAAGTTCTCTAACTACCTTATCTTTCTCAGTCGAGATCATGGGTTCTTCAAAGTTTCTCGTTTGGATGTTCCTCTTGGTGGCCATTTCATCGCTCCATGCTCATGCAGCAGTTGAACGCCTTCCTGTTTCTTGTCAACACGTCGAGCCTCTCATCTGATCATCCTTTAGTAACTGCTGGTTAGTACAATTGTAGCATCTCTCTCTTCTATATTTTTTTTTTCAAGCTCCTACATCAGCAATTATAACGCTTTTTGTTGTGTTTTCGTCGTGTAGGGTGCAGCGGCAACTCGACGTGCAAATGTTGTCTCTGCTCAATCGTTCGGACGAGGCCCATTTGCGTGACGAACTGTTGCGGGAACGAGGCGACTGCTACCATGCACCTCTCTCAGAGTCAGCTACCTTTGATACCCTATGAAATGGCAAATGTGATTGCCATATATGTTGTCTGAAATGTCTTTGTTTGTTGCAAAAATAAAATTATTTAAAGATATTGCTATAAATAAAATGATTTTTTTTTAAGTATTGATTATGTGGAACCCATGTGATGTTTGGATCATATATATGTATGACATGTTAGGCCCACATGCATGACACGTGGAAATTAACTTGATGATCTTATAGGGCTCGCTTGATATTTAAATTACAAAATAGGTGGAGCCCAAGTAGAACTGTGTGGGGCCCATTTGGCATGTAGGAGTGTAGGACCAATCTATCAAAGTGAGATCACCTTAAGTGGCGCCCTAACTAGTGAGTCACGTGACCTTTTTTGGAATAGGGTGCCACAGGCCCTACAATTGCGGTTGCACCCTCTGTCTACTTCTATTATTCCTTGTCCAATCAAAACCATTGTCGTGCGACATTAGTTCGCGCAAAGATGCTCAGGAAAATTCTTTTCCCATATTAGGTGCTCACGCATTCATCAAAGGAATATAATCATTAATCAAATGAACAACCATGATCTATAGGCTGTTGCAAGTGCTTAAGAAGATTACATTTTTTTTTTTTTTGCATTCTATGGAAACACTGGCAACCATATAATACAACACACTTGGTGCGTTGTTTTCGGAAATTAACGTCGCATTTGGTGGGTTGTTTTCTAGAATTACAAAAAAAAACCATTTAGCCATGGAATTTGCACCCTTTGAAACCGTGCAAAAATATTGATAGCCAATAAAACCTCTATAGAAGTGTACGGTTGGATTAAAAACTAAATAAATAAAAAGTGTACGGTTGAGACCATTGACCACTGGATTCAAGAGATCCACGGTCCACGGGGCAACAACTGCAAAAGGTAAAATAGTTGTTGTCTCCTGGACAATGGATCTTTTGAATCCAACGGTCAATGGGGTCAATGGCCTCAACCACACATATTTTTGTCCGTTTAGCATGACTCAGAACCTTATATCTTTTTTCTAGAGCATGGAATTAAATGAAAGGGATGTTATGATGCCTAACGAACACTAGGGGGATGCCACATGCTTTGCATGTGCACCTTACATGTGGCAGCACCTTACACGTGGAACACTGCTAGAGATCATTGACTGTATTGATGTTTTGCCCATCCCTAGCTAGGTGGACCTACATACAAATATTCATCTTGTTTAGTTATTTCTATCTAGTGGATTAGAGATAGACTCTTTTCATGGTTTATTTTTAACTGTGGATTTTGAGTATTATTTGGCCAATGACAAAAGGACACTACTATGCAACATGATAATGGCCATGGCTCATGTGATCATTACTCTTTTAATAATAGGTACCAAGTACACTTAATTAACTTCTTTTTTTGTTTTTTTTTTTTCAAAAATCAACGTTGATAATGGATCATATTATAAGCTACATGGCACATTCTTTTAAAAAAAAATTTTGAGATCCCTAGGTAGACCTACGTATGAAAATTCATCCTGATTATTAATTTCTATCCGAGGTTTTAATCTTTTTCATGGTTTATTTGTAACTGTTGATTTCTAGCAATATTTGGGGTACTTAAGAAGTTAGAAATCACTAATCATGCCTATTTTTGTTACAAATCATGCCTATTTTTGTTACATAAGTCCATCTAGGGATGAGCCAAAACATCCATACAGTCAGCACCCTCTAATAATGTGCCACGTGCCTTACACTATGGGTCCAAGGACAGCATTATCTAATTTATTTTTTTTAATGGACAGAGTTTAGGTGACATGTGGGTATCAATAAATACTTTCAAAGTTGAGTTGAAACGTGCAAAATATTGAATGACCAAAGCATGCATCTAAATTAAAATTAAAAGAAACAATGTTTATCAATATAAGGAATTTGAGGGTCATATTAGGAATAAGTTTTTTTTTTATTTTTTTATAAGAGAAAACATTAAGTGAGCTACAAGCTTGCAAGGTGATGTGTGCTTGCTGGGCAATGTGTACTTTTACGCCAAAAAGACGGAAGAGCCCCTTCTATGTGAATAATTTAAACCCTAGTTAATTAGCAATTCGGCGTACGAAAAAAATTTGGGATGGGAATAGTACAAATATAAATTGTTTTGAAAATTTTGAAATATGGTAAAAAAAATGGTCAAATAAACAGGAAACAAAAAAATATAAAACAGTTTGAGAATAATTCATGTATAGTACGTTTTAGTACAAAGAGTCCAACACCAAAAAAATCGTTTATATATATAGTTTAATTTTATGTGCAGCCCAAACACCAGATAAAATATCGCCTAGATCAAAAAAAATCTCACATGGAACGCTCTTAGAAGCCATTGATAGTATGGATGTTAGGCTCATCCCTAAGTGGACATACATCAGATCAAACATTAACATGATTAGTGCTTTACATTCGTCACATTTTAGTCTTTTTCATGGGTTGGTTTTTAACCATGAGATTGGATCATTATTTTGGGGTGGGTAAAAAGATCCAATTGCTAAAAATCACCAATCAGATTGATTTTCAACCGATATTGGAGAGTGCCTGGATAAATAAAAAAGTCAGGTCATTGATCTATAAGAATATGTCAATAGACTTTTTCCCGCACGTGCCAAATTTGAAGTATTATTGGAAGGTTTTATAGAAAAAAATGAAAATACATATTTTAATTGGTTTTAGAGAAAAAAAATGGAGAATAATTAGTAAAATTCAATGTATACAGTCATTTAAAACATTTTTTTCTCAAAAGAAATTATTATTCGGATATAATACGCGTATAGTACGCAGAATTGCTAACTAGGGTTTAAAGTTTAAACAACAAAAAAATTTTGAAACGAACCCTAGTTTAAGGGTATTTTCCAAAAGGAACCGTATTTTTTAAAATTTGTCAAAACAAACCTAGCTAGGACGCCAAACCGTTAGGCGTATTCTCACGAAACTTTAAAATGGCCGAATTGCCCTCTTCAAACGATTTGGCGTATGTTGTTATAAGACGCCATATAGTATGTCATATCATTTTGTGAACCGCCAAATGGTTTGGCGGTTCACAAAATGATAAGCCATACTGTTAGGCGTTTATTTTGTACCGTGTTAATTTGAAATCCATGTTTGATGATGTTAGAAATTTTAGAATAGGTGACCTATACGGTGAGGAGATCATCCTCACCAAAAATCAGTTTATCTTCCATGTGGGTACACCAAGATTGTGTCTAAAAAAAGGTTAAATTGCTTTGGCGACTTCTAATAGCCGACGCCGAACTGTTTGGTGACTGTTAATAACCGTCGCCAAACAGTCTATCGTCCGATAGCAATTTGACCTTTTTTTTTCAAGTTACAAGACAAGGGCAAATCTGTCGTTAAAAATTTTTCTTGAGCATACGCAATACGGTTTGACGTTATAGGTTTGTTTTGACAAATTTCTAAAAATACGGTTCTTTTTGGAAAATATCCTTAAACTTGAGTTTGTTTTGAATTTTTTTCTTTAAACCAAGGTTTAAAGGGGACTGTTATAATGGACTGGGGGCATTACCGTTTTTACGTTATAACGGCTGTTATAACGTAAAAAAAACGCTCGGGGGGGGAAACGAAAAAAAAATGGGAAAATAACGGAAAAAATGGAGCGGAAATTCAAAATTTGAATTTCAAATTTTCAAAAATGAAAAATAACGGAAAAATAATGAAAAATAACGGGAAAAAACGAAAATAATTACAGTTTTTTTTTTCACAAAATTTTCCAGAAAATAACGGCCGTTATTTTCTGGGTGTTTTAACGGTCCATAACGTAACGGGGTAGGTCCGAATCCGTTATAACAGCCGTTATTTTCGTTATAATGGCCGTTTTTTAAACCTTGCTTTAAACAACACAAAAGAAGCAAAACAATTGTATTTTTTGGGATATTTGGATTTAGTATGAAACACACAAGAGGTGCCTTCGTCCGCTAATAAGTAGAATAAATAGGGCGCATAAAAATATCCATAAAGATTTCCAACGCAATCTAAATAGATTTCCAATATAGGGAGCATTTAGGTTTCTCATTTATCTCATTCCTATGACAAGAAAGGACATGAAACACGACAGATAAACAGAACCGCATATTTTGGCAAATCCAGGAAATGACCCCTCTATAAAAGGGTTCCTTACTGTCACTTAGCAAGGCAGTATCAATCTCCATAACCCTTCAAGCAGACAAAGTTCCAAGTCCCTTAGCTTTCTCACTCAGTACCATGGGTTGTTCAAAGTTTTTCCTTTGCATGTTCCTCTTGGTGGCCATTTCATCTCTCCATGCTCACGCAGCAGTTGAACGCCTTCCTGTTCTTGTCAACTTGCAAACCCTCGCATCTGATCATCCTTTAGTAACTGGTTAGACTTAGTACAATTGTAGCATCTCTCTCTTCTATACTGATTTTTTTTTTCAAGCTCCAACATCAGTAATTAACGCTTAATATTGTGTTTTCGTCTTGTAGGGTGCGGCGGCAACGTGACATGCAATTGTTGTATCTGCTCGGTCGTTCGGACAAGGCCCGTTTGCGTGACGTGTTGCGGAGATGAGGCGACTGCTACCACCTCGAAGCTACATTGATACCCTGTGAAATGGCAAATGTGATTGCCATGTTGTCTGGAATTTCTTTGTTTTTTATTTGCTCAATAAATTGATTTAAAGATATTGCTATAAATAAAATATATAATGATTTGCTAAGTGCAACCCCATCTTTCTACATATAAGCATTTCTATAACGAGCACGCACCGTGTGAGCGGCGAGCCAGGGCATTCATTTTGATGCTCAGGAAAATTCCATTCCTATATTAGGTTCTCATTCATCAAAGTAGGGCTGGCAATGGATCGGGTTCGAGTCAGATTGGTACTGATTTGGTACCGCTCCGATAAGAAATCTAAGCGATCCGGACCCGATCCGGACCGATATGATTGGATCAGTTCCGGGTCTGATCCGATCTGTTCCCATATTTAATTTTATTAGGCATATATTTAAATACTTTAATGCAATTAAATATATATTTATATAATATATTTTATATATAATATAGATATCGGGTCTATATTGGATCGGAACAAGGTCGATCCGGTACCGATCCAATAAGAGATCGGATCGACAATCTGTGATCCGGTACCGATCCGATAGTGAAAAAGAAAGTTTCGGACTCGGTTTTTTCAGGATCGGACCTCGGATTTGATCCGATCCATTGCCAGCCCTACATCAAAGGAATCATTAATCAAATGAACAGCCATGATCTATAGGCTGTTGCCCGTGCTTAAGAAAAATACTTTTTTTTTTTTTGCATTCTCTGCAAAATTTCAGCCTCGTGATGGTAAACTTAGGGTCAAACTTGCTAACATTCCTGTTAAATATGGCTGTTGGATTTAAGGATTTTTCATTGGGTGGCCGTTGGATTTTAGAATTTTTCGTGGTACTCAAATCCAATGGCTAGAAATCATCAATAAGGCTGATTTTTTGGTGGGGCCGAAGAGTGAGCCACGCGGCATTTTTGGGGTGGAAATCAAACTTGTGAAGATTGTGTAACTTATAAGTTACCTCCCTTTATCAATAAAGGAGATGAGTGAGAAAAAGGATAAATGAACATGGTGTTAGTATGGGCTGTTAGGCCCAGCAAGCTATAGACCAAGCTTGGGCTGCTCACCTATTGTTGAATTGGGCTTATGCTTGAAGCTCTATGTCCATCATAGGTCGGGCTTGGGCTTGGGCCTAGGTACTAACGTTATGGTTCGAGCTTGGGAAACTAGAATTTTTTGTCCATTATATTGGTCCCTACCAAAATGATCAAAATGAGGTTATTTTATCAAATATGTATTGGATTTTGTGAAAAAAGTGGTCAAATAGAAAAATTCCAAAAATTAAGGGGATATGTTTGGGAGATTAGGGAGGAAGTTTTTAAAATTGTAGTAATAAAGGGAAAATTTATTTGCACACTACAAATTGTGAAAGCACCCCTAGAGTAAAACTTCGCTGACGGCCATGATGACCACACATGACCGCCCACAATACGAGCCACGTGACACACTTTTATGTTTGATAATGCATTTAAAAAAAAAAAAATAGGCAACCGGAAGAGAGAGTAGTCAGTTCATCCTTATGCTACCTACATATGTGGCAGATTTCATTGCGGGGGACCTAGCTAGGTCTTGCAGGTGAGGCGATCATTTTTCATTTTTAAATGGGCCGGGATCCAGGGACAGGCCTTTTTTGACCGGCTCCTGTTACGGGACACAATATGTGCCACGTGGAACACTCTTAGAGGACTCTGACCAAATGGATGTTTGGCCAATCCCTAGGTGGACCTACAAACCAAAAATCAGCCTGACATTGGATTGGACTTATTTTCATGGGTTGATCTCAACTGTGGGAATTTGAGCAGTATTTGTGGTACAAAGATCCAAAGGTTTGAAATCATTAATCAAGCTTCTTTTTGGTTTGTAGGTCCATCTAAGATTGGCCAAACATCCATACGGTCAGAGTCCTCTACAAGTGTTCCACCTGACTCATATTGTGTCATGTAACGGGAGCCAGTCAAAACAGGCTGGTCCCTGGAGCTCCGACCCTTTCTCAATGGGCATTTATAGAAACTTTGTAATCTATTATATCGTAAAACCAAAACTTAGCGCATGCCACACGATGTTCACCAAACTATAACTACCTAAATTAAGATAAAAAAAAAATCATTCACTTAACTATTAAATACAATGTAGTTTGTACATCTTGATAATTTGCACGTTAATCACATGCAGATGCAGGTCCCACCCACTCGTGATTATAAAAATGAACATGTACATAGAAATTAGCCGTGAAAGATTAGTGGCATTTTTGAAATAAAAAAGAACAAGGCAAACAATATTTTTTTTTCTTTTTGGGAATGACAAAATGTTGGTCATCACGATCGGTGCTCGTTCCTTACAAGTAGTAGAGACATATCTAAAAGGGAAAAATTAGTCGCACCCCTGAAAATGCGAGGGCACCCAACCTTTTGAATGCACATCACTTTACCTGATTACAATGTGTCTACTACTACTGGCAATGTGAATGTTGCTTATGCCCATGTGATGATCTGTAAGCATCCAATAAGTGTTGTGCTTAGGGCCGTTGAACGAAAAATCAAAACAGAGGATGTCAATTGAACAAGAAAAAATTTACAGTCCCTCGTTGAACTTAGCCACTTTCAAGCTCTCACCGGCGATGATTGGTTTGTAGGTCTATTAACAAAGGCCAAACAGGGACTGGTGCGCCAGTGACAATAGAATTCACTAGTCAGGCTAATTATTGGTTTGCAGGTCCACCAAGGACTGGCCAAATATCCATACGGCCAGCGTTCAAGAAGAGTGCAGCGTGGCTCCTACTGTTGGTTGTTTCGGTCACAACCCGTTGATAGAAGTTTTACTCATAGCAGAGAGAGAGAGAGAGAGAGTCATACCAGAGTACCAAGGGGAGTAAGTCGTCGTTGACAAGAGCTTGAAAGATAAAAAGAGATGTGAAAGAGGAGAGGGTGCGTAAAAAATATTCTAAACAAAATGGCCTAACTCAATAGGGGTATTACAGTAATAAAAAAAAGTTAAAAAAAAAAAAAAAAAGCAACGGTTTTGGGTGCCCTCACATTTTGTAGGGTGCGACTAAAATTTTCCATCTATTAGAGAGACAAGGAGACGACGCGTGGGTTGCACGTGAGCCGAAAGAAAGGGAGTCGTTTCAAGAAGGGGAGATGAGCATTTGACACAAACCTTTACGTCACATTGCGTAAGGTGGGTAAAGACTAAAAGAACCTTGTTAACATAAATAAATGAAAAAAAAAACAACCATAATAAGGACATTTTTGGAATAATGCAAAAAAAAAAACTAAAGTAGGAATAATGCGAAAAAAAGTCAAGTACCCCTATTTAATATATTTTAACTATTTATTTATCTGATTACAAAAAAAATAAAAAACTATTTATTTATCAAGCATAAAAGTAATTAAAAAAATAAAAAAATGAAAACAGGGACATATTGGGAATATTGAGATACCATGACTGATGTAAAAAAAAAAAAACATTCGTTGGTTAATAAGTAGAATAGATAGATGAAGGCGAGTAAGATTTGCCTGACCATTCATGGTCAAGTATCTACTTGACCACCAATTACAAAAAAAAAAAAAAAAAATAGATACTTGACCACCAAAATATAATCCACGTGGCAATTTATTAGAGGACACTGACCGTATGGATGTTTGGCCAATCCCTAGGTGGACCTACAAACCCAAAATCAACTAGTAAAACTTCTATCACACGAAATTGTAAATCACAGAATCACAAGCCAATGAGTTCTCGGCACGTACACGAGTACTTTTGCAACGTACCCATGTGCTTTTGCTTAGAACTCATTGGCTGTGTTTGTGTGATTTGCAATCCCATTGTGACAGAAGTTTTACTCAAAATCAACCTGATCAGTTATTTCTTGAGCGTTAGTTGAAGTCATTTTCGTTGGTTGATTTTAACCGTAGGAATCTGAGCATTATTTACCAATATTTCCGTACAAAGATCCGAAGGTTTGAAATCACTAATCAGGCTGATTTTTGGTTTGTAGGTCCACTTACGGATTGGTCAAACATCTATACGGTCAGTGTTCTCTAATAAATTGCCACCTGTCTTATATTGTGGGTGGTCAGGCAAGTCTTACTCGATAAAGGCATGGTAAATGATTAGGTCAAAGTGAGGATAATTTCGTCAAATTGATATTAACAGATTCCGCCGTGCTGTGCTACTATTCTGCCACTGGCGAACTTTCCGTCCAAAGATAAGGCCCACTATCGGAAAACATCCGGACTTCATGCTCATATTTTAAATACACTTCACAGAAGGTTTTGAGTCCGAGGCTGTATAGTGGTAAGCAAAGCACAGTGGACGTGAGAAAGAGGACTGAAAAGTCAGATTGTCAGATTTTCTTCCCTTTTCCTCCCTTCATTTTCTCGTCGAGTTTGAGAAGTTTCTCTATCGCTCTCCGTCAAAATCCGCTCCAAAACCTTCAGCAATTCGGTCTCCGAGAGTTTAAATTAATTTCCAAAACCATTCGATTCATCGCTTTAAAGCGACTTCACTGCTTCTAATCCCTTCGTTTCGAATTGATTTAACCGTTTTTTGTGTTTCTTCCGGTATAATTTTTGTGCCGGACTTGTCTTTTTTCCGGTAAATTTCGTGTCTCCGTGTTTGATCTTCGCTTGTTGAAGAAAATGTCGATTGGTGGATAGAATCGGTATGGTGAGTTCAACCGAACATTCAATCTTTCTTTTATCTTTTTTTTTTTTTTTTTCCTGAAACCGGTTTAGTGAATTTTTAGTGTTTGAGAGATTGCTTAACTGGAACTTGAAGTATTCTGAGTGGTTTAGTTTAGTTAAGTTATGGACACTGTTTGCAAATGGGAAAATTAGGGTTTCTGGATAGTAGCAGCTGTTATGCATGTCTGATGTTTTTAGGGCCTGTTTGTATTGCCATTTCGCGCCAAAAAAAAATATTTTTTGCAAAAGAAATCTCATAAAAAAATCATTTTTTGGCGCAAAAATGGCGATCCAAACAGACCTGTAAGATATAATATAGAAATTTATTTATTTTCAGTTCGTTTATTTTTAATTTTTTTTTCAGTTTGTCGATTCGAGTTGCATGTGGTGGAATTTCTATGGCCGGAATTGATGAAAATGACGAAAAGCGGGACAAGGGAAGTTTGGATGCGAAGGATAGCTCTGATGCTTCGCCGAAGCAGATTGCTGACCCTGTCGTTTACAAACTCGTCCGAGTAACTTTCTCAAATCATTTTTGTTCTTCTTATTGTTGATCTTGTGTGATTACTTTTTAGAAACAAAGTTGATTTGTTTATTTGATTATAAAAAGAAACGAAGAGATTCAATTTTGGGGTGCTCTAGAAATAAAAGTGTAACTGAAGAACAAATTAGAATTTATGAAGTACGGACTTGAGAAATGTGAAAGAGCCCTCCAAAACTTATCCCAGCTCCTTCAAACATTAATGAATGCGATTTATTGTAATTTATATTAGGACAGTAATTTCCTGATAAGTAGTACAGCTTTAATCTGATTAGAAAGAGAATTAGCTTCGTTGTACTGCATAATGACTATGATCTTCATTTAGTTAATTTAGAAGACATGGCTCTAGCCAGGGGTGAATGGTGAAATAGGATGTATGTTGCTGATCCCTTGTCATAGTCTGATGATGATGATGAAAATGACCCAGATTTGGGGTATTGTCTTTTCTAAAATTGTTAATCAATAATCATTAGCCTATGTGAAGCACGTTTAAGAATCATCATGGGGTAAACATAGTCAAAGTAGAAGCTTACTTCAGTTCTGCAATGAGATGATACAGAAATACCATGTCACATCAGATTTTTTCACATCACTGTGCTCACAAACACAATCTAAGTTGAGTTTCTCAACTTTGAATGGAGTGACGTACCTTTTTTTTTGATAAGCAAATTTTATTACTAGGAGGGGAGACCCCTGAGAAAAGCCATGACACCCTAAGCAAGGGTCTCAAAGGCAGGAAGACAATGAAAGAAGCAGAGCAACAAGTAGCTTAGCCTGGCTCTCTTACAACCCCCTCCCAATTATAAAAAAAATCCACAGACCTGATCCCCTGAATTATTCAAGAAAGGCACCCAACGAAACATAAACACCTTTTTTCTAGCCACAACCATCTCAAAGGGGTTGTATTCATCTTTGAATGTTTTTTGTCTCTGCTTTAGTCCAAGAAAGAGCTAATGGAAAGATCCTCTAGAGGATACAACTTCTTTTGCTAGTGGCTCTAATGTTCCAACACTGAAGAAGCATCTCGGCATAATCTATTGCATCTTGAACATGTTGAAGAATTCCAGCCACACACCTAGAGAACGGACAATGAAGGAGGATGTGATCAACTATTTTATTACTTGATTTGCTAATGAAACACTTGTTTGGAGTGATCTTCCCCCTACTGATAAGATGATTTGTGGTAAGAATACTATCAAGTGAAACCAACCTTAAGAAAGAAGGCCTTTTAGATGGAGCTGAAGTACTCTACACCAACTTAAACAAGAAAGACGACGAACATGATTGTGAAAGAGCAATATAAAAGATTTCACCAAAAACACATTTCTTTTATATCAAACCCAAAGTCTTATGTTCTCCTCTGTAGACACCAGTATGCCATAAAGCTGACCCAGAAAATCATCAATTAGATTGCTTACGGTAAATCTTCAACTACTGGGGTGTTATATCCCCTAGTATGACGAAATCATGAAAATGGAGCAAGCATCTCTTCTTTTAGAGGTGATGGGGTGAATACTGTCTTTCGACTGTAAGATTTTCATGTACTCAAGAAGAAGTAAATGTTATGGTAGATAAATTTACATCTTTGGTGTTTGAGTGCTTTGCATCAATGATATGACATTTCCTGCCCTTCAGTAATGAGCTTATCAAAAGCCTCTCTGTTAGTAGCTATGGTGTTTATCAACTTGATAAAAATTGAACACAAGGTAGTCTAAAAAGAAGAAATGAAGTAACCAACGTAGTACGTGTTAGACTTAGTTCTTCTGTTCCTATTTGTTAATTTTATACAATGCAGCTAGGATGCGATACTTTTAGGGTTTTTTGCCATGTCAGACACGTCGACACAAATACGTATATATATATCACATCCTGACACGTACGGTAGTGTCACCCTTTCTAATTTCGTCAAATTGATATTAACTGATTCTGCCGTGCTGTGCTACTATTTTGTCATTGGCGAACTTTCCGTCCAAAGAAAAACCCTACTATTGGAAAACATCTAGACTTCACGCTCATATTTTAAATAAGATTTCGAGTCCGAGGCTGTATAGTGGCAAGCAAAGCGTAGTGGAAGTGAGAAAGAGGACTGAAAAGTCAGATTTTCTTCCATTTTCCTCCCTTCATTTTCTCGTCGAGTTCGAGAAGTTTCTCTATCATTGCTTTATTGTTGAGTTCAAAAACATTCAATTCATCGCTTTTAAGTGACTTCACTACTTCTAATCCCTTCGTTTTGAATTGATTTAACCATTTTTTTTTGTTTCTTCCGGTATAATTCTTGTGCCGGACCGGTCTTTTTCTCGATAAATTTCGTGTCTCCGTGTTTGATCTCCGCTTGTTGGAGAAAATGTCAATTGGTGGATAGAATCGGTATGGTGAGTTCAAATGAGCATTCAATCTCTCTTTATGTTATTTTATTCTTTTTTGAAACTAGTTTAGTGAATTTTTAGTGTTTGAGAGATTGCTCAACTGGAACTTGAAATATTCTGAGTGGTTTAGTTTAGTTAAGTTGTGGACACTGTTTGCAAATGGGAAAATTAGGGTTTTTGGATAGTAGCAGCTGTTATGCGTGTCTAAGTCTTTAGGGCCTGTTTGAATTGCCACTTTGCGTTATATCACATCCTGACATGTACGGTAGTTTCACCCTTTATTTTAATTATTTTTATTAAATAAATAATTTCTAAAAGAGGGTTGGTGTGTTCCAGTCTCCATACACTACTTTGTTAAGTTTATAAAGAACTGTTGTTGTTTTATAGTCTTCCCTCTTATAAATTTACTTGTATTCATTGTGTTATTGGATAGTTGAATGGCGTATAGAAGTGTTTTTTTTCATATATTTCTTTTATTAATTTTATCAAGAAAAGAACTTTTGATTTAAATATGACAAATATTTTACTATAATACATGTGTATGACATGTCTGCGTGTCGGGTTTCTTAATGGTGCCATGTTAGACACCTAGTATTTGTGTCGGACACTGACACATGTCCATGTCATTGTAACATAGATTTTAGATCAAATATTTGTGATCGGGATGTAATGTTGTAAAGCTTCTAACATTGAAGCTTTGTAGTCAAGGCACGCTCCTGAGGTGCAAGGCACACCTAAAGCGCCTTGGAAGGGTCAAGGCGAGGCGCATTTAGTAAGGCACGCGCCTGAGGCGCAAAGCACACCTAAAGCGCCTTGGAAGGGGCAAGGCGAGGCGCGTTTAGTAAGGCGCACGCCTCAGACCAGGCTCTAGGCATGCGCCTCGCTAAAATACTTTTTTTTTTTTGTAAAAATTATGTATTTTGGCCTATTATATTAATTTGTTGCAACTTAATAAGTTGTTCGTTGTTACATGCTATTGTTTCTTTTTTTACATGTAATACAATTACAACCTAGTCTTTCTTCTACTCATAAAGAAAAAAGAAAACCCTGGACTCTGTTATGTGAACCGAGACATCTATTTCCCTTGTAGAAGACCTAGGGATCAACATTAAATATTAGACCATAATCAAGGTTAAGAGTAAGTGCAAGGGCTTCAATAAGGGAGTTGGAAGAGGAAGAGACCAATTCGGAGGAGACATAAGAAGAAGAATATATTGAGACTAACACATCCGATGATGATGGGGAAGAAGCTAATGATTATATTTTATATGACGACGATGTTAACTAGAATGACTTTTGGGTACTTGAGATTTGGACATTTGCTATCTTTTATGTTTTATGGCCTAATGATTACCTCTTTTGTTATTTTATGATGTTATTTTTCTTACTTTTTTTAATATTTCTTATTATAATTTTTAATATCACGTCTGGCTTTAGTCAGGCGCGTGCCTCGCCTTGCGCCTTGTGCTTCAGGCGCTAGGGGTTCTAGCACCTTAAGTGCGCCTTGCACCCTTAACTCTGAAGAATCATTACGTCAGCATTAGGTTAACATGTTAGCTGATATGTGCTTCTAAATATCGTTTGTTATGTATTTTTTCATGTAGAAGCATTTGTAATGGAATATCTGGAATTCATAATGTTTTATCTCTTGTCCTATGTTCAGGTTGAAGGCGATGGAAGACTAGTTCCTGCTACAGATGATGAAGTTATGGAGGTTGAGGACTTGCTTGAAGATGAAAAGAGTGAACTACCTTTAGTTGCAGACACTGGACAAGCAGGAGGATGCATCGCAAACGAAGGGTTTTCCTCTGTGAAGGCTATTTTAGAGGGCTCAGAAGGTGACCTTTCCATTTGTTACCTCTCATCTCTGTCTCACTAATTATTATTATCATATTATGGAAAATGTTTTGTGTATGTGTATTTTATGTGCAAATTAGCAATGGCTAGAAATTCCATTGTATTCTGACTAGGAGCACTCTAGTAATTTCTTTTTGTTTTATTCAATTACTGAAGTTTCCACTTAGGCTTGCAATCACGAATCCCCTTATTAATGTTTCAAATTTTAAATGCTTTGAACCATAAAGTGGCCAAATCTAGCTTCTAGCTGTTTGAGATTAAAGATTTGACTTATTTTGGCTTACACTAGCTTCTAGTTGATTTTGGAAATGTTTTCTCTTTGCCACCTTGTGTGCTGGGTTCTATATGTCCATGTTTTAATGAGCAGTATATGCCAGGGATGTCACAATCTGAGAGTACAGAAGCGGATGCGGAAAAGTTAAATGCTCGTCTTGAGGTGTGGCCATTGAAGTTCTTCATTTGCATTTCAATTACCAAATTAAATTGTTTATTGCTGTATTACATGAATATTTCTGTTTACACCATCTGTGATGATTGTGTTTGGCAGCAGAATGGTTAGATGATAACATCTTCTTCTTATATTCTTGTGTATTTTGCTGTATTATAATTGTCAATTATTGATGTAAGCTAACTTTTGGTTCTGGTGTCGACTATTTGTACTAAGCATCCCCCCCCCCCCTCCTCTTTTTTTTTTTTGCCTTCTGCGCTCATGCACAGTTTCTAATATGGCAAAATGTTCATATGGCCATTATATGATTTTGATTTCATTCTGACAGGTGCCATGAAACCTGTATGATGGAGCTACCGGAGACAAATCTCTTTTGTAATCGAGAAGCTTAGCGCTAATCCCAAATATGAACAAACAATTTGGAACTTAGCGCTAATCCCAAATATGAACAAACACTATTTGAGCTTTCTATTGAAAGGAATAATAATCATTATCAAAGTTGAATTGAGACGGAAAGTAAAATCTGTAATCAGACATTTTGCGAATATATTTGGTGTGATTTCTATAATTATTTTTAAAATTTTTTATTGAAATTATTTCATTTCTTTTATACGATGAAATCAATAAGTCTTGGAAAAATTGTTAAGAAGCATAACTTTTGAAAGGAAATTGTCATTAGGGATAGTGGGCTGAAAAATGGCAACTAAGAATTGTCTTGTACAAATAACTGTGGGTAAGTTCTATTTCTCTCAAATCCTACTTTTAGTTTACTTTTTGCCCTTTTACTAATGTTCTCAGGCGTGGATTCTGAGAATCCAACGGTGGTTGTGCTTTGGCAAAAAGTGAATACCAGCTCAGCACTTACAACCACCGTTGGATTCTCGGAATCCATGGCTGAGATCATTAGTGAACTTATTAGTTCACTTTTGTTGGTTCCCTGAGCCCGACCCTAAAATAAAAGGGATGGTGAAAAAGTATAAGGGGAACGAGGAAATTATGTGCAAATGCTCCTGAGTTTGAAATCGGCACCAATATGTTGGGTTAGGCTTAGGTGGTGGTGAATGTCATTCCTTTAATCACCCTTCTAAGGCAGTTGCTTGTAATGAATGTTTGAACTTATATGTCACTTTCTTTCTGGGTGGTTCTCTCTCTCTCTTCACTGCTATCTTTTCTTTCTATTTAATAAACTGCATTTACATTCTTAAGAAAAAAGAAAGAACACTTGGTTAAAGGACTGACCAAAGTCTGTCGAACAATGTTTTAAAATGTGTGACGTGTAAGGCTCAAAATTTTTTTTAAAGAAAAAGCATTAAAGCTCCATAAAAACAGAAAGAAAGAGAGAAAAAGAATCAACTATGATATAAAGAAAGAAATAAGAAGTAAAGATCTCTTCTTTTTTATGATTTACCTTCAAGATCACCTCAAGGTGGGATTTTAAAACATTGGCTCATTATTATGTGATGTCTATGAGGGAAAAAATCTTTATTACTTGTTTTTGTATCATAGTTTGTATTTATTAACTTCAATTTAGTAATATATGCTGCTCATGTTGTATTGTCCCTCAATTGGTCTACCCAACAAGTAAACATGGCATATTTTTAGTAAACAAAATGACATTAAGGATCATGGTGGGTCGATGAGTTATTTGAGGTTCGTTCATTTCAATCTCAGGAATCTTTATCCTTCTCAGATGGAGCTCAAGTTGTTAAGAGTTTGTCACTCTAGTAGTTTTGGTTTCTCTAATATAGAACTGTAGTCATTTGGAAACACTTGCAGTTGAAGCTCTACCTAGACCATGTATGTCATTTATAAGTATATATAAGAGGAAGAAAATGATTTAAATCATCTTTGTTAGAGTTTTTCGTGGCAAAGAAGATGAATGCGCCCGGTTTTTTGGTGAAAGAAAAGGAAAAAATCCATAATTTTTTTTATGTGTTTGGCTTATGTGCCTGCATAGGTGAGGGCTTAAGCCTCGACTTAACCTAACACCTTGAGGCTTAAGCCTCATGTGCCTTGAGGCGGGATTTTTAAAACACTGGTTGAGAATTACAGATATTCAGAATTTTTTTGAATTTTCTTAAATGACCAAACTACAACTCAAGCATCCATTTTCGTCACATTCTTCATGCACATGCAACTGCTGGGCATGTCAGTTTTGAATTTAACTGAGGTGCATGTTACAGTTTCGTTGGTATGATCAATATTTAGACTTCCTGCTAGATGAATAACTATTTTGGCCTTTCATTGTGCTATTGTTGTTCAATCCTGCTTTTGTATTTTCCCGTTCTGTACATATTAAATTGAACTTTGTGCTCATACATTTGCTTTGAATTTATTAGATTTTGGATGTTTTCTGAATCCATGTTCACTAAACTCTCTTGTAGTATATTGAGGTGATGTTGCAAAAGGTTAAACAGGAAGAGAGGCTTCGTTTATCAAGTGCATCACCTGATCATTCTTCTGATTATGTGAACGTAGATTGCCAGTGTTCTGATCAGCATGATCAATTGCCAGCTAGTAAAACTGAAAATTCTTTGCAGGAAACTGTTCCTTTGCTTTCACCCAGATTTAATGACTGCTGTACTAAGCAATTGGGGAGTGGTGAGACATGCTTGAAACCTACAGATGGGCTCATACTTGGTGACTCTTCAGCTTCTGTCTCCTGCACCAAGTCCAAGTCCAACTTTTCTAACATAAAGGGGGAAATATGCTTGGACAATCTATCAATCAGAGAACTTCATGAGACTTTCAAAGCAACATTTGGGAGAGAAACTTCTGTCAAGGACAAGTTGTGGCTTAAGAGGCGGATTGCCATGGGTTTGACTAATTCTTGTGATGTTTCAACCACAACTTTTATAATTAAAGATAAAGTCTTGGTTAAAAAGAAAGTCAAAGAAGCACATTGTAGGATGGAAAGCAGTAAGAGTGCAGATGAAGTCGATGGGGTATTTAATGATAGCTGTAAAGACCCACCTATCAGCCCCACTAACCAAATGGGAGTCCGGCAATCTTTATCTGGTAAGAGATTGAGGAAACCTAAAGCAGAATATGAATGTAAAAGTGAAGATCTCCATAGTGACCAGACAGCAGCCAAAAGAGTTCGAAAGCCCACAAAACGATATATTGAAGAACTTTCAGAAGTTGACACCAGGGAATGCAATGGGAGGTTCATATCATCTGTTAAAAATTCTGGACATGGTCAGTCCTCTCCGAAATCTCGTGTAAGGCCTGCTCGCAATGTTGGTTCAGATGGGACAACTGTTGTCACCAGGCAGGACTCTCTTGGAGGATCTGGTGTTCAGGTCCCATATGTTTCTAGGGTGCGAAGGGGGCGTCCCAGGAAAAACTTTATGGCTCTTATGGTATGTGCTATCATCATCTAGATGAGCAATACATTTATGACATTTAGTTTAAGTTATCCTGATTTTAATAGCTGCTTCTGAAGTGTAAAATTAATTAATTAAGCAGAAGTAATGCTATTCTAAAGCATTTTATTTTTATGCTAACACTCAAATCAAATTGCAGCACGGCTTGCTGGTGAATGTGGTATACTGCAGAAACATGACATCCCCTTTCTGTGGTTTAACACATCGTTATCGTGATATGTATTGGTTAGCTGAAAAACCAAGTGTATCATGATACACATTGTACCTTGTATCATATGATATGGATTGATATTATTAAACCATGGCCATTGTCAGATTTTTTTTTATATTTAATAAATCATCTTCTGGACACAATCTTTTTTTTTTTTTGATAAGTGTCTTCTGGAGTTAAATCTCTAGTTGGCAGTTCAGTTAGGCCAGTTTCATTTAGTGGATTATGACCTTTCTTTGCTGCTTATCATTTATCTTGCACTGGCTTCAACTGGGCTTTCCAAAGATCTATATGACGAGTTCATTGTAGTCAAAGCAGTGCCTGGCTGGAACCTCTAGTGCTTGAAATAGGGCTTATGTGGGTGCTGGTAAAAAAGCAGCCGCCTGGGATTGCCTTGGTGATCCCTAGGTACTGCTGCACTGAGGTGGTAGACGATCAAGCAGGACACCTGGCCAATCAGAATAAGCAAATCCTATTCTTGTGTATGTATATATTATATTGGAATGAATGTATGTATTTTCAAATTCTAGGCTCTCTCCCTCTCTCTCTATACTTTGCTTTACTGAGACAGCAAAAGGAGATGGCAAGTCTTTGGAGGTCTGCAAGCTTGCTTTTTCTAGATCTCCTGTGTTTTTGGAGCTCTTTTTTCCACGGAAACTCGGGTTTGCCTTATTCTTCGCTGCAGCTTTATGACAGCAGCAGTTGTGCAAACAGTAGCAGCAGCATCTGATTCATGCACCTGATTTATCTTTTTGGATGCTGCTGTTGCTGCTTTCAACCAGCAGCCGTCATGCAAACAGGGGAAGGTGAGGTGCTCCTGCATGTGTGCATGGAGCTGCTGTTGTGTAAAATCCTTGTTTATGTCTTCTATTGCTTTTTGCTTTTCTTTATCTTTGGGAATTACCATTCCCTGCACACATTTTACTTCTTCCAGTGCACCAATTCTATTTCACTTCCTTTTTGCTTCTTCAATAGCAGATTTTGCTTCATTCCACTGAAGTGAAGAAGACATTGGTGCTTTGGAAGAAGCAAATTTGTGCTCTGGAAATAGTATTTCCCTACATTTTTTTCCCATTATTTTTCAATTTTCTAAATCTTATGCATTTTATAAATAAAAATTTGATTGCCTAGTCATCCCCTAGGCATTCTGGTGGCCAGGGGAGCCCGGACCTAGCAAATTTTACTGAAGAGAAATTTTTGTTGTAGGAGAAAAACATGTATCTTGAAGGGGGACCCATCTGGTATGTTGTGCTGTTGAACATGTTCTAATTGTTATCTGCCTTCTGTAGTGTAGACCATGCAGATGGAAAGTTTTGGTGGTAGGAAGATTTTTTATCTGCTGGACATCTAATATGCTTGTGAAAATGTACTAATTCTATACATGAAGTACAGCGTCGTGCGTTCTTAAAATATTGTTCTGTTGGAAATGGCAGAAATATCATCCCAGTGGCATGGGCATGGCAGCCAAACTGGTGAAGAAGGCCCTTGGTGTGCGTGTTTCTCGACAAGATAGTGAAAGTGGAAGCAAAATTTGGAAATCTAGAACTGCTCCTAAACGAATTCAACAGCCGGTGAGTCAATTTATGTTTCTACCGTTTATAAATATGCTTTAGTTCAACTCACTAACTGAAAGAGCTTCTGGTGAATGTTCCATTACAATTGGAAGGACCTACCTTCCTATGAATTAATGATGTTTTAAAATTTAAAGTACTGTTATGTAGAACACAGACAAACTGTAATTTCTGTTTTCTTGAGTTATAACTCTGTTGCGATTTGTTAAAGAGCGGAACACACATATTGCACTCTTTGTGGTGGTGTAGGGACCATTTAATGGCCTAGCAAATCCTATTGGATGATCAACCATCTATTCTTGATGTTTTTGTATGAATGCTGGCTGCCCAAAAGAATGTGATGTATGTAATGGGCCCGATCAACCGATGGAGTCAAATATTTTTGGCTTAGATCTGGGTGGGGCCATCATAAGTTTACAATTTGTTGCAACAAATTGGCTTATATCTAGGTGGGTCCATCAGAAGATTACAGTTGGCTGACATGCTGCACTGCAGCCATGAGGTCAGGGGGTTCAATCCCAGCTTACCCACCAGAAAAAAATGTTGGCAGTTGCTTCCTACTCCCTGTACATGCCACTTGCCAATGGGGATGGTGGACAATCCTTATGATAGGCTGAGGGAGCCCTAATCTAGGGGTACAAGGGCTGGGCCAGCTAATTCAGGCTAGGTTTGGGCTGCACCTACTTACTACCATGTGAGCTTGGCCTGGCATGATTTAAGCCTGTTACTAAAATGTCTTGGCCCGGACAAAATTTGAACCGATAACAAGTTAGGCATGCCCTTCACAAGAGAACTGATAACAAGCTGCTCATGTGCACCTCTACCATCATGGTCGTTTCTATTCTCTCTTAAGATGACTGGAACACTGATCTGTATTTAATAGTATTTATAACCTGATTGCAACCAGTAATGCTAATGTAGTTCCTTTTGCTTCCAGGTGGTTGTTAAAACAGAACAAGATAAGCAGAATGTAGTAACATGCATGGTAGAGCCGCAGCAAGCTGTAGAGCTGGAAAATCCAGATTCATCTAGAGATAATTCAGATGATAATGTAGCAACTGTGCCAACCGCAAAAGGTGGGACCAGAAGGAAGCATCATCGAGCATGGAGTCTCTGCGAGGTTTTGAAGCTGGTTGAGGGGGTATCTAGGTATGGTGCCGGAAAGTGGTCTGAGATCAAGCGGCTTGCTTTTGCATCCTATACTTACCGCACCTCTGTTGATCTCAAGGTAACTCCTTGCACCTTGTTGATTCCAAGGTATATATGCTAGAAGTCAAGTCTTGAAAACTTTGATTTAGAAAATGTCCCTCTAGTCCTTTTGGCAATTGTGTGCAGAGATTGAGGAAAGATTATGGCGTCAGACTTGGTGGTTGCTTTTCCAGAGGTTATAAAGCCAATACTAAGAACAACTTGTTAATTTTGTAGGATAAGTGGAGGAACTTGCTGAGGGCTAGCTTTGCACAAGCACCAACAGACAAGGGGGTGAGTGTCCTCTCTCTCCAACTCCTAGATACTGTGTTAAATGAGCTTCTTGCCACTGCAGTCCACGTATCTTGTTCCCGTGGATTTCTTGATAAAGGGAAGTTCTCTCAAGACTCGTAAAAGTATGTCTTTTGGGTTCCCTTGGGTGTTGCCAGGAAGTGTCAAAGCAATAAGAAGGGACAACATAATTTAATTCATTACTTGTGCATTAAAAATCTTGTAAAAAAATCTGACAATTTCTCAAAATTTTAAACAAAAATAGGAAAGAAATTTGATTTCTTGCTAGAAATTTTAATCCACAAAATTGCCAGAGATATTCACTAGTAATAGTAGGCTGAAAAGATCAAGGTAATGAGAAATGATTTGAAGACATGCATCTGCGGAGGATGTGGCCCTGGACAGAATAAATAAAATGGCGAACGGATTTGTGTAGCTGATCCCAAGCTGTTGGACAAAGTTTGGATGATGTTGATAAAAATACCCCGTCCCTGGGATCACCACCACATTGGT
This sequence comes from Euptelea pleiosperma, assembly GCA_035048495.1. Taxonomy (NCBI): domain Eukaryota; kingdom Viridiplantae; phylum Streptophyta; class Magnoliopsida; order Ranunculales; family Eupteleaceae; genus Euptelea; species Euptelea pleiosperma. The sequence goes on along the minus strand of CM068549.1, from coordinate 31,907,051 downwards.
AGTTATGTTTGCTTTCTAAATTCAGCAAATCAGTTCTGCTCTGTGTGCTTTCTGTTGTCCTTTCTTTTCCTTAGTACTTTTTTTCGGGCAAGATATGCAGATGAGGAACTCAAGGAAACACGTTTCAATGCCCATCCCCACGCATATTCTATTACGAGTAAGAGAGCTTGCAGAGATGCACTCACAGGCTGCACCTGATCTGAGCTCAGGCAAGTTTGCTGGTCGCAGTGGGAGAAGTGTACATGAAACAAGGTCTGGCTACCTGTAACTGTATATACTACAATAAGATCTGAAATAAAAACACTAATGCACTGTATTCAAAGTGTATGAATTTTTGTTTCTGTGATGCTTATAAAGAGTGGCATTCCATTTACAGAAGGTTCTTGGCCATCCAAATTCCTATAATTGGATGGGCTGCGCCCGTGCACAGTAAGAAAATAAGGCCTGTTTGGTGCGTGAGAAAGAGTTCGAATGGTGAATATTTAGTCAGACAAATATTATCTTGGCTAAATATTTGAGCATGTTAATATTTAATAATGTTTGGTACTGGTATTAGTTAGCTTCATTTTCTTTCAATTTATGTGGGTCCCACATATTAAAGTAAGTCAAATATGGGTTATGCCAGTGTGGGACCCATATATTAGGTCAAATGATAAAAAAAACTCATTTTTTATTGAAAATAGTGATTTTTGCGCGAGAAATAAAATTTTCCTACTAAGACTTAATTGGTGTGAAAATATTTACACATACCTGATCAAATATTTTCCCGTTGCGGCGGGCAAATTTGTGTGCCTGGCTAAATATTCGGCGCGGGCAAGTGGCTGCCAAATGAGCCTGGACAAATATTAGCGCGCATAAATATTTTATTTTTCGGCCTCAATGGCCTACAAACATGCCCTAAATGAAGACTTTCAATTTAAACTATTGGGATGCATAGTGCACTATCTAAATTGATGACAGGATGTGCTGAAAACAACTTTATTTGATCCGTCTTGCTTGGTGACGAGTCCAAGTGTGGGTTCTTGAAATTTTTATTTTTTAATTTTGTGGTAGGCAAGTGGGTTTTCACCCTGGTCTATGGTATCACCACTCCAAGACTTTACCAACTTCCCATGCTGTTTGCATTAAAAACAATTGCAGAAATGCTTCCTCGCCAAATACTTGCGTCCAAACAGGGATGGTCTTTCAAAATCTCTCCGGGAAATCACCTGTTTTGACTGGGCATTGAACGTGAGAATCAGAGCCTGAATTTTTTTTATCCTCCCACATTTCGATCCATGGTGTGTCTAGCACTTAAAGTTAAGTGCCACCTCTCCTGGGTTAAGGTGGCCGGCCTTTAACCCCATGTTAAAATATTGATCGGCAAGAGCACCCTATAAAGTAAAAAAAGTTTGAAAAATAAAAGAACAACGTTTATAAATTTAAAGAATTTGAATGTGATATTAGGCATAAATTTTTTTTTAATAAGAGATGAGCATTGAATGAGCAACAAGTAAAGTATGCTTTTTGACACTGAAAATCCAAAACACCATTGCCAAGTAAAAATTTTAAGAAGAACAAATGAAACAAAACATGAGCATTTTGGGAAGAGGAAGTTTTTTATTTTATTTTTAGCAGGGTTGACGTGTGCTCATAGGGGGTTATGTATGCTTTGACACCAAAATACCGATAAACCCCTGCTAAGTGAATAAATCAAAGAAAAGAAAAAATGAAAAATACAGGTAATTTTGGGATGTTAGGGTTCAGCGTTGTCCAATAAGTAGAATAGATGTATCATTACTGTAACCAATAATCAAATATTTTTTCATCAGAAAATTTAAGGTCATTCTCATGGACTAGAAATATGGTTTACAAACAACATTGCCATATGCACCATACATGCATTGAAGTTGGACCCACCTTTTAATGGCTCCCACCTTTGATGATCTTACAAATCAGATGGCTGCAATCATTCCATAAAGTCAAAAAAATTAGGGAATTTTTGACATACCCCCCATGTTATTTTAAAATTTTGACATACCCCCCATGATTTAAAAAAGCTGACATACCCCCCAATGACTCAGTCCACTATCATTTGACCAGTGTTGACCCAAGTTGACCACCAAATTTTATATTAAATGACAGAAACGCCCTTGTCTTCAACTTTGGAACAAGGGTTTGGGCTAAAACCTAAACCCCAAATCGAACGGATGTGGAGGACGACCAGCCAAGAGACTCCAATAAGTTAGTCGCCCATCACCAGCGAGCAACCCACTGGAGTCTCATGGCCGGCCGACCACTACTCCGGCAATAATTTAAAACTCAAGGTTTTGAAAAAAAAAGAAAGCATACAATTATATGTCTAAAAAATTCATTAACAAAAATGAAAAATAGAATAAGAGCAATTTAGATTTTAAGCTTTTGAGATATAGATTTTGGAAAGATGGGTTCTTTCAATTTTTAAAAGAAATCACATTCCCCCGTGAGTTTTATCTATTTTTATGGTTTTTATTTTCAATCTTCGCTTAATTCATAAAAACAAAAAAAAAAACAAACAAAAAATGTCAAGTTTATTATTTTTAATCTCCTCTTTCCATGTTCAAACCCTTGTTCTAAGGTTCAAGACAAGGGCACTTTAGTCCATTAATACAGAATTTGGTAGTCAACTCGGGTCAAATGACAGTGGACCGAGTCATAGGGGGTAAGTCAGCTTTTTCAAATCATGGGGGGTATGTCAAATTTTCAAGATAACATGGGGGGTATGTCAAAAATTCCCAAAAAATCAATCGTAGGGGGTCTTCAACGTAAGATACATTCAATCAGGTCACTGTTGGCAAAAAGAGTAAACCTTCGATGACACTGCTGACTGCAGCCAATATGAGCCACGTGGCATATTCTTAAGAGGACACTGACTGTATGGATGTTTGGCCAATCACTATGTGGATCTACAAACCAAAAATCAGCCTGATTAGTAATTTAAAACCTTTGGATCTTTGTACCCAAATAATGCTCAAATTCCTACTGTTAAATTAACCCATGAAAATAAATTCAATCCAACGCTTGAAAATCACTGATCAGGTTTATTTTTGGTTTGTAGGCCTACCTAGTGATTAACCAAATATCCCTACGGTCAGTGACCTCTTAAGAATGTTCCACATGGCTCATATTAGCTGCAATCAGGGCGTCGCTGACTGCAGGTATCATCGAAGGTTTACTCGATGTTCTATGCTAGCCGTCAACGGTCCGCATATCACACCGTCCTGATGAATCAGTTATTGAGCTAAGGGCACAGTATGATTAAAAAGGCGCACCATCCTTGATACTCCCGCGAGACATCATCTTTTATTTTTTCTTCTCTCTTTTATTGGTACTCTCTAGGATGTTGTTAGTGCTGAGGGTTTAGGTGGTGTGTGCGCTCCATCGATATCGTTGCTCAAAACAGGATTCCGGTGATCAAGTGCTTACCGGCAACTTTCGGCGAACAGATTCACAGTGAAGAGTAAGAGGTCTGTTAATCCGCTTTTTTTCTTTGTTCTTCTGTTTTGCCATTAAAATTTAATTTCAATGCCTCTTACCTCGGATTTCCGATGCATTATACTTAATCGATCTGAAATTTTAAATCTGCTGATACCCATCTCTAAATTTTCACTGTTCTGCAATTTAAAGGAGAAATCCAGTTTGGTTTAAGACGAATTATAGTTAGTTTCCATCTGGGTTCTTCAATCCACTGATACTTATCTCAAAGTTTTCACTGTTCTGCAATCAAAACGAGAAACCCACTTTGGTTTCTGAAGAATTTACTCAGTTTCCATCTGGGTTCTTCAATCCATTTTCCCTCTGTTCTGCTATTAAAACTCAAAATCCACTTTGATTTCTGTAACCAAAGTAAGATAGTGACAAAGTGTTCTGTTTTGTGGAATACCAATAAGGCAATTGCTTTATTTTAAATTATTGAGACTATCGGATTATAGATGCAATCGGTAGATTATAATAAACGAAGAAGAAAAAGATTGAAATGAAGCAGATATGTGACGCCTGGACTCATTGGTCTGGGCCATTCTATTTTGATTCATATTTGATGAAACATCAAACTTATATTTTGTGGATGAATCAGCAAGAAAAAATTGAGATGAACCTTCACACTTCTATTTTACTTTCCCTTTAATGCTCTTATTAGCACTTAAGAAACTTATTGGATTCAGCGTTCAATGTGTAGTTATAAGTCTCAACTTGATTTTTCATGTGTAGGTCCATGTTTAGCCTGTGTCCTAAATAAACAGCTTTTGTTTGATCTCTTATATTTGCTCTTTTGCGGATTTTGTTTCTGTAGTTTTTGTGTTAGCATCTCAACTTGATTGATAGGTTTTATCCCAAGCTGTTTTAGATGTGACATTTAAAACCTATTTTTTTTTTCTTCTCTTAGGTAGCAGGTATATCAAGGAAATATGGGTATCATAGAAAAGATCAAAGAAATTGAAGCCGAAATGGCACGGACGCAGAAAAATAAAGCCACAGGTTCTGCTTTACTTCATCTATCATCACAAATCCACATTCTATGCATCATATCATCACTGCTTTGTAGTTTTTCACCGAATCTGCATCCATCCAGTATTATTATTTTGAAGTTTTTTAGAGTTTCATTCTGATGCATTTTGTGTACAAAGATTAATTTGCAATCAATAAATTTGGTATAGCTCTTATTTTTTGTGAATTTCTGAGGAATCTTTTTAAATATTGGCTTGCATTTTATTTTCCAAGAACCTGTTCTATAGCATTGAAAGAATTATCTGATTCCACTGAATGTACAGAGTACCATCTTGGGCAACTTAAGGCAAAGATAGCAAAGTTAAGGACACAGTTGTTGGAGCCCCCAAAGGTATGCCGATGTCTTATCCTTTCTTTCATGGTTGGTCTGCATTTACAGGTATAGGTATTTTTTTTATTTTAAATGCATTCACGACTTATTTATTTATATATGTGTGTTTTGTTTTTTTACATCATCATCATCATTAATCATGCCTTATGCCAACTATATGGGGTCGGCAGCCTGAATCCTGTTCTGCCAATTCTATCTAGACCCAAATCTTCTGTTAAAGAAGGCGTCCTTAAATTTATACATACGACCTCAATCTTTATTTTGCGTACATGGTATAAATCAAAGATAGTGTCAGTGTCCATACATTTTGAAATTCGTGGTTCGTAGTTGCCTTGATTTGCTAGGGAAGAGCACTACGGCTCTCATCGTCTATGTTGACGACATATTATGACAGGAAATGATGCAGAGGAGGTGATTAAGTTAAAGAATCATCTAGCGGGGGAGTTTGAGACCAAAGATCTGAGGCTTCTCAAGTACTTTCTCGGCATAGAGGTTGCAAGATCCAGCTAAGGGATCTTCATCTCACTGTCTCACGTAGGAAGTATGTCCTAGATCTATTGAAGGACTCAAGTAAGTTGGGAGCTAAGCCAGTGGAGACCCCTATGGAGCAGAACCACCAGCTGGCTGACTTGAGTAGTACGCCATTACAGGACGTGGGGAGCTTTTAGAGACAGGTTGGGAGATTGATATATATCTCATTAACCCGCCCAGACATTGCCTATGCAGTCAGTGTTATCAGTCAGTGTATGCATTCTCCTAGGGAGATTCACTTAGAGGTGGCACACAGGATATTGAGATATCTCGACTCTGCCCTTAGTTGTGGCCTCCTTTTTCAGAATAATAGTCACATTAGAGTAGAGTCATACACTGATGCAGACTGGGCTGACGCCAAGGATGACAGGAGATCTACATCAGGCTATTGTACCTTTGTAGGAGGCAATCTGGTTACTTAGAGGAGCAAGAAACAACCAGTAGTTGTCAGATCCAGTGCAGAGGCAGAATTTAGGGCAATGGCCACTCTGGCTGAAGATGTTGGTGGCTGAACTTGGCTTTCCAGTCTTGGGATCCATGAGCTTGTATTATGACAACAAGGCGACTATCAGCATTGCTTACAATTCGGTGCAACACGATCGGGCCAAGCATATTGAAGTGGACTGCCACTTCATTCGGGAGAAGATCGTATCTGGGGAAGTTTGTACCCCATTTGTGAAGACAGATGAGCAAGTAGCAGATGTCTTTACCAAAGGAGTTCCCAATTGGCAACTTCATAGATGTTTATGCAAGTTGGGCATGAAAGATATCTATGCGCCAACTTGAGGGGGAGTGTTATCAGATAAGTAGAAATACGTATTTGTCTTATATAAGGGTAGTTCAGTAAATACCTCTTATGAGGGGTATACTTGTCTTTTTTCTGTAACCTTTTATATAAATAAGATTTATGGAGTCATTGCGAATTAAACACAATGACATCATCTCTTCTCCAAACCTAACCCTAACCCTAATTCTTCAATTCAACAATATGTACCTTTAGGAAACCGTTTTCGTCGTAAGAAAGTCATAACCAATCTCCTTCATTAAAGACTCATTGCTTCTTATGTTTATCGGTCATAGCTTTGTATCGCTAATTAGCTTCCTCATTTCTCTCCTGTATGCGCTGTTATACTTCTCTGACATGCTCAACATATGCGTCGGCATCATCACTTGCTAGTCCATGCTTTGGGAGAGGCACCAAATCAACTTCATGGGTCAACGGATGCTCATTTAGTGCAGACGGACTTTTCCAACGTCGTGATTAATCGAGTTGTTAAAAACAAATTTGGCTTGAGGAAGAGCCTCATCCCACTGTGATATGTACACCCTAACAATGTATGTAGTAGTTCCCAAGGCTCCTATTGATAACCTCCATTTAAGCATCTATTTGTGGATAATACGCACTGAAAAATGCAATGTAATCTTCATCCGTTTTTATTGCATATGCCAAAAATGACTTGTGAATTTAGTGTCACGATTTGAAGTGATTGACTTAAGTACTCCATGTAGACACAATCTCCTTGAAGAATATCATAGGCACACGTGAAGCATCAACTCTTTTCCTACATGGTAAGTAAAACATTTGGAAAAACGGTCAACACCAACAAAAGAATAAAATCATTGCAAACTCTCATCTTTGGTATCCCCAATACAAAATTCATATTGTCTGTCCATTGTGCTATGGTATTATAAGTGGAGTATGATCTGGTATTTTGCACGTGCCCCTTTGATATCTGACACACCAGAATAGGGCCTCAATAGAAGAGTTATCTGCCTCTATGCTTGGTTGGTCCTCGTCTTTCCCGGTTTCACTTCTCGATTATTCTAGCAATTGCAGAAACCTGAGTAAAACTTTTGTAACTTGTTCCAGATGCGTATTGATCCCTCTCATCTAACTTTCCAATTGATCTACGAGATTAATGAGATCTCGATTGTTTTCTGTCTTTGGCGACATTATTTTTGTTGATTAAAGTCTTCTTGGTCTCGAAACACTCTCTGATATAAAAAAATGATGTAAGCCACTAACGAAACTAAAATAAATCTAGTAAAAATAAGAAGAAACCAATATTACCAAGCAAGAACTCAACAAGAACTTAGAAACTGCCCCCAAAACGTCCTCTTAGGGTTTCTTTCAATTCTCATAACTTAAAATGATGAATAATCCTCTCATACAACTTTAGATGGGTTCTTTATACTAAAAAAATGTAAAATATCTAAATTACCCCCATTAATGGCATAAAACATAAATACTCATAAAACTAATTAGTAATGTACCAAAGTAACCTCTTATTAATTCTAACTCTTAACTTTAAAAGGAAAACAACTAAATGAGAACCCACTAACACTGGCTTGTGTTGTAGGCCTGACTTATGGGGTCTATAAATGAAGGCCATGCTTAGGCATTAATAGCGGGCCAGTATGGGCTTGTGTTGTATATTTAATATGTTTGGCACATCTATAATGTCATAGATGGTTTTCTTGGATCAGCGGTTGTGTGATTTATGTTATGTTCGTGCATATTGTGCTTACTTTTTACCCATTCTTATCTTTATATTTATTGTGGTGCGTTTCATAACTTGAAAAATATGAATCAGGGTTCTAGTGGAGCTGGAGAGGGTTTTGAAGTTACAAAATTTGGCCATGGACGTGTTGCGCTAATAGGATTTCCAAGGTTTGTCATCTTATAGGAATTAGCAATTTGATTTTATTTAAGGCATCAGATATCACCTTCCTACCTTTAAAATTGTAACATGGGTAAATTTAAATTCCTAATGCCTTGTCTTTGAGCTATTAGCCATCCCGCAATAGCAGTTCCATGCTTTGTTGGTTGGAAGGTTTATGAACCCAAGGTAATCTAAAGAAAAAACAATAAATATGAAAAATGTTTTTACTTTGATTGCCCTTGCCTATCCTATATAAAAGTGCATGTCAATGTTTTGGTTCATTATCTAGATTCCTTCCGGAGCTCTCCTACAATGACAAATTATCATGTTACTTGACTGATTAGAAGGGAAAAATGAGAAGTTTTTTTTGCAAACATTGTGAAAAACCCTTCCTCTATACTTAAACATTATCAGGTTACCCTTTTAACAATCGAACAACATTTTCGTTCATTCCCCCTTGCGGAGCTCTCCTACAATGACAAATTATCATGTTACTTGACTGATTAGAAGGGAAAAATGATAAGTTTTTTGCAAAAATTGTGAAAAAACCCTTCCTCTCTACTTAAACATTATCAATTTACCCTTTTAACAATCGAACAACATTTTCGTCCATTGCCCCCCTCCCCCTCACAACCACCCCGCACACACACACACACACGACTTCTATCGATGGGTATTTTAGTAATTTTAAAAGTTTTTAATTATTTTAGATCAATGGTTCAGAATAGTTTCTATCCCGTAGTTAACTTTTAGGGTTTATTTTCGTATAAATAATTGTTAACTCTTGGGATTCCTTGGATTGGCACCCTGTAGGATTTTTTTAGGGTTTTCTTCTCTAAGAAAACCTTAGCAGTGCTTTGAGACAAACTCAGCTTGCATCAAACTAATATTTATTAAGAGAAAGAGAAACACATGGCTTGTTGTATACCATTTTTCACGTCTTCTATTGTAGTATATAACTTCTCTGATAATTGAATGTCTTTTTGTAGTGTAGGGAAGTCGACACTTCTAACTCTATTGACGGGAACACATTCAGAAGCTGCCTCATATGAGTTCACGACACTTACCTGCATTCCTGGGATTATACATTACAACGATACTAAAATACAACTTCTTGACCTTCCTGGAATCATTGAAGGTGCTTCCGAAGGAAAGGGACGTGGTAGGCAGGTATTCTTCTATTCCTGTATGCATTTATATTAGGGTAATTTAGTACCACCACCTTGCAATGCAAAAGTAATTTGCACTACCCCCCTGCACTTTCCCACTACCATGTTACCCCCCTTGACTAAGATCCGACGTCGTTGATTAATAGGGTAGTTACTTTAAGTTTTACAAATGCCTAAAGTGCCCTTTATTAAATTATTAAAATATGTTTTAAACTCTTCACTGTCCAAATCCACCCGCTCATCATCTCCCACGCAAGAAGGCATAGACCTTCCTGTAAAAGAGACGCCATGGATTTTCGATCTCAACCCAGAAAAATACACGAACAATACGGGGTTGTGTGGGTACCCTCTACCCCCTTGTGGTGATTCAGGTCCAGATGCATCAAAACCCACAACATCAGAAATATATCCCACCGGAGACAAGCATCCCTTGCCGGTTGCGTGGTTTTAGGCTTGTTTTTTTTCCCTTTTCTGCATCTTTGGTTTGATTATTGTCACTGTAGAGAGAAAGAAAAGGAGGATGAAGAAGGATACAAGCATATATGTTTACATTGCTAGCAGGTCTCTCTCAGGGACAACCAACACGAGCTAGAAGCTAACAGGTGATCGGGAAGCCTTGAGCATCAACCTTGCCATCGTTGAGAAACCCCTTCGGAAGCTCACCTTTGCTGACCTGCTCAAAGCCACCAATTGCTTCCACAACAACAGCCTCATTGGTTCTAGAGGCTTTGGGGACGTCTACAAAGCGCAACTCAAAGATGGGAGCTTCGTAACTGTCAGGAAACTAATCCACGTTAGTGGACAAGGAGACCGGAATTCACAGCTGAAATGGAGACCATTGGCAAGATCAAGCACCGAAATCCCACCCCACTGCAATGAAACTAACAAAAACAATTTTTGTGTGTAAGCAACTAACAAAATTACTTTTGGGGATTTCATCGGGGAAGAGTTGGAGATTTAAAAGACCTAAGGGCACTTTGGACATTTAACAAGTTGAAAAACAGACACGTGTGATGCCTTATTAATTAACGACGCCGGATCTTGGTCAAGGGGGGTAACACGGCAGTGGGAAAGTGCAGGGGGGTAGTGCAAATTACTTTTGCAAAGCAGGGGGGTGATACTAAATTACCCTTTATATTATTATCTATTTATCTAGCAACAATTGTCATTTTTTGGATTAACACAGCACTACTTTATTTTTCCATTAGTGAAATAGATATGATCCTTGAAGAGACATAGGAGCTGTTATAATTTGTTATACTTGCTGAGGCTGATTGTCATGTGAAATCACATAGTTCTCAACGGTGTTTTCGTCTTTCAGGTAATTGCAGTTTCCAAGTCATCAGACATTGTGTTGATGGTTCTTGATGCCTCAAAAGTAAGTTTCTATTTTGTAGCTACTATACTTTTGCTAATGCATGCCTGGATGCTTTTTTGTTACCACCAATAACCCTCTATTGCTTTATATTTTACAAATTCCCATGTGGATCATCATGTCATAGTGTGTAGGAGTCTAACCTTATACACGTATCCTTTTCCGTCATAAGTCTTAAGAGTTGTTATTTGTTGACATGCTTTGTTTCCTGTAGCTTCATTCATTCTTTCTGATGTCATGATTTAAAATAGATTTTACTTGGATTGCAAGCTTATGCAGGTAGCCTCTATGATGCACGTATTCAAACTTTTTATTTTATTTGTTTCTTTGAGAAATCAATAAATTTTTTATTGAACAAATTATTCTAGACTTCTAGCATGAAATAGAATTGCAATATGCCTGGTGAGTTATTTATAAGGATTTCACAGATATGACTATAGTTGTACTTCACATGTTCCGATTGCATGTGTTTCATGAACACTATGCCTATAATGAATCCTGTCGTTATATTGTCAAATGTTCATTATATTCAGCTGGCACGATCTCTAGGGTTTGCCTGCCATTATATTAACATTTTCTTTTGTCCCATGTAATTTGTCCTGCTAATGCAGTTTCCCTATTCGTAAGTGTTTCCATCTTATTCTGTCATTTTAAACATGTGTTGATTGTACATGCTTCAGAGTGAGGGTCATCGCCAAATATTGACAAAAGAGTTGGAAGCTGTGGGTTTGCGTTTAAACAAGAGACCGCCCCAGGTAAGATTCCTTCTTCAAGGATGCTCATAGCTATCAATATACTAACATATACTAACATATTATAACATTGCTCTATGCCTTTAAACTTTTTTTTTCAATTGTTGTGATATTCTGATGTTTGAATTTTCTCCAATTTACCACCATTGGTTGTCCAATAAATATGATCTGTGGGAAATTTTTTTATCTAGTTTATAATATCTATTAATCTATGTCAATGCGATCTCACCACGAGAATAAACATTATAATTTTCGCAAGTGCACGTTAATTGAAAGATTTTCTTACCAATGGTATTTGGTCTAACATGTGAAGGTGGGTGATTGATAACCTCCTGTACAGTTATGGTTTTTAATTACATGGAATTGCTTGCCAGTGGTATTTTCCTATTTTCTCACCCTGCTGTAGTGATTCTACGGATGATTAATGAGCTGTACCCTGTAACAGGATAACATTGCTATGCTCGCTTGATAGTGTTTATTTATTTTCAACATTGAGCGTACTTCATTAGGATCTTCTGTTTGTTGTTTCACTTGGTGCTTTTGTTTCATTGGCAGATATACTTCAAAAAGAAAAAGACGGGGGGCATTTCTTTCAACAGTACAATACCTTTGACTCATGTGGATGAGAAGCTCTGCTATCAAATTTTACATGAATACAAAATACACAATGCAGAGGTTCTCTCTTTTTTATTTTTACTCCTATTACATTCGTTCTTGTAGAGATTCAATAAAATAACTTGTGGGAATAATAGTTGGAAACTGAAGTAAAATCAATTGTGAGTAAACTGCCTTCTTTTAGAACTCTATTGGGTATACCATTTTTTTTTATGCTTAGTTTATGATCGTAATGTATGTTTCCTATTATCTCTGCTTGGCAAACACATTAAGAAGGTTACTTGTGTAATTTACTTTGTAATGCCCTATTCTTCTGTTCTTTTTTCTTTCTTTTTCCTCCTGCTTTCTTCTTAATCTCTACAAGTTTTAGAAAACAAAAAGAGATAGTTACACATCCCAACCAACGAAACCCTATCTGACCTCTCTTCGAGCCTCAACCAGCTCCTCCCTACAGCAAGATGTTTCATTCCAATCTCAGCCTACAGGCAATGAAACGATATCGATTCTAGCCTCTTTCACTGTCATGCTTGCCCATTGCTGCCTTGTCTGCACTTTTTTAAATTGGTAGCAGCAGGAAATTTTCTCAAATGTCTTTTGCCCTCTCTACCTAAATTTCAATGCTGTATTTTCATTCCCTCCATTTTGTTTATATTCTGGATCAGGCATTTTGGAAAGAAATTTTCAATCTAGCTCCCATGCTGTATTAGTCACTTACTAGTTTTTTTTTTATCGGTAAAAGGAAAATATATTAAAACAGGGCTGAGAAAGCCCCAAAGAGCAACCGTACAACGACGACTAGAATCCAAAAAAAAAACCCGAGGCCAAAACTTCACTCCAAAGGCAACCCGGCAAGGGAGCACAACCTACAAAATCAACCGGTCTCACCGGAATACAAAATCCTCGAATCTGAATCCCTTAAGCTCGGGGATGACTGAACCCCAATAATACAACGTAGCTTTAATATTCATCACTATCTCCTCAAACTTGGCCTCCTTGTCTTCAAAAATCTGGCGATTTCTTTCTTTCCAAAGCTCCCAGCATATAGCATATGGGGTTAGCCTCCAAAGCATTCTACCACTGGCAGAGAACGCCTTAGAGGACCAACCCACAAAAGTCTCCATCACCGAGTTGGGAAAGACCCAACCGACCCCAAACAAGCACAGAAAACTTTCCCATATCCTCCTAGATTCCTTGCATTGGATAAGCATATGATTGGTAGTCTCCTCTACTTCCCGGCATAAGATGCATCTACTAGGCAACTAGAATCCCTGCTTCCTTAGCTTCTCCATAAAAAGAATCTTATCCAACATAGCACACTAGGTCACTTACTAGCTTTTGCAATATTTTCTTTTGTGTAATTGTAAATTTATTAAGAAAAATAAAAGATCATACAGAAAGAAATCTAAGAAAGGGAATCCCTATATACAAATAAGATAATTGCTCCTTCTCAGGTGAAGGATCTGGCAACCTCTACAGTGTAGTTCCTGACATTATTACCGCCTATGACCATTTCACTGGTTGTTATATGTCGATTGCATTGCCTAAAGATTTTAGATTAACGATTTACCAGCTTATCCCAAAGGAAATATGTTCTTTTTGTTATCATATACGTAGAAATACGTATTTTATATGTATCAGGGGTAGTTCTGTAAATACCCTTCTTGAGGGGTATATTTGTCTTTTATATATTTTCTCTACATAAATAAGATTTATGGAGTCATTGTGAACTAAGCACAATAGACATCCTTTCTCTTTATTTTCTCTTCTGTACTCTCGAAACCTAACCCTAGCACCAATCCTCTAATTCAACTCTTTTCTGATGGCTTCTCTTGTAGCTGCTATTCCGTGAGGATGCCACCGTGGACGATCTCATAGATGTCATTGAAGGGAACCGTAAATATATGAAGTGTGTCTATGTTTATAACAAGATTGATGTAATTGGTATTGATGATGTGGACAAACTAGCCCGGCAGCCAAATTCCGTCGTCATAAGTTGCAATTTGAAGGCAGGTTCTATCTTTTGTTTAATGTCAACAGAACCAACGAATTAAATCCGAGTTTCGGCATGCGACTCGGGCAACAGTGAAACCAATACAACTCAGTACGACTTGGCTGAGTCTATCCGTACTGGTCTGAGTTGGTACCACAATTATGTAAAGTTTACCATGTCTGAGTTGCTTGATAAGTGAGTTTTATCAGTACCCCAGACGACTCAGCTGAGTCACACCCAACTTGGCCAAAATTTTAAACACTCAAAGAGCCAATACATGGCAAAACTGTTCTAAGTAAATTGTGACTAATATAAGGACTTTGCATTTTCTTTAGTGCATGGGGTGAGAATCATTAACTTACTAGTTTTTTATGTTTACTTAAACAGCTGAATTTAGACAGAGTACTTGCAAAGATGTGGGATGAGATGGGGCTTGTAAGAGTTTATACGAAGCCACAAGGGCAACAACCGGATTTCTCGGATCCTATAGTTCTTTCTACCGTAGGTTACAGCTAATTACTTTTGTCTAAGCTGATTTTTATGCATTGGAGTTTTGTTGATCTGGGCTTTTGTGTTATCTGATTTCAGGATAGAGGTGGCTGCACGGTAGAAGACTTCTGTAACCACATACACAGGAGTCTGGTGAAGGATGTGAAATATGTGCTGGTGTGGGGCTCAAGTGCGAGGCACTTTCCACAACACTGTGGTCTTTCTCATGTTCTTCATGACGAGGATGTGGTTCAGATTGTAAAGAAAAAGGTACATTAACCAGTTTTACTACATTTGCTTCTTGTTACTTTTAATTTTTCATTCGTTTTGGAGGGTAAGGTGGATGAAATCATCAAATTGCCTGAACTCAATGTCGAGCCACTGGGTCATACCCACTTGGACAAGGCCTGTGCCTTACTAAGATTATCTTTATTATACTCTGAAGAAGACATACAGAGAGCTTCAATTTGTCAATTAGAGTGAAGTGGTGCTCCCTTTTGGAGTGTTGACGCTCTCAAGAGCTGAACCGAATCAATACCATGCTGACTCATGGAATGCTGTAGACTTGGTCAAGTTTTGCTTGAGTAGAATTCATCTAGTTACATCAAACGTGAGTGGCTTGACTCGGAACTCACTGAAACTGAGTATACCTGCATGTCAATAACACTTGGCCGAATCTTTAAACCTTTGGTTAGAACATAAAGTAGTTTTGCTTGGGTAGAAATTCTGGGGCATTTGTCCTAAGAACCCAGTAATTATCTGCTGTTTCTTGTTTTCTAGTTGATTATATTCCCATAAAGGAAAAACTAAATAGCTCATAATTTATCCATTCTTCAGGAGACTGACGAGGGTGGGAGAGGTCGGTTCAAGTCACATTCAACAGCCCCTGCTCGAATATCTGACAGACAAAAAAAGGCACCCTTGAAGACATGATTACATAGACACACGTCGCATGCATACTGGCGGTTTCATCTGTGGTGACCTTGGTGATGTAGGAGGATGATCAATGGTATAAAGTATATTTTTTTTAAGACATTATTATAAGATCATACAGTTATTCGGTGTGGGTGCATGGTATCCATCTTAGGATGAAGATTCCATGTTTATCTGCTTATTCACATTTTATAGAGAAAGGGCAAAAAAGTTCAGTTTATCATATCAGGTATTTTGGCCTATATCATGTTGTATTAAATAGGTAGCATGTAAATCTTGATATGGTGTTTTGCTGTTAAAGCATTCCACAGACCAATATTCGAGATTTACTCACTTCCCATAGAGGTTTTGCTCTTGGGAAAGATACTTTTATGGGAAATGTGGTGTTATGGCCTCTTCTTTGAACAGAAATGATCTTTTGATTTTGTTTTCATATTTACATAGGATGTTATATTCAGGATCCATCTTGGGTGCTAGTCCAGCAAGGCGTATTAGCTAGGCTCCTCTGTCTGTGTTGCAGACAAATTTTGTACAATTTATCTCACTTCCTTTTATGCATTTGGTTTAGAAAAGGTTAACGTTAACACTCCAAGACCGTTATGTTATTTGCCAAAAAAAAATGCAAAAAACCAAAAAAGGGACATAGCAACGTGACGGTGGCCGTGATAATGTCTGTTATCTGTTATTTTACTGTTATGGATGTTATTACTATGATATGATTCGTTACAAAAAACATAATGGTAATGCTAAGTGTTTGAATCATCTTAACCATTCATTTAAGATGTGGTTATGCCAAGTTCCTTGTCTTCTCTTGTTGTTGAGTTGGCATTCTTGCACTCTCTTCTAGAGGTCGTGTGCTGTGGAGGATTCTCCCATTCGCAATTTGTTGGGGTCTCTAGAAGGAGAGGAATTGTATTCTTTGAGGGCAAGGAGGAAGAGGAAGCTAAGCTTATCCTCCATATTAAGGGCCTTATGTTCTTTTGGTCTAAAGCCTTCAGGGTGCAGAAACCTCTTCTTTGAAGACAAAGAAGATTTTGTTTTCGGTTGGGCGCATAGTTTCAAGAGATAGTAACTAGCTGTTCTTGGTTTTTTTGTGCTTTACCCCGTTGTAGCCTTCAAGCCGTTTGGAGCTCATTTCGATCTCTTAGGCTTGCTTTGTTTCGTTGGTGGCTTTTGCCCTTCAATATATTTTCACTTATCCAAAAAAAAAACTCAGAGCAGATGGAAAATATGATTATAGGGTTGGCTTCTAACAGTGTTTCACAGAAAAAAGTGAATATTTTTTTTAATTATTTATCATCTTTGATTCATCTTCCCTTGAAATCCAGCTACACCCAGGAGACTTTTGCATACCTCTTTCACCCATCATCTTCCTCACCCTTGTTGCATCATCCCATCTATTCATGGACGCATAAATATTAGCCAAAAGCACATAATTTCCTGTATTCTCAGGCTCGATTTCAAAGAGATGTCGGGCTGCTATTTCACCAAGCTCAACATTGCATTGAACCCGACAAGCACCTAACAAAGCACCCCAGACTCCTGCATCCGGTGCACTCACATTGTCCAAGATGAGCTTGTATGCATCATCAAGCCTCCCAGCTCGGCCAAGGAGGTCAACCATGCAAGCATAATGCTCGATCAATGGAACGATCCCGCAAGTCCTTGTCATCAGTTCAAAGTACTTGCACCCTTCGTCGACTAGCCCTGCATGGCTGCATGCATTAAGGACACCAATGAACGTCACCTGATTTGGTTTTACTCCATACGTTTGCATCCTTGAGAAGAGCTCCAGAGCTTCATGGCCCCTACCGTGATCAGCAAGTGCAGTGATCAACGCACTGTAAGAGATCACGTCCCTTTCGGGCATTTTGTTGAATTCATCCCATGCCCGGTCTATGCTCCCACATTTTGCATGCATGTGGATCAAAGCATTTGATACCACAACCGTCCAATCTGTGATGGTGTTAATGCATAAAAGATCAGATCCTGTACAAGGTTCAACATGGAAAAAAACTGAAAATAAACATGAATAGGAACACTTGCGTCATTAGACTAGTTAATCTTAACCATCTGAGCTATCACATTCCCGCGGGCTTTTCTAGACAGTTAAGATCATCAACTCAGCTCATTTTGACAATTCCCTTGGTGGGGCCAACTGGATGGTGCGGTCCAGAGTCCAGAGACCACCATGGATGAAGTATTGTTACTATACGTAAGAAAATTTTTAGAACTATCAAACAGCTCACCGCAGCCCCCTTCGTCCATGTGATCAGCGATTGAATCCGCCAGCTCGGTGTCTCCAATTTGTGTGCAAGCGGAGATCACGGCGACCATCGCCACCTCGTTGGCCTTCACACTCACTTCCCTCATCCTCTTATACATCTCAATTGCTTCATTTGAATACCCATTCTGCGCGTAACACGCAATCATAGCCGCCCAAGAGGCCTCATCGCGTACTGGTATCTCATCAAACAGTTGTTGGCCCCCCTTCACATCACCCACTTTCCCATAACCAGCAATCATAGCCGTCCATGTCACAGAGTTCCTCACCGGCATTTGATCAAACAGTTCCTTCGCTGCTCCGATATCGCCCAAATTCGCATACCCAGCTACCATAGCAGTCCAAGAAACCACATTGCGCTCCACCATGACTTCGAACAGGCAACGTGCATCGTCCATCATACCAATCTTCGCGTACCCTGAAATCATAGCCGTCCAAGCAACAACATCTCTATCAACCATTTGATCGAAAACACGTCGTGCATCGTCGGCGGACCCACATTTTGCGTACATATCAAGAAGCGCTGTCTGAACAATTTTGTTACCAAACAAGCCAGATTCGATAATTCGGGTATGAGTCTGTTTGCCTTCTCGGATTGCTGGAATACGAGCGCAGGCGTTAAGAACTGACGAAAAGGTGAACCCATTTGGCAATATGCCCACCCGGTGCATTTTAGCGTAGAGAGAGATGGATAAGCTAAATTGACCATGGCGAGCATGAGAGCGGATAAGGGAGGTCCAGAGGAACTGGTTTTCACAGTTGGGGATTTGATCGAATAAGCGGCGGGCGTAACGGAGATTGTTGACAGGGAACTGGAGTAGCCTTGTGATGAGATGAATCAGAAGTTGATCGTGTTGATCGGTTTGTGTTCTGAGTAAGCGAGCGTGAGTTTGTTTGAGATGGTGGACGGTTTTGCTGACTTGGACGCAAAACTCAATAACGGCTTCGCTGTTGAAAGAGTGGTGTGTTGATGGAGAAAGAAGGTATTTGGTTGTCATAAAGTTCGATCATTTGAGACTGATCGAAATACCAATTTATAGATTTCTATTCTAAAGTGGGGCCCACCTTTCTGGGTCCCATTTAAATCTTCATCTTGACAATATTAACCGTCAGATCGTGAGCTAAATTGGTGGTGATCATTGCTCATCATAGTCCACGTGGCAATCATCCAGAGTTGAAGCATGCAAATGCCATTAGGGGCGACTAATCACCTCATTATATAACTTTGGGCGTTGACTTCTACTCTTTTGCTAGCATCAGCTAACGGAGTGATGGTTACCTCATCACCATTGATACCACCCAAAACAACAAAAGTGAGATGTATATACCGAGTAAAACTTCTGTCACAATCGGATTGCAAATCATACAAACACAGCCAATGAGTTCTCGGCACGTACACCTAAAAAGCAAAAGCACATTGTACGTTGCAAAGCACTTGTGTACGTGCCGAGAACTCATTGGCTTGTGATTGTGTGATTTACAATTTCGTGTGATAGAAGTTTTACTCATCACCATTGATACATATCAACATCATCTCTCTCTTTGGGGTTTAATTTCATTTCTGTACAGTGTTTGGCTGTTAAACAAACAACTCAGTTTTTGTTTGTCACTAAATAATAAACCTTCTAAGGATTAATCTGCTCAAGAACTATGTATACTCTTTGTAGAATGTTGGTGCAATTGGAACAGTTTGTTTTGTTTTGGTACAGTGCAAGATTGCTCTATGCCAGCTTTTGGTTACTACAGATAAGGAGAAGAATATATCGCTCAAGCACGCAAATCAATCGAAGATGCCGCCGACAAGGGTGCGAAGCTTGTTGTTTTGACTGTGAGTTTGCAGTTTTGGGTGTAGCATTGATCAATAGAAGCCTAACTGATATCCATTTGTGTTTGTGTTTGCACATCACACAGACACAAATTTATAGATCAAACATAGATCTATGCGACGAGATATCCATAAGTCGATACCCATTTCAATGATCAGTTAGTGAAGGTTTGCGAGAGCTAAGAAGAAGCTTCAAGAGAGCCAATTGCGTCCATTAATCGTTAATAAACTCCACCGAACGACTGTATATACATTCAAAGTTCGAGGGGAAAAGCGGTCTCATTTTTTTTTCTTCTATAATTAGAGTTAAACAGCTGTAATGAATTTTTCTTGAATCTTTCTCAGAGTAGATGTAATGTTCGTGAATGAGGGTCTGATTAAGGTGTCTCCGTCCCATGAATGACGAATGAGATCAACGAGCTCTTCGAGTTGGCCATCATCATCCTCAGGAAGCTTGGGCCTAAGCTTACCCTCCCCAACTTCTAGTGCTATCTGTTAGGATCAAAGACATGATGAGAACAAAAATTAGTGATTGGGTTTTCTTGATTAGTTACATTTCTTTGTTGTATCAAAACACATTAAATTGATCATGGCAGCCATTTTATGTGGAGGTTTTTTTTTTTACAGACCATTTGTAAGATTTCTTTCCGGAAGTGCAGTCCAAAGAGAATCCCTTAGATTGGACAATTTTTATCATTTGATCAATTTGATTTTTGACCCAGGGGATCTCTCAAGTCCATGGCTCTGGCCCAGTGGCTTGGGCCCAACAGGCCCTAAGGGAGCACTATTTAGGGTCCACTAACTTTATGGATGTTTGGTCCACCTCTTGATGGATCTACACATTAAAAAAATATTTATCTGATTTCCAGTGGTTGTTTTTGAGCACTTTAATAGTGTGATTCAGGCCATTGGATTTGTGCGTTGTTTTAGATGCTTTAAAATATAACTGTTAGAAATCATTGATCAAGCTGAGTTTTTGTATGTAGGTCCACCAAGATGTTGACCAAACATCCCTAGGGTCAGCAGGCCCTAAAGGGTGCTCTACGTAGCATTTTTTGGGAGGAGGAGACTTCAAAACAAAAGGATGGGCCAGGTTTGATCAGGGCCCGGGTCTCTAAGAAGCACATAGGCCAGTCTTGGATTGCGCCTTCCAGCTCGTGGCTATCCTTGGGCCTAATTTTTAACCCATTAAATAAGTGGGCAGGACCAAGATTATCTGGTCCAACCCATGTGCATCCCTGTTGTCTGGTACAATCCACTGACTGACGAGGCTGCAAGGGTGATACTTCTACAGGCCTTCGAAGCATGTATATGGGAATAGATTATATATACCTCGGTGGGGCCGTAATCGGTCTCGATGTACGGATATTGACCAGTAATCAGCTCATTGAGTATAACACCGTAGCTGTAGACATCACACTTCTCATTGTACGGTTCACACCGGATCACCTCTGGTGCCATGTAAACATACGTCCCTGGAAAATTCATATAAAAAAGAAACAATTAAGAGCCTGTTTGGTAACGCTCCGCGGCGGGCAAATAAAATATTTGGCCGAGCAAATATTTGCCTGGCTGCGTTTGGCAGCCACTCGCCCTCGGCAAATATTTAGCCGGGCCCTCATATTTGCCCTCCGCGGCGGGAAAACATTTGATCACCCCCCCCCCTCCCGTGAAATTATTTTCACGCCGATTATGCCTTGGTGAGAAAATTTTATTTTCTCGCCGGAAAATCACTATTTTCAATAAAAATTAATTTTTTAATATATAAAAAAGATAAAAATAATTTTTTTTTTATTCTTTGACATAATATGTGGTTCCCGCACTCGCCCAGCCTATTTTTGACTTACTTTGATATGTGGGACCCACTCAAATTGAAAGAAAAGGAAGTAAGTTGAAGTGAGCTAGCTCATACACGTACCAAACATTGTTAAATATTGCTCTGAGCAAATATTTAGCCAAGATAATATTCGCCTGGCTAAATATTCGCCGTCGGAACTCTTTTTCTCACGTACCAAACAGGCCCTAAGAGATGTCCTGGGCAACGTTCTGAAAATCGAACCGGTGGATTGGCCGGTTCACTGGTTCAACCGGATACTACTCACCTAGGTTTTCCAGTTTATTTTTTTTAGGGAATTTTTGACATACCCCCCATGTTATCTTTAAAATTAGACATACCCCCCACAATTTGAAAAAGCTGACATACCCCCCTATGACTCGGTCTACTGTCATTTGACCAGTGTTGACCCGAGTTGACTTCCAAATTTTGTATTAAATGGCAAAAATGCCCTTGTCTTCAAGCTTGGAACAAGGGTTTGGGCCAAAACCCAAAATCAAACGGCTATGGGGATGGCCGGCCAAGAGATTCCAATGGGTTGGCCACCCATCACCGGCGACCAACCCACCGGAGTCTTATGGTCGGCTGGCTACCACTCCAGCAATAATTTAAAACCCAAGGTTGAAAAAAAAAAAAAAAAACACAAAGCATCCAATTTTAGTTTTAAAATTTTCATTAACAAAAATGAAAACAAGACAAAGCAATTTATATTTTAAATTTTTGAGATGTGGATTTTGGAAAGATGGGTTCTCTCAATTTTAAAATTTCATTCTACAATAAAATTCATAAAAAGAAATCTCATTCCTTCATGAGTTTTGCTTATTTTTTTGGAGTTTTTTCTTCTCAATCCATTTAATTCGTCAAAAAACAAAAAAAAAAAAACCTCAAGTTTACTAACATGGGTTTTAATTTTGGAGCCGTTGACAGGTGAAAAATGACAGGATTTGGTACAGGGACACAATATATGCCACGTGGCACACTCTTAGAGGAATCAGACCGTATGGATGTTTGTCCAATCGCATGGTGAACCTACAAACCAAAAATCAGCCTGATTAGTGATTTATTGGCTTTGGTTTGGACTTATTTTCATGGGCTGATCTCAACTGTGGGAATTTGATCAGTATTTGAGGTACAAATATCTAACGCCTATAAATCACTGATCAGGCTGATTTTTGGTTTGTAGGTCCTCCGTGCGATTGGACAAACATCCATACGGTCAGATTCCTCTAAGAGTATGCCACGTGGCTTATATTATATCCCTGTACAGAATCCTGTCATTTTTCACCTGTAAACGGAGCCCAACCCTTTAATTTTTATCTTCAATCTCCTCTTTTCATGTTTGATTTGGGGCATGGGTTTTGGCCTAAACCCAAACCCTTGTTCTAAGGTTGAAGACAAGGGCACTTGCGTCCTTTTATACAAAATTAGGTAGTCAACACTGGTCAAATGACAGCGGACCGAGTCCTAGGGGTATGTCAGCTTTTTCAAATCGTGGGGGGTATGTCAAATTTTAAAGATAACATGGGGGGTAATGTCAAAAATTTCCTTTTTTTTAATGTAACTAAATATCAAAGTTATGGGTCAATGCTGACCCAGACCATATTTTGGGGGATGGTTCACTAGTTTTCCGGTTCAACCGGTCTGGTCTAGGTTTCGGAATAGTGTTCCTAGGTCCACTATCAACTATCAAGTATCAACATGATCAAATCAACCATTAATTCAAGTGATTCTCAAAAAAAAAAAAAAAAAATAGTATCGGCTCCTTGCCTGTTTCGCCAGTGAGTGCTTTCTCTTCATCCTCCAAGAACCGAGCCAACCCGAAATCTGCTACCCGGACGTGCATGGCCTCGTCCAGGAAAATGTTACTAGGCTTCAAGTCTCGATGAACCAACTTAGGCCTCTGGTCATGGAGGTATTGCATCGCTTGAGCGATCTCCAGAGCCTTTGCTATCCTATCTTCGAATGGCGGAAGCGGGACTGATCTCTCTTTTCGCGCTCGCCTATCTCCATGTCCATGCAGCCATTCCTTTAGTGTCACGCTCAAGAACTCTGTCACTACCCATCCATATTCCGGTGGGTCGAGACATGCGCCCATTAGCCGGAGTACGAAAGGGTGGTGCTGCCGTGATAACGTCTCGATTTCTTGAGCAAAGAAGGCAACGCCACTCTTGTTGGAGTGGAAGAAGTGGGGGTATATGCACTTAACGGCGACGTCAAGTCCTCTCCATGATCCCCTGTATATATCAGCGGTACTACCTTGCCCAACCTTTTCTCGTAATTCTATCTGTCCAGATCAGATACATATACATGTTTCAATCATATATTCAGTTTGACACTTTGACGTTGATGCATGCATGTATGCTCGTGTACTAATATATGCATGCATGCATGCATGCATGAATAATGGTATGAATGAATTCTGAATAATATATATGTATGCATGTGACGATACCGACCTCGTGCGGCTCGATGTACCAACCGTTGATCTTGGCTTGATTTATGATGGCTAATAGATCCGAGTTGTGCGGCATCGGAGATGGAATTCTAGTGCTGAGAAAGAGTGTTGTTAGTTATAAGGTCCAAGAATCCATTCCTAGCTCTCTGCAACTTAAAAGACAGTAACCTTAGATAATTCTGCAACCTTTCCAGTGCTCCATTTGTGGTCCTGATCTCCCTTTCAACGCCAGTCAGCTATATCAGCGAAGCACATGGGAATAGAAATCCAGCATGAATCTCACTTCATCGATCTTGGCAAGAAAAACATGCATGGTTCGAAGTCATTTTGGAACCCATATTGGATCGGGCGATCCGGATAGGGATCGGAGCCCACCGATCCAATCCAAAAATGCATTTACTCGCCCTGAGATCACTGTTTCCCAATGGAGTACCCCACTTTGTCTCAGGAGAGATGGGACGATCCGATCCGGACTCCGATCCCGAGATTTTGCACCATGATAGGTAGGCAGGGTAGGGCTGTCAATTGGATCGAGTTTGGATTAGATCCAGAACCGATCCAATATAGCATATCGAATCACGATTCTAGATGGGCACGATCCAATAAGCTTCAAAACTTATCAAATCGGATCGGGGCGATCTAACATTGAATCAATTTGAGTGATGAATAAATTAAAATTTAAAATTGATTCTAGTTGCGAAGGAAACTAGTCACCCCCGAAAATGTCCCTCTTTTTATTCTCTTTTATAATTATTTTGATGTAAGTTTATTTCTGTTACTCACCGCTACCATCTGGGCCCACTGACCTCATATGGATGTTTAGCCGACTCCTTGGTAGGCATTCATACAAAAAATCAGCTTGTTTGATGATTTTTAGCCGTTGGTTTTGGTACTAAAATAAATATTGAATCAAACGGCCATAATCACACCTTAAAAAGTATTAACATATAATGGCTAGAGATCAATCAGGGTGATTTGTGGTGTGTATATCCACCAAGGGATGGACTAAACATCCATGCGGTCAGTGGGCCCAGGGCCCGCGCCAGCGGTAAGTACAATTATCCGTTGTTACATCTTTTTCCTATCTTTTTTAAGGAAACAATTTGGTAGACCCAAAGGACTGTCCACCAGGCCAAGTGGCACACATGCAGCATTTTGAGTCATCATTCGATGTCTCACTGTCTTTAGGACGATTTTTTCTCGTAGAGGTTGGGCCTACCGAATGCCGCCTCCCTGAACGAGCACCATATATGCTGATTCAAAAATGGTATATACCATCCTTAGGGTCTACCCTAATAGTGGGTCGTGCGTGGCTAACCTGTTGCTTGAGCATCGAGGAGCGTTGGTGGTGCTCCGGAGAAACAGTTGGCCTTGGCCCCATCCCGAGACATTCGTCAAACGCTCCGCAAAATCTGCGTGACTGACGGTGCCGGAGGCTTCCCTGCTTTACTGGTGACTTCGACGCGGGCGATGGCCTTGGGCTGAAAAGCACCTTCTTCTGCTTGATCCCGACGTTCATCTTCTTCAATCTGAGCAAAGCACAGAGAGGAAACATGAACGTGGGTGAAGGCCTTTTATGCCGTCCGATATGTGTTGTGATGGAAACGACAGATTGGGCGGGTTTTTTGATGATAAAATAGACTTGGTGAGCCTATCACTATGACACCTAAGATTAAATTGACCTCAGGTTCTTATGTGAATCGCGAAAACGCCAATGGAGTTTGCTTCTTAATTGGAAGTCCATTTGAGAGTGCAGTGTACCCACCAATCAGCTGGTTCCATCTGGTGGGACGATCACAGCGCGCCCTCCGATCTGTCAGATTCTGTTGGACACTTAGATAAATATCTGAGATGGGGAATGGTGGGTTCCACCTTCTTGACGATATGGCCCGAAAGCCGTGCCGTGCCGATATGGCCCGAAAGCCTTGCCGTGACGATCTTGGTTAAACTGTACTGAGAAGGACAACAGAACTTGAGCTGTAATGGCGGGGCTTTCTAAGCAAACATGGTCGGCAACTGCACACGTGGTACGGAACCGGAGGATCCTCCGTCAGTAGGTCCCACGTAAGGAGATTCCCAGGTAGTAATGGGAGGGGATATTGGCACCCACGTTTTTACCCTGTGTGCCCACGTACTCTCTAAACCAATGTTTTAAGAAACAAACCAGTGATCGAATCGAAATTTTGGTAAATTAGGCGGACTATGGTTCGATATGATTTGACTGGTTTGTACTTATTAAATAATTAAAGAATGGGTCAAGATCTTGGGAACAACATTTTTGACAACTAAAATTGGTGCATGCCAATGTATAAATTAAAAGTTTTGGAATGAGATGATTTTTGACGAGGATGGTCTCAATGGTAAGGAGATCATCCTCACAAAAATTCAAATCGTTTCGATATTCATAGATCAGTTTACAAGTTGAAGAATTATGGACTGTCTATTTTTATTGTTAACTTGCATGAAAACCACATTTGAAGGAGTTAGAAATTTCAGAATGTGTTGATTTTTTTGTAGGGGTGATCTATAAGGTGAGATCATCCTCACCAAAAATCAACTATAAATTCATCTTCCATGTGTGTATGCCCAAATTGTATGCCCAATTTTTTATGAAAATCCAGTCAGACTGTCGGTCCAGTCCGGATTTTAGAACACTGCTCTAAACCTACCTTAAAATTCTCTCTACACCCACCCAAAATTTTAAAAATTCACGGTGGAAAGTCGAAACCCTTTCAGTTCTTCCCATCTACCACCATCTCTCTCTCTCTCTCTCTCCATAGTTGTCTTTTCAAAATTTGTTTAAGTGGGTGTAGAGGGTAAAAACACGAGTGCCAATATCTCGTCCCTTAGTAATTCGGAGTGCAGCAAAAAATACAGTATGGGAAATGTTAGTGTGCAATTTTGGTTTGTCATTTAAAAATGCATTGAAAAAATTCGGCAAAAATAATAAAAAATAAAATAAAACAAAATATTCACAATTTTTTGTCTTACAAAATGATTTTTCATGTTTAAAACTAAATAATCTGGGAATAAGTCAAAAATCTGGGAATAATTCAATCATGTTAAAAAATGCGCAATTTTTCAAAACCAATGAATAGGACATTGTTCAGTTCATTTTTTGAATAATCCGTACAGTTCACGTAGAATTCACGAATAATTCAAGAATTTACAATGGCCAAGACATTGACGCCTTAAAATTATCCGACCCGTTTGATCTATTACTTTCTCCCAGAAAAGATTCGGGCCATGGTGCAAGTGGATGTCAGTCAAAGGAGTCTTGCTGGCAAGAAGGGTGTCAACAGGTACCCGCTTACGAGGACTGATCAATTTGGATCCCTTTGTATATCTATATAACAAAAAACAGCGGCTGTCTCCCCCTCTTATAGGCTTCATATATCCAAGGGCCCATATCAACCCTTTCATAAAATAAAATTTAGACGGTAAGATTAATTTAACAGAAAAATTGTCTCCCCACTTATACCCATCTTATCGGCTTCACAAAAGATGGCCGAGATCTTATCCCCTAAATGGACTACGGATCCCATGGGTTCGTAAAGAATTGATCTATTTAAACCAACCACTCACACCCGATTTTGGGAAATGCTTTGTAGGGGAGTGCCGAGGACACAGGCCACCCACTATACATCTTCTATATAACAAAACAGAGAAGTCACTTATCCCCCCTCTTATCGGCTTCACAAAGAATGACCGAGATCTTATCACCCCAAATGGATGGTGGATCTAAACCACTCACACCCGATCTTGGCAAACGCTTTGTCGGGAGAGTGCCGTGGGCACGGGCCACCTACTAGTGTTTTCTAAGCAAGAGTATATGTATGTATTTATGTATATACGTATGGTCATCGGATGTAAAAAGGAACAAGAGAAAAAGGGGAAACCCCCCTTCCTTTGTGGGCTACGGAAATGATAATCTGCTGCACAAGACATGATTTTATTAAAATACTCACCATTTAGAACGCTAGATTAATAAATTCAGGTATAATTTCACAAATTACATGGACCATATTTTTCCTTCTTCACAGTCAAGCTTCTGTTTATACTATACAAGAAGACTACATTTTTCTCAAATTGTCTAACCTTGCCTGTAGCTCATTATCTATCCCACCATCTTCATTCCCCGTGGATTCAGCTTGGGGAACCTTGTTCTTTGCAGGTGGTGCAGTCACTGCTGATGCGGGTGCATTCACAAGCTGTACATAAAATTAAAACAATAAAGCTCAGTATTACAGCATAATCTTTGCACAAGAAGACCCCATCTTCCCCCTTAAGTTTACCATAAGAAGATAGAAACATATAAGGTGAAAGATGTACCTCTTGATTAATATCGATTCCAATCTCATCGAGCACCTGGCTCACGAGCTCTTCTGTTTCTTCCTCTTCCTCATCCCCTTCCAATGCATCGTCAATGGCATCTCCCATCACTTCAGTAGTCATTTCCATCTTCTCATTCTGCCTCTCAAACTCCTGCATTATCTTCTGCAACGATGGCAAGTTCATCTGCCTATTCATCTGGCCCATCGCCTTGGTAACACCTTTCATGGCCTCCCCCATTGCTTGTGTCGATTTCAATGTCTGGAACATAGTTAACATAAATCCAACATTCAGTATTAAAATGGTATAGCTCACAAAAGCTTATCACATCCAATGGACTCCCTGCAAGTTATAGCTCAAAAAAAAAAGATATTTTCATGCAAATAAGAACCAGATTTATGGAGGTCACACCCTTTCGGCTGCTTGGCCTGTCCCTGCGTATTTATGCTTCTTTGGTTGGGAATTTCTTCCCCTCAACAATGTTTTTATTATGGATTTGTTTCCATCTTTTTTTAAAAAAATTTGTCAACTAGCCAAAAGAGAAATGAACCAAAGATGGGGTGAGTTTGGGGGAACATTAGAATCCTGGCCAACATATTCAAATCCAAAATACAATTAAAAAGGCAAAAACTTGGATGAAAAGAGAAGAATGAAAATGATAAACTAATGTCCAATTTGATGTGCCATGTTCTGGCAGAGCACAAAAACACAGACAGATGTAATGTTAACTGTGAAAGGACCAAAACACAGTAGAACCTGTTGCCACAGTACTCAATCAGTATACTATAAAACCTCCAATGAAATAGACATTGTTATGGAGACTATTTCAGTTCATAACCTTGACTCCAACACAGAGACTAATGGAGTGAAGTTGTACAAGGTCAACCAAAAGGGGACCAAGAACTCAATATCTAAAATATAACATGATGGCATAACTGAATAAGTGCATAGAGATGCAATAACATGTGAGATGTTGAGTTTGCACATTAACAGTACAACCTATACTTTCAAGTTATTACTTTTATCTCATCCTTCCTTTCAGCAGTCTTGACTAGAGGGAATTCAAAACTCACTTCCTTCCACCAAACAACATTGTTTATTTTCCACAAATGCCTATAGGTGGAAAACACTGATTATAAAACAGTAGTTTTATTGTCAATAAAAATACATAATGACAATATATCATTTGAATGTATTTAAATTTAAAAGTTTCTCTAAAGTAATAGTTTAACCAGAACCATTTGGGGACATAGTAGATGGAGTTCTTAATGTGTACTACAACATTAATTTCCAAGTGAAAACATAATGAAAACTTCGGAAAACATATAGCATGTCATAATTTGTTACAAAGCTAACTGGAAACAATACAATGGGGTAAATGCTTCTATCATACCTAAACAGGTCAGTCTGCTAGTCTCCCCTTTTCCATATCTATAAGTACTTAAATATCCTACGGCAATTTTTTTTTTGCTTTTCATAATCATATCCTATGGCTATTTACTGTCATCAACATACACAACCAAAATCACACTGCGAATTATTCCCCATGACTAAGAATAAAATATCCAAGGATAGCTAAAGGCAACAAACATTCAACAGGTAAATTGGACTGCAATGAAAAATATAGTGAGGAATCTCACAAGGACTTTATGTGCTATATAAAACACAAATAAAATAAGAACAGAGGATGCAAACAGTACCTGAATTCTAAGAGAGACACCTTGGAGTTGTGATTTAAGTTTGTAGAATTTTTCAACCTGATGCCGTGTTCTAATAAGGTCTTTCGCCATTACTTTCACAGCCCCCTGAAACAGTATATAACACCGATATAAAAAAAGTGTTCGGTTCTGATGGTATGAAGCTCTTCCATTTGAAGTCATTAATCATGCAACCCATATATTCTGCCTAATAGATAATCTTATAAAATGGGTCGAACTTATTTGATAGTACAAAAGCACTTTGTGACGACCAGTTTTTTTTTTTGAAAGACTAGCATCTTCTAGATGTAAAAGAATCCTGGAATCAGTCTATAAGCACATACAATATACTAAGAACCAAGCCAATGAAGGTGCAGAACTACAAAAAACCTGGACTTGAGTGTCAACACCACAATATATCACAATGCCATTTTGGTCCCAACCCTCTGCAATATTAAAGAGTACAGAATGCTATTTGTCATTCTTGGGCATGATTAAACGTAGTTAAGTACATCATAAACAACTACCAAGTGAGGCATTTTAATTTGTTGACTCTTCGTGCATGAATTATATTATCTATCCAATAATGAACATATGGATCAAGTCTAGTCATAGTCAGGTTCGTGTGAAAACAATGTACTGCCTTCACTTCTGCAATAAGACCCAATGTTTCCCTATTAAAAGTCTTATCATCTGAACATCCAACAGAGTTTGCACCTTTATAGCTTCCAAGGCCCGGTGTGGAGTTCCAAGTTTGAAATTAGCATCGTTCCCTTCGGAGTGAGGTATCCTTTGTTCTTGCTTGAAATGGCTCTTCTGGCCAACAACGACGTATGATATTGCTTGAAATGGCTCTTCAGGCCAACAACCACGTATGATTCAGGTGTCATAATCAAGCATACGAGAACGAGTTTGCTCATAAGATGCAGGTAAGTAGAGAGGTCATTCAAAACTTCACCTTCATCCTTTACAAGCTCAAATCCGTTTGAAAATTCATATGCATTGCAATCTTTGAGGCTTAGAAACGGGCACTTATGCCAGTGTCAGACATGGAGACGAAGTGTCGGAGACACTAACCAAAAACCAGACACTGTATTTAGATGATGGATGAGACACAGTTAATATATTTGTTAATGTTGGTATAAAATATTAAAAGAATGTACTTTCTCCCAACAAGAATCCAAGTGCAAGTGAAAACATAGAAACTATTAACAATGAAAGCTCTACAAATCAGTTAACACAGTCATTCAGCACCTCAATTGGTCATTGTGCTAAAATTAATTCATGAATCTTGAAAACTCTACCCAATAAGAAAATCTCAGACAATTGAAACGGAAAGCAAAAAGTAGAAAGAATATTGATACTCAATGGTACTTGAGTCTGAGATGTGAAATTACATAAAAAGATCAGCTGCATATGTTTGAATCCTTGCATTTAGATAACTTGAATCATGGACACAACTGGTCAAGAACTACACTTAATCAAACAAAAGGAAATAATGTCTGAAAAAATATCATACCATCTGCCCTTGCTTAGCGCTTTTCTTTATCTCTGAAATAAGCTTCTTCTCTTGTGATTGTAATCCTTGTCTCTCTCTTTCTATGTCTCTAATAGATTTGTCTAGCATCCTCTTATTTTCCCGGAGAAGCTCTGAACAATGAAACCATGTATAAGAATCCAGGTAATTCCATGATCGTTTTTATACAACACAGCAAACTTTAACTGCATGCAGTGCTTTATAACCTACCCGCCTGGTCACCTAGAAGAAAACCCAAACCCGGGCAACAGGGTGACTAGGATAATCAGGCAAGGAGAGCGCATGGGTTCACAGGCAATTGTCTTGCAATATGATAGAGAATAAAGATCTATACGCCACTAATTCTGATATTGGATCACGAATTTGATCATCTTATGCAAGATTTTCACATATTGTATTGTACAATGAACATGATATTTTTTTAAATGCTATAAGCATATATAACACAATCATATTAATTATAATTATCAATTTTTTGCTCCAAGTCAGTCTCTAGGTGCTCGTTTGGGCACCGAAGTGCCGAGAGGCTTGATCGCGTTGCGACAAGCTTGGTGTTTTGACAACCATGATTGCATGATTATGTTATTCAAAAATCAGTAAATCTGTAAAGAACATGGATTCAACCTCTATCCCTATAAACCCTAATTGTGAACTTATTGCAATTAGTATCGCTAATTGTAATCACAATTTCTACAACAAATTCTCTCCAAACGCATACAAATGCAAATTCATCATGAATTAAACAGGAAAAATAACAACTTTTTTATTTCCCCTTTTTCGATTTCTTCAATTACCGGAATCGATCCGCGAGAGCAAAATTAAACAAAGGAAGGAAATCAAAACCCTAATTTTCTTTAGTATAATCGTGACTTCAATCGTAATTGAAATTTAAAAAAAAAATAGACGAAAAATAATCGAAATATGTATACCTGCGGGGCTTTTTTTCTTGCCGAAGAGGAAACTCATCTCGACGGTTTTTTTTTCCTTAGATGCTAAGATACGCCGGTGTGCGATGAAAGATCTGATCGTTTGAAAGTCGTCTCTCTCTCGCTCTGAAGTTCTCAAAGGCTGCTTCGATCGTCCAACTTTTTTCCTTTTATTTGTTGGGCTGTCTACGGCGATACGCGGTATCGTGGTTGGGGAAAAAACCAGGAAAGGGAGTCAGGAAGGGAAGCTGGGAGAATTCAACCATCTTGCCTTTGTTGTACACGTGGCGCGCATCTAAGCTGGTGGGACCAAGTTCGATGGTCACCGACTCACCTAGATCTTTCAGCTACTTGCTGCATGTTAGGATCAGCCGACGAGGCCATATTTGTGGTTTAAGAGATCATTGACAGGGAGTAAACCTTCGCTCAGACCATGCTCTGAGAGAAGCCGATCACAGCCCACAATACGAGCCATGTGGCACATTCTTAGAGGGTTCTGACCGTATGGATGTTTGGCCAGTCCCTCGTTGTATCTGCAAACAAAACATCCGCTTGACTAGTAATTTACAACCTTTGGAACTTTACACCCACTAACGCTCAATAATGCTAAAATTCCTACGGTTAATATCAACCTACGAAAATAACTTCAATCCAACGCTTTTAAATCACTAATCAGGTTTATTTTTGGCTTGTAGGCCCACCTAGTGATTGGCCAAACATCTATACGGTCAGCGTCCACTAAGAGTGTGCCACGTGACTCATATTGTGGGCTGTGATCGGCTTCGCTCGCAGCATGGTGTGAGCAAAGGTTTACTCCTTAAAAGGAACCCAAGTTTGCTGTCCACTGGCGTGGGGCATTCATTGAACGATGGGAAGACTCTTTTGGGCCCACTACCTCCCTGGATGTTTGGCCCACATCTTGGTGGACCCACACAACAAAAATACGAGTGATTGGTGATTCCTAGCCATTGGATTTGAGCACTTTTTCATCATGGGCTTGGAACCAACTCATACGCATGTTCATAAAGCACATGATGAAAAAGTGCTCAAATCCTATGGCTAGGAATCATCAATCACGCTGATTTTTGGTGTGTGGTCTATCATAGGTGGGGCAGACGTTAAGGGGCAAGTGGGCCCGAACGAGTCTACTACGGTTCAATTTGAGGGAAGTCTGCATCAAAGAACAGCCCCTTGGTGGACCCACACACCAAAAATCAGCTTAATAGGTGATTTCTGGCCATAGATTTGAGCATTTTAATGGGATGATTTCTAACCACTGGATTTGAGCCTTTTTTCGGTGCTAAAATCTAACTGCTTGTAATCTCCAATCAAGCAGATTTTTAATGTGTTGGTCCACCAAGAGGTGGTGGATCGAAAGAGTTCTTCACATGGCATTTAGCTTGGACACGATTTGCAAACAAAATAGCTCTTTGATTGGCTTCTACTTTTACTCGGGAGTAGAGGTCCTAATAGCCCAAGTTGGCCCAATGAATTTCTAAGCCCAATCAAAGTGGGCTTGCGATACAATTATAGGCTTGATGGGCCGACCTTTTGGATTATTTTAAAGTCCGTTAAATAGATGGACCAGACTTGGGCAAAGCTTTAAACAAAATTTACCTTGGACCCAGTCCAATTCTAGTGGCCCGCATCGTTTTCTCTATTATTGGGGCCATCCTGGGGTGTAATAGGTTCTACCTTAACTATTAAAGTGAAGATCCAAAGGCAAACATCCACCTAATCGAGTTCTGTGGCTACCGACGATCACAAGGAAGAGGATCGGGAAGCCTGTGTAGAAAAATGCAGCAAAGGGGTCAATGGCAGTTGGTGGGGATGAATATGGAGATGGCATCGAGCCTTCATTGCTATGGTCTCAATGAAAAGGGAAAACTGGTAGGCACGGCCTCTGGTTTTTCCTTAGATACACATGTCACGACTTTATTGGTGTTGGACACTACAATTGTCCTAACATCACGAGTTCACAATAATTAGTAGTATGAGCCATTGGCGGCCCATTGCTATGGTCTTAAACAGTAGATATGGGACCGACACTGGGCATTGAGGAACCATCGTCCTTAAACTGATCTAAGGGTTGTCAATGGATTGGACTTGGGCAGCAAATTTTAGTTTGTGGGCCAGGCTCGGGCCTGGATTTTCAGGCCTCTAGTACTATTGGACCGACACTGGGCACGTATATTGAGACGAAAGTAGGGTTATTAATGTGCTGGATGGTTCAATTGGTTCTGGGCCCATCATTCCGTTCATACCGGGTTGAACCGCTAACAGATTGGAGCTAGAGCTGAACTCAATTCAATAAATAAGTCGTGCCTGGCCCATTTAAAGTATTCATGGGCTGGGCTTGGAGCAAGACCGCTAATCTAACTGATCGGCATCCCGGGGGAATGATGCAGACACAAAACAGGCAGTGTGGATACCCGGAGCTCGGACCACATATACGGTAGCTTATTGTAGTGGCTTCCTGGTACGGTACCCTAGCCTCAATACAAGAATAAAAGAGGACCGGAACTCTTGGTCGGAAAGATGGGATTTTCTTTACATCCGGCAGCTAGCAGGCCCAAAGGGGTCCACCTTTTTTGCCACATCAGCATGTACCTGTGTGGTAAGTTTCACCCAAGATGTTTTGCAAAGATGCCACTTGTGTCACCCCTTGGGGTATAAAACGGGCTTGGCCAGGTCTGGCGGGCTGAGACTACCACCCGTGATAAAAAAAATTTTAAAAAAAGCCCAGCCCAGGCCTATATTGCGATGTCATCAAAGTTCTACTCTTGCTTGGTAGCAATACAAAATGTTTGCGCGCAAAACGTTTGAGTCATATGTGTGTACTTGGTAGAGCAACATCCAACAAATATTTGCATTAGACCCAATCATTTTTGCCAAAAAGGTGGCTGCAAACAATAGGCAAATGACTCTCATCAGTCATCCCCCCTTGGTCTCTCCCAACAGCTCTCCCTCCCATCCCCAACCATGTGAATATTTTCCCAACAAATATTTGTCATTGCAAAAATTTGATTATCACATCTTTTTCTGCAAACTACAGACATGATACCAAGTAGGGCCGCAGTGGCAAATGTTTGTCGGGCAAATACTTGTAGGTTGCTCGGGCGGCGGCAAACGGTTGCTATACATATGGTGCACAACGACAAACAAGTGAGGAGAAGAGAGCCATTTACATAATGTTTACAGCGCGAACTTTTTGACAAATTTTTGTTTTGAGAAGCCCAATGCAAAAAAATTGTTGGATGCTGCAGCACGAAGCACATGCTAACACTAAAAACCCACTAAGCAAGCATTTTGCCCTTTCTCAGTAGTCACCATGCACCATCGATCTAGGGAATATTCTTCTCCCACTTAGGGTTCTCTAGTCAACGTTTAAAGAAACAAAAGATTCGAGGAGATCCGAAAAAGATAAGTAGAGCCACCATGAAGTGGTGGGTGTGTTAATTAGTCTTAGTAGCCATTTATGACTTTTCTGCATCCCATTACATACACACCAGCTACCATGTACCCTAAATTTGTAACAAAAGCGATGTCTCACTTTTTTGTTTGTCTCATACAAACATCGATAATGGTGATTAACATTCTACAATGTTTCTATGGCTGTCAATGGTTCCGGTTCGGTTACCATCCTACTCGGAACCAGAACCTATTACACTGGTTTGCCTCGATAGTACTCAACTACAAACATCCAAAACAACCATCATCATCATCATCATAAGCATTATTCCAAGGATATCGATCCATAACTAGAATTAATAAATACCCAAATAACCGAACAAAATTATGTACGATTGAACCCTAACTATTGGATTCAAGAGATTCATGGTCCAAGAGGGAACAACTATTTTACTCTTTGCAGTTGTTATACCTATCGTAGATCTTTTGGATCCAATGGTCGAGACCGACTGGTCAAATAGAGATGAAAGTTGGCCATGGTGTTAAATGGAGAATTGTGAGGAGCCAACCTTGGTATGAGAGTACTAGGTCGGACCAATCTATGGTGTATCGGTTGTTATGCCAATAACAGCATCAGACAACAATTAAGTTGGTATGAAAGAACTGCATGAAGATAAGGGAACTGCCTCGGGAGTTAGGCAGACGGTCCCCTATAGGTGGTAAGGTAGAGTGGGTGGTACCGCTCAGATTGCGGCCAATCTTCCTAACCTCACATAGGATGGGCTTAGAACACAACTCGGTCAAGAAAACATCGTTTTTCAATTAGGGTCGGAGCGTAGATGAGCGAGCAGAGCCTAGGAAACAGGGAATCCCATCATAGAGCAGTTGACTAGAAGTAGAAGACAATGGTGAATGGCCTCAATAGACATTTTTCCCTTGTACAATACACCAAACTGTTGTTTTAATGGAAATTCCCCCAAAATTAGCTATGGACTTATTTCGGACCGTATTGGTTACTTAATAAGGGAGATGAATTTGAATTTTTAGCCGTTAAAGCTTTAGTCCTTCGATGTACAACTTTTGCAAACTAACGAGAAAAAGAAAGATTGTTTGGATCAAATGTATCATTATTCCCTTTCTCTTTAAAAGAGAAAAGGTTGTTTCGGTTCCATGAACGCCTCGGGATCGCCAAAAAAATGCAACTTTCTCGTTCTCTTCAAATTTCTTTAACAAAAGCTGCCTTCCCCATCTCTCTCCCGTCAGTCTTTTGTGTTTTCCAATTCCTCCACTGAATTGTATAGTGGATGCACGTGTCATTTATGCCCCGTGTCAAAAGACGAAATGGTGAGCGAGTAGTACAATATTTTTTTATGTGGACCCTTTTTATATGTGGATGCGTATAGCGCATAAAAATGCACCACCCGATGCTTGGGCCCACTGATCATGAATGTTGACCCACCAATTGGTGGGACTTAAATACCAAAAAAAATCCTGATTTGGTGATCTCTAGCCATTGAATTTGAGTATCCCAACAAAGTTCAGATGCAATGGCTAGAAAACATCTGATCAAAAACATTCGAATCCAAATGGCTAGAGCCGGGAGATCACAAATTAGTCGGATTGATGTATAGATGATAGATCCATGAAGTCTCGTGTCATTTATTCATGGATCAGTGGGCTGAAGGCTGCCAAGTGGCATATTTTAATGGCTCCACATAAAAAAAGATGGACAGAGAAAATTTACTCCTGAGTTTGACAGAAGGATTTGCTTCTGACACTATGACATTTCATGGGGATCTGTGTTGAGGCACACGTGAGAAGGCCTGACAGGAGTATCACGTGCGTTGCTGTCTCAGAGACTCAGACGAATCAGACGATACACGCAGTTCTCTGTTTCTGTGAGCACGCTTGGGTTGTGTTTATTTGCTAATTTATGGGTGTCTCCGCTGTCAGTGCACAGAGCACGTTTCGGACCCACATCCGAGTCCGGAAAAGTTTACTAAACACTAACCCGGTGGAGGACAAAATCTTTGATCAACCAAGTACCACGTGGCACCTCTTTCAGACCGATTGATTGGTGGCCCTACACACCAAAAATCAACTTTAATGAGCTATTGGATTTTATTCACGAAGCACATGATGAAAAAAATGTTTGATCCAATAGCTAGAGATCAACAATCATACTGATTTTTGGTGAACTATTGGCCGTGGATGATGCCACGTAACATTTTTAAAGGAATGGTGGATCGAACTTTTGTTCTCCAAGGAGAGGAGCGAACTTTTTCCAGTCCCCACTCTAGTGACCGTGCGTACAGTGAGTAGCTGAGCAATCCACAGCTATATCAGGAGCATAATTTAAGTTTTGGAACCATGCACAGCAAAAGGTTTGGGATTGGGACCCACATAAGAGATACCCTGCAGAGAAAAGTGGACCAGCTCTTATCATTTTAACCGTTCAATATATGGATTTTTTGTTATTCACCAAACTTATTTAACTGCCAAATGAATCTGGTGGACCGGATGTTCACAGCCATCGGATCAGTTTTATGTCTGACGTAAGAAATATTTCCTGCTTTGGATATTTTAGTAGTACTCCCTGTAAAATAGAAGGAATTAGTATAACCCACTGATAGTTTGTAAAATTAGTAAGAGCCCCTTAATCATGGATTAGAAGAAGATTTGCGATAGGTAATGTACGTGACCCAGCATGCACCCTTCTGTCAAGACACTGAGCCAATACTCGACCACATTGCAGTTGGTGGCTCCACCTACACCGTACTCGCATAGCCGCACGAACGGGTCGAAATGGAATCACAACCCCACGTGCCAGGGTGCCAGGGTCTTGTGCATGGTTGGTAAGTAGCACGCGCATGCTTCGCATATGCTTTACCCATTATGGTCTATGCCCAAGGACAACGACTTCCTGTTTAATTAATTAGGGATTTCTATTCATATATCAAAATAATATATTTTTTTAATAACGGGAAAATAACGGATAAAGGATAACAGACTCTATTTTCCAGTTTTAGGGTTTTTTTTTTTTTGAAAAATAACATAATGGTGTTGTAGGGTTACCATTATAACGGCGGTTAAATCGTTATTTTTTTTTAAAAAAACCAGGGTCCTAAGATAATGGGATGTAACGAAACATTTTATGGAGGGTTGACAATGTAATGGTCGTTATAACACGACACGATTATAATTATTACGCCATATGACTTGGAAGTTATAAGCACGGGCACTCCGCAATGAATCGAAAACAAAACAAGCAACCACTTAAAAATGTTCTATCCACACTTTTGCTTTTGCACGGCTAATGATATTAGTGCAAAAAGTCCACAGAAAAGCCTAAACTGGCTGCATATTAGGGATTTGACAATGCAAATTTGGCTTATTGCATTTATTTCCCGTTCGATACCAAACAACACTTTAATGGATGCAACCCCACAAAAAAAAAAAAAGAAGTTGGATCCGACCGTTTGTCATCAAAATGGCTACATCACAGGTATTATAATTATGATTAAGCAATTTTATTAATTCTCGAAGTAAAAAATTTAATTTGATTTTTGATAAAAATGAAAAAAGTTTTGGAAAATTTTGGGCCATAAAAATGGAAAGAGTACTTAGTTTGCTTTATGTCAAAGGTGGGCCAGAGTCAGTCAGGCTTGCCGTTGGAGCTAAGTTTGGGTCCTCAACTAAAGCAATTGAGAATGAGGAGAATATGGAATTACCCACGCTTTTGCCTACCAGAGCAAAAAACAAAAAGAAATTCAGGTAATTAGAATATTACCCCTAATTTATATAAACTAAAGAGCAAATCAAGCTTTTTAATCTGACCATTGCATGTCATATCGGACAGATAACGTTACGGCCGTTATAACATGTCACATCATAGTAAAAAAAATGTCGAAAAAATATTATTGTACTTTTTTTTTAAAGAGTTAAAAAATAATAAAGATAATGGTAAAATAATGGTTAACGAACAAAATAATGGCTGTTTGTTGTAACGTTAAGTCCATTTATTTTTATTTTTTCGGT
Source organism: Euptelea pleiosperma (assembly GCA_035048495.1). NCBI lineage: Eukaryota > Viridiplantae > Streptophyta > Magnoliopsida > Ranunculales > Eupteleaceae > Euptelea > Euptelea pleiosperma. The sequence goes on along the minus strand of CM068549.1, from coordinate 31,867,340 downwards.
ATTTTTCTGCTAAAAACGTAACGGTGTTGGTACATTACCATTACAACATTTTTAAATAATCTAATTTGATTAATTATAAAAATCGTCTATTTTGCACAAAAAATAAAAGAAAAAAGAAAAAAACGACAAATATCTATTTTCAGTTGTCATAAAATGTGGTAATCAAGTGGTTATGATGATTAGGGTTAAGTTGACCTTGGCCTGATATTCCACTCATAACTAGTTATCACCATCTATAGTGCACAAGCAATGATTTAATCAGCTAACGATGGTGACATCTTAATTTGATCTTTGCTTATTTAACCCTCATAGCAACAAGCCTCAACCCCACCAAACTGGATATCTAGCCAACCCCCTACCTTATTTTTCCAATTATTTAGTATAATTCCATCCGTTTTTCAGGTATCTCGCACCAGCTAACACTGGCGAATTCAAGGTTTACGCATCGCACGCGATAGGGCTATCAGAAGATCAAATCGACCAAATGACTCGATTTGAAATCGAGATATTGGGTCCAACTCGATTTAGGGTTTGGGAATTATGATCCGTTAAGCTAATGGTTTGGTTCTGAATAAAAACTTGATTTTCAATTTATTTATATTTATTATTAATATTCAAAAAAAAATTCTATTTGTTGTTTCGCTTGAAAATATGTAGGTTTTGTGTTCAATACATTAAATTCAATCCATTTATATTCATTTTGATATCTTTCGTATCTAATTTTTATCCCATCCATTGAAACCTTATTAGTTTCTGATCAGGTCAATTTGGGTCGATTTTGATCCGATCCGAACATAATCCATTGACAGCCCTAGATTTATGCCACCTTAATGAAAATCTCAAACTAATCTTATATTTCTTCCGGTCGTGTAACTAATCATACTGCTCATACTATAGTCCGTCGGGCTCGTACTTTTCTTTCTCCTTTAAAATGGACCAGTCGCCACCTCCTTGTTATTCCAACTTCGAATTCTCCTCGATTATATTCATTCTGATATCTTTCGTATCAACTTTTTATCCCATCTATCCATTGAAAACTTATTAGGGTTTGGTGAGGTCTAGATCAATTTTGTTCCAATCCGAAAATAATCCATTGACAACCCTAGGTTTCTGCCACCTTAATGAAGATTCATTCTCAAACTTATCTTTTATTTCTTCGGGTCGTGTAACTAATCATACTGCTCATACTATAGCCCGTCTGGCTCGTACTTTTCTTTCTCCATTGTGATGGACCAGGTTGCCACCTCCTTGGCTTCGTGAAGCCATAGAGGCTGACAATCGGCCTAAAAAATAATAAAATAATAATAATATACCTAGAAAGAGGTGCAAGAAAACTTGGGAAGTATATAGGGGGAGATGATGGTCGTTATAGGAGTTGTGAGGGGTCAACGGCTAGCCAAGTAGAGGTTGTCTTCAACACTCACTTATCATCATTGTGAGCGACTTCCCACTTCACCAACTGTACGGAATTTAAAAAGAAAGAATAATCAAATAAACTAAGTCATATATTTGTTTAAAGGTCGAGTCAAGTGGCTTATATTTATCTCCACCCTCCAATAGAATGTGAATAATTTGGATGGTTGCTATCATTTGATCATGTTGATTTTTAATTAACTTAATGAGATAGTGGATTATAAGCCCTTGCATGCTTGCCATGTGTCCGATATACGACGCTAGTTTTTTATTTATTTTTTCTATGTATCATTGCTATATGTACGGTAACAATTTTTTTTTTTTAATTATTCGACCCCGGGCCGGGGGGTCATTTTGTAGAAAAAGAAAGCCTGTTCATTTTGTACTTATCTTATTTCATATAATATAAATATCCTCGCCTACCAAAAAAATAATTATTTAATTCGCATATCAATGTTAAGATTCTTCGATCGGTCCCCCCTTAAGCCGCTTCTATATTGCGACAGAGTCGTATTTTTTATTTTTATTTTTCCGGTCATATATATATAGATATAATTATATTTCATTTATTTATAGGAATGATCCATGAAGGATGTGGTCCATAAACGACGATTAAGAGCATCAGTTCATGATAGGATAGTGGAGATTGTGTGAACTGATGTTTGGTAGGCAATGTTTTGTCTTAGCGACGTTGAGGCACTTAAAAGTCATTTTGCTCCATCGGATTCCTTTTTGACTATATTCAGTGGTTGAAGGTTGGTAGAGAAACCAGGTCGTGGTATCAATACTTACAAACCTTACCAACTTAGCAAGCCAACACTTTTTAAATGTTTAGTATGGCAATTAGGTTAAATTATATATCCAGGGTTTAAAAGGGGCCGTTATGACGGTATAACGGACTGGGGGTGGTACCGTTCTATGGGTAAGGGAGTTATTATCCAAGGTTTAAATATATCCGTTACAACGACAGAATCATATTATTTTTAACATTGATATATAATGGTCAAATAATAAATGACAGATAAAATAATTAAAGTTCAGTCTTTTTTTTCAGTTTTCGGTTCTGTTTTATTAATAACGTAACAGTCTTGTCACATTACCCGCAAAACGGTTTTTTTTAAAAGGAGAAATAGTGAATATTCGCAACTATATTTTGCTTGCAAACATTAGCAGTTCAAACCGTAAAAAAAATATGGACACAAAGGTAAATATTCACCAAAGTGAATAATGGTAGGATGCAACCAACCACCTAGAAATACAAAAAATATATATTGCAAACGTTTGTAAACAAATATTTGCGGCATACCAAGACCAAGCAGGGACTTAATCTGCTAATCTGGTTTGCAGTTGACGGTGACTAGGGTTTTTTTGTTTTTTTTCCTTGTTGGTACCGCGTGGGCAATTAGGTTATTTTAGGGTAGGTAGTTCGTGGGCATTTTAGTAATTAATGGTGAAGCATCTATATCTTAAAAAGAAAGTAAACAAACAGTCCGGAAAAAGATAGTGAGTATGGTTTGGTCATAAGGGACAAGAAACAAAGTATAATGAATCAAAAGTTGGTGAACTTACCAAACTAGGGTTTCAACAACTATCCAACGGGCCTAGAACCGTTAGGGCCAAAACTAGGTCCTGATTATCTTAGTTTTGAGATTATCTGTTTCATTACCGGCCCTAGAACCGTTAGCTAGGTTCTGTATTATAGGGTATAATTCTAGGTATTCTGGTACCCTTACCGGACTTATTTGACCTGGAAATAGTCAAATGTTGGTGAACTTGCCAAACTGTACCCATCTCCCCCATTAGAAATCCCAGAGTAGGTCTTTGTTGTCTGACTACAATCTGACCCACATGGCATATTCTTAGAGATTTCTGACCATACGGATGTTGGCCAACCCTAGATAGCCTGATTAGTGATTTCTAAGTGTTGGATTTGAGTCGTTTTCATGGGTTGATTTTTAAACGAGAAATTTGAGCTTTATTTTCCACTATTTGGTGTACAAAAAATGATTTTAATGGATTTTTGGTTTGTAGGTCCAACTAGGGATTGGTTAAACATCCATACGGTCAGAAATTTCTAAGAATATGCCATGTGGCTCATATTGTAGTAAATCAACGAAGCTCTGCCTTTTATTTTGAAAAGTAAAATTTTTGTTAGATTTTGACCTCTAAACCAACCAAAAAACCGAGATATTATCTATATGATAAGGGAACTCAGTCTCCCCCACTTATAGGCTTCAGTAAAGAAGGGTCGAGATCTTATCCCCCAATTGGACGTTGGATGTCAGCCATCACACCCGGTATTGGCGAATGCTTTGTCGGAGAATGTTGTGGGCACAGGCCACCCACTAGTAAATTACAAGGGAAAACAAAAATAACCACCAATAATGATAAGAATATTGAATACCCCAAACCCACTCAACCATCTCCCCTTCTAATCCCTCCCCGCTGAAATCATATATTTATTGAGAGCAACGGACTAATACCATATGGGACACGCAAGTCACCCCTTCTTAACGTGCTAGATCTACTGAGATAAATCCCTAGGGGTATGGCGCCCAAGGAGATTTGAACTCGGGACCTCTTGCTTACTGAGGCAGGGTCTTGGCAATCTCCGTCCACTGTTCCAATTATCGTCATTATCATAAACCCTATCCCGATAATATGGGAATATTAGTACTCGTATCAGCCTGATAGCACCTCGAACGACATAAATAATACTGTCAATTATCTCAAGTATATTTCTTTTCCATTTTTTTTTCATACAACAAATGGGTACATGACATTCAATAGGGAAACTGGGAACTTGTCGGTTGGTTCTCATTCTAGAACCACATGTTTCAGTTCGGGTACATTTGTACACGAACTAGAAAGCCGTCCCCAACTAGTTTCTTATTTTTTTGGGTCGGGCTCCAGTTACCGCCCTAAAATGTCAGGCTCAGGTTACATGACACAATATTAGCCACGTGGCAAAATCTGAGATGACTCTGACTGTATGACTATTTGGCCAATCTCTAGGTGGACCTACAAACCAAAAATCAGCCTGATTAGTGATTTCTAGGCGTTGGATCTTTGTACCTCAAATACTAATCAAATTCCCACAGTTGAGATTAACCCATGAAAATAAGTCCAATCCAACGCCTATAAATCACTACTCAAGCTGATTTTTGGTTTGTAGGTCTACTTAGGGATTGGCCAAACATCCATACGGTCACAGTCCTCTAACAGTGTGCCACGTGGCCATACTGTGTCCTGTGACCGGAGCCTGTCATTTTAGGGCGTAACTGGAGCCTGAGCCTTTTTTTAAGCTGGATTAAGAACGTCTACTTACATTGGAATCCCCAAGTAGTTTCTAGAACGTTCGGTAGAATATTAATCAAGATTCTTTGTCCACAACTTTAGGCACCTTCTAATCTAATTACAGCTTTCAATGGATTAAATCAAGGTAGATCCAGAACCAATCCAATAGCCACGTGGCACACTCTTAGTGTACGCTGACCGTATGGATGTTTGGCCAATTACTAGGTGGACCTACAAACTAAAAATAAACCTAAAGTGATTTCTAAGCGATGGATTGAAGTTATTTTCATCGGTTGATATTAGCCGTAAGAATTTGAGCATTATTGAGCGTTATTTGGGTGCAAAGATCCAAAGGATGTAAATATCTAATCAGGCTGATTTTTGGTTTGTAGGTCCACCGACGGACTGGCCAAACATCCATACGGTCTGTGGATTCTCTAATAGTGTGCCACGTGGCTCGTAGCGTGGGCTGTGACCTGGTTAGTGGATTCTCAAAGAGTGTCACGTGGCACGTTTTCAAAGCACCGCAACGAGAGAGGGCCACATAAAAAAAAAACAAGAAACAAAAATCTGACACGCACCATAAGAACAGTAAAATCTCTCTGCAACTGGAAACTCCAAAATATTTGAGGCCATAATGGATGTGCAGTGCAACTTTTTGACCGATAAATGAAGGAGAGAGAGATTTATCGTAAAACCTAAGCCTAATAAATGACTTTGGTGACGCCATGTTCAAGTGAGGTGAGGGCCCGCAGGTCCAGAGAAAGCAAAAGCTCTCGCTTTCTCTCTTCTCATGGAGAAGATCTGCCCTTTGCTTTACCTCCTCTTCCTCCTCCTTCCACTGTTACTTTTCCCATTCCCATTTTGCGTGTGTGAACACGATCTCGAATCTTCATTACTTCCTCTTTACTTTCTTTCTTTTTTTTTTTAATTTTTAATTTCCCCCCTCTGCGCTTTAATCTCGATTGCTTCTAATTCGACATTTCTGATCCTTGAATCCTTTTCACGATCTGACTTTCAGGTAAGAAAATAAAAAACTAAAATTGATCAGGAAAAAAAGAAGAAGAAGATTTATTCTCTGATGTAAACCCCCCAAACAAGTGATTAAAAAGATAAAATTTTCCATTTTTTTTTTCTTTTTTGGGATGATTTTGAGCTACAGAATCAAGCCATTAGCGATGGCGCGATTCGTTTCGAGATGAGTTGTTTCGTACACAGGAAGCTCTTCTCGGTACCTCTCGATCCCAATCGCCGCAAGATTATCGAGCTCGAAGAGATCAGAGCTCGAATAACTCGCCGCATCATCATCGTCGTCGTCGTCGTCGTCGTCGTCAACGTCGGCATCATCGTGAAGATCTCTCATAACGAAATCACTTTTCTTCTGATAATCTTTGAGTAGATCTCTCGCTGCTTCTTCGACTCTCCGGTTTTTCTCCATGAGATGGAATTTGAGTTCTTCCTTTAGCGACAGAGACGGAGGTTCTACAATTTTTCTAACAGTTGTTACCGTCATTAGGTTCGCCTCATCTTCGTAAAGACATTTTTGTCCGCAAGGACGACAGTCCTCATCGACGATAACACTAACAGGATAAAATCTGACTGATCTCTTGACGCCATTACTCGATTTCCCTCTCGAAGAAGGGGCTTTGCTTAAACAAGATCTTGAAAACGAGGAAGCCGAAGAACACGTAGATGTCTGCGTGGACTTCGATTTCCTTTCATAACTTAAATCTTCACCGCCTCCTCCAACCGAAGTTGAGATCTTTGCCTTCTTTGCGTTTCCTGCAGTAAAGAGGGAGTTGAGAAAACTAGCAAGCCGACCGCCTGGAGAGATTGGTTGCTTGACCTTCTTGAGATCGCCGTAGATCTTTAAAGCTCTCGATTTCGTCTTGATGAAACCACCTTCGTGCTTCGGTTTCTGCTGAGGAACACAATTCTTCCTCTCATGTTCGTAGGAAGTCAATTTCCTCTGCTCAAAGTGCATAGGCCTCTCTGACCTGTCCGGTCGGGCCGAAACACTGGTTCGAACCGGTTTCGGCCTCTGTGAGGTGAAGGACGATGGTCTCGACCTTGATCCATAAACAGACTCCGCTTCGGAGGACGAAAAACCTCCTCCGCAGCTAGAATCAGAAGAACTTGAAGTCGAATTGAAGGCCATGGAAGCACGATCGTTGTGTACTTTTCGATCAAAATCAGGAACCGATTTCCGACGGACAACAACCTTCTCGCTCACCTTCTTTTCCATCCATTTCTCGATCATACAAGCCCGTCTGAGACTCATCGTCTCTTCTTCTTCATTCACACTGTTTCCACCTCTCAAACTGCTGCAAGTGCTTTGTTTCTTTTTCATTGTTTCTCTGTAGAGAACCAACTCTTCTTCTCCTTCTCCGTCGCCTTCGTCGATAGAACGGTAAATGGCATCGAGAAGTGTCGAAGAGAAAGATGGATGGTTTCTCCGTCCGTGTCTAAACTTATCTTCTCGTAACGATTTCTCCCACTGATCCATAGAAGATTTATAGAACAAATAGATCAGAGAAAAACAGGGAAGAAACAGAGAGAAAGAGAAGGTTTTGAGCTTGTCTCGTTTTCTTGTCTGCTACTTGTGCGTCAAAAGCTGCAGTTGATTTTAATCGAACAACCAAACAAGATCACGAGAGAGAGAGAGAGAGAGTCTCGTTGTTTTTCTCTGCCTCTCTGAACTCTTGAGTGAATGTGAACGAGAAGGAAACATAAGCAGACAGAGTAATCGATGAGTGCTCGAAGACGTGTCTTTTTGCTGGTTTTTGGTTTTGAAGAAAAATACGCTTAAGAGAGAGAGACGGGGAGGGAGGGAGAGAGAGAGAGAGAGAGTAATGAGAGCCAAATGCCACGCCTTCACCTTGGAGGAGTGGAGAAGAGAAGATGAAGAGGAGAGAGAGAGAGAGAGTGAGAGGCTTCTTTCTATTTTAAGGGCTCACGCGCGTGCATGCAGTCCTAGTTGGCACAAATACCAGGTTGGCAATTGACGACGTGGCAAACAAATTCCCTCCTATCTGTATCCTTTTTTTCCCGGGAATGTCATAATTTTCCTTCTCTGTCCTTTATTTCGAATTTGAACTTCTTGTCCTAATTCCTAACATTTTGCTTAAAAAGGCATGAGAAACGTGTTCAGATTTATTTAAAAAAAAAAAAAAGAAGATGAATTCTTGTATGATTTTACATATACCGTGGGGAATTTTTTAGAAGCGGCGATCATGCGCCCAATGATCGGGCCACATATACCTGGGCTTTAGGATTTTATTTATAAAGTAACCATAGGTATATGTGTCGCGCGATTATTAGCGCATGATCCCGGTTTAAAAATCCTGCCGCTTCAAAAATTTCCTCCATAAATATGAGTCATTGGGTAGAGAGTAGAGACTATTCATATCAAGGTTTTAAATTGACCGTTGTTCCGTCACCGTTATGACCATTATAAGAGCTGTTATAACGGTTACTGTTATATATGTATATATAACATGTCACATATGAAGTCAATAAACGATTAGAATATTTTATTTTTATTTTTCTTAAATAACGTAAACCCATTTTTTTGGATTTGGGCTAACGGGATTGGGGTGTTGCTGTTATAACGGTCGTTTTATAAGTTGAGTCTTGAACTGATCACTTAGCCACTTAGCCATCAATGTTGACTTTTTCCCATTTATTTTCCCAAAATAACCCTGCAATATCTAATATAAGATAAGTATAGTAAGGATGTTTTAGTTACTTTTTTATTTTTTATTAATATTCCGCATGCATCGTCGCGTGCATACATATATATACTTAAATAAAAGCATCTCTCCACTCAATATTAATATATTGAGTTTGTATGAGAATCGCATTTATTTAATATTTGGATTAAATTCGAGTTTTTTTTTTTGTTTCTTTTTGGATTGTATGGGCTTGTTTGGGAATCTCCAATTATCTGATAATTGGTTCTTTAATTCCTATAATTACAATTTTATGTTTTTGATGATCAATTTCTCAACAATTACAAGCATGTTTTTAAAAAATGGCCGTTACAACAGATTCGGACCTCCCCGTTATGTTATGTACCATTTTAACACTCGGCCGGTACTTTCTGTTATTTTTCCATTACGACTGTTATTTTCTGAAAATTTTTGTTAAAATAACGCCCATTATTTATGTTATTTTCTGTAATAAAGTTTATTAAATTTTAGCGCAGTTTTTTTACATTATTTTCCCATTTTTCTCGGTTTTTACCCCTGTGCATTACAATCCATTATCATGGCTGTTATAACGGAAAAAAACGGCAACGCCCCAAGTATAACAGCCCATTTTAAAACCTTGATTACAAGTTCAATTTCTTGAAAAAAAAATAGGGATTAAAATTGTTTTGGCACTCTTGCAATAAGCTTTTCTAGGCCAAATAGTTACCTCGGCCAAAATTCGGCGAGGCTGCTAGATCAATAGGTCGCCTGTTCGAGACTAACAAGGTCTGTCCCTATTGAAGCATGTTCATGGTTGGTAGCAATCGTTGACTCCTACCCAACATTGATCAACTGGGGTCTACAAATGCGGTGCAGCCATATGAACAGTCCAGATGCGGAGTTCATTTTTCGGCAACCTATAATTATCAACCATGATCCTGATCATGGTCCCACCATTAATCACATTTTTATGGGCTGTCACACCCATATTTTATGTAACGAAAAAACCTTATTAATTAGGAAATCTTTTTTATTATTTTTAATATTTAATTTTTAATCCAGTCTGGATAGAATCGAGATTAGATGAAAAGATGAGGGCATTTAGTGTAATTATGAGATGAGAAATTGATAGGTAGTAAATAGTAAGAAATCAGAGTTGAAGATTCACGTGTTACCGGAATCAGCGCTTATTATGAGTCGGAGTGGTGGGAGAAAAAAAGGAAAGAGAGATAGTGGGGGAGTGTCGACGCCAGCACACACGAGGGATTCTTAGTGGACACCTTTCCAAACAAGGATAACCCCCATCATTTCTCTTAGTCAAGCTCATCTATCTATCTACTTTTTTTTTTTTTTTTTAAATAATTCTTTGATCTGATCCGTACACATGGCCCACTTAAGAAATTAATCCATATCCTTCAATAGTTGATTAGACTTGTGTGATTCAGTTGATGGTCGATGCATCGGATGGTTCAAATTGGTCCTTATTAATGTTTCATAAACTATAGTTTACGTAATTAAAAACGGAAATTGAAAAAGAAGGAAAATGGAAAAGTGGGTAAAAGAGAGCCCTTGGTCTTGGAACAAATAAAATAGTAATAAGAGTTAATGAACCAAATCATTCTCGTAAAGAATAAAAGGGATAAAGATGGATCTCTCTCTCTCTCTCTCTCTCTCTCTCTCTCTCTTTAGTGGATTAGATGGTTTAGTGGATTTTTTTTGAAGTACATATGTTTGGGGCCTGTTTCAGTCCCGGTCCAATTGTTTTGGCCTGTGCTTGGTAACCTCAAACAGGGTCAGAGTTGGCTTTTTTGAAAAGAAGTTGCAACATGGTACTGGTTCTTTCTTCTCTGAACTCTGCTAGGATTGGACCAGGCCCTGAAAGACATGAAATTTTGAAACAGGCCCTTTATTGTCAGCCCGTTCTATTGTTAGGCTCAGGCTCCAGTTACCGCCCTAAAATGACAGAGGCTCCGGTTACAGGACACAATATGAGCCATGTGGCATTGTCTTAGAGGACTCTGGCCGTATGGACGTTTGGCCAATCCTTAAGTGGACCTACAAACCAAAAATCAGCCTTATTAGTGATTTATAGGCGTTGGATTGGACTTATTTTCATTGGTTGATCTCAACTGTGGGAATGTGAACAGTATTTGAGGTACAAAGATCAAATGTCTAGAAATCACTAATCAGGTTGATTTTTAGTTTATAGGTTCACCTAGGGATAGGACAAACATCCATACGGTCAGAGTCCTATAACAGTGTGCCATGTGGCTCATATTGTGTCATCCTTAGGACAATGTTATCATTCCTCTCTTGTAAATGGTTAGTTGGTGGCTCATGCCCGTGGCACTTCCCGACAAAGCATTTGTCAAAATTGGGTGTGAGTGGTTGAGCTCCATTGTCCAATTGGGAGATAAGATCTCAGCCCTTCTTTATTGAAGCCTATAAGGGTACAAGTAGGAAGACAACCACTATCACTTGTTATATAGATATTTCGTCTTAGAAATAATTTCATGTTATGTAGATATTTTGTCATTGGTAAATTCTATTTGCACCCCCACAAATTCCATAAGCACCCTATTTGGATGCCATTTAGACGAAAAAGCCCATTAGACCAAAAAAAAAAAAAGCACCTCTCTCTCTCTCTCGTGGGGGGCTATGTAGTCCACAGCTGGGCAGGCCGTGGCTGCCATAGTAGCCACGGCTAGGCTGACCGTGGGCTACATAGTCCCCACAACAGATATGTGTGACGGTGGCGGCAACAGTGATGGCGTCCTCCTTATCCTCCTTTTTTTTTTTTCTTCTGTTTTGGGTTTTTTTTCAAGGTGAGAGAGAGACAAAAGTGGAGAGAGAGAAGTAGAGAGAGAGGGAGAGAGGTTGCTGAGAAAGAGATGTTGAGAGGGAGAGAAAGAGGTGGAGAAGGAGGGACCAAGTGGGGTGCTGGGTTTTTTTTTTTTTTTTTTTACAGTAAGGGTATTTTCGGCCAAAAGCACCCAAATGAGGTGATTTTGGAATCTGTGGGGTGCAAATAGAGCTTATTTGATTGCACAGATTATTTTCTCATGGAAAATTTTCTTGAAAAAATACACCTGATAAGACTATATAGAAAGTATGCAATTTTCAATTATAATAAGGATGAATTTTCATGGAAACGAATTCTCACCTATGTGGAAAGGAATGAATTCCGGTCTAGGATGGAAAAATCTTATTTTCTCTGAAAAATTTTCCAAACTTAAAATGCCTATCAAACAAAGGAAAAATATGTTTTCCTGAGAAAATGCAATTTCCCACTCAAACACGCCCTTAAGAATTTATAAATTTTTTTTTCCTCTTTAATTCAAAATCGACCGATAATTTATCAAAGCGTCGCAAAGTTAGATCCTCCCAATGGATCGGGTCAGATCCCAACCATTGAATCCACTAGATTTCAAATTTGGTTCTAGATGGAACCCGATTCATTGATAACCCTATAAACAATCAAGTGGCTATATATATCATGATATCCATATCAAGATTGGTCGTTATTAATACTCTGATTAATCTCTTACCACAATTTTGGTACAAGTTCTCCCAGTAGGATTATTAATTATTCCCCTTTTTCTTTTACCTTTGGGTAGGTAACGAGGGATCATTCCTCATTATTATTGTGGGGAAATAATTGATGGAACCGGCTCCACCATGGCCCACTTATACACATCTCGCCACTGGTCAACCAATAGCCAGCATTTTGGATTGGGCCCTACCCCAATCAGGCAATCTTAACCATCTAAACAAGAGCTAAAACATGGAGGGGAAAGGAAACAATCGTACCGTGCAGGGGCCGCCACCCACTTGGCTTCCCTGCATGGGCGATTCAAATTCGGATCCTGTGCTTGCCCACCATAAATAAAAATATATTTTCTCCATTATTATCGCCCTCCTCTTTTCAAGAGTAAAGTTACAATGAGGATAAACTAAAGACATAATGATGCTTAGCGAAAGAGTAAACTTGTCTTCGCGACAATATAAAAAACTGTGTAAATCTCTTCTTAATTTACCAAAACGACGTCTTTAACCCACCGAGACTGCCCGTTATAATGCTAATGCTACAACCCGTTTCGTTATTTAGTTTTAAAAAAAAAAAAGCTAAAAAAAAAACGGTTTAGATGCACTAATCCTGAATAACGGTAAAAACGTCTTTTACCCAAAGTTTTGGAAAAATAAATTCAAAATAATAACAGTCATAACGGTAACGTTGACAAGCGGTTGTGACATTGTAACGGTCCCTTTTAATCCTGCACCAGAGCTTCGGCCCACCAAATATATAGTTAATTAAGAATATACCAGACATCCGATAAATCGCATTCCCGGCCGAAATGATGAGGTTCCGTTGAAAAAAGAAGAGAGCGAGATGGAAGATTTTTGGTCTTAGTTTAAGTGGGTTTAGATGCACTAATGATTGCGCTCGTGGCTCCTTCTTCTATTAAGAGAGGGAGGAATTTTGGAAGTCGCTAAAAAGCAATGCGCGTGTGCAGTAATACCTTCCCTCACATGCACATATCAACTCTTCCTTCTCTTTACCGCCATCTTCCCTTCAAAATATTAGTATTTCTCTTCTCAATTTCTATATTCAACAACGTCATGAACTGTGAAGGTACTACAGTAGTACTAGTAGGGCTATCAATGGATCATGTAGTCCGACACGGATAACCTAATCCGATCCGATTCAATAACATGGGGTATGGACTTGGGAATCATGATCCCATAAGTATCAGTTCCGTTCCGGATCCACCTTTGATCCGATCACATAATGACCCGAAATATATATATTAATGTACGTATGTATAAAATCTTCTTTCATTTGTTAATATTTGACGTGAGAATTTAAATTTTTATTTTTTTAAATCAAATTTAATAGCATGTGTGGAAGGGGTGACTATTATGCCCCGGGGGACTAGTCGGGTGCTCTAATTAAGAGGTTCGGATATTAAGGGTGTCAATTTTACCCGTTTAACAGGAACCGAAAACACCAGTTCTGGTTCCACATTTTTGGGAACCGATTAAAAAGGAACTGGAACCGAACCAAAAATAATGGTTCTGATTCTGGGTAGTCTAATATGGAATCGAAACCGATAAGAACCGAAATCGAACCACTAAGAACCGGAACCAATATATAAATATAGCGAAAAAATTATCATATTATCAAGATTGGACCCAATATACCTGGAATCGGAACCGACAAAAATGCATTATCGATTCCGATTCCGGATTGATCACTTTGAGAACTGGAACCATTAAGGGCCCGAACTGATAAGAACCAGAACCGTTTGTTCTGGTTCAGGCCACCTTAGGAACCGAACTGGAACAAACTTGTTGACACCCCTACTGGATACCCACGGTTTCAAAAAATAAAAAGTGCTTTTAGAACACCTCTATTCTAACTTCAATTACAAGGACGACCCCTCTCTAAAACACATTATTCTCGGATTCCGTTCTAAAAATTAACCCACTTTTAGGTATTATTGCAATGAACAATATTGGAGATTGTTTCAGAAACCCATCCGTAGGCCCATTTTAGAGCACAGTTGGAGCACCTCACGGTTTCTATCTTAGGGCCTGTTTAGTAACGCACCGCGGCTGGAAAATAAAATATTTAGCCCCGCTAATATTCTCCTGGGTGCATTTGGCAGCCACTCGCCCTCGGCGAATATTTAGCCGGGCCCACATATTTGTCCTCCGTGGCGGAAAAATATTTGATCACCTCCCCCCATGTAAATATTTTCATGCCGATTATGCCTTGGTGAGAAAATTTTATTTTCTCGTTGGAAAATCACTATTTTCAATAAAAATTAATTTTTTAATATATAAAAAAGATAAAAATGAATTCTTTTTTATCCTTTGACATTATATATGGTTCCGCACTCGCCCAACTTATTTTTGACTTACTTTGATATGTGGGACCCACTCAAATTGAAAGAAAATGAAGTAAGCTGAAGTGAGCTAGCTCATACACGTACCAAACATTGTTAAATATTGATACAAGCAAAGCAATATTTAGCCAAGATAATATTCGCTTGGCTAAATATCCGTCGTCGGAACTCTTTTTCTCACGTACCAAACAGACCCTTCTTAGAGCACAGTTGAAAATTCTCTAAGTTCTCCGAACATATTGGGTGTGGATCAATCCCAATCGATCTGATCTGAACCCGATATATTTACGACCCTAACTACTAGTACTACCACTCTAGTATTTTAAGAAAAAAAATAATAATAAGGAATGATCCCATGTGATATGAGTACACCAAACAATCTGTATTGGCCAACTTTAGAACGTCAATTGGGATTGAATCTCACAATCAACAGTTTTTGAGTTGTCTGTTCCTTCATTTGAATGCAACTTGCTGTTTTGGAGTCGATCCCAACAAACAACCAATTCTACCAATTGATCCTGATTTGGTGCTAATAAACCATCACAAATTTTTGCCGTACACGAACTTTCCATGCCGCAATTTTGCCGTACACGAACTTATCAACGTAAGGTTAGAGTCATTAGATCCTAAAGATTGATTTACTCATGATGACACCATTGAAGCTTAGGAAGGAGAGAGATTCGATTCAGGTCATGGCCAATGTGGAAGTTGAGGAAATTCCATTCAGATAATGGCCAATGTTCAGGAGATGGTGACGAGCTGACCATAGAAATTTACACTTAAAGAAGAAAGTTCTATCTCCTTCCATTAATTTCAACTCAGAGAAGCATCCCACTCAAGAACGATATCAAAGATAAATATATTCTTGGTTGATGTAGACTCCACTCATTTAAAAGGCGTACTATTCGATTCCATCCCTCGCAATATATTACATTAAATTGCTTTCAGGATCAAGTCCATTGATTAATTTTCAAAAAAAAAAAAAATTGTGTTTGAATCATGTTTGCATATGCTGATGTGGCAAAATGCATGAATGCAAGGACCCACTCGTGAGAAGTGTTATGTAGCTACAATCAAGGTTTAAAGGAGGCCGTTTTAGCGGTTAATCGGACTGGGGGCGTTACCGTTTAAACCATTAAAATGGCCTTCAAAACCGATTGAAATGGCCAGGGTCACAAAATGGGAAAAAATGGAATTAAATGGATTTAACGGCCATTTTTTTCACAAAATTTTTCAGAATTAAACGGCCGTTTTTAACGATTTTAACGGTCGTTTTATTCAAAAATGATAAAATGTGTTTTAACGGAAATGGGCTTGGGGTGTTACCGTTTAAACGGCTGTTTTTAAAACCATGGCTACAATAACACAGTCCATATTCAAAGCATTTGTCCAAATCAAGTGTGAGTGGCTGAGATCTCGGCTCTTCTTTATTGAAGCCTACAAGAGGGGAAGACAATTGAGCTCCCTTATTTTATACTAGTAGGTGTCCCGTGCCCACGGCACTCCTCGAGAAAGCATTTGTCAAAATTGGATGTGAGTGGCTAAGATCCACCATCCAGTTGGAGGATAAGATCTCGGCCCTTCTTTATGAAGCCTATAAGAGGGGGAGACAACTTCCCTGTCTTGTTATATAGATATAATTTGCAACTCAAGGTTGGATTGCCACGATCCAATCCGACACATTCTGATAGCTTATCAGATTGGGTTTGGATCTAGAATCATGACCGGTAAACCGTTGGATCGACCGCTCCATTGACAACCCTAGTCACATAGATCAAACGTGATCTGTTTCAAAGTATATAATTATTGAACATTTGATTGCACTTACCAGTATATCTAGCCCCAACTGAACAAGATCTCAGACCCGAACCCAAATAATTGATTAGGGTATGTTGAGTAATTGGATACCCATTGAAACCCTAGAACCAAGGTTTAAAAGGGGCCGTGGTACAACGGACTTGGGCGTTACCATTTTTCTGTTATAAAGGCCGTTAAAATTAATTGTAACGTTCAGGGGTAAAAATATAAAATAACGGGGTAAAAAAAGGCACTAAAATTCAAATTTTGAATTTCAAATGTTCAATAAAAAAATATCAGAATATAACGGAAAAAACTGCCATTATGACAAAAATAACGGCCTTTATTTCCTGAGCATTAAAGCGGAGGTACGAATCTGTTATAACGGCTATTGAACATTGTTCTTTCTAGGTTATGTACACTACACTCCAGAATTATCTACTGTGCAACAGCTATTTTATTTTTAAAAATGAAAATAAATAAGGCAAAAGAAACACCTCTTTTTGCCACTTGGTGAACTAGGATTTGACTAAAACATGTTTGGAGAGATGCTGAGGTGGCAAAATGAAGGGACCCACTGCATGGTTTGCCACGTGTCTCGAAGATCCGGCTGCTCCTTTCAAAGATTCTGGATTGTAGCTCCAGAAAACACGTCCCCTTATTCAAATTTCAAACTTAAGCTATAAATAGTATAGGTTGTTCTTACACAAATTAATAGAAATAATAAAGTTAATTACTTGTCTATAAATATGCCTTCCCCGTACGGTAGATCGCCACCGTAAACTTGGAAGCATCCCTATAAATGATCTGATCCCCTCCATAATTCTGTCAATATTCAGTGGGACCCCGTTGTAGCTCTATTGGCAACCCTAACTGTCACTGATGACCCACCTTAATAAATAGTGGACGACACTACATATCTCAAAAAAAAAAAAATTACACCCATCAAATGATCCTCACCATCTGATCAATGGACCAATCCAATTGATCTGGATCTGAGAATTGCGATCCAGTAAGCTATCGGATCCGTTGTTGATCGACCATGATCCAATCCAAAAAGATATATATTATATATTATTCATGAAATATCTATATAACAAAACAGGGAAGTTGTCTCCCCTCTTATAACCCATCTTATATGTTTTAACAAAGAAGGGCCAAGATCTTATCTCCAAGACAGACGGTGGATCTCAGCCATTCACACCCGATTTTGGCAAACGCTTTGTTGGACAGTGCCTTGGGCACCGGCCACCCACTATCTATATAACAAGTGACAGTGGTTGTCTTATACCCTCTCTTATCTTATATGGCTTTAATAATGAGTGGTTAAGATCCATTATGCTTCATATCAATGGCTGAGATTAACTCACACCCGATTTTGACAAACACTTTGTCGGAGAGTGCCGCAGGCACAGGCCACCCACATATGTAACAAAATAACTCAGTTGTATTCTCTTATCTTATCCATCCATCTAATGTGGATGGTTAGATAAAGAGTGGTTGAGATCAAAGCCATCAATCTAATTGGACGGTTATATTTCAGCCACTCAATCCGCCTCATTCGACCTAAATTTATTCAAAATTTAAATTTAAACACTGTTATTTTTTATTATTTCTGATATTCTCCCATTTCTCCCTCTGTGCGTTACAATTCGTTATAATGGAAAAAACGATAACGCCCCAGTCCGTTATACCGTTTGAGTGCCGAAGGCACCCAATTTTTGCAAACACTTTTGTCGGAGAGTGCCGTGGGCATGGGCCATTTACTATTCTATATAACAAAACACATTAGTTGTCTCCCTACTTATACCTCCTCTCATAAGCATCAACAAAGAAGGGCCGAGATCTAATCCTCCCCCAAATGGACGGTGGATCTCCGCCACTCACTTGATTTTGGCAAATTCTTTGTCGATGAGTACTGATGGCACGGGGCACCCACTAGTCTATATAACAAAACAGGGAAGTTGTCTCCCCCACTTATACCCCCTCTTATATGTTTTAACAAAAAAGGGCCAAGATCTTATCCCCAAAATAAACAGTGGATCTCAGCCACTCACACACGATTTTGGCAAACGCTTTGTTGGAGAGTGCCGTCGGCACGGGTCACCCACTATCTATATAACAAGTGAAAGTGGTTGTCTTACACCTCCTCTTATCTTATATGGCTTCAATAATGAGTGGCTGAGATCCACTATACTTCATATCAATGGCTGAGATTAACTCAAACCCGATTTTGACAAACACTTGTCAGAAAGTGCCGTAAGCATGGGCCACCCACACATGTAACAAAATAACTCAATTGTATTCTCTTATCTTATCCATCCATCTAATGTTGACGGTTTAGATTTCAGCCACTCAATCCGCCTCACTTGACCTCAATTTATTCAAATTTTGAATTTCAACACCGTTATTTTTTGATATTTATGTTATTTTCCCATTTCTCCCTTTGCGTTACAATCCGTTATAACAGCCGTTATAATGAAAAAAACGGTAACGCCCCAGTCCATTATACCGTTTGAGAATTTTTGCAAATGCTTTTGTCGGAGAGTGCTGTGGACACAGGCCATTTACTAGTCTATATAACAAAACAGAAAAGTTGTCTTATCTCTTATCTTATTCAGTTTCAACAAAAGGCGGTTGAGATCTTATCCTCTAAATGAATGGTAGATCTCAGCTACTCACACCCGATTTTGGCAAACGCTTTGTCAGGAGTGCCGTGGGCACGGGCCACCCACTGGTATTATATAAGTGAAACTTATTTATTTGTTATTTTTGACTTAATGATTTTTAATTATTATTTTCCTTAAATCAAACTAACACTTATACTGCCCAAATCGAGTCAATTTTGGATCGTCCAAATCCGATCCAATCCAATCCTAAGCTCCGCCGACTTATCAGATCGGATCGGGTTTGGATATACCCTGATTCCATCGGAATCGATCCACTTACAGCCCTATTTAGCTTTCCTCGTGTGCAATTTAATGCTAGATGTTGCCAGTTAGAGAAGTAAATATATTTTCTAATTAGAAAGGCATGTCGCTTAACAACCATACAAGGGGGTCTAGCAATCCGATATGTGACTTTAGCCAACCCGATATTCTTATCCGTGCCACTCTAGCAGCTACCCCATCAAAGGACCAGTCTCGGTCGGTTCAAACCAGTGGTTGCAACTTGTTTAACCTCCTCCGTACACGGACAGGGAATGCAGTTAGGAGTCTTAGGACCATTTGCATTCCTGTCCACACGTGT
The DNA here is from genome assembly GCA_035048495.1 of Euptelea pleiosperma. NCBI lineage: Eukaryota > Viridiplantae > Streptophyta > Magnoliopsida > Ranunculales > Eupteleaceae > Euptelea > Euptelea pleiosperma. The sequence continues at coordinate 31,847,983 of CM068549.1, read as the reverse complement.
CTATACACGGAAACTAGTGGGCCCAACTTAATCTACCATTCTTCTCAATTCCGATTCAATGCACCCAATCACAAGTGCTGTACACGGGAGTGACGGGACCATTGAGGTCATTGATTGGCACTATTCATCTGCTGCCCATATTCCACTCAAATGGATCTTAACCTTCTGATCAAGAGCTAGATCTTAGATGGCTAAGAAATATGATCAACCAATGAATTATTATCGTTGGATGATCGGGCATGGGTTCTTGGAGTAATTGTTATTTCATCTCCAAGAGTTCAATGGACAGTTATAGAGTACGGACTGTCTCCGTACACAAGCGCGAATCACTGGATCTAGATAACTAATGTGGGAAAGCTACTTGATATCGATGATGTTGTCCAGTCCAGTAGAGAAGGTGAGTCAGAGGAGCAAACCCGCACGTGTCGGCAAGACATGTCTGAGACAGGAGGGTCAGGAGTCACGTGCCGACGCTGGCCTCCAGAAGTCAGACCCCACGCGGTTCTTGTGAAACGTCTAACAAGACTAGCCGTTAATTATTGGCGCCCGTGCGTGCTTTGATAGTAGCTGTGTTGGGGCCCACCCTAAGCACCAAGGAAACGATAAATAGTAGTCTGCAAACGTTTGCCGAACGTCTGCTGAATACGACACTAGGCACACTTTTGGGGCCCACTTACCCTATGAATAATTAGCCCATTCCTTTCTGGACCTATAATAAATCAGTCTGATAGGCGATTTCAAGCCGTTTTCATTATGGGCTTAGAACTCATCCATTGGCCTGTTGAAGAAGCCCGTGATAAAAAAGGCTCATATCTGACGGATGGAAAGCACCAATCAGGCTGATATTTGGGACAATCTATCATAATAATATGGACTGTTACAGGGAGAAAATTGTCTATAAATCAGATGGTTAGGATTAGTTTGATCAGGTGGCTAGGTTGAGCCCATCACTCATGAACCTCGGTTGATCTGGCAAGGCTTATTTTCTCTGTGTTCACAAACCTTACTGGTGAGTGTGTAAGCCTCAGACATCTTCATCATAATCAGATGAGCATGGGCATGAGATGAACACCAAAATAGGGTGTTTGACACGTAATCCAGACCCCATAAACCCTATCAAGCCAAACAAGAAGATACCTTATGGAAATCAAATCAATGGTTGGAAATCAACAAGTAGGTGTGAAGGCCCACCAAACCCAAAACAGATTCTGACGTTGATAAGTTCGTGTACGGAAAAGTATACGATATGGAATTCTGTAAAAAATTCGGCAAAACACAAAAATAAAACAAAATTGATAATAGAGGTGAACTTATCAACTAAGAGTCTAGTAATACAGGTGATGATATAACGGTTTATAAGAACCAGATCATGATTTGTTGTGTGGTTGGGATCAACTTCGAAACATCAAGCTGCATTCAAATGAAGGAACACAGATCTCCAACACTGTTGATTGTGAGATTCAATCCCAATAGGAGAGTTATTTCAATCAGATGGCAATAAAGTTCGTCAATACAAATTGTTTGGTGAATCACATCACATGGGATCATTCCCTACTGTTTTTCTTATAGTACTAAATCAGTAGTACTAATAGTTAGGGTTGTCTCTAGATGGGAAATATTTTAGATGCAGAATGCTCTCGTGGCCCTACATAGCTCAGTATTTTGGGCCCACTAACCGCATGGATGTTTAGGCCACCTCTTGGTGGATATACATACCAAAAATCAGTCAGATTGATAATTTCTATCCATTGGATTAATTATGCAAAAAAAAAAAAATGCTTGAATCCAACGCCTAGAGTCGATCTTAAAAATTGTTAATCAGGCTGATTTTTGGTATGTATATCCACCAAGGGGTGCCCTAAACAATCATGCAAAATAGAATTATGTAGGGCCACGAGAGCCTTTTGCATAGAAAGCATCCAAAGTCCTTCGCATATTATTTTTTCCAATGGATGGGGTTCAAATCAGATCGCAGCTGATCCACACCCAATATCCAATAGCTTATCGGAAAACGGTTGTCAGATCCAAACCCGATCCGATAAGTAGTTCCAATGACTTATCGGATTGGATTGGAGCAACCTAACACCGACTCTATAAGATCGATAAAACTATTAAATTTGATTTTAAAAAACTACATATTATGAGTACATAATTCAAATAACAAATGGTAAAAGATTTGATCAATATGCATACATTAATATAATAGATTTCATTAATAATATAAAAATAATATTATTCCTGCATAATATTATTATTTCATCAATAATATTATATGGAATCATTATCGATCCAGATCCAAAACCGATCTAGTAGCTTATCGAACCACGGTTCCAGGTGATAATAAAATGACTTTATTGATAATTGCTTTGATGTATTACATTGACTAACCAAGAGTTTATATAGAACTGGATACAGCCAAACTAATCTACCAGATCTAACTTAAGATATTATCTTAATCTTCTGAATCTTGACAACTGGTGACAACCTAGAGAATTTGCAATTAAATGCACCAATAATGATATGGTGCATCTCACACACCTTATTACAATGTATTCCCTAATACTAGGTCCATAGGTTATGTTATTGAATTGAGTTATCCAGGCGACATGCTCCATATTCTAATGTTAAAATTTCATTGGGTATTAACAATTGTGAATATGGCATGCCATTTTTCTCAAGCTCCCCTCAAAAACCAAAGTTGAAAATAAATATATATACTATCCTCAACTCTGGTCCGAGAATAAGCTTTAGATCAATGAGGTGAAATCAACTCTTGGCTTACCATTTGCTTGCTCCTTTTTCATTTCAACTTCATTAGCTTATTCACTGCAAATAATAAAAGTAAGTTGTTTTCCAATTGTCAACATACTTCTAGACGTGCATATGACCAAAGTTGGCTTTGAAAATGAAGTGACTAGTTTAGCTTGACCAAGATCGATGCCCCCAATATCACCATCTAGTAGCCTCACTTGCAAATCACATTTTGGTTTTTCAAGTCTTTTTTGCAAGATAATCTTCAATGAATGTACATTTCTGGCTGAAGATTCTATAACCTACACGAGTGTGAGAACGAGACCGATAAAGAAATTCAGAACAACAAAATGAAACTTGAAGAGAGAAAAAGATTAACATAAAGAGAAAGTAAGTAAATAGATCACCCTACTATTGTCAGTATTTCGCGATGTTCATACAAATTAGAGAGAAGTATATTAAGATAAAAAAGAAAGTAAATAAATCATCTACTATTACAAACATTTTAGGAGATTCATTTAAGTTAAAAAGAGAAAAAGAGATTTACTAAAATAGAAAGTAAGTAAATGGCTTATTCTACTATTACAAATATTTCGAGATATCCATATAAATTAGAGTGAAAAAGATATTAGCATAAAAAATTAAAAGTAGATAATCAATAAGATATAAAACTAAATAAATAAAATAAAATAAAAAATAGAAAAAAGGAAAAAAAAAAGATAGGGGTGGTTTAAAGAAATATGTGATTTACATTATACCTTTGAAATGATTTTTCTTCTTTACTTCGATAATTTTTCTTTTTATTTTTGTTATTCTTCTTGAAAAAAAAAAGATAAAAATAAAGTGATTAAGAACAAGGGTTCTTCCTTATTTCACTTAATCTCTTAAAACAATAAGTCATTAAAAGATTTTCTAAGAATTTTTAAGTGTTTTGATAGCTTAGTAAAGTATTTTGCAAATGTTTCTCTACGCTTAAGGAAATGGCTTAGAATGATATTTTTCTCTTGGAAGAATGAGATACTTATATGTGGAAGATAAGGTTTGGTGTAGTTTGAAAATAAGGATTAAGGTAATTTGATTATTTATAGATTAAAGAGTAAAAAAAAATTCATGTTATATGGATAATATAAAGAATTTTCTAAGTTGTCGAAAAAAAAATTGATTATCTAGAAAGTTGAGTTGCTCTAGGAGAATTAGGTGAAAAGAATAAATAAAATATATTAGGTAAAATAAAAAAATAAGAAAATTGACGAGTTTGATTGATAACTTTGAGTGGTATCATCAAAAGTATGCTATGATGTATGAACCTTGTTGTATCTATTCATATCAAGAGTTGAATGTATATTTCGAACTTTGTTCAATCATTGATAAAATACTTATTTAAGTTCAAAATTAATAAAATAAAAATTATTTTAAAATATTTTTCAATTGTGGACATCTCATTCATATACAAGCTATCATAAATTAAGATCATTTAAAAATTAGTTAAATAAAAACCTTAATCTTACAATTAAGTTATTAGATTTTAATGAAACAATTTTTTTTAAAAGATGAAGGAATTATAAACAAATACTTTTTGCTTTATCAAATTTGACAATAAAATCAAATATACAAGTATTTCTTAGTCATATCACGTGCGTAGCATCACGTGTATAAACTAAAAGTATACAAGCATAATCTATATAGGTCCACCAAGATGTTGCTAAACATTCATCGAGCAAATGGACCCGAAAGATTGTGTCGAGTGACTTCTGCATCAAAATTTTGATACAGAGTTGTATATCATAGATTTTTCCAGAGAGGAGGGGTCTTTTTTGTTCCTATCTCTGAGCGTGTGACTTATCACGTGCATCGCATGCATCTCTTAAATGACATTTTAATTTAATGGCGATGGAGGCCCACAACTTTGACACTCCGGATTCTGTTTTCACTATGGTTTTACATTTGAAGGAAGGAAAATCTCAGGTTTTCCTCGTAATTGCGGTTACAGATCAATTCAGCTGAATGGGCATTTTATAAAGAAGTTGACCCCACCCCCACCGGATGATTATAAGTTTGTAACCATCCATTCTTTTTTATTTTTTTGGGCAATCTATCATAATAAGATGGAGTGTTACAGGAAGAAAATTTTCTATAGATCAGATGGTTAGGATTGTTTCGTTCGGGTGGTTAGGTGGAGCCCATCACTCATGTACCTCGGTTGAGCTGGCAAGGCTTAGTGGTGAGATCATCTTCATCATAGTCAGATGAGCATGGGCAATTGGGCATGAACACATAATCCAGACCCCATAAACCCTATCAAGCCAAACAAGAAAATACCTGATGGAAGTAAAACCAAACGCTTCCCAAATGTTCAATATCACGCAAAAGATTGATGGAGTGCATCCAATCAGTTGATAACTATCATCAATATCCCAGAGTTTGATTCAAATATTTTTCATGTGTCATACATGTAGTTTGTCCCATATTCAGACAGGATGCCCATAACCATTTGATCCATGAAACTTCCAACAATTGCAATTGATCAGACGGTTATAATCATCGGATAGGCCAGAGACTTTATTGATCTTTCATAAGCTGATTTAATTCAGTGTATTCTTTTACATAGCTTCTCAAAACCCAACTTTCACCACGACCCTTTGTTTGAGGAAATAGGTGGCACACTCCATCAGGTCCACTAACCAATATTGAATGTTCAGCCCACACCTTGGTGGAGATACATGCCAAAAATCAGAGTGATCGGTGATTTCTAGCTGTTGGATTTGAGCACTTTTCAATATGGGCTTGGAACCAATCCATAGGCTTGTTCATGAAGCCCACGATGAAAAGTGATAGAATCCAACTGCTAGAAATCACTGATCACGCTTATTTTTGGTGTGCAGGTCGACCTAAGTGCGGATCAAACATTCACGTCAGTGGGGCCGAAAGTGTACCACGTGGCAATTTGAGGGACTTTCTTTATCAAATTTTTGATACAGAATTCTGCGACATAGAACGGCTCTTTGTTTGCTAATTTAGCCTTTGAATGTTTACCAATTGGTACAAATACCCCCTTGAGTCTTCAATGAATCCAAAATAAGAAATGAAGATCACGGTATGTACAAGGTCAATAGAACTGGATGTTCATAACCAATCAAACAATGGAACAAATGAATGAGAATCATTAAATAATCAAGTCATGTTGATTTTGGGCAAGACCTAGTGAGCAGTTGGTCCGAGTAGAACTTTGTTGACCGCCCACGCTATGCACCACATGGAATACTCTTAGAGGACGTTGACCGTATGCCCTGAATGGACCTACAAACTAACAATCAGCTTGATTAGTGATTTCAAACCTTTGAATCTGTGTACCCCAAATAATGTCAAATTCATGATTAAAATCAACCATGAAAACGACGCTGACCGTCCATGATAACCACCCCCGATTAGTGATTTCACACTGTAATATCGATGAACCAGAAACATTATATAAACAAACATTTGAAGGCTACAAACTACAAAGAGACCTGAACACAGATGAACAGAATTGCAAATTTTCAACAGAAACCGATCGAATGTTACAGAAAGAGTAAATAAAGAAGAAAGCAAAGAAGATCTTGCCTTGGTAACCGGATCGGATGGGTAATTGAAGGGCAGGAGGAACCCTAGCTTGCTCGGGTTTGTAAGCAGCCATTGCAGATAAGATGTGGATTAGCTTCTTCAAGAGCTTATTTATATATTTAGTATTTTGGGTCCTCGAGGCAGAAGGGAGGGTTTGAGCAGGAAATTAGAGAGAATGGAGGTTTGGTTGAGATACAGAGGTGAAGAGACTGGGATCCCTGAATGGAGGATTGAACTCGTTGAACAATTGTTTACACACCAAAACAAAAAAACCGCGTTGAAGAGTGGAGGGTTAGTCCATCTTTCTTGTGAGAAAGGAGGAGAAAAAAAAATTCGCTGGTTTGAAGGTCCCATCCCAAAAAATTTGACACGTACCCTTTGTTAACCTCCTTAACTAACTAACCAAGGGTTTAACATGGGTTAGGTTTAGGCATTGATGTACGTGTCAGACATTTTGGGAGGTAACCTTCAAAGTTCCCCGGGACCAGCGAATCTTTTCGGAAAAATCCATGATACCAACTTCTGTATCAAAATTTGATGCAGATAAGTCCCTCAATTTGCCACGTAGTAGACTCTTTCGAGGCCACTATCCACCTGAATGTTTGGCCTACATCTTGGTGGACTCACACACTAAAAATAAGTGTTATTAGTGATTCCTAGCCATTAGATTTGAGCACTTTTTCGTCGTGGGCTTGGAACCAACTCATACGCCTGTCATAAAGCCCATGATGAAAAAGTGCTCACATACTACGGCTATAAATCACCAATCATTCTGATTTTCGGTGTGTAGGTCTATCATTGTGTGGGCCAAACATTCAAGGGCAAGTGGGCTCGGACGAGTCTACTACGTTGCAATTTTAGGGACTTTTGCATCAAAATTTCTATACATAAGTCTGCATCAAAGAATAGCCCAATCTTTTCTCGAAAGGAGATGATTGTTTATAGGAAAAGGATGGAGTAAACCTTTGATGACTACGGGCTGTCATCAAAGCCCGTGACTACCAATCAGTTTTGGCCACATGCACCGAGTACTTTTTGCCACATACCATGAGAGTATTTTTAATATTTCTTTTTCAAGCACATGGAGCACTCATTGGTAGTCACAGGCTTTGATGACAGCCCGTAGTCATCAAACGGTTTACTCAAAAAGGATGTAACAGGTAGACACTCGATTTTGTTACTTACCGCTGTCATCTAGCCCCATTGATTGCATGCTTGTTTAGCCCACCCCTTGATGGATATACACACCAAAAATCAGCGAGGTTGGTAATTTCTAACCATAAGATTTTAGTGCTTTTTAAGGCATGATTACAGGAGTCGGATTCAACTTTTTTTTAGTACCAAAACAAAAGGCAAAAAATCGTCAAACAAGCTGAATTTTTGTAGGAATGTCTACCAAGGGTGGGCTAAACAGTGGCCTCAAATTGCAGCAATGAGTGACAAAAATTACAATCTCACTTTCATGTAACTATTTTTCATAATAATCATCAAAACAAAAAAAAAAATGTAATTACAAACATTTACGTCCCTAATCAGTAATCACAAACATCATTGTCCGAAGTGGCTCTAGACTTGCAAGACAGTTGCTTCTTCAAATTTGAGGCATTTCATTCACCCGCAGAGTGCTTCAACTAGGGTAGTGTGGCGAAGCCACTCAATCCCTATGCAGACAGTCTTCATGGTAATTGTCTCTCGAAGCAATTGTAGCAAGTGGATGAGAAACTTCATCAATAGAGAGAAAATAAAAAGCATTAAGTAGGTAGCTATAAACATCCTATTTTGGTAAAAAAAAACTAACTTAGTGATGGACGGTCTTAATTTCTTCTTTATTGGTCGATGGATTACATAACTCATATCAACCATTAAGATATTATTAACCAATCATATAAGGATTTAGTCTAATGTTTAACTTTTATCAATAAATTATCAAAAAATGCTTGTATCTTTAATTTTATCATTAAATTTGATTAAAATCAAAATTATTTATTTATAACTCATTTATGTTTTATAAAATAGTAGTTTCACCAAAATTGAATAGCTTAATCATAGGATCAAGGTTTTTATTTGATCATTTCTTAAATAATCTCAATTTTTGATAGTTTGTGAGTGAATGTAATGTCTACAATCGTATTTTTGTCTTATAAATTTTAGACATAAAATAAATATTTTATCAATGATTGATCAAAACTCTAGATGTACGTACGCTTGATGTAATGATCAATTAAAACTCTAGATGTACATACGCTTGATATGAGTAAACATACCAAAGTTCATGCATCGTAACATACCTTTGATAATACTATTTAAGTTATCAATCCAACTCATCAACTCCCTTGTTTCCCATTTTACCCACATATTTTTTGTTTATTATCCACACTTAATTCTTTACAACTACTCAACTTTTAAAATTACTAATTTTTTTTAACAAATTAAAAACTTTTTAGAATATCCATATAAGACAAAAAAAAAAAAAAAAAAATCACTTTACCCTTCAAATGATCAAACTATCCTAATTTTTATTCCCAAATTACCTCAAACACCTACCTTTCGCTTATAAATACCCCTCCTTCCAAGGGAAAAATCTATCGCTTTAGACTATCTATTTAGGCATAAAAAAATCCTTAGAAAAAATATTCTCAAACCCCTTTAAAAATCCTTAGAAAAATCTTCAAAAGACTTTCTTGTGTTAGAGATTAAGTGAAAGAAGAATAACTCATGTTCTTGCTCACTTCTTTTTTTTCTTTTTATTTTAAGAAAAAAAATAAATGTCAAAGAAATACCATTTACAAGGTATAATATAATACATATAAGATGGTTAATCTACTCTATCGCATTTGTTTTTCTTTTTTAGCTTTTATTTTGTTTATCTAACTTTATTTTGTAATTATTTATTTTTAGTTTGTTTCTTTATGTTTATTTGATTTTAATTTTTATTTATTTATAATTATATAACTACGTGAGACGGCTAAGCCACCCTATTTTTTACCTTCTTCTTTGTTTATCTTTTATTTTATTTATTTATCTTTTTTATATGTCTTGTTGATTATTTTATTTTTAGTTTACTTAATAAGTTTCATTTATGTTGGTCTATCTCTCTTTCTATCTAACTTATTTAGATTCTGAAATGCTTGTCATAGTAGGATAATCGATTTACTTTCTTTTATATTAACTTCTTTCTATATATAACTTGTATGAAAAGAGTAGAAAATTTTTACATGCAGTAGCATAGAAAAACGCTATTGCTTTTCATTTTTGAATGTGTACATAACCACCTTGCCTAACAGGTTTAAAGTTGGCTTTGAAAATGAAGCGACTAGTTGAGGATAGGGAAGCAACGGCTTTAGATCGACCAAGATCAATGTCCTCAATAGTACCATCTAGTAGCCTCATTTGCATATTACATTCTAGCTTTGCAAGACTTCCTCTAAGATCCCCTTCCTTGTACAATATACCCTTAATTAGTGTAAACAATTAACATAAGTAATATACATCACTGGTTGAAGATTTTATAACCTGCACCAATGTGGGAACGAGACAAATAGGGAAATTCAGAACAACAAAATGAAAGTTTGTGGCATCAACAAAGTCTAAGCTGCATTTAGAGTGGCATTATCAACTTGGATTAAAATTTTCTAAATGTGTAGACCATCGTTGTTGTATGCGCCAATTGTTAGAACACATTTTGTATTCCCCACTCCCAATCCTCCCAATTAAAGTAAAAGTTTGCTTAAGAAAACATATACCATAGTCAGTTTATTCCTTACTCAATTTTATCAATTTTCTTTGTAGTTCATTTTACTACATTTACTCTTAAGCAACATAATTTAGTGCTTCAAATATTGAATTGTAGTGTTGTGCAAACAAATATTGCAAATGTGAGTTATTAGTTTGGATGTGTTTCAGGAAACTTTAACTTTCGTTGTAGTCTTAGTTGAAGGAAATGAAGCATGTGATTTAATTTCTTCAGGTTGTTTTAATTTCTTCGGGTTGTTTTAATTTCTTGGAATAAGTCTTTGTAAGCTAGGTTTGAATCGATGGATTTCTCTTTATGGATGTACATTTATTCATTGTCATCTCTCATAGTGTCAAGCAAGAATTTTTATTTTTAATGAATCTATTGTGAGTTAATTATGTAGTCCCACTCCCCTAATTACGTGTATTTGAGCAGAGGATTTATACCTGTAGTAGCATAGACAATTGCTAGGGCTTTTAAATTTTGAATGTGTATATGAGTTTTTGAATGTGTACATGATCACTTTGGATAATGGGTTCAAAGTTGGCTTTGAAAATGAAGAGACTGGTTGAGGATAGGGAAGCAACGACTTCAGCTGCTTATCTACCTCATTAGACCAGACTGAAATGAAAATATTTTTAGTAGTGTAAAAGATACAATATACACACCAACAAATAAAAAAGAAAGTTACCTGATATGCAACAATTGGTAGTGGAGAGCTACCTCAGAGAAGCCGTACAATGTCCAAGTATGGCAGACCAGGTTTCATCTACGAAATTGATTATACTTTTAGTAGCCTTCTGCCTCAATTTGATAGGGCAATCAAAGTTCACAAAAGATTATATACCAGAAGGATATCAGCTCCCTCAGCTTCATCAACATGGGTCTCAATTAGAGCTTCTCTATAATTTGCTGGGGTCATCTGGTAACTTTTGTTCGTCAAGCCAAATTGACATGTAAGAGTAAGTACCAGTTACAGAAAAATTCACAGATTTAAAAATGAAACTGAATTTCGATGAGCTTCATCCATTTTTGTCTCCAAAAAGTGGATTTGATTCTAAGGCCTCTCAAAATGGACAATAAAATGAACTAGCATACCTGTTTGAAATACACATTAGACTAACAAACAAAGAAAAGATTTTTGCATGTAAACGTAGTAATTAAAACTTTTTCTGTATCAACACTTTCTAATGTACGAATAATTTTTCTGTAAAACTTTTTGTTGATCACCATAAGGAGCCTAAAACACCATAAAACTTTTTTTTATACAATTATACAAAGAAAAAGATGTGACAAGGTATGGCTGAAACTTTTTCAAATGCGGAAGCATGATTTGTTACTCACTGATGTCATCTGGGCCCACTGACCGCATGGATGTTTATCCCACCCCTTGGTGGATAGACATGCCAAAAATCACCCTGATTGGTAATCTATAACCATCAGATTTTAGCACTTTTTAGGACTTTTTAAGGCGTTATAGCCGTTGAATGCAACCATTAATTTTTTAGTACTAAAACCAACGGCTAAAAATCATCAAACAAGCTGATTTTTGGTATGAATGTCTAATAAGGGGTGGGCTAAACATCCATGCGGTCAATGGGCCCAGATGGCAGTGGTAACTACCAAAAATGCCGCTTCCGCATTTGAAAAGATCTCAGGTATACCTTGTTACATCACGACCATTATAAAAATCCTTGTTGATCACCATATAGAGCCTGAATTGGTCGATGAACTTTTAGATTTGGCCTAGTACAGTATGCTCTCCTTGAAGAAGACAAAGCGTACGTTAGTGGGATCATACAAGAACTATCCTATTCCAGCAAAAGGAAACAAAGGAAACGCGATATAATTCCATTACTTGGGAAGCCAACTATTAATTAACACTGCTGTTTTATAATGGGAGCTCATATTTGCACACCCCATTTCCTATACCGGTGGACTCCTAGTCGGGGCACACCCCAAAAAGAGAGATCTCTCTCTAAAACTTGGCTGACCAGTGACCATCACTGACCGCCCACAAAAGAAGCCATGTGGCATATTTTTAGAGGGCACTGACCATATGGATGTTTGGCCAATCCCTAAGTGGACCTACAAACAAAAAATCAGCCTGATCAGTGATTTCAAACCTTTCGATCTTGTACCCCAAATAATGATCAATAATGCTCAAATTCCTACGGTTAAATCAACCCATGAAAATGGCTCCAATCCAACGCTTGGAAATCACTAATCAAGTTGATTTTGGGTTTGTAGGTCAACCTAGAGATTGGCCAAACATCTATACGCTCAGTGTCGTCTAAAAATGTGCTACGTGACTTATTTTGTGGGTGGTCAGTAGCGGTCAACGGTCATCCAAGTTTTAGAGAGAGAACTCTCTTTTTGGGGTGTGCCCCGACTAGGAGTCCACCGACATGGGTAATGGGGTGTGCAAATATGGGCTTCCTTTATAATCAGTTGATCTAAGGTGCCTGATTGGGTTTTATAATCAGTTCTTGGGCAAACTCCAAGAATCCAACCACCATTGGAATCTCGAAATCAACGGCTGAGAGCACGAGTGCAAACAGGCGAGTCCCTCGAGCCTGGTCCTTACGAAAATGTCTTTAGAAGGGACGGTTGAGTTGATCAAGAGGGAAAGATTAGGATGTAAATTAGGACATTTGGGGGATTACTAATGTAAGGTCAGGATCTGTTAGGGAGATACAATTGCTTAGATTACTGGGCAACTTTTGTTAATTGTGAAAGAAAACTTGCTGCGAGAGGAGAGACTTCTATGCCAGCCCTTTTTCCCGCCTCTGTGCCGAAAGAAAGCGGCAGCAAACGCAAATCTAAAACTTTGTTGCTTTTTGCGTGTGAGGCTCGATCTCTTCACCGTAGGCGTAGGTACAGCAGGTACCTTAAGATTGATCATCGGACCTTGCTGCTCTTGTTCTTATCATCCAGAGCTTCTCTCATCCATGGAGACACCAGCTGAGAAAGTTAGACGATTGAAGACCGCAAACGACACGGAAAAACTGTTGTTGATAGCTCTAACCCTCATTAAAATAGCAGCTTTTATTCAAAGAAAGTTTTTTGGAAACGTCAATCAGAATGACGATACGAACAAGAAAACCTGTGGACAGGAATAGGAAATCACCAAGCCATTAGGTCGCCCATCCCTCCGGTTACCAAGGTAATATCTTCTTTGTTTTCTTTTTTATTTAGTCTTTCTGTTAGCATTCGACCAGTTTCTGTTGAATCTCTGTAATTCTGTTCATCTGTGTTGTTTCGCTCAAGTCTCTATGTAGCCTCCAAATGTTTGTTTTATATGATTAGAGAGTATGTTTCAGATTTAATTTATTACTTCTGTTAGTGTGCCGAGGGAATAATGTTAGATTGATGTGCATTCGCGCTGGCAATGGATCGGATCAAACCCGAGATCCGATCCGAAAAAATCGGGTCCGGAACTTTATTTTTCGATATCGGATCGGTACCGGATCACAGATTGTCGATCGGTTCCAGATCGACCTTGTTCTGATCCGATATAGACCCGATATCTATACTATATATAATATATATTATATAGATATATATTTAATTACTTAAAAGTATTTAAATATATGCCCAATGGGATTATAAATGTATATATATTATATACATATGAGAGCGGATTGGATCGGATCGGATCCGGATCGGGTCCAGATCGATTTGATTTCTTATTGGATCGGTACCAAATCAGTACCAATCCGACTCGAACCCGATCCATTGCCAGCCCTAGCCAATATTGGTTTATTCCGATCGGTGCTGTAACTCTTTTCGAAAATTCAGATTGATTTTGGGAACATTGCAAGTGGTTATTGAGCTTCTTTGAATTGTAGAATAACTTAATTTGTACTTTTATTAGTTGTGCAGAATTGCTTCTTATTGTTCAAATTGTATTTGTAGTTCAGTCTTTTTATGGTCTCATCTAAATGAATGTGTTTTATAAGCCTGGGTTGTGTAGTTTTTATGTTGCTTCTTTGCAAGTCTATTGATTGTGATCACACTGAGGGCAGTCATCATATGAGATTATCTAGTAATGACTCCACCTGTTGAGGGACTTTGAGACAAAATAATCTCATAACCATCACAATATGACTCCATCCCCTCTGCCATGATTTGCCGAAGCAACCCACCTCCAATTGTTCCTCCACTTCTTGCAAAGTTATATATGTTTATATGGATTGTATTCAGATATGAATCCCTGTTACTTATTCTGAATCCTGGATCTTTTTTCGACTTTTCGAATTCTGCAATAACCAATGGCTTCTTTAATATCCCCTTTGAGTCCATCTAGTGACTTGGCATCCATCTTTGCATTAATGCCATCTGTGCATTGTCACTCTGTCCAGACAACCTGTACGTAGTTAAAAACTGTTAAAAAGGCCAAAAAAAAAAAAAAAAGAATAACTGGCTATTCAAGGGTTAGTGAGGGGGTCCTGAACTTACCATATATCGGGATATGCGTGTATAGTGACGAAATCAATCTCCTTAATAAGATTACTACCAATGAAATCTATCCCAACTTGGTAGCCAGGATTGTTTTGCTTCTTTTCTGGAATTGAATCCCCATAAAACCTTCCATGCCTATCTCAAGCAAGTGTTTATTGTCAATGGACTTTGTATAAGTTGCCATCTCTTGAACCCAGCCCTGTTATAATCACATAACTAGTGATTTATGCCCGTGCTAAAGCACAGGCCATTTAAAATGTTGAGATAAAAATCATTTAAAATATTAAGTTAATAATACTAATTAATGTTTAAAATAAAACTTGAGTTATATAACAATCTGATTGAAGCATAAAGTAAAGAATATTAATAGAAACCATTTAATTATATAATCAAATTTGAAATGGTATATCATTGGATCAGTGTACCCAAAATAATGCTAGAATGAAATTGTAAAGAGTCTTATTGGATTGTTAGTTTCATCCAATTTGTGCAATTTTTTGAGGCCATGGCCAGCCTAAGTGGTGGGCCATGGATTGCACATTCAGAATCAATTGGCATGTGTCCCCCTGTGGTTAGAGATGGTCCAAGCTGCCAGGTGACCAGGTCAGACTTGGCCTTAGCCCATATAGTTGGGGCAAACCCAAACCAGATAAATCAGGGGAACTGACTTCAATTGCACATTCCAAAAAAAGCTTGTCACCATTGAATGATCCAAAAGCCATAATCTGAGGAATCATTCGTTGGGAAACTTAACCTGCTCCATTGAGGGCAAAATTAGTACATTTCACGGTTCCAACAGGCCACCACAGGAATTATGATAGAGTATGTAGAATAATGTACATTTCATAACCAAATACACAAAATTAACAGTAATAAAAGTGGATTTGACAAAGTCATGGCGGTGATAGATGGCCATGGGAGATTTTGATATTAGAATGCAAGCGTTGGAGTGAGACTATGAACCAAAAGCAACACCTTGAGAAGAAATTTCCTGCAACCAAGTTCAATAGAGACATGCGCACAAGTAGTTTATGAAATTTCTGATCCAACGTTTTTCACTCCAAACTGTGAAAGTGTTCTAACTGTAGGCAAACACTAACGAATTGATCCAAAATTTCATTGATATTCGGTTGAAGATAATGTCATACTTAACATGGTATACGTGATAAGGGCAATGGTCATTTACAATCTTATAGGATTCCTGAGGCAGGTTGAGCTCAGGAGTTGATGGAGCTGACATGAGAATTTCCCAAGCATTGATAAGATGCGGCTACCAGGAGATTTTGCCCTATAAAAAAGGTGATGAATTCTTAGTAATATCTTGTGAAGCTTTGGAAGTAACCTTCAAAATGCAAATTAACATCAATCAAAAAAGACGATGGACATATTCTATTTCAATACAGTAAACTTGCGATAAGTTATTAGTAGATTCCACATGTAAAGGGAATGCTATGTTATGCAAGTACGAAATGACAAACTTAAGTACCATAATGAAGCAAGCGTTGCTGTAGAAGTGGAAGCTACAACAAAGAGTAAAATTTAGCCATCTGGGTGGTGTTAGTAGATTATTACAGCATAGGTCTAAAGCATGTATTCTGGAAAAGGATATAGTTATTGCACCACAAGTGTGAACCTACTTTTTCAAAAAGTACTCTTATCTAGTAAAAACATAGGACTAAGAATAGGATCCACACACCAATGATCTGCCTCAAGGCAAAAAATGAAGTAACTATTATGGTTCTGCAATTCTAATCGAATATAGATATGGCAACCAAACACCCTTCTTTTCAAGAACAGTTTATGGTTCTGCAAGAACAGTTTGTAAACTTCATCCAAAGCCCTTCTTTGCAAAGTCCATTCATCATTATGGTACATGTTTTAACATTAGGGTCCAACCCTTTCGCAGAGATGCAATTGAGAAGATCCATTGCTTATTCAAATTTCCCAACTCTGAGCATACCCTCATTGAGGATGGTGTAAATTCTTATATCAGGGCTAATTGCCCTGTTTTCCATCTCATTAAACAGTTGCATCGCCTCAGCAAAATAGTGGTTTTTGCATAGCCCATCCAACCCTATATTGTATGTGAAAAGATCTGGATTTTGGACATGACCTTGCATTTCCTTGAAGAGCACTTGTGCAGCTACAACTATCCCTATACAGCAGAACGTGCCTATAAGAGTGTTGCAAGTAATGACAGTGTGTTTCAATCCCTATTGGCTCATTTCTCCGAAGAGTTGCTATGCCTCATCCATCCTCCGATTCTTGCAATACCCATTAATAAAGACAGTGTAGGAAACCACATTGGGCATATGGCCCCTACTCACCATGGAATCAAAGACTTGCACAGCATCATCTATTTGTCCTTGCTAACATTATCCATCCATTAATGCACTACATGTGAACATGTTAGGCTCCTCACCTCTGAGTCCATCCATCGATTAACTGGTCCCAAGAAGGGTACCTATACTGATATGGGGTTTAGGGAGCATCATCTATTTTCTTTTAGGTTCTATATGGTGATCAATAAAACGTTTTACACAAAACGGATTTGTATGTCACGAAGTGTTGAAACAGAAATAGTTATATGACATTTAGGGTCCATATGTTGATCAACAAAAAGTTTTATAGAAAAAGGATTTGTATGTAAGAAAGTGTTAAACCAGAAAAAGTTTTATGACATTTAAACCATACAGAGCCATAATTGAAGAAATCTAAAAGAAAATAAATCCATTTTCAAGTAAAACAAATGTCTGTATCAATAGAACAAATCAACCAAACAAAAGAAGTAAAAAAGAAAATTAACTCTTTGTATAGAAAGAAAAAAAGAATGGGAAAAAAATACTTAACTCCTGGTAGACCATCCAACATCCTCACTTTCATATGCGAAAATGTTCAATTTTCATAGGATCTTTGTGACTCTTATTCAAAAGGTCCAATAAGGTATGCATATTGGACCTTTTATGGCAATTATAGCTCCTGGGAGGCAATTCTAATTGGTCAATAAAAATACATTTCAATGCTATTTCTTTTTGTTTTTCCTTAGTTTAACAGAAATAAGAAGATTGAAAATCTATCAAAAACAGAGAATATAAATGTTTTATCGAGATGAAACAAAATCTAAGTAAAATTTTCCATTGTTTAAGAAAAGTAAGAGACAAATTCAGAAAGGAAGCCGGGGTAATATAGAACTGTTTGAAGATCCATGAAGCATCTAGAAAAGATTTTTTTCCACTCTTCAATCCATCCAACAATTTGTTTCAAGACTAACTCCACCCCATAACTCAGATTTATAGGAAACCTGATGACTTTTGGTATTTGCAAAGAGGAAATATAACGAAGTATGATCATAGATGAGGGAAGTGTGACTCAACAATCTTTACAATTGGATCAGAGAGGAGATCAGTTAGAAGCAAATCTGCCCGTCTTATTTTCTAATTTCAAGGAAATACATATTGAGTGATTCATAGCGTAACATGTGCTGTTAAACAAATACAGATGTGGGCTAATATATATGTTTACTAAATAGTTACTCCTTTCCAACTTCCTTTTGTAATCTAGGGTGTTGGGTAATTTTATCAAACTCCCATATCTCCTGTTTTGCCACATACTCCATGTTTAAAATGGATTGAAAATACAAACATCTTTGTATATGCAGGAGGTGTGTTGGTTTCTCAAATCCAATGTATCAAGGGCATCAAAAGTTGAAATATTTGGGAACCATCCCAGGTACATTTTCTTGAAACATATGAACTAATATTGCATGAATGTATTCCAAATCTACAAGAATGCAACCATTTCTTCTAAAATCTATATGTTTACCTTTGAACATGGATTATCCATTTATCCTAATGTGAAAATGACAATAGGTTAATTACTTCAAATTCAAACAAAACCATGCATAGATGAAGTAAACAAATATCAAAAGAATAGCTCCTTACCTAGGTTAATATTCTTCTTTGGCAAGAAGTATAATGAAGCTCCAAAGCTATCAACAAAGATTAGGGCAGGAACGTCAGCCCCAGCATATGGCCCTGCTGAAGATATGGAGGCTCCATTGCAATATGATAAGACCATTAACCTTCCATATCCGTGCTTGGATACCCAAATTGCTAGTAGACCATGCTTCAATTGAAACATGATCATTTTGTATTGTAGTTTGCAGCCAAAGAGGCATTGAACCCATTCCTGGACCATTTATAGGTTTCACATTGGCGTAACTCTACTACTTAGAACTTTTCTTGTCAAATGGTGTGTTAAGCTCTGCATAAGTAATATGTCATATGCAGCCACTACCTGAAAAAGTTGAAACACAAGCAACCATAATACTTCCTCAAATGAGATGATGTGGAAATATGTACCTCTCTCCTGGACTCTAAAGATGATCTATGAATGACATACTAGTGGTGAAAATGCAGGGTTTGGGACCAAAGCTCTAACACATTAAAGGGTCTTTAAATAAGCACCTCGTGTCACAAAGTCAGTGACCCATCTGACTTTTTTAGTTTTCTTACTGAGACCAAATCTCAAACACATCATCGAGTATCCAACAAAGAAACCCAGATGAGAATATGATTTTTTCTGAGTCCAAAGGTCACACACATTATTCGGTCGCCCAATTTGCCAACCCAGATGCAAATTTCAATTGCATTAAAGCTATATTTCAAACCCATATGTGAAAAACCCGAAACTAATGGAAAAATTCACAAAAGGAACATAATCAAAGATCAAATTACCGTACTAAAATGATTTTAATTCACACAAAATGAGAAGAACTGGAGTACGTAGAGTTAAGGACAATAAAACCTACCCACTCCTTTTAGGAGGCGAGGATTGAATTCCAGCAAAAAAGACATGTCATCTATAGTATTGTTATACAATAGCCCGTAAGTTCTCAATAGTCTGCATGTAAGTCAATTTTTTGTTTGATTATTTATCTAGTTTTCATATTGTTTAGTGTGAATGCTAGAAATTTCAACATATATATCCGCTAAAAAGCGCAGCAATAAAATGGAAGAACAACAAAACAAAGGAAGTTGATATTGAAGAACTCAAGTGATAAAACTGATAGGATCAAGAATATTGCAGAATGTAAAAAATAGGGAAGGGAAAAATTCATCTGCTAAAAAAGAAAAGCATTAAATTCGAAGAACAAAAAACCCAAAGGAAGTTGATATTGAAGAACATACCTGATATGTAGAAATTTTGGCCTCAAGCACACGGGCGAGGGAGTCACTAATCAGGACAACACAATTTGGTAGAGGAAGAAGAAAAGGCACGGGGAGTAGGGGAAAGATAGAGAGACGTAGAGACATGTTGGGACTTGGTGAAGAAAGAGCCGGACACACCGTTGAAAGAGGGAGTCGGTTAGTTTAGATAATGTAATAATGTAAAGGGTGTGGGGAAATTCCAAGATGTTAAAGCACGGTAGACAGAGAGTCGTGGATGGGGTCTTGAAATACGAATGATCTCTAAAAGAACCATCAATTTAGGTAAAGGCTTGAACTTAGCTAAATAGGAGACGGAGAGACAGAGCTAAAACATGTGAGAGAGAAGGTCAAGTTGTTAAGGGATATTTTTGGAAAAAACCTTGGAAAAAAGACGGGGAGAGCGCCACCTCAGCAGTGCCAAGCTTTAGTATAGATAATAGATTAGTGAAAAAGAGTACTTAAGATCAATAGACCTACGTCTTAATCAATTACGGATTTAATGAATGTATCTCAAGGCTTACATGTACTGTTCTTCCCGAGTAATCTGCTTGACAACGGGGTTCATTGATGAGATCCCATGCCATGATCGTTGGGTCATCTTTATATGTGATTCTGGTGATGGTGTTGAACCTGGTTAGTACTCTCTGTGACAGACATGCGTTCTACGTCAAGATACATCGCTCACAATCTAGTTCAACGTGACAGAATGAAACATATAGAGGTTGATCAATTCTTCATTATGGAAAAATTAAACTATGGACAAGTATGCACTCCCTATGTGAAGACTGAAGATCAACTTGCTGACACGCTTACAAAAGCAATCCATGGTTCTCTCTTTCACAGTATGTTGGGTAAGTTGGGCATGAGTGATATCTTCACACCAGCTTAAGGGGGAGTGTTGTAATTGTGCATTTGTTAGTCCTTCCTCTTACGGGGGCAGAATTGTCTTTTCTTGTTTTTATTTTGTGTTGTACCCTGTAGTATATTATGGGAATCCCCTCTTATTAATATATCAGAGTAGGGTGTGGAAGTGAACATAATACTTACACATCTCTTTCCTCTCTCGTCTCTTCTCCTCTCTTTCTTTCCTGCTTCTTGTAACCCTTGATCTACATAAAACAACTTCGTATGTGTAGACACTAACAGAAAAATGCAGTTTCAACATTATATGTTTTCTGGAAAGAAGCTGTGTAAATATCATTAAGGTCATTGGCATTGTGCTGAACATCAAGAATACAATGTGATGAAGTCTAAATTGTAAGCAGGTCTTAGATGATCCTTGCAGAATTTGCAAGATGCTTATCTACTGTATTTACTATTTAGAATTTTATGCAACCCTATGAAGCACAATGACTTGGACTTGTGGTTACATTAGTTTAAAATATGATATGATAATAGTCTCGCATGTCTGGGCTGTCCCTTGCATTGGGAGTTATTGCATAATTTGCAAAGGACAGGGTGATGATATATTCTAGTACTTGGTATAAGTTCTTTTCCATCAAGAAATTTCTAAACGACATATTTACATGAAATTTTATGATTATTGCTACAAGTCTATCCGTAATTAGACTTTCTTGCAAACGCAAAGACTCCCAAGTTTTTTGCGACTTTTTTGCACTTGGTAATGCAATCAACTAGCTATTTTATTGGCAAGAAAATCGCTCTTCAAATAGATTTATAGCAGTAACCAAACACCTCCTTTTGGTTGGGTCTATTGCTTTTCTTGGGTTTAATTTCTAGCTTAGTGCTTGGTGATCTCTCATTACATTGGAAGCTTAATCAGTGTTGAACCATGTCTCTGCAATTTGTTGCTTTTTAAACTGCTATCACTTGTTATACTTTTTCTTACTGATGCTTATCTGTGTTTGCATCATCTACCAGGGCTGTGAATAATCAGGTTTCAGGTATGTAGTAGACAAACTTTGTTTGTGCAGTTGGAACATTTAGCAAATAAGTATTTCATGCACTTGTGGCAGTTTTAAATCACTCCATGCTATGGATTCAGTTGGTAAAGTTCTGAATGATTTCATGTAGAAGTAGAACCTCTATATATAATTCCAATCACACTGATTTTTGGTGCATAGATGCACAAAGGTGTTTGCCACCTCACAATTTTAGGGACTTATGTATCATCATAATTTTTCCTCAAAGGGTTGTGGTATACTGATCTGATTCAAAAACAAATTTACCCAATGACAGACAACAAAATATTTTGAAGGTGCCGTGTGATCGATCGTAATCATTGGAAGTTTAGAGGAACATGGATCAAATGGTGTTATGGGCATCCTGTCTGAATATGGGACAAACTGCATCTCTGACACGTATAATAATATTTGAATCAACTCTGGGATTGGTGATCTCTATCCACTGATTGGGTGCACTCCATTCATCATCCAGTGGGGTTGGGGTCAACTTCTTTATTAAAGATCTGGTGCATGTTATACATTGAATTGTGGAGTAAAACTTGCATGACCGGTGGTCAGTGACTGTTGGTCACAATATGAGCCACGTGGCACTTTTTTAGAGGACACTGACTGTATGGATGTTTGACCAATCCCTAGGTGGACCTACAAACCACAAATCAACCTGATTAGTGATTTCTAAGCGTTGGATTGGAGTCATTTTCATGGGTTGATTTTAACCGTGGGAGTTTGATCATTATTTGTGATACAAGATCGAAAAGTTTGAAATCACTAATCAAATTGATTTTTGGTTTGTAGGTTCACTAGGGATTGTCCAAACATCCATATGGTAAGCATCCTCTAAAAATGTGCCACGGGGCTCATATTGTGGGCGGTTAGGACTTATATGATTGTCGACGGTGTTTTCGTACTTTCATGGAAACCCTAGTTACATCTTGGGGAGGTATATTGATGAGATAATCATGTGTATAGAGGATCGAGAGTGTTGTGGGAGGCTCGTGGGAGTTCTGTAAGAGAGCTTTGTATGTGTTCTTTGTTTCTTTGCCTTAAAGCATAGTGAAATTGGTGTGGATCTGTGGACGTACCTCAATTTAGATGGAACCACGTAAATCTCTGTCTTGTGGTTGTTGCATCTTTGTTCTTTTATTTGTTTATTTTTCTCATGATAAGTTGGTTTAAATGTGGTTTCCTAGTAGGATATCAGTTGCTTAGAGTGGAAGGTTTCTTTCTCTATAAATAAAGATGTAACGGGGTCTGGGGAAGGTTCCTTTCTCCATGAAAACAGATGTAAGGGGAGACCCCCATACATTATCAATTGAAGAAATAAAGATATCGTTGAGACTTTCAAGCTTTCTCTAAATGTGGTATAGATAGTAAATACCATCATTCTTGCCTCGGTGATGTTGATTTTCACTATGCAGACCTTGTGCTGATGAATCTTCAAGTTCTTCGTCTTTATTTTCTTGTTTTGGCACAAACAAGATCCAGAGTGTCATCTCAATGAGAAGAACTCCATCTGCGGTTCACGTTGAAGAAGATTAATTTCTACCATTAGAGTCAACAAAGGTGTAGAAGTCGAAGGTGTAGGATTTTTTTTTTTTTTTGTAAGTTGAAAAGATTTATTGAAAGGTAGATCGAGAAGATCTCAAATGTGCAAATAAGAAACAAAAAGAAAAACGAAACGGAGAACCCCACAACCCATTACTCTATCCTCATAAGAGTATCAAATCACCAAAGTAAATCCATATCATCTCGGTAAACCTGCTACCCCAACTGAATATGAATGCTTTAATGCTAATGAGAGTCTCCTGCCAAGAGTTTTCTGTCTCTAAATATTCTCCCATTCCTCTTCATCCAAACACCCAACATAACCACAAAAGGCACCATCCTCCATAAGATTTTCCCTATATCTAATAGAGCGAGTCTAGCCCATCCCCGTAATAAAGACTCAATAGTTTGTGGCATAACCCCAGACAGGCCCACAATAGCTAACATATTGTCTTAAGCTGCGGAAGAGGAGAGGCACCTAACATATCAGTCTCAATTTAGGTTGCCAGCCTCCTCTCATCCACACACTTAATCAAAATGAGCAAAAACCATTGAGATTCGTCAAGCTTAAAGTCAAGTTTGGGGAGAGCAAGGACACAGTTCCTTATTATTGACGTCGAAAAATCCTACGACGCCTTGTTGGGATACCTATGGATGCATAAGCACAAAGTGATATTGTCAACATATCACTAGTGCATCGAAAACCCATGCGGTGATTTACAAGGTACGATCATTGCAGATGACGCTCCCGAAGACAGCTAAGAACACTATTTCAATGGACATGAGTTAATGACCAGAAGCCCAAGAATACCTTTCGGTGTACCCCAAAACCTTTCAGGAAGGAGGAAACTAAAGCCCAGGAGTTGGTCGATGAACTTTGAGATTTGGCCTAATACTCTACGCTAGAGGGATCATACAAGAACTATCTTATTCCAGCAAACGGAAACAAAGGAAAGGTGATATAATTCCATTAGTGGGAAGCCTATTATTAATTAAGAGAAACTTTTTGGTGTTTGGATCGCCATTTTTCAAAAAGTATTTATTTTTAAAAAAATAACTTTTCTGAAAATATGTTTTTCTTAAAAAGGTCGTTTCGATCATCATTAATGCAAAATGTCCCCACCAATATAATGTCTTTATATTTTGGAAGGGGACTACTACCAAAAACTGATTCTTCGTTTATTGTGTTCATTGAGCTAGCAAAAATTTGAAGTCTTTTTTTTACTTGAAAAACGGCTTTCAGCTATTTTTTATAAACAGACTTTTTGGCTAAAAAAATATATATTTTTATGGAATAAATACTTGAAAAGGCATTCCAAACACCCCCTTAGTCATCCAAACAATCTATTATTTTGAAAAAAATATTTTTGTAAAAAAATCTCTTTTTAAGTCTAAAAAAGGCTATCCAAACACCCCCTTAAATTTAATCAGTTTACTATTTTAAATATCGTTACTGACAATAACACTACAGTTTTATAATCAGTTGATCTAAGGTGCCCGATTGGGCTTTATAATCAGTTCTTGCGCGTGGATCCCCAGAATACAACCACCACCATTGGACTCTCGAAATCCACGTCTGAGAACACGAGTGAAAAAAACGAGTGCAAACAGGCGAGCCCCTTGCGCCTGGTCCTTCGGAAAATGTCTCTAGAAGGTACGGTTATAGTGAGTTGATCAAGTTAGTTTTTGCATGAGTTCCCTTATTGGGTCCCATTAAATTATATGTCTGGCACCTGCCCATGTACCACGTGTACTGAAGGTGGCAGACCGACCTTTCAGAGCCTACCCAATCAGGCGGAAAAAACTTCTATCACACGAAATTGTAAATCACACAATCACAAACCAATGAGTTCTCGGCACGTACACAAATGCTTTTGCAACGTACCCATGTGCTTTTGCTTTTTAGGTGTACTTAGATCTTAATAAAATCATTGGAGGGTAGATATTACTTTAGATTTGACTAGCCCATTTGCTGGCAAAAACTAGTCTGCAACCATCCGCGAACCCACAGAGTACACAAATGTTCCAAAAGCGTGACACGAGTTGAATAAATGTATCCTTATATATAAATAGAATCCATTTGTATCTGAAACTTTGTTTCCTTATACTTGATTGGATGGCAAAATACTGAATAAATGAAATTTGAAACAAGGGAGAATCCTAAATGCCCACCTTATTTTAGGCGACGGCCCATCTCATGGACAGAACCAATGGGCATCTGCACAAGTTTGGACCCACGATCAATGTGATTAGAATGCGTCCGATAGTCGAATGGGGGACGGGGGGGAATGCTAAATAAACAGACTTGCCATGCATTAAATAAAAAAGATTATATGAGTCACTTTCATTTCACAAAAGAAAACTAAAACCTTTACTAAAACCCTCCCCCATGCTAACTACAATCCCTTGTTAGAAGGGGATTGAATTGGCATATATTTCAGAAGTTTGTGGTCCAATTGAGATGACCAAGTTGAGATTGTTGATATGCTCCTACTTGAGCCCCAGGAGCCGCGGCAGCCACACCAACTCCAACATTCCCACCCATTCCCGGGACCATGTGGTGGTGGGGATTGGCAATTGTGGCTGGTTGTGGAGGATGATACATACCAGGGAACTGCATATGTGTTGATTGTGCTGCGGCTGCAGCAGCAGCAGCAGCATTGAAGGAAGCATGGCCAGTATGGGCTGGCAAGTACTGCGCTTGCCCCGGTATGTTATAATAAGGAGCTGATTGCAAACCCGTAAACTCCCTTGGGGTCTGAATCCAAATTTCTGAAGTCTCCGCCTGTCATGTCGCAACAATAAAAAAAATATGGATGAGAAACAATGGACGGCCCTGTAGTCACTATATCACAAGGAAATATTAGAGAGGTTCCGGGGCTACAGTAGTTAAAGCAACTTGTCTAAATAACACAAAGGAGTATATTCTTATCAATATGAACAGTCAAATCATTAGTACACATGCAGAAGACCTCTCAAACCAAAACTCAGTTTAACCATTTGAAAAGTATTTTTTTTTCTGGGCTACTTGTTAATTTTGCAAAAATATTACAATTGGTCCAATGGATAAGTGCCCATATGAATAGACCCACAAAAAACAGCTGGTGCTATTTTTTTTTTTTTTTTTGAAAAGTCAAAGGTATATATAAAAAAAGAGATCGAGGAGATCTCGGGGAAACAAAGAGAAAAGAAACTAAAACAGAGCAGACTCGAAGACAAATGGAAAACTAACTCCTCACCAAAACATCAAACCTGAAAACCATATCGCTAAAAAAAGATGCCTCCCAACCAGTGGCAGATCCAGGATGAGGCCAGGGGGGCAGCTGGCCCCCCTCAACTATCAAAATTCATATATAAAAAAAATTGTACTTGCCAAAACTACCCTGGTAAAGGGGTAATTCCATCCATTAAAAATGTCATCAGCTGTTATTGACATTGTCGATTGACACTTTTCCCACCCTTGAACAAAATCCTTGCCCGCCAATGTTTGTGGCCATGTTCAAGACAAGATGCGACCCATCAATTGAACCACCAAGATTTATGAGCATGTTTGCTATGAAATTGTTTCTCCTCAACAAGATGGACAAAAATCTACAAAAACACGGCTATTATTTACAAACTAATTATACTTTACCTGTGGGTTTGGTATGTAGCCCTCTTTGTACTTGGTCCTTGTTGAGTCCTCAAATCCAGTAGCACCCCCAACTGTTCCCTGGGCATTGATAGCATATCCTGCTGGATTGGTATAACTTCCATATCCTGTGGGACTGCCTCCCGGGATTGGCTTATACTGTGAGGTTCCATACTTGAGGCCACCAGCAGCTAGGTGTGAACTACTCCCTGGCATCAGCAGGTAGCTGTTGCCATTAGAGGGGTGAGGATACCCAGGGTTACTGGAATACCCAGGCACCATTGGTGGGACATATACTGGAGAGAGTAACTGACGATATGGCATGAAATTCGGGAAATGGGGCACGTGAACTTGTGGATACAGCTGCGCCACTGGTTGCTGTTGAACCATTGCCACTGTGGATGCAGGAATGCTATTTGTTGCATGGGAGCTCAAGGCCTGTAGATCAAGAGATTGCAGAAATGGTCTGGTTTTCATGATTTGAATTGGTAAAGATAAATATCAGATTGAACATAATGATTTGCATTGGTAAAATAATTATGAAAATTCCCCAGTCAACTACTCTGTCTGTGCATAGATAAAAAAGTGAGAGAGAAATGATGTGCATACTACTTTCAGGGAAGTGTAAGAATGATATGGCAATTCACAGAAATCATCTCAAGAATTTAGGCCACATAACATACCTCTTGCGGAGATGGTAAACCCTGTCCCCGTACAGTGTCGTCCATTGCCGGTCTGAAAAATGGCACATCATAACCAGTCTGGGGATCATATGTCTGCTTGCAAACCAGAATAAGAATAATTTAGACTGAAAAGTGTAGATCACAACCTACGTAAACTTGCATTCTCTACAATATGATATCTATCGACAATTCAAAGCAGGACAGCTGTGCCTCTGAATGCAACCATTTATCCTTTGAAATGAAAGCTTATGTTCAGTATCTTAATGTTAAACGCCAATTCTCAAGTACCAACTCCCACTCAAAACCCTTGGCCATAAAATTAGGGGTTAACAGATTAAGATTTGACATATGAGTTGCTAAGCTTGGGACTGGACTCACCGGGAAACTTGGCAAATTAGGAGAATCTTGCAGCTGCTGTGGCTCCGCTGGAGTGTAGGAAGGGCTATCGGTTCGAACTAATCCAATATCTGTATAGTTCTCCAGATTATGCGGACTCTTATCAGGCAATGGATGCTCAGAAGTCGCAGTTGATGCTGGAGAATTAAATCCGGAAGGTCCACCTTGGTCATCTAGTAAATCTAGCTGGTTGCCACCAGAAACATCTTCACTGGAGGCTGTCAGAGCTGAAGCACTGCCATTCATGTCACCTTATTATTATAAGCTCGTGCAAATTGTTTTCTTATACGTCAGCAATTTAGTTTTCTTTGAAGCATTTATTTTACATACATATATTATTTTTCTGATAAACTACATACAGGCATTGTTCTTTAAATAGCATAAATTCATAATCATCACCATCCCAACTATATGGGGTTGGCTGCATGAATCCCGTTCATCCTCCATTCAAATATAGTTACTAAGAAGACTTGGACTCCAACCACAGTAAGGTAGGGAAGACTCTGACCAATTAATAATAATTTACATAACACAAATTGTCAACACCAAAAGTCCTGGGATAAGGCGCGATTAACAATAATAATAATGATGATGATAGCACAAAAAAAAAATTATGAGTGATAGTTATATTAAAATAAGAACCACATTTGGCACAACAATTTCTAATAGAACCAAGGAACCATAACAACAAGAGTAGCCAAGAAATAGCACAAACCTTGCAGAAGGCTCATCATTTGATTGTTCTGCACTGACAAGTGCTTGAAACTCAGACACAAAGCTCTTGGTAGAGTCAAATCCTGCTCCAAAGCTGCCAAAGGTCAGCCTTATGCGGTCAGCCTCGGGGACTCGAAGATGCTGTGGTATGATTACATGCTGATTCTCCAAGAAGTTCACTCGTGAAAGCTTCTCCTGCAAGTGATCTGCTTCCATTTCTGAGTCTGTAGAATTTTCTGCTATTGGTGAAATGGGGGTTGCAGCTGTTCCTATTACTCCAGGGCTTATGAGGCTGGACTTTTGACTTGGTTTTGGTTTCCATTCCTTATTGGGCTGTGGAGCTGCATCAAGGAGCATAGTTAAAGTCTGCTCCCAAACTCTAGAAACAAATGTGAATGAAAAGTATTGATCGAAAGATGACCTTTGTACATTAGCAGTCTTATCCTACAACAACCACTACTAAGTACCAACTGTTGTTCACTTTTGCAACCAATTATATATTATATCTCTCGGCAAACCAAGATTTGAAAATAAATTGCTCTGGGAATTGCATTACTCCCTTACTTTATTAAACAGAAGATGAGCACATAAATTAAGGCTCATTTGGATGAAATGGCAAATTAAGATTATAAAGTCAGCCCTCCAAAAAAAAATAAACTCAATATTTATGTCATACGTTCATTTTTATTGTTTCTGACATTGTCCACCACACAATTAGTTAACCTCTTGCATACCTTTACCTCACAAATATTACCATTACTACATCAGTTAATTAGATTATTAGAGTATAATCAACTTCCTAGACAGTGAAAACAAATATACAGCATGTAGTCAACAGGTACATGAATGAAGATGAATTCTAACTGAGAAACCTGTTTCCCAATTAATACAACAGTATGTTAGACGAAGAGATAAGGTCATCATTCAGTGCAATATTAATTTCCGTACCAATTTTCGTGTGACAAAGATTATACCTTTCTGATGGCCCACGAGCTGTTGATGAGGTTTGCTACTATATTGATTGCTCGAGAAAGATCTGTTAACAGATATGTTTGACATAACCGAATCAGGTACTGCTGTTTGACCATGTTGATCACTTATCGTTATGGCAGTAGAGGGTCGAAATGATTCTGTTGATGCAGAAATATCCTTTCCCAAGAGTGAATTCGAGAAAGCGCTGCTTGGAACAGATGAATGTTTAGAGGAATTTTCAGAAGACTGTCGGCGAACACCCACCACTCCAACTTCACGTTTAATAGCCCCAACCATACCAGGTGATCTGGAATCAGGAGACGGCACGTGAACTGGGTCTGAAGATGAGGAATACAACCCAACGACAGAATTGTTTGATGCCAGTGGTGCAGAGTATCGTTGAGAATCATGTGGCTTCAGTTCCGGCAACCGAGAACCTGAGTTTGGGACTGTTGCCCGCGTCTCTTCCAATAATTCTTTCCTATAAGTGCCATTTGAATTAGCATCTCGAGTACGTCTGGGGCCAGAGTCAGAGGGCCCATTTAAAGCTTGAGATGACTTCTGCCACTCTGAGTTTCTGGCACCTGAGTGCTTTTGATCAGTTAGAATCCCTGTTAAGCTGCAGAAAGAGGAAAAGAGGAATATGAGCATAGGTTCAAACAGAGAAAACAAAAAAATAACCATTGGGCTCAAAATCCCTAGAAAAGTTGTCTATTTTAATACATTGCATAACATGGGCAAAAACTGCCAGCTGGATGAAACTATTTCACAGCAGACAGAGCATTGGCTTCATGTTAAACTATCGAAGTATCACAATTAGTTTATTGTTTAAAGATAAACTGCACAATATGGTACCTTAGAGCAACTCTTTGCCACATAGATGGGATGCGAATTACAATATGACGTAGAAGCAAGTGTATGAGATTCAATAAGACAGAGAAAACAAATAACAGTACCTCCTTTCAGAAACATTTGAGATCACTTGCTCATTAGCAGAAGTTGAACACTGAGGCGATGCAGGCTTTATTTCCTTATCCATATTTTGATTAGCTCTGTTGTCTCTCACAATACGAAACTCTCGGCTGATTCCTGCATCTAGTCAGATTTTATCCATCAATTGTTACACCAATAAACCAATAGTAGGGCTTGTGTATCCAGAAGGAACAGTCAGCCATCGTACACGTCAAAGAACATAAAACGACAAAGGTGATTCCATAAGTCAGTAGGGAAAAATTTGTGTAGAGGACAGCATATTATCCAAACAAAAGGGCCTCGTGACCAAATTGGCAATAAATCAATGAAGAAAACAGTTGTGCATAATTGATAAATTCAGCAATCCATAAGATAAATGACTCAGATGAAAATCAATGTATGGATATTAAGATGGATGAGTAGAAAGACTAGGAAAAGACGAAATCAGAAATGAGCATAACACCCAAGGGAATCTAGTAGTCCCAATAGAGGATAAAATAAAGCAAAGCTAATTGGGATGGTTTGGCCATGTAAAACAAAGACCAAAAAATGATACCAGTGAGAAGGAGTTTCGGTGCAGATTGAAGGCCCTAAAAGGGCGACAGGAAGAACGATAAAGACATGGATTGAGGTAATAAAAAAATATCTGAAGACATGTGCCTTAACAGAAGATATAGCTATAGGCCTATAGATAGAGTTGAATGGCGAAATACGATTCAGTTGGGATAAGCACTGATGATCATGCTGATGTTGATGATGAGGACGATGATGCCAACGCACTTCCAATGCAAGGGGATTGTTGCCCGACGGGTATGAGGCCAAAGCAAACATTTTCTTTTTTATCAATCTAAAGCAAGCAATTGTGAGCAACCAATAATCCGTACAAGTTGGATTATGGATGAAAACAGTCAACAAAAAGGCTACCCCTCACTAAAAACCTGGTGTTCACATGATCAAAGCAGAAGAATCCACATGCTAAACACGGAGTAAAGTACCGGTTATGTGATTTGAAATATTAAGCCAAGAAATGACAGATTAAAGGCTTCCCTTAAGGTTCCAACCTTCATTAAACAACTAGGCAGAGATCAAGCATCATCAGGTTGCAACAATAAATTGTGATAACATAGATACATATGCGATGCCATGTGAAAAAGTAGGGGCAAGTAAATGACAAGCAGAAATAAAAATAAAGGATAAAGCAAGTATTGGAGTCAATATCATTTTGCATTACCAGGTAAAGCATTCCGGGCATAACCTCCTCTTTGAGCATTGCGATCTGAAAATGTACGAGATTTCGTCGAGTGTCCTGTATGTTCTATATGTGGTCTTGGTTCTGAAAAATCCCTGTAACCTGTATTCTGAGCATAGATGAATAAATTTGTAAGTCGACTGTTAAATTAAAGCAATCTCTTTTTCAAAATAATCAAAATCCATTTTTTTACGCATCCAATTCCTTTAATGAACATAGATAAATGAAACTAAATATTAAAGCATTGGTCTTAAAATTCCCCAAATTCCAAAAATTTGAACGAATTTATGCAGAATTTTGGCAAGAAACAAAGCATAACTAATATATAGAAAATGTAAAACTTCAGCATGAATTCAACCCAATTAATTCAGTCAATTTGTTAAATCACTATAATTCCATATTGTTACCGAATTACAGCAATTCTTTTATAATAACAATAATAATAAAAAAAGGCCAAGCTGTGTGGTAAAAAACTATAAAAAACTCAAATCAAGATCGAAAGTTCTCTGGTCCCCAAACAAATCGAGAGAGAGAGAGAGAGAGAGAGAGAAGAAGAAGAAGAAGAAGAAGCTCTCCAGTCCCCATTCCCGATGTGGGTACATGACCATGTATATATCAACATTAGGTATTGAAAAGAAAATTCCTACCATAATAAAGTAGATGAAAAGAAGTAGCATTTAGTGGATTTGGAATATGGTTTATTACCCAAAGGAAACAAGAGGTCTAGTTTTGAGACCTTCGGGATTGATGAATAGCTGTTTTGGAGCAGGTGGCTTTTCGAGGTATGGGGCTTTCAAAGCCTTTTGAGAAGTATTGAAAGTAAATATAGAAGTCGAAATTTGGGGTATCCAACAATGTGTTGAATTCTTTATGTGGTGTTTGTATTTGGAAGGCATGAGTTGGAATTAATGAATTTTTTTGATAGGTAAAAGATTTGAATTAAAGACAGGGCCTAGAAGGACCCAAAAAGAAACTATACAGTAGCGGAAAAGGCCAAGCCAAAAGACAACAACCAAAAAAACCCCACCTCCCAAAGGCAGCCCAACAAGAAGAGCTAACAACTACAAAATCAAACTCACCCACCGAAATACAAAATCCTCAAATCTAAAGATTCTAAACCCTTGAAGTTCAGGAATAACTGAACCCCAATGATACAGTGTAGCTTTGACGCTCATAACAATCTCTTCAAACACGGCCTCCTTCTCTTTGAATATCTGACGATTTCTTCTTTCCACAGCTCCCAGCATGTCAAACGGAATACCTCTCCAAAAGCTTAGGACCGGCAATGCAATCCAAAAGCTCTACAAAAGCAAAGTTGTGTATGGAAAGGAATAACTAATATGTGATGAACACAGGAGTTCAATTGAAAATGGGATCGGGCAAAAGAGTTACATTTTGAGAAGATTAATGGTATGACGAATCTAAAGTCCACTTGAATGTTTCTCCTCTTTATGATATTGCAGTGTTATATCATGTTATTTTGAGAAGCTCAAAGATTGAGTTGTTTGCAATCCACTTTTTAGAATACATCTACATGATTCGAAAGAGGTTAAGGTATTGGATAATGTAAAGGAAGACGCATATTTGAAATGCCGGAAGGAAAAAAATTTGTCCATTTTTTGTATCCGCTCTTATGGATTCTAGTAAATCTTCCTTACAAACGAGGTTTTTGTGGAGGTTTCACCTAAAGTGGCATTTGTTCTATGGTCAACATCCCTTAACAAAATTCTTATGGTTGATCACTTGATAAGTCATAGGAAATCATGCCCAATATTTGTTACCTTTTGCAAAAATTGTCATGAAACACTCAACCACCGTCTTCTTCATTGTGATTTCTGGGATTGGATTTGACAGCAATTTATTCAAGCTTTTGGCATCTGTTGGGGCGTGCAAAGATTCCAGTCTTCCACTATATATGTTCTTTGCCAATAGGGTCTACCCCAAATATTATCATGAATTTTCATTATTAACACAAACCTTGCCAAAAAAAACAACATTTTAAGACCCAAATTATAAATTCATTTTTGCAAAATCTTAAGTTATTCAAGTTGGCATCCTTAAGATTACATTAAAGGGTGGAATCAATTTTCATTTTTGTTCACAACCACATGAAAGAATACTGTATTTTTAGAGGAGAAAAAAAAAAGGAAATGCACATCCTACAAGAGAGGACCGCAACCTAGTCTTGTAAGAAAATAAGATTGAGCAGGTAATTAACATTATAACATGACACTTATCAAAAAAAAAAATAACAGTCTAACACAATTGTTAAAAAATATAAACAGGTGATTCCGAAGAAAAAAAATGATCATCATAAGCTCAGCCAATATGAACACAGATTATGTGCACTTCGACATAAAACACTTGATTATAAATCTGCAAGGGTTCATACACAGCATACCTCTTTCTTCTTGTCCCTTTTCCTCTTCACCTCATGAAACGGATCTGTGCAACATTACATTAGAACGCATAAGTTGCAAGGAATTTTGAAAGCAAGAAATGACATCAAATTTTAAATCTTAAATTGTGTATGCAACCATGATGACATGATCCATATACAAGTCTAAAAAGGAGGGAGGCTCAGAAATCAGAGAATTCAGGGTTTCAACTTAGCAATGCTTAGAAAGTTATTATGTAGAACGTATTGCCAGCTTGGAGGCTTGGAGCTGCAGTTAGTGGTCTCTGAACCAAACACGAAAATGGAGGTAACTATTAGTGTCTTGCAGTTGGAATTTTGGGGGCGGGGGTGGACATCTCTCTTCCAAAGCTTTATAAAATAAAGGCCCTTTCAGAGGAAGAATACACTTTTGGTTTTCTTATTCTTTGGCCCTATCATCTCCTAATAAACCTTGAGAAAATTCACTAACAATCCTTAAATTCCCCTCAAGGAAATCTCCAAAAGAGCTAAATATAAAGAAAAATACAGAAAAAAAAAAAAAAGGAAAATATAAGAGAAGGGTCTCTGAGTATACTCTTCTCTCTTTGCCAGATCAAGAGCTTCACACACTTGGGTTAACTAATAGGTGCCCCATTCCAACATTGGCAACAATAAGACCATCACTTACGCAGAAAACATTCTCAAGTTTAATCTACATCTTTAGTTTTTCATCAATAGTTTCCAATGCATTTGCTACAGCTTCATTTCTTACAATCCTTCACCGTGCACCATGCATGTGTTATTAGTTTTTTTCTTTTCTTTTCTTTTCTTTCTTTTTTGCTTTTTTCCCCGTTCATGGTAGTCTTGGTAGCCACCCCTTTATACATTAGTTTATGTAATCCAATTTGTAAGCTTAAATTCATTCAGTTGACCAAGCTTCCTAGTCTTTGAATGTATCTTCAAAAGTTTTTTTATTTCCTTTTCATGAACCCTAGGAAAGAGCATGGGTACAATGCAGGCATCCAAAGTGAAGGATAAGTTAGCTTACAGTGATTCCGCAATATTGCAAAATCCAGAACACAAGACCCATAAGCATGCAAACTTCAATTTTAGTTAAAAACGTATCCGCCATACTTCAGTGTCCAAGTCCAGAAAGCAAACATTGCCCAAATTACAAAAAATAGTAAAAACAGCCCTTTCACAATCTTTTGGGTCAAAATTAGTATCCAATAAAACCCAAATAAAATCTTACTAAAAAAAAAGTGAATAAAAAAAATAACGATAAAATCAAAAGAGTAGTACGAAAAATCGCCATAAGCTCACCTTGATTTAACAATTTCTGCGCCGTTTCGTTAGGATCCATGTTGGTTTCCTTGAGCATCATATAAATATCGGCGTCGGAGTGATTCCCGACGATTTCCTTTATAGATTGGATGGTTTTCCGGACGCGAGCAGAGATGACTTGAGTTCCACCGTCGAATCGCGAACCGGAGACCATCTCAGTTTAGAGAAAAAACGGAGAGAAAATCAAAATAAAGCCAACAAAAAAAAAAGGGATTAAGAAAAGACCTCAAAGAGGTCTCCAGGAGGAACAAAACAGAGATGAAAACTCGCGAAAGATCTTTGAAATCGAAGTAAAGCGTTCGCTCTGCTTAGCATCCCTCAAAAGGAAAAACCGCGAAAACGGCCGAAACAGAGAGTGAGAGAGAAAGGCTGAGGGTTTTGAAATCGTTATACCCCGGCGACTATAAGAGAGCCTTGAAAATCTTTATTTTCTTTTATTTCTGCTCTTTTCACTTTGAATTTACGAGAATACCCTTACCATTTTAACTTGAGTATCAAATTGGACTTGTTAAAATCACTAAAATGACCTCATTCTCTTTTTCAAATGGTAGTTGAGGAGTTTAATCCTGTTAATGTCGATCAAACAATTTTAGTTAATTTTAATATATATATATTAAAAATAAATTTATTATTTCAATATGAGATTAATTTCTCATCTAAGTCTGTCATTTATCTCTCCTGGCATTGGCTCATGATTCATGTCAAGGTCAATCAAGCCCATTCAAATCATGGCCCACGCCGAAGACCTCGACATAATAATCTCGGTCATTAGATGCGGCCTTCACCTAAAAAATGGTCGTGATCATTTAATTTTGCACGGTTCAGATTAAACCAACATTTCCTCTTGACATGGTATTGGTAGATATGATGATCTTGTAAATATTCCATGACAATGGTAATTGACCATAGTAATATATGATCATATTTTCATAAACGAAATTCAAACGTCTACAGATTTTATCAAGATTTCATGTGATTGTAGTGATTCATAATATAAGTTCTCTCTTGAATTACAACAGATATTAGAGAGTCTCTAAATTCCTTATATATATATAAACAAAAACTTGCTAATCTTTTGTAGGGAATTATTTAATTCTTAAAATATATATTTATTAAAAATTTATATGAACATTTTATCCTAATTCTTGAAATACAAGGGTAGGTGTATCAAAAATATACGAGGATAGTGGAGTTTACGAGGGTCGGGTTGTTCTAACAGACAATCTAATTTTTTAGCACGCGGTAAGCTTTTATTGAACCTAAGGAGAGTGGCCTCTCCGTTCATTAATTATAATTAATTAAATGAATAAATCTTACTTGGATATTTTCTTCTTTTTTTGTCTTTGATAGAACAACCCTGAGCAGCGGCACTCAGGGAGAACAACCCTGAGCAGCGGCACTCAAGGCCCTTTGCACAACTCATAACCCCAAAACTTTTCTAACCCTGGTTACTTAAAATTTGCTTACATTGTTGGCATGATTTATGGGGTATGCGTTGTACAAAGCGAAAGCCACTGGCATCATTAAATATACTTATAAATGAGCAATAACTAGTGTTAGAACAATTAGTGGTGAAACAAGTGAGTTTCCAATCACCTGGGATTACACCGAGGATAACCCTTAAGCCCATATATATTTGCTTTAGTTATAAATAAAATAAGTATTCATATCCACTATGAGGCCCCTAATATATGTTATTTGTAGATGGCATAGTATTAGTTGATGAAACTAAAGATAAGGTAAATGCAAAACTAGAACTTTGGAGTAATGTTTTAGAATCTAACAGTTTTAAAATAAGTTGAACTAAGACATAGTCTATAAAATACAATTTTAATAAGGATGCACTTAAAGATGATCCACCAATTAAATAACAACCAGGAGATACCTTAAAGTAACCAATTTTGTTTCCTTGGTTCTATGTTAGAATGAAGGAACGTGGTGAAAATCTTTTATCAGTCGAATTCTAATACTTCTATTGAGCTATTAAATGTTAGGAATATGAAGGCACGTGATGAAAATCTTTAATCAGCCAAATTCTAATGTTTTAATGTCGAGTTCTTATTATCAACTCTCAAGTATCACATTTTAGAAAATATTGATATTTCGATACTTCACTGTATATTTGACTGATTTCTTGAGTTTAGGTTGACTTTAGTGAATTATTGACTTCTTAATTACTTAGACTATTAGGAGAGACCAAGTCCAATGAACTTTGACTTCTTGTTCACTTAATTGGTTGGGAAATAAGAAAAATAGAATTGAGTGTACATATATTTTGGAAAGCAACCAGCGAATTTACCTAGGTATTTTAAAGAGGGATGCCTACTATTTAAGTTTTTAGAGAAAAATATATGGAAAAAAAAAATAGAAACAATGAAAAAATTAGTTTATGAAAAAAATTCAAAAAAAAAAAATATGTCATGATTGAAAATCAATTATTTTTGTATGATTTGGTCATGTCGAGTTTGGTAAAGTGGTCATTGTAACAAGCGAATAAACTAGAATATCAAAGATAAAGTACATGAGGTATTAAGGTAAATATATATCTACGTCTTTCATGATCCTGGACAGATTATCTTAGTTTTGAATAGGATCTTTTGGTTAATCCGACCATCTCTTGGTGATTAGAAGTTTACTTTTGAGTTAAAAGATTGACGATCTAGTTATATGTCAAACTTCACATGCACTCAAAGTTATATTGGTCTAGAATTTATCTAATGGAGAGTTAGCTATTTAGACTTTATTATGAATATGGCTAAAAATCTCAACAATTAACTAGTGTATGAATAATTCATGAATTTGATATCTAGACGATTTATGCAACATTTTCATTTTTTTTTCTACATTAATTTTTAATTATGAAAATATTAAGGATTAATGGTCATGCTTTAGAGTTATTATCTTGATTCTAATACTCTGCCTCTCCAAAGTAGATTAATATTGTCACAATTTGATGGTGTTTTGAGGGATTCTTAAAAACACATGAATGATTTAAATTTAGAAGAATGGAGAATATAAATTCCACCTGCATGTGACACCTTAGATTCGGACATAAAAATGTGAATAGGATTGACAGGCTTGTAAGGGATAGACCCTCGAGTTTTCTACAAGTCCAACCCTTCAATAAATCGAAAAAATCTTATTTCTAATATGACCCTCAAATTCATTAAATTCACAAACATTACTTCTTTTATTTTTTGAATTTATATGGGTGCTTTGGTCATTCAACAATTTCACATTTAACTCAACTGTGAAAGCATTTATTGAACCCTCACGTGGCCCCTGAACCCTGTCCCTCAAAAAAAGTAGATTATGGTGTCTATCATCAAAGTGGATGACGGACCCACAATATAAGCCACGTGGCACACTATTAGAGGCTATTGGCCTAATTTGTAATTTCAAACTTTTGAATACAAGTGCCCCATTACTGTTAGATATCCACGTTTAAAAATAAACCATGAAAAAACTCTAATCCAACAGATAGAAATTATTGATCAAGAAGAATTCTGGTATGTAGGTCCAACTAGGGATGGGCCATACATATATATGGTTAGTGGTCTCAAAGAATGCGCCACATGTACGATGTTGCCAATGTAAGGTACACATGCATCGCATGTGGCATCCCCCTAGTGGTATATAAAGAGTCATCACGTACGATTTTATTTCTAAACCATCTGATAAACCAACCTTTAACGTCCTACTATTATTTGTTAGATCCTTTACGTCATGCTGATTATGGGCCATGACCAGTCCCTATCAGGGTCCATTATCGATTGGATCTTCTCAAGTCTCGAGGGAGTATGAATTTTTCACACTGACCAGCAGGTTGAAAGACCACCTGGTTTGGTTAATCAGCTCCATACTCTTTATACATGTATCGGATGAGCAGAGTGTCGGGACCACCACATCCAGGTCCATGACTTGGCTCACTACGACAATTAATTCTGGGGCTCCTCATGTCTTTGTTAAAATCCAAACAGAGCAAATTGTCACCTTGGTACTACTTTCTTCTCTCTTTCATGGATTGTCTGGTATTGGAAAGGGATAATATCGAATGACGATGATGCGGTGCAACTAGTGCATGCACATTGACACGGAGTGTCCGACACAATTCTGACTGACTCATATTTAGGATTCGTGAATTAGGTAACCTTCACATGACTTTTCTACCCCGTGTATTGTATGTGAGAAATAACTTTGAATATACATGGGTAGTTTAGTTATTTCACAGTAGTTGTAGTAAAGAGCAAGTTTTAAAGGTTGCCGTTTTAACGGTTAAACGGACTGGGGGTGTTACCGTTTAAACGGATTGAAACAGCCAGGGGCAAAAATGAAAAAAAAAAAAAGAGGAATTTAACGGATTTTAACAGGAAAAATGGCGCTGAAATTCAAAATTTGAAATTTGGAAATAAAAAAAATAGAATTTAACGGAATTAAATGGATTTAACGGTATTTTTTCACAAATTTTTTCAGAATTAAATGGCTGTTTAAACCAAAAAAACGGCCGTTTAATTCAAAACTGATAAAACATGTCTAAACGGTTTTAACGGAAACGGGCTCGGGGCGTTACCGTTTAAACGGCCGTTAAAACCGCTTAAATGGCCGTTTTTAAAACCATGGTAAAGAGTTTGTGAATATCCCGGGCAACTCTTCCCTGAGCTTTTCTCACCCATTTTCTCAATTTTTATGAAATGGCAATCCAAGATATTTGGAACTTTATTTTTTGGTGGTTGTTTGCTCAGTTTCAACCAAAAATCAGCATGATTAGTGATTCTAAGCATTGGACTGAAGTCATTTTCACCGGTTGATTTCACCATAGGAATTTGAGCATTATTTGGGTGCAAAGATCCAAAGGTTGTAAGTCACTAATCTGACTAATTTTTTGTTTGCAGGTCCACCAAGGGACTGGCCAAACATCCATACGGTCAGCGTCCT
Source organism: Euptelea pleiosperma (assembly GCA_035048495.1). Classification (NCBI taxonomy): domain Eukaryota; kingdom Viridiplantae; phylum Streptophyta; class Magnoliopsida; order Ranunculales; family Eupteleaceae; genus Euptelea; species Euptelea pleiosperma. The sequence goes on along the minus strand of CM068549.1, from coordinate 31,807,482 downwards.
CTAATAGTGTGCCACGTGACTCGTATTGTGGGATGTGACCGGCTTCGGTCACAATCCGTTGTGACAAGTTTTACTCATTTGCTATAGTGCATGTTTGCATCGTTAGTTTTGTGCTGAAATGTCAGTCTAAATCACATAGTTTGAAATCATAGTTGGGTTCTTTGACAAGTCGGGTGCCTCCACAAAGTTTGAAATCTTAGTGGGTTGCTCTCAACAGGTCGGGTGCCCTCACATTTTGTGGAGTGCGACTAAAGTTACCCTCTCATCTATTCTATTTATTAATGGTCGAAGGGCTTTTTTTGTGTTCCTCACACTAAACCCCAATATCCAACAGATCCTTTTTGTTTGTTTATTTTATTTTCTTCATTTTATTTACTTGACAGGGCTTTTCGATCTTTTTGGTGCTAAATAACGTCACCATGTAAGCACACGTCACCTTGCATCCCATTCAATGTTAAAAAAGTAAAATAAATATTTATTACTAATATGCCCTCAAGTTCCTTAAATTGATAAAAATTGTTTATTTCAATTTTTGAAATTTTTTATTTATTTACAAGGGTACTTTGATCATTCAATACTTCCACACTTCAACTCAACTATGCAAGCAATTATTGCATCCTGACGCAGGCACTTATATCATAGGCTATTGATCATATGGATGTTTGGTCCATCCCTAGATGGGCATATGTATAAACCTGATTAGTGATTTCTAACCTTTGGATCATAATGATCAAAATTCACGGTTATAAATAAATTAAGAAAAAGACTGAGGGTCTGTTTGGTACGTGAGAAAAAGAGTTCTGATGGCGAATATTAAAAAAAACTTATTTTTATCTTTTTTATATATTAAAAAATTAATTATTATTGAAAATAGTGATTTTTCGGCGAGAAAATAAATAATTGGCATGAAAATATTTACACGGGGGGGGAGGTGATCAAATGTTATCCCGCCGCGGAGGTGCGAATATGTGGGCCCAGCTAAATATTCGCTGAGGGCAAGTGGCTGCCAAACGCACCTAGGCAAATATTAGTGCGCGTAAATATTTTATTTTCCCACCGCGGCGCGTTACTAAACAGGCCTTCATTTATAATACGGTCAGTGATCTCTAAGATTGTGCTATGTGGCTCATAATATTGCCCATCATTAATGGTGTCAAAACTCATTCATAATTAGGATGTTGTTTCGTAGGTAGGTCTATCTAGAGATGTGCAAAACATTTATACGGTCAGTCGCATGTGCATGGTGGTGTCATTGGCAAAAAATACACCTCAAATTGCGTGCTAAATAGTAATACTAAAAATTGACGATTGAAAACAAACCATGAAAAAGACTAATCAAGATGAATTTTCATAAGTAGGTCCACCTAGAGATGAAAAATACATCTATACTATACGGTCAGGGGTCATTAAATGTGTGCCACATATAAGGTGCATGTGCATGTGCATCGCACACGGTGTTCCCCTAGTGCCAATATTTTCAATACAACCTAGTAGAGATATTTTCAGAATTTTAATTTTTTAATTATGCCTTGAGTGGCCACAATTCACAGATTCGTCCCTCCAAACCATCGAAAGTGAAACTTTCATATTTTCGCCAAATCTTCCAAAAAGCCGTGGAACGAACATGCGGCCCACTGGAGTCGAGTTGTTTGGAGTTCGGACTTTCGAGTATAGTCGGGTCGAGCTTCAAACACTGACGTGAGGACACTAGAATTATCCAGTGTGCGACACGTTGCGATTCATTCGATCAAGCAACATCGCGACTTTTCTCCGCCAAGTGTCACACATTTCAACGGTCATTGTGTTGTAACTGACGTTTACATCCGTCAACCCCAAGCAAATAAAACCAGCGAAACTTTCATGACTCCGGCGAATAAAACGAGAATTATCATTTTTCAGTTGCCGCTGCAATAAAATTCGGCCTCTTAGGGTTTCGAATAACCAAAACTAAGAAAACCTACGGTTAGAGTTAGAGAAGTTTAAAGGAAAAAGATAACAGCAGATGAAGATTCGATCAGCAGAGCAGCTCAGGAGCCATTAATGATTAATCCAAGCTGCCAGTGCATTAAAGATGATCTGTTTTACCATTCAATAGGAGAACAAAATGTTGATGTTGAGGCGCAGAAAAGGTTCTGATACCGAGAAAAATTCGGCTTCGAGTCCTCAGATTCTTAAACAGATCGAAAACAGAGTTAGCGAAGATGATAAAAAGGAGAAGGAGACGAACAAGAAGAAGAAGATAGAGGAGAAGAAGAAATGGTCTTGTGTGGATAGCTGCTGCTGGTTCGTAGGCTGCATCTGTTCGATTTGGTGGTTTCTGCTATTTTTATATAACGCGATGCCGGCGTCTTTCCCTCAGTATGTGACCGAGGCGATTACCGGGCCATTGCAGGATCCGCCTGGCATGAAATTACTGAAAGAGGGATTGACGGCGAAGCACCCGGTGGTGTTTGTTCCCGGGATAGTAACGGGCGGTCTCGAGCTCTGGGAGGGGCACCAATGTGCCGACGGGTTGTTCCGAAAGCGGCTCTGGGGCGGTACATTTGGAGAAGTGTACAGAAGGTATCACTTTTCTACTCAAACGATAACAGTAGCAATTTTAGTGATCAATTTGATATTGTTTTCATTTGGTTAGTGTAATGTTCGGAATAATTTCTGGTTTGTTGAGTTTTTTATGTTTCCATGTCAAAATACGAGAAACCCAATGTGAGAAATTCGGGTTCTAAATTGCTGAAAGGTAGTTTAAGAATTGCAAACTACTTTACGTTGTTCTCCATAGTTGGTAAGTTATGGAGGAGGTTGCTGAAACAAGTGAACTTATCTAGTTTTGGTTTTATTTCTGAACAGTTAAATGTACATGTTTCGCGTTTTTTCAATTAGTTGGAGTGGAAATTCTTATTAATTGCTGAATGGGATAAGGGCTATAGGCGATGGTCCACGTTTTAGTGTTGCGAAATAGAGTTGATTGGTTGGGAAAGTTCCATGAATAGTTGATGACACTGAAAGCAACTTTCCTATTTGTTCATTGTGTATAAGATATAAGAAATGGGGGTGAGATCTGGATAAAAATGTGGTGATACACAATAGATGTAATGGGTGAACATCATTCGGGAAATGGATTTTTTTTCATTCAATGTTCCAAAGCGTTACATTTAATTTGTAGTAAAATATGGAATTTTATTTAAACATAGAAAATACAGAATAAAGATCAAAGAGCACTTCGATGAACAAAACAAGTTTCAATGAGCACCTTTCAGTATATCAGGTTTTTTTTCTAGCACTTTAAAAATAGACCCGTGTGTTTGTTGTCCACAGAAATAGTGTCCAACCGCAAAGTGTTCAAAACTTTCAATTGAGAAAAGGCGTTATGACATTTTATTATAGCTGCTATGGGATTCTGGTCCGGCTAGTGTAGGATGAGTGTCTGCAGATGAACAAGGTGCTAGTACGAAGGGCCATTACGGTCATATTGGCGATAAAAGATACCAGTGACATAGAGCAAAGGCTTCATTAGAACACTTCAGTTTGAGTTTGGCTGGTCTCTTGGTGGTGGAACCACTAACAGACTTAGAGAGGGTTTTGCTTCCAATTATCACCACCATCATTGTCGCTGTCATTATTATTATTATTATGGTGGGTAAGTTGGGGCCAAATTTGCGAACTAATGGTTGTGATATAGTATGCCAAAAAATTGAGCTACAGGCTTGAGCCAAGTATTTTGCTTCTACTTGTAGTCATGCATTTAATTTTTCAAATCTTATTAGTATTTATGTAGGACTACTCAGAGATCGTCTTTTTTCCTTTTTCTGTTCCCCTATTGGCTTGGATTTTCTGCAGACCCTTGTGCTGGGTCGAACACATGTCACTTGACAATGAGACTGGACTGGATCCTTCTGGTATAAGAGTTAGGCCTGTTACAGGACTTGTGGCAGCAGATTACTTTTTACCTGGCTATTTTGTCTGGGCAGTTCTGATTGCCAATTTGGCACGCATTGGGTATGAGGAGAAAACCATGTACATGGCTGCATATGACTGGAGAATCTCATTCCAAAACACAGAGGTATTCTTTTGGTTTTACTCTTCTGTTATTGGGGAGAGAGTCTTTTTTGTTTGGCATCATTTTATGCTATTGGAAATTCCATAGAAAGCTGTTTCTTTGTGTATCTTTCAATTCTGCGTTGCATCTCTTTTCAACTATAATATTTTATGCATTGCTTTTATCAGCTTATACATTCTGTCAAAACTGAATTGATCAGGTGCGGGACCAATCCTTGAGCAGGATAAAAAGTAATATAGAACTCATGGTAGCTACAAATGGTGGAAAAAAGGTTGTTGTTGTTCCACATTCAATGGGAGTGTTATACTTTTTGCATTTTATGAAGTGGGTTGAGGCACCAGCTCCAATGGGTGGTGGGGGTGGGTATGATTGGTGTGCTAAGCATATAAAGGCAGTAATGAACATTGGTGGACCATTTTTAGGTGTTCCAAAAGCAGTCTCAGGACTTTTTTCGGCTGAAGCCAGAGATATTGCTGTTGCCAGGTATTTTCACGTGATATTAGGCAGTTATCTATGTTATGGCTTTATCTTTGCACTTTGTTTAAATTCTGCTCGTAACAAGCATTGCTTAGTAGCTGGAATAAAACGTAATTTAATTATATATGCTTAAAACTTAAAGGAAAAATTGCTTATCAAAAAAACTTAAAAGGGAAAATTCTCAAATAATTAACGGAATCTGCGTTATGTTTCCCAAACCAAGAACAGTTTTGTTTTACCAAAGGGCAATTTTTGACGAAATTGCCCCTACCCCTCCCTGTCCCTCTTTCCTGCCAACTGCCCCAAAGCTACAAATTGAAAAGTTTAAAGCTATCATTTCCCTCTACTGTTGTACTTCCTTCTACCTATTTCCCTCCAAAGAATAAATCTTTAATGACAGACATCTGTCGTCAACATTGACAACGGACCACAGTATGAGCCATGGGGCACTCTTATAGAGACCACCGACAGTATGGATGTTTGGTCCATCCTTAAGTGGACATATACCAAAAATCAGCTTGATTAGTGATTTCTAACCTTTGGATATGAGTACCCCAAATAACACTCGAATTCCATCATCAAACTCAAGTTATTCTTCTATTCTTCCTGAATTCCCTCTGATCTCAAGTTAGAAGACATTTTCTTCCTCTCAAGTTATTATTATGTTCTACCCTCTAAACAAATGGGTAGGAGTCACGACAAACATGATTACAAGTGACAACAATCATGTAATAATTGACGACAAACTATTAAAGATGCGATGACATGAATAATATACATTAAGGACAAACATTTATAAAAGCAACGGTAAATATGTGAATAGTGACGACATACATGTCTTCATGATTAAGTGACAACAATCATTTAGTAATTGACGGCATACTAGCAACAAATATAAGAGTAAGTGACAACAAACATTTGTGAAAGTGACGCCAAACACATGCATAGTGATGATATTCATGTCTTCAAGATTAAGTAACGACAATCATTAAGTAATTAACAATATAATGCTAGAGAAGTGACGAAAGACATAAGAAGAAGTGACAACAAACATTTGTAAAAGTGGCGCCAGATATGTGCATAGTGACGACAAATATGCATTTAAGATTAAGTGACAAACAACTATTTAGTAATTGACAAATTACTGTTAGAAAAGTGACGACAGACATTTATGAAATTGACACCAAACATGTGCATAGTGACAACACGTCTTCAAGATTAAGTGACGACAATCATTTAGTAATTGACAATAAACAAGAAAAAAGTGATGACAAACACGTGCATAATGACGACAAATGTATGTCGCCTCTTACTTTTATGCCTATCGTTACTTCTCTATCATTATGCCATCAATTACTAAATTATTGTCGTCATTTAATCTTGAAAACCCGTGCGTCGTCACTATGTACATGTTCGTCATTTCTACAAATGTTTGTTGTCACTTTTTTAATAGTATGTTGTTAGTTACTAAGTGATTATTGTCACTTAATCTTGAAGACACGTGTGTCGTCACTATGCACATATTTGGCGAGGCATCGCTTTCACAAATGTTTGTCGTCACTTATTCTTATATTTATTGTCACTTCTCTATCGTTAATTACTAAATGATTGTTGTTGCTTAATCTTGAAGACATGTTAATCGTTACAATGCACATTTTTGGCGTCACTTCTACAAATATCTGTCTTTATTTTTGCACTTGATTTTTGTTACTTATTCTTATGTCTATCGTTACTTCTCTAGCATTATGTCGTCAATTACTAAATGATTATCGTCTCTTAATCTTGAAGACACCTGTCGTCACCATGCACATGTTTCGCGTCACTTTCACAAATGTTTGTTGTCACTTCTCTACCAGTATTTTTTCATGTATTAAATTATTGTTGTCACTTAATCTTGAAGACATGTTTGTTGTTACTATGTACATGTTTAGCGTCGCTTCTACAAATATTTGTGGTCACTATTCACATGTTTGGCGATGCTATTACAAATGTTTTCGTCAATATATATTATTTCTATCGTCGTATCTCTAACAATTTGTCGTCAATTACTACATAATTGTTTTCACTAGTGGTTATGTTTGTCGTGACTCATACCCATTTATTTAGAGGAGAAAATAGAAGAATAACTTGGGCAAGAAGAAAATGTCTTTTAACTTGAGTTTGGAGGGAGAGTAGATCTTTAATGACGGATGTCCGTCATCAATGTTGATAACAGACCTTAGATGAGCCACATGGCACACTCTTAGAGAACATTGACCGTATGGATGTTTGGCTCATCCCTAGGTGGACCTACAGACAAAAAATAGCTTGATTAGTGATTTCTAACCATTTGATTGGAGTCTTATTCATGGGTTTATTTTTAACGTGGGATTCGAGCATTATTTGGGGTACTCAGATCCAAAGGTTGGAAATCGCTAATCAGGCTGATTTTTGGTATGTAGGTCCACTTAGGGATGGGCCAAACATCCATATTGTCAGTGTTCTCTAAGAGTTGCCACATTGCTCATACTGTGGTCCATCATCAAATATTTATCCTTTGGAGGGAAATAGGTAGAAGGAAGTATAACGGTATAAGGAGATGATACTTTTAACTTGGGGCAGTTGGCTAGAGAGGGGGCAATTTTGTCAAACGTTTGCCCTTTGTTAATAAAACAGAAGTGTTCGTGGTTTGTGAAATAACTCAGATTCTGTTAATTATTTGGGAATTTTCCCAAACGTAAAAGTGTCTGAAAATCTTAGCTAATATAAACAATCCGATGCAACATTTGACCTCTTAGGGCCTATTTCACTCCATTATCAAGACAGTTGAACCAAGACTGTTGACACATGCTAGGCTTTACCAGGCATTTTGTTTCCATGTTGAATATATGACAAGAAGTTATTAAAAGCACATGGGATCTCTGAAAACAAGTCACTGAATCCTTCTCCCCAAACATGGTTAGTTTGAACAAATGTGGCCCATTAACTACCTGAATGCTTAGTTAGAAAATTTTTTTATGTGTGATTTTGATGCCATCGCTTTTTTCTTTTTCTGAGAAGTTGATGCCATTCACTTTGCTTTACCATTATTAATTTCCATAGGGATCTCTGTAGGCAATGGCTGTATTATTCTGGTCAAACATGACGGCTCATTGATTGAATGGATCGTATGTAATTAACCAGTTTGCATTGGGCTTCATCTATTAATTGTATATGATCCAGTTTATAAGGTTTAATTTAATTTACTTTAGCAATTGATTTATTGTCCAGTTTTAATCAGAGCAGAATGGTCAATTGCAATAAGTGTTGTAGAAATTAGGAGAATTTTCTAATAGTGGCATGTTTTTCTGTTTCATTCTTTCCTTTTCTCATCATTTATTTGTCCTTGTTCTTTTCAAGGGAGCCCTAGTTCATATTCATGGTTAAACAACATCCAACCACTTCATTTCATTTGTAGAGATGCAGATTCTATTTCTCATTTTCGAATTGATAGTATTCCTTGACCAAGAATGGACTTACACCTCTATATGCACGTAACATTTCCTTGTCACCTACTAAGCTTACCTTATTTGTTTTTTCAGATGCATGCACATTTTTCTTTCACATGTTTTGAATACTTGAACGAAATGCTTCCCCTTATGCAGGGCAATTGCACCAGGTGTTTTGGATAAGGATTTATTTGGTCTTCAAACTTTAAAACATGTAATGAGGATGACCCGTACATGGGATTCGACCATGTCAATGATACCAAAAGGTGGAGACACAATTTGGGGTGATCTCGACTGGTCACCGGAAGATGGCTATGATTGTAGTCCAAAAAAGCAAAGAAACAATGATGCCCAGGTTTCAGCCCATAACGGGACAGAGAGTATGGCATCTCAAACAAAAAGTGCAAATTATGGAAGGATTATATCATTTGGAAAAGATGTAGCAGAGGCACATTCGTCCAAGGTTGAGAGGATGGATTTTAGAGTAATTTTTTTACTTCTTAATCTGGTCATCTATTTCATTGATATGATTCTGTTAAAAAGTTCTGGAAACTATTCAGGTTAAGAACTCTCTTTTTTTTGTCAACGACCAACCTTAGCTCTGCCCTTGTTTTAATTCTGAGGGGTAGATAGCAGAAATAAAAATATCAAATGAACTACATCAAGGTCTTCAAATTAATTCATGCAAACTTATAAACCTCTCTAATGGTTCTTGTAAATGTTAACCATTACTAGTATGCATGAACTTGTTCTAGTATTGACTTTCTGGATAAGCTTCTTCTCAGCTCCTTCAAAGTCTAGCTAGCCACATACATCCAAGCAATCCTTATCATTGTTTTCTTTTGTCTCTCCTTAATTACCATGCAAAACACCATCTTTTCGACTTTCCGTTGTAACATGTACTGATCGGCGGTCGACAGTGCTTTTACAAATTTGCAACAAATGTATTAATAAAACAAAGATGGCATGCTTGGTCAAAGTTGAAAATGAAACAACCTAAAATCCTCAGATGTATGTGAAATAGACTATGGAAGCTCAACTAGGACCATCTGAGTGTCAAAGATTGTATCTCAAAATACAAACAATTTCCTAGCTTTCTACATTATTATTAGTTTCGTCTGAGCGAAAGATTTGCAAATGGAGGAGTTTGACCCTTTAGATTTGGGTAACAACAAAAATACATGTCAATTTGTCGTCATCATCATCATCTAAGCCTTGTAGCTTCCTATAAATTGCTTCTTTGGCCTTCCCCTTCTCTTTTAAGAGCCATCAACCTGCACCAGTGTGCTCCTCACTGGGCCATCAATGGTCTTTGTCATACATGACAGACCATCCTTCAACAAAGTTTACACTCATAAAAAATAAAAATAAAATACATGGTAGACCATCTTAATCGACTCTCACTTATTTTATCACATGTTGGAGCTATTCCTATGTTCTAGCTGATCTTATGAGTCACTTTACATATAGAGTGAGTGTTATTTTAGTCACTACCTTCTTAACAAAACGGCAATAAACTTGGATATGCTTTACATGCTAAGAAGACTGGATTGGTGGCAATTTGAACAACTGGGTAATTGTCACAATACATAGGCAATGTAACATTACATCCAAGTCAAGGTGTTCAGTCAGGTGAGTTTACCTACCATAGAAAAAAGATTATCTGCCATACAGCCATGCATCTTACCCTGCTTTAGCACTTGACTTCGCTATAGTTGTCTGTTTTTAACTTTTTCACATAACAAGCTTATCTATAACGAAAGTGCATTAACCAGTGAGGGACCTTTGTCCCCTTGGGAATCAACCCAATCCCATAAAGAAAGGCTGAAATTTGCAGATAAACACGCTTCCCTTTCCTCATGATGATTCCTTGTGCATCTAAGCAACTAGTTGAAAAAGTTCAACTTTAATAATCAACCCATTAGACCCCACGTTTTCATAAGTGCAATATGGTGCAAGTAATCTTTTTCTGAATATCTTAAGGCTCCTACTGCCCTTCAGGTACAAATCTTGATTTCATCGTGCTGTTTACAAAGGGTCTCTGGATACGACAGGCTACTGTCATATAATTGTTCTCTGATTAGCAACAGTCACGTGCTACTTGCTTTCTTTTTGAACTGTTTCCATGTTTATTTGTTTACTTTAATTAGAGGGTGTGGATGATATACTCCACATGCGTACAGACGTCAATATGTTACCTATATTATGATGCTACTTTGTCAGGATTATAATTCTTGGTTGTTCTTCCTATGTGAAATTTTGTGACTTCGCAATACTTTCCAGTGAGTTTATTTATTTTTTGTTTTGGTTTTTCCCGGTACGAGTTTTAGGTATACAGTAGCTATAATCACACTACTGGGAGAAAGAAAATATAGTGAGAAAAAAGTTGCAAGTTCTCTCAAATGGTTTGATTTATGCTTTTGATGACGTTGGATAGCATGTGACAAGAAGTATCCCCCGGTGCCATGATTATCTTCAAACTCATCAGAACAACCATAATTTAATCTTGTTGTTACATGATCTGTACTCTGGAAAGATGAGCATCTAAGCATATGGAAACCTGTGAAATATTATGATTCCAGGGATCCTATGCTTTCAGTTCCTCTCTTGGCTTCTTAAGAATGTGCAGCAATGCAATTGGTTCATCAATATAAATGGATCTGTTTGTAAGTAAACAACATGGAATTTTATAGATGCATGATGCTAATAACAATGGAGTGGCTGCCCAAAATTGTAATGCTTGGGCAAATCCCTAATAATGCAATGCTTTTGGGGATTCCACATTGATGCAAGCCACTCACAGAACTGAAATAAATCCAGTAAAAATAAGTAGAAACAAAGCAAGAAGAACTCAGCAAGAGCTTAGTGAATTATCCCCTTACACAACTTTAGATAGCCCTTTTATACTAAAGAAAAGGTAAAATATCTAAACTACCTCTCATCAATGGCATAAAATGTAAATACTCCTAAAACTAATTAGTGATGTACCAAACGACCTTCTATTTGTAACATTCTTCATCAAAGTATGCCCATTGGTTAATACCAAATTCTATTTAGCACATCTACTTGGGATTTGATGTACAAGAACAAATTTATGTATTGGATAGAGGGACTCATGGTGTGATGTGCTCTGCTTCATAAACCCAACTTCTCTATATTGTTCTCAAAACCTACCTTTGAAAACACTCAGTGCATTAGTATCATTCAAAAACACGCCAATTGAGTAGACTCGATGATTTGAAACTGAACTCTATTTTGGTAATAAAATATAAGAAAAATAAGAAACATGGGCATACAAATTACCAAGTAGTTGGAAATAAGTAAAACAAATGTGAGAAATGGGTTCAATGAGAGCTTTCTTTTGACCCTTTAAGTCGGTAAAAAGTGGAGGGACTAGGGACAAAAATCGTCCCTGCGCTATTACAATTTTTTTTAAGCTACCTCTTTAACTTAAAAAAAATATGGAGGAAAGCAGGAAAGGATTAAAAAAAAAAGGAGAACTTTATTGCGTCATTTGAGTCAAGAATCTATTGAGTTATCAAGCCCCCTCAATGAGTAGCCGATTGATCGACCAATCAGGGACTTTTTGGGTGAACTAATTTAAGCTGAATGGAATCGAGTAGACCCATAAGTGGATGATTCAGGTTGACTTGTCTGAGCTTCCTGTTTCTAAAGCTTGGTATGAGTGAAATGGTATGCAAGATGAAGTGCCAAATAGAGGTAGGACATTTTGCTTCCAAAAACTTTTGAAGCCTATATGCTTTCAAAGTGAAAATTGATTGCCAATACTTATAAAAAAAAAAAAACTGATTGCTAATGCTTGGGGACAAGAATCTTTTCAAAGGCATGCGTTAGTTGTACATTCTATAAGAGCTTGAAAGGATTTCTTATCTGAATCTATTTGTCCAATTAAATGCTTTAAGTACTTCACACAATTTTTTTACACTTTTATGAAACAGATCACAGCTCTCAATGTATTATTTAAAATATGAAACCTTGATTATATTGGCTAGAAAGCCCAGCCAACCATATAATGGGCTGACTGTTGATGCTACGCATTTTTATTTTGTGCCTTGTGGCCAAACTATACTAAGGTCTCATTATATCTTTAGACATATGGTGCTTTCTCCAACATCATGTTCTATATCTACACATTTAGAAATTCTTATTTCTCTAAGGTGATTGCATTTGCAGTTTACACATTTATGCTTAGCTCTTTGTCATGCAGGGTGCTGTTAAGGGTAGTAACCTTGCAAATGTGTCCTGTAGTGATGTATGGACGGAGTACCATGACATGGGCTTTGGGGGTATTAAAGCTGTTGCTGACTACAAAGTTTACACAACTGGATCACTTTTGGATCTGTTTCATTTCATTGCTCCAAAAATGATGAAGCGTGGTGGTGCTCACTTTTCATACGGGATAGCTGAGGATTTGGATGACCCTAAATATGAACACTACAAATATTGGTCAAACCCCTTAGAAACAAAGTGAGAATCTCTAGATTTATCTTTTTCATTCTAAGTTACTTGTTCTCTTAATTAATTCTGATTTGAAACAAAGTTGTTCTTTATTTGCTTTTCAGAAAATTGTTGAAAGTGAAGAAACCTATACTACCTAATAAGGTTTTAATCTGGAATTTTGGAATTCATTGTGTTTGTGAATTAGGCAACCTTCACATGACTTTTCTACCCCGTGTATTGTGTGTGAGAAATAGCTTTGAACATACAGGGGTAGTTTAGTCATTTCACAGTAATGGTAGGAAAGAGTTTGTGAATATCTCGGGCAACTCTTCCCTGAGCTTTTCCCACCCATTTTCTCAATTTTTATGAAATGAGAAAACCACCCCTACTGAATTTGCACTATCCAGTCCTGGGGGCAAAATAGGTCGAGTCCAGATTCATAGGCATGGTGAATGCTAACATGGCTTTTGATTAAACAAAACAAAAACAAACTATGGTTAAATTGTTAAAGATTTTTAAAAGATAGAAGAGTAGATTATTTCCTGAGATATTCAATTAATCATGAAGCTGAGGATATAAAACATTGATACATCTAGGCTAATGAGGATCCAAGATATTTGGGAACTCTATTTCCTGGTGGTTGTTTGCTCAGTTTCAACGTATTCTCTTGTGTTCCTCTCATACCTGTTTTATTATTTATGACTTTAATGATGCATGTTTGCTTTCTCTGATGGTTGGTCAAAGTCCATTAATTGGGTGAACTAATCTTCCATTGCTGTTGCTTCATCTGCTGGACTTTTTATGCAGATTACCGAATGCTCCAGGCATGGAGATTTATTCAATGTATGGGGTTGGAATCCCCACTGAAAGAGCCTATGTTTACAAGTTAACTCCTGCTACTGAATGCTACATTCCATTTCAGATTGATACCTCAGCTGAGGATGGAAATGAGGGGAGGTGTCTGAAAGGTGGAGTTTTTTTAGTCGATGGAGACGAGACTGTGCCTGTTTTAAGTGCAGGCTTCATGTGTGCAAAAGGTTGGCGTGGGAAAACCCGGTTCAATCCTTCAGGCATTCGAACTTATATTAGGGAGTATGATCATTCCCCTCCAGCTAATCTTCTGGAGGGCCGGGGCACCCAGAGTGGTGCTCATGTCGATATAATGGGAAACTTTGCATTGATTGAGGATATTATAAGAGTAGCAGCAGGGGCTACAGGAGAGGGCTTGGGGGCTGATCAAGTTCATTCTGACATCTTCAAGTGGTCCGAAAAGATCAATTTGCATCTATAGTTTTAGCTGGTAATTTTCAAAGGTTGTTGATTTTATCTGTTTTGAGATTAATCTTGTATATTTCATCCCATACAATGTCAAATTATTGCTATAGCTAGTTAATGGCACATAGCCTTACAACTACAGCATTTTTTTCTGCTATTACCTATAACTCAGTTTGTCGATGCTTTGAGTTGTGATCCTGGAGTCACAGTTATGCCCAGCATGCGTTTATTCTTACAAGAGTAATTCAACTCCCAACCACACGCCCCGGCACTGTGTGTGTGTGTCTTCAATGCAAAAGAATATCCTCATACTCAATAACACATGCACATATATCTCATTTTATTCATTCATCCCAGAAATGATAACCTTTTAGGGTACTACAATTTTAATATGTTGTTTCGAATCACAATGGCCCTAAGTTTGTATCTACTTTCCATTCAAATTCTGTGTTATTACCTATTTATTTTCTTTGCGAGAACTAGTGTCAAATCGCCTACTTGCCTTGTTGCTATTGTTATTGCTAATCTTATTTTTGCCCATCCCTATCGTAATTGTCAAAGCTGATACTATGCATCAATTTTGTTTCTTCAGGGTCTTGAACATGGTGCATGGCAGACGGACTTTGTGGTTGTGATGGTGCACTTCTTCCTTGTGGCATTCAAGCTTGAGGGATGAAGAACAGGTTGTTACAAATGAAAACCTCTGGCTTTCAGCTGTCATCTACTTGCATATGTACTTCAATTAGTGTCGAGAGATGCCTAAAGATGCGAGTAACCACAGGCTTATGGAGTTGGGATTCAGGATCCCACGTTGTACGTCAGTCCTGATTTTGTTGGTATCTTTTAATATCAAAATTTTCCTGATATTGTGAATAGCCATCAATTATTTAAAGGATAATGCTACCCCGCGGCTAACCAGACAAAAATATGTATTGTTGAGGCCATTAACCATTGGATTCAAGAGATCCATGGTCCATCAGACAACAACTGCAAAGGACAAAATAGTTGTTGTCTGGTAGAGCGTCGATTTCTTGAATCCAACGATCAATGGCCTCGACCACACATATTATTGTCCGGTTATCCTTGGGGTAGCACAGCTCTTATTTAAAACAATGGTTAATAAGATTTTATTATAAGTAGATTAAATTTCTCAATGCACCTTATGTAATTTTATCTGGTGATGCTGTTGCTCGATTTGAAATGATAATCAATGGTTGAAAACCTTATAAACAACACATGGTGAACAGATCGTGATATTATGGCCCTGCTTGCTTCGCTGCATTGGGATGCTAATGCACTCATTTGCCACAATTTTGGAATGCATGTGATTGGTTGGGAGTGTGCAAATGAGCTGGCGTGCAAGTGATTGCCAAGCCCTTAACAAAATAGATGCAAGCAAGTGCAGCCCAAAAACCATAGCAAGTGGGTGCATTGCCATTCATTGCAGTGCAAAATGCGGGCCTATATTGCTGTAAACACCGTTACAGGGTCCCCCACCTATGAGATCTGCCCAATAAATCTACCCAATAGATTATCGCAGCAGACTTTCATCACCTTTTTAAAATCATGTAATACATCATACGGCCATGATTATCCAATCAGTCAATTTGGCATAGAACTCCAAGGCGGAACCTTCCAAATTATAGGTAGGTCCCACCCGTTTGCACGTGTCTCGGCATGCACGTAAATAACAAAGAGAAATATTCTCAGTATTGGATGGATGTGAAGAACTAAAATCCAGTCGCCTTGAAATAGCCGTACTCCGTTGTTTCATCCTACCAGTTGCACTCCATTTAAAATGTCCATGAATATACGAATTGCACGGAGAAGTGTTGGAAGTGTTAAAGGAGATGGGTAGTGTTCAGACTCTGGTATGTGTGAAGCAAGTGAAGCAAGAGATGCCGGAGGAGTGGGACGAGAGCATGCCATTGCCAGGAGACATTATTGAAGGGGTTGCCGAGGAGGAAGGTGATGAGTTCTTCATACCAGCCAAGGGGAGATCAGAGCTTAGCTCGCAACTTGGGAGGCTTAACCGACGGGTGGAAGCCATATGGGTCAAAGTCAAGAGGGGGGACACCCCAGTCAAGCTTCGGGCTTGCGTTGTGCAGGATCGGGGATCCAAACTACAACGAAGGTTTACCATTAGAGCCGCCTCTGATGACAGACACGTAGCAGTCTTGGGGGACCTCTCCTTGGAACAATGCACCGAGCTATACGGTAGGATTCTCTCTCCTTTGGTAAAAATATCCTGTGAAGATCTCTAGACTAGATGGGGAAATTTTTTAGATGCAGAGGACTTTGGAGGGCTCTCGTGGCCTTACATGGTGCATTTTTTGGGCCCAGTAACCCCATGGATGTTTAGCAACCCCTTGGTGGATATATATACCAAAAATCAGCATGATTGGTTATCTCTAGCCATAGATTAATTTTAACACTTCTTTAGGATTAACTTAGCGGTTGGATTCCAGCATATTTTTTTGGTTCAAAATCCAACGGCTAGAAATCATCAATCAATCAGATTTTTAGTGTGTATATCCACCAATGGGTGGGCTCAACATCCATAAGGTCAGTGGGCCCAAAACAATGAGCTATGTAGGACCACATCGAGAGATTTAAAAATTTTTTTTTTGTGTCTGGTTCAATCCTCTCCACCATGGCAGATGTTCCCAGCTGTACAGCGTCACTGGGTTGATGTTCCCCTGCTGCCTGCAAGCCTGACCCACTTAGGAATGAGTCGAATGACCGATCCAGCAGTTAGACCCAGGCCCCTACCAAAAAAATATAGTTCTTAATGAAATGTAAATATTGTTTATAAAGAGTCAACAGGATTGGATGTCTGAACCATCCGATAAACCGACCTTTAACGTCCTACTATTATTTGCTAGATCCTTTACATCAAGCTGATTATGGGCCATGGCCAGTCCTTTGGAGGGTCCATTTGATGAGATCTTCTCAAGTCTCAACCCACATAAATATGTGCCATGTGATCAATGGATGGGTGAAGGAGTATGAATTTTTTCACACTGACCATCAGTTTGAAAGGCCACCTTACTTGATTTGAAAAAAAAAACCTTTGTTTTGTGGCTTATTTATCGTACAATCTGGTGTATGACCGATACATGTCTTGTTCCGAGTTATGGGTCCCAAGCTTGATCAACGGCCATTATGAAATGGATGGTGGTGTGATGCACATATTTACATATGATGCACTGTATGCAAAGATTACTTGTGTGAGAAATTAAAATAAACAGTAAGACTATGTGACCATGCAGAAATGAGTCGAAAGGTGATTAATGTGGACAGTATGGATTTCAACAAGAAAGAAGTGAAGTATGACTGGAAGAAGAAGTTGGGTACATACTTGCCAGATCGGCGATCTACGGTGGTCAGCTCCATACTCTTTATGCCTCTGGCGGGTGAGCACAGTGTCGGGGCCACCACATCCAGGTCCATGGCCTGGCTCACTGCAGCAGTTAATTCCGGGGTTCCTCTTGTCTTTGTTAACATCCAAACAGAGCAAATTGTCACCTCGGTACTACTTTCTTTTCACTCATTCATGGATTGTCTGGTAATAGAGTTTAGGAAAGACTTAGGAGACGGGATGAGAACGAACGACGACATGCGGTGCAACTAGTGCATGCACATTGACCTGGAGTGTCCGATGCCATTCCGACTGACTCATGGACTCCTTGTGGAGAATTTGTAGCGCATTATCACTTCATCTGATGTCCAAAAAAGATTTGATTGATTGGACATTTTGGAGCATCCGATTTTTCTTCAATGGCCCATTGATTGGGCATTCTAGATCAATGTGCATCCATATCATGGTGTGGATCATTCATATACCATGATTAGAGTGCCTTGCAAACTTAATGTTCAGTTCTGAACAATGGTGATTGATTGATTTTCCTTTGAAACACGATTTTGAACCAATTCAAAAGCTTATTGACATCTGAATCTTCTTCTTACTTTTTATTTTCTACAACACAAGGAGAAAACTAGTTCTGCCGGACGAGAAATGATCTGGGGTATTAGGCCACAAAATGTCAATACAACCATCCAGATTGTGCAAGGAATACGTCTGTGGTTTCTGCCTGGAGTTGCAGAGATCTCAATTACGTTGACACCGGAGCCAGGAGAAACCCGGTTCGGAATGGACATCAAACGAACTGAAGAGGTAAAACTTTTATTTTATACGGGCACAATGGAATTTTATGTTCTCCGGCCATCAAGTCTTGCTTAATGACGCGTATAGGGGGAGTGATCGGGGCACAAAACCCAGACTCCCTGAAATTGGCTATGATTGGGTGAGCTTAAAGCTTATCTTAAGTGCTTACCCAATAGCACGTATATGTAAAGTGCTTGAGTTAAACTGTTTTGGTCGTTTGGCAACCATACAAGAAAAGTACTTTTCTGAAAAAACCCTTATATGATGCTTGGTAAAAAAAATGTCTTTTTGGTGGAACAAGCATATAATAATAATAATAGTTTCGGTATTTCAAAATGGTAGTTTTGGTATTACAATTTTTTTTAAGGATAAACTTGTAAATAATTTTTTTTGAAGTATGACTTCCCGCAAAAGCAATTTGCAGAAGCCATTCAGAAACGACTTCTGCTTATGGAGAATTGGGAGTTTATTGGGCTTTTAAAAAGTGATTTTTAAGTTTTATCAAACACATTTTTTTCGATAAGTGCTTAAAAATCGCTAAAAGCTGGCTTATTATGGTTTTCAAACTTACACGCAGAGGCCAAAACAAAAATAAGCTAAAATTGCACTATGTGAGGCATGAGTCCTGATTCAAAAACCGAGAGAGAAGAAGATGAGAATAAAGGAAAATAAAATGTGCATATCTTGGTTACCTTCCATGACCTTTTTGTGTAGGGGTTCATCTGCATCTACTCAGTGGCAAAAGGGTCAGCGGCAGACCGCGCTGAGCTTCAGCGTCTATGCGAGAAGGCAAGGGAGACAGGGCACCTAGTGGTGATATCTAGACTAGATGGGAAGAGTCTCATGCCATCCACTGTCTTGTCCACGGGCTTCATACAATGCTGTGACAACACAGAAATCAAGGACAATCTCGCGTCTGCGATTGATAGAATAGATGGGATCCACATCCACATCATGGCATGGTCCACTAACAAGGTTCCTACACTATATCCTCGGACTGCTGGTCTTGCCACCCTCGTACCTCCAAACGACTCATCCCTCACCGAACACCTTTAGTCGAACCACTGCGGGTTGTGAGCTCGACCAAGACCTGGCTGGCTACCTTACTGGAGCTTATAAATTATTACCAAGAAGAAAATAAAAGGTTCAATGTACGCAACGATTGATGCCAAAAAGAGCATATGTTTTGAAACAACATGCACCATGCTTTGTACTTTCTTGTGCCAGTTGATATTTTCATTGAAACTTATTTCCTAAACCATACTACATTTTATCGGCATATCGGTATGATTTAATTAAACGTGGACGATAAACAATAATTTAGGGCGTGTTTGATCACACAGAAAATTTTTCCGAGAAAATACATCTCGGAAATGCCTTAAATGGCTGATGGATTGCAACTGAGAATACATATTTCGATCATGTGAGAAAATAAAAGCCTATTTTTAGGTGAAAATGAATTCCGGGCTTAGTAGGGAAAATTATCCAGATTTAAATGGCTTGGTAGGGAGAATCATATAGATTTAAAATGGCTATCTAACAAAGGACAGTTGTGTTTTTCCCAAGGAAAATGCAATTTTCCCACTTGGAAATCAAACACGCCCTTAATTCAACTATTAGATCAGTCAGGCTGACATTTAAAACTTTAGGAACACCCCTTTAGTTTAATCCTCGTTTGAGTCACGTTAAAACATGACATGCATCGTGCAACTTTTAATGAACATATGAAAGGACCAAAATATTACAAATACAATGCTAATAGCGTGTGATTCAAATCTATTTTAACTTGAGTCAACCACTATTCAACTAGGTCAAAGGGGCATTCCTAGTTAAATTTTGTATATCGTATAAGATTTGAACCATAGATCTCAGGGTTTATTACGTTTTGACTTTTGTCTTTTCTTTTGTGCTATAGGAAATGGGTCGGGCTCCACTGACCGCCCTAAAATGACGGGCTCCTGTTACAGGACGCAGTATGAGCCACGTGGCACACTCTTAGAGGACTTTGACCGTATGGATGTTTGTCCAATCCCTAGGTGGACCTACAAACCAAAAATCAGATTTCTAGGCGTGGTTTTTTGAGGGGTAAGGTTTTTACGTCCCCCTTATTGAAGTGTAAACTCTTTTTCAACATCAATAAAGTTTCCCTCCCTCCACTTCCTAAAAAAATTCCATTTATAAATAGTTTACTTTTTTTTTTATGAATTTTATAGCATTTTTTTTATTATCAATTTATAGTAATTTTTATGAATTTAATAATTATCACATGATTTTTGGGCCATATCGGGAGGTCCCCAAAACCGATACCTTGAATAATGAATATTATCCAATAAAAAGTCTCCCAGCACGGAAACAGAAGTTTGGGATTTAAAAGTTTCCTCTCCCCCCCCCTAAAACTCCTAATTATGTAACTAAGTATTTAGACTTGAAATTCTTGGAAATGGATCCACCCAAACACATAGATTTGTAATTTCAAGAACTACAAATCCAAATCCTAGCTCAACTTCTAATAACCAAACAGACCCTTAAGGCAATTGTTCAAATGGATGAAAAATTTTAGTCGCACCCCTTGATTTGTGAGGGCACCATGACTTATGAGGGTACCCAAATTAAACATGGGTGGTGTTAATTGCACACACCTTTTTTGTAGTAACACCCACAACTTATTTGTACATACCCAAAGTTGTGAGGAAAAAAAAAAAAAATCGAACGAAGAGGAACTCTCTACCACCATCTTCTTCTTCACCACCACCACTACTCCTTCCCTCCCTCTCTCTCTTACTTGGTGGTGGGCGACATGCCTTCTCCTCTTCTTCTCTGGGCAGCCTCCTCTTCCTCTTTGGGCGTCTCTCTCTCTCTCTCTCTCTGTGTCTCTCCCCCTTCCTCCCTCCATCTCCATCTCCCTATCACTCTCTCCGTAAAAAAAAAAAAAAAAAAAATCGTTCCGTATTGGTAACCCAGGGTGGACATGGCTTTAGCCATATCGGGCGACCTTGCGTTACCGATACGGAGCGAATTTTTTTTATTTTATGGAGAGGAGGAGAAAGAGATCTTTCCCTCCCTCATCTTCCTTCTCCTCCTCTTCTTCTTCTTCTTCTTATTCCTGTGTGTGTGTGTGTGTGTGTCTCTCTCTCTCTCTCTCTCCCTTCCTCCCTCCATCTCCCTCTCTCAGTAAAAAAAAAAAAATTCGCTCCATATCGGTAACGCAGGGTGGACATGGCTTTGGCCATATCGGTAGCGCTACCGATATGGCTAAAGCCATGTCCACCTTGCGTTACCGATACAGAGCGAATTTTTTTTATTTTTTATTTTACGGAGAGGGGGAGAAAGAGATCTTTCCCTCCCTCATCTTCCTTCTCCTCCTCTTCTTCTTCTTATTCCTGTGTGTGTGTGTGTGTCTCTCTCTCTCTCCCTTCCTCCCTCCATCTCCCTCTCCCTATCTCTCTCTCAGGAAAAAAAAAAAATTTTCGCTCCATATCGGTAACGCAGGGTGGACATGGCTTTGGCCCTGCTACTGATATGGCCAAAGCCATGTCCACCCTGCGTTACTGATACGGAGCGAATTATTATTTTTTTTTTTTACGGAGAGGAGGAGAAAGAGATCTCTCCCTCCCTCATCTTCCTCTTCTTCTTCTTCTTCTTCCTCTCTCTCTCTCTCTCTCTCCCTCTCCCTCCCTCCCTCCCTTTTAGAGAAGAAGAGGAGGCCGGTTGGAGGAGAAGAAGAAGAAGAAGAGGAGGAGGAAGAGGAAGAAGAAGCCGCTCGGAGTAGAAGAGAAAGGGGAGGCCGCTGGGAGAATAGGAGGAAAGGGAGGCCGCTGGGAGAAGAGGAGGAGGTCCCCCCCTCCTCCTCTCGATGGTGGAGTTTTTTTGTTTTCGTTTTTATTTTTTATTTTTTTTTTTTTGTAGCTTATTTGCACACACCAAGGGGTAGGTGTAACTCAAAAAAAGGTGTGTGCAATTAACGCCACCCTTAAACATTCATTCGACAATATATTTTTTTTCTGTAATCCATCCGACAATTATGTTGACAAATAATAAATGTGATTTTTTAAGGGTAGAACTTTGATGACAATGTGCAATATGGGCCACGTGGCACATTCTTAGAAGACTTTGACCATATGAATGTTTTTCCAATCCCTAGGTGGACCTACAAACCAAAAATAGCCTGATTAGTGATTTCAAACCTTTGGATCTTTGAACCACAAATATTGGTCAATAATGCTCAAATTTCTATGGTTAAAATCGACCCATATAAATGACTCAAATCAATGCCTAGAAATCAATAATCATGCTGATTTTTGGTTTGGAGATCCACCTAGGGATTGGCCAATCATCCATACGGTCAGAGTCTTCTAAGAGTGTGCCACATGGGTCCCTGAAGGCTTGCATGAAGTTGCACAAGGCATTTTCATAAATTAAATAAAATTATGGGGTGTTTTCAACAAGTAGGGGTGCCCTAACAATTCGTGGGTGCGACTAAAATTTCCCTTTTACTTTTTTTCGTCCTCATTTGTTACTATTATTTATTATCACCCTTGATTTTATAAAATTTCCATTTCAGCCCTCATTCGGACACGACACGGCCCAACCTCCGCTCCCCAGTTCCAACAACATTGCGTTTTAACTCTCACTTTCATTTATTTTGGTCCTTTTTTCTCACCAGCAACCCTAAAAGGTCTCTTTTTCTATCTCCCCCACTCTCCAGACCGATCGACCTCTCGATCTTTCTCTCCTCGCGTCCCAGAGAAAAATCGTGATTCGTTTCTTCGCTTTGTTTCTCTTTTGTAGTTCTTACAACCCTAAACAAACTCAATCCTAACCCTAAAGTAGTAAACGTGCTCTCTTCTCCACCTGAAAAAGAAGAGAAACGGATGCTAATCAAAGTTGATAGGTAATGATCATCTTCCCCTTTTTCTATGGTTTCGTTTTCTCGACGTAATTCATTTCATTTGTTCGCTTATTTCTCTTTCAATCAAGGTGCTTTTTTTATGGTTTCTGGCACCTATTTTCGTTGGATTTTGTTTTTGGTTTGATCTGCATTGGTATTGGACCTATTGGTTCTTTTTACCGTGGTTTTGTTTTACTTTGTAGCGTTGCATGGACGGTAATAGTCGTGCTGACACTAACTTGTCGCCTTGGATTTATCGATGTGATTTGATTTAATGTGATTTCGAATTGGATTTCGCTTTGGTATGGGTAATTGGTGCAATCGTTTGGTATTTTTGAGTTTCTATGTTGCATGTTTGATAAGAAGGTTTGTAATGTTTTGTACACAAAAAAACCTTTTATATATATATATATATATATATATATATATATATATATATATATATATTTTTTTTTTTTTTTTTTTTTTATTTTTTCCCAAAATTGATGATATAATGGGCTTTTAAATTTAGGAAATATGAAAAATATATTAAATTTTTCTATATGACTGCAGATAGATTCTTGCAACTTCGGAGGAGCTTCTGCAGTTCTGCCTGCAACTCCAATTGAAAAGGTAGCATCTTGTACCTATTTTTTTTGGACAAGTGCATCTTGTGCTTCATTCTTTGAAAAGTAACTCATTTGGGATCTTATAGCATGCGGCATGCCTAGAGTGTTGAGTGGGCCTGTATTGAATATAATATGTTCCAAGCATTTGTGAATTTGTCAGTATGCATTCTGATTTTATTGAAAGAGATGACCATCCCCTGGTTCAGCACCTGATTTGGAAACTTGTTAGATTAGATGTTGGGTATGTTATCTAGATACTCCAAAGTACCACATTTACACTTGAAATTGAAGTAACATAGAACACCACATTCCTTATTTCTGGATTCAACCCCGTGGTTTAAGGATGTCCAAGCAACTGAAAATGTCACCATCAATTTCTCCAATAGGATCGCATTTCGTGGTTTTTCCTTAATTGCCGCTCCCACAATCTCAAATTGTAATGAATGAACACCAATTCCTTCAAGTTCTCATGCTTAAAACAATTTCTCTTGTTTGTATGACTTTGATTATGCGTGTTTTAATTTCTTTTATGGGCAGACGAGGAATGGGTTTAACTCATTATCAAGGCGCAAGCATTGAAGCTTGCGGTGTCCATATCATAACGCAATTAATTTTGTAAGTGTAAATCTATTGATACTCACATAAGGAATGATGCTTCATTATGGCCGAGTCACTTTACAACGCATTGGTTGCTTCCACAAACTACTGCTATGGCCTAATTCACTACCCTATGTTTCCTCTACAGTTTCCATCCTTTTAATGGTGTTTAGTCATTCCCAATCATCGCGTGCCCTGTAGAATGTTCCTTAATGATTTTAAGACCATGAAGTAGAGTTTTAACCTCTTCTTCATTTGAGCATGTATTCTTTAACATTGATTGTGTTTGATTACACACCCCAAGGATCCCACAAACTTGTATCTAAATGCCCTGTTTAAGCCAGTTAGGCTTGAAGATCCATGTGCACTGCCATCAAACTTAAACTTTAAGCACTGCCATCAAACTTGAACTTTATCCATCCCTTGTCCAGTTTTACCTTATAGTTGCTTTGAAGAATGTTATCCCTATTACTTTGTAAGTCTCCAATCTCCCAATTGAGTTTTGAATTTCTGGTATTGGTTCCATTCTATTGTTTTTTTTTTTTTTTTCATATTCTCCCACAAAACGTGCAAGGAAGGGGATTCCATAGAATTTTTCCTCATGTATCAGAAGGTCCGCTAGTCCATCATAGGAACATATCCACCAAACATCTCGAGAAATTTAAACCTTTTATTCTGGAAATTTATAATTCAAGAATCAAGATTCAAAGTTATTTATATTATAAAAGGCTTTAGATATAGAAAATACAAAAACGACTTATCAAAAAAAAATAAAAAATGTAAAACATATCAATTTTAGTAATCACCTCATCAATGGCCTTGATTTTTTTCATTGTTATTCTTTTAAAAAAGTAATAACATCAATTGCCTTTGCCATGCTACCGTAAGTTTCCATATTTTTAAAAACATTGGAATGACAACAAATGAAGGGTTTAGGAAAATGACCCATCACATGCAATGGAGAACAAGGTAGTTAAGGGCGCAAGGCGCACTTAAAGCGCTAGGACCCCTGGAGCCTGAGGCGCAAGGCGCAAGGCGAGGCGCGCGCCTGACTGAAGCGCAATATTAAAAATTATAATAAAAAATATTAAAAAATAAGAAAAATAACATTATAAAATAACAAAACAAGTAATCACTAGGCCACATAAATATAATATAAAGAACTTGACATTTTTCTATTATTTTTAAAAAAATTACTAGAAAACGACGCATCTAGTGCGTTCATTTATTATTTAAATTTTGTTTTTTTAAAAAATATCAGCATATATGATGGATACGTCCGGAATACGTGTCGGTACCGTGTCCCATACATGTATCCGTGTCGGCATTGGTACGATGAGCGGTACATTTATTCAAGTATCATAGGTTCTAGTTAATATTGTCATTATTTAAATACAAAATAAGTAATCAAAAAGCTATAAAATTTGCCCATCCTTAGTTGGACCTACATACTAAAATTCGTCCTGATTAGTAATTTATGTTCGTTGTATTAGTCTTTTTCATGGATTATTTTCAACTGTGGATTTCTAGCATTTATTGAGGTACTCAGATTCAAAGGTTAGGAATCACTAATCATGCCCATTTTTGTCCTGTAAGCCCATCTAGAGATAGGCCAAACATGCATACGGTCAATAGCCTCTAATAGTATGCCACGTGGCTCACACTGTTGGTCAGTCATCAACTTTTTTGATGTACACCATCATCAATTTTTTTCTTTCATAGTTGAAATGTTAAAATGTTGAATCACTGAAACACCCCTAAGTAAAAAAAATTCAAAAAATAAAAGAAAATTAGTTAAGGGATTTGGGGGTCATATTAGGAACAAGGATTTTTTTATTTTTAATATTAAAAAAAAAAACAGTTATTTTAGTGAGGCGCGTGCCTTGGTGCGCCTTGGCTGAGGCGCGCGCCTTGATCTTAAGGCGCGCGCCTTACTAAAGGCGCCTTAGGTGCGCCTTACTAAAGGCGCCTTAGGTGCGCCTTGACTACAGAGATGGAGAATGAAGTTAACCATCCCATTTATGGTTGGTCAGGTCCAGTACCACTTGTAGCAGTTTGTCACTTTCTTTGTAGGTTTGGATACTAGTGTTTCATGCCCGTGCTCAGCACGAGCACTTTAATAGTGAATCTAGAAAAGAAAAATTTGCATACAAAATTAAATAATATAACAGGAGATGGCATGGTTGATTTTTGTTTTAAATAGTAACTAAGATGTGCAAAAAATCAAATAGTAGGTCACCTCATGGATGTTGTAAATACAATAGTTTTAGTATTTATGAATTTCTTTTTCAATATTTATTAACATTTTTGTATTATCATTTAGGTTACCTCATGGATGTTATATTAATATTATTTAATATATTTATTAGTTAATGTAATGATAGTTTTTTTTTATCCTCGTCCCATGGCACTACTGTGCACAATTATTCAAAGTTGTTAAAGTTCAAGTTTTTAACCAACATATATGGATCAACATATATCCAAAAATCGAAGTTACATTTGAGGAGGGGCTTTTAGAGGGTCACCGAGGTATAGCATGCCGTATGGGAGTGAATGTAGGAAGTTGAGACACATGCCATGATTGGATTTCAATCATGAAAATTAAAGAAGTTGAGGGTAAATGCTGTTGTGTGGGATGGGAGAGTTGTTAACTCGGCTTATAGGTGTTAGTGTTTGGAAGGGTATTTTGAAGATTATGGCTAAATTTTCCGAGGGGGTGAAATACAAGGCGGGTCTTGGGGATAAAGTGAGATTTTGGGAGGATAGGTAGTGTGGGGAAATTCCATTTATGGAGGAGTTTCTCGGGCTTTTCCTTTTATCTGAAAAGAAGAATTGCTCCATTCAGTTCTGTGTTATTCGGGAAGGGGGAGGTTTGACATGGAGTTTTGGATTCAGAAGAAGATTGAATGATTGGGAGATTGAAGCCGTTTCTGGTCTTTTGTTCGTCTGCACGATTATCATTTGTCTTCTACAGTTCCGGATAAGCGTCTTTGGATTTGGTCAAAAGATGTTCGATTTTTGGTTAAGTTCTTTTATAAGGCTCTTCTAAGGCTTCTCAGTGACAGTTTTCTGATAGCTTTCGTATGGGGTTCCAAGTTCCCTTCTAAAGTATCTTTTTTCTTTTGGACTACGATTCTGGACAAGATTTTGACGGTGGATCATTTGATTGCCATAAGGATTATCATTGTGGACTTTTGCTTAATGTGTAAACATAGTGGTGAATCGGTTAACCACCTTTTGATGCATTGTGATGTTGCGAGAGTTGTGCGGTCGGTGTTCTTTGCAGATTTTGGAATGGTCTGGGTCATGCCTTGTTTATTGTTGAATCTTATTGCTAGTTGGTATACTTTGGCTTTCTCTTCTAGAGGGTGAGTATTACGGCGTATGCTCCCCTTCGCCCTATGTTGGGAAATCAGTAGGAAAGTAATTCTAGAGTTTTTGAAGGAAAGGAAGAGGAGGTGGCGAGTATTATTCTTAATATTAAGGGTATTGTTTTTTTTTGGGTCAAAAATCTTTCTCGAATGTCGTGGTCTCTTTTTTGAGGATTTTGTTTATCATTGGGATCTTCTTTGTTTGAGAGAGGGGGTTTAGTCCAATTTGTTGTTTTTGTTAGTTTGGAGGCTTTACTCTTATTAGGTCATCTCGACCTCTTGGGCTGCCTTTGTAATCTCTTTTTGCCTTCAATAAATTCTATAATTATCCAAAAATAAAAATAAAAATGGGTCAAGTCTTCATGCACTAAAGCATTTTAAAATTCAAATTCTTGTTCTCATTTATTCTCCAATTTCTGGAAAAGCAAAAAAATGAATCATTTTGAACCTTCCATAGTTTTGGTGTTAGTGGTGAGAATCAGAATTCTACAGTTGTGTGGAGGCACCATAGGGGATGACGGGCAACGTCAGTATTGCAAGTCAGCATGTGACTTTGCAATTCAATTCTCTTGTCATATGTGTTCCCTCTGCCTGGAAGCTCATGTGCGAATACTATTCTGCTACACCAATTGATTCATGTAAATCCCCAGCATAGCAAGCGATCCAATTCCAACTCCTGATGCTCGACTGCTGGGTGTTTGTAGTGCACTGCCCAAGCCTATTTACATACACAAATTGGGAGTGGGATAACCAAGAGATGGGCAGAAAAGGAGGTGAAGAACGAACCAAATTTTACGAATATTTAGTGGGATGGCCAATGTCATATATAGTTATTATAGGTAGATGGACAATCATCATTGTAAACCTTTTCATAATGTTATGGGGTTGGCTGCACAAATTCTACTCTTCCATTCAATCTTGTCTAAATCCATCTCTTCCATTAAGGCAAGTTTCTTAAAATCTCCTCTCAGAACCCCACTCCATGTCCGTTTTGTCCTTCCCTTCACCCTTTTAGGCCCTTCGACTTGCACATTCCTCCTCACTGGTGTCGTCGTTGGTCTTTGTTGTACATGAACAAAGCATCTCAATCAACTTTCCCTCACAGTTGAAGATTTATAAATTTTTAAAGGGAACATATTTCTTTTTATGAGTTGGATTTCTAAAAGGTTAGATTCCTATTAGGTTACATGAAAAATGGTAGTTATGAAAGTAATAGATTACATCCCGGACGTGTACTGACATGATGGAAAGACAAAGTACTAGCTTTAGGGGTCAGCTTTATTTATAGTTCTTGCAAGAAGAGAGTGTCCTAAGTTTTCACATGATGATGGTAAGATAGGTACAATTCACAAAATACTCCCTCCACTGAAGAATTGCAAGGATCCTCAAATAAAGTATTCTCAATCTATATATGTTTTTGAGAGTTGTTAGTTCTCTCAAACTGCTGAAACATTAAGAGTTTTTATAAATGTTTAAATGGGTTTCTTTATTTTCTTGGAGTTGTTTGCACGGGTTAGCGAAATATATGATCTGGACCAGAAAACATATATCATGTTTGGCTTTCTCAAATTCCAACACCTTTACAATATATGATGGACCTACAATCCATCGTCTTCTGTGGATGTTGCCCTCGTGTCATACACATAAACCCACAAACTCCTAAGTTCAGACCAATAAATTGGTGGGATGCCTTGGGGATGGACCATAGCCCAAAAATAGACAATTCAGATAAAAAAATGAATAAAAAAATAGGCAGGAGAGATTTCTCTCTCATAAATAATTTTAGAACCCCCACCAGTCACTTGTATAGGTAAGTCTTATTTAATGTAGTTAAGAAGTGGAGTAGGATAAATAAAAATTTAGAACATGGAGAAAAAATTAAAGGAATAAAAAGAGAGGAGAGAAGGTTTCACCATGTCACCAAAAGATATTTTGTTGTGATTACCTGCATGATCTGAATTACATTGTATTGGATAAAAAAAAATGCAAAACCATTAGCTGGTTAAAGAGACCTATTTAAGCGTTTTCTAATCATTCCCTCTAGAACTGTGTTTTAACAATAACCATCCATAAATTAATGATTCAACTACCAAAAGATCAAGAAACCATCTATCGTTGGATTATAGAAATGATAAAAAGCCACAAAAACAAATATTTTTATCTAAAATCACAGAGAAATTCACCCTTTTCATCAAAACTATTCCAACCCAATAAGAAAAAAAAGGAAAAAGTTAAGCTAAAATAGAGAAACCTAAATATCTCTTTCACCTTACTTGACGGACCACTCTGAGGCAGCCAATAAAAATCATCTTTTCATTCTCCAGCACGTCGAGTGAATCTTGATCAGAGCAATAATTCCCCTTGTACTGCCTATGTGAATTCTCCTACTAACATTGAAAAGAGAGAGATAAAGTTGAAAGACATAAGTGAACCTACTACCATTAACAGTCAAAAGAGAGAAATAAAGAGGGGTCACGTTTTAAAACGCGAGTCTCCTACTGTACACTCCATTTTCACCATTGGGTTTTTGTCCATCTTCTCCCTTTCGATTTCTATAGCTGGATTCTCTTGTCGATAGCAGGATCTTGCAGTGATCGATTCCTAAAAGTACTTAGAAGCTCCAAATTCGGCAGAGGATTAAAGAATAGTAAGAGTTGCCAGAGAGAGTGGATGAATAAATAAAACATTCCATGTGGTAGAGAGAGAAAGCTGGGCCCAAAGGGTTGAGCTTTAGTATAGATTATAGATGGTCCATTGAGAGCTTTTCGTTACCGTCCACCAGTTTAACTTTTAACACTTAAGATGATGGTATTTGGACTTCCTGATTGTTAAAACCTACACATGGCCTTTCTTGACAATTTCTACTAAATGCTGGAGGCCTGTTTCTCTTATCCTCTGAGGTTCCAGCCTTCTATCATGTTAAAACACTCTTACGGTTGTGAAAATTGTG
Organism: Euptelea pleiosperma; assembly: GCA_035048495.1. NCBI lineage: Eukaryota > Viridiplantae > Streptophyta > Magnoliopsida > Ranunculales > Eupteleaceae > Euptelea > Euptelea pleiosperma. Next base: position 31,777,163 of record CM068549.1, on the reverse strand, counting down.
AGTCTTCCATTATTGCAATTAACATGTAAAAGCATGTTTTCTTTCTCACAATTCAATAATGTTTTGTTGAATAATCACACCTGAAGCTTTCCAAATTGTCTACCTTTTTATATGCTTGCCCTTGATATTGCAACTGAATTATATTTCTACACCATGAGTGCTAAATTTTTTTGAGCTGATGTTCAGTTGGTTAGAAGCTGCTGCCGAGAATGAGTATGCAAAAAGTTGTACAGCCCAGGTCTTTTGCCAATGGATTTGGTCGTCGAAGAGTTGAAAGGGAGTTGGGGACTCGGCTGGTGGATAGTAAGTTGCAGCCTGGGAAGTCAAATCCTGGCAGCTTTACCAATGCAGGTAAAAGTTATCTAAATTTGTCATCTTGTTCGCACGTCCCTTCTAAAAGCTCCTTGGTACAGGTTTACTGAATGGCAACAAAGGCAGAGGATATCAAAGTCCTTCACGTGATCGGCTAATATATTTGACAACATGTCTTATTGGACATCATGTGGAAGTTCAAGTGAAAAATGGATCTATAATTTCTGGAATATTTCATGCAACAAACACTGAAAAAGATTTTGGTATGTTTCATTGCTTATGAATATGTTTTCCAGATCATGTTTTTGTTTTGAAATTCGAGGGGATTATGAGTTCTGATTGGTTTCAGCTTCCTTTTTGCCAAAGGTTTTCCTATATTTCAACCATTTATGTTCTCAACATTCAGTTTCCTGTTACTTGCAGAAATTGTCTTGAAAATGGCTCGGGTAACCAAGGATGTTTCCTTCAGAGGACAGAAGCCTGGTTCTGATTCTGTTAGCAAGGCTCCTTCAAAGACTTTGATCATACCTGCTGAAGAACTTGTGCAAGTTGTAGGAAAGGTTCTGCTGCGTTTCTTATCTGAATTTGAATTCAAGTATCTGAGATACTTGATGGTTTTAAGGGGACTGGCGGCTCAATCATACATCATGGATTTAAAGTTCTTACTTTTTGATCACTAGTGCTCTCATTGTGTTATACAATTGTGCCAGGGTGTGTCTGTGACTGCGAATGGGTTGACAACTGGTGCCCAGCGTGAAAGACGTCAGGATATTATGATAGACTCCTCCATATCACAATCTCATTCTGTTGAGGTGGAGAGAGAGCTGGAACGCTGGACCCCTGATGAAGATGATCCACAATGCCCTGAATTGGAAAATACATTTGATAGCACTTGGAATAGGTACAGGACCTCATATAACAGTTGTTGCTTTATTGTAGTCCACTCAAATAGTATATTTGAATGAAACTTATGTTTCCATATTTTCTATTCAAGTTCTTTTAGTACTGAAGTGATTAGCTGACAGTAAATTGTGAGGAATTGAATTACTTCTCTTTAATTTTGATGTTATATGTTGATAGTAACTTTAGAAAAAAAATCCCACTAAAACTTAGCCCTTGCATTGAACATTCTAAGGATTGATGTCGGATTGTTTTTGAAAGTTCAGAACCCACCAAAACTATTGTAGAAGTATCTGGAATATATTGGAGCAATTGAAATGTGCCGGGGGCTGTATAACGTGGATGAGATGGTTTCTTGCAATAAGTTTGTAAAGTGTTCTTGGTTTTCATTTAGCCCTTATTGATCTTGTTTGGGGCTGGCAGATTACTGCGACTAGAAAATTTCTATGGTGCAAACTTTGATTATTTGATCTTGGAAGAGCTAATGGATTCTCAAGGATGCAAATTATGGATGACTAATTGCATGGGTTTCATTGAACATGGGAGGAGTTAAATAAAATATGTGAAGCCTGTTGTGGAGTGGATTTTATTCTGAATGGTACTTGTGAGAAGCTGGCTCTTATCCTGTTGGATCTTAGATAAATTATTAAGAGATATGATCTTTGGCAAGTTTGCTAATTTTTGCATTTCTTGTTACAGATAATACTTTGCACATTGTAGTTCTTGTTTAGAGGTACCGGTTTGGATGTGCCCACCCAACCTTTAGCCAATTAAAACAGAAAATGTTGTCTTTCTTGTTTAGAGGCAATATTTTAGAATGTGTGCACGATTTAATGTTTGTAGGACCAAATCACCATCTCTATTCACCAACATAAAGAATTGAGGAGAGGAGGGGGCGGGAGAGTGGAGAAGAACTAGACATAGGAAACTTACAGAATCCCATTCCTGTGGGCTAGGCTGTTTCTTATATATTGACAAGTTTCTTACCCTTTTAATGTGTGATGCACATGCGCATGTAAGACATCAAGTTTTCATTTTCCTTAACATTTTAATAGAATGAGGCCAACGATTTTTATTATAGACTTATAGTTTTTGGCCTTTCTAATTTTTTTCTTTGAACATGTATGCCACTTCTCCACTTTATGATCTTTTGCATGCTTAACGATTAACTGCTGGAATATTCAGCACAACCATGGGGTTGGGGTTCCTTACATGCTTACCCCCACCAAAAAAAAAAAAAACTGCAGCAATTTTATTGCAGTTTTGGCAGGGATCACTATCATTGTAAATTCGTTCTCCTTGGATGTAAAGTAATGTTTTAACTTTTAACCACAACAACCAAAAAAAGGAAAAATATGTTGCTTTAATATCGCCCTCTTAAAGTGTTTTGCTTCCAAGTGATCAAGAAAGCTAATGCTTTACAGATTGCTCCTTATTTTTTTCTCTCTCTAATAAACCCATTTGCATTCTTATTCACTTAGAATACATTTATCATCAGTCAAAAAGAAAACCAAATTCTGTGCTTTAGCCCCTTAGTTTGTTGAACTGCTTTAGATGGAATGAAGTGTGTTGTTTGTGGACTTTGGTTTGGATTAGCTTTGTTCTTTTCTTAGACCATTTGTTATGTTATAGGATTCACCTTACTCATACTTATCAGTGGGATATTTCATCTCTTGAAAAGATTATATGGCAGAATATACAGAATGGAAGTTGGATAATTGAGATTAGGGTGCTTAAATGCATGATGTGAATCCTGTTTTATTTATCACTAGCAGATTATTCTGTGAAAACCATGGTGCAAAAAAGACATTGAATGCTGGCTTAGTGGCATCCTTTAAGAGATTCAACTTGTTGTAGCTTAGATAATATTGATTAGTGGAAGTCATCTGTTTTTCTAGAGCTGCCAATTTGCACATCTGTCGTGAACTGATGGCCGAATTTTCCATTTGGGAGCAAGACTGTCCCACTTCTAAGGTCTACATCCATATTTTACCACTCTGATTGGGAATGTCCTATTGCTGTTGATCATATAATACTGCTGGTATGCATCCAGAGTATTTGTTTTTTTACCCTTAAAATGTCAAGTCCTAAGATTTTCTTAAGTATTGGGGAATGGTCCAAAGGTATGGCTTACAAAGTGGCTGATCCTGTCATATTTGGGTACTTGTCACTCGGTTTCTTTGGAGTGCATAAATCTCAGCCCACCTTTTGAGGTGCAAAGATGAGAAATAAATTACCACAAGTAATAAGAAAATATAAAACTACTCTAACAATTACCACAAATATGTAGATATGCTAGCAAATAATTAACTGAGTTGTTTCAAAGGCTAGATCTCACAACCAAGCAGTGAAAAACCCTAAATTATTTTTTTTTGATCGGTAAAATAAACATATATTAAAGAGAGGGTAGAGAAAGCCCTGAGCTGAACAAAATGCTATACAACAAAACACCCAAGAGCACGGTCCAGAAAAAAGCACACCACACCCTACAACCAAAAAGAGAGAACCACACTTAGGAAATCAAGCGATCCCACCGAGCTACAAAATCGTCAAATCTGAAGGCCTTGAAATCTGGATCGGCATAAACCCAATGGTACATGTTGCTATGGTCTTCATAATAATTTCCTCATGACTATCCTCTTTTTCTTCAAAAATCCAACAGTTTCTCTCCTTCCATATTTCCCATATGATGGCATATGGTGTGATCCTCCAAAGTTTGTGACCACGAGCTGAAAATGCCTTGGTCTTCCATCTTACAAAGAGGTCAGCAACTGAACCAGGGAAAACCCAAACTATACCAAACATATGAAGAAACCGAGCCCTAAATTATTGATTGAGCGGCCCGATGGAAGTAAGGACTTCCACTAGCTAGGGTTCAACCAACACTTGTAGGTTCACTTTAATTTCCTTTTCGAAGATATTATAAGTTATTTGAAGTTCAGGAAGGTTTCTGGCAAGTTTTGAGGCTTTCTGACAAGTATCAGATTTTAGCCGGGTTTCGGGAGAAAAAGGAAAACCATAGACAATTAGGGTTTGAGAAGAGGTTAGGGATTTCTATTGTTACCGCGGGGTTCTAGGAGTGTTTGGGGATTGTGGTGAGGGTTTTGGGAGGGTTTAGAGTGCCATAGGGAAAACTGGTGGAGGAGGGTTACTATTCATGTTACTATTCACGCGGCACTATTCATAGTTATAATCAATGGTTAAGGTTTCAAGATAAAAGAGAAATGGTTAGGTTTTCTAGGTCAAATTTGATCCAAAGAAAAGGGAAAAAAAGATGGAGAGAGAGAAGAGAATAAGAGATAAAGATTATACTTTTCGGATTCGCACCGAGTAACTTAGATTTGCACCAAGGAAGGAGAGAACGATCCACAAGAGATTTTTCAAGAGCAAAAGTCAATTTAATTCATCATTAATTAAAAATTACAACTAAAAGAGTTTATATAATAAGTCAAAATATCCTAATCTAATCTTAGTCATCCATCTAATCTAATGGTTATAAAAAAACAACTTAAAAAACTAACCAAAATAACAATGAGCTTACTAAGTTTTGACTAATTGCAAAGAAATCCAAAACTCTAAAAAGCACCAAAATAATCCTAGAAAACAAATAAAAACTCTTCAAAAACTCCCTACGTAGCCCACATACATCTTTCCAATGTGGAGTCTTCATGATGCACATGCATGTGAGGTCTTTAAAATCTTTTTCCTTGTCTTCCACTTGTAGAACCCATGTGATGCTTTGATGTCCGCATCACTTTTCTATCTTTCATTTAAGCATTCCTGGACATTAAATTTTCATTATAGTTTCCCATCTTTTGTGCACCTCTCCATTTTTATGTATTTGACTGAAACATTTTTTGAATTATTTCTAACTAGGAACTGGGATCAGTTTGAAATTAATGAAGCATTATTTGGAGTAAAGAGCACATTTGACGAGGAACTCTATACAACAAAACTTGAGAGAGGTCCTCAAATGAGAGAACTGGAAAGGGAAGCTTCAAGAATAGCAAGGGAAATTGAGGGCGAGGAAACTCGAGATCTTCATTTAGCAGAGGTGATATTTCTTTAACATCCACTTTTTTATCATCTTTGATAAGCTTTCGTGTTGTATTTCCAATCGATTTCTGACATTGATGTGGATTTATTCAACAGGAAAGAGGCCTTCCCATTCACGAAGATTTCAATATTGATGAGGAGACCAGATTCTCATCGGTATTTAGGGGGGTTAATGACAGCGGATATGAACAAAATGGGGACATAGTGTTGGATTTACACAACACTGAAACTTTTGGAGGTTCCTCTTGTTCTGTCATTAGCAGGTCCTTTTCTGATGTTGCCAGAGGGAAAAGCGAGGATGGAGCTCAAGCATCATCAAGCTCTTCATCAGTGGTAGTCCCTTGATCATTCATTTTCTCTACAAGTATTGTTGAATATATTTGGTCGCTGCAGAAATCTGTATTAGTATTTTCTGATCATATTATCTACATAATACAGTACTGCATGGAGTATTATTTATGTGGGAATAATGAAAATATTATGGCTTTATTGTGGTTGGTTGCAACAAAGTACACATGCATGTTCTACTGTTGGTTTTGATAATGCTTACAATCATATTTGTATCCTGAAATGCACCAAGTATCAAAATGGTGAATAAGGTGGAGGGTTTTGGGAATCTAGACACATGAATATTTTTTAGCTACAGCAACATGAGAACACGTGGACTACACAGAAGATACTGATTATTGCTTATCATTAAAACTGGTCCTTGATTTGGAAATACTGAATCCATGTGATGGATTATTTGATAGTCTTGCTTCTTTTGTGACTGTTAACATGGCTAGTGTTATGCGTATGCCTGCATGTTTCCTTGCAAGGAATGACTTACAAGGCTCAGGCATGACCTATGAACTACAAATATTGCAGCCTTTCCATATTGCTAATATTCGATGTTCCGTCTATTTGTTTGTGTCATGCAGGATGAAGTACGATCTTCCCAATTAAATGCCGGCAGGGATCCATACCGCTCTGGGACTAATGACCCTGCTAGACAGTTGGATGGGGAGAGCAGGTTTCTAATTATGCTACTGCTTTTTCCTTAATTATACTTTCGATTCATTTTCACCATGATTGGACATGAAATGCTTGCAATTTATGAATGTTTTAAAAAATACTTTCACGAAGACAGTAGTTTTTTTTTTCCCAAAAGAATCCCTAAATTGGAACATTCTGAAATTTTAGGATGAATGAGAACCAGTTCAGAGAACAAGATGGAGAAAAGAATCATGCTAAGGAGTTGTCAGAAAGGAAAACTGTGAGATTTCTGTTTTGTTGCAGAGTTGTTCTTATTTCAAATTTACATATTCTTTGATCACTCAACAAAAAAATGATGTATTTCTAACATCCATCTTTTTGTTCTTTATACCACTTAATGCAGGTTAATGAGGAGGCTCAAACATCAAAATTCGAGGGTAAGTGGGAACTCCTTTATTGCTTGTTCCACACGGCAGGTCATATATGCTTTTGTGTTGTTATGTAAGCATGATGTGTGCTCTATCTCCTTGGTGATAATGGATCTTGCAGGACAATTTGTGGGAGATTTTATGTAGAGAAATTAGAATGGCCATTTTTAGTTTTATTTTTCAATTCTATTTGGATTCATTTGATAGTTCATCGGCACAACAAACTTGGAAATTTTACCTTTTACAACTAGTAATTTTTCATGGACATTTGGATTGCTAAGATCAGGGTATCGGGTATCAACACATTCATGATCCAAAGAGAGCGGACTGGTCTAGGTTTGCAAGTTGCTTTTGGTCAGTTGAGTGAAACAGAGTGGTTATCACCTATGGGATCCCCTGCTTTGGAAATCAACCCGATTGGATTATCAAAAATTTGTAACCATCAGATCTATCAAATTTGGACATTCTAAAAGAAAGGTGAACAGTCTAGAGAAAGGATGGTTATGGTGATTAGATTAGATCAGGTCAGATTTTTGGCATTAAGAATCTCTTAGGTGGTCATGTCAATTAAAGGTCCCTCCTTGTTGGGTGTGTTTTTCATTCTGAAATGAAGCTGGTACTTCCGATAGGTGTGTCTCCTCTATACACAACACATGAAGGAGAATATATGGGAGGGCATGGGTTCAAAGTGTGGGAAATTGTGGATAGGAAGGGTAATTTTGGGTGCATATTGTGGTTGGACTGGAAATTCCTCAGGGTTAAGGTTGTTTTGGTGTTTTTCCACCAGCCGAACTGATGCAGGACAGTGAAAACTAGCCTATATGAGATGGAATAAATTACTACGGATAATGAAGCAATATAAAACTACCCTAATGATTACCACAAGTATGCAAAAATACAAGCAATTAATTAAGTTTGTTGTTTCAAAAGCTAGATCTCACAATCAAGTAGTGAAACTCCTCAATTATTGATTGAGTGGCCCGATGGAAGTAAGGACTTCCACTACCTAGGGTTCAACCAACACTTGTAGGTTCACTTGAGTCATTTTCCTAGTTACATGAATTATAAATAGGTTTAAAAAGGTCTATGGAAAGTGATGTGGGTATAAAACTGGTGATATTAGGGTTTAATGTTAAAAAACTAAAAGGGGGAGGATTAGGGTTTATTGGGGAAGCAAGGAGAACTATCCTTAATGGGTGCCTTAGGTAGTAAGGCTGCTGTGGGATGGATTCACCAGGTTTAAGGTGTTGTAAAAGAGGGTACTGTAGGGTCATTAGGGACTGTAATGGTATAAAAAGGTTGCAAAAGGGTTATACAGGGTTCTAGGGTTTCTAGGGTTAATGGGAATTAGGTTTTGGGGTAGGAAAAGGCTATAGGTTCAGAATCGCAGTCTGTAACAGGGAGTTACAGTGCTGCCCTAATGTTTGCAGGTTCTGAAGGGGTGGTATAATCGGCTAGGGTTTGGGAATTGATATGGGGCTAAGAAGAAGAGAACAAGGTGGTGGAAAGGTGTAGAAAGTTTCTGCGAGGTTTAGCAGGCTGCTACAACCACTAAAAGTGTGCCGTACAGCCTAAGGAAGTGTTGGAGAGGTGTGGTGATGACATGGGATGGGTCTAGGGCAAAAACCCAAATTAGGGTTAGGGTTAGGTATAGGTGTTGAAATTCAGCACAAAAAAAATCAGAAAATAATGGAGGGATAGAGAAGAAGATGAAGAGAACTAAGAGAGATAGAGATAGAAGTTTCCTTCGGATTCGCACCGAGTAGCTTGGATTCACACTAAGGAAACTTGGATTCACCAAGGAAGAAGAGAACAATGTCCAAGAGAATTCTCAAGAGGAAAAAAGTCAAATCTATTTTATCATTCACAAGTCATTAATGAGAAATTACAATGAAAAGAGTATAAATACTAACTTAACCTAATCTAATCTCAACCATCGAAATAACTAATAAGATCTAATGGCCTAAAAAAAGTACAGCCACTTAAACTAATTAATCAAAATTACAATAACCCCGACAATTTTGGCTAAATTGCAAAGACACCCAAAACTCTAATAAATATGAAATAAGCCTAGAAAAGCAATAAAAATCTCTAAGAACTCCCTGTGCAGCCTACATTCATCTTTCTAGTGTGGAGGCTTCATGTTGCACATGTATCTAGGGTCTTCCGCTCCCATAAATCAAGGAGAACTCAACTGGGGCTCACATAGTCATCAAAATACAAAGACATGAGTTACATGAGTATGGGCCCAGTTTTCCTTCTCTGTTGGTATACTCTAGGTAAGGACGTGATGTCCTCATCACTAACCTTGCAGCAATTATTTACTGCTTTGAATTTTGGCTTTAAACCATCCATGTATAAAAATCTTGTGCCATTGGAAGAATCCCAGCAGAATATTGAGCGTCATTGTCAGTGAACGTGTCAACATCATCATCATTATTATTACTTAAGAATCAAGTGAATAATGGTGCCATCGAGAATGTTTTTATGTTAATTTGAGCCTATAAACGTTTTTTGCATTTCTCCTAATGGAACTTGATTGAAAGTATTGTTCCGTCTCGGGATGTCTCGGCTGAGATGCCTTGTTTTGGTAAGGTACTAATGAATGTATCATCTTGTGCCAAAATAAATACAACTAATTTAATTAAATATCATATTTTTAGCTTAATTAAGCATTAAAACAGTTTAGTGTAATGTATTTTTGTCTCTTTGTGTATTAAGACATTTATTTTTCCAATGTATCGTTTTTTCAGCTCACCAAGATGTTGAATGAGACCAAGATTTTAAATCTTGTGGAGTTCTGCTTCAAATGGATTAATGACTATGTAGTATGCGTATTTATTATGTATTCCAAGTAAGGAAAAAATGTAATTGGACTTTTCATTTTCTGCTTTTATTTTTTTCGGGTACTTCAGTATGCACGTTATAATAGTGCATGTAAAATGTATGTTCCTGGCTCTATAAATTAATAACTCTACTTGTTTCTCACTTTTATTCAAGCTTTGAAAAATTTGGAGTATCTCACCTTGCATTCTTATGTTGTGTACCTAGTGTAAAAAAACTTCAGTGGCCAACTTGACTCAGCCGGGTTTTGAGCTCTGGGCACTGAATCTAAACCCTTTTTTTGGAAAGAAAGCTTGTTTTCATTGTAGCTAATCGAACTTTGTCTAGTCTTCCACTGTTGCTTTTCTTGGAGTACTCAATTTTTCATCTTCCCGAGTTGAGCTTTTACCTTTCTACATTTTTCACCTTGAAGAATATGATGTTTACTTTCATTCCCATATCTTTTTAGAACTCCCACCATTATTAGGTATTGTTAGTTGATTTAAATCTGTCATTTTGGTGGTAGCATCAATTGATTCAGTAAATTTGTATGCATAACACTTTATGTTTTCATCAAATGTATTTGATCTTTTTAGTCATGGTCTATTGCTTTTGCAATGATAAATATGTGATTGACAAAGAAAAAATGCCATCATTTGATGTAGATATACAATCATCACTGGACGTGAAGAAAGCTAACTCTGACAAAGGGGGATTATCTCCCAGTGCCACTGCATATGCTCCTTCATCTTGTGTTTCCTCAAAGGGTCAAGAACACATGCAGGAACAAACGGTCTCTTTGGGTGAATCATTAGATTGTGCAGGATCCGGGAAAGCACATGGCACTTCTCAACGTGTAAACTCTCGTGAACGACCTGGTAGTTCTACATCATCCACTTCAGAGCGTGTCGGTGCTGCCTCATCTTCGAGTTTTCCTTGTTTGTCACCAAGCTCATCCGTGGGGTCTTTAACTTCTGAAAAATCAACATTAAATCCTTATGCTAAGGTGGATACTGATTTTACCATTATATTTATATTCATTTTTTGTCTCTCTTGCTAATCTCAGCTGTCTTTTTGATATGTGAATAACGAGTCTTTTCCTACTTTTTTTTCGTTGTTTCTGTGAAATGATGATCCAGGAATTTAAGCTCAATCCCAATGCAAAGAGCTTTACCCCGTCTCCAACACCTTTAAGGCCTCCTTCCCCAGTACCTGAAGGTTCCTATTATTTCCCGACTAACGTGTCTGCAGTCCCACATATGCACAGTCTACCAGTGGGTATCGGGGTGAGCTCTTAGTTGTAACTTATATGTTGTTTGCTCTATTTCCTTCATTCACTATTCACTTTTTTTTGCTTCCCACTTTTTAGGTTCAAACTTTTAGATAGAGAAGTTCTAGTTTTTTTCTGTGTTCATACTATTACCTAGTATTTCTATGGATTATTATTTTCATTTTCTTGCTCATCTACAATGATCCTTATTATGTGGAAGTTTTTCTATTTCTTTGTTATTTTTCCCTTTTCTTTCTAATTTCTCTTTCCTTTTTTTTGGAAGTCACGTGTCACATTTGATATCTGTTAGAAATGAGGCTTGTTGAACACATTAATTCTTCTAATTGCTGTATGAATAATGTGATTAGTATATTGTTAGCGGAAAATCTTGCATTTCATATGACTTTATCCTGGTGTCCTAAACATCTCTCAAACATCACTTACTTATTAAAAAAATAAAAAAACATGAATGTCAAGGCTTGAGAAACTTTTGAAGACTGGACCATGCCTGGAATTGTTTTCTTTTACTATCCAAATATATTTTTCTTTTACAGACATGTCTGCATCGTGCGAAACACGTGTTCATGTCAATGTTCCATGGATTGCTTTTATTACCATTGTTGTGTTATTATTGCTGTCCTCATTATCATTGGTATCTATTTTCAGTTCTATTTTAAAAAAAAAGGTAATAGCTGTATGTCACAATTTCTGCAGATTGGACCCTCATTTGGTGGACCCCAGCCTGTTATTTACAATCTGCAGGCTGCACCTATCCAATCACCACAAGCATATATCCATCCTAGTGGACCTCTGGTATGCCATTTACCTGCATTTTCAACTTCTCTCCATAGTGTCCATGTATGGACGTTCCAATAACACGTGAACTGTGGGGTATGAAATATCCATGTAAACTTGAAAGTGACTTGTACTCATCATTTATTGCAGTATGGGCAGCAGATGATTCTTGGCCACCCCAGGCAACTTCCATACATGTCAAGCTATCCCCCTGTAAGTGTTTTTTTTCATATACATGCCCATCATTTGAATTCTTTATTTTCTATTTATTAATTGGTGTCTGCTTCCCTTTCTATTTGGAACTGGTTAACGTATCTAAGTTCTAAAACCTCACCTTCAGTAGCTTTAATATTAGCATTTGTAAAGTCGACATGATCTCTCTTCTGTTTATCCACCAATACCTGTAGGTGTAGCATTGAACAATGTGTTCGTTTGAGTTGCATTTCTTTACCAATCTTCAGTGCCTCTTTTACCCAATTCGTTCTTGTGTTGACAGGAAACGCCGTATAAATGAAGAGATTTCTAACCCTCTGGTTCGCTGGCTGGCTAGCCGACCAGCCCACCTGCATTTCCACTGGTTCGTAGGTGCTTGCAAAGAACAGACTTCTGGGAGATGGCTCAAAAATGATTTTTCAGGGGAGAGTGCCCTTGTACCTTCGAAGATTCAGTAATTCTAATGCACTCTGGAGCCATGGTCCATGGGGGATTTGAAAGTGAATCATCATTTTCTTACCTTTTGTATTTGTAAAATTTACGAGTATTACACTTGTCATGAGACTCATGACTTGGACATCTTTGTTTGCGTCAACATGTAGAACATTTTTTTCCCCTTTAAGGTGATCTGGGATCAAGCCCAGGAGCGGAAATTGTGCACCATCCGATGGAGCCATGTTCCAATTAATATCAGTTCGATTAATTAAATTGCAGGTAACGGTTAGGTTCTTCCCAATTATATGGTGATTTCTAACCGTTGGATTGAGTCTTTTTCATAAGTTAATTTCTAACCGTGGATTCGAAAGTATTTTTGGGAGACTCGGATCCAACGGTTGGGAATCACGGGTCAGGTTGATTTTGGCCTGTTGATCCAGTCCATAATGTCAGTGATCTCTAAGAGTGCCACGAGGCCCATATGGACGTCAGTGAGCGTCTGTTCCATCATCAGAATTTAGGGACGGGATATTGGCACCCACGTTTTTGCTCAAAAGACTCATTTAACAAAAAAAAATTTACAATTGTCCCTTGTTATTCACTCACACCACCCACCAAAACCGAAAAAAGAAAAAAAAAAAACTGACGAAGAGGAGGATGCCGACTCTGCCTCTCATTTCGTGGCCCCCCTCTTGGTATTGGGCTGCGAACTGAGAAGGAGAGAGAGAGTGAATGAGTGAGCGGCTGCCTTCTTTTTCATCTTCTTTGTGTATTTTTTGGTGGGTGGGTGGAAGAGTTAGGGGTCAATTTTAGATGGGTTTACTGAGCGAAATCGTGAGTGCTCACCGGACATCCATCATTGCTGACAATTGTGCGATGGTTCTTGGGATTCGTTTTTGTAGAATCTCAATAATCATCAGAATTCTGGACTTTTAAACGGCATCATTTTACGTTGGGTAGCTCTACGGGCGCCCACCTCTTTCGGCTGGGCACTTACGCCTATTAGAGGGCCTTTGTTTGGGCACCCCATTTTGCTGGGCACCCACATTAAAATCCAAAAAAAAATTCTGACTTTGGGCTCCTGGCCGTGGGTGCCATGGTGACCACGGCTGGCTTGGCCGTGGCCTGCCATGGTGGCCACGGTAGTTCTAGGCCATGGAGGTAAAAAAATTTTTGTGGGAATATGGGGTGCTCCAAAGCACCACTCCACCACCACCACCTCCGGCGACGGCGTCCTTCTTCTTCTTCTTCCTCTTTTTTTTTTCTTTTTTTTTCAGTGTGGGTGCCCAAACGAAACTATAAAGGATGGGAGAGGGCAATTTGGTCCTCAAAAATTCGTTTATTTTGTGGGTGCCCGGCTTAAAGAGGTGGGCGCCCGTAGAGCTACCCTTTTACGTTCCGTAACCGGGAAGCCCAAAAAAATCAGAGGAAGCAGCGATGGCGATGGCAGCTCGAGCCCTCGGCAACAGCTCTCACTCATCTCACATTTTCTCCCTGGTAAGCTCCATTACCTCCGCTCTCCAAACCTTAAACCATCAATACCCTAATTCCTCAAACCTCACTTCTTCTCCCCTCGACCAATTCTCCCCAAACTTAAACCCTAGTTTGGTAATCGAAGTCATCAAATCCCAAACTAATCCTTACAACGCCCTCTTCTTCTTCCACTGGGCCTCAAATCCTAACCCTAATCCTAACAACTACTCACACAGTCAACGTTGCTACTCCGCCATGATCGATCTTCTCATCTCTCACAGTATGTTCTCCACAGCTATAAATATTCTCGAAAAATCTAACTATCTCTCTGATTTCATGATCGGAAAGTTCATCAAAGCTTACGGAGATAGAGGCGATATCAGAGGAGCCATCCACTGGTTCAACCGTGCAAAGATGATTGAATCGGGTCGTTGTTTGTACTCTTATAATGCGATTTTAGGGGTTCTTGTAAGATCAAATCGTATAAATTTAGCTAAGCCCATCTTTGATCAGATTTTAAAAGAAGGTGTGGTAAAACCAGACGTTTCGACTTACACGGTGATGATCAGGGGTTTCTGCAAACTGGGCATGATCGAAGATGCAAAGAGGGTGTTCGATGGGATGGCCTGTAAGCCTAATATAATTACGTATAATACCATTATTGCCGGATTATGTAAGAAGGGGCTCATGCAGAGTGCTCGGGAGATTGTTGATCAGATGTTAACGAACAAGGATTGTTTGCCTGATACGGTGACTTTTACAACATTGGTTGATGGTTACTGTAAAAGGGGTGAATTGGAGGAGGCGGAGAGATGTATGGAGGAAATGTCGAAATGGAATTGTGAGCCGAATGTCTTGACATACAATTCATTGATCTATGGTTTATGTTTGAGTGGAAAGATTGATGAGGCGAAAAAAATGATGACAAGGATGAGGTTAAATGGTTTGAAGGATGATGTAGCGACCCATACGAGTATATTGAAGGGTCTCTGCATTGTAGGGAGATCTGACGATGCCTCAAAACATCTCAAGGAAATGGTTAGTCTTGGGGTGAAACCTGACATCAAGTCGTATGGGGTGGTTGTTAATGAATATTTCAGAATAGGGCGAGTGGCTGAGGCAATGGCCCTTCTGGATGAAATGAGGTTGAGAGGCATCAATCCTAGTGTTTCCAGCTTCAATGCCCTGTTTAAGGCGCTCACAGATTTGGGGGAGCTTGATAGAGCCATTCTAGTTCTGACACGGATGCCACAAAATGGTTGCTCTCCGAACTTTTTATCATATAACACAGTGATTTGTAGCCTCTGTAGAGTTAAAGGTAGAATGCGAGATGCTGAAGACCTTGTTGTTGACATGCATCGGAGAGGCCATCACCTTGACGCATCTATGTACAGTGTCATGGTCAATGGTTACTCTGAGGATGGTGAAGTGGAGATGGCAATGGGCATGTTTCGAGAGATGATGGAGAAGGGTTTTGTGATCAATCTTCAGAGCTTTTCGGTGTTTGTTAAGGAATTGTGTGGGAATGGGAAGGCAACTGAGGTAAAAAAAGTCTTCAAGGAGATGTGTAGGAGATGCAATGTATCCGATGTAGATAGTTACAGAAGAATACTAAGTGAGCACCTATGTGAACTATAGGATGAATTACCAGGGTACGGGATTCCAGTTGGTGCAACGTTGACAGTTGAAAGGGAAACTCAGAAGATAAACCTGAGTTTTACCTTCGGGGGGGGTACTGTTACCAATCAGTTAAATGAACAATTCATCAAGTCAGTAAATGGGTAATAGTGGTACTGAAGAATCATAGCGGTGCGAGTCTGATGAGTGGCCAAATTGCGACTGAGTCTCTAATTCTTGCTGGAGATTTGATACTGCAAGTGCCATGGAAGAGAATAAAATTAAAGAATTAGATGGAGGAAAGCTCACAGGGTATGAGATGACAAAGTAATCAGATTCCCAAATATTGGTTGGACTGAGAATTTCTTGGAGCATCATTCAAAATGGTGAGTGTTTGGCTTAACAGATGTTTTTGTGAACAAAATGTGTCATAGTAGTAATTACTGTGTTTTGACAAACATGTACTGCTAATTTGCTCTTTCCAACAGAATGGGAGTCCTAATCTGGGGAACTAAAACTAGTTTTTTCGTCTTTGCAGGAGCATGACAAGCATCTTTCATCAAGCCAGGACTGTCGATATTATAACAAAGGTTGTTCTATTTCAGTTTAACTTTTCAAGCCATCAGGCGACAGTGGCTGCTTTGGGATGAGTCGGATCGGATATGACTCAGGTGAGTGATGTACAACTTGGAAAACTCTCTCTAGACTGAGAATTCATTGGACTCAAGATCTCTGCCAGGGAACTCACGATGAGTTGAATTGTGCAGAATGTGACTCAGACTAGTCCTTATATGTGTCTGTCAAACATGGTATTCTACAACACTGATTCATCTGACTTTGAACAAATCCTGGACTAAATTGATACCCTATTATGGGTTTATCTTTATATCTGTAATTCATCTGCACTGCTACTGCTAAGTGTTATTCATGATGGTCTCTCACTCATTGATGAAGGTCCCTGCCAAAACTTTCGAGCTTATGGTTATGGGTGTGTTTTTGATTTTCTAATCTTCTTTGCTAGTTTTGGATTAAAACAAAGGCAATAATGGTCCTGAGGTCCATATCCTAACTGTAGCCTGCCTCCCTTATTGCACATGTCTGCCAACTCGTAAGATTCCAAAATGATCTCCGAGCTCTGAGCATCAACAACTGCTTGCATACCCTTCAATAAAGCTTTCGCATCTATCTCTTCTGCCGAATGGGCCCTTGATCTACATCGCATTGCTAGCAATGAATCCCAATCCCGCCACAAGGAATTTTGATTGGTCTGATTATGGGTAACCTCATTCCTCACGAACCAGAGCCTCCACATGATAACACAAGTACAAGAAGTCAAGTATTGGTCCCACTCATCACCATGATGAAACAACTGAAGTTTCGAATTCCAAATTTTGTGAGGCAAAATAAGGTCCTTCACTTCACTCTTATGTATTTGACAATCGGAGGGGCAAGGACTCTGAACCATAAACCCGGGCAACTCTTCCAGCAAAGGGTCTTCCCAATAAGAGGGCCTCTTTGTTTGATCCCATGATCAGAGGGTTTGAAAAACCCAGTTGGAGAACCAATCAGAAGAATTGAAAATGTAGGAAAGGAAATGCAATTGCGGATCCAACCAATTCAAGTACAACAACATCTCATGGATGCAAGAGTGTTCAGAAGGGAAGGATATTCTATTCGATCATATGCCTTAGACACGTCGAGCTTAATGACCATCAATCCATGGCTACCTTTTTTTTCTTCTATAGGGCATAGAAGGCTTTTTTTAGACTAGGATGGAATTATAAAGCACTCATGGATATTTGGCAGATGGGCCCACTGGCCGAATGGATGTTTAGCCCATCATTTGGTAGACATTCATACTAAAAATCAGCTTGTTTGATGAATTTTAGCAGTTGGATTTAGTTCCCAATTTTTTTTAATCCAACTGCTAGAATCATGCCTTAAAAAGTATGAAGATCTAATGGCTAGAGATTGCCTATCAGGGTGATTTTTGGTGTGAATATCCACCAAGGGGTGGGCTAAACATCCATACAGTCAGTGGGTCAGGGTCTCTCTCTCTATCTCTATCTTAAGGCAGGCTGACGTGGCAATATGTTCCCTCACCACCAGGGACCAAGTCGCGTGGCAAAGACATATTGGGCCGGGCGGTGTTTATCGTTTTTTACTCTGATTCAGGTTTGGGCTGTTCTTTGATACCGACTTCGGTATCAAATTTTTGATGCCGAAGTCCCTCAATTTGCCACGTAGTACTCTTTCGGGCCCACTGACTCCATGAATATTTGACCCACATCTTGGTGGACCCACACACCAAAAATCAGCGTGATTGGTGATTTCTAGCAGTAGGATTTGAGCACTTTTCAGCATGGGCTTTACGAACAGGCCTATGAGTTGGGTCCAAGCCCATGATGAAAAAGTACTCAAATCCAATGGCTAGGAATCACTAATCATACTGATTTTTGGTGTGTGGGTCCACCAGGATGTGGGCCAAATATTCATGGAGTCAGTGGGCCCAAAAAAGTCTACTACGTGGCAAATTGAGGGACTTTGGCATCAAAACTTTGATACCGAGTCGGTATCATAGATTTTTCCTTCAGATTTCGCTATTAGTGCCAGACAGAAGGCCTGTTTGTTTTTTCCGGTGGACCAGAGCAGACGAAAGTCCTACTCCACGACAATTTCTGCGCTTTCAAGAAAGTCTTATGACACGAAAAGTCTGATACGTGGCTTACTATTTAGCCCCACTGATCCCATGAATACGCATTGTTGGTGGGCCTACACACCAGGAATCAACCAATTTGTGATCTCTAGAACATTTTTCGCCATGGGCTTTTTTTGAACCAATAGGCATGTTCGTACTTGAATAGAACAGGTATACATCAAGATTTGGGCCAAAGAATCTTGGTTTCGGTGGGCCCGAAAGTGTGGGCCACATGTCATTTTGAAGGAAGGATGTATAAAACATTTTCAACGGACGTCCGTATCAATGATTGGCTCTCTCTTTCTCTTTACCCACTGCTAAGATCTCCCCTACATTTAGCAGATACAGAACCCTAACTAAATTTAGGGAAAATGTTTTTGCACCGCACAAATTGTGAGAGCACCCGAGTAAAGCTTCACTGACCGCCCACAATGTGATGCACGTGACACACTTTTAGACGACACTGACCGTATGGATGTTTGACCAATACCTAGAGGGGCCTACAAACAAAAACTCAGCCTGATTGGTGATTTCAAACCTTTGGATCCTTGTACCCCAATAAATGGCCAATAATGCTCAAATTCCTACTGTTAAAATCAACACATAAAAATGACTCCAATCCAAAGCTTAGAAATCACTGATCAGACTGATTTTTGGTCCCATCTAGGGATTGGCCAAACATCCATACGGTCAGCATCCTCTAAAAGTGTGCCACATGGCTCTTATTGTGGGCGGTCATCGTGGGCGTGGGCAATCAGCAAAGTTTTTCTCCTGGACGTTGAAGGCTTAAACCTCTGTAACTATCTATAATGATCTGCTTAGAGTTTAATTATGAAAAAATGGCAATTATTGGCTTTTTTCTACCCAAATTTATTTGGGACAATCACATAAAATTAAAAAAAAATGTCAATAGAATCAACGGTTAGATTGTATGATCAAGTCAGCTTTTGGATTGCAATATCTCATTATATGGGACCAATCAAAATAGTGGATCATACGAAATCAGCTTCAAGGTCGAAGCTAAGCGGCTATGCATCTTACATGTACTTCTGACAACATTGTTTTTAAAATATCATAATTTCAAAAATAAAAAAAAATACGTAATGGGTACATGTCGGATGCAGAGCCATTGTAACGGGTACATGGTTACAACATGGGTACATCACGTTCATCGTCTTTGTTTATTTTAATTTAATAGATAAAAAACATTTTGGGATAAGACATAGATGATGATGATGATGATGATGATGATGAAGAAGAAATGGATAACAATTGTTGATCCCTTCAACTCTATTTTTATTTATTTTTTATTTTTTAAATTTGAGAATCGAGAATCTAGAATCAAGCACTATTGATTCCAATGTCGGCAAGAAACATAGTAGCTGTTAATGTACTAGGTTTCAACCTATACAGCTTCAAAATAATAAGAACAAAACAACGACAAACTGCCAAAAATTTGTCGGTAAACCTTTATTAGATAAATGGCTGAGATTAAATATAAGTACTGTCTCAAACTATTAGTTTATGCACCACTTTCATGGAACTCTTCAAGACATACTTTTTATTAAAAGGGTCGGGTTCCAGTTACCACCCTAAAATGGCAGGCTCCTGTTACAGGACACAATATGAGCCACGTGGCACACTCTTAGAGGACTCTGACTGTGAATGTTTGGCCAATCCCTAAGTAGACCTACAAACCAAAAATCAGCCTGATTAGTGATTTATAGGCGTTTGATTGGACTTATTTACAAAAAAAAAAAAACTATCCAATGCCTCGACATCACTAATCAGACTGAATTTTAGTTTGTAGGTCCGCCTAGAGATTGGCCAAACATCCATACGGTCAGAGTTCTCTAAGAATGTGCCACGTGGCTCATATTGTATCCTGTAACGGGAGATGGTAAAAAAGGACGGTCTCTCTCGAGCCTGACCCATTATTAAAATAGGGTATTGGATTGATTTTGTCAAAAAGTTTTTAAAAAAAAAAGTAGGTAGAATTAGTGTGAATAACCTAACCAATTAGTATTTAATAATATTTTTTTGGGAATTGAATTTTGTTATTTTAATATTTTTATGAGCAATTAAATATATATATATATATTTTATTATGGCAATAATGGCACCATGGATGGTCTATATACAAAGGAGAATGACACCCCCAATATGACGATGGTGCGGATGACGTCCTCCTTAAAGTGGTGCGAGTCTTGAGGATCATTAGGGACCCAAGGACGACTTAGAGACAATGGTCACCTAGGTTTGGATAAAACTTTGGTGACCGGGCCCTGTCATCGAAGGAGATGATAGGGCAGCAGATCTTGGCATGTGGAATTTGTACGGACTGACCCCCTCGGCCTCACCACACGTACAGGTGAGGCTGAGGGGGTACTCGAGTGCTTTTTGCCAAAACACTCACTTGTGTACGTGGGTGGTGAGGCCGAGGTAGTCTACCGGTACAAAATTCACGTGCCGTGATCTACTGCCCTGTCATCGAAGTTTTACTCCTAGGGATGATAGTAACACTATTTGGACGGTTGTAGAAGGGAATCATCATCATTGTCTATGCTTTATTCCAAATATTTGGGGTCGGCTACACGAGTCATGTTTTATGATGGACTCTATAAACGAATAAAAGTAATTTTTTGGTCTTCCCCACTTGATTGTGTTTAGTCAAGTAAGAATCATTAATCAGGTCTATGATAGTCAAAACACAGTCAAGGAGGCAAGACCAACAGAATGAAAACACATGGGGGTTTCACTAACATAGATGATTTATCAAGGGGGTATTGTGTAACTCTCCATCAGTATCCTTAGATCTAGGCCATTGATGCTCCTATAGGTTATAAAAAAACATGTCCTTCCAAAGAATGAAAACACGTGGGTGATTTCACTAATATAGAAGATTTATCAAGGGGGTATAGCCAAAATACGTTATTTTTTCAACGCTATCCTTGGGTCCAGGCTGTTGATGGTCCTAGAGATTACAACATGGCATAATGCACTTCCAATTGATCAAAACACATGGGATGTTTCACTAATATAGAGGATTTATCAAGGGGGTTTTGCAAAAATACCTTATGTTTTTAAACTAGAGTGTGTAGTCACATCGCTATCCTTACGTCCAGGCCATTGATAGTGGTAGAAATCATAATTAGATAATTAGACCATAGGATCCAAAAAATGCACTTCCAAAGAACGAAAACACGTCGGAGGTTTCACAAATGAGTCCGTCTAGAGCTACACCCATTTCTTACATCAGGTTCTTACACCTGGGGGTGGGGCCCACATGGAGCTCACATTGGACAATCCAACCATACATGGACCTGTTCTTGCCATGATGATCACGATCACAAAAAATTAGTTCATTTCAACATTGCCAACCATACGAAAAATTGATCCAAAATAATGGTTTAATTGGATGGTCTAGATTTTTCAAATTAAAGTCTATTTTTCATGACGTTAGGAATGCTGAATTTTTCCATAGCATGAAAAACTCATTGTGTAGTTGGATTGTCCAACGTGATCTCCATGTGGGCCCAACCCCCGGGGTGTAAGAACTGGATGTAAGAAATGGGTGTAGCTCTAGATGGACTCTTCACTAATATAGAGGATTATCAAAGGGGTATCCCAAAAATACTTTTTTATTTTTATTTTTATACTTAGGGTGTGTTCGATTGCCAATTTTCCCTAGGGAAAATCTCATTTTCTCATGAAAACTTAATTTTCCCTTGTTTGATAGCCCATTTTCAATTTGGAGATTTTTTCCGAGAAAAAGAAATTTTGCCATAAAAGCCTAGAATTCATTTCCATTCGACGTAGTTGCGTTTCCTTAAAAATCCACCATTTACTTTCTCACATAATTGAAAATTCTACATTTTCTTGGCATATATTTTCCCCGTGCAATCAAACAGCCTTATTTGATGTATTTTCTTGAGAAAAGATACTTTTCCGTGTAACCAAACACACACTTAGGCCCTGCTTGGTTCATTGCAGTGTGACTGCATTTTGCCCTCGGGTGCAAAGCGGTGAGTTGCTTTGCAGTCACTTACCGCAGTTTTTGGGCGGCACATGCTTGCATCCATTTTCTTAAAGAGTTTGCAAGGACTTGTCAACCACTTGCACACCAGCTCATTCGCACGCCCCCAACCAATCACTTTGTAATATCAAAATTGGTATTTTTGAAATTTTTTTGTAAATGCTATTTGGAGAGCCCAATTTTATTCTTCAAGAGTTAAAATGTCTTTTTACTCAAGTAGACAAAGCAAAATGTACTCCTACAAAAGCAATTTCTTTCTCGCTCCATCTTTTGTTGTCTAGCAAGAGATTTAAAAGCATTTGAAGAGGTCAGGATAAAGCAAAATGGATTATGGAAATAGCAATTCTATTATTGTTTTCATTTGCGCACTTTTTGCGGGTAGATCTTCCTTTGTGGGTCGATGGTCAAGTTCACTTGACTGTGGTTAGGGCTGTCAAAGGGCTAGGCCAGGGTAGGGTCTAAACCGACCCCTGGCCAGCCCTCACTTATAAAGGTGAAGCCCTAACCCAACCCTAGCCCTTGGAGGGTTTGAACTTGTTAGGCCCTAGCCCTACCTTCAAG
This sequence comes from Euptelea pleiosperma, assembly GCA_035048495.1. Lineage (NCBI taxonomy): Eukaryota > Viridiplantae > Streptophyta > Magnoliopsida > Ranunculales > Eupteleaceae > Euptelea > Euptelea pleiosperma. The sequence continues at coordinate 31,754,571 of CM068549.1, read as the reverse complement.
GGACTAGGGTCTAGAAGAAAAGTATTAAGAAATATAAACTTATTTGATTATGCAAAAGTTTTAGGAAATTGAGCAAATTTTTAGGGATGTGACTAATATTTTAGTCATCCAGACTAAGGTTTAAAGGAGGCCATTTTAACAGACTGGGTGCGTTACCGTTTAAACGGCCGTTAAAACGGATTGAAACGGCCAGGGGCAAAAATGAAAAAAATAGAATTTAATGGAAAAAAAATGGTGCAGAAATTCAAATTTTGAAAATTAAAAAAAAATGGAATTTAACGGATTTAACGACCGCTTTTTTCACAAAAAATTTCAGAATTAAACGACTGTTTAAACGATTTTAATGACTGTTAAAACAAAAAAATGGCCTTTTTTTAAAAATCGATAAAACGTGTTTAAACGGTTTTAACGGAAACGGGCTTGGGGCGTTACCGTTTAAACGGCCATTTTTACCACTGATAGTCCTCAAAATTCTCAAAGACCATCAAACAGTCTATACTTAGGGACGACGACGACGACGAAGACGATACTATTATATCATCATTTTCCAATAAAGAATTTAATGGCATCAAGAGAATGAGAAAAATGATAAACTTAATAAATAAATTTAATTTAATTTAGCATTAAAGAAGGTAAATATTGTCCTTTGGGCAATACTTAACATCATGTCCCCAAGGTCCAGCTGACTTTAGTCTTTCGTATTCCAACCACATGAATCTCAGAGATCGAACACTCCGAAGATGACACGCTAAAGTAAATTTTCCTAACAAAATAGCAAAAGTTAAAAAAAAATTAGGTAAGTTAATCATCTGATGATCATAACCGTGAAGTAGACAATATAATACGTAGGGCTGGCTTTATTGAGTTATACCCTAGCCCGGCCCGGCCCGGCCCTGTCCTATGGGCTTGAAATTTATAAAAAAAAATCTCATTTTAAAGGAGGCCCTTACAAGAGGGTCGAATTCGGATTGACATCGGTCTATAACCTGCCTAAGCTGCCTAGACTCAAGAAGGCAACAGGTGAAGCAGACCGACTCGGACGAAATTACCCTCTGCCATTCTTAAAAATCACAATTTCTATTGGAGGAATGCGAGCAACAAGCAGCCCTTAGTTAATGGTGTTGCATGTGCACCCAAGCTTAATCGAGAGGTGCCGTTTTCAATGTAGTTTTTATTGTCTTTTGCGGTTGCACTTGCACCTCTGCAACTCCATTAAGGGTCTGCTTGCTAGCATTCCTCTTTCTATTGGGGAGACAAAGATTGGTGGGCCAGCGTTCACCAGCTCATAAATATGGACCGTTCATTTGGTGGACTGCCTCTTAGATCCATTGCCAAAGTTTTTTCTTCACTTGGATGGTTAATTTAACTTAGGGAACGCATAGTTGCACACCCCATTTCGCTTCAGGGCAGACTCCTAGTCGGGGCACACCCCAAAAAGAGATCTCTCTCTAAAACGAGTAAAACTTGGCTTACCGGTGACTGCCAACAAAATGACCCATGTGGCACATTTTTAGAGGACACTGACCGTATGGATGTTTAGCCAATCCCTAGGTGGACCTACAAAACAAAAAATCAGCCTGATTAGGGACTTTAATCCTTTCGATCGTGTACCCCTGTTGATGGTCGATAATGCTCAAATCACCACAGTTGAAATCAAACCATGAAAATGGCTCCAATCCACCGCTTAGAAATCACTAATCAGGTTGATTTTTGGTTTGTAGGTCCATCTAAGGATTGGCCAAACATCCATGCGGTTTGTGTGCTCTAAAAATGTGCCACGTACCTCATATTGTGGTCGGTCATGACCGTCGCCGGTCAGCCAACATTTAGAGAGGTCTTTTTTGGGGTGTGCCCCGACCAGGAGTCCGCTCTGATGGGAAAGGGGGAGCATGACTTGTCTGACCACCGTGGTCAGGTGGTGGTCAGGTAGCTCACAATATAAGTCACGTGGAAATTTATTAGAGGACACTGACCGTATAGATGTTTGGCCAATCCCTAAGAGGATCTACAAACCCAAAATCAACCTGGTCAGTGATTTCTAAGCCTTAGTTGAAGTCATTTTCGTTGGTTGATTTTAATCGTAGGAATTTGAGCATTATTTACCATTATTTCCGTATAAAGATCCAACCGTTTGAAATCACTAATCAGACTGATTTTTGGTTGGAAAAAGATGTAACAAGGTATGCCTGAAATTGTTTCATTTGTGGAAGCGGTATTTTTGGTAGTCACCGCTGCCATCTGGGCCCACTGACCACATGGATGTTTATCCCACCCCTTGGTGGATATACGGACCAAAAATCACCTTGATTGGTAATTTATAACCATTAGATTTTACAACTTTTTAGCACTTTTTAAAGCGTTCTTATAGCCGTTGAATGAAATCTTTCTTTGAGTACTAAAACCAACGGCTAAAAATCATTAAACAAGCTGATTTTTTGTATGAATGTCTATTAAGGGGTGGGCTAAACATCCATGCGGTCAGTGGGCCCAGATGGCAGTGGTGACTACCAAAAATGCCGCTTCCGCAAATGAAAAGATCTCGGGTATACCTTGTTACATCACGACCCTTTTTGTTCTGTGGGTCCACTTACAGATTGGTCAAAGTCAAACATCTATACGGTCAGTGTCATCTAATAAATTGCCACGTGGCTTATATTGCGGGTGGTCAGGCAAGTCTTGGGGTTGTGCAAATAAGCGCTCCCTTTAACTTAATCTATACGTCCTAACTCCTAAGCTGAGTCCCGACCCAGATATCCAACATTTGAACTTGATTGTACGTTTTGAACCATCCGATAGTCTGTCTGACTACTTCTAAACCAAAAGATTATTTAATGATCAAATGAGTAGATGGGATTCAGAGGATGGGATCAGTCGAGGAAGAGAGAAGAATTAGGGGCAATTTCGAAAATAAAAAGACAAAGGTGGGCATTTGGTGAAGAGCTGTCATTCCAAGTTTTTAATAAAAAAATACAGACAAGAGAGTGGGGGGAAAAAGAAGAGAGGGCGGCTGAAGTGGTGAACTGTAAAAAGAAGAGGAGGGGGAAGAGGGCTGGCAGTCTGGCGACTCTGGCCTGGTTACTTTAAAGAAAAGAAAATCTAATAATAAAGTTTTGCTAGAAAGGTGGTGGTGGTGGTGGTAGTGTTGTTGGCCATGAGGGGTGTTTATGAGTTTTTTGTCAAGTGCGTGTGAGGGGGGCAACAAACCAACATTGGTCCGTTGTTTTCGAGAGAGATAGAGAGAGAGAGAGAGATAGAGGAGTTTTAGCAGCAAAGCCAAGAAGGGGTTTGGGTTTCAAGCAAGGAGACATGCCCAGATCCAACCCAACATCAGTTCTCCTCTTCACTTCTCTCACTTTACCAAATCCCAAAGGTCTCTCTCTCTCTCTCTCTCTTCTCTGAGCTCTCTTTTATTTCTTTATTATTGCTTACTTTTCCTTCTTCTTCTTATTCTGTTTCCTCCCTTTTTTTTTTCTTCCTTTTTTTTTTTTTTTTTTTTTTCTTTTTCTGTTATCTCTTCTTCTCTGTCTATTTTTTTGTTCTTCTTTTGTAGTTTATTTGTTGTTTTGGAGTGTATTTGAAGTTTGAGATCATGTTCGCATTGTTGTTGTTGAAGATGGGAAATGAGTTTTGGTATGGTAAGAACTAAGAAGCGCTGTTGGTTTTGGTCTTTAGTTATTTTGGGTATTTTTTTTTTGGGTTTGAGTATGTTGCATCGTTTGTTAAAATGGTGTTTCCCATTTTGTTCATTTTTTTGGCCTTTTGGGTATCTTTGGTTTTTTGGGATTCAACCATTTTTCTTTAATTCGTCTTATTATTATTATTTTTTAAAAAAATTTTCAATTTCTTTTCTTTTGGATCATCAGTGCAGTTATTATTATTATTTTTTGTATGATTAATTAGTGGGTTATTGAGTTTTCTGTTATCAAGTTGGATTACTCTTTGATTTATTTTTTGTGGGTCTTGAATAAGATTATGAAGTTTTGGTGTAGAGTTGCTGTTGGAAACTTGGAAAAATATTCTTAATTTGTTGCAAGTGGTACTTAATCCCATCATGCTTCACAAAGTCAAAGGAATCTTGTTCGACCAAGCCACCATGGGTTTGATATCGTCTGCATGTAGGGGAGAAGGTCACATCGGTGCTATCTTCTACACAACTTTGCGTTATGGTTTTGTAAATGACTATAAATTATGGAGGCACAACAATTAAGTCTGCTTAACTAAAGGAGAATACGATAGAACCACCTTTAGTGATTTTGCTAATTGAAACAAAACTCAATACAACCTTCTCCAAAGTCCACCCAATTGCCAATGTTATAGCTAAGAAAGGTTTGACTCATGCTAAGGCGAGGAAATTGTTTTTATGTTGCAATGAGTCAATGACATGTTTATATGATGGGTTTTCTCTTATCTTCTAACCTGTTTGCCTGCCCTTTTTTATGAGTTTGATTTTACCTATGAAGGTAATGAGCTGTTGCACTTCTTCTTCTAAGTCTATAGAGATCAAGGAGCCAATGATTAGATTCTAAATTGATAAGGCATCTATTTGGCTTTGTTATTGTGTTTGAAGACTTTTAAAGATGATGTTGCGATAGTAATGGGTATCTTTTATTTTTAACGTTTGATTGTTGTTAGTAGAAATTTTTAATAAGGCATTAACAATTTTGGTTAGATTATCCTAGTTGTATGTTTATTAGAGTATGGGTCAAGCTTTGGTGTTTTGAGTAGGAGAATGATGAGATTGTTTATATAACCTACTCAAGGTGATTTGCGTGGGATACACAAATTCTCACTACGTAGTCACAAGTTGAATATGTTGTCCTACCTTACTAGGGTAGCTATGCAGCTCCGTACTTCAACATGCTGAAATTCCCTTTTAACCATTATGAATGTCCTAGAGTGGGTGGGGGTGAATAGGACTAGATCATTAATTTTAAAAATTGCGCGGAAAGACAACCAGTCCAATACAATCGCATATACAAAGTAATCACCACATGATAACTTGATATGAATAGAGAGAAAGAGACAATAGGCATAAACCACAACACATAATATTTATAGTGGTTCGGTGTTCACACACCTACATCCACTGTCAACACTCTCAAAAGAGCAAGATCCACTATTCAATCAAGTGATACACTATTACAATTGAATAACTAGGGTTAGAAATCCAACTACCCAACACTCAAGAGAAGGTATTCTCTTGACACCAAGTTACGCTGTTGGCTGGCACCAATCACACCTAGTTACGCTCTAGGCAAGCTTAGTTGAGAAGTTTCTCAACTTAGCCGCATGCTCTGATGACAATATTGTAAGTGTTTATTACCGTCTATAATTCTGAATTTTGAAAACTATGGAGAGGCTAGAAGGGATTTTTCCAGCAAGAGAGAGATTGAGAATTGGAGAGGAGAGTCCAGCCCGCTCGCTCGAGCTCATATGATGGGAAATGCTGTCCGAGGTTTTGTTTGATTGTGACGTCCTTTTCCTTTTCATTCTCTTTGGTGACTTTTGGGGCTGAGAGTAGTTTCTCCACTACACAAATCATAAATGTGACAATGTTCGCTCATCTCTCTTTACGAAAAATATTGTTGATTCAACAAGGGGAAGAGGAACAACATACCTTAAGTTTGTAGACGACTACAATATTGTCATCAGGACGTGCGGTGCGCATGTAGTGGTGGGATCCATTGTTCATGTGCTATTCCTTTTTATTTTGTAGATTGGGTCCAACCTTTATTCACAAATTTTGTTGTCAAACTTGGTTTTCTCTATTCTCCTTGCAAACCATTTTTGCCTCCAACATCATCATTGGCTTTTGGATTTTAGCTATTTAATTTCAATTTAGAGGCTTGGGAAGATAAAAAGCTTGAATCTTCTGTTTGTTGTCTTTTGAGGTCCATCAATGGCATCATATGGACATAGATCAGCATGCTTATCTTTTTTTAGTTCTTCTATGTTCATGGGATTTTCCATTATCAGCTGGCAAAAGACTACATTGGGGTTTGCTGTCATTAATGACCTTGCTGCTCTTTTAGTGTACTTATCTGGTTTCTTGAAGCTAAACATTTAATCTTAACAACTAGTTAAATCAGAGCCTAACAGTTACAACGTGCAATCATGTAGCAGGTGTATATTTTGTGTTTTTATCTATTTTGCCACGGGTAATGATCAAGAATGACACTCTATCAACATGATTCAGCTCACAAGACAAGTCATTCCTTTTTGGAGAATTCTTTGCATTTTGATGCGAGACATCAAAATGAAAGGGGGCTTTAGTGACGTTTTTTTCGCATACCCCGTACTTCAACCATTTTGGTATTTTGTAGTCTGGTTCATCTGGAGGTATTTTGACAAATAAACAATTATCTTTTTTTTATTGATCAAATAAATAAAAAACAATTATCTTCAGATTCAAATAGTGGATAGCTGCTCCACTCTTGGAGGTTTCTGTAGTTAGAAGGGGTACATTTGGCATTTACCTGTCGGTTTTAAACTTCTTAGAGTGGAGCAATCCGGTTTGCTTCTTCAATTTCTTCTTTCAGCTTCTTTTGTGGACAAAGTTTTTCTGTTCTCCAACACTTTGGTACTCTAGTTCCAATATTGCAAATAATTTGCTGTTTTCTGTTCAATTTGATAGAACCCATTCGGCTACAACTTATTTGGTGTTGGATTTCCTTTGAGCAGGCACTTCGGGGGCAAGCAAGTGGTCTTCGAAAACATTGTGGAGGGATTAGATGATTTTGCATCCTAACTTGGAGACAATGAAAGCAAGAAAAGTCTAGAAGAATTCGAAACATATCCCAGAAAGAGTGATCAAAGTTCCATCCATTCAATTTCCCCTTGTGTTGTTAATTGACATCCATTGTGGTGGAATTCGACTGGATCACAAATTCCCCAATCTTCTCTATCCAAGAGTCTAAGCTTGAACATGGAATCTCCACGTCAACATTGTCATAATGTGAAACAATTAGGTCTTCAATTGCAAGACCAGGATTCGTCCTCAACTCAATCAACTGGGCAATCTCACCATGAATTGGCTACTATGGGGGGAGGCAGCCCTCATGGGCAATCTGGTATGGTTGTTCTTAATTTTATGGTAACAAGAGTTATTCTAGTTATATTCTCTTTTCTAATTTTTGTAATTGCAAGTTTTGGCATGTATTATCTTGGTCCTTTTTCTTTTACTTGTCAAAAAATAAAAAAGAAGAAGAAAATTTTTCCTTGAACAACTTCAAACCTGCAAGAAGTGCTGTTGCCTTTGCTTTCCCAATCTGACCAGAATGTTCTGAGTAGTGAGTAAACATCCTTTGTTATTCTAAATATCCCCAAATACCTATTTGGCCGGGGTTACCAAGGAGAACTGTCAAAATTTAACTTTACGGAACGCACCTCCGGATCTGTCCATCTACGTTCCACAATCGTTTTTGAGGCTTTACTCTACACGATCAGTTCTCAAATGACCTCAAACTCTGTTATCTGGTAATGTTGAAATTTCTTCAGATTAAAGGTCCACCTAATCAACTTGAGTTTGATTTTACATAGAGAAAAAGTGGATTTTACCTGTGAAAGATTCTCCTATTTCGCACCTTCCATACCCGCCAACATAAAGTAAAGGTGAAAGTCTTCCAAAGGATCTTCCCAATGTTGCTGCAAAACCTGGGTTGACTAGTCATTCACGAAACCCAACAACTTATATGGGGACATGACTTAATCCAAAGAGCTCAAGAAAGAATGGCAACATCTTCCCACCACTTTGCAGATCAAAAGGTGGACGATATCCTCGTCCTTGCATACAGTGCATTCATTGTGGGCTTTACTTGTTATAGATTGCTTGTTTGCTTGATTGTCATTGTCGGCCCATTCTGAGTTGAGCTCATTACAATTCCTTTAGCTTATGGAATTCTATTGACGTATTCTCGTTTGTGTTTACATATTATTGCATTTGGTGCTTTGTTGGAACCTTCTTTTCCTTAGATTATCTGCTACGGAAAATGTCCCAAACAACCATGTTTGATTTTATTCATTAAACTTTGCGGTTGAAACCTTCTGTACCTGTTATTCACTGGAACATATTAAGAAACCTATCTTAAGCCTAAGCCACATATAGCAAAGGCTCGAAAGTTTGTTTTTCATCTGCCATGTAATTTGCTTTGTTATATGGGTATGTAGAGTTCCACCTGTACTCTGGAGAACAGTTTTGGTCTGCCATGTAGATTTTTTTTCTGTTCTGTTGATATTTATGACCATCTCATGAAGGTCTGCTGTAAGCATTGCTGGTGCTCCCATAAAGACCAGTCGCTAATTTAATGGGTCCAAGGCAATTTTAACCATTGAAATTGAGAATGAGCTCGGCCCTCTTGACTGAGTTCAACTTAGGATACTGTAAGTAGGACTTCAGAACTTTCTGTGTATAGTTTATTTAGCCATCAGAACCAAAACCCATTTTTCTATCTATTTTGCCTCGTAAATGGCAAAAAGACCAAAATGGACTGAAAGATTGCAGTTTAATACATAAGAAATCAAATATTATGTTTCCCATGCTGAGTTTGGAAGCAGTGTTAATGGTAACCTTTAACTTCCAGGAGTTTAATTTATTTAATGTAGTGTTTATGTGTCTCATGATTATTTTTATTGTTAAGTAGGCAGAGTCATGCTTAACCTTCTTGCAGATGGGGGATCTTGATCTCTGATAGTACCTTGGGTTCTTGTTGGTTTGCTGTCATTATTGTCATGTCACAATAAATGTCCTTCACATTATCAGGTAAATTTGTATGGCTTACATTTTCAATGGAAGAATTTGGTCTCTTCCTGAGCCAGATCACAAGTAATAATGTTGCCAACCAAGTTCTGCTTTTACCTTCTCAAAAGCACCTCTCTTTCAGTTAATGGAACAAATTCATAGAAATGGACTGTTTATTTTTTTCTTTCAATAGTCTCGGTTTCAGTTGTTCACCATGGAGATTTGATTGACCAAGAAAGGAGATCATCTCCATGAGCGGATGGGGGAAGTTTAAAATATCCTGATATTCATAAACAAGCTGGGTGGAAATATTAATCATTACCCTCCATCTCGAGGAAAAGTCTTAAAATCCACATTCTTTGTTGGGTGTTCGTAGTCCTATTGTTTTTTTCTTCTAAGTCTGGTTATTCACGTCATTTCTCCTCTTTTACTTGTACTTTGTTTCCATTAAAAGCACTTAACATACTAGAGTATTTTTTTCTCGCCCAAAGTACTTTCCAGCCTGGTGTTCTTCACAAGTATAACAAAACATCTGGGATTCTTCTCAAAGCAACGAGGTTTATTGCATATTCTGTGTTACAAGGCTAGCACCAATGCACCATATCTAATTTGGGTTTTCTTCATCCACTTACTCAGGATATGATGAAACATATGGGAGGAGAGCGGAAGGTTACATGAAATCAGTTTTATCACTGGGAACTCCGGATTTTGTCTTCCCTTCTTCACAACTGGATTATGCCCAGTCAGTGGTAAGTTTATACCATGCATTGCTGGGTGGTTGTGAGTGTGTGAATCTAATGTTTCTTGTTACCCCATTTCAGGCTCGCATTCCTTATCCTTATGTTGATCCATACTATGGTGCATTATTGGCTGCTTATGGACCACAAGCCATTGTAAGTACCATGAAATATCTTGTCTTTCTTTAATTGGTTACTTAGCTAACCTTACTGCAAATTTCGTTTCAGCTACTAGAGATTGGTGGGAATTATAATTTGAGTTGTTAAATTCTTACATTATCCAGTTTGTGTTGGTGGAGGTTGCTTCTTAAACACATGCATTCAATGTAATCCTGAAGTCCTTTGAGGAAATACCCCCTAAAGTGCGAAGTTTTCTTCTTCCGCCCTCCCCAATTGTGCTGTCTTTATCTCTGTTCTCTCATGAATCCCCTTACACAATGTGAAATATATTTTGCACCATTCAGTCACCCCTTGCATAAAATGAGTAATACATTCTGCACCATTAATTTACGAATGGTTGATTATAATCAGCCATTTTATTAGCTTGACTTCCTTTTTCTATCTTGTGCTTTTACTTAGCTTTGCTATTTTGTGATATGGGATTTTCTTTTTTGGTCCTTCTGTTATAAACTTATAATTTCTTTTTGCTGGGAAATATATACTCAAATTTCTAAGTTTGAGTTAATCTTTTATCCAACACAAAAGTCTCCTGTGTTAAAAGGATCTGTTTCTGTGTTCCAGATATGCTCTATTTTATCTTTTTAAAATTTCACTTTTTCTCAATTAGTTCTTTTTTTCCCTTTCCTATTATTGTTTTGCTTGATGGTAGAGAGGATCAATTAGGGGATACTTTGTTTTCCTTGGTGTAAAGGCGTTAATCTTAGTTAGTGCTTGTATAGTTTCAGCTTGGCTGCTTCCCATTAGCTATTTTTGTACTTGAGTTTCTCTGTACATCAGGTTCACTCCCATTTTCCTCTTCTTATTAATACATACTTCCCATTACTTGTAAAATAAGATAGAAATAAATAAAAAATAGCATTCCTGAGCACGAGCGCCAAGTATGAAGTGGGGCTAATGGGGCTATTGCAACCACTTGTGTGCTATCTGGTGTCTATATAGAGGGTCAGACAGATTTTAGTGGATCGTGATCATGCAGCTAAAGGTGATATGGGGTACTACCACCAGACAACACTATACCTCATCTTCGTGGTGTGGGCCAAATTGTACATATTTTTACTTAGGGAATCTAAGAGTAGCAGATACCATTCAATTCTATCTAGAATAACTATAGCGGGGATGAGGATGTTGAGATGTCTGATAAGACGAGGGAAGACAACAAGAATTGAGCACATCTGAGGGAATCTGGGATTGGGAGTAGCTCAATAGGGGATAAAATAAAGAGAAGTTGATAGAAATGGTTTTGGTGTATACCATGGTTTAAAATCTCGTTTCGTAGGAATGTCTCGGTCAAGTGAAAAACTGTTGACAACCACTTTACTCTAAAAGCTTAAGCTATTAGAGGGAGGCGTAACAACATATATCAAAGGGTCTACGGGTCTAACAGAGGCAGAGTGCTGGCCACACTGCCAAACAACACACTCCAACAACAAAAATCAAGACAAACTCCAAAATGAAACAAACATTTGCGAGATATTGAAAACTCATGAAATCATATTTTTACTCAAATTTTTTTGTATCGGAATGTCTCGGCAAAACAAACCAAAACATGCATGGTTCTCTTAAATTCCGTAATGTTTCGTACGAAACATTACGAAATTTTAAACCATGGTGTATACAACGAAGACCCATATCAGAACCAGTTAAGAGTGCCTTGGTGCGGGTAGAAGGCTCTAATGGGTAAGAGGAAGGTTGGAAATGATGTGGATTGAGGTAGTAAAAAAAGACTGGAGTGATGTAGTAAGAAAGGATTTGAAGACACATGCCTTTGACAGAAGACATAGCTCTTAATAGTCGAGTGGCGAAATAGGATTAATGTTGCCGGCTCCAGATAGTTGGGATAAGGTGTATGAAGACTGATTAATGTAGTAAAAGCACAATAGCCAAGCACAACTGTTTCTGCTTCCCCGCTCCCCACAACTGCTGCCACCCACACACGCACAAAAAGAATAGAAGAAAGTGTTTGCAGCAAGCTTCTCACCTCATTGCTAGTACCATGTTTAGTTTCACGGTACTGAAAATCCGCTTTCTACTGGGATATGCAATAAATAAATAGTATATAGTCTACACTGGTTTCAGAAAGTTCGTCAAAGAAAGCTTAGAAGTCTCTTATTGATTTAATTTGTGTACTTTTGTTTGGCATCTACAATTTTTTTTAGTCTTTGGTTTTCCACTCTACATCAAGTTGCGATGCTTCAATATTCCTCAAGTCTATTTCTTTTTAGGTCTAGACTAATATCACCGTTTGCAGCGTCCGAGCAGATCTTGGTTTCTGCAGTTAATAATCAGTAAACAGGCTTATAAAAAAATGCAATAATAGTATGTAGTCTGGTCAGATTCTTCAAAGTTATAAAGAAGTTCCATTAAGTATTCTTAAGTTTGTTTACTTCTTTGGGCATCTACTTTTTCTTATTTCATTATCAGATCTAGCACAACTTGTGATGCTTTGAATTTTTGGATTCACATTCAAGTATAGACCATTTCTCTCCAGGTATCACTTTCTGAAGCATCTGTGCATGTTGATTATAATGCAAGGGGATGATGTTTTATGTTTAATAAGTAGGGAAGGCATCCTATTGATTGCTAACTCCCCATGATAAATGGTCTTGTGGGTATCTATGTTGTTTAAACCATGTTAACATAAACAATTAAAAGGTATATTGCTTACACCATAATGCTCAAACACCATGGGCCCTGGGCTCCACAGTCTGGAGTCAGTGGACATTTTTAGTAGTTTGAAAGTGAAAAAATGGAGGTGGTCAATGGCACAAACTAATAGTATCTTTCTCATGATATGGATTCTGATTTACTTTGACATGCAATGGAATTTCATTTACTTTTAAGTGCTTTACTACACAAGGATGCCTTCACTTTCTTATTGCTTCTGTTGGTATCTTTTGTGATGTATATATTATTGAAATTTAACCAGATTCATCCACAAATGGTGGGTATGGCACCTGCGCGAGTCCCACTGCCTCTTGATCCTGCAGAAGATGAACCTATCTATGTCAATGCAAAACAATACCGCGGGATCCTGAGACGGAGACAGTCCCGTGCGAAGCTTGAGGCTCAAAACAGACTTGCCAAAGCTCGAAAGGTATGTTTATTTTTACCCTGCACTGTCTACAACATTGACATTTATTTGGACTCCTTACTCCTAAGTAGCCCTGCTTATGATTATTTATAGCCATATCTTCACGAGTCTCGACATCTTCACGCATTGAGGAGGGTGAGGGGATCTGGGGGACGCTTTGTCAACACGAAGAAGGTGCAGCATTCCAAGCCTACCCTCTCTGCTGATGGCCAAAATGCCTCAGAGGTGGCTTTGCTACAGCTGGGTGGAAATCTATTGGAATCCGAAGTTCAATCAGAAACCGGTGATGCGGGTGCTTCCACCAGGTCCTGCTCCGACGTCACTAGTGCCTCCAATAGTGATGATATGTTCCGGCAACCGGATCTCAGGTTCTCAGTTTACCCTCCCCACATCGGTGGAACCTTGCAAGCTGGAGGCAGCATTATGCGTAATGGGTCCCAGCACCATGTTCATGTCATCTGATGAGAGATGGGAGGACGATCATGTCAGCGGTTCAGTTTTGGTACATGCTCGACGACGATGACCATCTGATTGACAACACTTGTTTCATCCATCAGATTGGAGAACTGCTGTCTGATGTTCTCTTTGGCAATTCATCCTTGGCTTTGTTACTTACTTTTCATGGTGGCTAACTTGTTAGAACAGAGAACAGACTTGGAGGTATTCTAGTAAATTTACCAGTAACTGCTTTCCTCTTTCTTACATTTCATGTTTAAAAAGAGGTTCTGTTGACAAGTTCTATATATTATGGTCCAAGATTTTAGCAGTAATATCACTTGCACCAGTTGCAGATTAATCTGTGTTTTGTTTGATACTAGTAAATGGCCTGTGCCCATGGCACTCTGGGAAAAAAACATTTGCAAAAATTGGGTGGCTCCGGCACTCAAACGGTATAACGTACTGGGGGCGTTACTGTTTTTTCCGTTATAACGGATTGTAATGCACAGGGGCAAAAATGAAAAGTAATAGAAATAAAGTTGCTAAAATTCAAAATTGAAAAATTGAATTTCAAATTTTCAATAAAATTTGTAACGAAAAATAACTGAAATAACGGATGTTATTTAACACGATTTTTTTCAAAAAAGAACGGTAATTTTTATTATAATGAAAAAATAACGGAAAATAAACATTAAAATGGTACATAACATAATAGGGGAGGTCCAATCCGTGCTACGCCATCTACCATGCCTATTGACCCCTTTTATTGTTGGCACATATTTGGTGGACGTACACCAAATCCTTGCCTGTGTAGGGAAGTTTCAGATTTTAACGAAAATCATAACCTGAGACGAATAAATAAGGGGGATTGAGTGGCTGAAATCTAACCGTCCAGATTAGATAGATAGATTTGATCTCAATCACTCTTTATCTTATGAAGCCGGATAAGATAAGAGATGAGACAATTTCTCTGTTTTGTTATATAGATTTTTTATGACTTTTAGTTGTGATCAGAGTCAGAGATGCCTAGCAAGTATGAAGGGTCTCCAGTATTAATAGTCGATACATGAGTAATTCGATCAGACGGTAAAAAGGTTTATAGCGGACCCTTGTATTACGACGTAACCTATAATGACGTAACGGGTAGCTAGCATTATCATTATAAAAGGTTAAATAATGGTCAATTTTTTTTTAATTCATTTCTCAGCTTAAAGAATATAACAGTTACCGGCTATCGGCCGGCCATTTTTCAATAAGATATATTATAATGTATTTAGCATTAAATACCAAGATGGGGCTGGAGTGTCAACGGAGTTTTTTTTTAAGGGTCGGGCTCCGTCGACAGCCCTAAAATGATAGGATTCTGTACATGACACAAATATGTGACACATGGCACACTCTTAAGAGGACTCTGACCGTATGGATGTTTGGTCAATGCCTAGGTGGATCTACAAACCACAATTCAGCCTGATTAATGATTTCTAGGCGTTGGATCTTTGTACCTTAAATACTGCTATAATTCCCACAGTTGAGATCAACCTATGAAAATAAGTCGAAATCAACGTCTAGAAATCACTAATCAGGCTGAATTTTGGGTTGTAAGTCCACCTATGGGTTGGCCAAACATCCATACAGTCAGAGTCCCCCAAGAGCGTGCCACGTGGCATATATTGTGTCCTGTACAGAATCCTGTTATTTTAGGCCTGTCAACGGAGCCTGACCCTTTTTTTAAACCATCATGTTAACGTGCATAACTGCATTGTTACGGCTGTTATGACAGAAATAACATCTATTATTTTGGAATAAAAAAATGTTATTTAATTGTTATCGAGGTTCTTTTGAAAAAATAATAAAATTATCATATTCAGATTCTTTTTCGTTCACGCAAAGATTCCAATCGGGAAAAGTTTGAGTTTAATTCGGTTTTGGGATAAAAAAAATTCGGTCATTATTGAAATGCTATATTTCGTTTAGCCTTAAAAGGCTTGATTTCTATCAATTTTTTCATTTTATGTGGACATTTAATACGTTTTAATTTTAAAAAAGTGCAAAATTTGTGGATTAAACGTGAATAATGTGTTTTATTCGTAGTTAAAATTCACGATTTTTTTTTTCTGATTTTTTATTTTATATGGCCGTATTAATTTGGGTATTAAACGCGTATAATACGTTATAATGACCATTATAATGGACATAACGGTGACGTTAACTATCACATTGAATGGTTAAGGTCATTCTATAAAAGCGAAAATTGGGGGAATTCAATTCCTTTGCGTTCAGGAATAACGCACGTACAATGTATTATATTTATTGAAAAGAGGACACGAAGAAGCTAGCCTAGTACGGGCAATATGGGGCGTTCCGTGTTCATAATGTGATCGATGGTGGGACCCATCGTCTTATGGGTCCCACGACCTAATAAAGACACAAAACTGACCTGATTGCTGTTTGGATGAGCTAAACCATCAGATCTGTTGACTTTCCTATATTTTTATTGGTCCGTGATCTTAAATAGGGAGTATAGTTCGAATGGACATGGACTCATACAAAGTTTGATGAGACCACTCTCCAAAATGCCACTTGGCCCACACTTTCAGGAGCACTGACCCCAAGAATATTTGGCCCACCCATTGGTGGATCCACACACCAAAATCAGCCTGATTAGTAATTTCTAGCCGTTGATTTGATATTTTTTGTTCATGGGCTTCTTGAACCGGCCTATAGATAATTTTAAAGCCCACGGTTCCAACTGTCCACACTTTCAGGCGCACTGACCCCAAGAATGTTTGGCCCATCCATTGGTGGATCCACACACCAATATCAGTCTGATTGGTAATTTCTAGCCGTTGAATTGAGATTTTTTGTTCATGGACTTCTTGAACTGGCCTGTAGACAATTTTAAAGCCCACCGTGCAAAAAAGCTCAAATCCAACAGCTATAAATCATCGATCAGGATGATTTTTTGAGGTGTAGGTCCACCAAGTGGCGGGCCAAATATTTTTGGGTCAGTGGGCCAAGTGACATTTTAGGGAAGAGTCATAAAATATACCCGCTCTGTTGCGGACATAAGAATAGGAAAAAGTAGGAGAGTCAACAGATCTGATGGTTTAGCTCATTCAATCAAGTCAGTTTTGTGTCTTTGTTAAGTCGTGGGACCTATAAGATGGTGGGCCTCATCCTCCAACACAGTATGAACACTTAACAGCCCATATTGCCCGTCTTCTTGTCCCATATTTTCAATAAATACAATACCTTCTTGTACGTTCGTTATTCCCAAACGCAAAAGGAATTGAATTCCCCCAAATTTTCGCTTTCACTTTCTTCTTCACTGTGAGAGAGTGAGAGAGATGGTATCGTATATGGGTGTGTTGTTGTACGGAGTGGGAGGGATAGTGGTGGCGGGGGTGGCGTTGCTGGTGGCGTTTCAGGAGAAGTTAGTGTACGTGCCGGTGCTGCCTGGTCTCACCAAGTCCTACCCAATAACGCCCGCTCGTCTCCGTCTTAATTACGAGGACGTCTGGTTGAGATCTTCTGATGGAATTCGTCTTCATGCCTGGTTCATCAAGCTCTTCCCTGATTGCAGAGGTAAGTATCCTCAATCTCTTCCGATCCGAATATCCGATCCATCTATAACGTTGGTTTGAATTCTCAGTTTTCAATTTGCGTCATTTTCTTCAAATTTTCTGTTTTTGTCAGTTTGCAAGGAGGAATTGAAGGTAGGGTTAGGTTTGAAGCTTTGAATTGCTTGTTTATGGTTTTTTTTTCCTTTTAATTATTTGGAGGGATTGGAGTTAGGGTTATTGAATATCGATTTCTAATTTCTTTCGCTTGAACATGGATTCCTGAAACATAAACAGTGCATTTTTATGCTTATGATAAGAGTTCGCTTAATTCTTCTGGATTACACAGTTCTGATTTGGCTAAGTTGATAAGATTGAAATTTTAGTTGGACCGGATTTTATAGAATTAGTGTAGCTAAGATGACAATGATGCTGAGATGGATGAGCGTCAAGACTAAGAAACGTAAAATCAGGAATGGGCGTATATGAGGGAATCTAGGAGTAGCCAGAATAGTTTATGAAATAAAGGAGAGTCGATTTAGATGGTTTGTTCACTAGCAATGTAGATAATTGATAGGACTGGTGAGAAGGAGTGTTCGCTGCAGGTTGAAGGATCTAAGTGGACAAGGGAAAGGTCAAAATGGACACTGATCGAGGTAGTGAGAAACGATTTCAAGAGTATGCTTTGATAGAAGATATGGACCTAGATAGAGTGAAATGAAGGAATAAGATTTGTGTAGCCAACCCCAAATAGTTTGGACAAGGTTCCAATGATAATGAGGTTCCAACGATGATGATGATTACTAAGTTATACACTTTTAGATGATTACTCTCTCTTTTGTTCTGTCAAACCTTCTGACCTATTCGTATTGTAAGAATAAACTGAAACTTGGTCTAAGCTTGCACCTTTGCTATGGGTGACTATTGAGGGCCTTATGCATGTTGTATGATTATTTTGCTTGCATATATTCTTTTCCTTGGATGCTATGCTCCGTCCTATTTTGTCGGTGGCTGTTCTTGCTGTGCTCGCATCTCATATATAATCACGATTTTCATTTTAATGGTTTGTCATATTAGACTATTGGGATTTAGGGTACCTGACAAAGCTGTAACAGTGGTGGTGGTGGTGTATTGCAGGTCCAACAATTCTGTTTTTCCAAGAAAATGCTGGCAGTATCCTAATGGTTCTGTTTTTTTACGGACGTGTCTAGTGTTATGTTGAATGTTTGTTACCATGTGTTTGAATGCATTCAGTTTCTTTTGAAAGGCCTTCACTGTTACTCTGTAGATATTGCCCACCGTCTTGAAATGGTTCGCATAATGTTGCAGAGATTGCAATGCAATGTATTTATGCTTTCTTACAGAGGGTACACATCTGATCTCATATTTGAAGGTTTCTAGTGGTTGTGTGATGTTATTGGCAGTTGGTGCCCTATTCATTCATGCAGCTCATTTAACTGAACGGGCAGCAATGTTTATTTATAAACAGATATGGAGCAAGTGATGGCTTCCCTTCTCAACATGGCATTACAAGGGATGCTCAGGTTCGTTCTCATTCTTGTTAAACTTTCATTCATTCGACTTCGACCTTTTAGGTTTAAATTTGAATTAAGAGTTTGATTGGTCTTTTATATTTTATTTGGTCAGGCCGCATTGGATCATCTGACTCGGAGAACTGACATCGACACATCTAGAATAGTTGTTTTTGGAAGGTCACTTGGGGGTGCAGTTGGAGCAGTGCTTACCAAAAACAATCCTGATAAGGTATTTTTATAGTAAATGTTCTCAATATATTGTTTTCTTCTTTTTTAGTAAATAATGAGCCCTTCTTTTTCAAGTTACCACCATACATGAGGTGTTAAACATGTTAAATTTTGCGCCGGACTTAAATGAGCTGTAAATCACATTATAAGGGATGACCAAAGCTTTCCCAAAACTCTTATGAAAGTCGGTGCAACTTGAATCATCATTGCGAATTCAGACCTCATTGAACTTCGTTTACACAGGATGAATCAGCCTATAAAAAGTACGACTTGGATACGTATCAGTTCAGTTTGGTTTATACCCTTGTATGATCTGACTACCGTATTGCACAATGATTGAGGGAAAAAAAATCATTGTTATGCAAAGAATGGTTGGAAAAATAGAAAGGCAATTTTTTTTTTTCCAATCGATAGAAAGACTAAAACGCTGACCATTGTTACTTTAGGGTAAACCTAGGTAAAACCTCCTGTGAGGATTTGTGCAGAAACACCACATGAGTTCTCGAAAGAATAAAGATCTAAAGTGAAACTTTCATTCATTAATTCAAAATTATTCTCTATGATAATGTTCTCTTAACAATTAATTATAAGAAAATGGAATCCTTTAAACTAACATCAGGACTAAGAAACAAGTCTTGGCCATCTTCTGCTATAACTTCAAGCTAGCTCTAATAATGACTAGAATGGACCTAAATGTCACCAGTGACTACCTATGTAACAAAGACATGGACATGTGGGTCGGTTTCCGACACTGATACGGAGTGTCAGACACGCTTACCAAAATCCGATACGTAGACACGCCTGTACAGTTCATTGCTTATGCTGTAAGATATATCTTTTAAATACTTTACTCCATGTAAAGTATACGATATGGAATCAATGTATTTAGATTTAGCTGGTATACATTAAAATCACATAAGCCACATATAAATAATAGCTGAAAACAAAATATTTGAATAAATTGAGATTTGTTTGAAAAGGTGTGTCGGACAATGAATACAACAAGATGTCCAACACGGCAAATTCGTACAAAACCAAGTGTCCTTGTTAAGAGTATAACTGAACTTTTATCACTCTTCTCTGCGGCTTAAAATGATAGTCTTGCCAAAGAGCTTCCAATGCTTCTGATAGATCATTGACTAGATGTTTGGATAGATTGATTTGGCCTCTAAAAGAGGACAATATCATAATCCTAATGGCCTTTGTCATCCTATCATATTGTTGATTACATTTTTTTTACTTAGTGCTTCACCTGCATTCTAAACTTCCCACATTCATTCTCTATGGATGAAATATTTCTTCAACTGATTAAAGCTTGTAGCAATAAAGGTTAGTCCAAAGTGTGGACCAGTTGTATCCAAGAAACTGGAGAGATCCCTTTCTTTTAGTAGGAGTTGATGGCATTTGTGAAACATGAAGTTGCCTCATTAAGTAAACTCTTGGCTGAGGGAGAAAGCAATGAGGATAGGGTTCAAAAGGATGAAAATCCGTGGAGGGTTGCGAACCTTCAAAAGGGAAAACTTGTGAAAGGATGAACAAAACTATAGTGAATTGAAGATAAATAGAATCAGTTTCTGAATGGGTCGATAAATCCATGGTTGCCTTGTCAGTAAGCAACTGGGGACTGCAATCTCATTACGAAAGTGCAATGACCATAAGGGTGCGTTTACTGGATCAGCTGCATAAGGTCAAACAGAGATGGTGCAGAAATGCATGAGTATTGGTTCATAAACATGAATCTGTTCTCCAGGCAAATGGATCAATGGGAATGGATGTATGTATATTGAGTTCAATGTGTGGTCGAAATTATGTGCTAATAACACTTTTTTCGCACTCACCAGGACAAGCTTCCTCAGTTACAGTGGAATGTTGCTTTGCTTTCGTGGAGTTTCCAAAAGTTCTATAAAGTTCTTTATGTCTTCTCCTTTCAATTTGTTTCCTCCTAAGTAACAAGGACACGGCACTTGTAGGATTTTTTTTGTGTCGACATGTCGACACATGGATACATGTCCCGACATACATCCGGACACATATGGCCGTGTCACCCTTTATTTTAATAATTCTTTTCTGGAACAATTGGACCAATATAAACATGATTTCAAAACAGGGTGGTTGTGTTCCATCCTCCATATGATACTATTTTTATGTTCTTAAACACTGCCATACTTGTTTGATAGTTTCCCGTTATAATCCTACTTTTATTTATTATGTGACTGGATAGCTTTATGGCATATGAAAATGCCTTCTTTTACTTTTCATATATTTCTTTCCTAATTTTTATTTTAAAGAAAAAACTCCCTAGTTTAAATATAACTAAATACTATATTGTAATATGTGCAGATGTGTCCGCATTTTTGGGTTTCTTAAAGGTGCTGTCAGAGACCTCGTATCTGTGTCGTACACTGACGCATGTGTCTGTGTCATTGTTACATATTTTTATCATTTGATTTATCGTGTACATATCATTTTCAATCATTCCAGTCTCTGGGAACAGTCATTGATCTATGCAATTGCTGTAGCTGCTGTCCAAACTATGATTTCTTTTGCTAGTCAGCGACAATCTGTAGCATTGTCTATGATACTTATCATTGAATGCAAAGAGATTTAAAAGATGCTCAACATGTGCATTTCTGTCTTCATTTCCGAAACTCATCTCTCTTGTCCTGAGTTGCAGGTAGCTGCTCTGATGTTAGAGAATACTTTCACATCTATCCTAGACATGGCTGGAGTTTTACTACCCTTCCTAAAGTGGTTCATTGGAGGCAGTGGTTCTAAAGGTCCCAGGGTTCTCAATTGTTTTGTACGTTCTCCATGGAGTACAATTGATATTATTGGCCAGGTGAAGCTGCATATTACAGAGCTTTTGCTCTGCACTGCTAGATTTTCTGATTTTATGATACCTACTAACATAAATTGCACCTGCAATGCTTCTGAAAAGCTAGAGTGTTGAGTTGTTGCACTTTTTTATGCCTTTTCTTTACACTTTTTCGTCATGGGTTTCATATTTTGTCTATTGCTTTATAATTCAAACATATGTAATGCAGATCAGACAGCCGATCATATTCCTCTCTGGCTTGCAAGATGAGATGGTTCCCCCGTTCCACATGCAGATGCTCTATGCTAAAGCAGCAACACATAACAGCCGGTGCATTTTTGTCGATTTCCCAACTGGTATGCATATGGACACATGGTTAGCTGGTGGGGACCGCTATTGGAGGACGATTCAGCTGTTCTTAGAACAAAATGTCCCGGAGAACGAGGAAACTGCGCATCATGAAGAAAATGGTATATTTGAAACATCAAAGCTCCTCTTACAAGCTTAATCCTTCCCATTTGCAGGTGCATTCTACGTTTTGGAAATAAAAATCCCTGGAACCATCGAAAGCTGTTTTATGATATGAGGGAACATTTTAGATATGCTTCATGACCACCAAATTTGATTAGATGAGCATCACACCTTAGTCATATGATTTCCTCTGCTCCTCCTTGATGGTTCTGATGCTGCTTTCAGATTTGGCAACAAGGTGACGCGCAGGCATTTAAAGTCAAGCCGTGGTGTAGAAGTAGGCCACTGTGGACTCGAGATGATTTTTACCTGTTTTTGAAGTTGCAGCCGTTGAAGCTTTTAGTGAAGAGTTGTTGTGTCACAAGCCCTGTCTAGGTATTTTTGCAAAATTCTTTGTTGTTGCATAGTTTGGAAGATGCAAAAAATGTGAATCTAATTTGGATCAATACCAACCACTGTTCTACTTTGAAATACTTGCACACATATTGAATTAACTCAACATACCCCCATTGTATAAAATAAGAAAATACTGGAATTGCAAATGCATGTTGAACTGATTCACTTCTCCACACCGAGTCTTTACTTCCCATCACGTGTTCCTTCCCACCATTTGATAGCTATTGCATCAACCATCATGGTTTTGCATTCTAGGTTAGCTTTGAAGTTGAATAGCCTAATCTATTAGTTGTTAAATAGATACATCTTTGAGTCTTAACAGGTGCAGATGTTCCATCCCGATTTTACTTGATTCTGTTGTTGATTGAAGTTCAAAAGAGGTAGGAGAAGGCTTTAATAGATCAATCCACTTCTCTGGGTATTTAACATTACAGGCGTGTTTTATTGGGCTTGCATTTGCATCCTCCTAAAATTGTGCTCGTGTGGTTGGAGACTTGAGAGTTGTATTCTCTGAATAGCTTGGTTTGCACAAATGTTTAAGTCTACTGAGAATCGAGTTATCGCTTGCAAACATACACCCCCTTATGGTCCACCTGTGGTGAACAGGGTTGAGAGGTGATGGTGGGGAAAATGTAAATTGCCAATCCATACAGCATGTTGACTGCCTGACCAAATCAATGTTATGTCCGAATTTTTGTGTGGGATCGGTGTTTTCAGGTATTTGGAAGATGTGCTAGATAGAGTGGAATGGTAGAACGAGATTGGGTAGCAACTGCAAACAGTTACGAGAAGGCTGTGAGGATGAAAGTTTTATAGTGATCCAAATTGTAGCTACAGACCAAAAGCTTAAGATTATAAAACAATGCTTTCTGGGGTAATGACTAATGATCAAGGAGAGGGGAGTTGATGGCCCAAACTGTTGTTGGCAACCACATTGTAGTTTTGGGCCTCATTGTATTCTTAGTTTCAGTACATGGTATAGCACAGAAGCCTTTTTTTCCATGGACACTGTTGTCATATCATGGGTGGTACTTAAGTATAATGCCACCTCCATGTCAGCCTGGATTTGGGAATAATGACATCATGCGTTCTTTTGACGTACAACTACCCCCTTCAAAAGTGCCACCTGTCACACTTTTGGAATTACAGATCGAGTAAAACTTGTGTCACAAGATGTGACGGAAGCCGGTCACATCACTCAATACGAGCCACGTGGCACATGATCAGAGGGCACTGACCGTATGGATGTTTGGCCAGTCCCTCGGTGGACCTACAAACCAAAAATCAGCCTGATTAGTGATTTTCAACCTTTGGATTTTTGCACTTGAATAACGCTCAATAATGTTCAAATTCCTACCATTAAAATCAACCCATGAAAATAACTTCAATCGAATCGGTTAGAAATCACTAATCAAGCTGATTTTTTTTTGTACCGGTCCACCTAGGGACTGGCCAAACATCCATACGGTTATCGTCCTATAATAGCATGCCATGTGGCTCGTATTGAGTGCTGTGACCTGCTTCCTTCACAACATCTTGTGACACAATTTTTACTCTTACAGATCCATGCATGTTTGGTCCACTTCTTGGAGGACGGACCTACACAAAAAAATCAGCTTAATTGGTGATTTCTAGCGTCGGATTTAAGCATTTTAATAAGATGGTTTCTAGCCGTTGGATTCTGAGGTTTTTTTTGGGGTGCTAAATTTTAACTGTTAATGATAACTAATCAAGACGATTTTTGATGTATGGGTCCGCCAAGAGGTGGGCCAAACATCCTTAAGGTCAGTGGACCCAATAGGATGCTCCGCCTGGTATTTTTGGATGGGGGGAGACTTCAACTTTGAAGGTCCTGGAGACAGCAAATATTTTCTCCTATAAGTACCATCTGAGCTATTACATAAGAGAGGTACTCAAGGTTACCCATTTCATATGGGCAGCTAGGGAATCCAGTGAGTCCAAGTGGTTTCAGGGTTGCTCGGTTACTGGGTCACCACACCCAACCGATTTACACAAATGGTTGGGTTGTCGCACCCTCTCACAACACTTCCGCACCCAACCAATAAGCACAGACGGTGGGTGTGTACCCTCTCTTTGTGAGAGGTTGTGGGTTCAGTTCAACACAAGAAGGTTTCCCCCCTAATGTGGTGAGTGCAATGAAGTTGAAATCGCCTTGACCTACAGGTACAGCCCGTTGCCCCTGTCTTGGGTGGATTCCAGCCCCCCACAGGGGTCTTGCGGTCCAACCCCAAGTCCCCAACCATATTGCCTAAAAAAAATCTGCACTTTCACTGCTAATCATGCTCCATCTCACCCCAAGATCACTGTTTTACAAAGGAATCCCACTTTGTCTCGGGCGAGATGGGCCGATCCCGTTCTGGATCAGACCGACCCGGATCGGAGCCCACCGATGCTCTGATCCCGATCCAAACCAGGCTCCATCTCGCCCCGAGATCACTGTTTTACAAAGGATTCCCACTTTGTCTAGGGTGAGATAGGCTGATCCCGTTCTGGATCAGACCGATCGAGATGGGAGGCTGGATCGGGAGCAATCAAATTCAGTAGGGTGTTCTGAACACTGGATCAATGGATTGGCCTATTGATCAACAGTCCAGATCTATTAGGCTTGGGGAGCATTGAGCCCGATGCATAGGGCCCATGCATATGATGCATCGGACACGTACTTTTTTCAATCAGATGCTTTAACGAAGATGTCTCAGGGGTACATGTCGGAGCCTGTGACCTCGGCCTGGTCCAATCAACTCTTTGCCCCGGCTGCAGGGCGACAGATGGCGGGTGCAACGTTCAATGCCATTCTATAACGAGAACGGAGTCCACTTTGTTGCCCTAAAAGTTATCCAGAGACACCAAACACGAGAAGAGGCGAAACCAACAATTCACTCGCAGGACCATTAACACAAGCCTAAGGTGCACCGGCTATTATCCTGCGCCCACTCCGTCCCAGTTGGCCACCAGACGTTGATGAGCCCTAAAAATACAGTAAATCTACAGTCTGAGCAGTTGCATACCAGTCAGGTTGTGTAAGCGCGATACGTGGAACACATGCAGCAAGGTAGGAGCCCACCACTAAAGCGTCCCACTTAGTTGATCAGAACCATTGATGATAGTACGAATTTACGATCACCTCACCTTAAGCTTAAATTTCAAATTTAGCCAGAATACTACCGCGGGCTCACGTTAGCCTATCGTCGTCCACATCTGAGTCGGACTTCCCGGACTCCTGACCGATCTCTCAAATCCAATTAACCCGTTGGTTTCAAGGCGATTGAAATCCGCGGAACTTTTTTAACTCTCTGTCTGAGTGGTCAAATGTTTTGCCCCTTTTCCCTCCTTTCAAACGAAGACCCCAACCCTGTCTCTCTCTCTCTCCGTCTCTGCAACTTCGTACTATGGTGGTTTTGCTCTCGCTGCCTCCAAATCCAAGCCGATACCCCTGAAACCACTAATTTCCATTTCTTACCTCTCTGGTTTTCAGCTTTCTTCCTTGTTCTAGTTTTCACAAATATAAGGGTTTGAAGCTTCTAGAGAGCCATGGACGGAGGAGCCACACAATACAATCCTAGAACAGTCGAGGAGGTTTTTAGGGATTTCAAGGGCCGAAGAGCCGGCATGATTAAAGCTCTCACCACTGGTTGGGTTTTTTATCTTTGTTTTTTAAGGATTTATGATGTTTTTGGTTTTTGGTTTTCAGTCTGAATGTGGAGTTTTTGATGTTTTGCTTTAAACGTTAATTTTTTTTTTTTTTTTGATGTTGCAGATGTTGAAGAATTTTATCAGCAGTGCGATCCTGGTTAGGGTTTCTGTCTCATTTTCTCTTTAATATTTGTTTTCATAGTTTTTTTTGAGTTGTAATACTTGCATGTTTGATTTCTGGGAGACATTTATTTATGTTCGACGTTATAATGTGGTGGTTTTCTCAGATTAGGACTGTTTTTGCACAAAAGTTTTTTTTTTTTGGTATTCGGAAGCAGTCGTTATCTATTTCATTTATTTCTCTTGGTGTATGAATTTGCGTTTTTTCTGATTCTGAAGTTATATGCTTTGTATGTGACTCTTTTTTATTTTTGTTGTTTGGAGTGAGTGTTTCAAATGCAGGATTGGATGGTGCTTTTCCTGTGTTTTCCTTTTGCAAATATAGTTTAGCTTTAAGTTGTGGGTAATGATGATTTTGCTTTTTTTTCTTTAGATAATGAGATGCATAAATGTCTCTTTTGTCTTTCATTTTTGTTGTAACCCAATTTTGAATGAAGAAAATGTTTAGTTGTTAAATGGAGTGGACATTCATCCGGCTTTTAAAAGGAGAATTGTTTATTAGTTCTGTTATGGGTCATTGGCTGCCTAGATACATAGGCTTAGGAGTAACCTAGGGGTTAGGACTTCTTGGCTAAATGTGCGAGACGACCACCTAATTAAGCTCACTTGTTTACCTAATTTTAAGGGAACACAAAATATCTCTAACCACACATTCATTGTCAATAGAATCGAGAAGTCTTTAGGTTGAAATGAATTCTTGTGAGGGGGAGGAGAAAATCCCATTTGAGGTTCAATTTTTTCTTTTTTCTCTTTTCTCTTTTTTTTTGTTTGGTTGAAAAACCAGTCTTGTAAGACCCGGCCAGTGAACCAGCCCCTTAACAGGGCTGGGTCAACACCAACTTAATTTGTTATGAAAAACCTTCTTAGTTATTGAAACCCGCCCAACTCAGCCAGTTCAACTGTCCAACCCGGATGGTTAACCATCGAACCTTTCGAGTCTATGCAAAACAGGAAAAAAATCTATCTTTGAGTTAAGTTACTTCGTTATTTATGCCTTTACTCTTTTAAGCCCTAAAACTATAACTCTAAAACCCTGGGAGCAAGAAGCCTTTATTCATTCTCAAATGCTTGATCATTGAAGAGAGGATTGAACCATCAGCAATTGAGGAAGATCAAGGGCAAGGACTGATGGTTTTTGGCAGAAAACGATAGTGGACCCATTCTTCTTCGGTATGCTCCCTTTTGAAACGATGTAGATGAGGGCAGTGGTGGAGCCAGGGGAGGGGGTGCCCCTCAACTTTTAAAAATCGATAAAAACTTTTTTTTTCGAAGGATGAAAAAATTGTTGATGGGTAACTATAGACTGTGTTGCACCCCCTCAACTTAGACCTACTCTGCCCATTGACCGCATGGATGTTTAGCCCACCTCTTGGTGGATATGTACACCCAAAATCACTCTGATATTCAATCTCTAGCCATTAGATTTTAGTACGTTTTTAAAGCGTGACTCTAGCTGTTGGATTCAAAAAAGATTGGGTACTAAATCCAACAGCTAAAACTCATCAAACAAGCCGATTTCAAGTATGAGTGTCTACGAAAGGAAGGGCTAAACATCCATGTGGTCAGTGGGCCCATCTGCCCCACTTTGATGAGTAAACCTTTGATGACACCTGTTGAGAGTGAGCGATGCTGCTAAATATTATAGCCAATATGAGCCATTGACACATTCTTAAGAGGACACTGACCGTATGGATGCTTGGCCAATCACTAGGCGGACCTACAAACCAGAAATCAGCCTGATTCGTGATTTAAAACCTTTGGATTTCTTACCCAAATAATGCTCAAATTCCTATGGTTAAAATTAACCCATGAAAATAACTTCAATCCAACACTTAGAAATCAGTGATCAAGTTTATTTTTGGCTTGTAGGTCAACCTAGTGATTGGCCAAACATCCATACGGTTAGTATCCTCTTAAGAATGTGCCACGTGACTCATATTGATTGTAGTCAGAGGCGTCGACTGCATGTTGTTAACTTCGCTTTGATGGTCGCTTGCCCCCTGGAACAAAATCCTGGCTCTGCCATTGGATGAGGGTTTTCGGTTTTGGGAGGGATTGGAGTAGAGGATAGAGAGACTAGATGGAGCTTGTTCAATTGTTGAACAGCCCAAAGAATATAGTAAAGTGAGTTACATGACAGGAAAGAGTAGGCGAGTTACAAAGCTACTTTCCAATTACATGATTTTTTAGGATTACATTCTATTCAAGGAAGGTATTTTTTTCTCTAATATTATCTTCTTTTTTGGGAGTATTCTTCCTTTTCTGTGAGAGCGGGTCATGGGAACTTTCTTTGTAAGGTAGAGTGATTTTGACTACTTCTTTGGGATTTGTAGTCCGCTCAGTTTGTGTTTATGATTTAATCATTGTGTCAAAGGTCCCAGGCGAGCTAAGTTGCATGGTACAAATACGGATACAAACACTGTTATAGGAAATGGGATACAACTTTTTATTTCTAAAAGTCCAGGATACGGATACAAATAGGGGTATCCCATCTAATATGTACATATAATGCTTTACATTTTATTTTTATAAAACTTGGTATCAATTGTTAGTATCATGCTTTGGAGGTCCATTGTAATGAAATTTCTAATATTGTGAAGATTTTTACTGTAAGATTTGTTAGAAATTAGAATGTATCGTTTATATTTTTTTTGTTAACAAAGCGAATGAAGAAATTGTTGCGCGCTATGCTACCCAGATATGCCAAGGACACAGGCCCGACATGGCATTTACACTAAAAATCGAAGTATCCAACACAGATGCGGCACCCATTTTGAAGTATCCGGGTAACATAGGTTACGAGTAAAGAAAATAAACAGTTTTGAAATAGGAAATAAGAAAATTGTAACATAGAAGTATCCATGCAGTATTTGATACCAGTGTCGGTATTGTATCGTGTGGATAGGGATACATTGGCCATTTTGAAGTGTATAGGTATCATAGCAGGCGAGCAACAAGGGTTCCCTTAGCACCATAGGTAGGGGTGTCAATTTGTAGTCAATCAACCTATACCCGATAGGAACCAGAATCGATTATCCTGGTTCTTGATCTTTTTTTGGTGGAACCGATAAAAATCGAGTCCAATGCAATTCTACTAGTCAGGTTAAATGGTTCTTGTAAATCTTCTAATTTTTTAAAGGGCAAACTTGGAAACAAATGTTTCATTATATAAAGTCTTTATGCTCCACAGTTTTACTCTTCCCCTCCTCCCATATCTCACATTAGAAATCCTAGTCACCACCGCCTGTCCCCCAACGATCTTCGTTTTCCATTGGCCATTTGGTCATCCGCTGTCTGCCATCATTTGTTCGTCGTTTGTCTGCTCCAATCCTGGTTTGTTCCCCTTTCTTATTCATTCTCTCTCTCTCTCTCTCCTCATTGTAGGCAACCTTGATAAAGTATGCTGTTGTGTGCAACTTATTTCACCTTTCTCTGCAATAGTACATTGTTCTATACAACTTTTTTCACCTTTCTATACAAAAGCCTGCGGTAAAGAAGTTTTTTTTTTAACAAAAGAAAGAGTGTATTATATTTTGGGAAACGACAATGACAAGTCTCTCTTTTTTCACTCTCTCACATGGTTGTTTTTCTTGCATGTTAAACGGGAGTGCCGTTTCAACATGTAAGATCACGATTTAGGATTTGTGGGGGCGTGGGCTGGGGGAGATTTTGCACTCAAACCATGAGATTGCTGTTTGAGAGCGGGACCATTTCTCCACGTGGATGGTTTCGGTTACTAAGGTTGTAACCACATCCTTTTCTAGGCCATTGATTTATTAAGAATTCTTGCTGAACATGTACATTTTGTTAGTGCTATTAGGTATGAATATTTTATGTGATTGCTTGTTTGCTTTTATACATGGGAGATTTTATTTTGAAATATATTTGTGAACCCGTTCTTTCTTTTCTGATTGTTATACTGTTTTCTGGTCAGTTTTTGGGTGGCATGTATTACTTGATTTGTCTTCCAAAATAATGCATATGCTGCAAGTATGTAGTGGTTATTGTGACAATACTTTAATTGAATGTCTTGGTTTGAGTCTTTTGACTGCTTAGGTTTTCTTTCCTAACCTGAGGGATTCATTCAGTTCATTTGATTTCAGACTTAGTTATCATTATTTCCCTTTTTCTCCCCTATCTTGTAGGTACTCTATGGTTTCTTTTTAAAAAAAATATGTAGGTGTTATCTTTATAAATTGTTATACTATGCAGAGAAGGAAAACTTGTGCTTGTATGGATTTCCCAGTGAGCAATGGGAGGTCAATTTACCAGCTGAGGAGGTCCCTCCAGAGCTCCCAGAGCCTGCATTGGGCATTAACTTTGCCAGAGATGGGATGCAAGAAAGGGATTGGTTATCTTTGGTCGCAGTCCACAGTGATGCATGGTTACTTGCTGTGGCATTTTATTTTGGTGCCAGATTTGGATTCGATAAAAATGACAGGTATAAATTTTTTTCTTTTACTCAATTGGATTATATCTTCAACATTTTGGTGCTCTCACTTTTTCCATTGTTGAGTTCATTATTCTTTTTGTCGTCATAGTAATTTTTTGGATTACTAACAACCTGGTAATTTTCTTTCAATTCTGAAGCTTATTCCCACTTTATGGAACATAGGAAGAGTAGAATGTGTATGGTGAATGAGTTATAGATTGGAATTTTCTTTTTTTTAGTGAATGCTGTATATAGTCATGCCTTCATTATATAATACTAGGGTCTTCACGTGTATCGCATATGACTTTATTTGCTAGCTAACATGGTGCATCGTCTGATTTGTTGCAAAGCACCAAACAATTTTCGCTCCTCTATTCCTTCTGATTATTGATACTAAATTTGGAAAGTGCCATTATAGTATTTTTTATAATATCGATCAAATGAAGTCAAAGGGTTTTATTTATTTGTTATTAGTTAATGTATCTTATCATTTGGAGAATAATGGTTCATACTGGCTTCTTCCAGATTATTCATTAAGACATTACTTTTCTAGATTGAAAATGCTCGTATACAGTGGCATTTTGACCCTTTCTTGTGCAAGCAATGTGGAGTTGACCCCCACAGTGGCATGTTTTTGTGGAACAGTATGAAAGTTAGTTGGCAGAACCTTTCAACTTACCCTCATAATAAAGACATGGTCAATGACTTGGGCTTTGATACCTGACACTTCTGATGTAAACAATTTTTGTTGAAGACTTGAAGTACCAACTTGAAGCATCTTATTGGTACTGGCTACTATGGGCACTATTACAATTACAATTTTGGCTATTTTTTTTACCTGCTAACAACTTCGTTATTTGTCTTGTTAACAAAAATACATAACTATATCATCATATTTGGAATGATGTAAATACTAAAGAACTGATAGTTTAAAAAATAAAAATTAAAGCATAGGATCAATATATTGGATGATGGGATAATGTATCTGTACCGTGTCCTGGATTTTTAGAAATGAAGTCATATCCCCATTTGCTGTACTTATACCTGTATCTGGGCATCTCAGCTTTACTGATTCCCTTTACTGGATGGAATTTTATTATAATTTTTATAACTTTGGCTTTGGCTTGGCTTACTTTAATTTTGCATGCTTCATGATTGAATATCAAGGCCTAACATTGTATTCTTTTCTCCATTACTTTCTGTGGAAATTTGTTTTTCTTAATTTTGTTTTATCATGTTATTATCATAAAATTTATGATTGATACACATATGCTTATACACATGTCTGTGCTAGAAGCCTCGAAGTATCAAATTTTAAATTGATATATAAATGGTCGTTACATATAAGTTCTCGTTGTACAATGTAGGTAGAGTGTTCTCTCGTCCAGCAAAAGATGTTAAAACTTTTTTCCCTGTCCAAAAATGTTGAAAAAAAATCATTTGAGGAAAGGTTCTTCTAGATATCATCTAGGTTAAACTTTTTTTGCTTTTATCATGTTAATTTTGTAAAATATAATGTTTAAATCCATATATGTAAAGGGTCAGGCTCCGTTGACAGCCCTAAAATGACAGGATTCTGTACAGGACACGATATATGCCACGTGGCACACTCTTGGAGGACTCTAACCGTATGGATGTTTGCCCAACCTCTAGGTGGACCTAAAAACCAAAATTCAGCCTGATTAGTGATTTATATACATTGTATTGGACTTATTTTCATGGGTTGATATCAACTATGTTAATTATAGCAGTATTTGAGGAACAAAGATCCAACGCCTAGAAATAACTAATCAGGCTGCATTTTGGTTTGTAGGTCCACCTTGGGATTGGCCAAACATCCATACGGTCAGAGTCCTCTTAAGAGTGTGCCATGTGGCACATATTTGTGTCCTGTACAGAATCCTGTCATTTTAGGGCTGTCAACGGAGCCCGACCCATATGTAAAAGATTGTTATATAAGATCACCTTGTACAATGTAGGTAGAGTTTTCTTTCCATCAACACAGAATTTAAAATTTTTTACCCCTACAATGATGCTAGATTTTTTTTTCAGAAACTAGAAATGGTCTTTTTTTCTTCTTCTTATGTCCAAACATTTAGGTGCAAAAATTTGTCCAAAAGAAAGTGTTTTGAATGAGATTTTAAGAAAAAAACAGTTGTCTGGTGAGTTGAAACCTGATAGCATCAATAAATAACAAAAAGCTGATAAGATTAAAAATAAAATAAAACTTTAGGTATTGACATTTGACAGAATTTGCCTGGTGGGTTTGGGGTGTAGCTAAGGTTTAAATTATCATTCCATTTCATTGTCTCGGTAAGCTGACGGAACGAGACAATGGAAAAAATAGTCTCTGTCTCAATAAGATTACACCCTTTTTTAATGTTTAATTAGGCAACACATTTGTTTTTGTCAGTTATATGTATTATAAATAACACATGCCATGAAAATAGGCTTTTAAACCAGTTTTAGTACCTAAATTAGGCTTTTGGCATGAGACCATACATTCCCCTGTCTTATCTCCGTACTTTA
This sequence comes from Euptelea pleiosperma, assembly GCA_035048495.1. Classification (NCBI taxonomy): domain Eukaryota; kingdom Viridiplantae; phylum Streptophyta; class Magnoliopsida; order Ranunculales; family Eupteleaceae; genus Euptelea; species Euptelea pleiosperma. The sequence continues at coordinate 31,721,588 of CM068549.1, read as the reverse complement.
CCGGAATGAGAGACGAAATGAGACTGAACAAGATTTTGAACTATGGGCGTAGCCCAATGTTTACATGGTTTAAAAGCTGTATTCTGCTCACTTGGGGCTTGCCTTCTGATGCATAGTCCCATGTCTGCACTTGTATAGATAGTCTATATGATCCAAGCAGTGCTGATTTGTATTTTTTTTGCTTATTTGGTATAAGAAATAGTTTCTTCCTCACATATCTTTTGAATGAATTTAGGCTCCTTTGTGACTGAGCACATGCGTGAATTGTTTTTATCTACTCTTTAAGTAGAATGCAGAAGTGCGGAAAATTGTTGCCAAAAGAATTACAAAATGAAGAAATGTATTGGTGGAATCTTTTATGTCCAAAGTGGAACTGCAGAAGTAAACTGCAGCGGTGCTTTTATAGTATGAAATAATGCAAAATACGTTTATTAAGATAACGAGCAAAAGTGGGTTAGCTTTGGCCTTAAGTTGGTGCTTATTCACAAGGTAGGGAGCTTGGGGCATTTTGCAGCTGAAGGATGCAAAGAATGGAGAACACAAGCTGCTCTACAGAAATGGGTAAAATGCCAAAAAAAGAAAAAGAAAAAAGGCCTTTGTACTTTGTGTCAATTCTATGGAGCTTGTTAAATGCTCTCAGATCTGTAAAATAATGTAGGAAAAAATTGCATATATTTGTATGACATTGAACTTTGTTGCATGTAGGATGCTGGATTGTGATGTTATTTTGCCTACCCAATAAAATATTGCTGATATCTGTGATGCAGGAAACGTCTGTTTAATATGATAAATGATCTACCTACAATTTTTGAGGTTGTGACTGGAACTGCAAAAAAACAAGTGAAGGAGAAGTCTTCGGTTTCAAATCATAGTAGCAACAAATCCAAGCCAAACTCTAAAGTGGTAAAAAGCAATTCTTCTACATAGCCAATTGTCTGGTAAATCGTATCTACTTTGGTAGTGAAGGGACTGTTGTGTTGGCTGTGCCAGTCGATGTTTAGTCTCTGTCGTGTTGGTATGCCCTAGTGTAGGGTTCAGCTCCTCTTTGGGGGTTACCATAAGTTGCAGGATTTACAAAAAGGGTCAATAGGTTGCTTCGTAACCTCAGATAATCAGACAGAAAAAGGGATCTCGGTATCTCGAATAGCTGCAACCAACCCTTACCAAAAATCCAAGCTTGAACTCCAACTGACAGGAAAGAGAGATGGCATGAATTCCCCCACTTATATGGTTGAATTCGAAGTACCAGGCTAATAATTATGGTCAGATATAATAATTACCTTGCCCTGTTTGTTAACCTTTGCTTTTTCATTTGTTACATCAAGTTCTTTGAATCCTGGAAAGGGTGGAGAGTAGGTGAATCCTAGACAGCCTTTAGGGAATGGGGAGGATTATGTTTTTGATACCAAGGGCATCCGGGCCTCTTAGAGCACCCGACTAATCCCGTAGGGCACGTAAGTCACCCCTTCCCCACGTGCCTGATGTACTGGGATAAATCACAGGGGGTATGGCCTCCCAAGGAGTCGATCTCAGGACCTCCTGCTTACTAAGTCAGGATCCTGGCCATCTCCACCCACTGGTCTTATTGAATGGGGAGGATTATCGTGGGAAAGGATTAGTCTAAAACAAACAAGCTGCCCATTTTCCATGGGCATGGAAGCAAGATTCTCAGAAATCACTTCCGTTTGAAAGAAACATTTGAATCTACTAAGAATTAACCCCAAAACCCCCTTAATGTTTCTTCGCTGGTCACTTTTACTTTCCGAAAGCAACCAGTAAGGGCAAGTTTACCATCCATTTCTTCATCTTTTCGCAATGCCTTAACTTGCGCTAATTTAGTTGCTTGGGTGTTAAATCGAATATTTCACTTACTGTATTTATTTGTTCATCTGCATTATTATTACTAATTCTTTTGGTAACAAAAGCAGCGGGGGTCCGAGTCTCAGGGCAAGTTTTCCAAGCCGATGCAGCCGAAGGAAGAGGAAGAGGGTTTGGAGGAGGAGGATGAAGAGGAGCATGGGGAAACCCTATGCGGGGCATGCGGGGAGAACTATGCATCTGATGAGTTCTGGATCTGCTGTGACATCTGCGAGAAGTGGTTCCATGGCAAGTGTGTGAAGATCACCCCAGCGAGGGCTGAGCATATCAAGCAGTATAAGTGTCCCGCTTGCAGCAACAAGAGAGCACGTCCTTGATGGCCCAGGTAGGGCAGGATCTCACTTGTTTTGTATTCTCCATGGTGAACTCTGCTAACTGTCTAGTCGGTTAGGTGTTTGTTTCTTGTGTCGTGCCATCGTGCCATGATGGCACAACATGTGTATTGAGTACTTCGGTTTTGGGAATCTCACTCTGGGATGATAATGCTACTTTTAGGTCTCAAAAATTACCTTTACTTGATTCAAAATTTAGGATAGAAATATATTTTTGTGCAATAGGAAATCGTTTTTGTTGACGTTACACCACCTTTCAGTTGTTATTCTGCTACTTAGTGATGCATTTTCTTGATTATTCTTTCTCTAATTGCATGACTTAGTTTCAATGATGTATCAGAAGGGATTATTTGTGAGAGAAGCTTCACTGGTTAATATTGGAAGTGCGTTGGATTTCTCTCATTATATTACTTTGGCAGATGATTCAAAAGGTAAGTCCAATGGCTTGACATGGTGACCTGAGTAGGTCATTCTGGACTAATGAGAAATCCAAGGTGAGGCTCATGATATTCTTGGTCCTGCCCCCCTGCACTTGCATGGTGTACATGAGGATGACGGACTGTTCTTAGTTTCTACTTGGTCAGTGGCTGTGGTATGCTTCAGTAATGCGTGCTGAGTTCAGGATTTTAGTCAATCCGCCATGGAGTGTTTGTGGGATGAGGTCCTGACATTTTGCCTGAGCTGATCCCTGTCAGTAGTCTGTTATTGGTGGTGTTAGGTAGGTACCATGCTCGATAGGAAATGGTTGCCATTGCACAGGGTTCATTTGTGAAAAACATGCTTAATTGTACCGGACTTGGTTCTGGTGTTATTTGATTACTACTGTTAAATGATGCTATGGTATCCTGATGCGGGATGCACCTGTGCAAAACATGCTGACTGTGGCTTAGCCAAGATGTTCTCGACTCTTTCTGATGACTACTCTTAAATTGTTGTGTCCGAACAGTGTCGATCCTGCGAACTGTGTGCCTCATAAATGAAGTCTTAGTAGGTTATTCTAACTTCTTCCCCTTAATTTTTTCATGCTTGTGATACAGAAAAACTGTGAAACTCATAAGGTGACCCAAAGTAGCGGGACAAAAAGCTGAGGGTTCATAAACACGTTAATTGCGGCAGCTAATCGTCCTTGAAACACAAATTCCGCCCTTCACTGCCTACTGTAAATATTGTATACAACTCCTTATTTTTGCTCACTGGTCCATCTCCTTTAGTTTTAGTGTTTGCAGTCCATTGTCCGAACACTGCCCACCCATGAACAGACTTAGCGGCGGCTACAGATTCCAATCACCTCTTCCTTTTATACCAAATTCTGGAAATGGCCCCCATAACCTCTTCCTTTCTGAACAAATTCTGGCAATGGCGAGTAACAGAAATATCTGCTGTCGTCCTACTTTTCCTCTCCTAACTACTGAGAGAACCTAATCTGCGTGTATTAAGGAAATCCAACACGTCAGCCCCAAATTGTAGAATCTCCACTGCTCAGTATTCTCGCCACTGCTGAGAAGAGCTAAGGATTGTCGCTCCAGAAAAATACGAGTGATGCGTATCTTATCAATCTTAGCCCTCCATTTGAGGATCCTGTCAAATGGATGTAGACAGCAATCAGCTCGATGTGAATATCCTAACCATCCAGGCTACTCTGTTCTGTATAGCCTTTTTTATGGCCAGATATCATAGAACTATGGTTCAAAATGAAATGCCTTCGGCAGATGGTCAAGATTGTCGATCATAAGGGTCAATAACAGCCGCTGATCTGTTTACCAGACTATATCATTCACGATCACCCACCGAATGCACTTTATTCTTGGCCATCAATACCCCTTCCCCCCGAAATTTGAATTTTACAATATCCCTTCCCCCAAGGGAGACTCCGTCGCAAAGGTTTGCCACGGGGTTCACTTTTGTAGAACATTTGCACCTAAATAAGCTCTCACTCTGGTACGTGTCTTATAAAAGAGAAATCACGCTGCAATCCTGTTTTTGCAGGTACATAAGCTACGAGTTCTCCCTGTTAAAACTTAAATCATGATTAAAAAGTTACCTTAGCACGAGTAAAACTGCGTGACCGCCGGTCGCAATATGAGCCACATGGCACAATTTTGGAGGACACTGACGGTATGGATGTTTGGTCAATCCCTAGGTGGACCTACAAACCAAAAATCAACTGGATTTGTGATTTCTAAGCGTTGGATTGGAGCCATTTTCACGGGTTGATTTTAACCGTGTGAATTTGAGCGTTATTTGGGGACAAGATCGAAAGGTCTGAAATCACTAATCAGGCTGATTTTTGGTTTTTATGTCCACCAAGGGATTGGCCAAACATCTAAAAGGTCAGCGTCCTCTAAATACATGCCACGTGGGTCATATTGTGGGCAGTGAGGGCTTATACGACCGTCGGCGGTCATGCAAGTTTTACTCATCAATTAGAGCGATGCAGGCGTTATTGTGACGGAGTCTGCGTTGGTCGACTCAACAAGAACGGAGTCTGCTTCGTCAAGTTGCACGTATGAACTCCAATAAAGCTAAATACGGTGCACCGGTTAATATCATGCGCACACTTCCTCCAGCTGGCAACCAAAGAGTGGTTAGCCTTAAAAGGCTAAGGTGGCGTTTGGTAAATTAAGTTTTCAGATCTAGAAGCTTAAAGTGCTTAAGATCTGATAGCTTAATGACTTATGTCTGATTTGGATTGTTTGGTAAGGATCTTAAGTCTTAAAAATTAAGTCAAGGGCATTGTGGGTATTTAAATTTTTGTAAGTTTTTAAAAGAGAAAGCTTTAAGAAAAGGGCATTATGGGTATTTAAAAGAGAATAATAGAATCTATTTTGGAGATGCTTTTCACCAAAACCACTTACCGCAATAAGTGACCCCAAGCTCACTTTTTAATTATGTCTGAAACTCACTTTATTTCAGACTTTAAGTTGTTTACCAAACGCCACTTAATCGTCGAAATCACTTAATTGCAGCCCATTCAGACATAAGGTCTGAAAAAAAGTTTTACCAAACGCCGCCTAAATCAGATACCAGTTAGGAGTAGGACTTATAAGCAGGAACTGTGGGGAGTGGGGACCACCGTCTAGTGGGACCACTTAGTTAATCAGAATCGTCCGATCTATGGTGTGTGTAGACGATTAGAATGATGTGTCAGGGAAAAAAAAATAAAGATGCATAGAATCGGTACGAGAATATTTGCTGTATTTAGAGATGACTTCAAAGTTTGAACTCTCCCCTCTCAAATGCCACGTGGATTACTCTTCATGGCATACTGACCTTACAAATGTTTGTGCCACCTCTTAACGGATCTATAGACCATAAATCAGCATGATTGAGGATAGGGCTGTCAAAGGGCCGGGTCAGGGTAGGGCCTAGCCCGACCCTAGCCTTACCCTAACTTATAAAGGTGAGGCCCTAACTTGGCCCTAGCCCTTAGAGGGCCTAAACCGACTAGGCCCTAGCCCTTAAGGGCCAAGGCTAGGTCAAGGTAGGGTCAGGGCCTAGAAGAAAATTATTAAAAAATATAAATTTTTTTAGTAGAAAAAATGAATGCTTTAATAATATACTTGGCTTGGTAACTTATTTCCTTGGTTTAATCTATATAGATTTTTAAATGAATGATCATAATTTTAAAAATAAAAATGAATCTTCTAATCTTTCTAAAAACCTCGATAAAATAAATGATTAGAATGATTTTGAACAATTCTAAAAATTTTCAAAATAAGAATGATTTTGAATTGGTCATAATTTTGGAATGGTTCAATTGTTGGGAAATGGCTTAAAATTGTATCTTTTTTTAGGATAATTGTAGTGTTCAACACTAATAACGTTGTGACATGTATACCTAAGGAAACCTGGAGACCATGCCGACTAATTTTTTCCTTTTATTTTGCATGTTTTGTTTTTCAGAAAAATGTTTGATTTCCTAAGTAGTTTAGATCTCTCATTAACAATTGGATACTTCAGATAATTTAGTGTCATTTTCTAAAATAAAGATCCACTATATACATTATTTTATAGAATATAATTTAAAAATAAATAAATATAACATAGATTATTCGCTAAGGGCCGAGCCCCCTTGAATGTGACCCTAACCCGGCCCTTATTTAGAAGGGCCTTATAATTTATTTAAAAGCCCTCTGATTAGGGCTTTCAAAAGGGTAGGGTAGGTAGGATAGGGTAGGGCTGGGCCCCTTATAAGAGGGCCAGATTGACACCCCTAATTGAGGATATTCAACGGTTAGCTTTTAGAGCCTAAAAAAGAGATCAAATCCAACGGTTATGTACTACCTTATTAAAATACTAAAATCAAACGGCTAGAAAAGACCAATAAAGCTGATTTTTGTTGTGTAGGTCAACCAAGAGGTGCATCATACATCCATGTTCTTGGAACATGAAATAGTATTCCACGTGGCATTATGGTGGTGGACTGCATAGTTTGATGTCCTTGGGAATAGCGAACTGAGGCTCGAATCGTTACGATCACAATTTTTTAACAAGAACACCATTGGCTCACGTTAGCCTATCCTGGTCCATATCTCTATATCCGGTTTCCCGGACTCCTCATCATTCTCTCAAATCCAATTAACCAGTCAATTTCAAGGCGATTCAAATCCGTGGAGTTAAAACTCCCACTCAAACTCGGAGGGGTCAAGCATTTGGCCCTTCTTCCCTCCTTTAAAACAAAAAAAACCCGTGTCTCTCTCTCTCTCTCTCGTCAACCACGCTGCACTCTCTCTCTCTTCCGAACTATGCTGGTTTTGCTCTCGCTGTCTCCAAATCCTACCAGACACCCCTGAGAAACTAATAATATCCGTTTCTGTCCTCTTGTCTTCCTCTTCCTCTCCCTCTTTCTTTTCTTTCTCTTTGTTCACCATTTTAAGGGTTTGAAGCTTCGAGAGAGAGAGAGACCTATGGACGGAGGACCCGCACAGTATAATCCTAGAACAGTCGAAGAGGTTTTTAGGGATTTCAAGGGTCGAAGAGCCGGAATGATTAAAGCTCTCACAATTGGTTGGTTTTCTGTCTCTGTTTTTTGAAAAATTATGATGTTTTTGGTTTTTGGTTTTTGGCTTTGAGTTTGAATTTAGGGGTTTTAGACGTTTTGTATTAAACGTTCTGTGTTTTTATTTTTAATGTTGCAGATGTTGAAGACTTTTATCAGAAGTGCGATCCTGGTTAGGGTTTATTTCTCATTTTTCCTTAAATATTTTGTTTTTTCTGTGGTTTAATATCTGCATGTCTGATTTCTGGGAGATATTGGTTGGCGTAGAATTAATTATATGGTTGTATTATCAGGATAGGACTGTTTCTACTCAATAGTTTTTCGTTTTATGTTTTATTTTTAGGAGAAATCATTCTCCATATTTTCTGTTTATGTCCACAGGAGCTTTCGCTTTTTTCGGTTTTGGTGAATGATTGGATCTTGTTATTGTTTCTCTTGGTGTATGAACTTGTGCTTTTCTGATTCTAAGTTTATGTGCGTTTGGTATGTGATATTTATATATTTATTTATTTTCGATGTTTGGAGTGTGTTTTAAAGGCAGGATTGCATATGGTGCGACTTTTCTGGTGTTTTTCTGTGGCCTCTGTGGTTTATGTTTGGCTTTAAGTTTTGGGTACTGAGAATATTGTATTGGTTTATTTGATAATGAGATGTTTAGATGTTTGTTTATTAATTTTAGGAATGCTAGCAACCAACGCCTTAATGGCATTGCACAGATGCAGCCCACAAAAGAGAAGAAAAACTGAGTCGAGAACCGCACCTTGATACACACGCACATGTGCAAAATTTTATGAAGAAATTAGTTAGTTGTTTAATGGAGTGGAGATTCATCACTGTTAAAAGGAAGATATTTATTTGTCTTCTATGCGGCATTGGCTGCCTAGGCACCCAAGTTTAGGAGCAACTCAGGCTAGGTTGTCTAGGCTAAATGTGTGAGATGACCACCTGGTTTTTTAGGGTTCCTAGATGACCAGAGAAAGACCCAGGTGATTGCACACCTAGGGTTTATTAGCTAGTTTGTTTGCCAAATGTTAAGGGGAAAGAATGATCTTTGTACCCTCCAAGTAATCTTGCTTGGTGGCGCAAGTGTATAGTGTTATTTAGAGGCGTTTAGTTGATCGGGGCCTTGTATTGGAGAAGTTTTGAGGGTGGATGGTGGGGAATTCTTTTAGTAATTAGAGCAATATCGGATATAGTGCAAAGGTGAGGATCAACCTAAAGCCTTTGTGGAAAATTCAAAATGGTGGTTCATTAAGTAGTTTGGGTATGGCCGAGGTTGGTGGTGTCCTAAGGGATAAGAATGGGAATGGTCATAAATGCTTACTCCTTGGCATTGTGGATTCCAATGTGGTTCAGTGTAGGCTACCCCTTCAAAGATTCTACATCTTCAGAGTGAACTTTGACGTCCCTTTGATTGTTGAGAGTAGTGTTTTAAAGGCATATAAGGCTTACGCTTGAAGCTTGCTTCAGCACGAGGCTTTCCCAAAATGCCTTGAGGGTTATTAAAAAGACTTAAAAGCTTGTGAGACTTATGCCTTGTGGGGGTTTCTTCCCCTAAATCACAGTTAAATAATAATAAGCTATTATAGGTTAAATAAAAGCAACAAAAACATAATTTCTCCCTATATGAAATAGATTAATGATATTTTTCTACAAATTGACCTAAATTTATCTTTTTTATAAAAGTATCCTATTATTTATTATTTATTTTTAGTATTTGTACAAAAAGGCGTGCTTGTCAGGCTTATGCCTCACATTTGAAGCTATTGAAGCTCCTCGCCCCACGCCTCTGTGTTTAAAAAGATTGTTGAGTGATTTAGCTCATGCTATTAGATGGGTAGAGAATGAAGATTCTAGCCCATGGAGGTCGGCAAATGTTTTGGGGCACATTAGAGAATTAGTTCTAGGATAGCCTATTACTTTCGTACTTTTGGAGACATTAATTAACTAACCGATTTTTTAGCTAAGAGGTGTAAATAGTAGCATTTTGTATATATCAAATTTTCTTCTTTAATCCATGATGCATGATGCAAGACGAGCATGGTTTCTGTGATCGGATAGGGGTTTCGGTGAAATCGTTCTTCTAGATTTGAAGGAATCACTCCTTTGGGAAGAATGACTTTTGAGTTTGAAGGAATCACTCTTCCGTTCTAGGCACCACACCCAACAAAATTGGAAATCACTCCCAAAAGAAAATAAATCTTCATTCAACTAAATAATCTCCCTCTCTGGGGGTTCTATCATTACATATATTTATAGAATTCTGAAATCCTTTCTTAATTCTCTTAAAACTCTACTTATAAAAAATAAGCAAACTTCCTAATCTAATTTTAGAAACTAACAAAAATTTCTAACCGAGTTAAATAATCATAATTAACTTCCTAAAATAAATTCCTAATTAAAATATAACAAATCTTAAGCTACTCTTGTGGGGTTAACAGGTTTAGATTCTCTTTACTGGTTCGGTGTAGCTCAAGACCACTGTGACATGATGCTCCTGCATCAACCCCATCTGTATTCTCTATATTTCTACTAATATATATCATCGTTGCGTAAAAAAATACGCCCAAGTACACATTCATCACCAATAGAATCAAAACCTCACCATGTTGAAATTGAAATTCTTTTGGAAAAGAAAATCCCTTTCTAGCTACAATTGCTCCTCTTTTTTATTTTTGGCGAAACAACTTTTGGGAGTGGCATTTCACTCAATTTGGGTTTAGGATCTAATTTGAAATCTTTATATGTTAATAGATTACATTGTTGTAGCATAACATTGTGATCTTGCTAATTATAATTTTTGTTATTATTTTGAGACATTTGATTGTAAATTATGAATTATGATTTATTAAGAAAATGTATATGAATATATGATGAAAATTTGAGGCAACTATGGGAGCTGTTTTAATAGTTTATTTGCTAGTAATATTGTTTCAGGGAGGAATTCGACAGTTTGTGAAGAAGAGTCATGGAACGTAAGTATGGTAGTAGGAACAATGGGTGGGATAGCAATATTGTTTCTTCTTCCTATGGAGTAGGTGTGTGGAAAGGTACCTCCAAGCTTTATGAGCATTTTAAGAACATTATTCGATTGAAGCTTGGGAGGGGAGATAGAATAAGATTTTGGGAGGACACTTGGTGTGTGGAGCATTCTCTTCAGTTTGCTTTCCCGACCTACTTTGTTTTGTAGAATCTTCAAGAGTTTAGGATTATGATGTCAGAGTAGATGATAATGTCAGGAATTTGGGCTTTAGAAGGGCTTTAACAATTGGAACTAGATTCATGTCTCCAAGATTCATGAATGTGGCTCTCCTTGGGAAGTTGTTGTGAAGATTTGGGGAGGAAGAGCAGAGCTTATTTGTAGTGTGATTGGCTGTATGGTATATGGCAGTTTGGATGGGAAAGCCAGCCAATACCTTCTTCTTTCAGTGTCAGTATGTGGAGGGGCATTGTCAGTTGCCGTGAGAAATTTGGAGGGGAATTCTATTCATGGTGGGTCAAGGGGATAGGGTGAGGTTTTGGGAGTGGTGCGGGGATGAGTCGCTCCAAACTTCGTTCCCAACTTTGTACTGTTTATCTGACCGGCAAGGGGCCACAATTCAAGAGCGCGTAGAGAGTAGTGGAGGTCTGGTTTCTTGGAATTTTGGCTTTCGCAGAAACTTTAATGATTGGGAGTTGGATTGTCTAGCATCTCGTCTACTTCGAGTAGGTGAGACTCCTATTTTGAGCTTGGAGGAGGACAAGAGAGTATGCAAGTAGGATTCTAAGGGCATTTTATCTGTGACATCTTTTTATGACCATTGCTCTCGAGAAGGCTAAATGTTTCCTCCTAGATCTACAATTTGGAGGACCCAGTCCCATCGAAAGTGAAATTCTTCTCATGGACAGCTAGTCGTGAGTCTCGTGACAAGATTTTGACTGTGGATCATTTGATTAAGAGGGGCTTGATGTGGCTGAAAATGTGTGCTTCGTGCAAGTCTTGTGGTGAAATAGTAGACCACGTGCCAATCCACTGCAATTATACCTTGGAGGTGTGGCAGGTTTTCTTTTCCCTTTTCAGAGTTGATTTCGTGGTCCCAGAGCATGTCGGTGATATGATGCTAGCCTACTCGATGGGTTTCCTAACTGGGAAAGGTTGGTTCTTTTGGCATTTGCTTCCATTCGCTATGTTGTGGGCAGTTTGGAAGGGAAAGGAATGCACGGATTTTTGATAGGAAAGAATCTTCTATTCTTGATATGGTCCTGAAAGTCGGAGCTTTATTGTTCATCTGGTCCCGTTAGTCTAGAGTTTAAATGATGCTTTTTCGAGTCCTTTGTTTTTAGATGAGAGGATATTTTAGGGGATTCCTTTCCTTCTCTTTAAAGGAAGGGATCTGCCTTCTTTTTTGTTTTTCCTTGGGATTTGTCCTCGTTTAATGATACATACCTATTTATCAAAAAAAAAAAAAAAAACAGTTGGAACTAGATAAATTTGCTTCTCTCTTAATTTGTCGACAGGGAGACATTATCTATAGATGAGATGGATACACGAGGATTTGGAAGTGGGATTCACAAGGCATGTATTTTTTTTTTGATAAATAAAAAACACCTTTTGAATCCTACTTTCAAAACCTCTTATCCATTTTCGGCCATCACCACCTTTTTCCTGCTAGCTTTTTGTGAGGTTCTCTTATTCCTTCTTTGTTTGGATGGTTATGCATGATAAAATTTTGATGGGGGACCATTTGATTAGATGGGGGAAGATCATGCCAAATGTGTTTCTTGGTGGAACTCTATTGCTGAATACGATTACCACTTGCGTAGTTAATTCCACTTTTGGCGTGTTTTCTTCCAATTATTTGTTATTTGTTGGACAGTTTCTTAGCATGTGTTTGACCTCTTCCTTGGATGGCCCTCTGTTGATTTCAGGGTCCATGGTCGTATGCTATGGAGCTTGCTTCATTTTGCTTCTTTTTGGGCCATTTGAAAAGAGAGGAATAGGTTTGAGGATAAAGGAGGCCTTCAGCATGTTGTCTTGAAGATTAACCCTTGCTATTTTATTGGTCTTTTATTCTTAAAGAATTCATAGGCGGCCATTTTGAGGATTTTGTTCTTGTTCATGGTTGGCGATAGTTTTGTGATCTGTTTTTTTGTTCAGATGCTTGTGGCCATTCTCTCTCACCTCTCTTCTCTGCTATTTGTGTAGTGAGGTTGTTTCCCATTTTTTTTTTCTATACACCTTTACTGATATTTTTTTTTTTTCCGCATACTAGGGCTTTCTCTTTGGAAAAAAGATAGAGAGTTGCAAATTTGATTTTATGTCTACACCCTTTCTCAGGTTATGCATATTTTAATTGCATGTTTGGTATTTGCTTTTATACATTGGTAATTTTATTTTGAAATTTCATCAGAACTCCTTTTCTTATCCAATTGAAGTGCTGTATTTTGGATCAGTTTTTTGGATGGTACGTAGTCAATGGATTTTTCTTCCAAAACAATGTGTACACCGAAATACAGCAGTGGTTATTGTACCATCCCTTCAAGTACTTCTGAAATTTTTGTTCCGATTGTAACGTCACAATGTTTGATTAAGTGTTTTAACCCTTTAAGTTCCCTTTTCTAACCTGCCTAATTTGTAGTTCTTCTGATTACATACTTTTAGTTATTGGTATTCCTTGTTTTTTTTTTCATCTCGTAGCTACTATTGTTTTCTTATCTCAAAATAAGTAATTGTATCTTCGTAAATTGTTGTACTGTGCAGAGAAGGAGAACTTGTGCTTGTATGGATTTCCCAGTGAGCAATGGGAGGTCAATTTACCAGCTGAAGAGGTTCCTCCAGAACTCCCAGAGCCTGCATTGGGCATTAACTTCGCCAGAGATGGGATGCAAGAAAGGGACTGGTTATCTTTGGTTGCAGTTCACAGTGATGCATGGTTACTTGCTGTAGCATTTTATTTTGGTGCCAGATTTGGATTTGACAAAAATGACAGGTATAAATTTCTTCTTACTGAAAATATTATAGTAAGGGCTACGCTGTTGCATTCATTCTTAGCTTACAATCCTTATTAGTATTTGCAAAATTCCCTTGCATTCATAAATTCTGGACTTTCACATGGCCCTTACTATGTTTGGATGTTCCATACTTTGTGAAATGGAGATTTTCTGTTATTCCATACTGATGAACCTTTCAAGTTCAGTCCAAGTGTTTTCATTCATGTTCCTCTAGTAGTCTTGGGTTGGTGGTTGTTGAAGATCAGGCACTTCTCTGAGCCGAATTGTTTTTGTTAAACTGCAAGATAGTAGTTTTCTACGTCCAAACCTTAACTATAAAAAAATATAAATTAATTATTAATAGAAAGAAACTGATAAAAAATATGAAAGAAATTTAGGTACAAACTTTTTTAAAATATCTGTAGTTGACAAAAACAATTTCCCGTTGGGTTAGATTTGGGTGTAGCCCCATGTTCTGTGGGTTAAACCTGTACTCAGCTCACTTAGACCTTGCCTCCTGATGTCCTATGAGCGATTAGCCTGTTGAGAGCCCCATGTCTTTGTTTGTTTTGAACTGAACATGGCCTATATGATTGGAACCATGCTGCATTGTCATTTTCTTTGCTAATTTGGTATAATATGTAGTTTCTCCGTCAACTATCTATTGAAGGAGATTTAGTATTTTTTGTGACTGAGCACTTGCTTGAAATCTTTGTATATGGTCATGTTAGAATGCTGATGTGAGAAGAAAATTGTTGGCAAAAGAATCACAAAATGAAGAAATGTAGTGGTAAATGACGTCCAAAAGTGGAACTGCAGAAGAATCTTTGTATCCTGCAGCAGTGCTGTTATAATATGAACATGTGCAAGAGACTCACTAACATGCAAAGGTAGGTTAATTTTGACCTTAAACTGGTGTGTATCCTTGGGATAGGGATCAGAGACCTCTAACTTTCATTTGGTCAAAATGCAGCTGAAGGATGCTACGAACAGATAACACAAGCTGATCCATGGATAAAATGAAAAAATAAAACAAAAATGCTTTGAACCTTGTGTCAATTCTACAGGACTTGATTTATTGGATTTGTAATATAAAGTATAAAAATTGCATAGATTTGCATGCGGTTAAACTTTGTTGCATACAGAATGCTGGAATCTATTTTTTCTTTTACCTCCCCATTAAAAACTTGCTGATATTTGTGATGCAGGAAACACCTGTTTAATATGATAAATGATCTCCCAACAATATTTGAGGTTGTAACCGGAACTGCAAAGAAACAAGTGAAGGAGAAATCATCGGTTTCAAATCATAGTAGCACCAAGTCCAAGCCAAACACAAAAGTGGTAAATAGGAATTCTTCTACCTGGCCAATCTTTCAATCTGGTAAATTGTATCTGAATAGCTAGCTGGGTATTGACAGGACTTGTGTGTTGTCATAGACTAGTCTAAGTATAGTTTCAATGCTGTGTTCGTATGGGCTAGTGCGGTCTTCAGTTTCTCTGTGGGGGGCTCACCATATGCGGTCTTCAGTTTCTCTGTGGGGGGCTCACCATAAATTACATTCTTCACCAAAAGGGTTAATTAGTTGGTTCATAACCAACTCTTAACCAAGCTTGAAGTCCCACTGACAGGAAACAGATAAGGCATGCTTAATTGCTTATATGGTTGAATGCATGATATCATCCTAATAATAATGGTCAGAAATAGTCATGACCTTTCCCTGTTTGTTCTCATTTTTTGATATATTAAGTTCCATTTTAATTTGTTTCAATTGATCTTTGAATCCTGGAAGGATGGAGAGTAGGAGAATCCTACAGGGGCCTCTGAGGAAGGCAGAGGATTATCTCTGGAGGGTTTGTCCCAGAAACGAAAAGAAAGATGCTGCCCACTTTCCATGGGCATGGATGTGGACTGGACTCTCAGAATTCCCGTCCATCTGCAAGAACATTAGAATCTACTGAGAATTCATCTCAATTTCTCTCATGATCTATTTTCTTTCCAAAAGTAGCCAGTAAGGTTTATCATGCATGTCTTCAAGTTTTTGCATTTCCCCAAACTTGCACTCAGTTAGTTGCTTGGGTGTTAAATCTACTAGTAGTTCACTTACTGTATTTATTTGTATTACTGTTCCTCGACTCTTTTGGCAACGAAAGCAGCGGGGATCCGAGTCTCAGGCAAAGTTTTCAAAGCCGATGCAGCCAAAGGAAGATGAGGAGGGTTTGGAGGAGGAGGATGAAGATGAGCACGGGGAGACCCTGTGTGGGGCGTGTGGGGAGAATTACGCTTCGGATGAGTTCTGGATCTGCTGTGATATCTGCGAGAAGTGGTTTCATGGCAAGTGTGTGAAGATCACCCCGGCAAGGGCTGAGCATATCAAGCAGTACAAGTGCCCATCTTGCAGCAACAAGAGAGCACGCCCTTGATGGTCCATAAGGAAGGGCAGGTTCTCACTATTTTGTATTCGCCATCGGTGAACTCTGCTAACTGTCTAGTCATTCAGGTTTGTTCTTTGCCTCGCGTGCCATTATGATGTTTGGCACAGCATGTGTACGAGTACTTTGGTTTTGGGAATCTCACTCTGGGATGATTTTACTACTTATTTTTAGGTCTTAAAATATCCTTTTTTTTATATTCTAAATTAGGGTGCAAATATTTTTTGCTCCATAGGAACTTGCCCCCCCTCGTGTAATAATGAAACTTGTCCCCCATGGTTAATTGTCTTGATTAATTTTATACTCTAATTGCATGATTTAGTTTCAGGGATGTATCAGAAGTGATTGTTTACAAGAGAAGCCTTCGATTGTTAATTGTTGAACTGCTTTATGTTCCTCTCATTGGATTTCTTTCGAAAAAAAAAAGAGAGGGGAGTCTGAGTGATTGTTGTGATGACTTGAGTTCATATTTGGACTATAAGGAGTATCCCTGGTGTGAAACATGAAATGCTGGGTGCATCTTTTACATAATGGGAGACTCTTTCTTAGCGTCTACATAGTCTGTGGCTGACGCATCTTCCTAGGAATGCATGCTGTTCTCAGGTTTTGTGTCAATCCACCATGGAACTTTTGAAGGATGAGGTGGTGACATTTTGTCTGAGCTGAGCCGAGTATGGGAATCGGTAGGTTGTGATTGGTGATGGGTATGTATCAAGCTCAGTGATGTATCGAAAGCTTTCGCAGGGTGCACAAGTGCAAAATATGCTAATTGTAGTGCACTTGGTTGCAATGTACTTCATTGTTTCCTTGATTACTGTTAAAATGATACTCTATGGCTTGCCGACGCAGGGTGGCATGTGTGCTAAATATTCATATTGTAGCGGTGGCATGTGTGCTAAATATTCATATTGTAGCGATCTCTCGGACGTTATGTTGACTCTTTTCTTGTAATTAAATTGCCTTGTGTCCTGGCACCATTGAAGATGCTTCCCTGAATTGTAGACTGGGCCCTGGATAGAATTGAATGTAAGCAAATCAGAAACTGAAAAAATCCAATATCAGAATCCGATTAAATATTGGACGGATATTATAAATCAATATTTGAATTTGCATAACTTAACGGATATTATCGATCGGAACTGGACATATCCAATATTTGAATTTGCAATGTACTCCATTTTTTTTTTTTTATAACAGAGGATGTCTCCCCACCCCCGTCCCCACTATGGATCTTACGTAATAAATTCTAATTAATTGTTTTCCATTTTTATTGTTCAGGGAATCAGGGTAGCTGCATTATCTTCTCACGATGTATAAAGGGAACGTGGGACCTCTTTCTTTGTCCAATCACATTCAACGTTCGCTTCCACATTACCATTTTGGATCCAGGAAATTGAGACAGTGTTGACTCTGCTACCAAACTTTTAGCCAACCAAAGAGGTGGTCCAACAAGTGGATGCTTTTGTTTGAGAGAGAGAGAGAGAGAGATTATGGCTACCATTGCGTACATTTATTATGGTTAGAATACAGAAACACACAAAGGGTACCCAAAAAAAAAGGCAGCTCTGGACAAAAACACGAGTGTTCATGACCCACAAACTATTAGCATAGATCCTGGGCCCATGAATAGCCTAATGGGCTCTACCCAAGCCTGCCTCATTAATATGTCTATGAATGCACGCCCAGCCTACCAACAAATTGGTACACTGTAATGGTTTTTTCTTGGCTTTATAATGTTTTTCTAGGGTTCATCGAGAAAAGATGGTGAACCTAACAATTCGGAGAGGTCTTCAGATATCATCAATCAAGCTGATTTTTAGTGTTTATCCACCAATAGGTGGGCTGAACATCCACGCAGTCATTTTGCCCCCAAAATGAGCCATGTAGAGCCACAAGAGTCCTCTACATCGACTACGCCGGGAGTTTTCTGCATCTAAATTTTTTGTGTAGTTTTTGATTATCAAGAATAGTTTTTATAAAAATATTTTCAATAATATAGCCCTTCTTATCCGTTTCAACAAAGAAGGGCCGAGATCTTATCCCCCAAATAGACAATGGATCTCAGCCACTCACACCCGATTTTGACAAACGCTTTGTTGGATAGTGCCGTGGGCACGGGCCACCCACTATCTATATAACAAGTGACAGTGATTGTCTTATATGGCTTCAATAATGAGTGGCTGAGATCCACTATGCTTCATATCGATGGTTGAGATTAACTCCCACCCGATTTTGACAAACACTTTGTCGGAAAGTGCCGCGGGCACGGGCCACCCAAGCATATAACAAGACAACTCAGTTGTATTATCTTATCTTATCTTGCTTCATAAGATAAAGTGTGGTTGAGATCAAATCCATCCATCTTATAGGGACGGTTAGATTTCAGCCACTCAATCCCGCTCATTTATTCATTCACTCCCACTCATTTGACCTCAATTTATTAAAAATTTAAAATTCAAAAATTTAATTTTAACACCGTTTTTTTTTGTTATTTATATTATTTTTCTATTTTTTCCTTTTTGCATTACAATTTGTTATAACAACCATATAATGGAAAAAAGGTAATGCCCCAGTCCGTTACCGTTTGAGTGCCGAAGGCACCCAATTTTTGCAAATGCTTTCGTCGGAGAGTGCCGTGGGCACGGGCCATTTACTAGCATGTATACAGAACAGGGAAGTCGTCTCCCCCTCTTATAGGCTTCATAAAGAAAGGCCGAGATCTTATCCCCCAATTGGTTGGTGGATCTCAGCCACTCACACCCAATTTTGACAAACGCTTTGTCAAGGAGTGCCGTGGGCACGGGCCACCCACTAGTCTGAGATCTTATCACACCAAATGGACAGTGGATCTCAGCCACTCACACCCAATTTTGACAAATGCTTGTCGATGAGTGCCATGGGCAAGGGTCACATACTATTTACCTATATACAAGGAATGAAATACATATAGCCCAAGGGTCAGGCTCAGGAGCCCCACTTTTTATGCCTTGAGAGGGGTGTTACCGTTAAAACGAATTGAAACGGCCAAGGGCAAAAATGAAAAAAATAGATTTTAACGGAAAAAAGTGGTGCTGAAATTCAAAATTTAATGGTTTTCTTATACCCCTCTTATCTTATATGGCTTCAATAATGAGTGGCTGAGATCCACTATGCTTCATATCGATGGCTGAGATTAACTCCCACTTGATTATGACAAACACTGTCGGAAAGTGCCACAGGCACGGGCCACCCACGCATATATCAAGAAAACTCAGTTGTATTCTCTTATCTTATCCATCCATCTAATTTGGACGGTTAGATAAAGAGTGGTTGAGAGCAAATACATCGTTCTAATGTGGACGGTAAGATTTCAGCCACTCAATCCGCCTCATTTGACCTCAATTTATTAAAAATTTAAATTTTCACACTGCTATTTTTTATTATTTTAGTTTTTTTCCCATTTCTCCCTCTGTGCGTTACAATCCGTTATAACAGCTGTTACAATGGAAAAACGGTAACGCCCTAGTCCATTATACCGTTTGAGTGCCCAAGGCACCCAAGTTTTGCAAACGCTTTTGTCGTAGAGTGCCGTGGGCATGGGCCATTCACTATTCTATACAACAAAACACATTGGTTGTCTCCCTACTTATACCTCATCTTATAAGCATCAACAAAGAAGGGCCGAGATCTAATCCTCCCCCAAATAGACGGTGGATCTCCGCCACTCACCTGATTTTGATAAATTCTTTGTCGAGGAGTGCCGATGGCACGGGGCACCCACTAGTATTAAATATAACAAAACACCTTATATAGAGTTTTCGCCTTAAGCCTCAGCTTGTATCATAATGGTCCTGTGTCGCGGTGATGGTGGTGGTAGTGGATGAATGAACGAGGAAGTGGGTTTCGGTGGAAGACGGGAGGTTTCCATTCTCCATGATGATGAAGAAGAAGATTTGGGTTTGTTGACGGTGGGTGCTGAGAATAATGCAAAAATAAAGTGTGTGCATAGAAATAAATGGGTGGGTGTAGAAATAAAATGAGTGTAGGTATATATTAAAGCTTGTGTTTGTGAATGTGACTAATACGAGGGCAGCATCAAACCCATTTTAAAAGCTTTAAAAATGCAAAAAAAAAAAAAAAAAGGGTTGAATCCAATGGCTAAAATCACGCCTTAAAAAGTAGTAAAATCTAATGGTTAGAGATTACCAATCAAGGTGATTTTTTGAATGTGTGTATCAACCAAGGGGTGGGCAAAACATCAATGGTGTCAGTGAACCATAGGAGAGCGGAAAGTAACAGAAATGGCGCTACCTGACGTAAAAAATGAGTCAGGTATACCTTGTTTCATATTTTTCCATCTACATCTCTCACGTGTCCCCAGATCTTATCCACAACTGCAAGTTGAGTAATTCACAATAGTTTATTGATATGGTGGAGAAGCACTGTGTTGTGTTGGTCCCACCAAGAAAACGAGAGGAGTGTGTAGTGTGGGACCCACTTTTATTATTTCAGTTTTTTTTCTATCTCAAGTCATGACACGCACGTGGATTTAGAGAACCCGATTCGAGGAATCTAGCCAGAAAAGACGTTGGGGAAACCGAAAACCCACCAATAATAATATAATATTCTTAATAATAATAAGGGTATAAAAAAGAATGACACCAAGTTGTGGAGTTCGATTTGGTGTATCACGAGCTACTGTAGTAAATAATATCGTGGGTTCCAACACCCTTGATCATGATTGTGATTGTTGAAACTCAATATTGAAACCCACCAACATTTCATGGTAGTTCTATACAAACAACATAAGCATCAGGAAATTTGATTACAAAAAATATGTATCAAGAAAATTTTAGAAACGTCTGTTAAAACCATTGGATATTCTTTAAAATTTGTGTTGTGATCTTTGAGATTTATGTGATGGGAATCTCGATGACTATTAACGGTGTCCACATTTGGATGACATGCTAGAGTATCTTCCTAGAGAGGTGGGGATAAAACTTCGCTGACTGCCACATCTAGCTGATTTTCTGACATCAGCATTTGGTAACACTAAGGCAGCGTTTGGTAAATTAAGTTATCAGATCTAAAACCTTAAAACATTATATACTAGTAAATGGCCCGTGCCCATGGCACTCTCCGACAAAAGCGTTTGCTAAAATTGGGTGCCTTTGGCACTCAAACGGTATAACAGACCGGGGCATTACCATTTTTTCCATTATAACGGCTGTTATAAGGGATTATAACGCGCAAAGGGAGAAATGGGAAAATAAAAAAAAATAGCGGTGTTGAAATTCAAATTTTGAATAAATTGAGGTCAAATGAGGTAGATTGAGTAGTTGAAATCTAACCGTCTACATTAGATCGATAGATTTGATCTCAACCACTCTTTATCTAACCGTTCACATTAGATGGATGGATAAGATAAGAGAATACAACTGAGTTGTCTTGTTATATGCGTGGGTGGCCCATGCCCACGGCACTTTTCTGACAAAGTGTTTGTCAAAATCGGTTGGGAGTTAATCTCGGCCATCGATATCAAGCATAGTTGATCTCAGCCACTCATTATTGAAGCCATATAAGATAAGAGGGGGTATAAGAAAATCAATAACTTGTTATATAGATAATGGGTGGCCTGTGCCCACGACACGCTTCAACAAAGCGTTTGCCAAAATCAAATGTGAGTGGCTGAGATCCAGTCTGTTTTGGATATAAGATCTTGGCCCTTCTTTGTTGAAACATATAAGAGCGGGTATAAGTGGGGAGACAACTTCCTTGTTTTGTTATATAGATTTTCTGTTTAGACCATTGGATTGAAAGGACACCTCTTCGATGAATCCTAGGCAATCACATCAATCAATCCATACTAATAATCAATTATAGAATTTGTTGTTAAATATTGTCTGTAATTCTAACTACACTTCAACATCGAGCGGCAGCTAATTGGATGGTTAAGTTAATAAAAGAGGA
This sequence comes from Euptelea pleiosperma, assembly GCA_035048495.1. Lineage (NCBI taxonomy): Eukaryota > Viridiplantae > Streptophyta > Magnoliopsida > Ranunculales > Eupteleaceae > Euptelea > Euptelea pleiosperma. The sequence continues at coordinate 31,700,027 of CM068549.1, read as the reverse complement.
CGCCACTCACTCTGAGGAAATTTATCAGAGCACAGGCATGGTTCAAAGTATTGGGCGATCCCAAGTTGAATCAGCAATATCAAATAATACCATCGTCAGCTGTCTCGCTCGAGACAAGCTATTTCCTAGAAGGGTGGCAGGATCCAAATGGGTCTCAATCATGTTTCGAAGTCTCAGGATTGGAGGCCGGATTGGTGTGCTTCAATTCGAATCTGGATCATTTTTGGATCACATCGGTGGGTTCTGATCTGATCCAGAGCGGGATCGGCCAAGACTTCGAACTATGGTCTCAATACCAACTGAAATCTGAGTGTGAAATGAGGTTTTTTGTTTTTTTGGTATCACAATTTCACAAGCTTTCAGGCCCACTGTTTCTTCAGGTTTGATGAACCATCCATATAATACAAATGGGCATATGGTTTCGTTTCAGCCCGTTGTTTTGATTCATTAAAATACAAATCTCTAAATGTACTCTGTTTCTCATGCCTGTCGGGAAATCAATTTTACTTCCTATTTCTTCATCCAAAACCTTGGGGTTAGTTTACATTTTGACACTTTCTTTTCCCGAAAGATGCCCGACTCCCCTGAAATGGTTCCCTCTCTCATGTGCCTTATGCTAGTTACAATAATCTGCACAAGTGAGCATTATTTTGAACTACCCAATTTGTTACGTTGGATTTTCGAAATCCATGGCCCAGAACACGAGCGAAATAACGAGTCCTTTGATCCCGACCCTTGTTAGAAACGAGCAAGGATGCTTTATAGCAGCCATGACATTTTATGGGCAGAATGACCATAACAGACACATAAGCTCGGATGGCAAGAGAAATTTTGCAGAGTTGCCAGAATGAGACTCCCTAGTTGTGATCAAGGCAATTAAGGAAGAGATATACAGGTCAAAGAAGATCACATGGCGACCGTTTGGGAAGACGATCCTCGCACACCCCATTTCTTGTCGGGGCGGACTCCTGGTCGGGCACCCCCCAAATCGAGAAATCTCTCTCCAAGTCGAGTAGAACTTGCTTAACCAAAAAAAAAAAGTGACGGCCCACACAATAGGAGCCACATGGCAAATATTTAGAGGACACTGACGGTATGGATGTTTGGCCAATCCCTAGTTGAACCAGCAAACCAAAAATCAACTTGATTAGTGATTTCTAAGAAATGGATTGGGGTCATTTTCATGGGTTGATTTTAAGGGAAGAAATTTGAGCATTATCAACCATTATTTGGGTTACAAGATAGAAAGGTTTTAAATCACTAATCAGGAAGAGTTTTGATTTGAAGATCCACCTAGGGATTGGCCAAACATCCATACAGTCATTGTCCTCTAAAATGTGCCACTTGGCTCATCCTGTGGCACCCATCAGCCAAGTTTTATTCAGATGTACCCCAACTTAAGCATCTGCCCCGAGAGGAAATGGGGTGTGAAAATATGCACTCGCTGTTACATCCTTTTATTAGAGACAATTAGAGACAACCACCATGGTCAAGCTACCCAATTTTTTTTGTATTTGCTCCCCCCTACTGCGAAATTTTCCATACACAGAAAAAAAAATTTTACCCGTTGGATGGGGGTCATAATTGAAAAGTGACCGTCCGATCAATAACCAAATTTTCAAAAGGTTAATAATTTAAACTGTTTTATAATAGGGCTCTAGTTGATTTTGTGAACCATCTTTGAAGCAAGAGGGTAGGGTCTACAATGTATTATAACCTTAATGATGCTGGCCTCACAATTCTCATTGAATATTTTGTGGAAAAATATTCCTTTCTTAATCAAGTTCACACAATCAACACAAACATAAAATTAAACAGAATGATTCAAACCTTCCATTGACCCTGAGCATGATCCTAAATCAATCCAATGGCTAGGAACAAATTTAACACATTTGATCCAACGGCAAGCAACAAATCAATATTGAATTCCATGAACATCTTTTTCTTGCTTGTGTAAGACTTACATAAGAGAACAATTCTTGATTCCAAAGGCTCAAAGAAGACCCAAATAGTTGGGAGCCTTAATCAAAAAGTGAAACCCTAATATTGTTCTAGAACTTTCTATTCCCCACTTCCTCAGATAAGTCTTCTTGATAACATATAATACAGAAGAAGATAAAGAGAGGAGGAAAAGAAGAAAAACCACACAAGATATGTCACGAAGAAAACCTGCATCACTTACATTGATGAGCCCTCTGGGCAGCCAGGTTAACAAAATTACAAAAACAACAACAAAAAAAAGAAGAAAATTACCATTTTTCGTTTCTTTTCATATGTTGATCAAGTCAAACTCTCTTGGTTCTTAGCCGAGAGACGTTTCAGAAACTCGTAAGTAGTGATCATGGTGGTAGCAGACATTGACATGGAAGCCCACCGCGGTCCCAACCCTCTGTAACAAGCGGCCCACCCGCCTTCCTTGACTAAGTTCTTGACTGTCTGTCCGATCGTAGGGGAACGCCGTCCGTTCTCTTCTCCATCCAACACCTGCAATCTCGTCTTGATTGTATCAAGTGGCATTGTAATTAAAGCTGAAACCCCACCAGCCATGGCTGCACTCAATCCCTGAACTGCCACCACCGTCTTTGAATCTGGTCGGAAACTGCTACTACTATCTTTAGATTCATCGTCTTTTTTACAGAAATAGCAACCAACTCCACCCCAAACGAGTCTCTGCGTAACGGAGTACGATGCCCACCAGACAGCATTTGATGGTGCGTATGTTAATATTGACATCCCAAATCCCCTGTAAAGACCCCGGACACCATCGGCATTGAGAATTTTCCGGAACGCATCGAACCCGCCGCGATATTTACAAGGCGATACGTTGGGGATTTTCGAGTTGTTGCCGCCTTGGACCATGAGTCTTTGGCTTACAACATCGACCGGAGTCCACACGAGCTGTGCTGCCATGGCAGCACTCAGGCCTGCAGTCGCATTGGCAATCGCCGCAGCTGTTGGTTCTGGAAACCCTAATCGTACCGTGACGGTCCCAACGTTGCTCTTCGTGACCTCGAGCGCTGTCATGTAGAGTGCTCGAGCAGGAATTGTACCCATTAGGGAAGTTCCGAAACCTCTGTAGAGACCACGAAAACCCTCGTGGCGGACTATAGAGAAGGCGGTTTTAATGCAAGAGACCTGAGTCTGAGAGATCTGTTGCCGAGTTTTCAGAACCACAACAGGATAAAGAGAGGCGGAGACACCAGAGAATAGAGCTGCACCAAGAAAGAAAAACTTGGATTTATCGAGCATTTGCCAATCGATATCGGCCGGTAAATGGATTTCTGGTGCCGATTCTTCCTCGGCAGTGCTCAAACTCATCTTCGCCACTTTGGAAATCAGATTAGAAAATTGAAAAAAAAACCAGGAAAATTGAATCGATTCCTCCTTCTCTATTCCAGTTTCACCTAAAACACTAAACTATACAAAATTTCCAAAAAAAAGTGAAAAAAACCTAGCTCTAATGATTAAACTGTACAGAAATGATCTCCATATAATACAGATTACAGACTCAGATCTTCTTATAATACAGAAACTGAGATTATTACAGATTTAACCCTTTTTTTCCTTTTGCGAAACCAGATTTTGGATCGAACAACGTTGATTACGATAAACGGTTCGAACATCACTCGGAAGAAAGATCTGATTCAGCGACGATGATTCTTACCAGAGAATCGAAGGCATTCTTCATCACTTCCATCTTTGACCACCGATCGAAAATATACGCCGAAAAGAGCAGATCTCGCCGGAATAATCTAAGGTTTTGTTCATCACAGGTGGAGATTAAGAAGAGAAATATAGGGAGAAATTGATTTGATCCTATTTACAGAAGAGAGAGGACAGAGAGTCGAAACGGCTTCGCTAAAAGTGAAAGGGAGTTCGTGGTAAGCGGAAGCAAGAGCTTTTTCTAACTAAAAGAGAGGAAAGGCGGATTGGGGGAAGAAGAGAGATCTTGGGTTGTTTTTGGAGGATTTGAGGCACTATGGACACGTGTCGGTTTCCTATTCGATATCATTTTAGGGTTTTAGGAATCGGTTGTCGAAGCGTAAGCTCGACACGTAAGCGCGTACGACGTGTCAGCCCTATCCGCAATGCTGCTGGTGGCGTTCGACGTCCCTAATTCGGGGACCACTGGAATTTACCGGCACGTGTGGTGGTGTATGGTGTGAAGTGTGAAGTGTGAAAGTGTGATGTTCTCTGGTGCGGTGCGTATGATAGAGGGCAAGTACTCTCTCCTTCAAGGTGTACATTAATTGGTACGCTAACCTGACCATGAAACCAATGGACCTTTTCCTGTATAGTATTTGTAGTGAGTTCTGCTGATTGCAACAGATGTTCCATGATCAAACGGTCACGATTGGCTATGATGCAATCAAGCTTTCCCTTAAGTGGAGTAGTGGATCTAGAGGGGAAGATAGGCAACATATAGGGACAAGTGGAGCGCAAAACGGAGTGCACCCACCAATCAGTGTTGCCGATCAAAAAAGCTCTTTCAGGCGAGTAAAACTTTGCTGACAGGGTTCTGTCATCGAGACCGATGACATATCTCAACATGAGCCACGTGGCACGCTCTTAGAGGACTCTAACCGTATAAATATTTGGCCAATCCCTAGGTAGACCCACAACCAAAAGCTCGGCTTGATTAGTGATTTCAAACATTTGGATCTTTGTACCTCAAATAACGGTCAATAATGCTCAAATTCCCATGGTTAAAATCAACCCATGAAAATAATTCCAATCCAATGCCTAGAAATCACTAATCGGGCTGATTTTTGGTTTGTGAGTCCATCTAGGGATTGACCAAGCATCCATACGGTTAGAGTCCACTAAGTGTGTGCCACGTGGCTCATATTGTGCCCTGTCATCAAAGTTTTACTCCTTTCAGGCGGACTAATTTCACGGGTGGTTTTGAAAAAAATTATAAAGTTTACAAATTATTAATGAAAATGTTTATATCATCATTTGTTGTTTGCCATAAGAATTTGTATCATTTACCCCGGTCGGTATGGCTGCATACTTAAAAGTATGCAAACATTGTATCCACCATTCAATGCTCATGGAAGAACGTGTTTTTAATTTATAAAATATTTTATTTTGAAAACATTGAAATAATACAGTTTTCAAGGGAAATCCAACAGTACTGACAATGTTTGCATACTAAATTTGTCCATTTATCCCTCACCTCCGTTGAATCTAACAAGTTCCATAGCTCACCGAACCAGGTCTAGATCTAGGAATCGTGATCTGATAAGCTATTGGATCTGTTCTGATCAATCTTGATCTGATTTGAATCCAATCTACGGACACCGTGACACTTAACCAACCTTTTGTGACTTCAAAGCAAAGTATGTGTTTGCAAACATTCTTAGAGGAATTTAAGAGTTCACTTACGCAACAAAAACTGTCTCAAAGGTTTGCGATGAGGTTCACTTTTGCATGACAGATACAGTTAAGAGAACTCTAACTATAGAGAGTTACATTTTAATCATGAGTTTAACAGGGTTTCGAGCATTTTTTAAGTCCATCTTGTAAACGGGAAAAAAATTGCTCCCAAAATGTCTGACAAGTACCCCTTGTCAACCACTAACCAAGAGCTTAATACGGGTTGAGTTATGGGATAGGGGTACTTGTCGGACATTTTGGGTGGGGAAACTTCTAAGTTTGAAGCATGGTTTTAATAAACAGCCATTATAATGTTAAAGTCCCAACCTTTGAACTTGCTTATTCAGGTTGGGTCCATATCCATCATTTTCTCATATTACTCGACCCATTATGAGTAGGGCTGTGTCACGCTCGGATCTAACCCGAATGCTTGAAAAATAACTTATTTATCCAAGATTCAGGGTGTGATAAAATAAAAATACAAATAAAATGTTCTAAAATAATTTATAAAAATGACTATAATTAATAATAGATTAAAATAAAATATTTTGACTAAAACTTTTGTTTGATATATTTTTTGAATTAATTTTTCAGAATTTTAGTGGATAAGCTGCAACTTGGGCGGGCTCAAACTGAGCCTAACGGGTTGAACTTGACATTTGGGTTGGGTTGGGTTAACCCTTTTAAAACTTGGGTTGGACTCGAGCCAAATTTTTGGTAACCCGATCAAATTGGATTGGGTTAGGGTTGAGACTCTGCCAAACTCGACCCTGACAAACTACATATATGTATTAGTATACCAACAAACATCCATATTACATTTCGGCAAATGTAGCAACCTATGGATATTTGTCTTTAGCAAACTATAACCCTTGTGTGAGATTACAAGATGTCATTGAAACTATATTTTGACGTTTTATTTCATCTGTTAATATTGAAAATATCGTGTTTTCTTTGACGATTGTTTTTTGTTATTTCTCTAGTAACTTTTTATCAAGCATTTGAGTTGATGAACTTTTTCTCTTATTATGAGAATATCATGTTTTCTTTCACGAGGTGTTGGAAATGAAGCTATTAATGGTTAGCATAACGGTTATTGTATTGACCGATAAATTATTTTAATATGGAGAAAAAATTAACAATCTTTCCGACCAATAATAAAATTAAGAAATTGACCGACCCTACTAACTCGTTAAGGTTAGGTTAGGGTTGGAAAATCTAGGCCCGAGGGTTGGGTTGGGTTAGGGTTGGAAAATCTAGGCCCGAGGGTTGGGTTAGGTTAGGGTTCACAGCCTTTAAGATTAGGTTGGGCTAGGGTGGACCTCCAACCTGACCCAACCCGCCTAGTTGCAACCCTAAATATGAGAAAAACCTAGTAGCCCCGTTTTGCCGTCCATTCTTTTTTGCTTTCACATCGTATGGCGCTGAGTTTCTGATTGAGATACTTTTTGACTTGAGAACTCTCAGATGGGACCCATCACCCAAACTTTCACATGGTTGTGGATCACGCTAGAAGATATTATAACCATTGGCATAACGACTTCACCCTCTGAAAATATTTGCTGTCCCATAGCTAGTTCAAAATTTGAAGTATCCCTTCCCAAAAATGCCACCTGGAGCCCACTTAAGGGCTCACTGACATTATGGATGTTTGGTTCACCTCTTGGTGGACCCGCACACCAAAATCCATCTTGATCGATGATTTCTAATACTTCTACTAAGTATCCAAAAACATTGCCCAAATCCAACGGCAAAAAAGTACACTAATAAATTTTAAATCAACGGCTAGAAATGACCAATTAAACGTATTTTTTACATGTAGATTCATGAAAAGGTGACCCAAACATCTGTAAGGTAAGTGGACCTATAAGAATATTCCACGTGGCATTAAATTTCGGTCTCGTTGACTTTGTCCACTACATTTCCTTCTCGAAGGCGGCGATATAAAGTTGAAATTATAAAGAGGGAAAAAAGTCTTCCAACTCTCCGCCTGAGAGAGAGAGAGAGAGAGCAGATCGATCGGAGATTCAGAATGGAGAGAAGGCTTCAAGAAGCAGCACAAAAGGGGAGCGTAAGCTCCTTGCTTGAATTGCTTGAAGAAGATCCACACCTCCTTGCCAAAACGATCGTCGATTGCAACTCCGAGACTCCATTACACATCGCAGCGATGCTTGGTCACGTCGACTTTACCAAAAAAGTTCTGAGTCAAATGCCCCAACTCGCCAGCGAATTGGACTCACTAGGATCTTCTCCTCTTCACTTCGCTTCAGCGAAAGGGTACATCGAAATCGTAAAAGAGCTGTTATCGGTCGATCCTGATATTTGCCGTGTGCAAGATCAAGAGGGGAGAACTCCTTTTCATCTAGCAGCCATTAAAGGCCGAGTCGAGGTTTTGACCGAGTTACTCCGAGTCAAACCCGAAGCGACTGTGATCCTAACGCATCGAGAAGAAACCATTCTACATCTCTGTGTGAAACATAATCGATTGGAGATTCTGAAGCTGTTGATGGAATGGAGGCAGCAAGATGAGTTTGTGAACTGGAAGGATCATGAAGGCAACACTATCCTGCATCTAGCCGTAGCCAAGAAGCAAATCGAGGTATGGACTTTCTCTTGACTCCTGACATGTGACCCACTAACCCATCAATCTAGACCGTTTGATTAGGTCAATCTGATGGATGGATTATTAGAAAAATTAGATCGTTCCCTATATCAAGGTTTTACCCTTAACATTTCCATTATGAGAACGAGGTCACATCAGTCACGCGAGTAAAAAAGTCAGAAAATTATTATTTTATTTAAAACCTTGAAGATTATTATTTTTTTACTATTTTTCAAGAAAAAAACTCCTTTATTTTTTTACCAAACAACGAAGAAAGCAAAGCACAGGAAAAATAACGCCATGTTTTTCCAATACGTAGGTGGACCTACGAACCAAAAATCAGCTTAATTAGTTTGTAGGTCCACTTAGGTATTGGCCAAACATCCATACGTCAGAGTCCTAAGAGACCGTATCCTAAGAGTGATCGCCCTTGGCTTGGATTTCAAGAATCCAACGGTGTTTGATTGTGATGACAACTTTATTAGGATCTTTACTAGGCCTCAAGCTGTGTCATTTCTCTTGAAAAGATATCTTGTCAGGAGAAGCAAACTTTAACCTTTATACGACCTCGTACACCTGACGGGACTCCAGAATTTGACCCCGTGACCTTTAACAGTGATCGACTTCACACGTGGGGCCCATGATTTAATCCCTTGAGCTTTTAACTCTAATGGCCATCAACCTCACACACCCCTTACCGCATCCTTAGGGAGCGGGCATTAGTGACCCCCAACAAACTTAGCACTTCAACCACTGTTAGATTCTTAGAATCCACATTAGAGAACTCGAGTGAAAAGATGAGTCAGAAAAGACGAGTCTTTTGAGCCCGACCCCAGATTCTTTTGCACTTGCCACCATTTTTAGTGATTGGAAGCTTTCACCATAGCACACGAACCTCATTTTCAGAGCCTGCACCTCAGTCTCCTCTGATGACACAAATTAAATGTTTAAATTGTGCAGACCATAAACTTTTTGCTTACTGGAATTGGAGTGGAAGTGAACACCACGAACGCGAATGGTTTCACAGCCTTAGATGTTTTAGCACAAAGTCCACGAGATTTGAAAGATATGGAAATCAGAGAATCCCTTAAAGACGCCGGAGCTTTAAGCGCCAATGATTTAACTTCGGTAGCTTCCGATCGGTTTCCAACAAAAATTCCCCAACCAGCACAGACACCAGTACTTTCGCAAAAGAGCAATTTGAAGAAACAAGTTAAGAAGAAGCATGAGCATAAGGACTGGTTGGGTAGGAAGGAAAGCGCATTAATGGTGGTTGCATCCCTGATTGCAACTGTGGCCTTCCAAGCCGGACTCGCCCCACCAGGTGGTGTTTGGGAAGATGAACTCATAACCGATTCCGACGGAAACCCTGCAGAGAAGCCACACCATGTGGGGATGTCTATAATGGCTTATGAGCATGCAAATGCATATGGTCAGTTCATGATTTTCAACACGATCGCTTTCCTTGCATCTCTAAGCATAATGCTACTGCTTGTTAGCGGAATACCTCTACGGCGACGGAGATGGATGTGGGTTCAAATGGTGATCATGTGTGTCGCAATCACGGCGTTGGCACTAACTTATTTCATTGCGCTAGTGAACATGACGCCGAATCTCGTCGAGGGTGTTCTATATCATGTTACTAAAATTTCGTTCATAACATGGTGGGGGCTGATAACTATTCTCATCATAGTACATGTTATTCGAATGACCTTATGGTTTAAGAAGAGAAAGAGAGGACGTTCAGGCCATGAAGCTGCTGCAGATGAAGAACATTTTGGGGACAAATCGTCTTAGCTTCCTTCTTTTTATTTTTTTAGCTTTATACAAGAAGCCAATTGTTGTGGTTTGAGGATTGTTTGGTGTGTAAAGATTATTTTATAGTTTATACCAAGGTTTAAAAGGGGCCATTATAATGGTATAACGGAATATTGGGGGCGTTACTGTTTTTCCGCTGTAACGAATTGTAACGCTCTGGGGCAAAAATGGAGAAGAACGGGAAGAATGGCACTGAAATTCAAATTTTAAAGAACGAAAAAAAAAAAACAGAAAATAAGGGAAAAATAATGACCGTTTTTTCACAATTTTTATCAAAAAATAAGGGACGTTATAAAATGGCCGTTATTTTTTTAGTGTTTTAATGGTATATAACAAAATGGGGGAGGTCCGAATCTGTTATAACTGCCGTTATTTTCGTTATAACAGCCATTTTTTAAACCATGGTTTATACAAATATTTGTATTATTTTTGTAACACCCCTTAAACATGAAAGTAATGAATAATATCTTTCCCTCATACTTTTTAAACTTTGGGAATGCCTCCTTTGATCTAATCTAACCCGGAGTCAGCAATTCGCGTACGGCAAAGTTTCGGAATGGGAAAAGTTTGAGTTTAATTCGTTTTTAGGATATTAAAATTCGATAAAAAAATTCGGCCATTGTTGGGGTGTTCAATTCTTTAGCCTTTAAAAGCCTGAATTTTACCTATTATTTCATTTTAGACGGTGTCTATATTATATGGCCATATAATATATTTTTTCAAAAAAATAAAAAACATAAATTCACGTGTTAAAGACGAATAATACACAAATTTACTAACTAGGATCCAACCATTATTGACTCACGTTAAAATGTGACTTGTAGGAGAATCAATTCTGTTTTTGTTTCCGATTTTTGAATATTGGCTCCACAACAAAAAAAAAAGTGAATGCCAATTCAGCACTATCAACCAAGGTTTAAAAAATGGCTGTTATAATGGATTCGGACCTACCCCGTTACGTTATGGACCGTTAAAACGCCCAGAAAATAATGGCCGTTATAACGAAAATAACGGCCATTATTTTCTGTTATTTTTACGTTATAACGAAAATAAAGACCGTTATTTTCAGGAAAATTTTGTGAAAAAAATGGCCGTTATTTTCCGTTATTTTTCATTTTTGAAAATTTGAAATTCAAATTTTAAAATTAAAAATTTAAATTTCAGCGCCATTTTTTCTGTTTTTTTTCCGTTATTTTTCAGTTTTTGCCCCTGAGCGTTTTTTTCGTTATAACAGAAAAAACGGTAACGCCCCCAGTCCGTTATACCGTTATAACGGTCCCCTTTAAACCTTGCTATCAACTACCATTGAATTATCACCCAGAGTCCGACTCCTAAGAGGGGTCAGAAAAAGGGGGCTCCTGAACCCGACCCTAAATATTTTGTGGACCATTTTTCTATGTGAAGTTGTGGATCTTTTGGGCCTATTGACCCCTGAATGTTGGACTACCACTTGATGGACCTACACACTAAAATTCAAATCTCTAGCCATTCAATCCGAGTATCCAAAAAGAATATTCAAATCAACGGCTAGAAATCACCTGGACTATAGATAACAAATCATTGGCGGGCATTTATTCTTGGATCAGTAGGGCCGAGAGACTTTGCCAGGTGGTGCATTCTTACGCGTTAATCAGCTCCCCGTAGAAAAAGAGTCCAAGTCCAGAAACTGCCAGTGTCTTCTAGACGTTTGTAGAAGAGCAAACCGCTAACAACAGAACCTTCTCGAAGCCGAAACTCTGCACCTTTTCTCTCTCAAGAGTCCAGAAATTTCCCTTCTCACACTCCTCGTCATCTATATAAACAACTCCCTCTTCGCTCTCTCTCTGTGTAGTCGAAATAAACAAAAAAAAAGTCTCGGAAGAGTCGAACCAGTATCTATCTCCAAATATCTTCTGATTCAGTCCCTTTACTAGACAAGAAATGGATTTGAGAATCATGGGTTTTGGTGATCCTCTTCTCTCCACTCTCCAACAAATGCTAGATGTCTCCGACGATGCCGAGAAGTCTTCCAACGCTCCAACCCGGACTTACGTTCGGGATGCCAAAGCAATGGCTTCAACTCCCGCTGACGTGAAAGAATACCCCAATTCGTACGTCTTCATCATCGACATGCCAGGTCTCAAATCTGGAGAGATCAAGGTTCAAGTGGAGGACGACAATGTGCTTACCATCAGCGGCGAACGCAAGAGGGAGGAGAAGAAAGAAGGGGCTAAGTACGTGAGGATGGAACGGAGGGTCGGCAAGTTTATGAGGAAGTTTGTGCTCCCGGAGAATGCGAACACCGAGGCAATCTCAGCTGTTTGTCAGGACGGTGTGCTTACAGTGACAGTTGAGAAGCTGCCTCCACCGGAGCCCAAGAAGCCTAAGACCATTGACGTCAAGATTGCTTAGATTTTGGGTCTTTTGATGTTGGAAGAGGATTGGGGTTTTAGTGTTTGTGAATGTTTTGGGTCTTTTGATGTTGGAAGAGGATTTGGGTTTTAGTGTTTGTGTGTGAATGTTTTTCCTTGTTTCTTGAATTGGGCTTGAGGGTACGTGTATGGGTATTATCTATTAAGATCATACTGTTTTTTAATTAATAATAAAAATGCTTCGACTTTGTCAAAATGACTTGAGAATTTGGAGCATTGCGGTGGAATTGAGACCAAAGAGGATAGAAACTGTAGTCAATTCGGGAAAAATTTAAGATGCAGAGGACTTTGGATGCAGAGGATTCTCGTGGCCCTGGAATGCATTATATTGGGCCCACCAACTGCATGGATGCTTATCCCCACCAATCCACATAAACTCTACCTGATTGGTTATCCTTAGCATTTTTAGGAGTGATTGTAGCCGTTGGATTCAAATATGTTTTTTGGGAATAAATCAAGCAAAATTATCAATCAGGCTGAGTTTTAGTGTGTATATCTAACACGGGGTGGGCTAAACATCCATGGTAAAGGGGCCGTTATAACGGTACACCGACTGGGTGTTACCGTTTTTCCGTAATAACAAATTGTAACGCTTAGGAGCAAAAATAGAAAATAACGAAATGGAAAAAAATGACGCTGAAATTTGAATTTCAAATGTTCAAACCGTTACTTTTCACAATAATTTTCTATTTTCATTCGTTATAACAGAAAAATAATAACCATTATAATGAAAATAACGACAGTTATTTTTTGAGTTTTTAACATTACATAAGGTAACGGGGGAGGTCCGAATCCGTTATTACGGCTGTTTTTTAAAACCCTGGTTTATATTGTTAGATGAGAAATGACCATCCGTCTATAAGCACAATTTTAGGACACATGGCAGAATTCTATGTGATAAAGACCCACAATTTGAACGGTTAAACTAATTTTGACCCAGTGAACTGGTCGACTCAGCGGTTGAACCAATCCCTTTACCAGGTCGATGACCGTGTCCGGATGTGAAAACAATGGTTCCAAGGCATGTTGATGTCAAAGTAGACTCCAAACATCTCCTCCAGGATGCTTGAGCCCGTCCCTACTCCCTATGCAACCCCCGGAATCGGATGGTCTTTTTGATAACCAAGTACTTTGGGTACAAGGTACATAGTGATCATGAGGTTAGACACCGTCCTCTCCTTTAAAAGAGTATAGTAAACCTTTAGTAGCTTGGGAGAAGAAAACACAAGTCTTCAAAGGCCATGAACTTTGAAGGTTCACCCTCCACTCCTAATGGGCTTAGCCCACCTGATGTGTGGCCCACTTATAATGTATGGACACACTTGACATACAGCGCATGTATGATCTATAAATTTCTATGTGTGCCACATTCCTTGCACTACTCATTTACATTAGGAAAAAATTTAGATGCAGAGGACTTCGGATGCAGTCGATGTAGAGGAGTCTCGTGGTCCTACATGGCTTATTTTTTATTTTTTTGGCCCACTAACCGCATGGGGTGTTTTAAAAACCGGACCGGTCCGACTGGATTTTTTGCAAAAGTCGGTTTGGTTTAAATGAAACCGTTTATTTTCAGAGAATCGGATGTTTTCTCGAGACCGGTGGTTAGACCGTCAAACCGTTGAACCGACCAAACCGATGGTTCTTGCAAAATTAGAAATGAAGAACATATTTAGGAAAACTAAAACCCTAAATCAAAATGCATTTTGTCTGAGAAATTTTCAAAGGGATGAGGATTCCTTGAAACGGGGATGGCTGTTCAAAGATTTCAGTTGAATTAGATGGGATTGATGGCTTATTTCAGCCAAAAATCAATTATCACTTACCTAGATTCTTCCTTCTTTGATTTTCTGAAATGGGTAAGGTTTTATGAGGGACTGCTCTAGCAACGAGAGACTTGCAGATCACAACGAGAGCATAGCCGGACGTTCTGTCCCCTTTGGTTGCCAGCTTCGCCTCTTTGGCAAGATTGATGACTGTCAAAATATCTACTTGCTCGTTGTTTTCATCCCTCAACACCATTAAAATGTAGAAGCAAAAGCTTTGCCAAAAACCCTGAGATCTCTAGTTTTCACTTCATTGTTGGAGTTGTTGGAGAGACCATGTTGCTCTTCCTTGTTAGAGTTGTAAGAGAGAGAGAGGGGCTGACTTTTCTCTAAAATGAAGGGAAACGAGCTTTCACACTAGACAGGTATGTGAAAAAGAAGTAAAGTATGTATATAACTTAATAGGTTGGACCGAATTGAACCAGGTCGGACCGTGGTCCAACCGATTTGACACAAAATCGGTTGGATCATCGGTTCGGTTCTTAAAACATTGATGTATACCCCACCTCTTGATGGATACGCAAACCAAAAATCAGCTTGCTTGATAATTTCTAGCCATTAGATTAAGTGCCCAAAACTATGTAAAAAATCATGCTTGAATGCAACGGCTACAATCAGTCCTAAAAAGTGCTATACTCTATGGTTAGAGAAAATCAATGAAACTGATTTTTTCGTATATTTATCGACTAAGGGATGGGCTACGGTTAGTGGGCCCAAAAGTTGAGCTATAGGGCCACGAGACACCTCTGCATCGACTGCATCCAAAGTCCTCTGCATCTATATTTTTTTTTTCTTTTTGACGACATTTAGTTGTGTTTATTACTTTAGAATTTCAACCATAAAATTATAAACGGAAAATTTCTTAAAAGAAAATAAATTTTAAAACATTTACAAAAAGAAAAATACTTTTCTCAAATCCCAAAAAGAAAACTAAACGCCTTTTCAGGCTGTCAGTCGTATCAGTCGGCGACTGACTAACGATTGACTGATGGCTGACACGCCTAACAGATGCCCTTTTAAAGGGCGTTTATTCCTGACAAGTGGTTTTTGAAAAAACGTTTTTATGGAATAAACGCCCTTTGAAAGGGCGTCTGTCAGGCAACGACTTAAATTCCTTCAGTCACTTTCATCTCCTCTCATGCCATCTCTTCTCCCTCTCTGCTTGCTATCCAGCGAACTCTCCCCTCTCTCTCCGACGGTCTCCTCACACGCGGCCTCCTTCCTCCGATCGAGTCCTTCAACGCGGCCTCGTCCTCAAAAAACTCAGGTATGTTATTTGTTTTTTATTTTTTTAGTTTTTTATTTTTTATTTTTTGTGGGGGCTTGGGGGACCCCCATTTTGGCGTACACAGTAAAAATCGACAGCCCATAATTCCTCAACTCTTAAACCAATCTACGAATATCGGAATGATTTGAATTTTTGTGAGGATGATCTCCTCACCAAAAGTCAGCCATTGATTCATCTTTTGGATACGCCAAAATGGGCGTAAAAATTGGGAGTTCCCTGATTTTTTGGGCTTAGGTTGCGATGTTACAGGACACAATATTAACCACGTGGCACATTCTTAGAGGACTCTGACCGTATGGATGTTTGGCCATTCCCTAAGTGGACCTACAAATCAAAACTCAGCCTGATTAGTGATTTATAGGCGTTGGATTAGACTTATTTTCATGGGTTGATCTCAACTGTGAGAATTTGGGAGTATTTGGAAGGGTCGTGTTGTAACAAGGTATACCTGAGCCTGAGCCCAAAAATCACTAATCAATTTGGCAACGGTTCGCAACGGTTGAACGCCTTTTTAAATGATGTCTAGTGAAAAACGCCCTTTTAAAGGGCGTTATTCAGATATAAGACGGCATCTGACAACTTGACAGATGTTTTTTTAAAGGGCATTTTTCACTGACAGACGCCCTTTTAAAGGACGTTTTTCACCGACAGATGCCCTTCTAAAAGGCGTTTAGTTACTTTTTTTGGGATTTGAGAAAAATTGTATTCTATTTTGTAAATTATTTAAAATTTATTTTTTTTAAAGAAATTTTCCGAATTATAAATTAGAACACGATGGAAACTTCCATTGCCTTCTCGACCTTTTTAGAAGAACCAAGAACCTCCTGGAAGCCAAACCTCGCAATAATCGCAAACACTTTCCTCTCTCCAGATTCCAGAAACTTCCCTTTCTCTCTCTCCAGTCCTCGTCACCTATATAAACAACACCCCTTTCAATTTAACTTCAAAAGTAATCGAAGGAAAAAAAATCACAGCAGAATTTCGCTCTCTTCTCACAAGACAAGAAAATGGATTTGAGGATCATGGGTTTCGATGGCCCCCTTCTCTCGACTCTCCAGCAAATGCTAGACTCATCAGACGAGGCCGAGAAGTCTTTCAGCGCACCAACCCATACTTACGTTCGTGATGCTAAAGCAATGGCTGCAACTCCGGCAGATGTGAAAGAATACCCCAATTCGTACGTCTTCATCATCGATATGCCCGGCCTCAAGTCGGGAGACATCAAGGTTCAGGTGGAGGATGACAACGTGCTCATCATCAGCGGCGAACGCAAGAGGGAGGAGGAGAAAGAAGGGGGTAAGTACGTTAGGATGGAGCGGAGGGTCGGTAAGTTTATGAGGAAGTTTGTGCTCCCGGAGAATGCCAACACAGATACGATCTCGGCTGTTTGTCAGGACGGTGTACTTACAGTGACAGTTGAGAAGCTGCCTCCGCCGGAGCCCAAGAAGCCTAAGAGCATTGAGGTCAAGATCGCTTAGATTTTGGGTTTTGTGATGTTGGAAGATGATTAGTGTTTTGGTGTTTGTGTGCGAATGTTGTCCTCGTTTACTCTTTTTCTTGAATTTGCTCCTTGTTTCTTCTTTTTCTTGAATTTGCTCGAGGGTACGTGTATGGCTATCAACCATCTATGAAGATTGAAGATTTAAAAAAAAGGAATGCTTCTACTTTGCGTTGATGATGTTGAGAATGTACTACGAATGAGGAGCATGTAGAATTGAGATGACGGTTTCAAGTATGTTTTTCGCATATTTTTTGGGTACTTAATCCAACGGTTAGAAATTATCGATCAAGCTGATTTTTGGTATGTGTATCCACGCAGGGTGGGCTTTATGCAGTTAGTGGGCCCAAAAAAAATGAACTATGTTGGGCCACAAGAGCCCTCCGAGTCGACCGCAGTGAAAGTCCTCTGCATCTAAAATTTATCCGCACTCGATCCACACAACATATGTACGGTCAGTGATCTCTTAGAGTGAAACATGGCACGTATAGCACTGCGTGACGCCCTTTGTTCACGCCCTGCGCGTTATAAAATTTTCCCACTTCGTGAGGGGCAGTCATTTTTGCTCAACTACACCAGCATAATGCAGGGTATCAGCGTTGCAGACGCGTCGTTGAGCCAAAGAGGATTCATTGGAGCCACACTGGCGATTGGTGTCCATCAAAACTGTTTAGACCCAAACCAATACACAAAAAGCACCTAGCACCTAGCTGATAAGAGGTGCGGAGTCTTAAACTTAAGGATCGTAACAAAAACTCACAACCGAGCCCCAAAGTTTAATCTTAACCTTTAGGATCGTAACAATATCTCACAATGGAGCCCCAATCCGTTAGGTATGGAACGAAAACTGTTAACTTTTAGGATCTTAACATTTCACTACGTTTCCAAGGTTAACGTGTCCATGGAGTCCCACTCTTTGGTGGTTTTCACTTTGGTACTCTTATTTCCTCACTTTTTGTGAGCAAGCTCTTGGAATGTTTTCTGGTACCACTAATTTTTTATTTTTTGAGCGAACTCCCAGGTTGCCCTTCCCCTTCCCGTGACTTGAACCCATGACGTGGGGATTGGGTCTTATACAAAATATTAAGGCCCAAACCAATACACCAAAAGCACCTAGGTGATGGAGGTGCGGAAATTTTAATTCTATCATAACAAAACCTGCACGACGAGGCCCCAATCCGTTACCATGTTGAGCACAGATATTGCTTCACCACTTGTTTCAAACCCTAAAAGAGTATCTTAAACTTTTATACTCTCCGGACAAACTTTTCTGAAGGGTATTACACATCTGAAAAAAATGAGCCCAACATCCTGGCCCGAGAGCACCCGACATGACCAAGACAAAGGTCTACCACTCTCAAACAATGGTCCATGGCACACTAGCTCACTCTTCTAGACCACTGACCATCATAGTTCAAAGTCTCCGGGTGATCCCGGTTTGGATCGGGCAATCTGGATCGGGATCGGAGCCCACCAATCCAATCCAAACCATGTTTGTCTCGCCCGAGTTCTCTGTTTTCTGAAGAATTTTCACACCGTCTCGGGGCGAGTTGGCCGATCCCACCGATCTAGCCTCCGATCCCGAGACTTTCATCCATGCTGACCATAGATTTTTGGGCAAGCCCTAGGTGGACTTACATACCAAAAATCATCCTGATTACTGATTTCAACCTTTAGATCTTTGTACCCCAAATAATGGTAAAAAATACTATTATTCCACTGTTAAAAATCAACCAACCCATAAAACGACTCCAATCCAATGCTTAGAAATCACTAACGATGTTAATTTTTGAGGGTTGTGTCAGAAATCCTGAAGAGTATCCCATGATGGATGTTTGGCTAGTCCCTTGGTGGACCTCTAAACCAAAAATCAGCCTGATTAGTAATTCCTAAGCGAATTGAAGTTATTTTCATGGGTTGATTTAAACTGTAGGAATTTGATCCAAAGGTTGTAAATCACTACAGGCTGATTTTTTGTTTATAGGTCCATCGGGGACTGCCAAATATCTATATGGTCAACATCCACTAAGAATGTGTGCCACGTAGGGGTGTCAACAGGTCGGTTCCGGTTCGGCTCCTAAGGTGATCAGAACCGGAACAATCGGTTCCGGTTCTTATCAGTTCGGTTCCTTAACTGTTCCGGTTCTCAAAGTGTTGGATACGGAACCGGAACCAATTATGTATTTATGTCGGTTCCGGTTCCGATTCCGGGTATATTGGGCCAAATCTTGAAAAAATTAGAATATTTACACTATATTTATTTATTGGTACCGGTTCTTATCGGTTCGGTTCCGGTTCTTATCGGTTTCGGTTCCATATTAGGCTACCCATAATCAGAACCGTTATTGTCGGTTCGGTTCTGGTTCCGGTTACTTTTTAATCGGTTACCAAAAATGTGGAACCGGAACTGGTATTTTCGGTTCCGGTTCCGATTCGGTTCGGTTAAACGGGTAAAATTGACAGCCCTAGTGCCACGTGGCTCATTTTTTTGTGATGTGAAAAACTCCACGTGGGTCACGCTCCTGGCATCACTCGTTTTTTCCTTTCTTTAGAATTTTTCTTACAATCTAGAACACGATGGAAACTTCCTTTTCCTTCTCGACCTTTTTAGAAGAACCATCAACTAAAGAAGCAACAGAAGCTTCTGAAGCCGATCCTATGAAACACTTTCTTCCAGAAACTTCCCTTCGCTCCCGCTTCTTGCCACCTATATAAACAACTCCACTTTCAGTTAATCTTCAATCGAAGCCAGCAAAAAAATCACAGGACAATCAAACCAATGTCTCCAAACATCTACTGATTAGCTCTCATCACAGGACAAGAAAATGGATTTGAGGATCATGGATTTGGATGGCCCCCTCCTCTCGACTCTCCAGCAAATGCTAGACTCATCCGACGAGGCCGAGAAGTCTTTCAGCGCTCCAACCCGGACTTACGTTCGGGATGCCAAGGCAATGGCTGCAACTCCGGCGGATGTGAAAGAATTCCCCAATTCCTACGTCTTCGTCATCGACATGCCCGGCCTCAAGTCTGGAGACATCAAGGTTCAGGTGGAGGGTGACAACATGCTCATCATCAGCGGCGAACGCAAGAGGGAGGAGGAGAAAGAAGAGGCTAAGTACGTGAGGATGGAACGGAGGGTCGGCAAGTTTATGAGGAAGTTTGTGCTCCCGGAGAATGCCAACACCGAAGCAATCTCAGCGATTTGTCAGGACGGTGTGCTTACAGTGACAGTTGAGAAGCTGCCTCCACCGGAGCCCAAGAAGCCTAAGACCATCGAGGTCAAGATTGCTTAGATTTTATATTTTGTTATGTTGGAAGAAGGTTTGGGTTTTAGTATTTGTGTGTGACTGTTGTCTCATCTATGTTACTTTGTCTTTCAATCCGCCTTGGGCTTGTTATCATCAGCTTCTTCGGATCAAGCTGACGACTACTCTCCTTTATAATAGTTGTTTGGAAACCCTATGAATGTGTTAAGGTAATAATGAAATGAGAATTTGAAGAAAAAATGTGTGAATTTATTTTGATTTTATGAAAAAACCAAACTATTGGAAGGAAAATTGGGGTTGAATTGAGATTTGAGACCATAGAGGACGGATGTTCTGGAAACCAATGGACAGAGCACATCTTGAAGGGGGAAGAACCCAGAATTTTGTTCTGTTTTTTTTTTTCCAGCAAAGCTACCCCATGGATGTAAACAGTGCTTGTTCATAACTACAGATTCAGCACAGGAACCCCCACTAATTGCTTTATGGTTGGCTAATTCTTGAGTCAACCTGAAATCATTGGGAAAGTGTTTGAAGAATTATTTGAAAGTTGCAACAAAGATGGATCAAATCAAAGTATTAACTGATACAAAACAAACTACCTTTCATTAACAAAATAGGGAGATTACAAGCTATAACTACCTGCTTGTATGCTTCCAAAACAGGTTTGATTTACAATTAAACAGACAAGGAAACCTTAGTCTTTACCTTTTATTTCATGGATGGACTGTATTTGAATTAAATACAAGGAAAACTTCCACAGGCTGATCCCATCATTGTTTTCTACTTCTGATAAGAAACTTGAGTATGTTCTATCAGAAAATATTCAGTTTTGCCATTAACTCATCCTAGCTTGAAGACGACAAGTAACAGCGCGTCGTCGCGGGTATGTTGCACAACAGTCCCACTTGAATGGCTTTAAAATATATACTTTACTCAGCGCAACCTAATGGTTTCATTCGCGAAGATGACGTTGGGGTTCCGAATGTGCGGGTTCAGTGCCGCCGACTCTTTCCATTTTTCTCCACTCCCATGAACACGAGACGAAATGCTCCACAAGGTATCACCAGGTTGCACTGTTGTTGCCACTTGGGGAGATGACTCTGCGACAGTCTTTGATTTCGTAAAAAATGAGCTATGTTGGGCCACGAGAGCCCTCTTAGTCGACTGCAGTGCAAGTCCTCTGCATCTAAAATTTATCCGCACTCGATCCACACACAACATTTGTACGGTCAGTGATCTGTTAGAGTGAAACAAGGCACGTATAACACTGCGTGACGCCCTGTCACGCCCTGCGCGTTATAAAATTTTCCCACTTCGGCCATGTGAGGGGCAGTCATTTTTGCTCAACTACACCAGCATAATGCAGGGTATCAGCGTTGCAGAGGCGTCGTTGAGCCAATGAATTCGTTGCAGAGGTGTCGTTGAGCCAAAGAGGATTCATTGGAGCGACTGTCCATCAAAACTGTTAAGACCCAAACCAATACACAAAAAGCACCCCAATACACAAAAAGCACCTAGGTGATAGAGGTGCGGAAAGTTTAATCTTAGCCTTTAGGATCATAACAAAAACTCACAACGAAGCCCCAATCCTGTTAACTTTTAGGATCGTAACATTTCACCACGCTCCCAAGGCTAACGTCTACAATGGCCCACTCTTAGGCGGTTTTCACTTTAGTACCTTTATTTTCTCATTTTTTGTGAGTGAGCTCTTGGAATTTTTTCTGGTACCACTAATTTTTCTTTTTTGAGTGAGTTCCCCGGTCGTCTTTCTCGTGACTTGAACCCATGCCATGCCGTGGGGTTGGCTCTTATACCAAATGTTAAGACCCAAACTAATACACAAAAAGCACCTAGGTGATAGAGGTGTGGAAATTTTAATTCTTAATGTTTAGGATCGTAACAAAAACTCACGACGAGGCCCCAATCCGTCACCATGTTGAGCACGGATATTGCTCACCACTTGTTTCAAACCCTAAGAGTATATTAAACTTTTTTCAAACCCTAAAAGAGTATATTAAACTTTAGTAGCTTGGGAGAAGAAAACATCGACAGATGTCCGATTGCCAATCCTTCTGTTCGAATAAACTACTCTCCAGACAAACTTTTCTAAATGGTATTACACATCTAAGAAAAATGAGCCCAACGTCATGGCCTGAGAGCACTCGGCATGACCAAGACAACGGTCTACCACTCTCAAACAATTGTCCATGGCACATTAGCTCATCCTTCTAGACCACTGACCATATGGATGTTTGGTTATCCTATGTGGACGTTGACCATATGGATTTTTGGGCAGTCTAAGTGGACCTACATACCAAAAATCATCCTGATTAGTGATTTCAACATTTAGATCTATGTACCCCAAATAATGGTCAAGAATACTCATAATCCACTGTTAAAAATCAACCAACCCACGAAAACGACTCTAATCCAACGTTTAAAAATCACTAATGATGTTAATTTTTGACTTGTATGCCTATCTAGGGTTGTGTCAGAAATCTTGAAGAGTATCCCATGCATGGATGTTTGGCTAGTCCCTTGGTGGACCTCTAAACCAAAAATCAGCCTGATTAGTGATTCCTAAGCGACTCGATTGAAGTTATTTTTTTAGGTTGATTTAAACCATAGGAATTTGATCATTATTGAGCGTTATTTAGGTGCAAAGATTCAAAGGTTGTAAATCACTACGGGCTGATTTTTTGTTTATAGGTCCATCAGGGTTGCTAAATATCTATGTGGTCAACATCCACTAAGAATGTGCCACGTGGCTCATTTTTGTGCTGTGCCATAAGTTCTACTCCACGTGGGTCACGCGCCTGCATCACTCATTTGAGGGCATTTAGCTTTCATTATTTTTTCTTTTCTTTAGAATTTTACAAACAATCTAGAACACGATGGAAACTTCCTTTTCCTTCTCGACCTTTTTAGAAGAACCATCAACTAAAAAGCAACAGAAGCTTCTGGAAGCCGATCCTAGGAAACACTTCCACCAGAAACTTCCCTTCGCTCCCGCTTCTGGCCACCTATATAAACAACTCCCCTTTCAGTTAATCTTCGAAGTAATCGAAGCCAGCAAAAAATCACAGAACAATCAAACCAATATCTCCAAACATCCACTGATCAACTCTCATCACAGGACAAGAAAATGGATTTGAGGATCATGGGTTTGGATGGCCCCCTCCTCTCGACTCTCCAGCAAATGCTAGACTCATCCGACGAGGCCGAGAAGTCTTTCAGCGCTCCAACTCGGACTTACGTTCGGGATGCCAAGGCAATAGCTGCAACTCCGGCGGATGTGATAGAATACCCCAATTCCTACGTCTTCACCATCGACATGCCCGGCCTCAAGTCTGGAGACATCAAGGTTCAGGTGGAGGGTGACAACATGCTTATCATCAGCGGCGAACGCAAGAGGGAGGAGGAGAAAGAAGGGGCTAAGTACGTGAGGATGGAGCGGAGGGTCGGCAAATTTATGAGGAAGTTTGCGCTCCCGGAGAATGCCAACACCGAAGCAATCTCGGCTGTTTGTCAGGACGGTGTGCTTACAGTGACAGTTGAGAAGCTGCCTCCACCGGAGCCCAAGAAGCCTAAGACCATCGAGGTCAAGATTGCTTAGATTTTATATTTTGTTATGTTGGAAGAAGGTTTGGGTTTTAGTATTTGTGTGTGGTCTCATCTCTGTTACTTTGTCTTTCAATCCGCCTTGGGCTTGTTATCATCAGCTTCTTCGGATCAAGCTGATGACTACTCTCCTCTATTATAGTTGTTTAGAGACCATATGAATGTGTTAAGGTAATAATGAAATGAGATATTTGAAGAAAAAATGTGTGAATTTATTTTGATTTTATGAAAATAACCAAACTATTGGAAGGAAAATTGGGGTAGAATTGAGATTTGAGACCATAGAGGATGGATGTTTTGGAAACCAGTGGACAGAGCACATCTTGAAGGGGGAAGAACCCAGAATTTTGTTCTGTTTTTTTTTTCCAGCAAAGCTACCCCATGGATGTAAACAGTGCTTGTTCATAACTACAGATTCAGCACAGGAACCCCCACTAATTGCTTTATGGTTGGCTAATTCTTGAGTCAACCTGAAATCATTGGGAAAGTGTTTGAAGAATTATTTGAAAGTTGCAACAAAGATGGATCAAATCAAAGTATTAACTGATACAAAACAAACTACCTTTCATTCACAAAATAGGGAGATTACAAGCTATAACTACCTGCTTTTATGCTTCCAAAACAGGTTTGATTTACAATTAAACAGACAAGGAAACCTTTAGTCTTTACCATTTATTTCATGGATGGACTGTATTTGAATTAAATACAAGGAAAACTTCCACAGGCTGATCCCATCATTGTTTTCTACTTCCGATAAGAAACTTGAGTATGTTCTATCAGAAAATATTCAGTTTTGTTATGCTCTAACTCATCCTAGCTTGAAGATGACAAGTAACAACGCGGCGGGGGTATGTTGCACAACAGTCCCACTTCAATGGCTTGCCTTAAAATATATATGCTCTAATCAGCGCAACCTAATGGTTTCATTCGGGAAGATGACATTGGGGTTCCGTATGTGTGGGTTCAGTGCCGCCAACTCTTTCCATTTTTCTCCACTCCCATGAACACGAGAAGAAATGCTCCACAACGTATCACCAGGTTGCACCGTTGTTGTCACTTGGGGAGATGATTTTGCAACGGTCTTTGATTTCATAAATGGGTGCTTATTGCTTTTCCCCATTCCGCTAGCGAGCAACCAGCGAGACCCTGATTGCTGTTGTGTCTTGGTACCCCAGAGCTTCTTCTTACCAGGTTCAGTCTTCAGACCTGCAACATGGACTTCAGTAATTTTGAACTGAGGAATCGCTTCCTCTTCCTCTTTTTTCTCTTCTTCTTGCATCTCTTCCTTCGTCTCCTCCTTTGCAACTGATTCAGACTCGTCGTCTTCTTCACTGTTGTTCTTTCTTTCTGAAACTGTGCTGTATATTTTGGGTTTCGGGGGAACAAAAACCCTCTCCACCTGAATTAGAGCAAGCATTGGGGTACCGACTGGTTCATAATTACGTATGGGATCTCGAAGCTGCACCATTAATGCTACCGTGAAGTTGTTCCCCAACAAACCAGACCTTCTACCAGAACCTTTGCCCCTTCTTTTGTCGCCCTTCCACCCTCCACTAACCAAGTCTGTGCAAGTAGCATGATGAGCTGCGAGGATCTTCGATGTCCGCTCGCTGATTTGATCTTCTTCATCAACAATTCCAGCATCCAGCCTCATCCACTCATCCAGAGTTATCGATAGACCCATTAGTCCGTCGACATCATCACCACTGTCTTTGATGTCCAAGAGCTGCAATCCTCCAGCTCCCTCCAAACCAAGAGACCCACTGATGTTGCCCATCTTCCCTTCAAGGGCTGAGATTTCCCCAATTGCTTGAGGGCTGATGTTCGAAGGTGCATCCTCGTCTGACATGCCAGATTGTATTCTCAACCCTTCTATTGAGAGGGCTTCAATCTTATCCATTGCCAATGGAGCAAGGTCTTCCAGAGATACATATTCCGAGCCTTTCTCCACGTTTAATGAGCATGAATTCAGGTTACTAGACTTGTGCCCAGATGAGCCTCCTCTACCTTTCCTTCTCCGACCGAATGCATCTTGCCCAACCTCTGATTCGTGCTGCATCAAAACCTGCCTGTGACAAGAAAAGAAGAAATAAAACAATAATGCAATCAATCTAAAATAAGACTAGAGGAAGAAAAAAGAAGAATACTTCAAAATCAACAAAGGAATGCCAAAAAAAAAACTTGCAAACCTCTCGGATGCTTCCAGACTAGGTGCAAATTCCCATGCTACCTGTTGCATCGTCTGCCCAGTAATATCTTCCAAGGGCATTAGCTTGTTAGCCTGCATAGAAAGCTTTTCAATTCCAACTGACGCCAGGCGCTGTAATATCTCCATTATACCAGAACCCATTTCTGCAGGAACCACAACAGGACTAGAAACCTGCATGATCAAGTTCCCATCATTCTTAGCGCTCCTGAAAAGTGAGGGATTCATAGACCTCAAAAATCCTCCATCCTTTGTCTGAACAAAGGGACCCAAACCTTCAGCAAGAGGAGGTAATACAAGTGGCTCTTCGGGGGGGAGATTAATTGGACTTCCAAATCCAACAGCACTGTTAGGTGGTGAACTCTGAAAAGCGTTCTCATGCATGCCCCATTCTCTCATTAAAGCTTCTGTCTCTAAGTCTTCCAGCATTTTGGCCCTTGTTTTACTCTTCATCATCTGAGTCACTTCCTGGTGCTCTACCTCAGCAGCTTGAAGGATCGATGACAGTTCAAAATCCTCGGACAGGTCCCCCCACCCAGACCCAGTCGGAGCATCACATTTAAATTCTGCCTCCTCCCCCTTGCCGATATCAAAATCGAAGATGCAGTTGCCGCCAGTTAGGGCATCCTTTTCAAACTGTCTCAATAGGCGCTCTCTTGGAGATTCAGGGTCACTATCTGAACTCAAGCCAAACGGACTATGCTCTATCCCAAGCATACTTAAGAACTCACTTGCAACAGATTCCGTAGCATGATCCAAGCTAACGGACTTTCCCACCTTACTCGCTTTATAATTCGATTTAACCTCCATGTAATTTGCTTGTGCAGGAAACTCATTTTTAGCCTGCGGAGAATCCAGCCCTGCTGACTCAAAAATCGACAGGCTCTGAAAAGCAGAGTCTAATTCCTCCATGACAGATTCTTTGGGGAAAATGTTATTCTCATTCAAATTGCTGTCATGGAATGAAAACTCTTGTCCAGAATTACCATAGGCCTCATCCTGGGGATCCGAGTTCACGTCCTCCTCTTCCAGGGCTACCTCGTCACCCTTGCTGATTTCATCATGCTCAATAATTTCTGCTCCAGTACCATCAACAGCCTTCATAGTATCTTCTTCCATTTTCACCTGCTCATTGGTGGACAATTCAATTCCATGCTCAACCACAGTAAACTCGATATCTTCACACTCATTTTCAAAATTTTCTTTCGCAGAGTCAGACAAATAGCTTGGCTCTGGATTAAGAGGCTCCATCTGTTCGTCAGATTTATAATCACCCAACGAATCCACGTTTCCTTCATCAAATTTCTGATAAAGTAACGAAACCGAACTGGACAGTGCCGACCTTGAACTTGGTAAAACCTCGTGAAGTATCTTAATATCTTCTACAGATCGAGATGCCACGTGAGATCGCTGATTTGGAATACCTGGAAGGCTTCCAGCACGTCGAAGCACAGTTCGACCATTGCCTCGGTCAAAACCAGTAACAGGTTTTGTTGTACTTAATCTATTCTGCTTCAAGTTCAAGAGTTCAGGAGCATTCTTCTTACGCCGGGACTCAACTGGATCATCCCCTATTACTGAAAACCCAAAACTAACATTCAAAGTGGCACCTTTAGCTTTACCTGAGAGCTTAAAGCTGGTCGTCCACTTTCCCGAGCTCTTCTCCTCCTCCAATTCCTCCAAAGTAAGCGGAAGCAACCTTGTGAGATCAATCCGATGCTTCCCAAGATCAAGATCGGGAGTACCAACCACCGATACATATAGCAAGAAATACTTGGCCTCATACTTGGCTGAATGATGTGGCCCGTTTCCACTACCATAGACGGAGCACATATGCGTCAAAGTTTCTTCAAATTCTGCTGTTCCCTGGAAAACCCTAGCTGGGCGAGTCTGCAACCCGCCATCCTTCCTCTTCCAGTGTACACAGAGATTGACATCACTGAAATTCGATGACAATCCTTCGATTGAATGGACTTGAAGAGAGAAACAGCAATTGAACCTACGGTTCCGAATATGGGTTAGAGCTTTCAAAGGTTTCCAATTCCATATCGATGACTTCTTATCCTTCTGCGATGAATCTTCCTTTACAAACCTATGTTTCGATTTAGGATCAGGAAAATGGGTTTTCCCGGCAGATTTGGATCGAACATCGGATGGAGGAATCAAACCTTTTGGAGGTTTTTTATTCAAATAAAGAGCTTGGCTTAGCGCCTCGATCTCGTGCAATAATCGTCCCTCCCCACCGTTTTTCTTCCCAGATTCAACTTTCGCCAACATCATTTCTGCAGAAAAATTAAAACTTTCATCGACAACTCAAATAGAAAACCTAAATCACAATTTCTTAACCAAGTACAGAAACTCTAAACACCAGTCAATCGAAAAAAAAAATCTTACCAGTAATCGAATTCTTTATGCAGGAAAGCCAGAAACCCTAGTTTACTGTTGGGTTCGATTTCATCGCTTTTGTCTTCTGAGCCCGAAAAAATTGGGAAAAAAGGTGAGAGAGAGAGACAGAGAGTCTTGCAGAAATCACCGAAAAATATTTGAAAAAAAAATGTTTTGTCTTGCGCTTGGAAGGTTGGACGGGGAGCGTCGTAAGGCTCAGTTGTCTCACGACTCTCACCTTTACGATGCTTTGCTTTGTTTAGTCGTCCGTCCGTCCGTCCGTCCGTCCGTCCGTCATCTACAACCAAAGAAATACAGAGGGAGAAACTAAATGCACTCTCATACAAACAAATATATTTGTGTCGAGCCGATCCACCGTTTATCTGTACACGCGCTCATTCAATCAAATGGTTACTGATATTTCAGTGGTGATTCCAATCGAACGGTTGAGATCATCCGAATTGATTGATTTCTTATGAAATCTGGGATCCACTATGTATGAGGTGTTGACACCCTTGCATGTGTGAAAGGTTCTTAATATTGTGACTATGGGAATATTATTGGTATATATGACACGTGGAATGCAAATCATCCCTTGGTATAAAATATAGAGGAGGATAGAGTGTGGAGATCTCATTCAACTCAACTCCCACCTATATTTTGAATTCCGTAAGTATAGGATATTCCCTCCCTTCTGAGTAAAACTTCTGTCACAAGATGTTGTGACCGAAGCTGGTCACAACCCACAATATGAGCCACGTGTTACACTATTATAGAGGGTGCTGGCCGTATGGATGTTTGGCCAGTTCCTCGGTGGACCTACAAACCAAAAATCAGCCTGATTAGTGATTTCTAAGGTTTGGTTATTTGCACCCAAATAATGCTAAAATTCTTACGGTTACAATCAACCCATGAAACTAACTTCAATCAAACCCTCAGAAATCACTAATAGGGCTGATTTTTGGATTGCAGGTCTATCGAGGGACCGGCCAAACATCCATATGGTCAGATCCCTCTAATAGTGTGAAACGTGGCTCATATTGTGGGTTGTGACCAGCTTCGGTCACAATATCTTGTGACAGAAGTTTTACTCCTCCCTTGGAAGTCGTGAGTCTCATGACTCATGTGGTTGACTCATGTGGGTGAGTTTTAAAATTTGAACTGATTGGGCCCACATCATATCCGGATCCATCCCATTGCATCTTTAGAAAGATACGCCTACTCACATCCTTCCAAACTTGGTTTTTTTTTTTCTATAATCGGTGGCTTCGCCAATGGCCCACAATATTCAAAATGACGCGCCAAAGTGGAGGAGCGCCAGAGTGGAAACTTGGTATATGAGAAGGGTCGTGATGTAACAAGGTATACCTGAGATCTTTTCATTCGCGGAAGCGGCATTTTTGGTAGTCACCACTGCCATCTGGGCCCGCTGACCGCATGGATGTTTAGCCCACCCTTTAATAGACATTCATAGAAGAAATCAGCTTGTTAATGATTTGTAGCCTTTGATTTTAGTACTCAAAAAATGGTTGTATTCAACGGCTATAAGAACTCCTTAAATGATGCTAAAATGTGTTAAAATCTAATGGTTATAGATTACCAATCAAGGTGATTTTTGGTACGTATATTCACTAAGGGGTGGGATAAACATCTAAGCGGTCAGTGGGCCCAGATGGCAGCGGTGACTACCAAAAATGCCGCTTCCGCAAATGAACAGTTTCAGGCATACCTTGTTACATCTTTTTCCATATGAGAATAGCACCATTAGTGCAACACACGTGTCAGCTGCAAATACTTAATTAAAAGTTGAAAATTTTCTGAGTTTTCTCCACGTGGCACTCGACAATGTATTTTTTGAGGTGGCGTTAAATAAGAAAATAAAAAATATTTGTAGAGAAGATGCAAAATAAAATTAAATATAAGAAATAATCTTGAATTTCAAAGCTAGATCAATTGAGAAGAAGTGGTGATGATGTCTAAAACCTGTACATAAAAGGAAAAAAATTTGCATTGTTTTAATAGAAATATCATATGGAAACTTAATTGAAGACATACTTTTTTCATATTCTCACAATATCAATTATTAAAGTTAAGAAAAAAGATAGAACTTTATAATAATAAATTTTAAAAATAACACGATAAAAAAGAAATTGGGTTCATGACGGGTAAGTACAACGGCAACTCAATCAATGTGATTTTGAGGAATTTAGTGACAAAGGGATCAAGGGAGCTGACAGTGGTTGGTGGGAGAGGGAAGTTCTGACTGATTTTAAAATCGGTCACCAGAGTGGTGGTAGGTCGGCCACAAACTCCGGTAGGTTGGTCACCTATCACCGACTACTAATTTGCGGAAGTATTGTGGGTGGCTGACCATCACACCTGTTTGATTTGAGGTTGAGTTCGGCTAAAACCCCACTTTTGTGATCCAAGGTTGAAGAAAGAGGTATTTTAATGTTTAGAAAAATATTTTGTCAGTCAATACAGGTCAAGGACAGTCATAAAAGGGTAGACCAAGTCATGGGGGGGTAACTCAACTTTTTCAAGTGTGTGTGTGTGTGGGGATATGTCAAAAATTCCCTTGATAAGTATTTCTTTAGTTTGTGAGATAGAGAAGAAGATGGGTGATATATGTTTAGGGGAAGACAGAGATGCTTTGAGTAAGAATTGAGTGAAAGAGGGAGAGTCATTTTAGTTAGAGAAATTAAATGGTGGAGAAATTTAGAGATTCTGGAAGATTTTAGTTATGGAAATAGGAGGGAGACATTTTAGATAATTATTTTGGGTAGGAATGGAGTAAAAGAGGGAGAGATGTTTAGTTAGGAAAAATTAAATAGTGGAGAGAAGTTACGAACAATTCAGAATTTGAATACAACAGTTTGGTGATTTTAATATTTCAGAAGAGATAAGTTAACCCTTTGAAGCATGAACCGTTTAGAGATTTAAGATACAGTTTGGAGAATTTAAGTTGCTGACATGGCACTTGTAGTAGAGAGTGCCATGTGGAGAAGAGAGAAGTTTGCTGCCCACTTCATGTCAAATGTAAACATAATTTGAGAATACATGGTGCTTGTGCATTATATATATATATATATATATATATATATATATAATACTGCATACCACACTGGGTACCCAATTAACCAATATCTAATAGGAACCGGTCCCAATCTCTAAAGAGTGTGCTACTAGGTTTATATAGATGTTATGCAATTTATATGGATGTTGTTGAGCAAAGACGAACTCCCCATACGAGGGCCCAGAGCAATATTCCAGGCCTTCTAGGGACATAGGGTGGATGAAATGTTTCCGGCACAAAGAAATGTGACTTGGGGTGGGGTGATTGTTTTGCTCCTCGCGGTAGGAGCAAACTTTGATCCTTCCCTCCCAAAAATGCAACATGAATAGTTTTCTAGGCCAACTGATCCATGAATGTTTAGATCACATCGGTGGACCTTGGACCTACAAACCAAAAAATTAGCCTAATTGGTGATTTCTAGCTATTGGATATGAGTATCTAAAATAAATTGGTGATTTCTAGCTATTTGATATGAGTATCTAAAATACTCAAATCAAATGGCTAGAAATGACCCCATGAAAAATGCTCAAATTAAATAGCAAGAAATCCCCAAGTTGATTTTTGTTGTGTAGGTCCACAAAAGTTAGGGCTGCAACTTGGGCATATTTAACCCTAGCCCAACAAGCTCAACCCGACTTTGGGTTAGGGTTGGGTTAGCCCCTTCAGTATTCAGATTGGGTTGGGGCTAGGATTTTGACAATCGGATCAAATAGGGTTGGGTTAGGGTGAGGCTTCGACCAACTCGAACCCGACATATATATATATATATACACACACAAATTCATGGAGGCGACCCACTACAAGAGGCGCATCACAACACCAACGACTTGACTTCAATTCTATATAAGAAAGTGAGAAATTGAAAAATTCATTGTTATGTTGCTAATAATGGAAGTACCTTTTAGTCTAGGCTGAAGTCGCGAGTTGCAGCCCTAACAAAATGTAAACTAAACATATATAAGGTCAGTGGGCCCAGAAGATTGTGTCACATGACATTTTTGGGTAGGGAAGGTCAAAGTTTGCTCCACCTGTGGGAGCAAAATTGATTTCCCCAACTCATGCACCATGGAAGCCAACTAGATGCTCTGGTTAATATTTATAAAAGTTAAAAGGTGCAAATAACTGCCTTTCAAACAAGAATAACTGCCTTTAAAAGACGAGAACAACCTCCAAACGGAGTCTTAACAGATGCAACCCCGCACAAGACAAGAATAACTGCCTTTAAATCTACACCTGTCAATTAAAATATTTATTTATTTTTTGTCTTTTGCGGATTGCACATGTGTAACACTATCAAGGGTTGCTTTACTTCAATAATTCGTCCAGTTATTCTATCAACGTCCACTATGTACAACGCACCTCATACGTGTCAATTGTTATGTGGTAGTTGCCGTTAATGGGATCGTGAATATTTTTTTACCCTTAGACAGGTGGCATTTAACTATAAGAGTGGGAGTAAAACATTGATGATGACAGAGGGCAATATGAGCTACGTGGCACAATCTTAGATGACGCTAACCATATGGATGTTTGGTTAATTCCTAGTTTGACCTACAAACCAAAAATCTGCCCGCTTAGTAATTTCTAGGAGTTGGATTGGAATTATTTTCATGGGATGATTTTAACTGTCGGAATTTGAGCATTATTTGAGGTACAAAGATCCAAAGGTTTGAAATCAGTAATCGAGCTGATTTTTGGTTTGTAGGTCCACCTAGGGATTGGAAAAACATCCATGCGGTCAGAGTCATCTAAGATTGTGCCACGTGGCTCATATTGCACCCTGTCATCAAAGTTTTACTCTACATGGCATGACGCGTGGATCAAAAAGTTCCTCGCCTAGACCCTGTTGGACATTTTCGGACAACTGGAAACTAGAATGCAAGCCCTAATGTGAACTTCAACTATTTCCAAGTACATCCCCTAAAGTGGGATAAATTTGCTTTCAAGAAGCAAAAAATTTTTTTTTTTTTTGTTATACCTCCTGGTAAATCTTCAATAATTAACAAAACACCTTGTTTCATTCTTTTGGTCTTGCTCCTTGACTGTGTTTGACCATCATTGACTGAGTTAGAAACCCCTATCGCCTGAAATTGAAAAGACCAATAGAACTAATAACAGCATTCAATTTTTGGGGTGACAAAGTTAATGTTTCTAGGGTGGAGATCAGGGGACCCCCTTTTTCTTACCCCTCTCCAGAGTCGTGTTCTCTGCTGTGGATTCTGAGAATCCAACCGATAGTTGACAGAACAGAGCTGAAATTCATTTTTTCACTTTTTGCAACCCTATCAACCACCATGGGATTTGTGAAACCCACGGCCGAATTAATTGAATATTTGTGTGATAAATTCTCGAATTGGTTTATCATTTCCGTAAAAGATATAATTGACAACTCGAAGTTGCACGTGTCATCCTTTTTCCTGCAACAGATCCTTGGGGAAAAGGTTGACTACGATTGTAATAGGAGCATCCGTCGACAAAAGAATCACTATAAGATGATTATCTCATGGCTATTGAGAACGAATCAAATCAGATGGTTCTATTTCTCAATCTTTCTGACTTGCTCTAGGAAACGACTCACGAACGGGGTCAGATAAAGGAGTCCTCAGAGCCTGAGCCATGTTTCTAACTCGGGCAATAACTGGCAAAACAAGGTCAAGGAGGCAAGACCAAATAAATGAAAACAAAGGGTTGTTCAATAATATAGAAGATTTATCAAGAGGGTATTGCCAAAAAAAAAAAAAAGTACATTGGGCTTGGCAAAGAGAAGAACATATCCTATCCCCAGCCATTTAAATGCTCCTTGAAGATCGGAATAACATCTTCCAATGGCCTGCACTGTTCAATTTTAAAACATTGGAGGGACCAAAATGCAAGGAACCCCTTAATTAAGGTAAACAATGATCCTGTGCATATACAAGTACATCAAAGTTCATCACCACCATTGGATCAGGATATTCACAAGAAAATCCAGTTCGTCCAATTTTAGTCCTCCCTTGGATTATCTTGACAAATAGTTTTCTATCACAAAGTAGACATTTGTGATGTTCTACACTGAATTCTAGTGCACAAACCCCTCTACGCAAGTTACCTAAACAGATCACCTGTAAGGAGATCCTAACCGTCCAATCAATTGTTTGCTTTCAGTCGGTAAACAAAATCAAGGGCAACGAACGTAACAGAATCAACGGCGATCACAACCATCCAATCAATTTTTAGATCCTTGTTTTTTAACAAAATTACATGCAAAATAAACAAAATCTATTGATGTGTAAGTTGTGATCGTTCGATTTTTTACGTACCAGTATAGCCTATACCACCCATCGATCTGATGGTCGTGATCGATCAACATGTGGACCCAACCAATTATACACCGGAGAACTCATGCATTTCTATTTGTCCCTAGTGCAACGCAGTTTAGAACGAGGACGAATGAATATTGTCTTCATTTGGTAAGACAGTTACTAAGATATTCTACGTTCAAACAATATAATAAGTTATGTGAGTGCAGTACCATAACAAATCTCTCGGTCGTATTATTTGAAGCCCAGTGTCTCCTCTTCTTGCAGCTTCTCCTCCCTCCTTTTTCTCTAGAGAAGAAGTAGAAAACCAATGAGCCGTCGAGCCTAAAGCTTCGGTCAGAGAAATTAGAAGTAAAAAAGACAAATATGTCCAACAACGAAGAGACTCTGGATGATGGAGATTCGTTTCAGAAAGTGAGGCAGAGGTTCAGCGACCGAACCAAGGTAAGCAGAATCAGTAGTATTTGATCTTCAAAAGAATTTTTTTTGAATTTTTTGTGTTTATTGATTTGGGGTCGTTGGATTTCTGTAGAAAGTCGTTCAAACAAAGGAGATTTTCTCGAAACAAGCTGTTCAGACGAAGGAGATTTTGTCCAAACAAGCAGTTAAAATCGCAAAACAAGCCGAAGAACACGAGCGATTTATCAACAAAGTATGTATTTGTTTCTTTTTTTGAATTGTTTTGGGTGTTTGAATTGATGGGGTTTCTTTATTTGGATTCATTTCATGTATATTTCACCAGTTTGATCATTTGGTGCGTAAATTTGTTGGGTTTTATTTAAATTTTGATTTTTTGTTCGAGATTTAGGTGACCCATCTGTTGGGGGTTCTTGGTTTTGGCGCGTTCTTCTTCTTGTTGGGATCGAGTGAGTAAAACAGGCATATTTCTTCTTTAAGGAGTATTTGGTTTTTTGATAAATTCGAACAATGAATTGTGTTTATTAATTTCCACATCTCAGGACCCCAAGATATTCCTTATGTATACTGCTTGTTCTATGTCACCTTTGTTCCTCTACGATGGATATACTATCGGTTCAAGAAATTGCATTATTATCTTCTGGTGAGCATTGACGTATTTCAGGAATTTAGTTTTTAATGTTTGGAATAAGGCTTATATGTTGTTCATGATATTCTTTTATGTTTGAAGAAGTAAATGGAATCTCTTGTGGTAAGAATATGAGTTTAAGTATCGAAACCCGTCTGCCTTTTTTGGGGATGTTTTTCGTATACACTCAAAGGTTAGTTTAAAGTTGTTGGTAACTTTATCACTTTTTGAATTCTCATTAGGCTTTCGTATAGATTAAATGGTGCATCGGTTATTCCTTTATGATTTTGTACGTGCCTTGACCTTCTTGTGCCAGGTGCCTTTGGAGCATCTTTCCTTTTCCCATCGTGTGGGGTTTTTGGAGGGAAAGGAACAATAGAGTTATTGAGGACAAGGTGGAGAGCATCGAGTCATTAGTATTAGGGTCAAGCTTTCGATGTTCTTAATGTCTAAGCTCTTTGAGTGTTGGGATTTGTTTCTTGAAGATTTTGTGTTTCGTTGGGACTCTATTATGGGGAGGGGTGATTAAGTTTGTGGGTTTTGTTTGCTTATGTTCTTGTTCCTTTTTTCTCCCTTGCCTTGAAGCTGGCCTTATGGAGGTTTCCTCAACCTCCTTGGCCCTTCCTTTTGCCTCCTTAATAAATTTACATTCATAAAAAAAAAATTAATTACTAAAGGAAGAGTTGACTAAACTTTTGGAAGAATCTTATTCACAAGAAAGTTAGCCAATCTACCAACAGTTGAATTTCCTTCTCGAAGGATATTTGACACACAAAACAAACTCTTCCATCTTCTTTGATCCTTAGTGTCTAATATCTTTAAGCATAAGCTTGATGAAAGACACTTCCATTGGCAAGCAGTTTATCACTTTAACTAAGCCCATTTCCCATCGGACACCACTATTCTGAGTACAACTTCCTCAATCATTAAAACATTCCAAGCTTTGACTCTTGTGGGGTCATCTAGAGATGGCGACATGGCAGAATAGAGTAAGCTTTTTCATTGGTATCTCTAGTTAAACCTCTCACATGTAGAAGTATCTCGTCATCCTGTAAAACAGATTTTGGATTCTCTCAGATAGGCTGGAGCAGTTGATAGGGAGAAGATTGTTATCATATACGTATTTCTACTTATATTTCATGTATTACCCTTAAGGGGTATATTTGTCTTTTTGTATTCCTTTTTACATAAATAAGATTTATGGAGTCATTGTGACCTAATCACAAGACATCCTTCCTTTCTCTCTTCTCTCTCTTCTTCCTTCTCTCTTCTCTCTTCTCTAAATCTAACCCTAATTGAAGAATTCAACTAAGATGACCACAAGTGGAGTTGGGATTTACCTAATGAAATGGATCACTAGACTATTGAAACTCATATCACTCCTGATCTAGTCAAGGAAATGCCATTGATTCTGAAATCTACTATAACTCCGAGGGAAGTACTGCCAATAGTTAAAGTGTTAAACACTGGCAAAATTGAGCATGTTAGGGACAAATAATAAATATTATAGTGTGATAGAAATTTTATTTATTGCAGCTCCATGCATAGTCTCACAGTTCTTTTTTTGCAGGATTTCTGTTACTACGCCAATACAATTTTCTTGGTCATGCTTCTCCTGTATCCAAGAAACGAAAAGTTTTTCATGGTTTGCTTCTCATTTGCAGAGGTAAGCATAGGGTCCTGGTTTATTTTTTGCACTGTTTGGATGACTAGTGCGATTCACTTTTCCTCAATCTTATAATTTACTTCTGGAATGCTACTGCAGGGACCATTGGCATGGGCACTGATTGTTTGGCGTTGTAGCCTGGTTTTTAGTTCCCTCGACAAAATCGTGAGTGTCCTGATACATCTTTTACCTGGTGAGTTCATCTTCTTTGTCTGGGACATGTTTGTTCTTACCTAATAAACCTATCCATTAAAAACAATGCTATTTCTCAGCTCCCTGTAGCCCTCAGCTTCATCAAATGTCTTTCTCTATATAGATTCTTAGATATTTGTAGCTCCTATTTTTCTAATTTGTCAACTTAGTTGTAACTTCTTATTCAGGTGGCATGGAAATATACTTTCTCCTTTCTTGTTTCTCAATTTTCTCGTGTATAAATCATCATTTCATATCTATTGTCTAGCTTCATGTTCCTCTACCAATTTTGTTTCTCAAGCTTGGCCATAAATGTTCAACCTGGTTTGTATTCATCGTGTTGAACTTTTTCCAAAATCGTCTCCTTCCCCAGTTGATATCCGATCCAATAAGCATTTTATTTGATCCGGATTTGATCGACCAACCTGAGCTCCAGAACCGATCCAATATCACAAGGTTGGTTTTGGACTTGATCCGGTCCGATTCAAATATATTAGTATATCATAAATATAAAATAATATATGATTTTTTTTCTTTAAATATGATATTATATATATTGGGTCGGTATCGGATTAGAACATGTTGAACCCGGTTCCAATCCAACAAGATATTGGATCGGCAATCGTAGATCCAGTACCGATCCAAGAAGAGACAGTACCCAGATCGGGTTGGAACTTACCCGACAAGGAATTTCGCTAGGTTCGAGACCTAGTTTTTTGAATCGGATCTTCGGGTCGATCTGATCCGTTGACAGCCCTACTACTAGAGACCATCGATGGTACTCAAGTTATACCATAAGAATGGTCCAACAAATGCTTGCCTGTATAACATGGGCAATAGATGCTGGGAAATGGCATCCATATTATATTTTCAATCATGGAAAATTTTTAGATAAACCCATCTACATAACTTGTTAGCACTATTGGGATATAAATTCAAATGACTGTGTGTGTGTGTGTGTCAATTTACCAACATAATAAAATATAGGAAATGAGATACAATTAAGAGTGAAGCGAACTAACAATTTAAATTGAACTGAATGAAGAACCCAAGTGAACCCAAACAAGAATTATATAAGTCTACCATAAAGAACTAGGGTCAATCGAAGGCTGTCATTTATGAACTCTGAACCCGAAGAAACCAAGGAAACTCGTGAAGCAGGTGACTATGGCGTTGATATCATGAGGGGCCTCTTGACACTGTTTCCTTACCACCGTTCGATATCAGTAGAGCAGTGGTGTTAATTGAGTTCTCTTTGATCAGTGAAGCTAAGTTATGCAGACTGCACTTATGGGAAGTCAACAAATCTACGAGACGTATTGCATCAAAATCACTTCAGGCAAACTCAGGCTGTCTTAGAGAATTTTCTTTCCTGTTGCCATCCGTGTAAGAGCAGAAACTTTGGAAGGTCTAAATAAGCCATTAATTTGAAATGCGGTGCTAGCATGCAGGGGGGTTTGGAAGCCTAGTTCAGAAATTTGGGGATAGAATTTAGGTTTTTCTTATTTCTGAGAACAATTCTTAAGGAAACCATGTTGTGAATAGTACAAGTTGAATTTGGATGCTTTCTCAGTTCTTGGCTGACAGAAGGTGAGCTGAGATCAAACTCATGGCCCATGGAAATATAAGATCTGTGTTATAACTTAAGACACTGAAGCTTCTGTCACATTAAGCTTTCATAACTGTACGAGTCTAGCATCTTGATGAGATTTTCTTAAAGTTTATTTTTCTTTCCTGCACTTGTGCTGCCACTCTATTGATTTTCTTTTGACTCACAAAGGACTACATTGCAGGGATTGTTTTCTTCACCATTCGATGGTGGGATCCAGTGACCTTCGAAGCCATGCACCCAGAGGGGAATACTGATCAGAGAGCTTCATGGCCTTACGTGGAAGACAAATCCTACCTTTGGACATGGCTGTTTGTCGTTCCCTTGGTTGCTTACACCCTATGGCAGATTCTCTATTTTCTCATTGTTAATGTCCTACGTCGACAGAGGCTGTTAAGGGATCCAGAAGTCATGACTTCTTACAGGTTCTCTCTCTCTCTCTCTCTCTCTCTCTCTCTCTCTCTCTCTCTATACCCTGTATCATTCTAATGCTATACCCTGTATCATTTAATGCTTTCTTGGTTTTGACAGGGAGCTCTCAAAGAAAGCACAAAAGGCGAACAACATATGGTGGCGTTTAAGTGGGTTGCTCGGGGATCAGAATCGCATATTCATGTACATACTGCTCCAAGGCGCATTCACGGTCGCAACCATGGCACTCACAGTCCCTATCTTCTTGTCGTACAAAATGCATGTGATTTTCCAAATACTCAAGGTCTCCGCATCTATATGGAATGGAGGAAGCTTTCTACTTGAAGTGATGCCAAAGCAGGTGATTCTCAAGGAGAAGAAGAAATTGGAAAAGCATCCCATACCAACTCAGCCAGACCAGACTGCGACCACAGTGGAAAATTCAACAGAAACTAATCACTCTGCTGTAACCCATGAGTCCGAGCAGCTGTGTACAAATAATGCCACATAAAATTCTGTTTCGCATGCCATAAGACGACACTGTTTGGGCTAATTACAAATTTAGTTCTTGAAGTTTGTGTTGTTTGTACTAACCAAGGATAATGGATAGTCTCTTTAAAACCACAGGTCTTTTAACATGTATTTTTTCAAGTGAGGGGGCATGTGAAACCATTTTGTCATCTTTTGCTTCTGAACTTAGAATTGAAATACTGTTTTTAGGAATTTCAGCTTCACAGATAAGGTTCCATGAAAAATGATGGTTAAATTTTGGTTTTTATAACATCCATTAGAATGGCGTATATTATTATAAACGTTAACGGGTTATAATGCTGTAATAGTGTTGATCGAAACCGTTTAATTGCTATTATGTCCACCATTATAAAAACCATGTGTTATGACCGCACAGTAGCTGGTTTAGTTCTATAGTGACATTGGATCGTACTCGGGGTCATGGCCATGACATCGAGAAGGTCTAGTAACACCATCTGAACGGCAGATGTACATATTCGGAAGGTTCATCAAAGCATCCATTCATGGAATAATTTGGGATTGTCTAGGCTTGAGTCTCTTCTAGTATGAATGAAGGAATCAGGTGTGCGACTTAGAACACCTAAAAGCAACCTGTTGACCCCCACAGCCCATGTGCCCTAACCAGGGGAACAAGCATTTGGCACTCGTCCATCAGAGAGGGCGGTAATAGCACCATGAAAGGCCAACTCACTGTGAGAGGAAGAGAGATTGCAGAGTGCAGTCGAAGTGTGATAATTACCCCACAGCCCATTGCAAAGGCCAACTCACAATAACAAGTCATTGGGCAGGACTCGAACTGTGACCACTAGTGTGATCCTATACATTCGTCCTTTTGAGGGAATTGGCAGTGGCTTGGATGGTGTGCGTGTCCCGAGGTGGTTTTGTTCATGGTAAGTTCTCTTATCGGCTGGGTATATTGGTGCTCGGACACTCAATGTGTCCAACGTCTATCTACACTCCAGGGAATGAAAAAAGAAGCAAAATCTGTCTGGTTCATGTAGTGGACCCGATTCAATCTCAAATCTAGTGCAAGTGCCATTACGGCTCAGGCCGAATCAAGTGACCCCATGCCAAATTCATCTCCAGAGGCCAATACAGATACTCGATGAGAAGCCCTCCAAAAAAGATTGATGTTGGATAAGGTACTGAATCAAGACTTTGGTTCAGTTTGGGTGAAGTCAGCATAAGGGACTGGAGTACCATCAAGTAGACGTCGAGCCTTCAGTGAATCCCCACGGAATATGATCTTTCATTTTTCTTTTGTCATTATAATGAACCTTACCGACATTTTTGGTCATTTTATAGTTTTATACTGTGTTTTCCACGCTCTACCATAATCATTGTCCACAATTGATCAAAACGTCGCTTGCCCTTTTGGTGTGTATGGCAGGTCCATAGGATTATGGCACCTTAAAAAAGTCTGTTGAAAGCAAATTTACAGTTCATCATGAACCAGTGCAAACATTCCATTAAGCAGCAGCCCAACCAGTTCTGAGACTGACATTGAAAACAGCACAAGAAACGATGAGGAACCCATCTGTCAGTGTAACTTTGATCCATCAAATTACATACAAAGCCTTCTCCAAGTATAATAAATGGTTGTTCCGTCAAGGATGATGAGGATGCACTTTCTGACCTTTGAGGAAATGCTGGCATCAGATTGTGGTGAGTAGGCAGCGAGTCTGCAACCGCAAGGGTGGTGCCCCTTGTTTTCACTGTCCGCCTTCCTTAGTATGCCTGTCGATTCCCCTGAACAATCCATCACATTTGTTCTTAGTCACTAATGGTAAATGGTAATGAAAACACAAAAGATCATATAGTTCCACCGCGGTTAACTAAAGTTGCAAATTGAATCGTTCTTGAACTTGAGTTGCAATACATGCATGCATATGTATCATATGTCATCATCAATAAGTGATGAAAGTAGAGATCACCAGTAGCCTGACCATGCCCTTGCATGAACGATTTCAAGTGAGTTTTGTG
This sequence comes from Euptelea pleiosperma, assembly GCA_035048495.1. Classification (NCBI taxonomy): domain Eukaryota; kingdom Viridiplantae; phylum Streptophyta; class Magnoliopsida; order Ranunculales; family Eupteleaceae; genus Euptelea; species Euptelea pleiosperma. The sequence goes on along the minus strand of CM068549.1, from coordinate 31,657,912 downwards.
ATATTTATACCCCCTTTGGAGCTGTTAGTCATTTATTTTGGTACGTCAATCTTGATTAGTGATTAGTCACCTACATTACTTGGGTACAGGTACAAATATTATGGGTATGGTCTAGGTCTCAGAACTGCTTGAGCCTTGAATGTTACAGGTGTTGGCAGCAGCCATCTCATGCACAGATGGTTGACAGATGAACAATGGTAACTGAAACTCAAAATAGTGAGTATTCCACAGTATTTGTAATTGACAGTAGTAGTAGTCACATACACGATACAGCCCATCTGATTCTTAGTGGGTGATAATAAAATACATACATATAAAGTACCAAAAGCTATGAGCATGCCATTTGGTAAATATTACCAACGTTCACACGTTAGTAGGCTAGAATAATATTTAAATAAGATCCACAGCCTGACCCATCATGACCTCAGTCACCTGACCCATCAGCTGACGAGTGTGGCAAAGGCTCGGTGACACTTTTGCCAGCAGACAGAGTCCAGCCTTTGTCCTGAAAGAAAATTACAAAATATAAATGCGATATAGTAAATACCTTACCAATGTTCATAGGGCAGTCATCTTAATACTAGCCACTGATAGGAGGTAATAATACATAAAATATAGCCTTAAATACTAAAACCACAAAGATTACATCATCAAGAGCAAAAACATGGCGGATGTGAGATGAAATGAAGTCGAGCGTAACCATGCAATGCCCTTCAGACTGGAAAATCACAAACCATGTAAGGAAAATTTGGCAACAATCCATGTGTTCTGGAAAGTTCAATCCTGTTTGGCAACAATCCTGTTTCTTTGTTCAATTCTTTATAAAGCTATCTCTTCCGTTAAGGCAAGTTTCGTAAAATCTCCTCTCAAAACCTCAATCCACATCAATTTTGGCCTTCTCCTTGCCCTTTTAGACTCTTTGACTTACACACTCCTCTGCAGCTGCCATTGGTTTTTGTTGTACATGATCAAACTATCTCAATTGACTTTCTCTCATTTTGTCACTTATTGGGCTACTCATATATTTTCACAAACGCGTTCATTTCTAATTTTGCCTTGTCTTCCACACATCCATCTCAACATCCTCATCTCAGCTACGCTCAATTATGAACATATTTTTTCTTGATTGCCCAACATTTTGCTCCATAAAGCATTGCCGGTTTTATTGCCATTCTTATAGAGTTTTATTCTCAGTTTGATTGGAACACGTCAATCACATAGCACCCCAAAAGCACATCTCATTCCATGACAAAAATATTCCTCAATCTCTCCGTCCCTTATGAATAATAGAACCAAGGTAACAAAATTGGTCACTTCGAGGTATCTCCTAGTTGTCAATTTTAATTGGCGGATCATCTCTATGTGCATTTTTACTAAATTGCATTCCCATGTACACTGTCTTGGTTCAACTTATTTTAAAACCCTTGGATTCCAATGCATTCCTCCAAAGTTATAGTTTTGCACTTATCTTATCCCAAGTCTCGTCAACTAATATTGTCATCTACAAATAACATACACCAGGGGAGCTCATCATAGCTATGAGCAATTATTTCATCTATAACTAAAGCAAAAAGTATGGACTTAAGGCTAATCCTTGGTGTAATCTCACTGTGACTGAAAACTCACTTATCTCAATACCGATCATTCTCACACAACTTATTGCTCCCTCATACATATCTTTAATGATGTCAATGTATCTACGTGTTTACTTATAGTCCAAACAAGGCCCAGCATCAATTATTCATGCAAATGTTAAGACTATTGTCCATGGAATGCCTAACTATAGATGCAGTGTAGAGAGAATACAATATGGACATGAATAAACTCAAAAAGATTACAAACAAATTTCAGATAAGCATTAGCTATATAATCCTACAGTACAAGCATAACCCATATAGAATGAAGACCTCAAAAATAACTACATACTTCTGGGTAATTGTACAACAAAGATTATTGAAAAGAAATCCGTTCATCGAGAAAACAGAATATAGTGCTTACAGTAAATTGAGTCTGCAGATAGTAGACTCGTCTTGACCTTCGAGAAGAAGTCCCTTCTGCAACCAAAGCCATGCAATTTCAGGAAGGAAAAAAAAAGGTGTAAACTGATTAAAGCAAAGGACCGATGAACCAATAAATGAAATGTTTAGATGAAATGGAAGTACAGAAGGTTCAATGATCCAGACGGCAAACTGAAGCACAAGGAAATCCATTACCTTTTTTTGATAAGCTCTCCTGATGTTAGCCTTTGCCTGAAAATTAGCATTACTCAAACTCAAATGCAAACTAAAAAAACAAAAAGAAGGCTAGCGTAATGAGAAATAAATTGACCCTTAAAACGGACCCACTACCCAAAGATGAACATTTTGAAAACACACACCCAGAAACAGATACTAGGAAACATAAAATTCAAATGATGCAGCACAAGTAGCTAAAACTCTAGCATATGTAGTTGGGCTCAAAAGAAGAACCTCTTATACTGATCCTTCCGAGCTTTTAATGCAAATTGAGCTTCTTCTTCCAAGGTGATCTGTTGGCCTAAAAGATCAAGCTTAAACTGCATCGGTCTAAGTAAGGCCAGCCCATCCTGTGCATAACCACTCAATATTTGAAGAGAATTTGCTTCTTTTATCCCTCTTCCAGACATACCATATACCTCAATCGCTTTTATTTGATCCTGGATTTGCACAAAACGTCCCATCCCCCTCTTTTTAGACCTTCTCAACAACCTAGGCAACCTCCTTCGTTACAATCTAAGCAACCATCACAACACAACAGCACAAAAAGGATTAAGATACATAGAACACTTTATTGTCATACAAGGTAGTTAAAGGCGCAAGGCGCACTTAAAGCGCTAGGACCTCTAGCGCCTGAGGCGCAAGGCAAGGCACGCGCCTGATTGAAACGAGGCGCAATATTAAAAGTTATAAGAAATATAAAAAAATAAAGAAAAATAAAATCATAAAATAACAAAATAAGTAATCATTAGGCCATAAAACATAAAAGATAACAAATATTGAAACTCTCAAGTAACCCAAAAGCAATTCTAGTTAACATTGTCATTATCTAATACAAAACAAGTAATCAAAAAACCATAAAACATAAAAGATAGCAAATGTTCAAAATTTCAATAGCCCACAATTAGTTCTAGTTAACATCACTATCATTTAAAATATAATCATTAGCTTCATCCCATCATCATCAGATGTGTTAGCATCCTCACTATATTTTTTCTTCTATCTCCTCCGAATGGGCATCTTCCTCTTCCGGCTCCCTTATTAAAGCCCTTGCTCTTACTCTTAACCTTGATCGTGATCTAGTATTGGATGTTGGTTCACCAACTCTAGCAGCTCTCGCAACAACACTCCATATCAAGCTATTATCCTCAAACACCAATTCATTTTCTACTACTCCACCTTCTGTTTCCATCTCTCCAAGTAGTCATCCATTGCTTTCATCAATGTCTTTCAATGAGATAGGGTCAATTGTATCTCTCCTATCATACCGGTGTTTAATATAATAGGCCAAAGAACAAAAATTTTACAAAAAAATATGTATTTTAGTGAGGCACGCGCCTGATGCGCCTGGAGCCTGGTTTGAGGCGCGCGCCTCGCCTTGACCCTTCTAAGACACTTTAGGTATGCCTGGAGCCTGAGGCGCGCGCTGGAGCCTGAGGCGCGCGCCTTGACTACAGAGTTGTTATATATTACAAACTGTAATGTATTAATTCAAGAATCAACTCATATGAAGCATATTTTAATCCTTAAAACATGGGAAAAAAGAATAAGAGAACTTATGGACTTCGATTTCTTGGAAATTCCTAAAAATACCTTAAATTCTCAGCAACAGCGGCAAAATAACCAACCTAACAGGTAATGATAACAATTCCATGGAAACCCAGATACACGAGAAAAGGTCGATGCTCACCAAACAGTTGGTATATGAAATACATTTAAATCAACAATATTTCAAAAACCCAACTATCCAAAACTGAAAAGCCCAAATATATTCATAAAAAAAGTTGAAACTAATATAGAACCTAAGAGTAACGTTGGAGGACAACTAGGTTTACCTACTTAGACTTCGAGAAATTTTCACCTAAATACAAATTCTATCATTTTTCTATCACTGAGGGAGAAGGTTTTCCGCTCAAACAGTTGACAAGAACTCCCCAATGTCGGTTTCCTTACATGTGGCAGCTGAGGTGACGGCCCAAAAGGGTCCATGAGTTTTGGTACCTCACCCTAAGTTGCCGCCCCTTAGGATTCTGCCATTTGCCACATGATTGCCAAATGCCAGAGAATTATTGGCAGGACTTGCTACACTGGAAGATAGTGAAGTGACAAAAGGCGACTTTTCCGGGACTACCACCTCAGTTACCACATTTTAGAAGAACCTAAATTGGGAGACTTATTCTATCATCTGTCTAAGCAGCATACCCTCAATATAAACAAAACCCATACAGGAATTTCAAACAAATAGCTCCAGGAACTCAGAACTCAATCAAACTGATAACATTTGATCATACTCACCTTTCACATGGAACATTTACTAGTGGGAAACACCAGAGGCGTCGAATGGACGGTCAGAATCACCTTGATCAGTAGAATAGAGGACGGCTTCCGCTTCCAAGAACCTGCTCAGATGCTTATCTTCCAAATGTTGCTGTGAAATGAAATGGGTCAACAAGGATCAACCAAAAAAAAAAACCCATTTAAATGGAATCTAAGAACTTACAGACAGTACAATTTAATGGGAAAGAAAATGAAGAATAAAAATACATACAGAGAGGCAAGCTCTGTATTTCTGCCACTCAGAAACGCATTCCTCTTTGTCCCACTGACCCTTTAAGAATTTCTCCGAGTACCACCTGTGCTTATTATCACTACTTTTGATTATAAACTTGTTCATAAAAGAGAGAGAACCCAACTGACCTGTTGAAGAACTTGGTAGAAAAAAAAAAAAAAACCTGACCTGTTGAAGCAATTGTGGTAAGCAGCTCTGAGTTGGGCACAAGGCGATGTTGAAGAGGAAGAAGTTCTCTTCTCCTTCTTAATCCCACCCATAAACAAACTACTTCAATCAATCAAACACTCCGAGAACGAGAGAAAGAGAGAGAGAGAAACCTCACAACCCTATCTCTCCAATTTTTGGTCAACACCATGAAAAATTATGAGACAAAACCCCGCACTTCTTCGCAGGAAGATTGAGGAGGTGGGACCCTTTCCTTTTAAAATGCTCGTGGCACTCTTTCGGTCCCAGAGCCCTTGATTGTTTGATCCACCCTTGATGCACCTACAAACTAAAAAACCAGCCGGATTAGCGATTACTTTTCCATCATGGGCTTAATGAACAGGCTTATGGATGGTTATAAGCCCATGATGGAAAATGCTCAAAATCAAACTGCTATTAATCACCAATCAGGTTTATTAGCCAGAAAGAGTGTGTTGATAGTTACATTTCAGGGTGAAGGATGTATCAAACTATAGAAACAGCTCTTCCGTGTGTCTAAGATTTTTTCCTAGAGTTATGACGAGTACTTCTAGGAGATCATCTAAAATAACTCTGACCGTTAGATTGGGAAGGTGGGAACAATTAGAAAAGGACTACATAGGGATCATCTATGATCTATCTACTCCACAAACAAACTTGGTTGAACAATTGCTGTATCTTGATTCTTAATCTTTTAAATGGCTAAAAACAGACATATTTCTCTATCCAAAGAAACTGATAGACTAGATTAAGGCAAAAAAAAAAACTATCTATGATCTATCTACTCCACAACAAACTTGGTTAAACAATTGCTATATCTTGATCTTTTAAATGGCTAAAAACAGACATCTTTCTCTATCCAAAGAAAAGTGATAGGCTAGATTAAGGCAAAAAAAAAAAAAAAAAATCTGGGCCCACAAATGAAAAAATTAGGGTATCTTAGTAACACCCCCCTGAAATCTGTAAGTAATTTGTAATACCCCCCTATACTTTAAACTTTAGGATTACCCCCTTGACCTAGTTTTAACTATGACTAACATTAAAATGTGACATGCATCATGTGGCTGTTAATGCACTTATGAAAGGACCATGATATTGCTAGTACAATGTTAACAGCGTGTGATTCAAGTCCCTTTTAACTGAAGTCAACCACTGTTAAACTAGGTCAAGGGGGTAATTCGAAAGTTTGAAAGTATAAAGGGGTATTACAAATTACTTTCAAATTTAAGTGGGGTGTTACTAAAATACCCTAATTTTTTCATTTTTATGTTAGTAATTTTTTATGGCTCAGGCACGGAGGACCCCCATTTTTCTGACCCCTCTCAGGCTTTCATGCGCTCAGCCGTGGATTTCACTAATCCAACAGTGGTTGATAGTGCCCCCGAAAGTGAAAAAAGCGACGCCAGCTCGGCGCTGACAACCAGCGTTGGATTCTTGAAATCCAGGGCAGAGCACACGAACACCTACAGGGGTCAGAAAAATGGGGGGTCCCCTGAGCCCGACCCATTTTTTATACATGATGGTAACTATTTTAGTTGATGTTAATAACTTTTCTCATTGATGCGAAGAACCCTTATATTAAATGGTTATGATCATTCCGTTGGGTCAATTTTTTGGCATGGGGATGATTATGACCACACTTGATCAGCTGATTATCACCATAACCATCAATTGAACCGTCCAAAATGGTAACAAGCATACACCTATTGGATGTATAATAGCTGATCATATAATTTAGTTCTTGGACAGGTGGGAACCATTGAATTGTGGGTCCCCTCACAGCCTGTTATTCCATCTACACCGCTTGATGAATCAGGTCCACCGAGCGAAAAATGAAAAATAAAAATAATATATTACATTACATACAAATAGTTTACACTTGCAACAAATGACTGCCTAAAAAGGCGGCTGCTGCCATAAAATTACAAGTCCTGAGAGACTGAAAAGCCCAACAGAGAACAAAATGAAGAAGCCCTTGCAGGTGTTGCAAGTTGCTGGGCTCCCCCAGTATATTTCTATAGTTGCACTGTATCAAACTAGAAGCTATGGCTCTAAAAAATAGCCCACTTGGACGAAAGAACAGGGAGGAAAAAAAAAATTAAACCAATCAGAGTACCTAACAAAGGTGGGCACCAAAGCATCGGGATATGATCTAGACTGGATAATTTTGGAGGGAGATGAACAATATATAATACACGTCAAGATGAGGAAGGAGAATGTGATTATATGCACAGGTTGTAGAAAAGTTGAATCAAGGATGCATAGAATGAGATCAATCGGAGCATGGGATGGGACACCGTGATCTTGGAGGGTGTCACTCTGCACGTTGTAACAAGAAGACAAACCCCGAGTTTTCACGAATCAGAGGTGGAGGATCAATATCAGTTATGTCTATCTGTTGCATTGACTTCGAGATGTCATCCACAGAGAATGGTATGCTGCATTAATCAAAGGGAAAAAAAGGGTGTGTATTACATTATACTGCATAGAGAACAATGGGGATGGAGAACTGTTTAGTTCAATGCATTTGGGGATGAACGACGTTACCTCGAGTCATCGTCTAATAAAAATGAACTGCTGATGGCATTGTTCGAGTCCTCGGTCATCAGAACTCTCATACTGGAAATAACCTAAACCATTAGAGAGGACTTTTGAGTGATTTATCCAACGGAAGACCCACAATGACTGAAAACAACGAGATCCAAAATATGGGAATTGGTGCAGGTTGTGGAAAGCATGGACAGAGATAGAACAAGTTGGATACTGCGAAAACGGGAATCTCAGAAGGTCATTGCAAATTAAAACCAATTCAATCTATACTTACTTCTGAAGACACGCTGTGAGTGCCATATTTGTCATCCCAGTACATTGTACTGATTCTGTATAGTTGCTGAATGCTGAGCACCTGAAAAAGCAGGAAAGAAGAATAAAAAGAAGTACAATCTGGAAGAACAAAATAAGACAGTTTTGAATAGGAGTTGAGAGGTTCAAAGAGAAGAGTCACTCACTGGGCAAAGGTCCTTTGTTATTTCATTCAACGTCTTCTTGGGCTTTTGATGTATGACCTGAGTTAGCAGAAGATTAAAATTAAAAAAGGGCAAAATATACAATAATAACGAAAAACAGAGTATGAATGACCAGATAAAAGAATCACACCAGGAATCCAACTGCTTGTCTGATATGCTTCAGTTCATCCCAAGCTGAGCCTGCATACTGTATGTAATTGGATTTTAGGTAAAGTCTTCCAAACGACAGTTGAAAATAGAAATAAAAAAGGTCTTGATTCATGCTCACCTCTTCAGTTGCATTGATGCACCACTGTTCTAGCTCAGCCAACCCCGCTTTTACATACTCTCCGTTGCTGAATGAGCAACACTCACGCCGCAAAAGAAGGCTGCAGAAATGCAACAATGACAACAACAATAACAATAATATTATTATTGTTATTATTTTTATTATTAGGTTAAAATATTATATAATTAGATTGATCTGGATTTCAACAAGAGAAGCTTTGAACCCATTTACCTGTTGAATAGCTGAACGTTGATGAATGAGAATATCTGAGTGAACACCTTGCGGACTAAGAATGGGGGAATCTGTAAAGGAGGAAGATGTAAGCAAGTGGTAATGTTCCCAGAAGGATAATCATAATTGCATTGTGAATATATTTGGAATGTCAGAACACACATAGTTGGCTCTTAATGTCTTCAAGTAACTCTGCAGGCTTTTCACAATGCTTTGCCAGTGAGCAATTAAAGCTTGTTGAGCAACAGTATTTGCTTGTGAACGCGATCCTTTCACTAAACTTGCACGGGATGATCTAGGTGCCTGCATCACAACGGAAAGATTCATAAATTCAAGACATGGAGTAATCAGCATAAACTATGAAATATGCGAACAAAACACATAAAATGGGACACCAGCAAAAATGATTAAAATATCAGCCTAAAAAAGAATTATGTATCGGGATATTTGGTCAGCATAACCCTATGAAATCTGTAAAGAAAACACATACAACGCGACACCAGCAAAAATGGATTAAAATATCAGCCTAAAAAAGAATATGTATCGGGATATTTGGCCGTATGGTGTGTGTGTGTGGGTTGGGATAGGTTGACACATGGTTTTGTGACATATAATGACACACAGTTGGGGGGGTCCACATGGGGGATGAGTTAAGGGCTGAATTTAGGTGTGGATAATATCTTCACAATGGGGATCATCCTTACTAAATATCAGCCCCTTCCTACATTTGAAGCCTTGTGAAAAGTGGAATGCAAGTTGAAAAATTCTAGATCGTCCATTTTCACCTGTTAACTTCAAGTCCATGTAATAGGGTTAGAAGTTTCAGAAAGGATTGATTTCTTGTGAGGATGATCTCTATGCTGAGGAGATTATCCTCACCAGAAATTAGCCCTTAACTTGCCTCCATGTCGGTCCCACAACCGTGTCCCGTTATATGCGTCGAAAAATGCGTCAACAAATCCCGACCCATATAAAAGTATGTATATATATATATATAGGAAAAAATGACACGTGGTTTTGATACATAAAATGACACGGTTTTAGGGCCCACATGGCGATGAGTTAAGGTCTGATTTTTGGTGAGGATGATCTCCTCACCATGGGGATCATCCTCACCAAAACTTGGCCCATTCCAACATTTGTAGCCCTAGAGAGAGAGAGAGAGAGAGATTGATATTGCGCACCAAAAGAGTACACCTCAATCATTCATGACATACCAAATATATTTGAATGTATGTTACATGTCAGTTCTTAGAGTGGCCAATATTTTCCCTGATATTGATATCTCAATTATTGCCAAAAAAGAAACGAGTGACGAGCTCTTCAGAGATGAGCTCCTTTGCACTGATTCAATTAAACTGTAAGCTACTTACCCTTAGTTCACTCTAAATTCTTGCTAATAATTTACATGGCAAAAAAGGGCAAACATGTGGTAATCCTGGTACTACTATACTTTTTATAGCACAGGCCTCTACTATAGATGAGGTGCATTTTCTTGCAAGTCCAAATGCCCAATTCGTGGCTCCATCCAGAAGTTTTTCTAGACCAAATCATCCCAATCGGATAATCCCAACCACACCAATTGCGTCGTTTTTGGATGGCAAGAAGTACAAGGGGACAACTCCAGAGAAAAAGATGTGTTTATTGGATGGTTAAGATCATCCAATCAAGCTTATTTTTGTCAATGAGGTCTCCTACTTGTGGTCACTGATTCAAGAGTCCACATTGAAAAGAATATGCACCATCTGCCTAATATAGAATGAGTACTGGGACTATCTAATGTTTTTCCATAAGAAAAATCTAATTTATTGGAGCAAATAGAATATCCTTTTTTTAGAATATCATTTACCTGGATACACAATCCAAGCAACGAAGAGATCTCTTTCTTCAGATTGTCTCTTATCATTCCGTAGATCTTCTCCAGGAAGGCAGTGAGTTGCTGTTTAAAAAGTAAAGCTGGATATCTGGCTTCGACTTGTCGTAAGTCATCCAGTCCACCAAGCATCCGACCATTAAGAAATGGGAGCCCAGCACTTTGTGGAGATGCTCGAAGTCCCTAAAGAAAGGAAAAGGATAAGAAATAATATTTAGAAAAATGATGCTAGACTGCTGGGAGAAGGTAAATGTATAAAGATGAAACAAATGATTGCTTTACTCGAGACATCCTGCCAAACAGTGACGCCGATGTTGATCTCCGCCTTTGTGGAGTCAAGCCAGCAGCCCCACTTGCTTTCAGTGTGCGTTGAAGGAGCAACAATAATGTGGATGAATTAGATAACCAATAGGATAATAAGTCATTATTATCCTGAACCTACAGCGAGGTAAAAATTATATCCATAAAATGATGCAATAATCCAAATGACAATAGGCCCTGAACAATCAACTCATTGGTGTGGTGGAAAGACTAGTGTGATTACATAATCCAAAATAGTTATATACAAAGTCAGAATGTGAGGCATTATAGGTTGGTTAATTCACTTAATTGTAATAGTAATTTACGAAATAAGTTGCAGTCTTGAAAATATCCAACACAGAGATCTGAGGTACCTCTATAGCTGAGCTTATTGTCTGAATGATACGATCAAAAACACTGGTACTTTCAACTTCACATGACCTCCAGTGAAGAAGGCACTTGTAAATGAGACAAGCAGCAATAGGTCTTCCCCCAGAGAATCCCAGGTCTTGTGAAATACACTTTATCAGCAAATCCTGGTTCTCCTGTACCAACAAAACAGATTGCAAGATATAAATCACTAAAAGAAAATGAACCCTCAAAGATTGGGAATTCAGATCCAACGGAATATCAAATATGTATAAAGTGCACCTTTAATGGTATATTTTGCATCGTAACTTTAAAGAGCTTCTTACCTGCTGCTTCTCATTAAGTGATTTCTGAGGCTTTTCCTCAGTATCGGGCTCCCGTGGATTAGATACAGCTGGACTCAAATCCTGAAACATTTAGCAGATAGTTGGAAATTCAATATATTGTCTATTTTCCCTCTGAAATATAATAGCATATATATCAAAGTAACAAAATTTCTTACTGATGTCATCTTTGTTTCTCCATTTTGAATTTTTCGATTCTCTGGAGTCCTCTGTCAATTCATAGAGAACCTCTCAAACATGTCTTTCCATGAACATCAATGTGGAGATTGAAGAAAATGTACACTAATTCGTTATGCCATGCGTACCTGAATGATAGTTGACTTTTGCCTTGCAGCTAAGGCTTTACTAGTTGGTGAAATGGCCAGTGCTTGCTGACGAAGTACTTGATTCTCTGATTCTATATTGGAAAGTTTCTCTTCGAGCCTGAATCATAGAAACAGAATCTTATCTTCAGAAATAGAATGCATGCACACACACACACACACACACACACACAGATGCGCACTACCCCATTTTTTAGCTACAGTTCCAGTCTTATTCTAAAGCGCCATAACAGAGAGGCTTTTCTCTGTGTGAGTGCGTGTGTGTATGGGAGTGATTGGGGTAAATGAACTGTACGGACGTCTCGACGTATTAGGTTGGTGGGGGTCAGCATGTCTGACACTCCAAATCCATGTCAGACACCGACACACATGTCCGTGTCCTTGTTATATATATGAGGTACCACGCACATTGTATGTATGTATGTATGTATATACATGAGGTGGGTATGAAGGTCAATTCACATAATGAGCATAATAATATCATAGTTATATGACCAGGTCATCAATGAGCCAACCGAAGTCCAGCTCATTAATTTTTCAGCCTGTGGAATGTTCAGCGCAGTCCAGCCCAGCTCAGCCAGGGGGGCCTCTAAGCTTAGCCAAGCCTTATATGAGAGTGGGCTGGGACAACCAGGCCAGGCCAGTAGTCGCACCGCTAGTTGCAAGCAGGCCACAGTGGAGTGGGGGAGGCAGTGGAAGGGAAGGGAAAATCGCCAACTCAAGACATTTATAACATCCAAACTGTTCCATTTCTCATAACAAGTCACAAACCTCTGCACCGAATCTTGAAGCTGATCTACTCTTCGCTCTGCATCTTCAAGCTTTTTGATCATTTCCCCATTTTTGGCCTGAGCATTGGTGTAGGCTTGTGTGGTCTCTTCTGCTGCCTTTCTCTCTGATAGCAGCAAAGCCTGTACATGTTATAAAAGTCCAGTCACACGTGGCTCACAAAAATTTGAATTGTGGTGCTTAGAATAAATTATCAAATCAGCTCATGAACCAAAATCCTGGGCTTCCTGAATGATAAGTAACAAAACTATTTATCACTTCCATTTATAGCAACTTCTGATGCGTCCATGCGAGTACTTTCAAGGTTAGTTTGTTCAAGTCAGATTTAAAACGACACAACAGTAGTACCATGTAGGCACACCAAGCTAATATAAAAGAATTTGAAGATAATGGAGGTCCTGTGCCTCATAACCTGCAGTTTATATTTTATTAATTTGTCTATTTACTTGCATTTCGGATTATTATTTATGATATCTACTATTTGTATCGCAAGAGCGCTTTCACAACTTCAAATTCAATCCACATTTTATGCCAATAACTTTGGGAACCCCTCACATTTTGAGGGAGAAATCACCATTTCTAACAGTTGCATGGAATTCCACTACATATTTTCAAGACCGACATCTGCATAGATTTCATGTAAAAAATGCATACAAACATATCCAGGATATAAGAACACAAACCTTCTATGATAGTATCATAACTGGTGCAAATTCAGATCATTTCTAACATATTTATACGATATTGCTTGGAATAGCTATGCTCACACACCATGACTTGCAAGACCCATTTTGAAGCACTCAAAAGCACCATCTATTGGACATAATTTTGAATCCAACATTAGCTTGAAATTAAACAGTACCCTCCATTGGCCCAAGTGTTCATGAGCTACATCTTCATTAATACTCTTTAAACAGATATCTTCTCCAAAAAATTATTAAAAAAAAAACTGAAAAACGTGTCCATCAAGTACGAACTATAGGAAAAACCAATAAATTCTCAAATTCCAAAGTAGATAATGAATCTAAGAAAACCTAATGTGTAGGTTAAAGGGAAAATTCCAATACATGCTACAAAAAACAAGTCAAAATTCTTTAAGTGGTGTGCCATGCTTGACAAGATTCTCTCCTTGGACAAACTTCGGAGAAGAGGTTTTCAATCCCCTAGTAGATGCAGCTCGTGTCGTAATGACGAGGACTCTACCAACCACGTGATTATTCACTGTCAAGTTTCTAGGGAGATATGGGAGCGCTTCCTTCATCGCTTCAGGATATCCTGCGCTATACCCGAATCGGTGTTCCACACTTTTGTGGAATGGCGCACCAAAGCTTTTTCAGTCACATGCTGTGGAGGATCATCCCTTTAGCTATTTGCTGGAGATATGGAAAGAAAGAAATCGCCGGACGTTTGAAGATAAGGAGGCCAACATCGACAACATCTTCATGAACATTCTTGCTACTCTTTACCATTGGAGTTCAGCCATTCCCAGCCTCAGGAGTTTTAGATTTGAAGATTTCGTTTTCCGGTGGGATCGTCTAATGTCTTCATAGGATCGTTTCTCGGTTGGGGCGTTCTTGGGGTTTCTCTATTGTTCTTGGTGTTCCCCTTGTCGCGTTTTTCACGCTTTTGTAATCCTGTCTTTGGGCCCTCTCAGCCCTCTTTAATATATCTCTTTTACCGATCAAAAAAAAAATAGCCGTGAACTTTTTTGCACTTCTTTTTTCATTTGTTCCTCCATTATTCAGCTTGTAACTTGGACTTGGACTTGGACTTGACGAAGAGAATTAGGGTTCTAACTTTCTCTAAAGAGAGCAATGTGGACAGCAGAAAAAGAACAATCTAAAAGATACCTTACTTTCGAAAACAGATATCCTCTCAAAATCAATAGAAATTGGGTCTGCCAAGAGTACCAGTAATGAGAGGTATTACTGCATATACTTCTGTTTGAGATCAGTAGCAGTATTATCTTTATTTTCGTTGGTGCAACTTGATGATTATGATCTAAAATAGAATTCATGGGAGGTGAGAGATATGATAGTAGCATACTATAATAGACCATCAGTTCTAGTTTAGTAAGTCTACCTTCAAGCTCTCAACCTCAGCAATTAATGAATCGACCTTCTCTGTATCTTGAATTAAAACAGGGGTCTCTTTAATGACTGGAGGTGCTTCTTCAATAGCTCTCCGAGCTGCCTCTCGTTCCTTGATAACTCTGATGTTTGCCTCTTCCACTTGTATTTGCATAGCATGTAAAGCATCCTGTAACTTAGAAATTTCTTGGGTTTTTGTCTCCTCCAAATCTGTCTGCATTTTAGAAGCAAAATTAGTTACACATGTAAGTCCATTGTGATTTGTCTAGCCTCCCAGAAAAAAGTAACCTAAAAATTTCAACAGTAAAAGACAAACACGAAAACAAATTATTCATTACCCTTAACCGTTTCTCAAACTGCAAACGCCATGTAAGTTCCTCCACATGCTTTTCTAGTTTGTCTTTTGCTTCTTTAAGGGCTCCCGTTTCTCTTGCAGCCTGAATACATTCACATTAATGATTATTACTTGCCCGCATTCCTAAATTTATTACCACATAATGCATTACAAATTTGCACGCAGTGACAAAACCACATTAAGGAATTAGATCCAACCATTCTGAGCTGTCTGAGCTCTCTCCTAGCAACCCTTCGTCTCCAACCACACTGAGAAATGATTGCTGCTTTCTGGAGACTCTTATAGTACGAATAATCTCTGTGGCAACGCCAATGAGCCTGAAAGCCACCAATAAAGATAAATCAGTAACTCAATATTCAAACTTGTAAACCAAATTTGATAGAAATTGATGTTTTAATGTTCCCTTCAAATCTATCCAAAAAGAAAATTGATGTTTTAATGTTCCCTTCAAATCTATACAATGTCAGAGCACCGAATGACATTGTACATGTTTAACTTGTAGTTATAAGTGCCGCAGACCCCTTTACAAGTAGTAAGGACAATATATAAGAACAAAAGTAGTTATGTGGAACTGGGAGACAACGTTACCTGGATAATGATCGAGGCTTTAGTCTGCTTTCTAAATCTGAATTCATTGCGTGTGATCATTGCCCTTAAGCCTGTCTGCAATGTGATTGCAGATGACCACAGTATCAAGTAGGATTTCCTGTCAATATATCGACGCAAATTCTTCTGTATCTTCACAGCTGATGCTTCCCGTCTCAACTGCTCATACAGCTTGAAGGCAATTTTACCTAAAGACAGAGCGAGAGAGAACTCTGAATCAGTATTTCAATAAGACAGCTGAATCAGTCGATAGAACATATAATAATGTAATTCAAAAGCAAGCTACATAACAATTGGGACTACTCCTAGATATTCTTGATGTGCTCATTTCTAATTTTCTCCTGCCTAGAATTTTCACTCATCTATCTCAACATCCTCATCTCTGCTAGAACATGTTGTTTCTCTATTGCCCAACAGTCCGTACCACAAAGCATAGTCGTCTTATAGTTGTCACACACACATATATTACCTTTATTGAATCCCCCTGTTCCTCATATATAAATTGATCATTCTACAGCCAAATCTTAATTGATGGAAAGCCTTCGATGGCTTCCTCATGAAAACATCAATTTGTATGTGCGCATAGATGGCATCTCTTTATTCTTTGCAATATTGACCACATTTCGGATCCCTATTTGCATTTCAGTGAGTGGGTCGGGTGTGAGAAATCATGGATTTCTTGTTTGCCCAACAGTCTGCACCACAAAGTATAGCTATCCTATTGTTGTCAAACACAAACATATTACCTTTTAAAATCCCCCTGTTCCTTGGATACAAATCAATCCCTCTATACCAAATCTCAATTTGTGGAGAGCCTTTGATGGCTTCCTTGTGACCACATCAATTCTTTTGTGGGTGTAGATGGTATCTCTTTACTTTTTGCGATATTAACAACATTTCTGATCATATTTGCATTTCAGTGGGTTGGTCTGGCATGAGAAGTGTATGGATGTGTCAGCTACCGAGTCGTCTTCAGTCAAGACACCCAATCCCAAATCTTCTTTTTTTATCTCATGTCAATGTCTGATACTAAAACACATCTTTTATCAAAATTACATAGGCAAAGAGTCATCCAGTCTACAATGATCAATTGAATCTATCATGAGATAACTTCATTTGATATCAGTAAGGGAATTTTATTGTAATTGAAAAACAATTATACGGTAAAACATTATAGTTTGAAGAGAATTAAGGAAGATACCTCTCCAATGAGATTGCAAATGAATGGCAGCCTTGCGTAATGAGATGAACTCCTTACGAGCAATATATGTACGAATTTGCCTTTGAATAGCCCTAGCTGCATTGCCCAGTACCTCTGCTCTTCGTGCATCCAACTCAGCCATCTGACCAGCTCTCAGGAAGACCTTTGTTTTGCCTATCTGTTAATCAACCACGAAGACAACGTGGCAAGATGTGTTACAGACAATCATTGAGCTTAAGATAGAAAATTAAGCAAAACATAAGTATATATATATATATATATATCAAATGGGAAAAAAATTAGAGCACTTCTCAACAGCATCTATAACAGACATGCTGCATAAGACTACGTAATACAAGATGTCATTAAGAAACATGTAAAATATCCAGTGAAACACCTTGAGTAGCATTAAAAGGTTCTTCAGTTTAGAGAGAATGCTGGGATTACCTGATAACCTTTCAATCCCTTTTTATTCAGGATCATTTGGCACGCAACCTTTTCATCATGGCTGTACAATAACAAAGGAATCCATATGATTACATGAAACATCATTTGCTGTCCACATAAACTCATATGGTAAGTATCAAAATCTATCCGAAAGCATCCCCATCTTGCTTTCCAAATACAAAAATGGAAAAGAAAAAAAAACTTACTTTCCTTCCAAAACTTCTGGAGCAAGGACACCAAAACGATGAAGAAATTCATAAAATGTTCGTCTAGTAGGATATCCAGCACAACTGATCCTAATTGCCTCAAGAACACCCTATAAGTACGAAAGGGATGATAAAATTTTATTTACTAACAACAAAATCTAATATCTCAATGTGAAACTTAAGAGCAAGTGAAGCATGATCTGTTTCCCCCAGTATACTTACACCACACCGTAACTGTTGGATGATGTTGAAGTTCTCAAAAATAGCAGGTTTGAGGACATTGTTTGGCTTCACACATCTAATGTAATGAGGCTCCATTGAATTCAAGGTCTCCATCAAAGATTGAAGTTGTAGCTGCAATTTTAAAATGTCATTTCTGTAAAGCATCCTTGGAATGGGTATCATACATATAAGCATGGCTCAAAGGTGCAACTTCCGTTTCAGTCCAAAACCTGGTGAAACGGACAAAAGCATATTGGAAAGCTCCCAAAAAATCAGAAAAAATAATAAACGTATTAATGTAACAAATTTTCATTAAAATCTATATCATATAGCTGATTTAAAAAGGAGTAACTTACAGTGCTACTAGGCTTAACCAGAGTCTGTTTTGTAAACCTACATTCCAAGTATTTAATATACATATTATTTTTTGATATAAACATGTGTTAATTAATTTATTCTACCTAAAATATACATTGGTAATTAACTTTTTCTACCTTGAACACCTATGGCCCAATTGGTTTAGGGATCTGACGTCTTTAGAAGATCATGAGTTCAAATTTCACCAGATATGTACGGTGGGTATGTTCTATTTATAACAAGTTGATTAACAATTTAACATAACATCTCATAAATACCATAACAAAATAATAATAACATAGTATTTAACCCAAGTTCTATCATGTCTACAGTCCATTATTCATAACATTGGCCAATGTCATACATTAAAAACTCTTAATCCCCCAAGTCATAAAGTGCATTAAAATAGTTGCAAAAGTTAATTCTCCCAATTAATATCCCCTAATAGTCGATGAAGTCAAGATGGTGGTGCACCGGCTACATCTTCATCACAACTGGCTTCTGCCTCTATTGCCTGCCCACCAACTTAATCATTCTTCGGTTACGGTGGTAATATATTTTAATATAGGTTGTTGCACCTCCGGAATCGGAGAATGATCAAGTTGGTAAGTCAGCACGGGAGCTAACGGTGATGATGAAGCAGCTGGTGCACCACCAGCTTGAGTACTTGGAATGCAAGTTTACAAGACAGACTCCGATTCAGCTTGAAAGCACTATACATTACTCTAATATCTTTTCAGATTTTTTCGAAGCTTTCCAATATGGTTTCAACCATTTAATCTTGGTTTCACTCGGTTTCGGGCCGAAACCACCGAAACTCAGGGTTTCGCAAAACTCCTTTGTATTTGGTGTCGTTCTAGGTCGAAACCGAAACATTTCAATTTCGGCTGAAACTTTAAACCATGGATATAAGTTGGCGGTACAGCAAGCACTAACATTCAAACAATCACGCGTGCACAAAACCATGTGTGCATGCCACAAGGAGCACCAGTGCACTTTCAGAGTTGTGTGTGTTTGTGCATCTGTGTGTTAATCCAGACAATTTCTCATTATATTCAAAAATAATGTTAAATTAATCAGTAGACTGCCGAAGATCTGGAAACTAAGCATGTTGGACCTTTTAAAGCAAGGCAAATGAAACAAAGTATATGAGAAGCAACTGAAGTTTAAAATCTCTGCCATGTTGACGCACTTGATCAAGTCAGCTGACTTCATGAGGAAAGTACAATTGCTATATTGAGTAGTGACTCATTGGAATTCATAACGTTATCGGCCAAGTCAAACTGGGCGCTATATTAGCTGAGTTAATCATTTCAAAGGTCACATCAGTAGGAGTTCTCCTAAGAAGAATGGTTTTCAATTCACAATGACTAGTGCAGTAGTGCCAAGTTGTTTTGGAGTTGCCTGAAATGACCAGATCCTGGACTGACCATGTGTTTTTTTTTAAATAAGTGATAAAAAACATATAAATAAATGACAAAAAGGAAGCTTCCATGTAAGAAATTGCCTAAATACACCATCTTTGACCAATGTATTGGCCTGGAGTGACCAAATTGACTTTCACTAAGATTTTAAACCTTGAAGAAAGAGAACTATATTTTGAAATTTCTTAACAAATTCCAGCCCCGTTTAGCTTCTTCGTGTGGCAAAGAGCCACTGACCAGGTGTGAGACTGGGAGCTCTATCTTCCCACGTGAACTACACCATTTAGAGCCCACCCATGACCTGAGTGGTAATTACTGCCCTACAAAAGCAAAACTGTCATTTTTCCCTAGCAAGGAATATATATATATATATATAACCCCCACCCCCCAAGTGGTAGTTACTGCCCTACAAAAGCAAAACTATGATTTTTCCCCTAGAGAAGGAAAAATGAATATATGTAATAATTTAATCAACCCCCCATATAACAAGTTTTTGGTTCAAGCATCAATTAACTATTATCTGTTTTGCAATTTTATTTTTTACATTTTCTTTCTTTCTCTGCTCATATTGCTTTTTCGCTTTTATTTCAAAATTTGTCTTCACTAGTATTAATTCAACAAGAAGTTACTCAATAAATCCACTATTGGAAGTAAGATTTATTCTCCAATCTGATTGAAAAGATGAATGTACAGCAGTTTTTGTGGATTCGTAGAAAAGGAAATGTGCATATAGAAATAAACATCAAATAGGAAATTGTACAAGCTTGTTTAAAAGTTTTCCACAAAGTTGAAAGGGAACTGAAGATACTTAACACAGAAAAAACCAATTAGGAAAAAGAGAAAAAAGAAAAGACAGACAAAGAAACCAATGAGTTCCACAAATTTTTGTTGCCAACCAGATTTTTTTTGTTCGTTTGTGTGTGTGTGTGTGTGGTGGCGGGGTGTTGGATAATCTTATTGCTTTTGAAAGAGTAAGCTCATAATATTAGAAAGTTATAAAACTGAATGGAAGATGTAAAATTGCAGCATCATGTTTGACAGGCCGACCAATTGGGAACTCCACCATCATGGAATTCATTTCATCTGAAATAAGAAAAGTTGGGAAGGAATTGGAGCTAGTATACCTTAAAGCGTGATCCGATGGAAGAAAATTTGGATGACTTCAATGATTCCTCTGGAAGTGGAGGAAATAAACCCGCCACAAAGGGGCATTTTGACGCAATCAATAACTCTTGATGTTCTGCCACCACATAATCTTTGTTTTTGTCTAGAAACTGATTAGCTTGATATGTCACCTGTAGAAAATGTGGAAAGATCATACAAGAAGTTGCAGCAAAATAGTAGCAATGCCAGTAGTGAATGAAAACAAAGATATAGAGGCAAAGACATGTCTACCTCCCCTGCATAGTGAGATATAGTAAAATCAGTTCGAGAAAGCTTTGGTTTCATAAAGTGCTTGTTATTTTTAAAAGTCTGATACAACTTCTGGGCAAATGTTTCATGTGTGGACTTGGGAAACATGCTGCATGAAGCAACCAGACAAACATGAGTGGAAGTGCAAGAGAAGGCCTTAAATTCATAACAGAGAGCAGATTATCATATTTATGGAAGAATATAGAAGCCAATAAATCCTTCTAAACTCTACAATCAAGGTCATCTCAGAACTATGGCAACAGAAGCATGGATAATTTCTCCATACCATGCTTCATCGAGAAGCGCAATAATTCCTCCAGGTTTCTGCACAAAGATCGAATGTCAATTGTCATTGTCCGAAATGATGCAACCAATGAATCACAGAGATTTGTGAATCCATCATGAAATCACAAGAGGAGGAAACCATGAATCCACTGCACATATATTTTGAAAATTTTAAGCAACAGATTCTCCAAAGGCAAAAAAAGTTCTACAACTAACACTGCACCAGGAAACAGTTAAAAACCTTCTCAATCAGATCCAACACATCTTGGTTGTCAACAAACTCTATGTAGCTCCAATTGATTTCCTCTTTCGTATATTCTTCCTGCTCCATTTTAAAGACATGCTGCAAACATACAACCACAGTAAGTTAAAATCAAAGAAGCTACAATCAATGCAATCTCCAAAACAGTGAGCTATAACTTCTGGCAAAGTAAGCTGACCTGGTTAAAATGTTGTTGCAGCTTCTCATTTGTAAAATTGATACAGAACTGCTCAAAACTGTTATACATGACAGTTTATGGGCATGACACCAAAGTCAAGTTTCTTTTAAAACATGTTTTGCACCAATACTGTTGCAAATGTTTTTTTTCCAGTAAATGGCTCACCTATTGCACTTAAAGCTTTCAAAACCGTAAATGTCAAGAACCCCAATTATTGATTTTGAGTTTGGATCCTGCCCAATCGAAATGTTAATTTTATCCACCAGCCTGAGAAATAAGAGAAAAATAAACTCAGCATAACCTAACATACATAAAGAGAAAGCACTTTGGAACAGAAAATATATAAAATTAAGAACAAAAAAGAATCCAGATGCTATATAAGCTCTTTACCAATCGAATAGGCGGGAGTATACTGTTTTAGCTAAACCATCCCTGCTAACAACTGCTGAACCAGGATCAAGAGTTCTTGTGATAACTTCTTCTGGTGTCACCATTACACGTTTAATCAGTGCATCTTCCAAGCTCTGGGCATCACACCTATCACATCGATTAAACAGATACTCTAATAAACAACCACAGAGATGAGACAGATAAGATATTCCAATACATATAAGCATAAAATGGAACATACCTAAGAAGTTCAGCTGTCATTTTAAGATGGAACCGAGACTTTTCATCCTTAATGACAGAGGAGTCTATTTCCTTTCCCTTCGCAAAATCAATATTACCAAGATGAAGAATTGCCGCCACCACCCTGAAAATTGCCTCCTGAAGAGAATATTTAAAATCAGAAATCTGATCAAACCAGCAAATCCAAGACACATTTTAGAAAGAGGTGCATACAACATTATCCGGGAACTACAGGGAAAGCTGACCTGTTCATGCTCACTGATTCCAACTATATCCATAGCCCTTCTGGTTGCAAGATATTCACGGGAATCATTTACTCCATCCAGCTCATAGCAATTAGATTGGTTTAGGTAATGGAACGATTTAGGGTTCCCCAACTTATATTTCTCAACATCCTGCATGAATTAGGTGACAACTCTTATATTATCAATGACTGTTCAACAATGGATCAAAGTATCGTTCTGTCTCAGAATGTCTCGGCAGAGACGTCTCATTGGAACTATACATTTGGGGTTTGTCTCAGTTTTTCCTGCCATTGTCTCGGTTTGTATCGTACCGACTCAGTCAAGATGTCTCATTTTTTTTTCAACTGAACAAGATGTACCTCGAGACAGAGACTTTAAACCATTATGACATTTGGAAGTATCTTATATACTAGCAAAAAATATCATGTATCACTGGAAAATGAAATGGATAAATACCTCAGGTGGTGCAGAACAAAGAAGGTAAAAGCAATGGTAGTTTCTCTCAGGATCGGAAATTTGGCAAACACGAGACCTTTCAAGTAGGTAAGTTCTAATAGCTGCCCCAGATATCCTCCCATTCTTGTCAAATTGGATTTCAACAAATTTACCAAAACGACTTTATCGATACGCCATGATTAACATAAAAAAAAAAAAGCATAATAAGTTCCTTGGACAAGATAAATTAATAGGACAACCATGACCAAGAAATGATTATGATATAACAATTCAACTGATAAATAGATTACTTGAGTTTTACTTTCAACGGGTATATGATGTGAACTGTTTAAAAGCTATATCATCCTAGGAAAAGCCCCACAGAAGACAGATAATCACCTTGAGTTGTTGTTTCTTACAGTTTTGGCGTTCCCAAATGCTTCGAGAACTGGATTGGACTGTAATTATTGTCAACGACCAAAGAGATCAATTAGAAGAAGGGAAAAATCCCACTGTCCACGAAAAGAATGAGATTCACAGGAGAAAATTTAAGATTTAGAGGTTTTAAGGCAGATGAGATAACTTCAACTTACTTCCAAAACTTGTTGTTCAACAGTCCTTCCTTCTATACCAGATCGCCCACCCAAGTATGCAAGATATCTCATGAGCATCTTTGTTGTTTCCGTTTTACCAGCACCACTTTCTCCACTAACCAGAATAGAGTTGCTCTTCCCTTCATTGATCATTGCCCTATTTTCTTATGGAATAGCATATCAATAGAAGCAACACCCATAAATTCAGACTTCTGAGAAAAGAACTGAAATCACCTGTATGAAACATCTGCAACTGCAAAAACATGAGGGCTGAGCTCCCCAAATGCTGCTCCTTTATATTGTTCCATCATGTGGGTATCATATAGATGAGGCAATCTTTGAAATGGATTTACTGCAATTAGGATATTACCAGTGTATGTCTACAAAGACGAAAGCAAAAGATTAACGTCATACAACTAGCTGCACCTTTTGTTTTCCTCTTCTCACTCAAAATCCACTTCAGCTTGTCAATGAAAAAGAAAGAAAGAATATATCTCACATAGATTTCATTAAGCTCATATCTAGCAGCCAAGTTTTGTAGAACTCCAGGTTCATGCAAATATGAAAGCTTTGTCATGTCATCTACGCCTCCAGGTGGAGCTTCAGTATCCTTTGGAAACACCTTTGATAAATTTGCAACAACCTGAACACAAGCATCCAATCAATCAGAATCATTTTTCTTTTGATGACGATACTTATGGGGAAAAACTGCCAAAATTATGGTGTCATAATACATGTCAAAATGTTTAAGGATTAAATGAATTTATACCTGGAGTTTGATCTAGAAAATATTAGAGACTATCTCAAACGAGATTGCATTAGCCAGGGAATTTTATACGATTGTTGAGTATCAAACAGTTTGATTGAAAAACTAGAAAAAAGTTATGACACGGATAGAACTATGTCGTCTCAGGTACCACACATGCTTCCTTTTGAAGATGAAATAAATGGACGGTTGAGGTTGGACTAATGGGAGCAGCTGGTTGTTAGCTATTGATGTCTTAAATACAGACTAAGGTTCACCTTAAAAACGAATAAATGCAATTCATGGAGGATGGGATTCACCATATGTATGTAGCGACTAGCAAATATACATCCCAACGGTGTACAAAGAGGTCAATAATCTCCATGAGGAATTCATTGCATCCAAAGTAGATAATTTCACACACATTACGAAGGTAGAATATTGAGAAGGAAAACAAAAGAAAATAGAAGCACACCATTTTCCCATTAGTGGTATGAACATGAACTTCCTGACCATTGACCCGAAAAGCTTCTCCATCAATCCAAGCCAACGCAGGATCCTCAACCCAAACATGAGAACCTACAACAATGTTAACCGGTGCCACCTGAAAAAGCAAGTATGAATCAGAAACACAAGAAAGGCACACAACTAATGTTCAAAAAACTCAAGAAATAATAAAAAGGTGTTCCACAATAAATGCAGATTAATGAGAACAGTGCCATGAGATTGCTCTAAGATTCTTACATCCCAAATTGACCGTGCACAACCAAAAATATATGGCAACAATGAATAACAATATTGGGCACCTTATAAAGACTAGTATTCAAGAAAGGTATGAACTGATAATATGAACTGATTTCTAACACTGATGCTTCCCTTACAAAGGGTTAGTAGATCATAGTTAGCAACTCGGAATACAGCAAAAATACAATATAGGAAAGTTTCAAGTATAAATCTCTAAGATGCCCAGATATGGATACAGATACGGACATGCACACAGGTACGAGAAACAGGGATATCACTCTTCATTTCCCGAAATCAAGGACACAAATACGGATACAGGTATCCAATCCAACGTGTTCCTACCATGCTTTAATTTTTAGTTTTTCAAGCTAGGCGTCTTTATTCAATATTCACATCATACCAAATATAATGAAACTTCCTAGTTTTCCAAAGTTTTTTACTATTTTTTTATTAACACTATATAATTTGTTATAATACACACACACACACCCCTATTGGCATAGGAATAAGGAAAGGGAAATTCTATTTGCACCCCACAAATTCCACAAGCACCCTATTTGGGTGCTTATGGGCCGAAAATGCCCTAAGACCAAAAAAAACCAAGCACCCCACCTTTCTCCACCTCTCTCCCTCCCTCTCCACCTCTCCACCACTCTCTCTCTCTCTCTCCCCATGGTAGTTAGTGCCGTGGGGACTGTGTAGCCCACGGCCAGCCCAACCGTGGCTACCATAGAGGGCACGGCTGGGCTGGCCGTGGGCTACACAGTCCCCACGGCACTAACTACTGTGGGGGGAGAGAGAGAGAGAGAGAGAGAGACGTACCTGTGGTCGTGGCAGCGGCGGCGACGGCGTCCTCCTCCTCCTTTTTTTTTTTCTTTGTTTTGGGTTTTTTTCATGGTGAGAGAGAGACAGAGGTGGAGAGGGAGAGAGGTGGAGGGAGAGAGGATGAGAGGGAGGGACGAAGAGTTGGGTGCTTGGGTGTTTTTTTTTTTGGTCAAAGGCATTTTCGGCCAAAAGCACCCACCCAAATGGGGTGCTTATGGAATTTGTGGGGTGCAAATAGAATTTCCCATAAGGAAACTATTATGAGTTAAGAAAATAAACAATAGCACAATAGAAAATGAGATATTGGTGGGTATAGAAATACCAATGCAGTATCTGGAACCAGTATCAATATCGCAACGATACGAAATGAGTACGATAATCATGTTGAAATATCCAGGTATCATAGATAAATCATGTTTTTCATTTGAAAATTTGATAAAAACTATAAATAAGACAAAAAGTTGGCATCTCTTGCCTTATTCAATGATTTTTTTTTGCCAATAATTCGAATTATTTGGCCAAGTCCGAAAATGCACAAAAATTATTTCGAATCTTTGAAATGAGCAACCGAATAATTCATTTTTCAAATAAGTCCTAAAATTTGCGAATAATTCAGCGAAATACTAACGATGGTCTGGATAGCTATCCTAAATGTATAGTTCAATTCAACAAATAATTTGCCAATATTTTGGTCACCTTTCCCCTATAGTTTGCAGTTTGCACCATGGAGACCTACTTTCTTTAAAGAAAGAAAAGCAAAGAATGCATCTTGTAACTAATTGTGGGTAAGCACATTCCAACAATGATCAAGGTCTATAATCTTGGTCTTGTTCAGCGTCTTGGTAAGCTGACATAACAAGATAAAATAAGGCATTGGGAAAAACTCAATATGTCTCAAATCTCGATACATAAATATATGAATATACATTATACTAAATGATTTTTAATGCTTAACTAAGCTAAAATATGTTGTTTATCTTTTTGTACGTGTTATGAAAGACATACTATTTCCTTGGCATGCCTCTCAAGGTCGCGTTACAAATGTGGTGTTCCAACCTTTAGTGGAGAAGATCAAGAAGTGGGCCTCGGGGTGAACTAGAAAACTTATTTCCTTCCAAGGTAGAGCAGTTCTTGTCAAATCTATTTTAAATAGTATTCCTATTTATAATATGGCAGTGTATAAGCAGTCCGCTAACCTTATCAAGGAATGTGAAGCAGTCATTCGTACTTTCCTTGGGTCCGGGGACCCATCCAAAAAGAAGATGATTACCTTGGCTTGGGACAAAGTGTGTAAGCCAATCAATGAAGTAGGCTTGGACATTAGAAGATTCAAAGAGGTAATTTGTCGATGCTCATGAAGCTAGCATGGAACTTCCTAGAGGGCAAGGCGGATTGGTCTGATTTTATGAGGGGGAAATTCTCAAACAAAGTAGGTGACTTTGTCAGCTTTTACAAAGGATCATCAATATGGACAGGTCTCAGATGGGCGCTATCGGTTGTTAAACAATTCAACGGTTGGATCATTGGATCGGGTGAATCTGTGGACCTGTGGTGAGATGCATGGGCAAGCAATTGGTTGGTCGAAGATAGATTGTGTGTAGATCCTAGCATGTGGAAAAGGTGTTCAGCCAAAGTGAGCAACATTCTTATTGATGGAGACTTGACTATACCTGTTTCGGTGATTAGTCTTTTTCAGGCGGCAGGAACATCTATTGAGATATCAATTCAACCTGAAGGGGGTATCGAAGACATGCATGTTTGTAAGCCATCCATTAATGGCAAATTTACTGTTAAATTGGCTATGGAGTCAACTCGCAAACAAAACCCTAAGATCGGATGGGCACCCAAAATCTGGAATCATCTCATCCATCCTCGAATGGCGGCTAGGTTGTGGAAAATCATGCACAAGGTGATTCCTACAGATGATATCCTGCAAAAGCGTGAAGTCCAGTCGGCCTCTAGATGTGCTATGTGCAAAGCTAACCCTGAAACATATCACCATATCTTTTTTTCTTGTCAGTTAACGCTAACTCTATGGAAGAAGATTATGGAGTTGTTTTCTTGCCAAGGCACGTTCAATTGCAAGTCATGGGAAGATTGTTTTGGGCTGTATAAAGGGGGAAGACCACTTATTACAGATCTATGGCATGTGGCTATTGTGGCTGCCATGGTTAGTCTTTGGAATAATCGAAATATAATGCTATTCGATAACGTGCAATGGGAGATCGCTGGATTGATTCGATCGGTTGTTGCAGCCATTAATTTTGCTGCCAACGCATCTAAAAAGGCAATGAAGAAGTCAATATTAGATTTAAGTATACTAAAGAACTTGGGTGTTGGGTCTAAGCTGAGGAAAGCTCCAAATATCAAATAATTTAGATGGGTAGCACCTGGTAACGGTATCATCAAAATGAATTGCGATGGAGCTTCCAAAGATAACGCGGGGATGGGGGGTCTTGGGGTTATCATTTAGAGATCAGCAGGGCCAGGTTGTGGGGGTGTTGGCGGAAAGATTTGGAATTGTTACTAGCTTCAATGCGGAATGTTATGCTATTGTTCATGGTACACTTTGCGCCATTGAGAAAGGGTGGCCTAGAATCTGGGTGGAAAGCAACTCCGGAGCGGTAGTTAAAGCATTTAACGTTGGGGACATTCCTTGGAAGATCAAGAGCCTGTGGGATTCGATGAGAACCAAAGTTGGATGGATTTGTATTACATCCACATGGAGGGAAGTAAATTTCAGTGCAGATAAATGAGCGAATAGGGCCTACTTTTTACCACACCATAGGCCTAGGTTTCTGAGTAGTATTGAAGACCCTAAGAGGTCATAGTTCAGATTTACTTCTTGAGTTCTAGGGGCTGAGTTGTGCAAATGATGGATGAGAATGGGGGTGCCAACCTAGTTGGGATGCGTGTCATCATGGTGAGGCAGTTCCTCCCCTCCAATTGTATATGTACTTGGCTCTTTTATTTTAATGATACTCTTTCTTATCTAGCAATAAAAAAAAAAAGGCATACTATAAACACATGGTTTAAGTTACTTACACTAGGACTCTAGTACAAGATGGAACGAGACTTTTAACCGTGACTATACTTATGCATCCTAGCCCTTGATAGTTGATAATAACGTGTACACATTGTTGTTGCCCTTATTGATATTTAACTTGACACTTATTCTTGGGTGGATTCTCTAGTGCAATCTATGTACATAGACACGGACACGTGTAAGAAGAAGAAGAACTCTAGTACTGGATCACGCCCTCCACTTCAAAAAGCTGATTCCCTCAAAGGAATACAACCATAATCCCAGCTAAAATCAAGTTCAACCTCTAACAGGTTAGTTTCCACAATCCAATAAGTTTTTCTTTTTATGAAACAACATCGAATTGACCAAGTTTAGAACCTAAACATTACATCCAAAACTCAAATTCAACAACACCAAAAACAGGACCCGCCACAAATAATTTGATCAAAACTTCTTCTTTCACATTATAAATTATCACAATGTCGATTACACCTGAATAAAAGCACAAAAAAACATACGCTTTCGGTTCCACGACAGGATTCAAATCAACTCAACAGAATTGAATAAGCCTACTCCATTGATTTGACTCAAAAATTTGTAGAAAATCGAGCAAAAACCAGAACTTTCAGGAACTAATCGATCGATTTAAATATGAAGAACTCAATTAGAAAAAATAAAATAATTAGGTTTTTAGTTAGGTACCATTGATATTTTTGAAGACGATCTTCTACTTCTCTAACTCATCCGAAACGGGAGCTGATGAACAGCAGATCGGAGAGAAGAGACTGAGAGCTTTTGATTCTCTGCAACGATTTTGTGAAGAACAGAAGGAAGTTAGGAAGAAAACGACGAAGAAGGTTTGGAGGAGTTTCTCCTTTTCGAGCTATTTCTTTCTCTCTCTTCCAAATGAGTTTTGGAGTTCAAAAGCAATCTATCTTAACTCTGTTTTTGTCTGAATTTTCGACTCTCACTGACGCCACGGAGACTCCCAAACGTATGCGACGGGGGTTCACTTTTGCATGACACGTATACTTAAAAAGTTTAACTAAAGTTCAATTTACGTGTCCTAAAATATAGGAACCCTGCTGTAACTGTTGCTGCGGGTGCACCGTAGGTTAGGAATTCTCAAATATTCGCCTTTCTCGGAGTAAAACTTCTGTCACAACGGATTGCAAATCACACAATCACAAACCAATGAATTCTCGGAACGTACCAAGTGCTTTTTGCAAAGTACCATGTACTTTGCTTTGAGGTGTACGTGCCGAGAACTCATTGGCTTGTGATTGTGTGATTTACAATCTGTTGTGACAGAAGTTTTACTCTCTCGTCAGCTAAGAGACCTGGTGGGACATTTGTGGGCTCCCACACGGACCACACCAGCTTCTCTCTCTCTCTTAAATTCTAAAGCAGTTATAAATTCGCGAATTTTACGCGAACCATTCTAATTGTCCTAAAAAAACGAACCCAACGACGTCCTATTCAAATGTTTGGAAAAATTTGCACATTTTTTAATATGAATGAATTTATTCTCGAATAATTTACGAACATTTCTGAATTGTTTCCGCATTATTTAGTTTTGAACATGAAAAATCGTTTTATAAGATAAAAAAAAAATTTGTCAATATTTATTTTATTTTATTTTCAAAATTATTTTTGTTGAATTATTTAACACAAATTTAAATGAATAACCCGAATTGTACTCGAACATTCCCGTGCTGCATTTTTGCCGCGCTCCGAATTGCTAACTATGCTCTAAAGACAAAATGAGAAGGTCATTATTGACTAATTAAGCGATTTTGTTTTGCTTATATTCTGGACTTTTATATTTGGTATTATTTACAGAAGCACATTTCACTTGGAAAATCCCAAAAAAAATTAATTAAGGTGCACCCTTCATAGTGCACCTTAGATCCGGGGCAACGAATTAAAGCTTGATGGGTACAATTCGATCATTTCAATTTTGCGTAATCATAGAATTAATTGTTTATATGGCTGGCGATATTTAATTGTTATGACTTATAAGATATGCCGTATCAAATTTATCGGTGTTGGTTTGATAATCAAATCAGTAGCATACGCAAAAGCGTTTAAGTAGAAGAAATAGGTCTCATGGACAAAGTACATGGATCATGGTTCAAAGTCTCTGCCGATCCCATTTTGGATCGGGCGATTCGGATCGAGCTCGAAGCCCACCGATCTGATCAAAAAATGGATTGTCTCGCTCCGAGATCACTGTTTTCCAAAGAAGTCTCACTTCGTCTCTGGAGAGATGCGCCAATCCCGTTCTAGATCGGAGCCCACCACTGATCCAGCCTCCGATCCCAAGATTTCAAACCATGACATGGATGTAGTAGTCATGGTTAAAGGTGGTGTTGTGCAAATAACATTTTAGTTTTAGTCGAATTGTTTATTAAAGTTAAGTCCGTGTCAAGCACACTTTTGACCAATGACCCTGAAATTGATTTTCACGGTGGGTCCATGAAAATGATTTTCATGGTGGGTCCATTATCTTGTTGTCTATGGATCACAAAACACAAGCTCAACCTGATTTCTCAAGGATTACTTTTGGTATTGATTTCATGGAGATCAGGCTCGTGAATAAGGAGTAAAACACGTGAAAAGATAATGCAAGCGACTCCAAATCTCGCCTAAATCGAGTACAAAATCATTTTAGTATCGTTGCACTAATGAACCGGTGGGTGCTTTCTACGGAAAATGTGGAACGAGAAGGCACCTCATTATGAGTCAAAGGTTCGAAGTTTCGGGCCGATACCTTTTTGGGTCACGAGATCCGGATCGGAATCCACGTCCACTGATCCTTTTCATTCTGGGATCGTATCAGCCGAGATGCATTGTTCAATGAAGAACCTTCACATCGTCTCAAGCGAGGCTAAGGCAGTGTTGGGTTGGTGCGGCCTCCGATCCCGAGACTTCGAACCATGTTATGAGTCGGGTTTGATCTCTCGACCTCCAAACCAATGTCCTTTCTATGATCATACATGCTGACTGTGTTCACCACATCAGACATGTCAAGCATGTCCGTTGTCCGCATGGACATATAGGTTGGTCCATCTACATGTACGTTCATGGATTTTATTTATTTATTTATCAGCAAATGTTCTTTTATGGAATTTTAATTTGCACCGTCTTAAATGAACCTCCACAGAGTTTATGTTAGTAATTCTCTTTTCTTCTTTTTCACCGGTTTCGAACCTAGGTCTATGGTATCATCACCCACGAACTTTTACCAACTGAGCAAGTTGGCACCTTCATAATTCTCGCCTAATAAAAGTTCCATCTAAAAGTGTCAATTAGGTCAGCATTGTAATTATCTTTAAAATTTGAGGCATTTTCCCAAAATTGAGTTTTACAACTTTACACGACAAAGACAAACGGACATCATCCCCAACTTTTGGGAAAATTTATTTGCACTCCACACGTTGTGCAAGCACCCTGAGTAAAACTTAGCTGACAGTCCACACTGACTGCCCTGATGACAGCCCACGGTATGAGCTACGTGGCAAAATTTTAAAGGACAATGACCGTATGGATGTTTGTCCAATCCCTAGATGGGACTACAAACCAAAAATCAGACTGATTGGTGATTTCAAACCTTTGGATCCTTATACCCAAATAATGGTCAATAATGCTCAAATTCCTACAAGTAAAATCAACCCACGAAAATGACTCCAATCCAACGCTTAGAAATCACTGATCAGGTTGATTTTTGGTTTATAGGCCCACCCCTTGGTAGACATTCATACTAAAGATCAGTTTGTTTGATAATTTTACCCATTGGTTTTATTACTAATAAAAATGGCAAAATTTTAGCCAAGTGACACACTTAGAGATCACTAACTGTATGGATACTCATCCCTGGCGGTAGACCTACATACCAAAAATCAGCCCGGTTAGTGATTTCTACCCGTTGGATTGGTGTCATTTTCATGGGTTAATTTTTAACCGTGGAATACGCCCTGCATAGTTCAAAATGTCCAGCATGCCCACATCCCTTATCAATAGTGATGGGAGACAATAATATATGCCACTTGACACACTCTTAGGGACCACTGACCACATGGATGTTTGTCTAATCCCTAGGTTGACCTATATTAAGCCTGTTTAGTTATCTCAAACCTTTGGATCTGAATACTCATATAATGCTCAAAATCTACGATTAAAAATCAACCCATGAAAATAACTCCAATTAAATCTTTAAAAATCATTAATAGGCTGATTTTTTTTGCATGTAAGTCCATCTAGAGATGTGCCAAATATCGAGGAGGTGAGTGATCTCTACGAGATGTTTAAGGTGCCACCGTAATAATAGACCAGATCGGATATTATCAAAGCGGATATATCAA
Source organism: Euptelea pleiosperma (assembly GCA_035048495.1). Taxonomy (NCBI): domain Eukaryota; kingdom Viridiplantae; phylum Streptophyta; class Magnoliopsida; order Ranunculales; family Eupteleaceae; genus Euptelea; species Euptelea pleiosperma. The sequence continues at coordinate 31,624,748 of CM068549.1, read as the reverse complement.
TATCTGAATCCGTATCTGAACACTATTCAACTAAAAAATTGTCCAAACTCAATATCTGATTTTATTTTTTTTATTCGAATTCGGATTTGAGTTTTCGATTTTCTATTGACACCCCTGATTTAAAGACAAGATAGTGCAAGAAACTAGAAAAGACGATGGATCAATATCAAAGTGGAGGGGACCCGCATGTTTGTCGAGTGAATATTTTAAAAGCATCGTGGTCTCCATTATCACACGTGGTGGTTGCCAAAGTAATTCTTCCTTAAATAAAGGTTGTGCCCGTCAACGTTGTTGATTAACCTCGAAATGCATGTCAACCTCCACATGGTTAATTGATTTTATATTTAAAAAAAAAATGAACTTGAATTGACTGAAACATAAAGCTTTAGAAAGATTGGAAACTTCCAGTAAGGTACAACCTTCCTGGATCCTTATACCCAAATAATGGTCAATATGCTCAAATTCCTACAGTTAAAATCAACCCACGAAAATGACTCCAATCCAACGCTTAGAAATCACTGATCAGGTTGATTTTTGGTTCATAGGCCCACCCCTTGGTAGACATTCATATCAAAAATCAGTTTGTTTGACAATTTTACCCATTAGTTTTATTACTAATAAAAATGGCAAAAATTTAGCTAAGTGACCAGGGCCGTCTCGATGCAAGTTGAGGCCTAAGGCGAAAACTCCATAATCACAATAATCAAAAGCTAACTCACAAAAATTCAAATCGTAGACTAGTTTAGAAGTTGATGGACCATTTATTTTTACCATGTAACTTGAAAACCACATTTGATGGGGTTAGAAATTTGGGGGGGGGGGGGGGGGGGGGAGGGGAAATTAGATCATTGGATTTACTACTCAAAAAGCATGCTTCAATCCAATGGCTAGAATCAATTCCTAAAAGGTACTAAAATCTATGGCTAGAGATGACCAATCAGGTTAATTTTTGGGGGGTCCTCTCTATAATCATGATAATCAAAAGCTAATGAAAAAAAATTAGATCAACAGGACTTCCGTTACAGTCCATGCAGAGGACTCTCGCGGTCATACATAGATCATTTTTTGTGCCTACTGACTGTGTGGATGTTCAATCCACATATTGGTGGATAAACACACTAAAAATCAGGTTGATTGATGATTTCTAGCCATTGGATTTACTACTCAAAAAGCATGTTTCAATCAAATGGCTAAAATCAATTCCTAAAAGGTACTAAAATCTATGGCTAGAGATGACCAATCAAGTTAATTTTTGGTTTGTATGTCCAACAGGAGGTGGGCTAAACATCTATGCGTTTAGTGGACTGGGGCCTTCTCTCACCTGGGCTGGGGGCCTTCTCTCACATGGGGCCTAAGGCGGTCGCCTTACTGGCCTTATAGTTGAGCCGGCCTGCAAGTGACACACTTAGAGATCACTAACTGTATGGATGCTCATCCATGGCAATGGACCTATATACCAAAAATCAGTCTGGTTAGTGATTTCTAACCGTTGGATTGGTATCATTTTCATGGGTTAATTTATAACTGTGGAATACGCCTTGTGCAGTTCAAGATGTCCAGCACACCCACATCCCTCATCAATAATGATGGAGGACAATAGTATATGCCACTTGACACATTCTTAGGAACCACTGATTACATAGATGTTTGTCTAATCCCTAGGTTGACCTATATAAGCATGTTTAGTTATCTCAAACCTTTGGATCTGAACATCCATATAATGCTAAAAATCTACGGTTAAAAATTAACCTATGAAAATGACTCCAATTAAATCTTTAAAAATTATTAATAAGCTGATTTTTTTTGCATGTAGGTCCATCTAGGGATGTGCCAGATATTGAGGAGGTGAGTGATCTCTACGAATGTGCCACGTGTTTGTCAAGTGAATATTTAAAAAGCATCGTGGTCTCCACTCTCCATTACCACACGTGGTGGTTGCCAAAATAATTCTTCCTTAAATAAAGGTTGTGCCCGTCAATTAACATCGAAATGCATGTCAACCTCCACATGGTTAATTGATTTTATATTTTAAAAAAAAATGAACTTGAATTGACTGAAACATAAAGCTTTAGAAAGATTGGAAACTTCCAGGAAGGTACCCGAACAAATGATCTCAGAGTAATATCGAAGGGACATGATTTTTCAATTTACGAGTCAAACTTTGATGAGAGCGGATTGTCATCAAGGCCGATGACAGTCCACATTATGAGCCACGTGGCCTACTCTTAGAGGACTTCTGATCGTATGGATGTTTGGCCAATCCCTAGCTTGACCTACAAACCAAAAATGAGCCTGATTAGTGATTTCAAACCTTTGGATCTTTGTAGTTTGTACCCATATAATGGTCACTTAAATTCGCACAGTTAAAATCAACCCATGAAAATAATTCCAATCCAACGCCAAGAAATCACTAATCATGTTGATTTTTGGTTTGTAGGTCCACCTAGGGAGTGGACATACATCCATACGGTCAGAGTACTCTAAGATTGTGACACGTAGCTCAAATTGTGTGCTGTAACCAGAGCCTGTCATTTTAGGGCGGTAACTGGAGCCCGACCCTTGACAAAAATGACTTTTTCATTTAACTTTTGAAAATGACCGGTAAACATAGCTACTACAGGGGCTTTTTTGTCAAACACTGTCAAATATTGATTCCAAATAATAAAAAGTCTACTGGAAAAATAATTTCTCCTACGATCTACAGTGGTTGCTTTTTAAGTTTTTGATCCACGTGGCACTCTAGATATCATTGATCGTACAGATGTTTGAACTTTGAACCATGGGTTCAAACTGATTGGTGGTCTATAACTGTTTCATTTGAGTCTTTTTCATGGGTTCATTTTTAACCGTTGGATTCAAACAATATTTTAGGATATTCAGATCCAATGTCTAGAAGCCACCAATCAAGCTGATTTTTGACACACGGGTCCACCTCGGGATGATTCAAACGTCTGTACGGGCAATGATCTCCAAGAATTTACCAATATAGCATTTGGCATTAAATCGTGCCAAATATAGATGCTCTAAGTGGACTTACACCCCCCCCCAAACCATAATTAGCTTGATAGGTGATTTATGGCCATTGGATTTGAGTTTTTTTGGATATTTTAGCCGTTGGATTCAAGTTTTTCTTTCTGATGCTCAAATCCAATTAATGGAAATCATCAATCAGGATGATTTTTTCGTGTTTAGGTCCACCAAGTAGTGGGCCAAACAGCGCCCTGGAAGATGTTCCATGTGACATTTTTCGGGTTGGAGTGGGCATCAACGTTTGATGTTCGGCTGTAGACATCAAAGCTTTTCTCCTAAAAATGCACGTGTAAAATGCGTGATGTACATTCCATGTGTGAGAAATTGTTTGGCAAAACAAAACCATGATTTTCCTTCGGACAGCACTTAATAAGGTAGCTCGTAATCCATTGAATCCATACCCCCTCTGTGAAAAATCAGAACGAAACCCATCGCCGCTACTCTCGTTCGTACGCTTCTCCTTCTTCCCCAGAGAGAATGGCTGTGTGTTCACTATTCCAGGCTTCTCCCTGCTCTCTCATGCCCAAATCCAAATCCATCCGTCGAAACCCCAGAAATCAACACCGTTCATTTCCCATCAAAGCCTGCACTTCTTCTTCAACGTCCTCTGACTCTTCAATCACTAATCCATCATCAACGTCAACGGCTCAGAAGCACCGTCGTCACGCTGAAGTGAACATCCGTCAAGAAGCTCGTCGCTGCAACTCCTCCACCTACACCCACGGCTTCTCCGCCAAATACGTCCCATTTAACGCCGATCCCTTATCAACTGAATCCTACTCTCTCGATGAGGTCGTGTACCGTAGCCGCTCAGGTGGTCTCCTGGACGTGCAACACGACATGGAAGCTCTCAAGAAATTCGACGGCCAGTACTGGAAGTCCCTCTTCGACTCCCGCGTCGGCAGGACGACGTGGCCTTACGGGTCCGGGGTGTGGAGCAAGAAGGAGTGGGTCCTACCGGAAATCGACAGTGATCACATCGTAAGCGCCTTCGAAGGTAACTCGAATCTTTTCTGGGCCGAGCGATTCGGTAAAGAGATTCTGGGGATGAACGATTTGTGGGTTAAGCATTGTGGGATTAGTCATACGGGTAGTTTCAAGGATTTGGGCATGACGGTTTTGGTTAGCCAGGTGAACCGGTTGCGGAAATTGGACCGCCCGGTTGTCGGGGTCGGTTGCGCTTCGACCGGGGACACTTCGGCCGCCCTTTCTGCCTATTGTGCTGCGGCGGGGATTCCGGCCATTGTGTTTCTCCCCGCAAATCGAATCTCAATTGCCCAATTGGTTCAGCCAATTGCAAATGGTGCATTTGTATTGAGTCTAGATACGGATTTTGATGGGTGTATGCAGTTGATTCGAGAGGTAACGGCGGAATTGCCGATATATCTCGCGAATTCTTTGAATAGTTTGAGGCTTGAAGGGCAGAAGACAGCTGCAATCGAGATTTTGCAGCAGTTTGATTGGGAAGTGCCTGATTGGGTTATTGTTCCTGGGGGAAATCTTGGAAATATATATGCTTTCTATAAAGGATTTCAAATGTGCAAGGAATTGGGGCTTGTCGATCGGCTCCCACGGCTCGTTTGTGCTCAGGCTGCGAATGCGAATCCACTTTACCGCTATTACAAGTCGGGGTGGGCGGAGTTCAAGCCGCTCAAGGCAAATACTACATTTGCATCCGCGATACAGATAGGAGACCCAGTTTCTATTGATAGAGCTGTGTTTGCTCTCCAGAATTCGAACGGGATTGTTGAGGAAGCAACAGAGGAGGAACTGATGGATGCAATGACCCAGGCAGATCTCACTGGCATGTTTATATGTCCTCATACAGGTGTTGCCTTGTCGGCATTGATTAAGCTTAGAAATAGTGGGGTTATTAGGCCTACAGATCGGACGGTGGTGGTCAGCACGGCTCATGGGTTGAAGTTCACACAGTCCAAGATTGATTATCACTCGAAGGATATTGCAGACATGGCTTGCCGGTTTGCTAACCCGCCCGTGCATGTGAAGGCAGATTATGGGTCAGTTATGGATGTTCTAAGCAATTATTTATTGCGTAAGGATCGGAAGTAGTCGTCTTCAAGTGGGCATTTGTAAGTCTATCAAATGTACTCTAGCATCTCCTTATTTGGGTTTTGTTTTGTTGTTTCAATTTCACGTATTTCTTATTGGTTGCCTTTTTGTAGGATGGGGAACCATTTGGTAGATAGAAACTGTCTTGTAACGCCCATCTGATTTATTAGGATAATTAGCACTGCCATTTCTGCCCCAGTTTGTTATTGTTGGAATGGGGGGGAAGCATTTTGATGGTTCACACAAGGTTCTCATGCGTGCATAGTTTCTGTTTGCATCGAAGTTTTAAGAGTATGCTATATGCTTGAAGAGTGTCTGCTAAAACAAATTTGGTAATATGTTCTGCTTGGATGAAAAACTCTTGTGGATTTTTTTTATGTTGACCTGGATGGTTTGTTGACTATTCCTCTTTCAATCTCAAGTTAAAAGCTTGTAAGGAAACATAGAGTTTTCTATTAAATTTGAATGGTAATTATTCAGTTTTGGAGGTGCTTTCAGGCGTGTCGGAGAACAAGAATCTAATAAATTGGAGTTCCTTTTATTATTGGAGAGGGCTGAAAATCTTCTCTTCTTTCTTTAATGGCGTTGGAAGGTGATTAGTTTTTGTGCTAATGCCGTGGGTGACTAGTTGATCAGGTGGTCTATGGAGATTGCTCTTACTCTCAACAAATTTGCAGATGTGTCCTTGGTTTGGACATCTATGGTCACAATTTACATGATGTTAATGATCAAGCTAACTCATTGGGGAGAAGTGAGTGTAAATAAAAAGACTGTTGCATATTGGGAATGCTCCTTCCCAATATCCTTTTTCAGTAAGTTTTTTTTTTTAAGTACTCAATGTATATAAAAAAGTTCTATTATTCGACATAAGTTTCGGGGTTTTGGAAGGTCAAGTCTGATCAGACTTTGTCCATTAGCAGAATTCTGGGTCATTTACTAACATATTCTAAATTTCATAGTATACAAAGACTGCATAGACTGAAGGAGAAAACTAAATGGTGGAAACATTGTGATAAATCTATAAGTATACACGCCAAAGACCTTTGAAGGTACTATTGAGCTGATTAGATTGCAGTGAGAGTTAAAGAGTAAGCTGAGTCTTGGGTGTATTTATAGGTCTCAACCAGGGGGTACACTTTGTTCCAAATCTGTACATATTGGTCAAAGAAATTCTGACTGCAAATACTTAAAAAAAAACAGAGTGCAAATAAATCTCTCTGGCATGGTAGAAAAGATTTAGTTGGTCATTTTCCATCCAGGCGTCCATGTGATATGTAAATCCTATATCTTATCTTTTATACATTAATGAAGCTATAAGCTTTGATGGAGAGAAAATAAGACCAAAGTAGCTGCAACACTTGAGTGTAAGAAGATCTGGGGATAATTGATTTAAAAAGGAACATAAATTGTTTGCCCAATTAATAGGAAGATAGAGGGAGCTCAGTAGAAATTTCTTTGGTCAAATAGAATCAGCGTAAAGAAGATGCATCAGTTTTGCAGTCACAGAAGAGGCTTTGAGATTTGGAATTTGGATGAGATGAGCAAAGCCCTGCTTATTTAAATGATCTGTACAGTTGACTCACAAAACAAACTCTATCTTACAGATTACATGGGAAAAATTATTTGGCGAAGAAACAGATATAGAATGTTCTGACCTTCTCCTCTATGGAGATATTTTCACTAATAAAATTCCAGTTATCAGATCTTTTTCAAAAAAATTCCAGTTAGACAGTTGACATTCAAAATGTTTAATCCACTACAGAGGTCTAACATTCAAAATGTTTCAAGAAGCACCAAGATCTCAAATTACACATCCTTGAACTATCCCTAACATATAAATTTTTGGACGTCCGCTGATCAACTTTTGAGAAGCACATTTGAGATGGCATCTGGGTATATAACCTCTCATTCCCCTGAAAAAAGATGCTTCATTGGAGATTGGTTCTTCGGAACTTGAATTTGGTATGAGATCAGGTCTTCTCGACCCAACTTCAATGGACAAGAATTATAAGGTCCAATTGATTCTGGTTTGTCAGGTCATTAATGGAAATCTTGAAGCGGGTTTGGCCTTGTCTTGTTCACCATTGCAGGAGAGGTGTATGCAATCCAATTTCCATTAGTTTCAGTCTTACTGCCAGGAATATGACTGCTGCGACTTGTCAATTCTATCGGGGAAGTCTCTAGGCGAACCGTACACCTACCAGAGAGGAGAATTGGGAACTCTTCTTAGTACTGATGCTAGTATCCTTAACATTGATACTGTGTGTGTGTGTGTGTGTGTGTGGCGTTTTTTCTATACAACCGTGTTACCCTTGTATCATGGAAACTGAGCTCGGTGAGCCGTCAATTCACCAATCGAGATTGTGCAATTGGTGGGACACCTCTTGAATGGGGCATAGCCCAAATAATCTTACTGGGCAAGCCTAATTTCTTGTAGATGATCTTTTTACCTGTTTGTTTTAACTGTATTTTTTAACCAAATAATACTTACAGCACAAAGCTAAAATACACTGATAGGTGACTCACAGTTTAACGAGCGAGCGAGCTTTCAAACCTTGTTGCTTTGGTATTTTGGTACAAATTTAACTGAACAAACATCCTTATTCGGCCCTGCTTAGTATTCTGTCTGTAGCTTGCCGGAAAATGTTTGTAGGAAAATATTTGATAGTTAAATGTTTGCAATGACAAACATTTGTTGAAAAAATATTCATATGGTTGGGGGAAGGGAGAGTTGTTGGGGGAGACCAAATGGGATGAGAGAGTCATTTGCCTATTGTTTGCAGGCTGCAAACATTAACCACTATTTAGCAAAAAAAATGATTGGGTCTAATGCAAATATTTGTTGGCGCAAAATGATTGGGTCTAATGCAAATATTTGTTGGATGTTGCGCCTCCAAGCACGCGAAGCATTTGTAGTGTTACCAAGCAAGGCCTTCCATGTAAATCCTGTAAGTTATATTGGTGCACACATACATGACTAGGCATTGGTAGAAGCCACTCGCCACCATAACCAATTCACAATCAGACGCAATTTGATCACTTAGCTTGGTGGGTCCCATTCATCACCATCGGCTCACAATCAGGAGGTAGTTATTTGTTTCACTCAGATCAGCTATTGCCGCACGCATGTAGTGTATACACCAGATCGATCCTCTATGATTAATAAACAAAGAAAAGAATTAGGGAAACAAATTTTCTCTGTCCCTCACACCCACCCCATTCCCACATGCTAAACTACCCCCACGAGCCGACCCACCCGCCCCTGTCCGTATGCCACACCCATTACCTGGTCCGTGTGCTTGCTTATTGTCTGAACAGCTGCCCTCATAGTCTCACACTAAAGATCCCATAGTGGCACGGTCCGGTCGTTTGACCTGTAGCAAGTGTTGCACTGTCTGGACTCACATCCAAGCTCAATACCCAGCTCGTGTGACCTAACATGGCCCCGACTAGGCTCTTCCCCTCTGGTCATATATGTTGGGTTACGTGTTGCGTTCTGTAAGAAGTACCATTCTGCAGGGATTATACTCTTAATGAAGCTATAGATACTGGGAGTCCAGTTCCGTACTAAGCTGGCTGGGAGGAGAACTATATATTCTCTAAAAGAGTGTTGGGGTTTGTACTCGTACATTAAGAGAGCGAGAGCGAGAGCGAGAGCGAGAGGAAACTAGAATAACCCCAATTCTTTAAAGACATTGAAAAAGCTCATCACCCGTGGACGTACGCATACTGCTGATTTGTCTGTATGATTAATCTTTTGATTCTCTTTATTTTTTGCTGATTCGTGAAAGGTCGATTTTCAACAATACATGTGCACGCGAGCATCTTCTGAGGCTGAAAAGAGCACCCATGAATCAATAGGGGGAGTACTCGACTGACATCACGTACATGAAGTGGCCGTCAGCCGTCTAGGTGATGAACGAACTTGGCATCGGTTACATCGAATATGGAGATTGTGCCATCCATGGACACACGTTCCAAATGTATCCCATCAGGCTCCATCCAACTAAGAGGATGAGGATAAAACTTTGATGACAGGGCTTGTCTTAGAAGTTTTACTCAAGGGGATGAACTTGCTGCCGCTGCTCCTATCAGAGGGCTTCGATCCTTCGGGGACGTGGGACTGACAAGGTGGCAATTGAACAGTTGCCATGTGGCAGGGTCCCATGGGTTAATGTACGGAGATGAGTTCATGGATTGAAGAACAAAGAAATTAATCAGTAGACGCAAATCAAATGTATATGCAAAATCTCAAAAAAAAAATCCTGAAAAATTCCTCATGATTGGGACGGTTTTTTTTTTTTTTTTTTTAATTTTTTGAAATCAATGATTGGGACGTTTCTACCATCAAATTGACTGACTATTATTGGACCATTTGGGAATTTTATTTTGGGTACGGTTCGACGTCCCGGATAGGTTCTAGTTTTTGTTCTGAGATGACATCAATGGGGTCCATCGATTGGTGAATTCACCTACTCCATCCATGTGCATCATGTGTACTGATGTGACGTTACTAGACCGTGACCCAATTCCTATCTCTTGGTTGGCTAAGAGAAAGTATGTGATAGCCACGTGTCATTATAAGAGTGCAAGTTGATGGATCACCATTGGATTTTAAGATCCCGAACTCTGATCTTATCCGATTGAATTTTATTCCCTTACGCTCTGATCTTCATCAAAACTCAGCCCATTTCGATATTTGAAGCCTTTTTTAAAAAGTAGAATGCAAGTTGAAAATTTTCCGGATGGATTGTTCATTTTCGCCGTCAACTTTAAGTGCACATTTGATAGGGTTAGAAGTTTCTTATAAGGATGCTCTCCAAGAAAAAACACCCGGTTAACTCAATCTCTCCGGGGCCCACGACGGTGTTCATTATGTGTCAAAAAATGTGTGAACCCATCTAGATCATGGTTCGAAGTCTCCCCACCGATCTGATCCAAAAATGATTTAACTACAAGAAAATAGGGTATTGGCGGCGGCCAAGAGAAAAATGCCGCTAAATGTAAGTTTTAGCGACAGCTATCAAGTAACCGCGGCTATAGGATTACCTGAAAAATTGGAGGAAATTTTTTGTGTTTTACCAATGGACTTTTAGTGGCGGCCAGGGTTTCAACCTGAGATCATTGTTTCACAAAGGGGTCTCACTTTGTCTCTGGGGGGCGTTTTGGATCGATTCGGATAGGTATCGGAGCCCACCGATGCTGTCTCTGATCCCGAGATTTTGAACCATGATCTGGATCCTATATGATCTTCTTGACATTGTCAAAGGTGATGACACCTCACTTGACCTAACCCTCTCTACAATATCTCACTATTATATGGTTTTGCAAGAATTATATCACATGCCCAAAAGAGACCCCCTCCATCACCGCTGCTGATGCTTCTCTCTCTCTCTCTCTCACTCTCTCTCTCCAAACAGAGCTACTCCGCTGTCATCCCATTAAAAATCAATTCCACAACTAAGGATGACATACAAAATCGGTTTATATATGATTTAGTGAATTACAGAAAACCTTATCTGTCCAGAAAACAAAATAAACATAAAATCTTCTCTCCCCCATCAAACCTGCAACCCAAACACCCAACTTTTACAAAAAAAATAATAATAATTGGGCTCCAATATGAGTAAAAAAAACACACACTCAGAGCCCAAGCCCATTAACATGCCTAATACAAACAATGCTATATTTCTATATATCTGTAAATTATTTTGTAACCCAGAAAAAAAAAAATTGACGAGGTTCACATCTGACTTGGGCCTGGTCCTGGGCCTGGGGTACCCGTCTCGTTTTTCTCTCTGATGGAATTCATCTTCTCAAGTCTCCAATTAGCACGCAATCTAGCAATGAAGCTATCAGCCTTCGTATCTACATCTGGGCTTGGACAAGACACGGGTGTGCTTCCATCTGCACCGTCCATTGTAGCTGTAGTTGATTCCTGGCTTGATGAAAGATCAATGGAATCTGAATCCGGGGAACTGCTTCGAGAGCTATGAGTGCTCAGCATCCTAACGTAATCACCACGAACGGAGAATTTCAAGGCTGGCATTCGGAACGGAGGAGGTGGAGGAGGGGGTGGCAATGGAATTAATGGAGATTGGCTACCGCTGTTCAAATTCTCATCTCCGTCGTAGAAACTGTTTATCTTTGTCGGTAATGGAGGTCGACCAGGGGTGATATACTTTTTCCGCCGGAAAGAATCTGAAGGTGGTGCGGGTGGAGGCGCCGCCTCTGATGGAGGTGTAATCTTGGTCTTCCGTTTAGATGGACGTGAGGATGAGGCAGGAGGTGGCGGTGGTGGTGGTGGTGGTGGTGGTGGTGGTGTACTTGAAGATGGGACTGAATGAATTCTCTTATTCTTGCTTCCTTTTTTGAATAACTGATAAAAGACTGAAGCTGGAGGCGGCGGTGGAGGCGGAGGTGGTGGTGGTGGTGGTCCGGAGTGTAAAGATAAAGAAGGTGGAGAGTAAAGGGCATCATCGTAATTATCCTTGCTCTTCTGCTTCTTTTTCTTCTTTCTGAGAATATTCAGTGAAGCCAAAGTGCTCGCTCCACCACTTCTTTTGCTGCTCTTTTGCTCCGATCGATCAGTTGGTGGCGGAGGCGGCGGCGGTGGTGGTGGCGGCGGCGGTGGTGTTGTCGGTGATTGAATTTTCCTGAATTCAAACTCTCTCTTTTCAAGTTTCTCAGCTTTTTCTTTCTGTGGAAGAGCTTGAGATGTCCGCCTCGTTTTCTTCGTAATCTCCGGTGGTGGACGAGGAGGTGGCGGAGGCGGTACTGGTGGGGTTCGTGGTGGCGGCTGTGAAGGAGGTGGCGGTGGCGATGAAGATTTATCAACATGTATCGTCTTGATACCCGAATCTTCCGTGTCCGGTTCCGGTTCCCTTCTACGTCGGCGACGATGAACATAATTCGATCCTGACCCATAATTCTCCACCTCAGTGTCGTCGAAGAACCGCCACCTTTCATCGCCCGTAACCCATGATGACTCTTGTCTCAGATCCGGGTAGGAGCTACTGTTCCTCCTCAACCCACCAACCATATTCGAACTCGATCCATCGATCGAACCGTAGATCCTCCGATCCAGATCGTCGAACCACTGATGCGAGGTTGATTGATGAGTCTTCTGCTCCACCACTTGCGAGACATTCGAAACATTATTATTATTATCGTCGCCACCACTAGAACCGTCGTCATTCCTTTTACAGAGAATTCCGCACAAAATCGCAAACAAAACTAATACGAGATTGAGACTGTCCCAGCTTTTCTTAACCAAATTTGGTTTAAAAATCTGAGAAATAAATGAGAGAAAGGAAGGAATTACAAATAAGATGAAAACCAGAGCAGATATGGGTAAAATTACAATCAAAACGCCGGAATTGAGAAAGAGAGATGATGAACGGCGGTGACGATGGTGGTGAGCACGGCTGAGACTGGTGGTGCTTTGAAGCCAAAAGGGTGGCGTTTCTCCCTCCCCTTCCATGATTTTGGTTTTCGTTTTTGCTGCTTTCGATGGACAAATGAGCTTTTTCCACTCTCCTTTGCTTTTTTATGCTGCAAGAGAAGAGGGAGAGAGTGTCGTAATGATTGATTATGAAATGTCCGAGCTATTTAGTCTGTAGAACACGTAAAAACGCGCCACCTGGCTCTCTTTTCGGTCCCACCGACTCATGCATGTTTCGCTCTTAGACTAATCAGCCTGATGGGTAATCTATAGCCGTTGGATTTGAACATTTTTTTTTTTTTTGAACAATTGAATGGCTAGAGATCACCAATCAAACTGATTTCATAGTGGTGGAGTAATCATTATGGTCAGTGGGCCCCAAAGAGTGTACCAGATGGCAAGTTTTCATGTGCTCCACAGCTCCACGGAAGCAATGCTCTACAGACTAAACTTTTCTTGGATACTAAACTTTTCATTTCAGTCCAAACACGATAAATACGTCTTTATTGAAGTCACTTTTTCGCTTTTCTGGGTAAAAACTCTTTTTACCATTTTCACTTGAGGAATGATTCAGTGGAACAGGTAACGTTTTGTCTTTCCCTGTCCCTATCCACAATCAGGTCTTTTGATCACTGATGAGGATAGATACAGTTGATGACAACCCTGTAATGGGCTACTGAATTAATTTTAGGAAACCATAAGATTGATTGGTGGGATCCACAATTTAATGGATCCGATGATGGAGTAATAATATGAGATACAGAGATATTCCAACCCCGCACGTGACAACCATTTTTGACAACCATTTGGCGGACCCACATAGAAGATGAATCAACGGCTGATTTTTGGTGTGGATGATCTCTATGGTGAGGAGATCATCCTCACAAAAATTCAAACCATTCCGATATTCGTAGACTGGTTTAGAAGTTGAAAGAATTATAGACCGTCTATTTTTACCATGTAATTTGAAAACCACATTTGATGGTGTTAGAAATTTTAGAACGGGCTGATTTTTTGTTGGGGGTGATCTATATGGCGAGGAGATCATCCTCACCAAAAATCAGCCATTGATTCATCTGCTACGTGGGTACGTCAAAAATGGTTGTCAAAAATAGTTGTCAAAATTGGTTGTCCCCCGATCCTGACCCATACACAAATTGTGGGTAGATAGAGAACCAGACATGTGTGAAACATATTGTGCTAATAGATGACATCTTTCCGTCTATGGTACTCTGGCCATGGTTTAAAAAACGCCGTTATAACGGATTCGGACGTCCCCCTTACGTTATGTACTGTTTTAACGCTCAGAAAATTACTATAACGACCGTTATTTTCTGAAATTGAAAAAAAAAAAATCGGGTTATTTTCCATCATAAATTTTATTGAAATTTGAAATTCAAAATTTGAATTTTAGCACCATTTTTTTTTTTCATTATTTCTCCTTTTGTCCATGTGCGTTACAATCCGTTAAAACAGAAAAACGGTAAAAATTTTAAAAAAAATTGATGTGTGAAATTGGTCTGAATATAACTGGAGAAAAATTTTGAATTGGCGGAAATTTAGAAGCAACGATTATGTGGCCAATGATGTCGCGCTAGGTACACCAGGGTTAACCTGGCGCAATATCATTGCCCCTACACTTAGGTGTACCTGGTCCAACATCATTGGCGCATGATCGCTGCTTCCAAATTTCCACCGCTTCAAAAATTTTCTCATATAACTGGGTAATATCCGTAACGTCTAAGTTAAAAAAAATATGATCTGAATATTATTATTTTAATATCAATTTATTTTATTTAAAATAATAAAATCTTGTTAACCGTTTAATAAAAAGATTTTTTTTCTTCAAAATAATTGCCATTTTTTCGGTCTTGCGTATTATAGGAGGAAAGACGTAATGGAGTTGGAGCATTACCGTTATAACAGCCGTTATTTATGTTAAAATGGCTATTTTTTTAAAGCCATGGATTTTAGTCCAAAAATTAATAGTCAAAACACGTCGTCATTAAAAAAATATATATATGAGAATATATATTTCTTCTAAAAAATTGTAACATATATAATGAAGAAAATATTTATTTAATTTTTGAAAAAAAAATATAAGCGTATTTTGTATATTTTTTTTTCTTATATCATCATCGTCATCATTTACGTCTTATCCAAATGATTGGGGTCGGCAATATGAATCATACTGCGCTATTTTACTCTGTTTAGAATTATATCTCACGTTAAAGCGTATGTATTCAGATATTTTTTTTTAATACTTTATCTATGTCATGTTTGGCCTTCCTATTTCTTTTTTATAGCCCGCCTTAAACTTGCGCCAACACGGTCGTATTTTTTTAAAATATGATAGTTTAAACATATATAAAAAGTGCATTTTGTCTCTAAATAATATTTTAAATAGGGATTTGCTAATTAGGGTTAGGGTTGAGGACTTAATCCCCCAGTACTATGCGCACACGGCGGAGCCAGGGAGAGGCCACTAAAAAATGCAGGGTGCCCATTTTTCCAGTAAATAGTTCAAATCATTTTATCGATGTGAGTGTCGTGGGGCCGGTAAAAAGTGCGGGGTGCCCATTTTTCCAGTAAATGGTTCAAATCATTTTATCGATATGAGTGTTCTATATCGGATTTTGAGTGCCCCTATTAGACGACGCTGACCGTATGGATGTTTGGGCAGTCCCTGTGTGGACCTACAGACCAAAAATCAGCCTGACTACTATTAGTTTCAAACCATTGGATCTTTGTACCCCAAATGATGCTCACATTTCACAGTTAAACATCAACCCATGAAAACGACTCCAATCCAATGCTTAGAAATCACTAATCATGCTAATTTTTGGACTATAAGTCTATCTAGTGATGAGCCAAACATCCATATGGTCAGAAATCTCTAAGGATATGCCACGTGGCTCATATTGTAGGCGGTCCTACTAATTGATTGTGCCCCCCTTGAATTTCAAATTTTCAATAAAACTTATAAGGAAAATTAATAATTTTTTTTTTCCGAAAAATAACGGTCGTTATTTTCATTATAACGGAAACTTATAGCCATTGCCGTTATTTTTGTTATAACGGCCATTTTTAAACCATGGGATAAGCATCTATGCGGGCCCAAAAGTTGCGCTATGTAGGACCACCTATCGATTGCATCGAGAGTCCTTTTTTTTGGTTTTTTTTTTTTTTCTAATTTCACAAATTAAGAACCCTAAATTTGAAATTTTAGTAACCCTAATGGGAAGCAAGAAGGAAATTTGGTAAAGACGGCTGTAAATAAATAAATAAATAAGAAGGAACGCAAGAGAAGGGAGCGTCACATAAAGTAGAGGCAATTTAAAAAGGTAGGGTGACTTTTGAGGTACGCATCAAACCCTTGAAAAAAGGAGAAATTAGATGAAAAGGAGAAAGGGTTTGTTACGCCACAAAAACACCACACGATACCGTTCCACGAAACTTTCATGTGGCCGGGTACTCAAGAGAGCGACATGTACAGCTTGGAAAACGACGAGCAATCAAAACTCTTACCGTTTCTTCTATTTCTATTTTATCTCCCTCTAGAAGTTTCCTCTCACACTCACAGCTTGTTTGCCAACTGGTTGATAATTCATTCAATTATTTATTTTTTTATTAATATATTATCACTAAATTCACTAATTAATTAATTTTTTTTCTAGGGCGTGATGTGACGGTGTCCCCGTATCCGCATTATCAGTTTTAAACCAAGCCTAGGGCTTCATTAGGACTCGGATATCACAGATTACCCCTATCTGAATGATCTTGACGAGAAAACCCCAATATCGTTCAGATCAGTGGACGTCGATCCCAATTCAAATCGTACGATCCAAAACGGGATTGGCCAAGACTTCGAACCATGCCGAGTATTCATATAGGACCCTATTATCTTCTGGGTTTTGAAAAATTGATCCAAAGCCAAGCAAATCAGTAGGGTTGTCAATAGACATTATTTGAATTGAATATAAACATATCCGAATTCGAATCCAAAAAAATACTATCTGATATCTGAATTTGATTCGAAATCTTACGCATATTTTGAATTAATATTTAAATCCAATAATATCCGATAAAGGTAACTTTATGTTTATTCTTAAAAGTTTCCTAGTGGCACACGCTTATTGGACTAGAGCTTAAAAATTGTTATATGTATATCTGAATCAGTGTTTTAAAACTCGGCCGAGTTGACTCGACTCTGCTGAATTCGAGTTGACTCGAAATAAATTCGAATCGAATAAACTACAGGTTTGCTGCGACGCTTGTCTGTAAAAAACGATGCACCAAACACGTCGTTTTCTAATCGATGCACCAAATAAGTTTCTCGGACACCTTGTCAACACAAACTCAACCAAATCTTATAAATTCTGCTTTATAAAAAAATATGATATTTATATATTAATATTAATATATTACTCGAGTCGAGTTCGAGTTAACTCAACTCGGCAGACTTTCGAGTCGAGTCGAATTTTTGAATTTTCAAACACTGATTTGAATCTGCCTCTTTAAAGTATTGGAATACAAAAATTATCTGAATCCAATATCTGAAAATTTTGGATAATATCCGATTATTTGAATATGGATAAAAACCAGGTTGCGTTTATCAGACATTCAGCTATTAAAAGTTGGGTGATTGGGTACCCATTGATGCGGTAAACAAACCGGGCCCAAATTGAACCAAAACCGACTAGGGTTTTAATGGGTCAAACCTATCCCAACTTGAAACAGGTAAAAAATGGTTCGGAGGATTCCCGGGGTTGACTTGACCAGCTGATCTATTGCCAGCCTTACTAATGATATAAAGTCAAAATTTTATATAAAACCGAGGTTCAAAAACATAATAATTGATGTGGGTCCCATTCTTTTTTCTATGAATTCAAGATTTTTTATTAGAGAAAGTAAGATTAGCGATGGGGACAGATGTGAATGTGATAGTATGTAGTCATTACAGGGATTTTCTACTACTAGATAGATTTTCTTTTCGGTGGATGAGATATAAACAAAGAAAAGTGGAGCCCATCAATTAACGGTCTAGATCAATGAGCTGGTGGATTACATGTTTTGTATCGGTGGTAGGGTACATTGAGGATGGTGAACAGGTTTGGGTCCACCAAGTAGTTGTTGTATCCGCGGCTTATCGTGTCCATAAACCTCAAAAAAGTGGTAGGACAGATGGTATCCTATTCCTGCAAGATGACCCAAGCCCGAGTTTGCTGTCCCAGCCCTCAAAAATGCCACGTGGTTCCCATAGAAGTATGGATGTATGGTTCACGTCTTGGTGGACCTACAAACCAAAAATCAGCTTAATTGGTGATTTCTGGCCGTTGGATTTGAGATGTTTTTCGGTGCTTTAATAATCAAGCTGATTTTTGGTGTGTAGGTCCACCAAGAGGTGGGCTAAATATGCATAAGGTCAAGTGATCCTGAAAGAGTGCTCCACGTGGCATTTTTGGGAGGGGAGACTTCAAACTTTGAAGTCTTTCGAGAGCAGCAAGATTGTCTTCCAATCCATCTTCTCTCCTTGCTCTCCAAGAAACCGCGTGTTTTGCTGTTTAATTTGTTCAATCACGAAACCTAAATGCACCGAATATTATAAAGGCACGTGGGGAACATGCAAGGGAGTGCGACCCACTGTTTGATGGATCCCACATCAACTTTTTATTTTGGACTATTAGTCATGTTTGAGAGGCCAAAAAGTGAGAAATGGCACACACTTGCGGCTGCGGGCCCAGTGACCCGTGAACAATAAGCCTACGAGTAAAACTTTGATGACAGTGGACTGTCATCGAGGCTGATGACAATCCACAATATGACCACGTGGCATGCACTTAGAGGACTCTGACCGTATGGATGTTTTGCCAATCCCTATGTGGACCTACAAACCAAAAATCAGCTTGGTCAGTGATTTCAAACCTTTGGATCTTTATACCCAAATATTGGTCAATAATGTTCAAATTGCAACGGTTAAAATCAACCCATGAAAGTAATGCAAATCCAACGCCTAGAAATCACTAATCATGTTGATATTTGGTTTGTAGGTCCACATAGGGATTGGCTAAACATCAATACGGTCAGAGTCCTCTAAGTATATGCCACATGGGTCCATTGTCATCAAAGTTTAACTCATTAGCATACCCTTTAATGGACCGATCTTTTGGGGTAAATAGTTGTTTAACATGGTATCAAAGCATTAAGGCTTGGGAGTATATTCCCGCTGAGGGGGCGTGTTAATGGACGGTGTGTTCCCACACACTGCTGTGTTGGCCTGATAATCCATTGGTATTCTTAGTTGTTTTGCCTTTCTCAAACAGGTCCATCTTTTAGAGTAAATGGTTGTCTAATAGGACCTACACCCCAAATCAGCTTGATTGGTAATCTCTAGCCAATCGATCGGTACAAAAAAATAAGTCCAACGGCTAGAAATCATCTCATGGGAAACGCATGAATCGAAGGGCTAGATGTCGACAATCAGGTTGAATGTTGGTTGTGGTGCATTTTTATGGCCCCACGGACTAAAATGTTTCCAAACATGTAAAGACAAGCATATATGAATGGTCCCATAGTAACCCGTAATGGATATAAAGTAACTGAAAACCAACTAATCTAACAGAACAGAGAAGATGTCTCCCCACTTATTCCCTTCTTATCGGCTTCATAATAAAGGATGGCCGAGATCTTATCACCCCAAATGGATAGTGGATCTTAGCCAATCACACCTAATTTTGACAAATACTTTGTCAGGGAATGCCGTGTGCACGGGCCACCAACTAGTACAAAACAAGACATCGTTTTTTCGGGTATATTCATCACCCTATTTATTTTTCGCTTTAAGAATATGCTAGCTGTTCAAAGTAATCAGTCTTTTTTTTTAGGAGGAAAGACAGCCTTTTGATTCATTACTGCACTCCATCCTTCTAAAATCCTTTCTTTTTTTTCTCTCCGAAACAAGACTTTTCAGCGTTGTTTGGAGTGACCCCACAACGCAGTTAGCTATATTTTTCAATGTGAACAAACTGCTTTTAGGGATTTTTTTGTGTTTGGCTGGCCCAATTTGCATCCAATTTGCCGCCCGTTAACAGGGGGAGTCGTTTTCTGTTTTTTCACAACCAACATTTTCTTACCTTTTTCATTTTGCCCTATTCAACAATTCAACACATCCAAACGGGTCCTTAATTATTCTACAGCAATTCTTTTACCAAGAGTTGAATTTTTATCCCTAAAGACACAAATATTTTAAAAACATTGGGTTTTACATCAATAAAGTATGGGGGACAAGCCAAAAAAATCCTTTTTCCTTATAAGAAACAAGGGGGCGGCATGTGCGTTGCACTTGAGCGATTATAGGGGCCTTATCAATGTTGATGAGGGACCGCAATATAAGCCACGTGGCACTCTCTTAGATGTCACTAACTGTACGGATGTTGGGCCCATCGCTAGGTCGTGATAGTCATTTAAAAAAATATAGGGATGTCCATCCAGAGACCGTTCCGTCTATGATCAACTGTGTTGACCATGGTCAAAAGGCAAGACACAAACATTTTAAAAACATTGGGTGGGATGCAAGTTGCATCAATAAAGGGGGACAAGCCAAAAATCCCAAAAATCTATCATGCAGACTTCTGTATCAAAATTTTGATGCAGAATCCCTCAGATTGCAACGTAATATACTCTTTCCGACGCATTGGTCCCCTGAATGTTTGGTCCATACCTTGGTGAACCCACACACCAAAAATCAGTGTGATTGCTGATTTCTAGCCATTGGATTTGAGCACTTTTTTCATCATGGGCAATCACCAATCACACTAATTTGTGTGTGGGTCCAAAAGAGTGTACTACATGGTAATTTGAGGGGCTTCTGCATCAAAATTTTGATATAGAATTCTGCATCATAGAATGACTGTATTTGTTATAATAACCGAAATGCCCCTCGAATTGCTTTCATGGCTTCCACTCCACTAATCCCCAAGTGAAACCTGTTGACCTGTCCCAATATGAATCGTCGATACTTTTAAAATGGACGGTTCATATTGTTTCACAAGAGAATCAAAGGTTAGTGTGATTCTTCTTTAAAGCAACTAAAATTAGAACAACAACTGAAGTGATGAGGTTTTGAAAAATCAACTACAGACTACACTATCAAGATTTCGGCCTAAGTGGAGGCGATATGTGCCTTGGTTTAAGTCGTGTTTTTGTTCTGTTTTTAGTACTGTGTTGCATGGATAGAGACACGTGTGTTAGAGTCCGACACGGATACGAGGTGTTGGACTCTGGCAAACCTCACAAAATAGGATTCGAGGACTCGGCTGAATATTTTAATAATTATTTTATTTTTATTTTATAATGACGAGTGTGTGGCGAAATCTTAAGATTTTCTTGGAAGATTTTGATAGGGTTTTTACCAAATCTTAGAAGTAAAACCCTATTCTATCTCTCTCATGGAATTAAAACCCCAAATTTTCCTATATTGAATATTTATTAAGACGAGGAAAACAACAACCGACCTTTGGATTTGAGTATCTCAAATATCCCAATGACGGTTAAAAATAAACCCATTAAAAAAGACGCCAATCCAACGGTTAGAATCACTAATTAGGCTGATTTTTGTATGTAGGTCCACCTAGGGATGTGCCGAACATCCATACAGTTAGTGGTCTCTAATAATATGCCACGTGGCTCATAATGTGGTCCCTCATCAAAGATTTACTCCCCCTGTTGCATCAGGGCCATCGTGTTCAGCAATAACTCAGGCCCAAGTCTGGTCAGATGGGCCGGGCTGTTATGATGGCCCATATATTCCCTTAGTTACTCACTAAGAAGTAGTTTCCTGTACGTACTCCATGGAGTACTTCCAATGTTTGAAGCTTCTCCCCTACTAAAATGACACGTGGCGCACTCTGTCCCCAATGGCCATGATTGTTTGGCTCCCACTTGGTGGAACTACACATCAGAAATCAGTTTGATTGGTGATTTCTAGCCGTTGGATTCTTATGTGGTAAGAGTACATACACTATCAATACGCCTTACCTAAATCCGAACCGATCATTCAGAATTGTCGTGAATCCTTTGTTAGTGGGGTCCGGGTTCAATCTAGATACTGACTTTCTGAATCTGAGCCGAGCCGACCAGCGACAGTCAGATAAGTCGTGACCGCCCACAATATGAGCCACATGGCAGTTTGAGAGGACACTGACCGTATGGATGTTTGGTAAATCCCTAGGTAGACGTAAAAACCAAAAATCAGCCTCGTTAGTGATTTCAAACCTTTCCATTTTGTACCCCAAATAATGCTCAAATTCCCACAGTTAATATCAACCCATGAAAATGACTCCAATCCAACGCTTAGAAATCACAAATCAGGTTGATTTTTGGTTTGTGTATGCACCTAAGGATTGGCCAAACATCCATACGGTCAGGGTCCTCCAACAATGTACCACGTGGCTCATATTGTGGGCGGTCAGTGACTGTCGCCGGTCAGCCAAGTTTTACTCGATCTGAGCCTATCTAATAAAACTTCTGTGAAAAACCCTAAAACCTCGTCTTGATAGAACGATCTTCTGGACCACCATTTCTTAGTTGCAGAGCTCGTTGTGAGAGAGAGAGAGAATGGTTTGGTTTCAGTGCGAGGACTGCGGTGAGAACTTGAAGAAGCCAAAGTTGCTGAACCATTTCAGGATTTGCTCTGCGAGCAAGGTTTGATTTTCTTCAAACCCTAGTTAGTATTTAGGGTTTTAGAAAGAACACAAAAACAGCTTTCAACAATTCTGATTTCCCCCCTTTTTGGGTTCTGCTATTGGAATTCATCTTAATTCGTCGTTTCTAATCTTTTATCATGTAGTTATCGTGCATCGATTGTGGAGAAACATTTGGGCAACAAAGTGTTCAAGGCCATGCCCAATGCATTACAGAAGCGGTTCGTTACTTAATCCTCTCACGAATTGCTGCTTTTCCATTGTTCAATCGCTTCGTATTCATATCGGATCAAACTCTTTATTGCATTTAATTTCGATTTATTAGACAGCGTAGTTGATTTGAAACCTTTTGTTTTATCAAATTTTATTGTGTTTATCGGATTTGTTCCAGTAGTGAATTGATACGTTGATCCGTCTAGTATATCTTGGAATTAATCTTCCTCGCGGCGCCTACTCGTCAAGGGAAGATTTCCTATGAAATTCTTACTTGGAATGTTTACCATATTGTGTGTTATCTTTGTTATGAACTTAAGAGGATGTATCATCTTGTTTTCAGGAGAAATATGGTCCAAAAGGTCAAGCGAAAGCTTCAAATAATACCCCAGCAAAGCCTAACAAAGACTCGAAGCAAAAACCCGATATTGATATAAATGTTGGGTTATCTTCACGTCCCCCCTGGTTTTGTAGGTGAGTTTATTTTACTGATTTTAATTTTCTATTGTATTTGTTGTCACATATTAAATCAAGTTCATCGACACATGACACCCGTTAGCCATTTTTTATTGTTCATTTCAATTATAAAATTGTGTTATTTATCAGAGAAGAAACTGTTGAGGTTTTGGGTAAAGTGGTGGTGTACATACACTGTAGTATTGGACAATTTATGCAACTCTACCATTGATTTAAAGCATTATCCACTCCTAGCATGGATGGCATTAGGCCGGTATCTACCTTCTGCATGGCACCAGCAAGGAGACTGCAAAAAGTTATTCCCGGTGTCAGGCTAAGTAGGCCCCATACATATAACTAGAAGGATGCTTAGCAATATGTTTTCACAAACATGCGCGCGTAGAAAAGCATTAGGAATTCCTGGATACGCACACACAAAAATACCCATATGTGTGCGCGTCAATTGAAAACAAGCATGTAACAAGATCCTGTCTTGGATGTTATCTGTTTAGCTCTGTAGTCTTGTGAGTAGCTCAAGTTACCAGCCTCTAGTTGCTGAAATTCATTTGTTGGGTGTTGGTTTAGAATCTACTCAAAATGTAAGCCTAGAGATGAGCAATCACTCACAACAGATATGATTTCTTACGGAAAGGAGATTCCTAATGGTACCTTAGTTCGCCATAGGCGTCTGAAGGGGGAGTGGAGTTCAGGGATTCTCTTGGGAGAAGCCTGCCAGCTTACTAGGAGGGTGCTATTTAACAGTGGTAAGGGAAGTCGTCCTGAAGCGCAACCAGACTCTTGTTCTTCCTCTTCTGCGGCCAACACAATAAGCAGTTATTTTTGTAGGGGGTTGCTCCTCTTTTCTTAGCGGGAAGTGCAGTTCTTGTTGGGAATTAAAGTCAAGGTATTGTGCACGTAATGAATCTTTAACTAATTATGCTAAATGGCACCATAATGATTTGTAGCCTTGGTAGCTATGTAACAAGGACACGGATATGGAGTGTCAGACATGTTGACCCCCACAAACCCAATACGTTGACACGTCCATATAACGTTGACACGTCCATATAGCTCATTCTTTATGCTGAAAGATACATCTTTTAAGTACTTTAGTCTATGTTAATTAATTTTTTTTTTGATCGATAGTCTATGTTAATTATGTAATATAGAAAGAATGTATTTAGATTAAGCACAGATTAAAATCATGGAGTGTCCTTGTTACATAGCTTGGTAGTGGTATCTTATGTAGAAATATGAATGCTGGTTGCTGAAGAGAGAGAGAGAAGAAACAGCTGATTTTGGACTCTTATTATCGTTCCAATAAAAAGAGAAGATCGGAACTAGTGACTTGTTTGATACCAGCTGTCATTTTCTTCCTTTGTTTTTGTAATTGGGATCTGAGCTGTTTCTCTTGGTAAACCTGTATTACCACAGCCTCTGCAATACCAGCGCTACAAGTAGGCAAACCTTACTGCTTCATGCCGAAGGAAAGAAACACAGGGCAAAAGCTCGAGCTTTCCATGCTTCGAAGCAACAACCTAAACAGACAGAAGAATCCATTCCAAATGCCAAGGATACAACCAGTGACATTCCAAAGGGAGAATCACTCTGCACTAAAGATGCAGAGGAACCAAAAGGACAGGATCAGCTGAAAGCCACTGCTCTGCATAACAGCTCTGAAGCAGAAAATGGAAGTCTCTCATCGAAGAAAAAGAGAAAACTCAATGCATCTGATGATGGAGGTGCCAAAAAAAAAGAAGGTAATGATAGTTCAGGTGATTTAAGCAATGGCGAAGTGATTCAAGCAAAAAGAGCAAAAGCAGAAGAATCAGATAAAACCGAACACGTTGATGCGCCCGAACAAGATAAGACGGACAAAACTGGCCATACAAAGGAAGCTAACAAGGAGAAAATAAAGTGGAAGAAGCTGATTTCTTCAATCTTGAAATCGGTACGTATCATCCAAACAAGATTGTTTCTGGTTCTCTACCAAATCCTACAATTTCATTCTATTTTGATATTCACCGAGGTTGTGGTCATTTTTATCAATTCCAAACTGCTTTGAAGAGTAGAGAAGGAGAAGGCATTGGAGGGAAAGAAAAAGGAAAACAACCGGAATGCCTATGACTGTTGGTCATTGTTTATTGCAAAATATGGGTATTTAGTCATTAAGGGGTTGCCAAGCTGGTGTGCATATTCTATTTGTGGATCATCGTCTTTGAATATATAGAATATCAATGTTATAACCCTGATTTTACCACAATTTTTCCAACCACTTGGATGGAGGACCCAAAAAAGAGAAGTTGAGAGGTAACAATGATTCTCTCCAATCGAACGGATTAGAGAGACATTGACATTTTAAAATAATGCCATCATTGCTATCACATTGTTCTCCAATCTTATATATACACTTCATTTACATCTTGTTGTATCTAAAGCAGAACCCCGATGGAGCTCTGAAGATGAGAAAACTGCAAAAGTTTGTTTTGAAGGCCCTGCAGGAATCTGGCGTCACCGAAGATGAGGCCCAACTCAAGGACACGCTCATGCACAAGGTGAAGTCAAGAAAAGAGGGCTAAATTGAGTCTTGCTATTGCAAGAAGTTGTGAACACATTATTCACCTCATTGTGATTTTCTTGGCTTAGTGCAGATTAATACAAGCTCCAGATTCACACTTGATAACAAGCTGGTTCGATTGGTAGCGAAAAGCTGAGGCTGATCTTTGTGGCAGCGTAGAACAAAATACCTTAATTCATCCATTTGCTACACATGACCAGAAAGCTTTGGAGTTCAGTTTCATTTTGGAGTAGGTTCGAGCATTTCGGATCAGGCGGACCCTCTTAATTCAATTTCATTTCTCCCGCTTTTTCTACTGTAGAAAATTTTTCGGAGGAAATGTGAGCAAGTGGGTATATTTATTCAACAGCCGATTACATGATGAATGGAACCTTGTGATGTGATTTTTCTAGAGAAACGTTTATGTAAGTGCATGTTTCACCAAAAGTTAAAATTTAATGAAGAAATTAGATTGGTGGTTGAGGCTCCTATCCATCCTTTAACTAGCCAAAAACCAGTGTAGTGTATCTGGCCTTGGAGACACTCGTAGCTCCGAAAAAGTTCGATTGAACAGATGGTTAAGATCGTCTGCCATCGAACTGGGTTGAATTTTAGGTAAGTTCCAGGTGGGCCCCAAGAAGCAACTCGGCAAAAGAGTTATATTTGCTCCTGTACTGATATGCAATTGGAGGTTCATCCTTATGGTCTATCTGACCAGAACCATGGATGGTGATGGATGTTTTTGTTTTTGCCAATTCTGATCAAATCAAGCTAATTAACACTGGTATAACCATCAATCATCATAATCATCATCATCATCATCTACTATGCTTCCCCACTATCTTGGGCCGGCAACATGAATCTTATTTTGCCATTTAAAAGTTGTCTCGTCTGGGAATAACGCTTAAATATGTACACGAATTCGATATTGCGGTTTGGGTCAGGCTCAATGGACACATCTTCACACAATTTTGGTGTACCCACATGGAAGATAAATCAATGGCTGATTTTTGGTGAGGTTGATCTCCTCACAATATAGATCACCCGTACAAAAAAATCAGCCCATTCTGAAATTTCGAACACCATCAAATGTGGGCTTCAAGTTATTTCTTCATCTTGTAAACCATGCTATGAATATCAGAATGATTTGAATTTTTGTGCGAGTCAAGGAGAGCGAAACATACATGGTCTGTGTGCCCGATAGAGTGCCACGTGTCATTTCACGTCAAACAATGTGTGGACATCGACATTTTTCTTTCCAACTAATGCTATATACAAAGTGTTGGCACCAATGAATCTATCAGATCATTAGGCGTCTTTTTTTTTTCTTGGACAGCATAATGTATTGGCTTTTCAAAAGCAAAAGGATCAATCAGATGGTTAAGATAATCCAATTGGGTCAATTTTGGGGCCTTGGCCCATACAAAAGTTGCATGTAATAAAGGCAGTTAGACCATTAACAAACTGATGTATATGCCCTCTTATAATTGATTGGGTAGCCCACATCTTGTGTGGTCTATAGCCAAAATCACTGATAAGACGGACAGTCCGCTTAACACCGATCACAAAAAAAAAAACTCATCAATTTGATTAGTTAAACCATCTCTGATTGCTGCAGTTCTGGGACCATGGCGCATCAGAGAGAGCCCATTGATGTATAGACCTAGATAGAGCCAATGGCCAACTGAATGGTATGTGACACCTGATTTATTTCTCTTGCACATTTTGAATGCCTGGAAACTTGCCAGTTGAAATGTAAATGAAGCCAGATATCTAATGCCAAAGAAAAAGATTTTGTATGATTTTTTTTCCTTTCTGATGAGCAATATCTGTATGAAAATTTAGTGTTGACTGAAATAATTTCAATATCATTTTATTTATCTGCCAGTTACGAGTCCATACAATTTTCGAAAAACATGGGGGTGGGATCGTGGTTTTTCATCATGTACAGTTCAGAGAATTGTCACTTCCTTATTCTACACATGCTCCGTTACGAACAAGGGATGGAAGTGTAATCGATACAGCTCACAAATATGGGAGGAACAGAGGTGGACTTGCAGTGATAAGGATTAGAATATAAGAACAAGTATTGTGATCAACAAAGCAACCGAACATATCATCGCCTGCAAAAACCATTCCTACCATTAAAAGATGAACCACAAGGATGTTGAGATTATCTCGAGAATGGTTGAAGAGAGAAAAACAAAACCACGGCGATTTGTCTCATATATGCTTTAGGCATTATGAGACAAATCTGCTATTGCTGTAAATATAGAGCATGGATTCACGTGTGTATAACCGTGAGAGATTGAGAAGGAGAACTCACGGCAATAGCAGAGGCAGCAAGGCCTGCCCGGTCCCTTGGATCTTTGCGGTAGGATTTCCTAAAGTAGAGAATTGTGCCATAGTACCACATCAATGGAAATGCAAATCCTAGTAGAAAACTGCAAAGAGATGGTGCAACCATGAGAGAGAGATCCCAAAGTACAGAATTGAAATACAAATCCTAGTAGAAAACTGCAAAGAGGTGCAACGATGAGAGAGAGAAGTGTACTCACCAAAACCATCCTATCCCACAGCCAAAGCATGGAAGGGGTTTGTCGTACAATCCCATTTGGTAATCGTCTGCATCTCTGATCAGAGTATACTTCCCTTTTTCAAGCTCCATATCTGTAGCTTCCCCTGCATTTAGCATAACACCTCTCAACTACTTGTCCAAATATGATGTTCATAAAAAAAACTAGTGCCTACCACATTCTCTCTCTCCTCTCCCAAGATAAAGAGTCTCAGTGTCCTAACTTGGTGAGGAGGAACATCACCAAACTGAACTTCAAATTTGCCATCGCGATTTCAAGTTCAACTCAACCGAGTCGATCAAAAAACGTGTTACTCCTGTTAGCCAACAGTAATACCTTAAAATGATGAAAAGATGGAGAGAAAATAATGGATAGTTAATAAAAGGAAGACAAAGTGTAAGGACCTAAATCGGATCAATCTTACTCATGAGATCTTCCACAGGGAATCTAAGGTTTATGGTTGGATTCGAGTAGGTTAGGATGAAAAGAAAAAAAATTACAATTACAATTTAGGATTAAGAAGATGAGAAAGTACTAATGGTGGAATGATGGATAAAAGATAAGTAAAGTTATATGAGTAGCGGAGGAGACTGGGATTCTGCCATTGCGCTCAATGAAGCTCTTCAAGACTGCTCAATATCGGTGGCCTTGCGCCTTACTCTGATAAGAGTCTTATTTTCTTTCGTAGGGTGACTGATGACAGTAAAAATGATATTATGGAGACTCTTGGGTACAAGGAAGGAGAGCTCCCCATCAAATACTTGGGCTTCCTCTTATTTCTAGCAAGTTGACAGCGGCGGATTGTCTTCCTCTTCCCAATAAGATTAGCGCTTGTATCCAATCTTGGAAGGGCCATACTCTCCCATGCTAGTAGATTGGAGCTGAAAAGATCTGTGTTATACAGCATACATGTTTTTTGAGTATTTGCTTCATCCTTCCTAAGAAGGTTATCGAACTTATTGAACAGAGTTGGGCCAGCAAAAAACAGTACACTAAACCTCACCTGTTTAGTTGGGAATCTATTTTCCATCCTAAATCTGAAGGTGGGCTTGGTCTTCGAGACTTGCACAGGTGGAACTGGCTGCCATCATGCGTCACACATGGGCTCCTGCTTCCAATTCCTCCTCCTTTGTGGGCTCAGTGGGTTTCTAAGAACCTCATGGGAAACAGAAATTTTTGGCAGATCCTAAATCCTCAAGATTGTTCATGGTCTTGGTGAAAAGTATTAAAATATCATAACAAAGCGAAGCATAGGGTCCTCCACCTAATTGGAGACAGAAAGAATATTTCTCTGTGGTTTGATAATTGGAATCCCAAGGGCATTCTTGCAGATACATGCAACCACAGGCTTCGATATGAATCTGGTCTAGGCAAAGATGCGAGAGTTGCTGATATCATCACCGATATACCATGGAACCCTCCTCCTATCACTTCACAAAACCTTAAAGGTAAGGGAAAATCTTAATGAGCTCTCCATCAATTCCTCTCCTGTCGAAGATGAGATTGTGTGGGTTCCTTCAAGTTCTGGTTCGTATAGACTCTCGGCACCTATGAACCCCTTCGAAGTACATCTCCATCTGTCAATTGGCACAATATAATCTGGTCTAAGACTAACATAAAGTACAGATTTGTCACTTGGCTGGCATTCAGAGGCAGACTCCAAACTGAAGATCAACTTGTCAAACATAACGTCATTGCCCAGTTGAAATGTATCCTTTGCCAAAAGGTAGATGAAGACATTAATCATCTCTTTTTGGTTGTGGCTACTCATGCTCAGTTTGGAATGCTATGCTTTCTGTATGCAGATATAACAGAAAAGCCAAAGAATGGGTGGAAGAATTACAATGGATCCTTAACAACGTTAGAGGATCTGTATCTTGTGGCAGACATTAAAAACCCTCTTTGTGCACCACAATTTACCATCTTTGGTTTGAGTGTAACAGGACGAGATTTCAGAATTGTTTCCTTCCACCAGAGAACATCATTGCTGTTATTATGAGGGATGCTCAACTCAGGTTTGCTAGTGGTGATACCAAGGTGAATGACAACCCCTATAACAGAGAATTTCTTGCAAGTTGGGATATTGGCATTGATTTCATTCACATCTCACCGATAGCCTGTAAGTTGATCCTCCATCTGAAGGAACATAGCTTCTTAAAACAAATGGCTCTCTCAGAGATGGAAGTTCTGATGTGGAGGATTAATTAGACACCATATTGGCATGACCTTGTTTGGGTTTGCTGGCGCGTGCTCCCCTCCATCTATCCTTCCTTATGAACTCCAAGCTATTGAAGTAGACCTCAAGATCGCTATCAGAACAAACATATCCCATATTGAAGTGGCAGTGGATTCGATGCTTGTAGCGAGAAATGTAATGAACCCTCAAGGAACCCCTTGGAGTACTAAATGCATCTTCAGATCCATAGAGCAGTCCAAATTAAAACTCAGCTTCTTCTCAGCAAGACGTAACTTTAGGGAAACTAATAGAGCTGCTGACTTCTTATCTTCTTCCTACGATGTTATTTAAGAATGGATATCCCATCGACTTATCAAGAATCCAAGATGAGGATGCTAGAGGATGTACAAATTACATGTTGAGGTCGGGTAGGGGGTTCGCCTAACCCCACTCTTACTTACCAAAAAAAATCACTGGGATGACAAAGGGAGATATGGGGGAAAAAGCAAGAGGGGGCAGGGGAGCAACTTCACCGGTGGTTAAAGGATGTTCAACTGAGGATCATCTAATAACTTATACATTATAGGATAAGGTGTGACAATGGAACTGCTCCAATAAGAAAGGGAGAGTAAACTGTAATATTTTTGGGTGGACCACACTTAATCCAGGGTTTGCTAAAACTCAGGGCAGGATTAACTTAATTTTGTGTTAGACAAGAAAATGAAACAAACATTCAAATGTAGAAAGTGGTAGCCTTATGAGCAAGTTTGGTGCAACTTTTTAATTAAAGTGCAGCCCCTATTGTCTCTCTTTCCTTTGATGTGGGGGGGTGATGTCCCAGAACTTTTAAGCCTATAGCAAGAGCCCCAGTAGATTAGGGTTTCAAAAAGAATGAAGACTCCCTCCTCATTCTCGCTCACGGCCCATGCATCAACATGACATCAAGTTTGCTAGCCCTCTAAAACTTCCCATTAGCATCCTTTGAGTTTATACAAAATAGGCTAGCAAAAGTCTTTAGGACGCATAGAGGTCCTCATAGGGCTGCAACTTGGGCTAACCTAACACGATCCCGATGGGCTCAACCCGTTCTAGGTCTGCAATGGGATGGCACGAAGGAATTTCCAGACAAGTTCGTAATTAGATCCTTGGATTCTCCTGAAAAGGCCTGCTCGATCTATCGCTCAAATGGCAATCTCCAGCCACAAATTAGATAGGGTTTCTCTGCAATCACATCATGTTCTTTTCTCCTTTAATCTCCCATGTTTAAGGATCTTATTAACAACAAAGAATTCAAATTTTAAAGTTCCAAATCAAACTACTTGTTGAATTTCATATTGAGAGCCTTGTTTGTAAACTATAAATTTGTTTTTTAAAAGAAGTGAAAATCTTATACCCATAAAAAAAAAATCTTTTTCTTCTCTCCCATTTCTAGGGTTCCTGGTTTCGAACTCTCCCTTTCCGAAGATTGTACTCAATACCAAATCTTCGATTTCTAGGGTTTGTAGGCTTGATCTTCTCGTTTCTAAGGTTTTCAGGATTTTGATCCTCTTGAAGAAACGAAGAGGGACTTCAAATTTAAGGTATTTTGCAATGCAAAGTCAACAACCTGACTGAACCTGATTGGGTTGGGCTTGGCGCTGAAAATCTCAGGCCTGACCTTGGGTTGAGCTCGGGCGCGGCTGAGTGCCTTAAAGCTCTGATTGACCCCTAACACAACCCAACCCAACCCACCTGAGTTGCAGCCCTAACTCCTTAACATTACATTCAGTGATTTTTAAGAAAAAGTCCAAACCATTAACGGACACCCCAACATCACATTGTTTTCCTCAGGTCCCAGGTGTTTCACATGGCGACTACCAACATATATGGTATACCATTTTTCGCAAATTTCGACCTAATGTTTAACATGTGGATACCCATGTTAAGTACCCAGTTCTGCATAGCTTTCCAAAAGGGAATTGTTATGATAAAACTAGGTACACAAATATCTGAAGATTTTGTTGCACAGATTTCAGATTTAGCACCAAAGTGCAGCCATCCATATGAAAATAGCAAACTGGCCAGCAGATAAGAAATTCAATCACAAACATGCCAAGCAAATTCAACAACCATAATTTTATATGAAGCTTTGAAAAATATAAAGACCTTCTATGAATAACCCACTAAAGTAAGCTCTCAACAAGTCTCAATGTCTCATACCACATGGTAATTCATTACCCAATGACGATAACTCTAACTAATGATATGCAACTATTGTAAATCCGGGGAAAACGAATACTCTGATCCATTTGTGTTATTTCTGAGCCCTTCAGCCAGCATCCAGTAGCTGCTTCAACTAACACGAAGAACACATCACTTACAGTACAATCCCAACAGCTCAGATTTATCCATTTTATCTTTCCCAGTAGTCACCTATGACACACCATATCATTGATATATAATGGCACAATCATATATCAATGATATATGATATATTTTTCCCAGCACCTGCTTCAACTAACATGAAGACATAACTTACAGTACAATCCCAACAGCTCAGATTTGTCCACTTTATATTTCCCAGTAGTCACCTATAACGCACCATATCATTGGCACAATCAGAGAATTAAGGGTGATGCTTCCTACACCCCATATCACACATGTGGCCCACCAACTTCTCAATCGAAACCATTCAATCGATAGGTCACCTCTTAAATGCAAGTATATACCCTCAAAACTAAATCGAACAGAATTTGCCATAAGATATTAACAAGTCTAACTAGAGCAGAAACTTGGACAGGCTAGTTAAAGGATTAAAGTAATTACTTGTATCCAGTTTACGCTCATCCGAGACTTCAGTTAATTAATGGAAAAAAAACAGATTGACGAGTATGTGGTCCATGAATACCATCTTATCCTCTATTTTTCCATGCTTAGCTAACCGAACAAATTTTATCACATGGTAAATCATCTCCAACTCTCAATAATCAAACAAGAAGAAAAAACAACAGAAAAAAAAATTTACATACAAAGTCATCCAAAAGCGAGAAAAATATAAAAATAACTAACAACCCTCGAAAACCTCATCCAAAGGACCTGCAACTTTCCATTCTTTCAAACTCTAACCCATCAAAATCCATTTCTATAACAGAAATCCCAACCATCATAATCACCATAACCCCAAACCCCTCCCAATCTTTCTAGGTCTCATCCAAAGGAACTGCAACTTTCCATTCTTTCAAACTCTAGCTCATCAAAATCCATATATATAACAGAAATCCCAACCATCCTAATCACCATAACCCCAACCCCTCCCAATCTTTCTAGGTTCTCCCCACGAAAAAAAAAAGTTCTTCCTTCGCAACTTCACTAAATGAATTCTGTCAAACCCAACAACTGAAATCAAAATTTCTCAAAGCAGGAACACTTTGTTGTTATAAAAGTGATGTTACCAAATCTTTAGAATTGGGTTTGGTGTATTTTTATGGGTAAGACTCTACCTAAGTTTCACTTTATAACATTTGAATGAAAATTTTGGAGGGAATTAATATCTTTTAGAGTACTGTTTTCTTTTTTGTGGAGAGTGTTAGTCTCACATTGCTCGAGTAAAAGAACCTTTCCATGGTTTTATATTGTGGGCTTGGATTTGTAAAGTGGATCCCATGGGGCATCCAAATTTTGTGCCCAAGGCGCACAACTCTAGTCAACCACCATCACACACGCACATGCACCCCACACCACATGTGCCGACACGGCATGGCACAGTGTGGTTACAAAGCTTGTCTGCTTTTTTATTTGTTAAAATTTTGTTATGGCTTGCCTTATGTTTATTGTGATCGCTCTAGCAATAAAAAGTGTTACCGTTATTTAATTTCTACGTCCATTCGACTATACCGGTATGCCCTTAATATGATTTATTAGGGCTAAAAAGTGTTATGCTTGCACTGTTTTTATGTGTGTTTTCTCTGTTCTCTACAAACATACAAAGAGAACTACAGAAACCATACTATTACCATACCAAAGACAGTTTTCTTCTTCTTCTTTTCTAAGTTTTATATAGCATTTTTCCTGGGTCAAACACTGTTGTGTTCCCCGGGCACCATTGTTGGTGTGCTACCTTAAGAGGGTCAAATTGTCGTATCCTGGGAGGTGAACGCAGAAGGCCTGACAGCAGTGAAACTAACGAGTAGTCGGGGCATCAATCAACTTAAGGACAGTAGCTCGTGCCTCGGTCTCATATTGACAAATAGTTTCTCATTCTCTCTTTTGATTCATTTGCACTGATTTGGTTCTGGTTATTAAATTTACTGGCTACTGAAATATTCACATCTACTGCAAAATTTAGATAATTTGATTATTCCGAATTTCCTGAGTATTGCATCCAACAAAACTAGCAACAACAAGATCTACAACTGAGAACAAAAAGGGATTAAAAAGGAGAAGACAAAATACAAATTCTCTCCAATAAAAACAAAAGGAAGAAAATTTCCACATACCCATTTCAATTCAGACGAATTCCATTAGAACCCAGTTGACAGAATCAAAAATTTCTCCAAAAAAGTAACAAACAATCATAATAACAGTAAGAATGAAATTGACAAAAGCAAGAATATAAGAAGAAAAGAACAACTTGCCTCTCAGAACTGAACCCAACAAAGCGAAATCTTTTTGCTTCTCTTTCTTTGTAGCAGAGTTTGAGAAGAGCGAAAGATAGAGTTTTGTTGAGAGAGAGGTGTGGTTCTTACAGGGCTCCTCTCACGAAAAAATTGTGGGAGACGAGTCTCTTTCCATCTCTCTGTTCCAATTTTTCTACGCTGCCAGAGGAGAAAATTTTCCCGACCGTAGCCGGTAAATGTTTTTTACGCTTAAAAAATGGGTCGTGATGTAACAAGGTATTTCTCGTCAGGTAGCGCGATTTATGTTACTCACCGCTGCCATCTGGGCTCTGGCCCACTGACCGCATGGATGTTTAGCCCACCCCTTGGTAGACATTTATACCAAAAATCAGCTTGTTTGATGATTTTTAGCCGTTGGTTTTAATACTCAAAAAAATTGGTTGATTCAACGGTTATAATCACGAATTAAAAAGTACTAAAATGTAATGGCTAGAGATTACCAATCATGGTGATTTTTGTTTGGTGTGTATATCAATGATAGGGGTGGGCTAGCCTAAGAGCATCTCGCTCCCTAACCCACTCTTTACTTTGGGGACTCCCTAAAATACAGCAGGATCCTCGTTTTCAAAAATCAGCCGGATTAGTGATTTCTAAGCGTTGGATTGGAGTCATTCTCATGGTTGATTTCAACCGTGGGAACTTGAGGTACAAGGATCCAAAGGTTTGAAATCACTAATCATGCTGATTTTTGGTTTGTAGACCCATCTAGGGAATGGTCAAACATCCATACAGTCAGCGTCCTCTAAAAGTATGATACGTCGCTCATGTTGTCGGTGGTCATCTTGGCCGGTTAGTGAAGTTTTACTCCCAAGAAGGCAAGAAGTGTAGAGTCTCTTCGAGTTGAGTAAAACTTCTGTCACAATTGGATTGCAAATCACACAATCACAGCCAATGAGTTCTCGGCACGTACATCTAAAAGCAAAAGCACATGGGTACGTTGCAGAGTACTTGTGTACGTGCCGAGAACTCATTGGCTTGTGATTGTGTGATTTACAATTTCTTGTGATAGAAGTTTTACTCCTTGGAGTTATGCTCCAGCCTCCACTGACTCCTCACCTTAAAATAACTTTCGGAAAAGAGTCAGGCTCCGTAGACAGCCCTAAAAATGACAGGATTCTGTACAGAACACAATATGAGCCACGTGGCACATTGTTAGAGGAATCTGACAGTATGGATGTTTGGAAAATCCTTAGGTGGACCTACAAACCAAAAATCAGAATGATTAGTGATTTATAGGCTTTGGATTGGACTTATTTTCATAGGTTGATCTCAACTGTGGGAATTTGAGCAGTATTATAGGTACAAAGATCCAACGCCTATAAATCCCTAATCAGGCTGATGTTTGGATTTTAGATCCACCAAGGGATTGGACAAACATCCATATGGTCAGAGTCCTCCAAGAGTGTACCACGTGGCTCATATCGTGTCTTGTACAGAATCCTGTCATTTTTATGGCTGTCAACGGAGCCCGACCCTTCGGAAAAAATAGGGAGCCCCACAGACCCATGCCGTCATGCCGTCAGAAGACAAAAACCGTCCTACCTGCTCTTGCTTTTATTACCGAAAATGTCCTAATACCTGTAATCTCGTAATCAGATGGTGTAGCTATGTACATCGTGCTCAACATACCATGTGATCCAGACCGTTGGATCCCTTTCTCGAAAAAATTGATATTGGAACGGATCTTAGAAGAATTTTGGATAGTTAGAAACTTGAGAGCAACCAAAACTACGGTCGTGATCCTCTGATGCAAATGATATTTTGGGGCAGTGTTAGCATCATCCTAGTGAGCATTATTCCTATGGTCTATACCGCTGATGGTCCTCGAGATTCATACCACTCTCGAAGACCAAAACGTCCTCTGGACCATATTCTCATTTTCACATCGGTAGGGTACCCATAAAAGTTGACTTAAAAGTTTGAAGTCTCCCCTCCCAAAATGCCACGTGGAACACTCAATCGAGCCCACTGAGCTCATGGATGTTTGGCCCACTTCTTGATGGATTACACACCAAAAATCAACTTGATTGGTGATATCTAGCAGTTAGATACCAGCCTGATTGGTGACTTCTAAGTTCTAACCGTTGGTTATGAGTTCCCCAAATAATGCTTGAATCCCATATAGAAGACTAAATCCAAGCTGATTTTTGGTATTTAGTTCATCTAAGGTGGGCCAAACATCCATAGGGTCAGAAGTCTCTACGAGTATGCCATGTGGCTCTTTTGGATGTTGGTAATCATCCGTGAGCAAAGATGTTCGTGCAGAAAACTGGAGTGCCATATACAGCCATGGTTCGAAGTCTTGGCCGATCCCGTTCTGGATTGGACGATCTGGATTGACATTCACCGATCTGATCCAAAAAATGGATCGTCCACTGTTTCCTAAAGAAGTCTCACGTTGTATTGAGCAAGATGTGCCGATCCCGTTCTGGATCAGACCGATCTGGAATTGGATTGAAGCCCACCGTTCCAGCCTCCGATATTTCGAACCATGTATACAACAAACTCCGGTTCCGTTGATTGCAAATTGCTGTGTGTAAATTAGTCCAACTCCAGACCCACTGACTGCATGGATGCTTGGCCCACCCTTTTAATGGATCTACACACCAACGCACCAATGATCCATGCAAAAATGGAAGGCATTGTTGGAGCATCAAAAAAAAAAATTCCATGGCTTAGTGTGGTTGGTAGCTATCTCTGTCATGATTCACCAATATTCTTATATTTTTATTAGAAAACTCAGCGTGTCAACTCGTGACTCGATCAAATCAAGTGACTCAGTCAAATCAAGGCGGACTCCTTATTAAAATAGGAAATATAATGCATGGCATGTGTGATACACGTATTGCTTAAGTTATGGATTTAAAATATTCAGTGCGTAATTTAATAAAAGATGCTGGTACAATTTTGAAAAGGGTTGCTCTACAGGCACCCACACCATTCGACTGGGCACCTACATGGGACCAAAATGCCCTTCCTTTCAGTTTGGGCACCCCACCCGTTCTCCTTTGTTTTTTCTCTCTCTTCCCTTTCTCTTTGCGTAACTCTCTCCTCTCTCCCCTTCTCTCACTCCCTCTCTCTGGCTTTTAGCCCCCACGGCAGAGAAAGAGAAATGGAGAGGGAGAGAGAGAAACGGAGAGGAAGAGATTGAGAGAAGGTGAGAAAGTGGGGGAGAGGAGAGAGAGAGAAAGAGAGTTACGGTAGAGAGAGAAAATGAAGGAGAAGGGGTGGGGTGGGATGGGGTGCCCAAACTGAGAGAGGTGGTATTTTGGTCTATCATGGGTGCCCCCAACCGAATGGCGTGGGTGCCCGTAGAGCGAGCCTTTTGAAAAAGAGAATTTAAGAAACACCCCACATTTATCTCAATTCAAATAGATAAATTTTTAGATGCAAAGGACTAATGTACCCTTTAGATAAGTTAGGTAACTGGTGAATATTTCATGGTGGTCGCGTAGAATAAACGCTAAGTTATTTGACCTCATCCATCAACTTCATTTCGTAATTCCGCATATAATATGCATTCCCTGTCTAGAAGAAAGAGGAGAACGGCTTGTGGGAGACAGGATGCCTGAAGCCTCCAGTGGGCTGGGATGTAGTTGATCGGGTTGGAAATTGGAGTAATTTACCAACCTGATCAACTCAACTAATCTGATCGGGTTGAACTCGGATTGGAAATTCTAGGCCCGACCTCGGGTTGTGATAGGCTTAGGCTCATAACCTTAAAGATCGGGTTGATCCCAAATCCAACCCACTTGCCCGACTTGCAGCCTTCGCGACGGCCATCCAAGAATTCAGATGTTATACTCAAATATTGTACTCCACGGTTTGGGCCCACTGACTGCACGGATATTCATCCCACTTATTTGTGGATAAACGCCCTAAAAATAAGCTTGATTGATGATTTCTACCCGTTGGAATTTCTACCGAAAAACACGCTTAAATCTAACGGCTAGAATCAATCCTAAAAACGTACTAATATCTGTGGCTAAAGATAGCCAATCAACTTGATTTTTGGTTATATATCCAACAAGGGGTGGGCTGAACATCCATGCGGCCGGCTTAATAAAAACATCAGTGTGCCCAAAAAATTATCTCTGCAGTGCCACGAGAGTCCTCTGTATCTAATTTTTTAGGGTCGCGATGTAACCAGCCGTAGCTCAAACTCTAGCACCATTTTTGTAACTCACCGCTGCCAGCTAGGCTCTCTGACCGCATGATTGTTTAGCTCACCCCTTGGTGGATATACATAGCAAAAATCACCATGATTGGTGATCTCTTGCCATTAGATTTTAGTACTTTTTAAGACGTAATTTTACCCGTTGGATTCAATCACTTTTTTGACTACTAAAACCAACAGCTAAAAAATTATCAATCATGCTGATTTTCTTGTATCAATGGCTGGGCTAAACATCCTTGCCATCAGTGGGCTCACATAAAAAATAGTTGAGCACATTGCCCACCTCTCCCAGTTTGCCACCTATCTAAAGTCCACGAAATAAATAAACAAAAAAAAATCTGAATTTAAAGTAACTACGTGGCGAACAAAGAGGAACGGCACTTTGACAGTACGATCCCTTCGACGGACACAAGACCAAAAGTGCCTCTGAACGCCACGTGTAAAACGCAGCAGAGAGGCTCTTGTAGTTTCTTTTCATCCGTGTCTCGTCTTCTGCTTTTTCCTCCCTCTAGTCTTAAAAGAAGTTGAGGATTGAAGATGGGAGATGAAAATCATGAAATGGTGGTTTCATCTGGAGAAATGGTGAACATCTACCCTTTGAGTGGTTATTGCTTTGGATCCAAAGAACCCCTTCCAGATAAAGATGAGACCTTAACCGATCGCATACAGAGGATGAGAACCAAGTAAGTTTAACTTTCAAAACAAACCTCGTTCATTCATTTTTTTCCCAATTTTGTTCTCTTTTCTTCTGATATTATTGTTTTGCTATTCAGTTACGCCATGAACGGGTTGAGAACTTGTGTGGAAGCAGTTATCATGGTCAGTTAGTTCTATCTTTCTTTTTGGTTTAATGGTTCTGTATTTGTGTCCAGAAGCTTAATCGAAAGTGTTCATTGTAGCTATTTATTAGTCTAAACAAGGAAAAGTTCAAAATCCTAACTATAACATGCGCCATAAAATCCGTTTTGTGTTTGAATTTTGTATTTTTGTTTAATATTGAGTTCAAATGGGGGCGTTACTTTTTTTTTTTTTTTGATAGATAAACTGAATTTTATTAAAAAGAAGCTAAGAGGACAAGATGGCCTCCCAAGCAACTGAGAGCAAAACAAAAAGAAAAAATAACAAAACAGCAAGAACACCACTACCCAACGGGCAAGGAACAACCAAAGGAAGAATGGGTCTTGGGGGTTAGGATAATGGGTCTTGGGTTAAGATAGACTGCAAATGGGGTGTTTAGTACTTCAGGAAAAAAAAACTAGGAAATTGTATCATAAGCGGCGTCGACAATAATACCAAAGGGGGTTAAGATAGAGTTCAAATGGGGTGTTAATTACTTAAAAAATGGAATAAAATAATTTAAATTCAGGAAATTGAGTCGTAAGCATCGTCGAAAAAGATACCAGAGGGGGTTAAGATAGAGTTCAAATGGTGTGTTAATTAATTTTTGAAACAAATAATTGAAATTCAGGAAATTGGGTCTTATACTTCATCGCAAAAGATAACCAAAAGGGGGTTAAGATAGAATTCCAAAATGGGGTGTTAATTACTTTGTAAAACAAACAATTGAACTTCAGGAAATTTAACCAAAGGGGGGGCTAAGATAGAATTCCACAATGCGGTGTTAATTACTTTGTAACAAACAATTGAACTTCAGGAAATTGGGTCTTAAGCCTTATCCAAAAATGATTTTGAAGGGGGGTTAAGATAGAATTCCAAACTGGGGTGTTAATTACTTCGTAAAACAAACAATTGAACTTCAGGAAATTGGGTCTTAAGCATCATCAAAATATTATGTGAAGGGGGGTTAAGATAGAATTCCAAACTGGGGTGTGTATTACTACGTAAAACAAATAAGTGAACTTTCGAAAATTGGGTCAGGCATAATCGTAAAAGATACCAAAGGGCATTAAGGTGGCAGTGTAGGTCTGACCATTTTAGTGGTGAACTCATTGTGACTTCTCTCAGAGGTTATTTAAAATGACAAAATCATACGAGAAACATATATCTAGGTGAAGGTCCTAAATGATGTATTTGCGCATAGTTGTATACACCAGTGAATGTTACTCTTATTACGCCAAAGTACTTCTATAAAATCTGCATAAACAAGATTGCCAAGACTGCTGTTAATAATGGAAATATCTAGACCATTGAATTGGAAAGATTAACACAAAATTTAGATTGACTAGTAATTTTCTGTTGCCCGTTTGTAATTTCGAAATTTTACATTGTTTAATTTATTCACTTTTTCAA
This sequence comes from Euptelea pleiosperma, assembly GCA_035048495.1. Classification (NCBI taxonomy): domain Eukaryota; kingdom Viridiplantae; phylum Streptophyta; class Magnoliopsida; order Ranunculales; family Eupteleaceae; genus Euptelea; species Euptelea pleiosperma. The sequence goes on along the minus strand of CM068549.1, from coordinate 31,583,443 downwards.
GGGGTACAACTGTTTGCTTTTTATGACTTCACTAGAAAAGCTGGTAGTTGTTGCTTCTTCCTTAATATGAGGTTGCCATACTGCAGAACTTGACTTTCTTTTTCTCGCTATTGATTAAGGTTCATAGCGTGTGTTATAATTTTGTAATAATCAAGTAAATGGTTGCCAAAACAGGTTGAATTGTTTAAGAATCCTCATTTATTGCTGTTGCAAGGAAGGAACTCTTTCTTCAAGCTTCCTGGGGGCCGCATAAGACCTGGTGAATCAGGTATGTTTGTGTGATGTTCATAGTTTTAGAGGACATGGGTCTCAGAAGGGTGTTCTTGGAGGACCTAGTTATGAGGAAAATGTCTTCTGTTATTGTAAACTAAACCATTTCTGATGTTTGGTTTATTTATAAACTGCCACGCTGTTCTCAGTTGGTTGGTGCTTTTGCAGTTCTCTGTTATTGTAATCTGCTGCTGCTTGGAAGCCATGTAACCTCAACTAATTTTTAGATTTTGACTTTGAAGTTGTCTTGGAATGCATGGATGCAGTAACTAGGAGCTAGAAATAAATCAAACTTATGTATATGTATATGTGTATGTATATCTCTCTTCTAATGTATACATAAATGTATATTATAATATTTCCGGCTATCCATGACCTCTAACCCAAAACTGAAGCCATTCTCTTAAATGTTGAGATAATATTCTTTCAAAAAGCTCATTGAGTAGATATGGTGTACAGAGACCAATGGGCTGAAACGCAAGCTCTCTAGAAAGCTCTCTGTTAATGAAGTTGTCATTGACACCGATTGGGAGGTAATACGATGTTTTATATTACATTTATATTACAATATTCCCGTCGTAAGTGGTATTAATCAACTCAGGTAAGTAAATTACATAACTAGATGCCTTTATACTTGTTCTTCCAGGTAGGAGAATGCCTTGGAATGTGGTGGAGGCCAGACTTTGAATGTTTGTTATATCCATATTTGCCACCTAATATACGAAGGCCCAAGGTTGTTGATTACCATCACCTGGAACCTTCAAGTTTTCTTGGCATACGAACCCTAATTGGTGCACTTATCTTATTTTGTAGGAATGCGCAAAACTCTTTCTTGTAAAATTGCCAAAAAGTCGGAAGTTCTTTGTACCAAGGAACCTAAAACTGCTTGCAGTTCCACTGTGTCAGATTCATGAAAACTCTAAGGTATAAGGTATTCTTGGAAGTTGCATGGTTCTGTTTTGACAAATTTAGATGTGGTAATCTGATGCATTCACACTGTTGCATTTTGTAGAGATATGGTCCAATAATCTCTGGAGTCCCACAACTGCTATCTAAATTCTCTTTCAACATCATTGAACAATGAATCAGACCTCTTCATCACAACTGTGTGGGTTATATAGGACACGTGTACGAGAACCAGCTGAAGAGAATGAGATATACATGGGTAGTGTTTCAGATGCTTATCATGCAATGTGATTGAATGACATGTAGATAGCACAGTCTTACAGAGGTATTCTCTGCTGCAATGAATTTGTGATGTTGAATGCAGCAATGTAGTATTCTTTCATGCTCTTCATATAGGCTTTTTTGTTTAAATTTGTCAAGGCTGATGTCATTCAAATCCAAAAAAAGAACATGTCTGTCATAGTTGCAAATTGAAAAATGAAAATACAAAATGGAAACTTCGAAGTGGCGACAATTTCACACGTCTCTTCAATCTTCATATGTTGCTTTTTTAGGGATCTGCAATACGAAGCTAGTTGGAAAACTTTGGTGTGTATGGCTAGGGATTTATATGAAAAAGGAATACCAGTCTCATGATTTAAAATAAAATTGGTAATTGTTGTTTGTTGCCTAGTGATATCTCTGTGATTTGCATGTAGTTGTGATCATGGTTGTTTATCATTTAAGTCTAATTGAAGGGCTTGGTTCACAAAATGGTGTTAGTGCATATTTCTTTTTCTCTAGCATATTCTCTAAAATTGTGGAGTTATCTATCAATATCCCTTTCTATATATACCTATTGACGATACAAGTAAGCGAAGATAAAATTTATTGAAATATTGTCTCCTCCTTGAACTAGATGTATCAAAGATATTCTACGAAGAAGCTCCTAGTACTGCTATGCTGTTGAAACCATTAATCATATTTTTGGATTCATTTCTCTGTTCTTTTTGGATCTAGTTATTGCTATGTGCATATTCAAAAAAAAAATATGGTTCTTCGTTTTGTGGATTGACCTAATTATTTTATGCTGTCCATGTTTTTTTATTTTTCTTTGGTTATTTGTTGCCTATTAGACCACACAGTGTCACAAAGGTTTCATCCTTGAGGCATCTCTTACACAGACTAGAACCTGGGAAAGGCTTAAGAGCTTGGATGTCTTGTTACCCATCCTCCAATAGATTATTGTTCCATTGGTAATTATGAACTGAACTTATACAAACCAGCAGTTGAATGACCAGTTGTATACTGTAGTCTTCCACATTTACCCCCTAGCAAAGGTGTAAACCTAAAAGTCAGCTGTGTGGGTAGTTTCCCTTCCACTCATTGCACAACCTCATACACCTTTTCTTGTATATCCACATTCCTCAAGAGGCACTGTTTCTCTTAGGCATCTGTTTATTCACTTCTGTAGCAAGATATGCAGAGAGGAACTGGATTGCATTATAAAGGTATTGGGGTGAGAGGCATTTTCTATACTTTAGTTGGAAGACAAACTGTTGGCTGCAAGGAGCAGCTTCTCCAGCACGTCCTCATTCCTTTTGTCATATTTGGGTAACAATCAGCCCCTTTTACCATCTCTATTTGCTTCTTCAAAATAGTCAAAGAGATTTAGTAAAATTACTACTCATTTTTTAGTTGAAGGATGAAAAAAAATCTTGCACGGATATGCACTTACAAAAGGGTAAAATGGTAAGATTTTAAATGGCGGGAAGATATTACAAACGAGCAATTTCGCTAACATTGATTGGGTGGGTGGAGAGTTTTTTTTAGCTAACCCTTAAAAATAGCAAGGTTAGCGACCCTGGTGGAGGAAGAATTTGGGTTTTTTTCTCTTCTAACTTTGACTTGGAGAACGAAGATGAGGATGTGCTGGAGATGCTCTAATGGGTTTATAGGATGATGTTGGTACCGGGTTTGTTTCATACTGGTCAAGTGAAAGCTGGTTAGCTGTGCTAGCTTTTTTTTTTTTTTTTTTTTTGTAGAAACAAGGAGGGCTTAGAAGATCTCAAAATTTTCTCGAATGTAGACTATTATAACACACTTCTGAAATGATGTTTGATATAAGAGACCTCCATGGTAGGAGTAGCTATACATGTGGCGCACATGCAAGAGGGCGAGTCGCTTATAATTGATCAAAAACACGAGTGTTATGGGGGAAGATGAAATTAAAACTATGTTGTTGAATTGATATTTTGGTCCATGAGAGCTCCCAAGTGAGACTGTTCCCCTGCATGTGAGCCGGGTTTAGTAACTAAATAAAAATTTACATTAATTGGGTCCCACATATATATGTTATCCACACCCATGTACCATACTTCAGGAACCGCGAAGTATTTTTTGTAGGGGTAGCACTATTTGCACCCATGTTTTTTCTAATTTCACCTAAATCTTGAGTGCACCAACCCAAAAATAAAAATTTGTAAGTGCACCCACCTGAGAAACCTTAACCCCAGCTTTTTCTTCCACAAAAACCCTTTCTTCCTCCCTTCTTCCTTCCTTCACCACCGCGCCACCTCCCACTATCACCCCACCCTACCATCCTCTCTCTAGAATTTTTTTTTTTATCATGCATGTCAGCAGGCAACGGCCAACATTTTAGCAGTTCAGGGAATTTTTTTCAGAGAGACAGATAGGACGACGGAGTCACGGAGGTACCTTGGTGGTGGTGTGGTGGTGGCCGTGAAAAAGACGGTGGTGGTGAGTTCATCTTCTTTTGGGTTTTTTTTTTTGTAAAAAGTGGGTGTAGATTTAGGGGCACATTTGTTACTTGGGTGCAAACTATTGGATTCATTTGTCAGCCTCTCTTAATTAATCAAGGTTTAAAATAAGAGTCGTGCTATCCAACAGATAACCGGACAAAAAATATGGGCTGAGGCAATTAACCATTGGATTCAAGAGATCCACGGTCCAGGAGGCAACAACTAAATTACCCTTTTACAGTTGACCGTGGATCTCTTGAATCCTATGGTCAATGGCTTGAACCTTGGTATGTACCATATATTTATTTTGACTATAAAGCAAAGGGCCCTTCAAAGGATTTTTTACTGAAATGTCCAAGTCCCTTAAAATGGTACTTTCATTAAAAGTAAATGGGCAGCTTTGACTTTTTCAACTTCAAAATTTTGTGCAGTATGACTCCATATTTGTTATTATTTTTTTTACTAACAAATGTTTTTGACCGTTAATTTCAAAACGACAGCCGTTATTTCTGAAAATATGGAAAACTAATAAATTGTGACAATTTTATCGTTATTTGACCGTTATAACGGTTGTTTTCAACCCTTGTCATTGTCAATTTTATTATTTATGATAATGTGATAAGACCCATGGCCATTAGGGATCTCAAGAGCTTACTCTGCTACAATTACTCACTTCCACTGCTGCTACCTTTTAAGAAACCAAGTGATCAGGAAGCACATATGTTGGCTGGTGTGTAGACATGTCAACCCCAGCAGCCTGGGTGGTGGCCACACCTACCCCTAGCACCACCTCATGCTATAATTCCTTGCGTGGAACACGACATCGCAAGGGATTAATTTCTCAAGGCTGATCCAGTCAACCTACACTAAGCCTGTCTCTATGGTTATCAACAACAAGTTTTTACAGAAAAAAAAAAAATCATTTCTAGAAAACTTATTCAGGACAACCATACGAAACTTTTTCTATATTAACACTTCCTGACATAAAAATCAGTTTTCTGTAAAACTATTTGCTGATCACCATGCAGATCCTAAAATGACAACCCACCACAAAGGAAATAACATCGTGATGGCCAGGTCTTGAGTACAACTGCAGCACTAGGTATTACCGTGCATGGGAAAAACTTCTGTTTGAGCTTTCATGTCACTCGGGCCGAAGTGGCCGACGTATCTTAGCACCGATACATACATAGATACACCTGTTAATAATGAAATTTGTTTCACCAAGTGTATTGGAAGCTTTACAGTTCTTACAACAAGCCAGGAAATTCCGATTCACCTAATCTCATTGGTTAAAATCCCAAACAATAACAAGCCCCACCCGGGTAGTCTCCAACTTCTTCGGTCAAGATGAATCAGTTCAGTGGGTGTTCGTGCTACTTCGAATGATACAGGATATTGAGCCAACACACCTTGTATCAGCAGTCAGATTTGAGTCCAAAAATTCACTACTCCCCAACTTGTACTATATTCATCACTATGCTATATATGGATAAGTCAGGGTCCAAAATAGAGATTTAGAATTGAATGGTCAAAGTGGTATCTGATAACTGTGGTTCAATTATAATAACCACCACCTTTGGATGCAACAGGTTGTCAAATCAAGTCGTGTTTAAGCAGGATTGTAACAGATAAAACCATGTTTTGGAGAGAAATCCAAGTCGTCCGGGTCAAGTCATGTTTAAGCAGGAATATTACAGATAAAACTAAGTTTTGGAGAGAAATCCAACCTATAATGCTTTAAAAAGGCACCGCACGCGATAGATATATAATATAAAGGGAAATACCTCACAGAGCCTTGAACTCGGAGGCAGAAACAAATACAATCAACCAGAACTCCAGTGTCAGTGGAGAACGTAGAAACTCTCTCGCTACCTCCTACCCCAACAACAGCGCAAATTTACATAGCCAGTACTTGGCATGGTGTATGACAAAAAGACTTAAAAACAATAACGCGTTCCAGTATGGTGCACATTCTATAGTACATACGGAATACTACTATCTAACACCCATCAAGCCCAAGTGAAAAACAGATGGGCTGAGCTATATATTAATGGTGTAACCATATAGCCTAAATGCAGTTTTATATTGTACAGCTATAGATTGATAACCAAATGGGGTGAACTTACAATCAGGATTTGCTCTTGAACTTCCTCTGTGCTTTCAAGTCCACCACAATCACAGTAATGTTATCCTTGCTTCCCCTTTGGAGAGCAAGCTTTGAGAGGCACTCCGCTGCTGCCTGAGCTGCAGGATCAACTCCTTCACCCCTTTCCACAGAAGTTGTAACACCATTCTTTTTGTGCCAGAGCAGGATCCGCCTTCGAGCCACGTCACAAACCTCCTCGTTTGTCATGACATCCCATAACCCATCGCTGGCTAGGATAAGGCATTCATCCTCTTTCATTCGGGGAACAAACATGATTTCTGGTTCTGGAATAATCCATGGTTTCAAATATCTGTCACCTATGCCACACAAAGAATGACAAACATAAGCTCGAGGCTTAGCACTAAAGTTGTCCTTGAGAAAAAGCAATTATATATGCGTAAACCTTGAGTTGGAATTTTTTAATCGGATAATTAAAAGAGTGAAAAAAAAAAAATTCTTTCAGTAAACCATTGGAGTAATCTTCTCCTTCTCTTTTATCTCTCATGTTGGACTAGTATATATGAAAAAAGCATCATTTATAAGCACAATATATGGATACCTGTTGCAGATCATCCTTGAATATAACTGTTCTCCTCTATAACACAGACTCTACATCATCACTTTGTGCTCATTCCACAACCAAATGTGCAAAGCACGAGGTTTGTGAACTCAAAGAATACATACGAGAGGGGGAAATATCTTGGTTTGATGATAGGAACCTAGTAACTAGGAACATGCAGCATACATGAACCCTCGTCGGATAGACGAACAACTATCATTAAAGAGATTAACACATAGGATATATTATGACAAACTATTGGAAGTATACGCTGACATAAGAATATTTGCAATTTCTCGCATAAATGACAATGCGTGTTCCTTTTTTTTATAAGAACAATGCGTGGTTCATTATTTGAATTGAATAGGATATAATGTATATATCACGCAATATATTGTCGAAGTATGACATTATTTCGTTTTCAGATAGACATAAGGGTATCTCACTATAAATATCATATTTATGTCACATAATACATATTATATACCTTTTATGGTATGTAAGATTTTTTTGTCCCAATGGTGTATATACTACATGTTTAGAAAATTTCATCAGGGTAGGTCAGATATTGAGCCTGTGTCTGCACATCAAGCAATCCACTAAGGGGTTTTCCACAGTAGTTGGTGCACATCAACAGCTCTCATACAAGAAATTAAACATTGGTTTTTCAGTACAACTTGGTACTGGCACAGATGAGTTCCAGACACGTTTATCTTGGAGCTAAAATGACCCAAACCTGTTGCCCCTACCTCCTGTTCTTCTAAGATTTTTTGTTTCTCTTTTTGATATGTATATGAAAAAGAATAAAACACAAATTATACAATTGATTTCACGATTAGAACTCCGGTTAGGGACTTATATCTGCCACACAAAATGTTTGTTAACATATTATTTAGACTCACAATCAATTGTAATGTTAACAATCATTTAGGGACACTGTCTGGATGAAGCCTAGAATATATAATGTTGGAAAAGTGCAAATGGAAAAAGATCATGCTGAAAAACACACATACCAATGGACCTTGACATTGCAAGGACACCAAACACACGATGTCCATTCCACTGTATGACCTTGCCCCCAGCTGCTTCAATCCTTGCATATTCATCTTCTCTATTTGGCTGCAACAAATTAAGTGGAAATCAGTTCCCCATAGAGAATGGCTTCAACTGTGGATTATGAAAAATGCAAGACTATAAACACATGCCTTACTTTATGATCCACTGACAATGGCACGGGTTGTTTGCCCCGACACAAGACTGCTCTTGAATCACCACAGTTTGCAACTACAATGTGGGACGCACAAATAACAGCAACCACAGCAGTAGACCCGACTGTTTCTGGAGCGACAGGTTCAGGGCTACCCTCAACACTACCCCTGCTGACTCTCCCTCCAACCTCGGCATCAACTTTCAGAAAGCAGTTGGTGAAGGTCTTCTCCCATTGCATCTGCAAATTATCCCTGATGCTTCCATTGACGAAACCTTCTTTCACAATTTCTATCTCCTCGGTGAGAGCCAAATGGATACGATCACGACAGTAGTTAGCAACCTGCACAAAGAATAAACTCTGTTAGGCTAATCCTCACTCATAAAACATTGTACATGTGATTGAAAGGATTTGGATAAACAAAAGGATCCGTAGGATACCTGAGAACCCCCATGGCCATCATAGACTCCACAGAAATGGGCAGGCGAGTGACCCAAACCTTGGTTCATGCCGTCCACTATGGGATTCCCGATTAGCATGTGAAGAGGAATTTTCAAAAACCGAGGTACAGCTGCAAAATCATCTTCCATTTCGGGTCTCCTCCCACAGATAGATATAAATCCCCAAAGGGGTACAAAATCTAAATCAAAAACACCTCGGTTGCCTATTCCAGTGATCCTCTTCTCCTGAGGCACCTGAAGAACCACCACTGATGCTTTCGTATCAAACCTCTCCCCAACCTCAGAGCCCATTGACAGGGCAATGAAATTACCCACGGGCTCCTGCTGAACACTCGGTGGTTCCTCCAAAGCCGTGCCTTTCGAAATGATTTGAACATTTCCGATGCTCTTGTTGATTTCTGCAGACTCCAAAGCTAAGAATTCTTCACCACAGATACTATTAGTATCACTAGTCACAGGAAGAGAACAAGAGTCATCGAGTATTTGATCGCCCCCCACAGATAAGTTATCATCTTCCTCAACTTCCTGAATTATAGCATCACTAGCAACCCAACTGCTTTCACTTTCAGGTATAATCTGACACAAAGCTGCTGCCACTCCTCCCTTATCTTCTTCTTCTGGTGCTAGCATGGTCACTATATCAACTTCATTCTGTGAACTACTGCAGCCTTCATCTCCACCAGTCACAGACTCAGGAGGCAGCTTGGTTGCTGGTTCAGACAACAAGCTTGCAGTGTCTGTTATGAGCTTGAGCCGTGTGATTTCCATGTGGGTTGCTATCGCCGAGTTATCACAGATTGAATTACCTAACCTAAACGGCACTGCGACTGCTGAAGACATCTCCTCCATCAATTTCCTTATCTGAGTAGTAGTAATAGAAAGCTTCCCACCCCTCCAAAATCACATAACCTATCATTATTCAACTCTTTCATCTCCTCGTCCTACCATCTGAAATGATCTCCATACAAACCGACAACCTACGAGTTTCAACAGACTGTCTTCCATGCCTAAGAAACTCAATGGCCCAGCGATCATCTATAGCAATCGAGGCATAAAACGCAAAAACATCGATCGAAGAGCTAAGCGAAGGGACCCAATTATGTTGCAAATGAACTAAGATGCAGTGCAATAGAAATGGGTGGTCAGATCTGGTGAGAAAAAATGGATCCAAACTTCCATTTATGGAAATTGCAACCCTGGATAGATCTCTCTAGAGCTTATCAAATCTTCCTCCCACCTCTTGAAACTTCGCTATCAACTCCCACTATCAACTACAGTAAGAAAAACAACAAAGAGAAGACATTAAAATCCCCTCACCCACCAACCCTTAAAAATCAAACAAAACTGAAATCAACCCCTTATCTCTAAGCACAAGAAAGAGAGAACCCAAAAGGGGTCATGAGAAAGAACATAGGAAAGGCAAACTTCCCAAGAATCATAGGGAAACCCTAAAAAAGATGAAGCTCTTTTCACATAACACCTGGGTTCCCTGGATCTCAGGCAACCCATCTCAACCTCTCCCTCTAAAATCAATTCCAATTAAACCAACAAGAAGAAAAAAGAGACAGTAAAGAAAAAGGAAAGAAAAAGTCACCACCTATGTACACACTCCCCTCTCCTCCTCCTCCTCCTCCTCTCTCTCTCTCTCTCTCTCTCTCTAAAAAGAGACTAATATCTCAAAACAAATAAATTACCCAAGAATCAATGAAACAGATTTGAGTTTCTTACCAGCTGAAAGAACTGCAAATGTTGATCACTAACCTCTTTCCTGATTTTTTTTTTTTCGCTTTCCTTTCTTTGAAGGCTCAAGAGCAGAGACTAGAGAGAGAGAGAGAGAGGGAGTTGGAGAAGAGAGAAACAGAAAACAGAGGCAAACGGAGAGAGAGAGACAGGGGGGACAGGTGTCCAAAGGAGGAGGGCATATTAAAAGCATTTCCACCCATCTCAACACTTTCTCTCACTTCACCCAATGCCCTAAAAAACCCAACAAAAGAAAATAAATATAGAAAACGACTTAATTACAAAAATGCCATTACATATTTCATTGACAAATAAGGGGAAGCAAATAGAAGTCCTCCAGCATTCATTAGGGGGTGACCATACTCACATGTCTCTCTCTCTCTCTCTCTCTCTCCTCTCCATTTGTTCCTTTCTTTATCTTCTTCTTAATGACTCATATATGATTTTGATGTTTCTGGGTCCCACAGGAATCTCAAAATCTTGCAAATTTTAAAAATCACAAGTCTCCCCATTACTGTGGAAAGTCTTTCTTCTTTTTTTTTTCCCTTACTCCCCAGTCGTTTGATTCATGATCTGAAACATTTTTTTATGGGCCATACTCCAAAAAGATGGTCTATGTCCCAATCAACAGTTGATCATAAATTGAATAGCTCTGATCAATGTATAGGTGGGCCACAGAAAATTTAGAACATCAATATGGTTTGAACATATGAGATGACGTGCTACAGTGTCATCTTAAGGACGATACTAACATTTTCGCCGCAAAGGACACGTGCTCATGTTTGAGTCTCTCTCTTTATGGTCGGATCTTAATTGGATGGTGAGGACATCTTTGATGGTCCCACCAGAAAATGGATGTAGATTATGAGGACGATGGTTGCAGTGCATTTTTCAATCAATGAACCCAATTGGATGATCTTGACCCTAGTTTAGTAATTCTGAGTGCGGCAAAAAGACGGTATTGGAAATGTTCGAGTATAATTCGGATTTGTTATTTAAAAATGTGTTAAAAAATTAGATAAAATTATTTTAAAAATAAAATGAAACAAAAAATTCAAAATATTGACAATTTTGTTTGGGTTGGGCTCCGTGGACAGATCTAAAATGACAGGGACACAATATAAGCCAGGTGGCACACTGTTACAGGACTCTGACCATACTGATGTTTGTCCTATCCCATGGTGGACCTACAAACCAAAAATCAGCCTGATTAGTGATTTATAAGTGTTGCATCTTTGTACCTCAAATACTGCTCAAATTCCCACAGTTGAGATCAGCCCATGAAAATAAGTCCAATCCAAAGTCAATAAATCACTAATCAGGCTGATTTTTGGTTTGTAGGTCCACCATGGGATAGGACAAACATCCTTAGGTCGGAGTCCTGTAACAATGTGCCACGTGGCTTATATTGTGTCCCTGTCATTTTATCTGTCAACAGAACCCGACCCTTTTTGTTATATAAAATGATTTTTGAACTGAATAATCCAGAAATAACTCGGAAAAGTTCGTAAACAATAATTCGGTCATGTTAAAAAATGCACTAGTTTTCCAAACTTTTGAATAGGATGTTAATCGGTTAGTTTTTTTTAAATAATTCATACAGTTTGCGAAGAATTTGAGAATTTGCTAACCCGACTTTGATTTTTGTAAGTTAGCTTAAATCTAAGTGTGAGATTACCTTACATATTTGAATTCAAGCGTTAGATTCAAGACACATGGTGCACACTTCGAGATTTGTGTAGTCAAAATTCAGAGGGTGACAACTTAATTAGTCGGAAAATAAAAACAAATCAACTAAAAGATTCTATATTTTCAATGGTAAGGTAAATGGAGTAAACAACACCACAATATGAGACACATGTCACACTATTAGAGGACAATGACCTATGGATTTTGGCCAGTCCCTCGTTACACTTGTATACCAAAAATCAGCCTGATTAGTTATGTCACGCCTTTGGATCTAGTAACCCAAATAATGGTCAATAATGCTTTAAATTCTACTGTTAAAATCAATCCATGCAAATTACTCTAATCCAACGCTTAGAAATCACTGATCAAGCTAATTTTTGTTTTACAAGTCCACCGGGGGACTAGCCAAACATCCATATGGTCGTCGTCCTCTAACAGTGTGCCCCGTGGCTCATATTGCGATGTGTGGTCGGCTTTGCTCACACACAGGTTTTCTCAGTAAATGATCTAGTCTAACTTTTGACCTAAAAGAACTCATTGATGATGATGGTGGGTCCAAATGCCTGCTACGTCTACGCGTATGTATTCTATGTCTTTCACTCGGTGGTCCCACTTAAGGGAGATTTTTTTTTTTTTTGTATTTACGTAAAGCCGATTTCCATGTCGGGTTTGTGTGTTTCCTTTGGCTTATCAAAACAAAAATGTCGGGCTTGTGTGTTGATTTACGAACTGCCGTCTAGCAAAGTGGGGCCTACATGACCTTACAGAATATTCTCCTATCCAATCGTGTCCCCACCTCTGATATACAGATGGCCGTCCGTGATTGGACACACACCTACATCGAAATCATCTTAAGTCAAATGGAACACCAAAGGATTGACCGCTTTAAGGATTTTAAGGTTCTAACCATGGTTTAAAAAAACGGCCCTTATAAAGAAAATAACGGCTGTTATCAGTTATTCTCCGTTATAAATTTTACTGAAAATTTGACATTCAAATTTTGAAATTTTTTTTATCCGATATCTTCCGTTATTCCCATTTTTTTTTTTCATTTTTTGCTTGTGTTACAATCCGTTATAATGAAAAAAACGATAACACCGTGGTCTGTTATACAGTTATGACGGCCCCTTTTAAACCTTGGTTCTAACCATTTGCAACAACCATAAGTTATAGCGCAGCTTGAGTAGTAAAGTCTTTTGCTATGAACTCGCAAAGAAATTTTCTTGTGGTGGTTCTATTGTCTTTGCATGCTGACACGTGTCCTGGAAAACCATTTTTTTTTTTTTGGAAATTAACCACGATAAGTTATTTCAAAATTAATTATGAAAGACGCCTTCGATTATCTTTTTTTTTTGCAAGAAAACATAATTTTCTGTTGTTTGATAGCCTTTTAATTTGAGAAAATTTTCTTAAGAAAGTAAGATTTTTCGGTCCAAACAAAAGTATGTCCTTATTTTCTCACATAATTGGAAAATGCATATTTCTCAGCTGCAATCAAACAGTCCCGTAAGGTATTTTCTTAAATGTATATTTTCTCAAAAAATTTGAAGAGAAAAGAAGATTCTCTCAAAAAGTTTTTTGTGCAATCAAACACTCCCCAACTGTTTGATCTTCCATCATATCGTGCAAAAACAAATGTTTGGTTTTACAACGACACTTGCTTCATTTGTTCGTCAATGTGCACCAAAGTATTGTCCCCGGGGTTTAAACTCCCCCTCCTTCCAAAACGCCACATATAGAACACTCTTTCGGGCCCACTAACTCCATGGATGTTTGGTCACCCATGATATACCACTCTTTCAGAACTCTAAGGCTATGTTTGATTACCAAGTCAGAAAATCGCATTTTCCTTAGGAAAACACAACTGTTCATTGTTAGATAGCCATTATAAATCTGTATAATTTTCCCTAACAAGCCATTTAAATCTGGATAATTTTTCCTACTAACCTTGGAATTTATTTCCCATCCAAATAGGTGAGAATTCATTTCCTCCTGAAAATACACCTTTATTTTCTCACATGATTGAAATATGTGTTCTCAGTTACAATCAATTAGCCATTTAAGGCATATCTCAGATGTATTTTCTCGAAAAAAATTTCCCTGAAATCAAACACGCCCTAAGCAACAAAATTCAGCTTGATCGGTCATTTCTAGCAACTAGATTTGAGCACTCAAAAATAAAGCTCAACAGCTAGAAATCACCTATCAAGCTGAATTTTGTTGCTAAGGCCGTGTTTGATTACCAAGTGAAAAAATTGCATTTTCCTTTGGAAAACACAACTATCTATTGTTAGATAGCTAATAAATCTGTATATTTTCCTTAACAAGCCAATCAAATTTGGATAATTTTCCCTATTAAGCCCGGAATTCCTTTCCCATCTGGATAGGTGAGAATTCATTTCAAGGGTGCAAACCAAAGGAAAAGCGCACTTTAGAAGTAATTTTTTATTTTTTTATTCCCCTCGAGCTCTTCCTGGCTCCACCATTGATTACAAGAGTTTAATAAATGAAGGAAACTAATCCTCATATATCAGAATCAAATCTAATCAGAATCAAATCCAATCAATAATCCTAATTGATACTTTGACAATCGGAAGAATATGTGATGAGATACAACAATATTGATATATATGGTGTATCTCACACAACTTATTACAATGATATTTTCTAATAAAACTATTAGAACATTATTTTTTCAAAATATCTCAATAATAATAAAAATTAATTTTTCCAAAATGGGCTCTCCATTTTTTTTTTCTTCAGATCTGGGCGTTATTTTCAAAGTACAAGTTGGGGCATTACCATTATAACAGCCGTTTTTAAGACATTGTATCAATACTACTTGGTAGTATAATGGGTAAAGGTATTTACATTATCTAGCAGCCTCCAACCAAAGCAAACCAGCAAGGCGGGGAGGCTCATTATCAGTGAACTCCGTGTAAGATCTATTGAGAAGCCCATTCAGGGCCATATAATCATCAATAGCATTAGACTTTCTGTCGATGTGTTTAATCGAGAAAGTGAACTCTTTTAATATATCCATGATTTTCCACCACCAAGCTTTAAGGATGCCATGGAATATGACTAGAATTGGATAACATTATGGCCAATATTCTTGTACTGTTTTAGCCCATCCAGTATAGCCCTCAGCTCGGCTAAGTTATTAGTTCCCTCACAATAATAAGCATAGAAAGCCATAATAAGGTTACTGTTGTGATCTCTAATAACACCGCCTCGCCAGATTCTGACTAGAAAACCATAAGAAAGCTTGTTCCAATACCATAAGGAACCTTAAACTCTGTCAATTGGAGCTTCTCTAGGACACCTTTAAACCGATTCTCATTAGGTTTGGAAGGAGAGATGGAATAATTGATATCTTGGAGCCAGCTCCAAATATTTCTTCTGATAAGAATGATATTATTGCTAATCCCCTTATATTTGCACTTATTCCTTTCTAACCAAATCTCCCAAAGAATGACCATTGGTGCTATGATATGCAGAATACTCACTTGGGAGTGTCGAGGTGTGACAGTGAACCATTTGCGCAACATCGCACCAATCCCAACCTATGTTCTAAAACACAGAACTTGGACTCGACTCGGAAGTCCATTGGGTCGAGTCACCTCGATGACTCGGCGAGTCATTAAATTGATTATTATTTATTTAAATATATAAAAAATAATATTTATTAAGAAAAACTTTAAAAATAGAAAAAAAATACAAAAAACATGTAGAAAATCACAAAAAATTGAGTTTTGACTGGACTCGGCCTTTAAATGGGTGACTCATCTGAATTTTGAATCAACCCAGACGAGTGTCCGAGTCAACTCGATGGGCTATGCAAATCCGAGTTTGTATGCCGAGTCCCGAGTCGACTCGACGAGTTTTAAAACATAGATCCCAACACAATTGTGAGTATTAACCTCAAACACTTGGCCAAAATGACTCCTAATGGCTTTGGCTAACTCGCTATTGACGAAAAGGTATTTAATATTCTCAATATTAGGAGAAGAGCAACAATAACACCGAGATGCCATGTTAACATAACTCTTTTGGAGCACAGAATCAACCAGGATAACTCTTTACGCAAGCTTCCACACAAAGATTTCAATTTTAGTAGGCACATCCTTATGCCTAATCCATTTAGCTAGATTATTGGAATTCAATATCCAAAATTTTCGGATATTATTTGATTATTTGAATACAGATTCAAATTTTTTACTATCCGTTGACACATCTACTGACGCGGCCTGTGGGTAGAAAACTTAACAGGATCAATCATGTGGACAACACCAAGGCATTTCTTAATTGTATTTTGTCGGAAAAGTTTTGCGACAAAAAAGAGGATTTTCCCAGGAAAATTTCCCTGAAATCAAACACGAACTTATGCCACGTGAAAGAATCTTGGAAAGCAAAAAATCTTGGAAGGTGTCATTGTGGTGGCATTGTCGTAAATAAATGAAGAAGAAAAGGTATTTGTGCATCGAAATCGAGAAATTGAAAGAAAGCGATTCGATGTTTACTTCTGCAAACATTTAACGTGCTATAAAGTAGTAACCACCAACTTCGCGCCACGTTTCCCGTCTTCCGACAACACTGTCTAAGCCTCTCATTGATTCTCGCCACGTTTTTTTCAAAAGTCTTGGGATACACACTGTGAGCAGATGTATTTAGTTGGCACCGATTACCTTTTGTTTGTTGGGTAATGATCACATGTTCCGAGGTCCATGGACTTTGTCATGGTGCATGATGGTGTCATTTTTTCATTGGTAAAGGGGTATGGATTAATTTAAGTAAAATTTAAAGGGTTGTGATGTAACAAGGTCTGCCTGAAACTTTTTGGGTCGAGGAAGCACGATTTTTGTTACTCACAACTGCCATCTGAGCCCACTGACCGCATGGCTTGGTAGACATTCATACCAAAAATCTGCTTGTTTGATGATTTTTAGCCGTTGGTTTTAGTACTCAAAAATAATGGTTGAATTCAACAGCTAGAATCATACCTTACAAAGTACTAAAATCTAATGGTTAGAGATTACCAATCAGAGTGATTTTTGGTGTGTATATCCCTGAAAGGGTGGGCTGAACATCCATGCGGGTCAATGGGCCCATATTGCAACGTTGAGTAACAAAAATCGTGCTTCCGCACGCAAAAAAGCTTTAGGAATACTTCGTTACATCTTTTCTCCATTTAAAACTGATTTGGATACCATTTTTGGCCAATGATAAACGACACCACCATGAACCATGACAACATCCATGGACCCAGGACCGGACGAAACAAAAGAAAAAATATTGACGCCTATGTCTCATAATTGAAGATCAATTCAATATCATGACGCGTGGCTCATATAATGCAGGGTATTCTTTTTGGCAAGCATAATGCAGGACGAAAGCATCGTCCCACATAAAACGGGTGGGTTCAAATTGTACCAAAAAACCCAAATTTGGATTCGGGTAAGAAAATCTCAGCACGTGATACACCTGTTGCAAGAGACTATTACATAAAATAAAAACTCGAATATGTATTAATTTGAAATATAATGTCTGTACAATTGGCACTGTTCTGTGGTTTGTAAATGCTACAATCCCGATACAGTGCTTTCTAAGATATTACAGCAACGGCTCACTCACTACCTTTTATATTGACCAAAAAGATCTTTACAGTCGACGGTCGCCAAGTTGGTGCAGGAGAAGAATTTTAATTGCTTGCTGTCAAATGCACTTCTGCAAAATTCCCCAAAAGAATCTGTAGCCTACTTACAGACTTGGCTGCCAAGTGATCACCCACGTAACCGGTCATTTCTTGACAACCATGTTGATATTTTGTTCCAACTTGTGTAATGCAAAGATATATACAAAGACCACAACTTTAAACCATCATGTTTAATTCTGAAAGGTCGTCCATTGGAATTCCAAGGCCCATAAAATCATGGTCTAACAGTCCATCTTCGTCAATGTTCAACCATGAATCAAGATCCTGGCCTTGCCCATCAAGATCATTGGGGACACCAAGTACATCAATTCCAGGTAGCTGCAAGTTGGATAAGTCAAGGGTCTCAGGGTTATTCACTGTGTCCAAACCCAGCTCATCTTTTCTCTTAGTATTGCTATTTGTAGTCATCTCACTAGATTTCCGGACTGCTTTAGGTAGCTCTGAAGCCTTACCAAGAAGGCCATTGACAGAAGCTGATAACTGGGTTGTCTTCTGCTTAGGCTTCGCTTTGGACTTCCTTTCACCCTTAACATTGCCTGAAGCTGGCCGAACAATTTTAGCAGTGCCATTTCTAGATAGCACCTCTCTGTTGTGCCCCTTACCCTCTCTATCTCTCTCACTCCTCTTTCCTTTCACACCACTTAAAAGAGAGGTACCAATCCCTGACGAGGCTCTTAGAGAAGTCATAACTGTACCACCAACAACATCATCAAGCAACAACTCCCTCTTTTTCACTCTATTTGACACCGTGTCCTCTTTACCAGTTGTTTGTTCAGATAAGTGATTTACTGACTGTAAACCATTGGAAGAACACTTGTCATGAGTATCCATGTTCTGCACTGACTGTGAAATCGGAGAAGCGATATGACGTGAACCGATGGAAGCTGCAAAAGAGAGACAACATTGTAATTTAATCAAACACCAAAACTGAGATATGACGTATCAACAAGAAGAAGAAGATCAAAGAATTCAAAGACCAGTGAACCCCACAAAGCAATTTAATTAATCAAAGTCCAGATGTATCATATAATCACAAAACAAATGTCACTTGGCATCTGAACACAACACATACATATATACATACAAACAAACAACCGTGTGTCTTTGTGTTTGCGTGTGATATATGTAGCATATGTATTTATGAGTGCAGATGCCAAGTTATTTTCCAAAAGGACATTACGAAATACCTGAAACCTTAACATCCAACAAATGGGTGGAAGTGTCAGCATATGGATCGGCAGATTCTCCCTTTGTGATATTATCTATGCATACTGCATCATTGAAGTGGGAAGACACAGAGCGGAACACATCCATGAATACAGGTTCATTAAAGCAACTTTCGCCTGTATCTTCAAACTTTTGACATCGTTCAAGTGTTCGTTTAACTAAATCTAAGGCAGCACGCCTGGCAATATTGCTGTTCGCACCCTTGCCACAAGAGGCATTAGGACCACAGAAAGCCTGTCAAACATAGACAGAATATTATATTCATCCTATAATGTATCATGTTATCAGTTATCAAAACAGCAGTCCCAGTAGCATCTTCGTGGTATTACAGCTTTAGCTACAATAAACAATTATAAATGCATTTAAGTGTCATTTTGCCTTGATGATAGTTATAAAGAGGAGAGAGAGACAGAGAGAGAATGTGTGTGTGTGTGATATTTAAAGATTAGCCTGCATGAATATCTTACAAGCAAAGTGCAGGGATCAAATTTGTTTAGAATTGCAAACAAAGATTATCAAACAAGGTTAAGATGAGGTAGTCAGTAAACACTAAAAGAAGGAAGTTGATAAAACCAGCCAGTAATCATGGGTAGAAAAACATCCCACTTAACAAAATAACATAAAATTCGTATCCTTGTACCCAATGCCCAAAACAGAAATCTCAAGATTTAGCTGACCACGATACATTCTATCAGAAATAGTCAAACTCTGGTGTGATAAATTATTGCTTTAAAATAAGCTGCATTCAAGGAACAGATACTTTAATACCTAGCAATTAGAAGACTTGAACTCAGCTTACAATATCACTAAACACCACAATTATCATCTACCACAGTCGTAAGTCACTGGATTGGCAATCGCACAATTGAACCCACTATGCCAGACAATATTTCACTTTATTTTTTATGGTGCCTTATCTACATTTATTAACAGCAGCTAGTTAAAAAAAATACAACAATATTTCTCTGTTAACAAATTGGAAATCAACATAATTGCTTTGTTGTGGACAATAACTGCTTGGCATCACATTTTACAATTCCCAAATAAAATAACCACACATGCCAATATATTATGGATATTTCGTTTTGCTTTTTCCTTTTTTTTTTTTTATGTTTCCTAATTCTTTTGATAAGTTGGATTTTTACCCTCTATGTTTCATTGTTTTCAAATTATTAAAGATATTCTAATTGTTTTGTATTTTTCCACAGGTGACGTAGTATTGCAATTAACTAGAAAACTAGGAAAGAGAGTTCCCTATAAGAATGCATATTGTAACACATAGAATGTGAATTATGCTTAGAAAAACAAATCCCCATCTATAGATATGTCAAAAATGTGATCCAAAATATTTGAAAACCATCAGGGTCCAGCCACTCATCTAGTAGGCCCAAGATATCGATTTCAAAAGTCATCTTGGACCTGCTAGGATATAGAATGTATTCGCAAATGGCACTTCTATCATCCATAAGCACCACCTATCCCTACTAGGTCGGGGTTGCCAAGGGGACAATCATCAAAAGTGAGTTCATACAGCAACTCAAAGGTTTCTTCCACGGCTGAGTAGCAGTCCTCTTTCTCTTTACCACGTGCCAAATAGATTTCCATCAGCTAACAAGATCCATTCTTGTACCTTTGAAGATATCCAAAATGGAAACCCACTTAATCTCAAAATTTATAACTTCTACTACTGCCTTCTAACAGTAACAGGTTATATTTATCTTGGAAAATGCAACAATCCTCCCACTCACTCCAACAAAAAACTGAATATAAATTACTGCTTTGTAATTCTTTAACCAAGTCAATTCCAAACATACCCAGATCACCTGATTCCTATGATTCAGCTCATGGTCAGAGTCGTCAGACATTTGCAAACCATACTCAATATTGGAGTAGGGAATATGAAAAAAACACCAATATGGCAACTAGCTTAAAGTATCTGTACCCTAAAAGTTCTTGTTTCCCTTTGAGCAATGAATCGGGGCAGACTCTTAGGGGTGCCAACAGGTTGAATACAAATTAGGCTGAGGTGCATCCAAGCCCAAACCTTGATTTATAACCCTAGTTGTTCTTCCGCTTTCTTCTTCTCCTTTTCCTCTCCTTCTATTCATCTTCTTAATATAATTATTAATATTAAAATACTAAGACTTCCAGGTTTTCACCCTAGATTAGATGGACAGTAGTCAGCCATCCATCGTGGCAAAGATTTGAAAGGCAATTTTCATTCATTCATCAATCAAACAGTGGAAACTGGCCATCTAATGTGACTGGGTCCATCGATTCAACGCATCAATAGAGATCCCATTTGTGGATCTTGATTCATTCGATCAATCTCAATCTTGTGATCAATCACCTTGATCACACCAATCCTCGGCGAGGCCCATCATGGATCACCATTGATGGGCCTGTCCATCAAAACCGAGCCATTGTTGGCCTTTGATCATGATCATAGGTTTGATCTCAACCACCGATCAGATCGGGGGCCTTCAAGACCCGTGCCGCATTGCATTTTTTAAGTGAACTCTCTTCTACAAGATTTAAAGTCGTCAATTCCTCCTCAAAATGCTAAATACAAATAAAGCTCCTTATGAGATATAACACTAAATGATCCCACCCCCAACAATGTGCCGCGGGAAAAAAATGAATATAAAAAAAAATGCCTAACAGCCCACTTTTGAATGGTTTTTAAAGTTCATGCCAAGTTAAGTTCTTTCTTTCTTCTAGTAAACGTCTGGTAGTGCCTGAGGACAAGTCCACGTACAGCACAATGTGTTCTCGGTCCACGTACATATTGCAAAGAAAAGGAAGAGCAGAAAAGGGAATGTCACACAGGTGCTCAATACATAAGTATAACTATGGGAAAATCCTGATTATTTGGTTATAAAATTTTCGACCATAGATATGAAAGCTATTAACAAGGGTGCGTAAACAACTAATGCACTGCAACTGACTCATATGGAGTTCTGTATTTCAGATTTGGAATTATCCAATACAACAATAGACAAGAACATAGATGAAAGGAATCACGTATTGGCAAATCAGGAATTACCATATATTTGTCATATGCCATTCCGACAAGTTTGTCAAAGGCATGACGCTCAATCTCCCTGTACGAACATACAGTGTTTGCATGAAGATAATTAGGTGCAAAAGGTCAATAGGAATACCCAATTCATGTGAAACAATCTAAGAGAGAATGAATAAAGTACCTTTCTTGAAGTTCTTTTGCCCTGGTAGCAGACTTCTGCATTTTACATAGCAAGCTTTTCTTCTTTAAAACCTACAATATAGTAATATTAATGTGAGATGGTTGTCACAAAGAGTAGTTGCAGACTGTCATATACGATAAAAAGAAGAGATGTAACGTTAGTGATTTTTATTACTCACCACTGCCCTCTGGGCCCACTGACTGCATGGATGTTTAGCCCACCCCTTGGTGGATATACATACAAAAAATTACCCTGATTGGTAATTCTCTATCCATTAGATTTTAACACTTTTTAAGGCGTGATTCTAGCTGTTGAATTCAACCATTTTTGGGTACTAAATCCAAGGGCTATAAATCATCAAACAAGCTGATTTTTTGTATGAATATCTACCAAGGGGTGGACTAAACATCCATGCAGTCAGTGGGCCCAGAGGGCAGAGGTGAGTAACAAAAATCTCTAGAGCCTTGTTATGTCATGACTCTACGATAAAATGTTTATTGGATGTCACGTCAGATGCATGATGATCAGATTCAGTTCTCTGTCACTAGTCTAGATCTATTGGAATTTAGATAGATATGTATGTTTTTCTGTAGGTACCCAAGGCAACAGCTACAGAAGAACAAGATCAGCGATAAATTCATACAGATTTTATAAACTAACAAGATAAAAGAAAAATATACAATGATTATTAGTATATAAGTTAGAAACTCAGTCAGATCCATAGAAACGCACACATCCACGTGCAGATGCTTGCGAGCTTGCACATGAACGCATGCCACGTGTGTGCGTGACAACGCAGAGATATAACAGGGAAAAAAAAGGTCAACTTATATAGTTTCTTTTTCCTATCGCCACATTATCACACATCTGGAACCACAATGTGTTGCAGCTGCCGTCATTGCATGAGTTGAGACTCAAAATGATTCACACATCCTGTACTATGTCCATCTATTAACATGCTGATTACAGCAAATACCTAATTGGCTGTATGTACCATCATCAAGCCATGCATGTTTGATGAACTAAACATGTTGAATGGCAAGGGGCATAAGTCATGGACTGTTAAGATGGTCTGTGAGGAATCGGATTCAGACAAAGAATAGAAACTTCTGGTGAATGAAAGTTGAGAAGAAAATTCTTGATTGGACCAAAGAAAAGGCCTCACATGAGCAGAAAGTACCTGTCCATGGAGCTTCTCCTCTAATCTACTGATGTCTTCACCAATCTCTTCATCTTCTCCCTGTGCTAGGTCAGGCTGAAACGAGAAGAATGTGCAATTAAAAGAAAAGGGAGAGAGAGAGAGAGTAAATCCTAACCATAAGAATCTACTGAAATCTTAATCAACACTAGGAAGATATGTAACAAGGACACTCCATTTTCTAAGAATGTGCAGCGTTGGATGCCATGCCGTACGGTGTCGGACACTTTTTTCAAACAAACCTTAATTTATTCTTTTTTCCAGCAATTTATACACCCCCTTCTATATTGTCTACTTAACCTAAAGCATTATGAAATATATAATGAATTACTTCCGAAGCACATTTTGCTTCTTCTAGAGAACCAATGTTTTTTAATGGAGTGAATGAAGCAAAATCTGCTTTGGAAGAAGCAAAATGGGAGTGAAAAAAACATTGTTGCTCTGGAAGAAGTAAAATGCACTATGGAATTAGTAATTCCTAACATACATCTGACTATGGAACTGTACGGACGGTTGGTGTATCAGGTTTGAGGGAGTCAGTACGTCAGACACTTCATATCACACTGCACATGTTTGTGTCCTTGTTATATAGCTATGAAGCAACATACAAAATAAGGCACTCAGAAGCAGCAACTCCAAAAAAAAAGTCTCCGTTATTATTTTGTAGGATGCCACATAGTAATGAAAAAAGGGACTACGTATGCAAAACCCAACCCACCCACACAGCAGTGTGGGTCTAAAAGGGAACAAAAGAACACATATAATAATGATGGAATCTTCTGAAAACATAGCACGCCCATCCAATATGAAAACTCAGGAATATTACCACTGGTTCCGGGAAAATTCCAATACTCTGAACCTCCAGGAGAAGTTTTTCGTCCATGGACATCTGGTCATACTGAAATTCAGTACAAACCATGCTAGGAATTGCTGCTTGGTCTGGTCGTAAGCCATTTAGGGAAAGTTCAAAATTTGAGATCATCCCAGCACTTGGATCTGCCATGATATTAGCACATTCCAATGCACCATGTTCCAGCTCATCACGGTATCTCATTATCCTATAACCATTTGAAGCAGGTCTTCCAACAGTCGGAAAGTTGTCTAATGACCGCTGATTCAAACTATTAGACAACTCTGCATCCAGCTCAAATCTAGTTCCATACACATCAAATTTGAGGTCTTCATCTCCTCTGCAGTAAAATCCTTCGTTCTCTTCCTCTGAAATTAAAGCCGCGATGAGTCTTTGGCAAAGTGGAATCACATTATGAACCCTTATTCCCGGTACAGACTGCTCTGGCGATTGTTCAACGTGCTTTGCTTCACTGGAAAACCCCATAGCTCTCTCGCTTTCAATCAACCCAATTCCGTTAGGGACAGTACTGCAATCATCTCTACAAAAAGGGCCTGGAGTCGGTGTCCGAAAACTAGATCCAAGATCGCCCTAAAAAGAGAAATGAAAAACAAAAACAGAAATATTCATACCCATAGCAAAAAGTAATCTAGAAAACCCAAAATCCTCTCAAACTATATAATGTTTATTATTGTTCAAACTTCAAAGCTGATATCTTAATTGTCCAGTAATAAGAAAGGACAATTCATAAGTGCCTTGTGTTCCAATCAAGATCAAAAAGTCACATGAAATAATTATCATAGAAAGTAGCTTTGCTTGTTTATTAAACGCCAATAAACATGATAGGATAAAGCTAGCTCGTAACAAATATACACAGCAAAGGAGCTTTAGGAAACAAGTCACCAACCCAGTGGTACTAAGTATGCTAAATAATTGTTACCAATCTGCTGATACACTTGAATGGGTACTAAACGTTGAATATCCCTAAACTTCACTCAATTAAAATTTGGAATTAATTCGAGGAATTTGAATTCGACAACATTTGTAATACAAATGAGCTTAAAAGTATGAAAGAAACATGAAACTACAGAGAAAATCGTTTCTATCTAAGAACAACTTCAAATACACAACCTGAAGTGCATTTGATCTTTGATTTCAACCCCACACAAGTTGTTTCTGCCTCCAAAACCCTTGGGTCTGTTTGGCAAACAGACAGATTTGGAATTGAAAATAGAATTCTAGGATTTGTGATTTGTGATTTCTAAGAATTTGAATTCAAAGAATTGAAATTTCTTGTGTTTGGTTGCATCGTGGAAATTACTTGGAATTCCCAATGAATTCTAATTTTAGCTGTTTGGATATCTAACAGAATTGAATTTTCTATCTATCTACATAAGAGAAATGTCATCCATCAATTTATTGTTATCGATGTTAATTTAAAGATTTTTTTTATAAATAATACATAAAATTATTTTGATAATTTTTTTACTATGAATAACCCGTGCCAAAATCTCAATGGCTAAAGCCTAAGTGGCACACGATGCAATAAATATGGATGCCCATCATCAACACTAATGATGGACCACACTATGAGCGCGCCATCCCTAGGTGAACCTACATACTAAAAATCAGGCTGATTAGTTATTTCTAACCTTTAGATTTGAGTACCCCAAATAATGCTAGATATCCCATAGTTAAAAATAACCCATAAAAAGACACAAATCCAATGGTTACAAATCACTAGTACCATATGGATATTTGTCCCATCCCTAGGTGGGCCTAAATACTAAAAATAAGGCTGATTGGTTATTTATAAGCTTTGGATTGTCGCACCCCAACTAATGCTAGAAATCCTACGGTTTAAAATCAACCCATAAAAGACGTCAATACAATGGTTAGTTACATCCCTAGGTGGACCAACAAACTAAAACCAGGCTGATTAGTTATCTCTCAACTTGGATCTTCGTACTCCAACTAATGCTATATATCCCACGGTTAAAAATCAACCCATAAACGACATCAATCAAACAGTTACAAATTTGTAATCCGTTGATGATGGACCACAGTATGAGCCACGTGGCAAATTAGTAGAGACCACGGACCATATGGATGTTTGTCCCATCCCTAGGTGGACCTACATGCTAAAAATCAAACTGATTAAAAATTTTATAACCTTTGGATCTAAGTACCCCAAATAATGCTAGTTATCACACAGTTTAAAATCAACCAAAAAAATACACCAATCCAACGGTTGCAAATAACTAATCTTGCTGATTTTTTATTTATAGGTCCACCTAGGGATGAGTGTGAGAGTTGGAGCCTGATAAAAATTTTCTCGAATCTCTCCGCCCAGAAATAGAATTCCAGGAATTAGAAGTTTCTTCTCCCCCCTAAAACTTCTAATTCAAGGAAAATCACGGAATTGGAAATATAATTCCTGAAATTCGGTCCTCCCAAACACAGAGCTTTGTGATTCCAAGAATCATAAATCCAAATCCGGCTCAATTCCGGGTTACCAAACAGACCCTTAATGACAGTCATTTTTTTTTTATAAGTGTAAAAGCTGTTATTAATGAAATGGTCATTTTTCGCCTAGGACCCTCCCAAAAGCAAGGAAATGTAGAGAAAATGGGGATAGTGATGTTTAAAACACTTCTCATCTGTTTTGAAGTTTTGGTCCTTAACAGTAAAATTCGCCAATTTAGATTCACCTCAAGGAAAGGGAAATATAACCAAGACAATAACAAAAAAACAATCGAAAAATGGAAACATAAAAAATGAGAGTAAAAAGAAGTAATAAACAGGTGAACTTAATTTGGCAGATCAAAAATTAACAAAGTTTGCCAAAAATTTAGCTAATTTTAATACCATAATCAAGTTTTCATCAATATTGCATGTAACATGAATCTGATAATCATTTGTCCAAACAATAAAATAAACATGGGCAAAAGATAATTAAGTTAGATCAAAGATAAAAATAACTCAAGAAACAGTCAGAAAATGAAGGCCATTACCTGTTGCTTAAGATAGGCTATGTCTTCAGCTGAGACAAAACCAAAGAGTGGCTCCATTTGCCTCCAGAATAAGCTGGAACAAGCATGCCCTGCAACGACAATTAAAAGAATTAGTCATTAAAGAAAAAAGTTTTTGACAAGTACAAAAATATGAAATATAAGTAAGTGAAAACTACCAGGATTTACAGCGGCGTTTGCAGCAGCCAATAGCTCTTCATGTCCATCGTCTGATTCTCCTAAAAATTAGAGATCATATATTAACCTATGAGATGAACAATAACCACAGTACTTTACAGGGCTGTGCAGAATGTCATTAATCCAATAGTCTGCAGACCAAATACCATGAAAATCTGGGGCTCCACTATTCACTGCATGCCTAGGGCGTGTATAAGCCTTACGATCAGAAAGCTTTTTAGTTGGTGGGCGACCTGCTTTACTGAGACCAAAAAACTAATCTAATAAGAGATTATAACAGGATGAGCCCAACAATAGACTACAGAAAAGTCGATTGCTAGATAACCTCAAAAATCTGCAAGAGAAAATGTATCACCTTTCAATCTTATCAAAACCCAGTCTTGCACTTCTGAGCTGTTTTGCGGTGACTGCATTGTCTAGCTTCTCAAGTGGCATTGATATGCCAGACCTTGTGGAAGTAAAACCCCGCGCTGTCCTTCCTTGTCTCCGAACACCATCTCCAAGATCTTCATCAGTAGGCATCTTATTCTTTCTTGATGGCAACATCAGAGTTGCATCCTTCTGAATATTCTGTCCAGATTTCTCGTCTATCTCACCAGACTTCTTACCCTTATCCTTAAACTTGATTTCAGCAGCTCCTGACTCCTCGCTTTCTGATAATATAGCTGAAGAGAAATGATCGCCTCTTAATTTAACTTGCTGTAAAGCATTACCGAATAAGCGTTTTGGGAATCCCAACCCATTTTCATTAACAGCAACATTTGGTACTGTATCTGAAGCTGGGGCTTCATCGTGGCTTGAAACAAGAGGAACAAAATTTGTTCTTCGTGCAACACGAGATATCTTTTGTGGCCTTTGTCCAGCCCACTGAGTTACAGGTGGTGATGATGACCGAGTTGATGGTGTGCGTTTGCGGTGGTTAGCCCCAACAACAGCATGGAGCTTGTTCGTACTTTGGGAAAGCTCCCAATCATCAGGAACTCCTATAGCTCGATGGACATTTGGCGACAACTTGGGTACTGCACCTGAACCTGATCGTGGTGCCCGAGTAGATGCATTCATTTTTGTGGTTGAAGTAGTACTAGCCAAACTATTATTTTCACGGATACTTGGCCTGGATATTAAATAAATCTTTGTTAATAAACGAATACAGGGGAAAAGGGGTAACAAAAAAAGAAAAGTAAAGAACTACTAAAAGTAAAACGAAGTCATAAATTAACAACTGTAGTTGATAAAATAAAACGAAAAACAGATCTGTGGAAAGGATATTTCACATACTTATTAATGACTTTCAGATTGGCCCTTTCCTTATCTGAACCAACAGGACGATCACTTCTATCATTGAGAAGAGAGCCATTATCCTGGTCTGTCCTAGGTGTGGAACGCATGCCAAGGCCAGTTTGTTGAGAGGTTATATCATATTTCCCAACTCCAACCGCTCCATTAGAAAGCCCTGACCTGTAGATTAAGATACTCCAAAAAATAAATAACCTACATTCTGTAGGAGCATATGAGGAGGCAAAAAAATTCACCATAGGAAAAAAAATGATGTTAAAGTGATGGATACATTAGAACGATTTCAGGAAATAACCCACTTGAAACAAAAAGAGGAAGATGACAATCTTACTTTCCCAAGATAACATGGACTTAATTTTCACCATAGAGATGATACACTAGAAGCTGCTCACGTAAAATGTAAAACCGAAAAAGGTAAAACAATTCCCATGGTTTTCCCTAAATGCTTCTCTTATTTATCGACAATAAGCTTTGTATGCAACAACATCAAATGCATACACATACAACTAAATATGCAATGACAAAGAACCACAAATGCATAAATCAGAAACTCAACTCCATGATTCCAGTTTTGATTTTCCAAAAATGATGTATGGGCATCCTCTCCTCCAAGATCCCAAAGAACTCACCAAAAGCTTCAAATTATTTACACTACCATGTTGCATAGATAATGATATGGGTGTCAGAGTCCGACATAGGTGCGGTGTGTCCGATTCGGTGAACCTTGAAAACATGATTCGTGGACTCGACAATATACTTTTAATAATGTAAAACAAGGTGATTGTCTTTTTATATGATAGTAAGGATAATGTAACAAAACATCTTATGATTTGTATCACATATTTATGACGAGAATATATGTATGTAATGTTTTATTTGTTGCATAGAAAACTTCAATTATAAAAGGTAAAACTCATAACCTATGGTAAATTAGTACATTGCAAGTAAGGAAAGAAATAACAAAACAGAATTTTGAAGTGTTGCACCAGAATCTGTGTCGTGTCGGACTCTGACAAGTGTCCGACACAGGTACTTTGCCCGTTAGAAGAATCCATGCAACATAGCCACACTATGGGCTGGGTTATTGTTAGCCCATTAAATGGCATTGAAGCCCTCAACCATCAGAGTGAGAGTCTCCAACGATAAGATATGGAAACAATGAAGACACTGAAAAAGTTTCCACCTTGAAGAACCATGAGAGGACTCTTGTACGATTTGAGAAGGGTGCCTAGCTTTTCCCGGGGAGAATGAATGGAATTAGACATGGTAAACAAAGGAACAACATCATAAATTATCCTGAAACAAGTCCAGACTTTTCAACTCGACAGGCATCTTCAATGAGATTGATTGATTAACATAAACATTTCCATTTGACAGCTACATTGGTGTAATTAAACTCAAACAGAAAAGAGTGACATAAGAAACATTGACCATAACACCACATGCATTCAATTAATGTTCTTTTGCTGAAAATTCAAAATAGTCACTGAGGGTGGATGTACGAATTGTGGCATTATAAGAAACCACACCTGAAGCCATGGGCATTACTCAACCTTGATCGGGCATCATTACCAAGCCTGTGTTGCATGTCCCGTTTGGATTCCCGATCACCATCAACAGGTCTGGTCAACATGGTACTTGTGGAAACACCTGACTTTATCCCAGAACGCTTTTTCCTCATTTTTGACTTTTCCCAGCCATCGACACCAATGGATAATGTTCGATCCTTTTCTTCAGAATGAACAGCACCAGTGTTTGGTAGTCCAAACATTTCTCTATCTCTATCCATGGCTCCAGATGGCCTGGCAAGAACATTACCGCGTCCATCCATCTAGATCAATCAGAAAACAAATGCAAGTCTTCCATGAATAATTTGTAAATAGTACTAGCATAATATTTAGTTAAACGAAAGATCAAGCGAATAAAAAAGAAACAAGAAATTATGCAAGCAATGTGCAACTACTGGTAATAGGTGCAACTATAATTTAAATTAGTACAACTGCATTATGTAGACGTGAACATCTTTGTTGGAGTCCCAGTTGGACACAAACAGTTTCACATGGCCTAGGAAATCCAACATGCAGACATATCAATGATGGCATTGAAAGACACAATTATATAATGATTAATTCAGAAGTACACAATCTTGTACAAACAGAAGAACATTAAAAACATACTTTTATAAACAAATAATACCAGAAAGCAGAAGAAAGACGAAAACAAGTTCAAGTTTTGTCCTAACAGAGCAATGCCAATTTGAGTGAGTGCCTAACACATTTCCAGCACGTGTCTGACAAGTAGTTTTCTGAAAGACAAAGTGCCCATGTTACATCAACATAAGGAGGATGAGACCAAAGACTCAGAAACAGTTAGGAATGGGAAACAATTCACAATCAGAATTGTATGGACATTTAAGGACTGTGGGAAAGCAGTATAAAAACAGAAACTATACCACAATCCATGAACATTTGTTACTACTACTATAATTGTCACACATAACATGAGTAACATACATGACTTAATCACATTCAGTTCATAAGGAAATAAAAAACAATCATCAACAAATATAACCCTGTAAAGATAAAAACAGAGGCATACAGAGAGGTGGTAATGAGAAATCCACAATACCTGTGCATCCACCATAGAGGTCCGGATACGTTTGTTGGGAACAGCATTCTTGGTCCTCTCTTCTAACTTCTGCGGCTCAAGGTCAAAACTACTTGAGATAACATGACTCTGGGTTCCCGTCTTAGCTATGCTTCCTCCTAGGACTGGACGATCACCTGATAACGAGGCATTTGACCGGTCATTCAACGGAACATCAGATCGAGATCGCTTCCTCGACAGAACACTTTGGATATACTTCTCGAATTTGGATATTACTTCATTCAAGTTTTTCACTCGTTCCCTGTTAATCAGAAACTTTGATAAGTGAATGAGAACTCTAAATCCCAATGCCAATAAAATGAAGAAATACCTTGCCCTGATAGAGCTGTCATGGAGACTAGCCTTGACCTGTTTGAGCTCCTCCAGCAAGGAAGGAGGTAGCAGCTTGGTATTTAAAGAGCCAGACAGGGAATCATCTTTTGCAATGCCAAGAGCAGCAGTAATGACTCTTTTAAGTTCCCCTTGCCAAGGGAACTTCTGGTCTCCAGCCATCAGTTTATTGTCAAAAAGCAAGCCATGGAAATAATTTATCATGTCTCCCTGCAATAATGTAGAACTTCTTGACATGCTAGGAAGTGTGGACATGATCCGATTTTCCATGCCCTCGCGAAAGCTGCCTGACCTATCCAATGAGGAAGCTGTATAGGCTCCTCGCTGCCCACTAGGATAAATTGGCCTATCTGGACTACCAGAAGACAGTTCGAATTTGCTACTGGCTGCCATTGCATTAATTTCTCCAAGACCTCTGAATTACAAATCCAGAGAACAGAACGATACAAGACAAGTTTATAGAACCACCACACATGACTGCTGAATATAAAATCCAAAAGACACTGACAGCATAAACTGCAACAGGCGCACCTGCAAAGAATAAAATCCAGAATAGGACCCCAAATCCAATTCAAACTGAAATGAGACAACTGAAATTCACAGCTTCAATTCAAAGCAACTAAACACATCTTGAAGTTTTAAATGTTCATGGATGGAATGGAAGAACAATTTTAAATTTCGATTTTGAAGTATAATTCAGTCAGCTTGGAAACAACAATTTCACGGAAATATTTCAAACAATGTTGAAATAATGAAAATAGATTGCAAACTTTGGCAATATTATGGAAATATTCATTGAAATTTCAGCAAATGATAAAACAAGCGTGAAAAAACACTCATAAGTCATCATACTACAATTTAACAATCATTTGGAGTAAAAAAAAGTAAGATTAATAGTGTTCCTTACATGCCAATCCGGTATCTAAGACTTTAAGAACCGGATTTACACATTTATAAGGCCATAACCATGTCATATAAGTACATAAAGCAAAAAAAAAAAAAAACTGCTCTAAGATTTGAGAAGGACATAATCACATAGTCCTCTTTCCTTCCTACATGGGATGTTGATACCTTAAAATCTACTTCTCCAAGGAATTTAAACAATAATATACTCAATCAAACACTACACCAGACAACACCAAGGGAGCTATTTGAACTAATAACTAAACTGAGAATAGAAAATTATAGAGTTCCTTGAAAAAAACAAAATATTATTTTGAGATACTAGGTATAGTTTTCATATAAGAATTGCAAGTTCTTGTTTGCTTAGAGAATCAAATTTATGCTTTCTGTTGGTTGTATGAAGGAATGGAGATGCCGAGTTAAAATAAAGGAAGGTGATTGGGGCACCCCTCCTATGAAGAGACAAATATGCCTTAGTAAATGCAATGTGGATCATTGTTCTGATCGATGCAATAAAGGTAACTCTCTTTTCACTAAGAGGGGCACTCTATTAATCGAAAACAGGCGGCGCTCCAATAACTTGTGGAAGAAGAACTTTTCCAATTCAACAAAGTGTGATAAAAGGAAAATGTTTGCCTTAGTTGATCATTTGCGTTTTCATTTGCTGTCCAAGTTTGTTTAGTTGGGTGTTTTTTTTTCCTCATTGTATGTCGCTGTCATATGCAGATGTAAGGTTTTTTCCTCTTTTTTATTCCTCGGGATTCAAAACAGAAGATGCTGGTTTCATTCTACCCAAGAATGAAAGACCTTATGAGTAATTGAACTTTCATTAGTGATAAAACTCAAACAACACATCAATGAATATAAAATCTTACACAAAATCTAAATTCTTTCGCTGCTATAAGCAAAACATCTGAACCATACCCAGCCAAAAGAACAGTCTCTAAAAATTATAAATACAACGATTCGACTTCAGCAGTGAAGTACTACGAATAATCCATTAACGAACAAACAAACAAAGCACGTATTCTATAAAGAAGCACGACTACGAAATTATGAACTAAAAGAACATCAACAGGCCTAAACTCCTAGAAATATTTCAAATACAGAACTACAGCTATAACCCTACATGAAAGAATCAAAATCAGGCGAAAAAGATCGAAACAAAAAATGCTACTCGAATCCAAGAAATTTAAACTTAACCGTAATAACAAATTCGAGAATGCAGGAATCGAAGCGAACTTACCGAAGAGCAACAACGATTGATCGTCGCTGTCGAATCGAGTATGAAAGCTAGGGTTTTGAAAAATAAAATAGGGTTTGGAGGGAAAATAGATTTTTGAGAAAAAAAATTTTCTTGCAGTACCGAAGGAAGGATCGGTGAGAAAGGTAATTGAAAATGAACAGTAACGAAATCTTATTTTGAGAGAGAGAGAACTTATAGGAAATTTTATTATTACGAAGTAACCGATACATTCCCACATCGGCCGATACATTCCAAATTCCCGAACTGTTTAGAAATCTGCAATATTTGCAGTCTTACCCCTTGACTGTGTATTGACCGAGTTAGCAACATTAACCCTGTTACCCAAAAAATGAAGATTATTGTTAGTTTGATTAGTCCTTTCCATCGAGGTGACGGCATGGTTCAGAATCTCGGATCGTCCAAATATCGGTCAGATTGACGAGACGACTGAAATATTGGTTCGATCGGTGGCTTCTGATCCCGATCTGGATCGCCCTATCTAGAGCGGTATCAGCCGAGACTTCGAACCATGGGTGACGGGGTTAATGTTTCTGACTCGGTCAATGACAAACAAAACACAGTCAAGGGAGCAAGACCAAAAGAATTAGCAGGTACAGCATAAATAGCTTTTGTTTTTAAAAAAACCGTTAACATCCGTTATAATGGTAACTTGAATACTGTTATTTTTTATCAAAAAAATGCCAAAAATCGAAGAAAAAAATGACATAACGGTATGCCGGCCTTCATAATGCCCATTGCCTGTTACTTTACTAATGTATTTTGAAAAATATTCAAAAAAATAAATAAGATAATACAAATGCCACGTATTACAATCTTTGGGACCCATTAAGCTGGGGTGGACGTATATTTGATGGATAGGATTGGTAAGTAGGACCTACTTAGATGAAAATACGATTGACATATAGGAATTGTACCACCTTAACAAATGCCCATTGGTACAATCTTTGGGACCCGCATAGTTGAGGTGGACCGTGGACATACGTTTGATGGATAGGATCGTGGTTTAAAAAAAGGACCGATGTAACGAAAATAACGGCCATTATAACGGATTCAGACCTCCCCATTATGCTAAGCACCATTAAAATGCTCGAAAAATAATGGCCGTTATTTTTTGGAAAAAAATAGCTGCTATTTTCCTTTTTTTCATTTTTGAACTTTTTGTGCCAATTTTCCGTTATTTTTTCCCTTTTTTGCCCGAGTGTTACAGTCCGTTGTAACGGAAAAAACGGTAACGCCCCCAGTCCGTTATACCGCTATAATGGCCCCTTTTAAACCTTGATAGGATCGTAAATCAATTTCACACATAAAAGTTACAAAAATTGGTATGATATGGTAAAAAATTTTGCAATATAGATCCAGGATGCTCATTGGGTGAAAATTAGCGATATTTTATAGACCAAGCGATCTCCACCATCCATTTTGTCTTGGCACAAACAGCAAAGATCGATTTGTTAGGAACGTGGGTTGAATATCAGCTGTCGGATATCTGGTTGTTTATTTAGGGCATTATGGTCATTTTATTAAAAAATAATGACGGTTCATTTTACTTGGCCATTAACAATCACAAGGCGTTGATCACCTTCTCAGAAAGAGTCAACGAGGATAGTGAATCTAAGGGCAGCCGCCACAAAATGGAATCTCAAGATGGTCATGCAACTTTCCAAATAAAGTTCATCAAACAGAGGATCCCACTTTGACTGGGCACAGACAAAAATCGTAGGGTCGTGATGTAACAAGGTACACATCGAAGCTCGAACTTTTCAGCATGAGGAAGCACCATTTTTGTTACTCACTGCTACCATCTGGGCCTACTGCGCATGCTAGTCAAACTGTGCCCAAACCTGACCTTTAAGGCTCCGAGCCCGACCCGAACCCAGGCCTAAGTTTCTCAGCCCAAACCCAATCCGATCGAATGCAACCGACATGCATCTTTCCAATGTGGAGGCTTCAAGATGCTATGCATGTGGGGGTCTTGTGCACCCACGATCATGAAGAACTCGAACTGGAGCTCCCAAAGGTTGGTCATCTCCTTGAGGAAGTTAAATCTTCCTCAATTTTTGAAATTAAACCTGATTTTCCTTAAAACACAAAAAGTTATTAGTCTATTTAACACAGCTCCAGAGCTTTCTTTAGCTTCCTGAATTGTCAGCCAAGTAAAAACAGGCCAGAAACTGCCACAAGAGAAGGCGTGTTTTGCTCTGCCAACCTGGGCAACCAGGACATACTGCTTCCCTAGGGCCTAGACACACAACGTTTCTACGAGTATTAGTACCACTAATTCCACTACTGCTACCAACTAATCCATCACTGGGCTTCTGTAAGTTCCACAAATACTACTGTACAATTGGATGGCAGGTCTACAGAAGGCGCGATAGCCAACTTATCGGAAACAGAGATTTGGGCGTAAACCTGACTAAAAATAAGCAGGCATTCGCACCATCGGCTTATGTGTTACAACAAATGCTTTACATGGTATGGATCGAGGCACCTCTTCATGGTGACATGGGATCACCTGATTCAACCATCTGTGTTTCTGTTTCCTCTGTTGTTGGCTTCACGGAGTGGTTCACTGCAGAATCACCTGGAAAAGATTTATACCAACTATCAGAATCTAACCCAATATGATGCAAGAAACAGACTCGTTCGATATTTTAGTCTTTGAGTTAGTTTATTACTGAAGACAGAATCGATAGATGGCTGCGTCGGTGATGTACTCCTCTTCGTATCTGCAATGATTGAACAGTTCAAAACACGTGAGAATTGGATCTTTTCCGTCGATTAGGTGCAAAAGTTCCAAAATTACTACGAAACAGGATTTGACTGCAGGCTGCATAAAATGTTCCTAAGGCACTCATTGCTTCTCATGCTTGCAAAGTTGATATCCACAAGGGAAAGTGGAATCCCTGGATAAGGAAACAGGCTCCATTTGGGGAATTAATGACAGTTACGAAGGATATTATGAGATTTGGCAAATCATTAAGATGTACGATTTTTTTAAGTGTTCGCCAAGGAAGTCTGGATCACTAGTTTCGGATCAAAACAAAGAACATCTTGTACCACTTCATAGTATTCTTAAACCAGTTCTCATATCAACACTATTTTCCTATATTCATGAAGAATAAGGAGCCGAGCCAATGAATTTTGGTTCTACTTGCATTTGCATTATAAAATAATTTTGATGTCATAGTATGTGCATATCAGCACATGCTTATATATATATATATATATATATATATATAAGACATCTCATGACTCTCTAAAACTGATTGCCCATGGTCTAAAGGTCTCAGGGTTTTCTAGAAATAGCCAAACAAAAGCTCCCTACAATTGTATCAGACATTAAAAAAACATCAGAAAAATTCATCGTAGCCACTTAATACTTTTACTTAGACTGCATGACAAAAGAAAAGGAAACAGATACCTTGATTGTTAAAAAAAACTATCCTAGATCATCTATCAATGAATATACATTTTGTACTTTTTTTTTTGGGTTTTCCATTTCTTTAATGAATTATACACACTTACAAAAAAAAGTATACATTTTTTTATTTTTGACGAAAGCAATAAAATCTTGTTTATTAAAATGGTAAACTCAGGACTTTTTGTTTCGCATGTCACATTCTACGTTCCTCTCCTGCTTATGTTTTGCATAACAGTGTGTCACATAAACAAATACACTCACTGCTAATAACAAAACTAAACAAATACACGGACAGTACCCACAGATACAGGAATAAGTTCATCTTAACTGAGAATAGAAGAAGCAAAGTGGCTCATTTACATAATCTTTTACCAATGAAAAGATAACACCCCATAATAAATACAAAAAAAAATCTCCAGTTACTTCAGAGTAGAATACAAATTGCATACCAAACATTTGATGAAGCCCTTTGACAGCATCAAAATTCTTGTATGTATAACCAACGAAGCTTAAATCTTTGGGAGTTAATAGCATCTGTGAACAAAATTAAGACTAGTTTCCTTAGCAAGTCAAATATAAAAGGTATATAAGCTTTAGGAACAATATCATTTTGTACGAACAACGACAAATGCATCTGCGAAAAGATAATTAGTAAAAAGATTACCTGTGTAGAATAGCGAATAGATTGTAAAACATAAAAAAGCTAGTTTATACCAATATCGCTGATGTTATTCTTCAATACCATCTCAATTATAGAAGTGAAAGAAGCTTTGGCTAAAATGAAGATAAGAAAGGCTCCAAGACCTTATGATATTCTAATGAAGGTTTGGAAGTATATAGGGGAAATTGGATTGTGTTGGTTAACTAAGTTGTTCCATAAAATTTTGGAGAGTAAGAAAATGTCAGATGAGAGAGAAATCTTATGGTACCTATCTACAATAATAAGAGAGATGTACAAAATTGCACTAACTATCGTGGGATAAAACTTATAAGTGACTATGAAATTATGGGAGAGTAACAGAGATAGATTACGACAAGAAATAACAATATCAAAAAATCAGTTTGGTTCCATGCCCAGGGAGATCAACAATTAAGTATCGTCGTACCTAAATAGTTAATAGAAAAGTTTCAAGAAAAGACGAAGATTCTACATGTGATTTTTATTAATTTAGAAAGTATATGATAGGGTTCCTAGAGAGATAATCTGGTGGGTATTAGAGAAAAAAGAGTTTCTAGTGATAATATTGACATTATTAGAGACATGTATGTGGGAGCAATAACTAAAGTCAGGACAGTCGGTAGTGAGACAAGCGAGTTCCTAGTTACAATGGGTTTGCACCAGGGATCATCCCGAAGTCTGTGACTCTTTCCATTAGTTATAGATGGATTAACTGCAAATATTCAAGAAGAGGTCCCTTGGTGTAAGTTATTTGCAGATGATGTAGTGTTGATTGATGAGACTAAGAGAGACTCCTAGAATTCTCAAATCAACCGGGTTATGGGTACTGCAAAATTAAAACTATAGAGGGAGACTTTAAAAACTAAAGGTTTTAAGATAAGTAGGACAAAGACTGAATACATGCAGTGTAACTTTAGTATAGATATTGGTCGGGATGAGCCACTAGTCATGATTAATGAACAAGAAATACCCCAAAGCGACAAATTTCGTTACTTACGTCCAATTATTTACAAGAATGGAGAGATCGGGGAGGATGTGACCCATAAAATTAGAGTTCGATGACTAAAGTGGGGATGCGCTTTTGGAGTATTATGCGATCGACGGGGTACCTATCAAGCTAAAAGAAAAATTATACAGGGCAACTGTGAGACCATGTTTTATGGAGCTGAAAGTTTGGGCAGTTAAGAAACAACATGTTCGTATGAGTGTAGCAGAGATGAGGATGTTAACATAAATGAGTGGAAAACTAAGAAAGACAAAATCAGAAATGAGCAAGG
Organism: Euptelea pleiosperma; assembly: GCA_035048495.1. Lineage (NCBI taxonomy): Eukaryota > Viridiplantae > Streptophyta > Magnoliopsida > Ranunculales > Eupteleaceae > Euptelea > Euptelea pleiosperma. The sequence continues at coordinate 31,544,475 of CM068549.1, read as the reverse complement.
AAGCCTAGGAATAGCCCCATTAGAGATAAAATAAGAGAAAGTTGATTGAGATGGTTTAAGCATGTGCAATGAAGACCAATGATGGCACCAGTGAAAAAGAGCGCTTTGGTGCAAGTTGAAGGCCTTAGAAGGAGGAGAAGAACACCGAAAATGACATGGTGGAGGTAATAAGAAAAGATTTGAGGACTTATGCTTTTACAGAAGATGTAGTCATAAAATAAACATAATCGAATGGCAAAATAAAATTTATGTTGCCAACCCCAAACATTTAGGGTAAGGTGTAGATGATGATGAATCTAATCATGTAAAAAAAAATGTATGTAGAGGCCAAACTCAATGAAATATGGTTTTTTCACCCCCATTGAACAAGTTTTCTCGCATATATCAATATTTTCAGTTTTCTCATTTTTATCAACATTTCCACACCTTTTAATGTGCTACTGGTCCGACTAGAAAGTTTACCCGTCACTACCAAGAAGGTTAATGACTGACCACCTTGAGTTTTAAGTGTTAACTCATTAGAGCTGTTGCACCTTCCTTAAGTTCATGCATCAAAATGACTCGACTTCATCGTAAAGTTCATTTCATGTAAATGTGAGAAAAATCGTGAGAACTACTAAAAACTCGAGAAAAATGGGTTACCCAGATACAGACCCAAATACTTCAAAATGGGTGCCGTATCCGCATCGGATACTTCTATTTTAAGTGTAAATGCTGTGTACACACCATACCGGTCTTGTATCCTTGCCATATCTGGGTAGCATAGTTACATACCTTCCGCGAGGGTCCAGAGCCAGTTCTTGCAGGTCTTGGAGGATCCAACTAAAAAACAATCCAAAGAAGTTATCTGTGAGTTAGTTAGCATGAGAAAAGCATCTGGAGATTATAAACAGTGGAATGGTATGAGGGAAAAGATCTAGCATCATCCAACTAATATCCTTCATTTACATAATCATAACAAAGTTTTTCAATGGCTAGCTGATATTAAAAATAGGCTTGAGTTTCCAACTAGCATGCACTTTTATCATGCTAGACTAAACAATTTTCCCAAGACAAGCACACTGTTGGATTTTCTGGAAAATTAAATGAGTATCCTAAATTTCTAAATAAACAAAATGCATATTATATCAGGAAATGACTGAAAGAAATAACTCGGAGATGAAACACTATTTGGAAGAAGTGGCAAAATAAGAAAGTTTCAACCCAATGGCAGTTTGGAAGATTAGTTTGGAGGGGCGAATCTGTAAATTGTGGTAAGTAAATTAGTCATTTTGAATGGGTTGTACTGAAAAATAATGATGGCATGAAAAGTAATTAAGTATTTATCCAGGGGCATTTAATTAACTTTACGGAGGGAGGGGCATCTAATGAATTGAGTACGGTAACAGTGAATTAATAGGTGCCTAGGGTAGAAAAAACTTGTTTTTTATCGGCAACTCATAGGTGTGTACCGTAAAGGAGACATTTTAATGAACTTAAAGAAAAACATTTGATGAACAAAAAAGGTTGCCTATAGGTGCCTCGCTGAACGTGATGTGAGTGTCGTGTGCACGTCGTGTGAATGGGGTGCCCCAAGCCCCAACCCCAATTTTGGCTTTAAAGTAGCAATAGATAATGCAAAATGTTCTCAATTTCCAGAAAACATACATGCTCTACGCATAAAAAGTTAGATTCTGCTAAATACATGTATCACTGTACACTATACATGCACATGCAACTTCACGTGGTACCAATGGAGGTAAACATAAAACATACAAACCCTATAGCATTTATTTCAATTTTCAAGCAAATAAAAATTGTCAATGTAAAGCATTCAACAGAAAAGTAACAAACCATCCAATACTTAGTTACAGAATATAGGGGGAAGGATGAATTGGTGTAGCACCATACCTCATCAAACTTCAGAAAGTTTTGAGTATCTAGCTCCCCATCGATCTCTGGTTTAAATGCCGCCTCCATTTCATAAAGTTTGTCCCATTCAACATCTTTGAACCAAGGATGAGCCTGTGGCAGTCCAATTGCAATGAGCACAAGGAAGAACAGATAGTTGACAGCATAAGGATGAGCATTAGAATAAATCCAACATCATACTTTTATTTGGTCTGCCCCTCCGGTACCTAGCCTATGGTCAACATCGCATAACAACCTACAAATAAGATCCTTTGCCTCTAGTGTCAACCTTGCCTCTTCCGGAAATTTTAAGTGATTTCTCCAGTGCACGATCTGGCACTCATAAAATGAACGCTTTGTCAAACAAACATTATATCTCCATTCACTTAAAGTAGCTTTGCATTATATCACGCCTCAGGAGGCAGTGGACTAAGTAGTAAATGAAGGTATACTTGGATGTTTGAAAGAAGTAAAAAAAAAATTGAAATTTAATGAAGGTAAGAAAAAAAATAAAACATGAAGATGCAAACATCATAAAACACCATGAAATAATTATGCAGTATTACATGTAACTTACCCCACTTAGAAATACCAGCAAAAAAATATACATAGTATTGCATGCAAAAGCCAGCATTTAAAAGTACCAGTTATAGACCAACATCTACGCATCACTATAGCTTATTGATACAATCTGATTTATTATGTGACCAAGAATCCTCATGGTGACAAAATTTCTCACAGAATAAGCACGACTTGTATGAACACTATCATGCCGTTAAATTGATACATACTGCATCCTGTTCTTTTTTTTCAAGACTAAATCTGGATAGGAATATCTTGATTACAATGATTAAATATATTATTCCATTTGGAGGTTCCGCTTCATCTGGTGTTTCTACATGCTTAGGGTTGAGGTAATCAAACACCACTCAAAGAGTTTTAGAAAAGAATACTAGACCTATATGAGCATTTGAAAATGCAAAGAGAGGAAGCAAATAAGGGTAGCAAAAAATGTTGAAAAGGGATCGAGGGAGGAGAGCTAGCAGAATGTTGAAATTGCTAGACGGCATTGCCTTTGTTAATGTAACACATGGATATTTCTGTACTTTGACCGTTATTCTTATCAATGCAATAAGGAAAACTTTGACTTTTCACCATGAGGAGTGTCCCATTTATGAAATAGAGGGGGTGGCCCACCTCACTTCCCCATTATAAAAGCTCTGCATGGACTTGTTGGGTTTTAGCGTGTTCTTTCGTAACCTCATGTCATGTCTAAGTTAGTTGCTAGATTTCATTGTCTTCAAGTGAATATTAAGTATCACAAGTAGGATTACAATTGACACTGGAGAATAATACAAGGTACGAAAGGAAAGTGACAAATGAAGAAAAACCACGACTCCTTTATGCTCCTATATCGAAGATACACACCACCTTTAAATTAGAATTGGAAACATCAAAATTCATCAGAGTATCAGACATCAAATGTCTCAGCTTACAAGGACATATCAAACAAAGGTGTTCAGTATGCTGACCTTCCTGCACGTGGTTACTGGATCATCAGAATAAAATGGGGGATAACCAACAAGCATCTCGTACATTATTGCACCTAGTGACCACCTGCAAGCAGTCCATTGAATAAAAAAACATGAAGAAAGAAATAGTGTAACAACAATCAAGAAGCAATGCAAAATAACTCATTTCATCAAAAAGACAAAAATAAATAAATAAAACGATTACATCACTAAGTTGTGGGCACCTATTCCAATATTTAACAGAACAACAAAATATTCTATTAGACACTATCGAAATTTCACGGTTAACCACCAAGTAAAACAATGATGAAAACCAAGATAACCTTTGATAAATTGCGCATACCAACCTAGAACAAACAGCCTCAGATCCATACAAACAAACTAGCATAAAATATCAAACTAATACTTTATGCACAATAAAAGTTGTACGCTCTTCTTGTGAAAAAGTCTAAACACACTGTTGGCAGAGCCAAAGGAAGAAATATTTGAAGATCGAAATGGACTTGAGGATAATATTCCATAAGGACATGGTCGATTAATGCTAAAAGTATATAGTTTCAATTCTAAATTAACACCATCCATGAATTATTTGTGTAAATTGCTGTACATTAGGTCCGGCTTTGTATTTTTTTCTGTTTTTTGCCATTTTTTTTCTTTCTTTTCTAATGCCAAAGCCCCTCAAAGATTCATCAATCAGCCAAAGCCATGGATCTTTCAATAGCTTAGGATAGGTAAACTTAGATTGATACTGGTAATAATTTTTTAACCATGTTTCCTTTTATAATCTTAGAAACATCAGATATGGGATAATTTGCCAAATCCATTGATCGTTAATGAAGAATAGAGTTTGGGCCTACATTAATCATTTGTATAGTTTTAATTATTTTTTTCATTCTCTCCCTTTTTTTAAATCATAAAAATAAATTTTATAGGTGATCAATGGATTTTTGAAGTATGTTAGTGATGCAAATACAATTGCAAAGACTACTCTTCAGTCTGAGAAACATAAGAAGAAGAAATGGGGGTAATTTCTGATTTTTCTAGTTATGTGTAGTCACAAAAATTGGGGTCTAAAAGAAGAAGAGTCCACTAACCACTTGATCATCCATTGTGGCGTTTCTAAGGAGATTTGGGAGAGTTTCCTCCAGCTTTTCGGGGTCTCCTGGGTTTTCCCCTTTGTTGGTTTTTGACCTCCTCGTTGGATGGAGCTCTAAAGCATTTTCAGTTTGCGGTCACACGCTTTGGAGAATCACTCCTTTTGCTATTTGTTGGGAGTTATGGAAGGAGAGGAACCGAAGGACCTTCGAAGATAAAGAGGCTAAAGTGGAGGAGATTTTTTTGAATGTCAAAGCGACTCTCTACTACTGGGCTTCTACTATTCCCAAGCTCAAGAAGATCGGATTCGAAGATTTTGTTTTTTGATAGGATTGGTTGATTTCTTAGCTATGGTTTTTCTTTGAGTAGCTGGGTTTTGTTGTCTCCCTTCCGGGTTTCGTTGGTTGGTCCGGTCTGCTGTATAGTATTTAGGGCTTTCTCAGCCCTCCTTTTAATATATAAATTTTACTGATAAAAAAAATTTGGGGTCTAAACAGCGATCACCGGATTGGTTGAAGAAGTGGAAGGGCTCCATCAATCAACTGTCTGAAGACTCTGCATATTAGGGTTTTTGGTCAAAGACAAAGTATTGACTTTGATCAAGGGGACCCACAAGGAGGAGTTGACCAAGCCTGGTGGACATTATTATATAATTTTTATTAATTTCAGTTTATGTTTAGTAAGTTTATTTTATGCATATTCAAATTGCAAGTCATAATTGGATTAGGGTTACTTAAAAAAAAAGTTTTTCATCAGTTTTTATTGTAAGGATCTATATATAGAGATGGGTGACCAAACCTAGGACAGTCTCATGTTATTTTTTACATAATTTCTTGAATAGAAAGAGTTTTTTCTCTATAGTGTGGTTCAGCCTGCCCTAATTGGCTTTGCTTGGTGTTCTATACCCTAGTTTTCTTTTTCTTTTAGTTGTACTTCTTCTCTATTGCTAAATACTATTGTTACAACCCGATACTATTCACATGTACTGTTCATCAGGGTGTGGTTGAACAGCCTAGGGTTTTACTCTTGTTTTGATTACTCAAGTTAGATGGTAAGTTAGTAATATTTTCACTCTATGTTCACTTACAATCACAGAAGACCAAGAATATCTATGATAATCCTTCAAGATGCATGGATAATCAATGTATCAAATTGCTTTTAATATTTTCCACTTCCCTTTTTGTCTCTTAAAATTGAAAAATATTTTCAATTCTTTTTTGATTCTTTACTCATTTGTGTTCAAATAAAATAATAGCATTGTTAAAAGTAAAAAAGCATTTATGGATCTTGTTCTTGATCCATGGATTAATGTCCATGTAGCAATATACTTGTTTGAGGACAAAATGCCGTATTTTTTAATTGTTTGTAGATTATGTGTGGGTCATTGGGTGCCTCGTGTATCACGATGTTTCCACACCAAAACCCACTTAGATATATGTTTTTGGTTCCAATAGTAACAATCTAAATCATTGTCATTTCTTGCCTGAAAGCATGATGTGGTTGAACTTTATAAGAAACGGAAATCAGCCCCATCACGTTTTGAGGATGAGACGGTCTCCCTCTCTCCTCACTTGCTTAACTAGTCTCTCCTCTTTCTCCCCACTCTATAACTACTTGGCCTCACTGGCACAATTTTTCAAACAAAAAATAACTTACTCCAATATTTATTTTCATCTATTACTTATAAATTGTTTATAGGATTTTAATGTCTATCAGCTTATCTCGTATACTTAACCTGAACGGCTGAACTAGAGTATTTCAAAAAATATCAACATATGGAATATACTGTATGGACATGTCAGTGTATCAGGTTTGTGGGGGTCCGTGTATCTCACTTCGCATTAATGTTGGACACTGACACACGTGTATGTATCCTTGTTAGATAGCCATCCTCTCTATTGCATTTTGATCACAGTCCTTTTTTATTGATAGGTAATTTGATCAAACAGTTGTAATCATTTAACAGACTCTATTCTTTTGGACTATTTGAAAAAACAAAATTATTGGAATGGTCAAATCATATCTGATTCTCCCATGCCAAAAGACAATCAAATTGGATGACCGTAAGTTCATAACAATTTTGTCTATTGCAACTCATTTGGATGATCCTAACCATCTGATCTATCGCATTATTTTGGATGGTTAGAGGGAAAAACATAGTAAACAATCCAAAAAATAGGTTAATATATTATATGGTGTGATCAATCAATTGCGTCAATTCTTTTCCTAAGAGATTTCATCTGGACCTCAGGTCCTCAGGTCATTAGCTATAGAGGTCTAATTTGTTGAACCAAGCATTCACAACTCACAATAAAACTAAATTTCGAACTTCTCGAGTCCACACAAAGAACCACTTGTCGTAATATTATGAAAATCTAATTTTCAAAGAAACCAGCAGGCTGCCCATCACAATTTGAAATCCTCATGATTAGATCCCATTAGTCAAATGCTACCTTAGTTATATAGGAGTTGCTTGAAGGGTACAATGGGAACTGAACGTTGGGTGACAGCATTATGGTATGGTTGGGGATATATTCATAAAGTTAAAGCAAGAACTATGATAAGATCATGCATATATGTGTTACTTGCAGAAAAAGCACTTGTCTTCAACCATGGTGAAGTTATGGACAGCCCCAGATGTTCAAGTGAAGAAGGAAAAAAGAGAAAAAAAAAACTAATAGAAAATTTAAATGTGCTTGTATTTGGAGAGGAAGAAGAATCGGGCGATGTGGGGAATGACTTTGGTTCTGGTAATGACTTGAAAAGGCTCATGTACGATCCACATGTGGGGTACCAGACACTAATGCATACAAGGGGAAGAATATGAAGGTTTTTTGGTATAGGACCACTTAGTAGTGGTGGACAACCATTAGTGCAGTGTAGGTGGTTTGTTTGCATCAAGAGTCAGTGGGGGCTAGGGGCTGTTATTCGCACTTGCTTCCCAAAGTAAGAAAATCAAGATTCACTAGAAGTGCCTAGGGAAAGAAAAAGTAAATGCAGTAAAAACCAAATGAACAAAACAAAATATAAGACCATGCAAGATGGTGAAGATACTAATAATCTGAAAAAATTCAAGAAGAGTAGCAATGCTTAAAAATTAACGAACCAGTCACACTCCATGGCATAACCTTTCTTCAGTAATACTTCTGGAGCAATATAGTCTGGTGTGCCCACTGTGGAAAATGCCTAAAAGACAAAACTGGTAGCCCATTAATGTGATAAAAAAACGCTTAAAAGAGCTCAAGAACTACTGCCCAACCCAATGAAGAAAAGTTCCCTGTCTTGATTATAAGGAACAGAGAACTCAAAACAGTGGCCTAAATGGTGAAATGATGGCAGTCACAAATTTCACTCTCAGGAATTTCTTGGCAAGGGAATTCCTCAATTTTTTGTTGGGATTTTTTCCCTTCTAAAAAGAGAAGTAAAAACAATTGGAATATATATACAAAAGCAAGGTACAATATATGTGATGTGGATGTGTGCCATGTGGCACGATTAGTCATGGAATTTGGACATTTTCATGTGTTAGGGTACCCCTTGGATGGGCCATAGCCCCAAAACGCATCACCTCTTGATCCAAATCGTTCACTCAAGAGCATCCCTTCAGATGATCATAAAAAATTCAGGCATCGGTTCAGAATCATGAGAAAAAAAGCTTGAATCGGATGGTTAGGATTTTTTATTTTTTTTTTGATAAGTGAAAAATTTATTAATAAGGAAAGGAAAACACGACATACAAGCACCAAGGCTAAAAGAGGTCGAGGTGACCTACTAAAAGCCTAGGCAGGCCCAAAGCAAAACAAACCCCAGCCTCCCTCCCCAAGGAGAACCGCTAACATCAATCCCTAGAGCGAAGAAGATCCATGCGAAAAACAAAGTCTTCGAAGAATAGTCCCTTACACTCTAGAAATGCCCTGGACCAAAGAAACAGTAACTCCATAATGTCGAGGATAATTGAGTCAAGACTCTTGCCTTTGAAAGCCTTTTGGTTCCTTTCCTTCCAAAGTTCCCACACTATGGCAAAAGGCAGCATCCTCCAAAGAATGTTTCCTCGAGACGAGAAAGCGGTAGACCGCCAACAGAGAATGATATGCAAGAGAGATCCTGGCATTACCCAAGTAATCCCAAACTCACAGAGGAAAGAAGACCAAACCCCATGCGCCACATCGCAAAGTAACAAGAGATGATCTTTGATTTGCATATACTTGGGATGTAGCTAACCCAAGGGGTTTTGCCCAGCAGTTCAATGGTCTAGAACATGACAACAAATACTACGTGGCACACATCCATGTCGCATTACCTTTATTTGCACACAGATATATTTATATATGTCTGTGTGAGTGTGTGTGGGTGCACAAGTGTGTGTACATAAAAATAACCATCTTGTTAGATATTCAATTTATCTTGACTTTTAGTTTCCATCATTTTTATGTAAACCTATAGATATTTCAGAAGAATTGCCTATATTTGAGACTGTGGGGCATTGTCAGGACTCTGGTAGTTTAGAATCATGTACTGAAATGCTGTGTAAGATAGAAAGACAGAATCAAGTATGTACCAGCTTCCTCCTGTTCATCTGCCAGTGCTGAAGTTGTTCACAGGGGCTTTTCCACCTGCTCCCATTATCTGTATCTGGGAAGCACCCGTCGACATCCATTGATTCCCTCCGATTTTCATCATCCAAGGGTTCATTTTCGTTTAGAGTAGATAGAGTTGTACAGTCAAGAGGCTTGCAAAGACCAAAATCAGACAGCTTCATGTGACCATTTTTGTCCAATAGAAGGTTGTCAGGTTTAATATCTCTGAAATAAATGGTCGAACATATTTATGAGAGACACAATTGCATCTACAACACCCTTATTACAAATATTAAAACCCACTTCACAAGATAATCCTGCTTCTGACACTTAAGTTTAATTAACTTGTCAGTAACAGATGATACCAACCTGTGAATGTAGTTATGTTTATGAATGGATTCTATGGCCAGGACACTTTGAGCGACATAAAATCTAGCCACACTTTCAGTTAAGGTGTCTTCTCTTATCAGCAAAGTCATCATGTCACCACCAGGCAGATATTCCATAATTAGATATAAGTATTCGGCATCTTGAAATGAATAGTAGAGTTTCACAATGCAGTGGCTGCCAACTTCTGCAAGCAAGTTCCTTTCAGCTCTAACATGTTCAACCTATGGTGCAAAAACACATCTGGTAAGTACAGTAACCAAGTTGTGGCTGTTGCGCACAAGGAGAAATATGAAGATACAGCATATTATTATAGATTTATAGTAAATAATCCGTAGAAACTGGACAGGTAAGGGAGTGGACAACCTTAATACAAATCATATAGTGTGCATGAACAAAGTGATCATAGTTACTGCATAATGCGTTCGATTCAAGCTCAAAATATTGTAGCAGTAAATCATACTGCCTCACCCAGTAACAAGTTATAACATTGGTTCTATCAACACTTTCACAAACTAAAACAGAATCTATATATACAAATAAAAGAATGTCATTAGCTGCTGAATCAGCAATCACAAGGTCACAATACACACGCACATCAAATGTGGTTTGGTAAACATGGTACACGTTAGTAAAGGATGCCCATTATCAATACTTATTTTCGAACAGTGCAATAGTCAAGACTGGTAAATTGATATTTAAAGGCTATAAACACCTGCATAACTTCTTTTCAGGAAAATGAAGGAAGATCAAGTAAAAGAACTATCAAAGAAGCAATATCATTCATCAAGTGAATTCAGTAATAGGCAAGGAATAAAGATACAGCTCTTAGTTTGAGTGAAAAATGGATAAAAAACATTTCATTCCCCATGCATAGACAACTTTCCAAACTTGTAGAAGGAATCATGAGAGGAAAAAAAATAATGTTAGGTATCACTCGTGAAGATTTAATGAGAAAATGACTCCTTCAGAACAAGCTTAATGAGTATCAGTGTATGACTAATAAAATATAGTAATGTGTTTGGTCTCACCTGGCCCCTGCTAAGCATTTCTGATTTCTTCAACTTTTTCATGGCAAAAATATTGCCAGATGACTTTTCTCGGCATAGCCTAACCTGTATCAAAACAAATCATAAGCACCCTAGTAATCTCTGATTTGCCAATACAAAACAATAACTTAGATCAGAGGTAGGAAGATGCATGAGCTCCTATTAGAGTGGGGTAATGGGCTGGAGGTAGAGGACCAGGCTAAACAGCACCACTCAATGGTGCCTAAACTATCACATATTCTAGAACAAAGTGGAATGAATACAAGTTTCAAGATTAAGTTAAGAACTGATAAATGAGCAAAAGGGCCTTGGTTGATGATAATAACAGAATTACCAAACAATGTTTTAAAAGACGAGGTGCATGCCTCATGCCTTGAGGCTTAAGTGTCAACTGAATTTTTTGAGGCTTAAATCTCACGGGATGAGACGCAAGGCATTGCCAAGGCATAAGCTTTGACTGCACAATAACAGGCTTATCCAAACCATTAAAAACAATTCCCAAAATACCCCCCTTATGGTTATTAATGCCTAAAACAACTTAATAGGAGATGGTTAAAACCATTTTCGACCTCTTACTTGAGAGAAATCTCAAACCTAAGCTATTTTGCCCTAGTTTTCAAATATATGAGATTTTGTGAGTGTGCCCTCATTTCTCATCCGAATTAAATGTTGTTGGAGTGTGTTGTTTGGCTGCTTGGCCAACACTCCACCTATGTTAGACCCGTGGATCCTTTGATATACATTGTTAAGCCTCCCTCTAATAGCTTTAGCTTTTAGAGTAAAGTGGTTTTCAATATGGTATCAGAGCAGGGAGGTCCCAATAGGTCACAGGTTCAAGTCCCCGGCAAAGTGCTGAGGGGGAGTGTTGTTTAGCTATGTGGCCAGCACTCCACCTGTGTTAGACCCATGGATCCTTTGATATACATTGTTAAGCCTCCCTCTAATAGCTTAAGCTTTCAGAGTAAAGTGGTTTTCAACATTAAATTCCAACACTTCTTATGAATTCCTTGCAACAAGGCAATTCAATTACCCACAACCACAAGTGATGCGGACAAGGACATGATGATAAGGGAAGACTTATAGATCTTCGAATTTAGATCTTTTTCCTCTGTATTCTTTAAATTATGGTTGTATAGAAGTATTGAACATGGATTATGGTTGATTGGTTGTAATGAATTATGGATTATGGTTGTTGTTTGACTTGCGTCTTAGCTGATTCATGATTGTAGTGGTTGTTTGCTAACTTATTATCTTTAATTAGGACTTGTTTTATGATTCTAACGATCTTATTTTTTATGATATACATAATTTTTAACTTTTGAATGTTAACGATGAATGACTAGATATATCAGGTGTTTGGCTCGAAACTAGGGGTGTAAATTTGTACCATGGAACCGACACCCAAAAACTCTATTGTCAAGGCGCACCTAAAGCACCTTAGAAGGGTCAAGGAGAAGCGCATTTAGTAAGGCGCACGCCTAGCTCACTAAAATACATGTTTTTTTTATTTTCAAATTCTTATTTTTTTTCTTCTCTGGTTCTGATTTTTTTTCTTCCTCTATTCTAATTTTCTACTTCTTTTACTATGATTTTCTTCTTCTTCTATTCTAATTTCTTTTTATTCTCCTTCTTTGGTTGTGATTTTCTTCTTATTCTCCGTCTTTTGTGATTTAATTAACCATGCTTCCATGCAATATTAGTTTATAAATGGTAGTTTATAATTGCTAGTAATAGTTCATCAGTTATTTCTTTTTCTTAATTTATTACATTAATTCATCTGTTTTTGTTGTTACTTATTAGTATTTTTTATGAATTGTGACTTTTTTCTTTTAAATTTTGACGTAGGACGAGAGTACCATTCCGCAATTTGAGAAAAGAATGAAGAGAGGGTTACTATTCACGTTACTATTCACGTGACAATATTCATGCGCCACTATTCACGCAGCACTATTCACAGTGATGTGGTATGATTTGAGTTTTCTTAGGTAAGAAATTGACAAAAAAAGAAACTAGAGATGGAGAAAGAGAAGAGAATAAGAGGGAAGAGATAGAGAAAGAGATAGGGATTGAAAGATACCTTTGGCTTCGCACCGAATTAGCTTGGCCTCGCACCAAGAAAGGATGGCTTCACACCACGAGAGATTTCTATCTCTTCATTCATAATTTTTTCATATTTCAAATCGCGGGTACATCACCTTTTATAAGACTCCCTACTTGAACTTTTCAAATTCTAATCTAATTGAAATTAAAAAGTCCTAATAAAAGTCTACTAATGCAATCAATAATAAAATCCTAATTGGAAATAAAATCTAATTTCAACTGAGAATCCTAATCAAACTAAAATAAATCTTCATGGGGCCTACTTATCTAAAAATAATTCAATCAGAATTTACTACAAATAATAAAAACGTGATATACTATAAATAGTAATTTCGATAATTTACTATAAATAGTATGATGGGATTTACTATAAATAGTAAAAACATGAATTACTATAAATAGTAAATAGGATCCACTTGATCGGGCATTAATTCGATGCAGCGCGGACGATCGTAGTAGAATGGCCCCGCATCAAATATTCCCCAATCATTTTATGAATTTTGATTACTTGTTTTGTATTTAGATAATGACAACATTAAACTAGAATTGCTTGTGGGTTACTTGAGATTTTGGACATTTGCTTTTTTTATGTTTAATAGCCTAATGATTACCTGTTTTGTTATTTTATGATGTTATTTTTCTTAATTTTTTATATCGTGCCTCACTTTGGTCAGCCCCGTGCCTCACCTTGCGCCTTAAGCACCAGGGGTCCTAGCGCCTTAAGTGTGCCTCGCGCTCTTAACTACCTTGCCCGAAAAGAACCACAATCGATAATCTTGGATCTGGAGCTAGCTATTTCAGAACTGGAACCGATAAGAACCAAAACCAATTAAACCCAAAACTAATAGGAACCAAAAGGCTCTAGTTCTAACATACTAGTACCTGGACCAAACCGATAGGATCCAGAACCACATATGTATTAGGCTCATATGTCATATTTTTTCAAATATTATATATATATATATATATATATATATACCCGATATCCAACAGGCAACAGGTAACCGCCTGGTAACCGGTTTCGGCTCCAGTTCCACTATTTTTTTGCTAAAAGATGATATATTTAAAAAAGAAAGAGAATTACAAAGAGGGAGCGACTTCACGAGAGGAGGAAAGGACCCTCCAAACAAAGCAACCCGCACCCCTACTTGGAAAGGAACCGAAACCAACCCGTTGACACCCCTACTCGGAACTGTCACCCTTATAGGTAAATCATTATAAAGAAGAGTTAACAAGCTTATTTCTTGTTTTCTTTTTTTTTTTATGGTTGATTTTTTTTAATTTATTCTGCTTTTTATGAGATTTTTAGATCATTATTTAAAAAAACAAAAATTAGGATTACGCCTCATCCCACCTCATACAGGCCTCGCGGTTTTTAAAACATTGTTTTTTTTTTAAACATTGCTTTTTAAAACATTGTTACCAAAGAGTGATTCAACAAGTCCAAAGAAAAAGTTTTAAAAAAAATGAAAAAAAGAAAAGAAAATAATAGGTAGAAAAGCCACACAACACCTATTTATGTTGAAATGTGGGGTTAATAAATGAAATATTAAGAATGGTTAAGAAAGGGCTGGAAATGGCCACAAAATATCTTATTTTGTATTTGATGGCTCAGAGTCGGATTTGCAGTTTGTACCATGTATTTCTTTATTGTATATTCTTTAACTTTAAGATTCCTTCCAAATTTCCATACTGTTCTTTCATGTATTGAAAGAAAACATCAGTGACCCAAAGATGGAATTGTTAATGCATTTTTGCAAATAAATCAGGCAATATCTCTAACCTCTCCAAAAGCTCCTCGTCCAATAATGGTCAAAAGCTCAAAGTCATCAACACAAATCTTGTGTCTTTTAAGTCGCATAAACTCTGTCTCTTTCCGTTCCAAATCCTTGATTAGATTAATTTGTTCTTCCTTCGAGACATCCGAAGAAGCTAATTTCCTTTCTAACACCCAGCGCCTGCAATAAAACCAAATCATGTCAAGAAAATACCAAGATCCAACACTAAACATTGAGTTATCTAATCAACATTAGTTTGTTACATCAATTATATTTCCACAAGAACATACCATGAAGAAGAAGAAGAAGAAGAAGAAGAAAAATGAAATAAACACTTAAAAGGTAAGAACTGAGAAGGGCAATTGCACTCTACACAATTTGCTATGAGATAAAAATAAAAAATAAAAAATAAAATAGAAAGATAATAATAAAATAAAATAAAATAATCACCGTTATTATTATTATTATTAATGTTTTTTGGAAGAAAAAATGTTGAGCTAATACAATGCACCCACTTGCGTCAGTTTTTGGGCTGCACTTGCTTGCATCTATTTTGTTAAGGAGTTTGCAAGGGCTTGGAACCCACTTGCACTGCAGTACATATGCACGCCTCCAACCAATCACTTGCAATCCCAAAATTGTGGCAAGTGAGTGCATTGCACTCAATTTGCTGTGAACCAAGCAGGGCCTAGAGCTAAAGAGGGATACTTTATAAATTAAGAATCAAGATAAATAGGCCTTTTAGGATGCACTATCGATATCGAGCAAGTCCCCCAATAGTATGGGGGGTTTAGGGGGTTTAACTACTCTAATCTCCGACCAAGACAGAATACATGCGGTGCAACTTCAGTGAGGATACTCATATGGATGAGACATTAATTACGTTCGATGGGCAAGAAACACTCCAAAGTGACCACTTTCGTTATTTAGGTTAGATTATTAACAGAGATAGTGAGAATGTGGCCCATAGAATTAGTATTGAGTGGCTAAACTGGAGAAGCGCTTCTAAAGTATTATGTGATCGTCGAGACTCGAGACAGCATTGAAGCCAACTATCCTTCATGGAACTAAATGTTGGGCAATTAAGAAACAACATGTTCATAGAATTAATGTAGCAGAGATAAGGATGTTGAGATGGATGAGTAGAAAAATTAGAAAAGACAATATCAGAAATGAGCAGATTTGAGGAAACATAGGAACAACCTCAATTGGAGATAAAATAAGGGAAAGTCAATTGAAATGGTTTGAACTAGTGAGAAGGAATGCTTTGGTACAAGTTGGAAGCCATAAAAGGGAGCAAGGGACCGAAAATGACATGGACTGAAGTAGTGAGAAAAGATTTGATAGAAGATGTAGCTCTTAATAGAGACGAATGGCGAAATATGACTCATGTTGCCGTTCCCAGATGGTTGGAATAAGGTGTACATGATGATGATGATCTATTAGTAATCACAGGATTGTGTTTTCATCCTTTGTGTTGTGATTTTCTTTCCTTATTCCCTCTATTTACCTCGTCATAGCCTCCAACCAATCAATTCTGTTAACACAAAGCCTAATAGACAAATCTACAGATTCTGGTCTATGAATAGCTTCCTAAGAAAACAATGTCTACAGAGACCCTCTTGGACAAACCGAAATTAACCTCAAACTGTTATGCTACCTGGTACTTCAATTGGAAACACACCTTTCTTGCGGCAATAACATGAACCACACATGTACCATACGTTGAGACATGCATCTCTGTTCTCAAATATCTATGAAATATGCTTTTGCCAGAAAACATGCAGGCAAATATGTGTCATACAGTTTAAAAAAAAAAAATCCAGAGATCAGCGATTATGACCCTATGGAACCTTGATCAACGCATCCTGTATTTCGAGCTTTGCCAAAAAATTCTACCTACCCCCATCATTGTACCTATTCCTTGTCAAAATGCAATAAGGCCTGGAGAGTTAAAAAAAACAAAAAAGGTAACAAAGCGCGGAAAACCCTATGATTAAGAACCAGTCATCCGTCAAGGAACATTTGCTTCATTTTCCTAAAGGGAAGTATCAGCATCATCACCAGTGGTCATCATGGATAGGTCCAGACCGCAGATGGTCCTCGAGATTCAGACCACAAAGGATGACAATACTACAGTATCCTCCTCAGGGTGATGATATTAACTTACTTTTCAGTAATACCAATTAAGAAAGCAAGCATTTTGAACTGTGAACAGAACATAAAAGCGAGGAAATTAAAGCTAATAACACCCGTACAACACTAGCAGACTACACAGACTAACACAATTGACTGACTCATCTAATTTGATTACCAGCTACAGTTCCTTCACTCTGGTTTGGGATTCAATTCGAACAAATCAATGATAGATAGAACTTAGAAGCAGAGAGGAAATATTAACAGAGAAAGTGGATCGGATGTGTAAGTCCATGGAGTAAACTACATCAAATTTCAAGCTAAACCAGATTTAATGTTAGATTCGAGATCAAAATAGGAGGAATGTTGAGATTTTGGATTTCTTTTTTTTTTTTACCTTTCTTTACGTTCTTGGATGTTCTTCATCTGGGCTCTGTAATGGTTCTCGATAAACTGCTTGGCTGCAGCCACCTTCTCCATAGTCAGACTCGAGCCTAGAGTCTCCTCCTGTGAGGGCTCACCCTTCTCCTCCTCCTCCCGACGATCCTCCATCTCTCGAGGAGTTAAATGGAACCTCAAAAAACCCTCTTCTCTCCCTCGCTCCCAAAAACCAGTCACTAGTCACCCATCACCACCCTAAAAATAAAAAACCCAATTATTTCAGGTCTGCTGTCTCTCTCTCACACTGTGTGTATGTGTGTGCATGGAACATGCACGTGCACCAACCTTGTGGGGTCCGGTCAGCTTCTGTGTTGTACTTGTTCCAGGGAAAACTGGATTTTGTATCAAGCGACCCACCTCATTGGTTAAAATCTACACTGTACATTATGCAGGGCCCCTCTTTGATGAGTAAAACTTCGCTGACTGTAGCCAATACGATCCACGTGGCACATTCTTATAGGATGCTGACTGAATTGATGTTTGGTCAATCCCTAGGTGGACCTACAAACCAAAAATCAACCTGATCAGTGATTTCTAAGCGTTGGATTGAAGTCATTTTCATGGGTTGATTTTATTGTAGGATTTTGAGCGTTATTGACCATTATTTGGGTACGAAGATCCAATGCCTATAAATCACTAATCAGGCTGATTTTTGGTTCGTAGGTACACCTAGGGATTGGCCAAACATCCATACGCTCAGAGACCTCTAAGAATGTGCCACGTGGCTCATATTGTGTCCTGAAACTGGAGCCTGACATTTTAGGGCGGTCACTGGAGCCCGACCCTTAACATAATGTACAAATTAATTATGAAGATACATGTAAAAGTCTTTTAGAATGGCATTTACCCCAAAATCTAGCTGTGAACCAACAGCACTCTGCAATATATCATCTTATTATAATGTATATACTTGGATCCACGGTATATACTCTTTTTTCTAGGGTTGGGATCAGGGGACCAACGCCGGAGACGTCTGGTCTTGGGCGATTTCAAGAATCCAACGGTTGTTGTGCTTTGGCAAAAGGTAAACCCAGTGATGCCAGGTAATGCCAGTTCAGTGCAACAACCACTGTTGGATTCTCCAAATCGTCGCCTGAGAGCAGACGTCCCAGGCATTGAAAAGTTGGTCCCCCGATCCTGTTCCCTTCTTGTATTACTTTTACAGGATAATTTTGCATCAGGCAATGCTAGACGCAAAGGGTGTCATGCAAATTAAGGGTCGTCCATCAATACATGATGAGAAGTTTATTTATGCTTAGCCACGTCGCTACACCTCTCGGATTCCTTGGCAACAGTATTTTTTAAATTTTAAAATTTAAACTTTTTATGAAAACAATGTTGTAACAGCCTTGTGATGGCATCTGACGGTGTAGAGGCCTCATTGAGCATTTTGTTCAACCGTGTCTGTGAGCAAGAGTTGGGATTCCATGGGGAGTATGCCTATAGCATTTTTTGGAATTCTCTTCTAAAAGGGTATTGTGCATCGTTATATTGTTTTTCCTATCCCTAAGTAGACCTACATGCAAAAAGTCAGCCTGATTAGTGATTTCTAAGCATTGGATTGGAGTTGTTTTCATGGATTGATTTTTCACGTGAGATATTGAGCCTATTTTGGGTATAAAGATCCAAAGGTTTAAAATCACTGAACAGTATGGTTGGGGTACTCAGATCCGAAGGTTAGAAATCACTAATCAGGCTAATTTTTATAGGTCCACCAAAGATTTTGATCATTATTTCGGGTAGTCAGATCCAAAGGTTAGAAATTACTAATTAGACGGACCAAACATCCATACATCAGTGTCCTTTACGTGGTCCTCTTTTTCTGTTTAAATAATTGCGTGACGTCCGAGAAGATGTATGTCCTTTGAAACCCAAAAGACAAAAGAACCCTTGTTAAAAGACAAAACCAAAAAAATAAAAAACACTGCCAAGTAAATATATTCAAAGAAAAATAGGGGTATTTTTGAAATTATGGGGATGTCATTTGAAACCCGCGTCATCGCCAACCCATGTTTTGGCATTATAATAGTATAGATTGAACCTTCTCGGCATGATTTTAGAAAAACTAATACGGTAACACTCCAAGTCCATTATATTATTTGCTAGTAAAATACTTAAAAAATTGTTACAGCCGTTATACCATTGGCAAACGTTTAAAAATAAGATTTGTGGACTCCGTGGTGTACTTTAAATAATGTGAAACAATTAATTTTTATATAATAATGAAGATAATAATAGGTAACGTGATATGACTCATGCTATTCTTACTAATAGAATTACTAATGGGTGTGGGGCCCACATGCAGATGAGTTTACAGCTAATTTTGGTGATGATATTCTTCTCAACATGGATATCAACCACACAAAAAATCAGCCCATTCCAACATTTGTAGCCTTATGAAAAGTGAATTGCAAAATGAAAAATTTTGGACCATCCATTTTCACTATTAAATTTAAGTCCATATCTGACAGGGTTAGAAGTTTTAAAAATTACTGATTTTTTGTGAGGATGATCTCCATGGCGAGGAGATCATCCTCACCAAAAATCAGCTCATAACTCATCTGCATGTGGGCCCCACGTCCATTAGTAATCTATTAGTAAGAATAACATGAGTCAATATCTCAGCCCTATATATATATATATATGTCGGGATCGGGGGACAACATTTGTTACGACAAAAAATTGACGCGGGCACCAATATATAAATTATAAGTTTTGGAATTTGATTTTTGGCGGGGATGGTCTCTATGGTGAGGAGATTATCCTCACAAAAAATCAAATCATTCCGATATTCATAGACTGGTTTAGAAGTTGAAAAATTATTTCTTTTTTGTTTGTTTATTTTTTCCTCAGTTCTTCAAGAAAACCTGAAAACATCAGTGTTATGAATCACCAAAGATTTGAGTGTATTGGCAGTCACTAAAACCATACATTTGAAACACTGATCAATATGCATTTATCCTTTTCCATCATTTCCAGGTCCCAGACACAGACACAAAATGCATCATTAGATCCAGGTCCTGCTTGCTCAAAGTATTTGAAGCATGCCCGCCAAGAGTATTTAGTCGCTCGGTTTCCTTTTCGTCCACTATTTCCTCACGACGAGCGATGACTGATCCAGATTCCACACTGTCCAATTGAGGTACCATAAATCAGCAGTTGCACCAACCAGATGATCCTAGCAACCCAACCAATAGTTTGCTATTGTGTGATTGACAAATTTTGGAGCATGTGCATAGAAAGTCCACTGATCAGATGGTTAGGAACATCTACTTTTTACAGACTTGACTGAAAGTTTATTGTCACAAAGTGACAAATTCCCTCTCCACTATCCTCCTGTGCAGGATTCATAGATTCCTACACAGGATTTTCATTATCTTTTGGTTTTCAAGGGATAAGATGGCTTCCCTTTTGCCTGGATCAAAAACTTTTGTCTGAATCAAACTCAGATTCAAAGCTGAACAAAAGATGACAAAGAATCGGAACAAGTCTGAATGGTAACCAATTCAACCCCAAGATAGGCAAATGAAATTCCTGAAGTTCCATTTGAAATTTTGCAACTGAATCTAAGCACTGATTGAGATGAAAAGACTCGAACAGAATCTGATATATCATGAAAACAAACCACCAAGGAGTTTCAGTCAATTGGGTATCCAAAATCTGTGCAGTTCAGATGAGTAATTTAAATTCCAATTCTGAACCAGTTGGCTACCATGTTAAACTCAACCAGAAAAGCAAAAATTGACAAGATATTAATGAAAACATAAAAGAACAGGTTGCAGGAATTCAAAAGGAAACTTGTCTGGCAGCAGAGGCTACTGAGAAGCACGCTTGAAGAAATATAGATCATATCAGTAAGGAGATGACAACGCCTTAACCTACTCATTTAATATAATGAAGAGATGGTGGTGAACCCCTGTACGCTTCAGAGAGACCCAGATATCAAGCAGGGGATCTTTGGTTTTAGGCCTGTCACAACTAGGTGGAGGTCAAAGACAGTTTATCGACTTGAAGCTTCACCTTCTGATGAAAGATTCTACTATTTCTTTTCTTTCCAAGATCCACAACATAAAGCAAGATGAGGATCTTCCAAATGAGCTTTCTGATATTGTTGAAAGCTCTGGCATTCCTCCAATTGTCACTAAGATTTTGATCTTACTGGTAAAAAAACCCAACTTACACCAAAAGGATTGAGAAAGACCATCAGACTCTTACCAAAATGCCATATCCACTTCCCTAACAATACTGTATTGGCCTCCCTAAGACGAGAAAACCCAACCACCCAGCCTTCTTTGTCATGCAAATGGTTTTCCAATCTAATGAGTTATACTTCCTTCATTTCCATATTTCTAGAACAGAATAAGTCTTCATAAACCAGATAATCACAAAATGACGGATCTTTTTTCTCTACTTGGATGTATTCTTCACCAAACTAAGCAAGGAGATTGAACCATTAATTCAAGTCCCACTCCTTTAGATTCCTTAAAAACATAGGACTCCAAACCACTTTAGAATCCAACTTGTTAAAAACAATGCTTTTATGTGGGGCTATCTATGAAACCAGGAAATACCAATAACAATCCCATACCAGACATCCTTCCAACCTTTCCAAAGGCTGCAACTACTGCCCTTTGTAAAATCTACAAAATCCCATTTTTTTTGGGATAGGTAAAATCTACAATAAACTCAGAAATTTCTTTCTCCATCCCAAAACTATAACTCCCATATACACTACTGTTATATGATCCTTATCAAGCTTACACTGCACAGCTTTACTAAACTATCAGACTCAACTCTATGCTTCTCCAAAGCCATTTCTCTAGTAAAGCATCTGCCTGGACTCCTTAAACCTATCTCTGTTCTTCATATTCATCCAACATTCTGTTACCCGAAAGTAGTCTTCCTAAAACTTTTAATTGCAGCTTTACCTTATTTTAGTTTCATCAGAGGCAGCTACATGTAAGGCGGTCGTGTCTGCTCGAAGCCTGAACTACTATAATGAATCCATAATACAAGGGCAGCAAAATGATATGGTACAAAAAAAATATTTGTATTAATCTCATTCATGGGTATTTGAAGTATGGGACCTGAGTTACATAGTCATGTGTCTGTGATCTATGATCTATGAAGATAGCTTCAGCCTAGAAAGATTATCCATCTATTTGTTGGAGGGGCGGGTGAATCCTTTACAGTGCCCCCTCGACAAATCTTAATGGAATTACAAATTACAATGGTATTATTTCATGACTGACTCTCACAAGCTGTAGCCAAAAGAATGAAAATCTCAGAAGACTAACAAAAAAAAAATACAACTCTTCAACTATAGAAAGGCGGTGCCCGCGAGACCATGGTGCAAGAGATTATGGGCAATATTATCCCTAGCGTGCATTGAACTCGCAGATCTCAAACTGTTCTCCGGGATCATCTCGTCGTCAATGAGATCGAACTTCAACTCTGGATCCAGTTCTTCATTCCTCATCTCGCAGATGTTGTGCAAAACACAGCATGCCCCAAGAACCACTGGCAAGTCCTGGAGTTTAACCTCTGTTCGCTTCTGCAAGCAACACCACCTCCCCTTCAATCTCGCAAACGCGTCCTTGCCAACATGTTGAATTTCCCCAATTTTCTCATTGAAGGCATGCTGTGTCCAAGTAAGGTGCTGGTGGGTATAAGGCACTAAGACCCAATCCATAAGAGGGTAGCCAGAGCTCCCAACAATCCAAACGCCCTTCAATAGCCCTCCATTAGCCCGTTGCGAAAGCGCAGACTTCTCAAGAACCTGATCATCAGGCATCGAACCAGGCCAACCGATACAGACATCGGTGAACACCCCTTTTGGATTAACAACCCCTTGAACTGTAATCGAATAAGAGGTCTTCTGATTACGCTCGGTGTGTCGCTTATTGAAATAAGCGGCGACACTGATCTTAGGAGCGATAATTGGAATATGGGTTGTGTACATAGACCCCACAACATTGGGTATCCCAGAGATCGATTCGTATTCATCTTTGATATTATTTAGTTTTTCATCATCAGGCCATTGAAGAAATTTGGGCATTAAAACAGTCTTAATCGCAGAACAAACCTCAAGAACAAGCTTATGGCAAGTAGAAATACCTAACCCGAACCGTTTAGACACAAGACGAAGCGGTTCACCAGTGGCCAACCTCCATATACAAACCGCAACCCTTTGTCGAACCGGAATTGCAGCACGAAGCATTGTATCTTCCTTAGCAACAACAGAATTCAATTCATCACAGATCATATCGAAGGTAGCCCGTCCCATACGAAACGCCCGACGAAACTCAGCTTCTGGGAAATCAGGATGACTACACTGGTCCCACCACGCTTTTGATCTGTCCTTAACCCAGAGTCTACGGTGATGACCAACAACAGCAGTTCCACCAGGACCTGATTGATTCGATGCATCGGCAGCTACAGCAACTGTCGATGCAAGTTTAGAAGCAGAAAGTCTGGAGCGTTTGGTTCTGAATTGATCAGATTCGTCTAAATCAGAATAGTAATCTTGAAGATTAGAGTAGTAATCAAGCATGGCTTGTGTTTTCTTCTTGTGATTCGCTTCGAAAAGAGATTTCTCTTCTGAAGAAACCATAGCCCACTCATCTTGATCGGATTTCTCTTGTTCTTCTAACAAGAGCAAAGACGTGATAAGAGATTTCAAGTTTTTCTTCTTGTTGGCGCCATCACTGTTATCTTCGTCACCACCACCGTCTCTTCTTCGTCTCTTGGTGGTGGTGGTGATGGCGGGGGTGGTACTGGTAGTGGTGGTGGTGATGGGGGTGGGGGTGTCTTTCATTTCGGTGAGAGCGTTTTGAAACAAGGAGTAAAAATAGGAATAATCGTCTTGAGAAGTGATTTTCATATGGGAAGAGAGAAGACTTTTTTGAGTTTTTGGTCTATGAAAGGAGATGTGAACACGAGATGGTGAGCGTTTGGAATTATATACGGGAAGACTAAAAGCGTGTGTGCGCGTGAACGCGGTGCGGGATGGTTCGAAGGAAGCTGGGTAGGTGTGTGTGTGTACGACGGTGACTCGGGATAACGCGGTTGCTTTTTTTGTTTTTTCTGGGGTTAAAAATGAAAGAGGTTTGAAAAATCTTTCGACGGCTTGGTGGAAAAGAATGTGGAGGAAATAGAAAGGGAATGGAAGGACCTAAGCCCTTCTTCGAAAGTACACGTGTAAGAATGATTGTTGGGGCGTCTTTGGAAGAGTAGAACTTTGCTGACTGAGCCATGTGGCACACTTTTAGAGATCATATGAGTGTTTGGCACATCTCTCGGTGGACCTCCATACCAAAAATCAGCCTGATTAGTGATTTCTAAGCGTTGGATTGGAGTTGTTTTCTTGGGTTGATTTTTAACTACGAAATTTGAGTTTTATTTTGGGGTACAAGGATCCAAAGGTTTGAAAATCACTAATCAGTCTGATTTTTGGTATGTATGTTTCACCTAGGGATGGGGCAAACATCCATAGGTTAGAGCATACCACGTAGTTGATACGGTACCAAAGTTCTACTTTAATTTTTTCTTTAAATAGACGGATAGAAATGATTCAAAAAAGGGCAATTTTGAAAGATTAGTTTAGAATTTTAATGTTGAATCTATAAATTATGGCAACTCAAAAAACAATAGGTACAAAGGCACTAGATCCGGTTCAACCGGTTCCAATCAATTGATATCTTACATCAGGTGATGAGGTCAGCAAAGAGATCATGTTGGACAATCCAACCATACATTGAATTGCCCTTGCGACGACGACGATCATCATCATCACCAAAAGTTGTCCATTTCGATTTTGATAACCATATAAAAAATTGACCTAAAGTAATGGGAGGATGGTTTTTGCGGTATGAAGTTATGAACCATGGTTTAAAAAACTGCCGTTATAATGAATTCGGATCTCCCCCGTTATGTTATGTACCGTTAAAGAGTCCAAAAAATAACGGTGGCTGTTATTTTTGTTATAACGAAAACAACGGCCGTTAATTTTTGATTTTTTTTTGTCAAAAGGCCTTTATTTTCCATTTTTGCCCCTGAGCATTACAATTGCTGTTATGACGGAAAAAATGGTAACACCCCTAGTCCGTTATACCGTTATAATGGCCCCTTTTAAACCTTGCTATGAACAACTCATTGTGCAAATAAATTGTCAAAAATGGTCTCTATGTGGGCTCCACCACTACAAGTAAGAATTGGATGTAGTTCTAGATGGACTGAGAAAGAAAACATTAAGAAAAGTACTATCAAATAAATAACCCTTGTTAACCACTAACCAAGGGCTTAACGCGGATTGGGAGAAAAAATTCGCTCATCCTGGGACCTACAAACTTTGAAAAGTCCCCTCCCAAACTGTCTGACACGTGAGTTAAGGCCTAAACCCAACCCATGTTAAACCCTTGGTTAGTTGGGTAAGGGTGGTTAACAAAGGGTAGGTGTCAAATATTTTGCGAGGGGCCCAGGACTAGCAAATCTTTTCTCCGAAATTGGGGTGTGTGTCAGACCTTTAGCGTGGGGAGATTTCAATCTTTTTTTCCATTATTGCTCCTGGCCATTTCAATCTGTATGGATCGGACTTATTTTCATGCGTTGATCTCAACTGTGGAAATTTTACCAGTATTTCCATGAAAATAAGTTCAATCCAATGCATAGAAATCACTACTAGGGCTGATTTTTGGTTTGTAGGTCCACCTAGGGATTGGCCAAACATTCATACAGTCAGAGTCCTCTAAGAGTATGCCACGTGGCTCATATTGTGTTCTGTAAGGGAAGCGTGTCATTTTAGGGCTATCACTGAGGCCCTATTAATATATATCTAAAATTTAACCATAAAAAGGTGTTTTACATCAATTTGCGTAGACCTAGGTGGTTCGATGGCAAACCGTTTGGATCAAACCAGACGGTTCTCCAATTAAACCACCTAGGTCTATGCAAATTGAAGAGATCAATTAAACCGTTCTCCAATCAAACCAGACGGTTATCCAATTAGACCGTTCAATCGAATATGCCAAAGTTTTCAAGCCGGTTTTTTGGCAAATGAACAGATCAATATTATCTTAGACCAATTAATGGGCTGGTTCATCAGTTCAACTGACCAGTCCGGGTTTAAAAGCATAGAAAGGAAAAGACCAATAAATTCAAGCAGAAGTATTTTAGGAATAAATAAATTCTAAGGGCACCCACATCTTTAAGCTGGACACCCACTCCCTCTCTCTCCTTTTTCTCTTTTTTTTGGACATAAAAGCCCCTTCTCCTGTTTGGGCACGCACTTCATCTTCTCCAAACGGCCAACACGACCACATCACCTTCTCTCTCTCTCTCTCTCTCTAAAATGGAGAATAAAATAAAAATAACAAAAATCGGAAACTGCTCATGATGGCAGCTCAGAGCCAATATGTCTGTGTCGGCAGTTTAGAACCGACAAGGTGATGGTCATGCGGTGGAGAGAGAGAGAGAGAAATAGAGAGGACAGTTGCAGTCTTGGAGAAGACAAAAATGGATAGCCAACAGGAGGGGGGCTTTTTTGTCCAAAAAAAATAGAAAGAGAAGAGAGAGTACGTGTCAATTTCCTTATTATTATTTTTTTCTGTAAAACAAAAATTCCTTAAATGCCCTTCTCATAAAAGAGATCTTGAGTCTTGCCTGGATGGAGTTCTTTACAAAGAAGATCAAGGAGGTGGACGTCAAATCCAATTCGTCCTCAATACTTTTAACAGAAACGCTTTGTTATTGGTCCAATTAAAGATCAATTCCTTCCTTCCTTGGGTCATCAATTTGGAATTGAGTTAGTCCGGTTGGCCAAAATCCATCATATGTTCACACTGTGCCAAAATCCATCATATGTTCACACTGTCTGAACATATCTTAATCATCTCAGCTCTGGGTCATAGGTCATGGGTCATGGGTCATGGTCAGGACAAATTTAGTTAAGGTTAGGACCATTTCTTTCCATCTTTTGACTCTTCCTTAGGTTATATCGCTTATAGACTATGTTCTTGTTACAATCATCCCACCGTACCATCATCGTCCTATCGTACCATCTCGTCCTAAGGTCCACGGTCCACCGTCTACCCCACTGATGGTCATGGAAGTTCCCATCAAATAAATCACACAAATTTCAAAGAACATCCATAGGGATAATGTACAATTGGGTATCCAAACAAATCACATCTATTATTTGAGTTACAAAGATCCAACTTCTAGAAATCACTAATCAGGCTGATTTTTGGTTTGTAGGTCCACCTAGGGAATGGCCAAATATCCTTACGGTCAGAGTCCTATAAGAGTTTGCCACATGGCTCATATTGTGTCATGTAACCAGAGCCTGTCATTTTAGGGCGATAACTGGAGCCCGACACTTTTTTTTGGTAAGTACAGATTTTATTGGAGGAGGCGTTCATAGACTAAGGAAGCCAGAAAAATCTATGCTATAGACTTCTGTATCACAAGTTTGATGCATTAGTTTCTCTACTTGCCACTTAGTAGACTCTTTCGGGTCCACTAGCCCACACCTTGGTGGACCCACACACCAAACATCAATGTGATTCCTAGCCATTGGATTTGTGCACTTTTTCATCATGGACTTGGAATCAACTTATATGCCGGTTTATAAAGCCCATTATGAAAAAGTGCTCAATTCCTACAGCTAGATATCACCAATCACGCTGATTTTTTGTTTGTAGGTCTATGATAGTGTGGGCCAAACATCCAGAGGGCAGGTGGACCTGAATGAGTCCACTATGTTGCAATTTGAGGGACTTCTGCATCAAAGAACAGTCCAACATGCAACAACAACCAACCCTCCCAAAATAAGTAAGCACTGTGTAATACTAATTTATAGGGCCTCATTGGTAGGACTGGCAATAGATCGGTTCGAGTCGGATTGGAAATGATTTGGTACCGATCCGATAAGAAATCCAATAGACCCAGATCCAATCGGATCAATAAAATTCAATTTCGGAACCAATCCAAGATGATTAGATCGGTTCTAGGTCCTATCTGATCTGATCCCATATGTATATAACTAGTGGGTGACCCTTAGCCCACAACACTCCCTGACAAAGCATTTGCCAAAAATCGGGTGTGAGTGGCTGAGATCCACCGTCTAGTTGCAGGATAAGATCTCAGACATCTATGAAGCCTATAAGACGGGGAAACAACTGAGCTGATTTGTTATATAGATATATGTATATGTATAATCTAATTAGGCATATATTTAAATCTCTTTATACAATTATATATATAGAGTATAGATATTGAGTAAATTTCTAATCGGGACAAGGTCGATCTGATCAGATCGACAATCTATGATCCAGTATCAATCTGATAACGAAAAATAAAGTTTCGGACCCAGGTTTTTCGGATCGGATCTTGAGTTTGATCCGATCCGATCCGATCCGAAAAGTTTCGGACCATAGTTGCTTTTCAATACGGGTTGGTATAGGGCAAAGGGGAGGGCCGTGTGCGCACTTTGCAACAACTCATCCCTATCCAAGTTTTCTTCTAGAATATGAATAGTCTTGTAGAGACAACTCATCCCTATCCAAGTTTTCTTCTAGAATATGACTAGTCTTGCTGGTTGGCAGTGAAACCTATGTGAACGCAGAATTGTACAAGTGTTAGTCCTTATATTTGAGAAATTATTGAAAGTTCGTACAACATAAACCAGAGTAAAACTTCTATCACAAGAAATTGTAAATCACACAATCACAAGCCAATGAGTTCTCGGCACGTACACAAGTGCTTTGCAATGTACCAATGTTCTTTGCTTTTTAGGTGTACGTGCCGAGAACTCATTGGCTGTGATCGTATGATTTGCAATCCGCTGGTGACAGAAGTTTTACTCAACCACAAATGTGTAGGCCAGGTGGTGATTTTTCAAAGCAGTCATTTCTGCCATGCCACCATTGGTGGAATTTATTTGCCTCATGGTGTCATCCGAGAATTTTTTTGAAGCAGTGGCCAATCACACTGCGCCACCAGGATCCGATGTTCAAAAAGCATTTTTGGGTTTGTTGCAAAGCAACAGCATATGGATGGCGCAGTGTGATTGGCCATTGCTTCACTGCTTCAAAAATCCACTGCCTCAAACATTTTCTCGCATAAAGGGCTGCCGATCAATACATGGGAGAAAATATTTGCAGGCTTTGGGAGACTTCAAAAGTGCCATTTGGAGCTTAGTTTAGGGTCTACTGACCTTATGGATGTTTGGACCATGGTTTTAAAAAAGGCCATTTAAACAGTAATGCTCCAAGCACGTTTTCGTTAAAATCATTTAAACACGTTTTAAATAAAATTGTTTAAACACGTTTTAAATTAAACGGCCGTTAAAACCGTTTTAACAGCCGTTAAATTCTGATTTTTTTTAAAAAAACCGGTCGTTAAATCCGTTAAAATATTTTTTTTTTTTCAATTTTGAAATTTCAAAATTTGAATTTCAGCGCCATTTTTCTCTTAAATTCTGTTAAAATTCATTTTTCTCATTTTTTCATTTTTTTTCCATTTTTGCCCTGGCCATTTAAATGGTAACACCCCCAGTCCGTTAAACCGTTAAAATGGCCTCCTTTAAACCTTGGTTTGGACCACCTCTTAGTGGACCTACATACCAAATATTAGCTTGATCAGTGATTTATAACAGTTATATTTTAATTTTTAACATCCAAAAAAATGTTCAAATTCAACGGTCAAAAATCATGTTATTAAAATACTAAATCCAACGGTTATAATCACTAATTATACTGATTTTTGATCAATAGGTTCATCAAGATGTAGACAAAATATCCATAGGGTAAGTGGGCCCTAAAGAGTACTCCACCTAACGTTTTGGAGTGGGGCATCAAATTTTGAAGTCCCCTGGTGTCATCAAACATGGGCTCGAATACATGGAGAATATTCTAAAAAGTGGGATGTGCCCACCTCTCCGTGTATTGATTGACGGCCCTTGATTTGCGTGACACTCATTATGTCAAACATTTAGTTGGAATTTATTTCAAACTAAGCTGTGTAGTAGAAAGTGGAAACTAATAAGACAGCCATTTTAAATTGAAAATTTTTTCCTGAGAAAATGAGAATTTTTTCATCCAAGCCTGTAATTCACTTCCATTCCACATAGGTGAGAATTCTTTTCCACGAAAAATCCATCCTTATTTTCTCACATAATTTAAAGTAGCGTATTTTCGATCTCGGCGTATTACAGCCTTACCAGGTGTATTTTCCCAAGAAAATTTTCAATGAAAATAGAAAACAATCAAACACGCAATTTATGTGCAATCAAACACGCCCTAATAGTTTCAACCGGTCTTGGAATCCAGATGCAAATGCTCTAGAATTCACACAAGTCGATGACTGACGTATTTGAAATTTTGAACATCGCAAGCATAAACTTGTAATATCGCTTTTCATAAGTTTAATTCCATAGTTTGTGGGCCTTGACGCTTTGTATGATACTCAACATGCCAGCCCAGCCCACTTCATAAAAGCAATACAAAAATGCCACTTGTTATACTATTTGTGCCAACTAACCCTTGAATGTTTGGCCTATAACTTCGTGGCCATACACAAGAAAAATCAGCTTGATTGGTGAGTTCTAGCCGTTGGATTCTAGCAGTTTTCATAAAGGGCTTCATAAACGGGCCCTTGTTTGGATTCCAAGCCCATGATTAAAATTCTTGAATCAACGGCTAGAAGTCAGCACGTGGGAGGAACTGTGAGTTGTGACCTACTTTTCTGACTAGGGTGACGCCGCGTGCGATGCACGTGCACCTTACACCTGGCACACTCTTAAATGGATTCTGGGTTCTTTCTTTCATTGCTAACCCCAGTAAGTTTCTTAATGTGGATACTTTCTGTTTCGTCGAGCCCGGAGTTTGTTTAGAGACTACTGGCCGTATGGATGTTTGGCCCATCTCTAGGTGGACCTACAGCAGTTCAATCCATAGTTTGTGTCATCAAAAATCTTTGATGACACATGGGTTGATTTTTGACCGTGGGATTCAAGCATTTTTTGGCTACTCAAATCCATAAGTTATAAATCACCAATATCACCAATCAAGCTAATCTTTGGTGTACAAGTACACCTGTGGTTGGGCCGGCCAAACATGCCCCCTCATACAAGGAGCTGACCGTCGTCAATAAGCAAAGTTGGTGACCGGCCACAATATGAGCCATGTGGCACACTCTTATAGGAGACTGACAATATGGATATTTAGCCAATCCTAGGTGGACCTACAAACCAAAAATCAGCCTGATTAGTGATTTCAATCTTGGATCCTTGTACCCCAAATAATGGTAAATTCCATGGTTAAAAATCAATCCATGAAAATGAGTCCAATCCGGCGCTTAGAAATCACTATCTGGCTAAGTTTCGGTCTGTATGTCCATCTAAGGTTAGGAAAAATATCCATACAATCATCACCAAAATTATCTCTACATCGATATAACAAAACAGGACGGTTGTCTCCCCTCTTATCCGGCTTCATAAAGGATGGCCGAGATCTTATCCCCCAAATGGACGGTGGATCTCAGCCACTCGCACCCGATTTTGGCAAACAGTTTGCCGGAGAGTGCCGTGGGCACGGGCCACACACTAGTGTTGGACAATTCAACTGCTATGTGATTGTCACCAAAAATCAATCAATTTTGATATCAGTGATTTTCTGAAAAGTTGACCTAAAATAACGATAAATTTGGAGGGTCTAGATTTTCCAAATTCAAGTCACCTTTTTGCGATGTCATCAAAATTGACTAATTTTTTTTTTGTAAGGATGGTCTCCGCAATAAGGACAACTCACCCTAGGGTTTGATCGTCACCAAAAATCGATCAATTCTGATATCACTAACTTTATGAAAAGTTGACCTAAAATAATGATAAATTTGGGTGGTCCAGATTTTCCAAATTCAAGTCCACTTTTTACGTTGTTATCAAAATTGACTATTTTTTTTGTAAACCCTAGCGTTGGATTGTTTAACATGATCTTCACGTGAGCCACCCCACCGGTGGTGTAGCTCTAGACGGAAACAATAGCTATCATCACCCGCGACATCAAGCTAAGGTCAACGACCCGGAAGTCGCCACATGAACAGTGACAGCCTCACGCGCTGTATGCCACTGATTGAGGCTGTTGGCAGTCACCCATTCAGTGCGGTGCAGACTATGGTTTTAAAAACGGCCGTTTAAACTGTAACGCCCCAAGCCCGTTTCCATTAAAACCGTTTAAATACGTTTTATTGGTTTTGAAAAAAACGGCCATTTTTTGTTTTAACGGCGTTTAAAATCGTTTAACAGCCGTTTAATTCTGAAAAATTTTGTGAAAAAAAACGGCCATTAAATCCGTTTAATTCCGTTAAAATCCATTTAATTTCCGTTAAATTCTTTTTTTTTTTTTTTTTAATTTTCAAATTTCAAAATTTGAATTTCAGCGCCATTTTAAAATTGTTAAAACCCGTTAAAATCCGTTTAATTCCGTTAAATTCCCTTTTCCCCCCTTTTTTTTTTCATTTTTGCCCCTGGCCGTTTAAATAGTTTAAACGGTAGCGCCCCCAGTCTGTTTAACCATTAAAATGGTCTCCTTTAAACTTTGGTGCAGACACTTAATGTGGGCCGCACCTGCCTATGTAGTATGTAGATATATCCAGTGATTCGGATGTTCCTACACCAAATTTTGACATCATATGGCGATATCAGTTATTTCATTTTTCCCATTGATATGGGTTAGACCCTAGTTAGTAAATTCACATATTATTTGCTTTTAAGGCCCTGCTTGGTATCCAGTAAATATTTGTAGGATGCAAATATTTACCTCTACAAATATTTACTTTGTAAATGCTTACAACTTCAAACATTTTCTGTTGCTTGGTACTAACCCATAAAATCAGTTGCAAATACTTTCCACCACTTAGGTGGAAGGTACAATGCAAATATTTTTCGAGTATTTGATGAATCCAAAATAGGAGATGGAGATCACCTATGAACAATGTCAATAAATTGGATGACCACAACCAATCAAACAATGGAACAAATGGCTATGAATCATGAGATGGTCTAGGCAAGTTGATTTTGGGAGAGAACCCAATTATCAGTTGGTCCGAGTAGAACTTTGCTGACCGCCCACAATTTCAATATGAAAAATACTTTAGAGGGACACTGACCGTATGGATGTTTGACCAATCCCTAAGTGAACCTACAAACTAAAAATCAGCCTAATTAGTGATTTCAAACCTTTTGATCTTTGTATCCCAAATAATGCCAAATTTCACGGTAAAAATCAACCAATGAAAATGACTCAAATATAACTTTTAGAAATCTATAATCATGTTATTTTTTGGTCTAGATGTCTATCTAGGAGTATAACTTTGCTGACCCTCCACAATGATTGCCCCCTATAACCGCCCACAATATGAGCCACATGGCAGATTTGTGGAGGATGCTGACTGTATGGATGTTCGGCCAATCTCTAAGTAGATCAACAAATCAATAATCAATATGATTAACGGATTTCATAGATTGATTTTAACTGTTGAATTTGAGCATCTAAGTGTTGGATTGGTGTCATTTTCATGGATTGATTTTAACACTTGAATTTAAGCATTATTGACCATTATTTGGGTACTATTATCCAAAGATGGGTCCGGCTCGAGGGACACCCATTTTGGCCTACCCATATAGAAGATGAATCAATGGCTGATTTTTGGTGAGGATGATCTCTAAGGTGAGGAGATTATCCTCACAAATATTCAAACCATTCCGATATTCATAGACTGGTTTAGAAGCTGAAGAATTATGGACCGTCGATTCTTACCATGTAACTTGAAAACCCACATTTGATGGGGTTAGAAATTCAGAATGGACTGATTTTTTTTGTTGGGGTGATCTATATGGTGAGGAGATCATCCACACCAAAAATCAGCCATTGATTCATCTTCTATGTGGGTACGCTAAAATGGGTGTCAAAAATGGGGGTTCCCCGAGCCCTGCCCTCCAAAGATTTGAAATCACTAATTAAGCTAATTTTTGGTTTGTATGCCTATCTAGGGATCGACCAAACCATGGTTTAAAAAATGGCCGTTATAACGGATTCAAACCTCCCCCGTTACGTTATGAACCGTTAAAACATTTTAAAAATAAGGGTTGTTATTTTCCGTTTTTTTTTTCCATTTGAACGACAATAACGACCATTATTTTCTGGATTTTTTGTGAAAAAAACGTCAGTTATTTCCGTTATTTTTTCTTAATTTTAGTTATTTTTTATTTTGAAAATTTAAATTTAAATTTCAAAAATTGAATTTCAATGCCATTTTTTCCGTTATTTATGTTATTTTCTCATTATTTTTCATTTTTACCCCTGAGCGTTACAATTCGTTATAACGGAAAAACGGTAACACCCCCAGTCCGTTATACCATTATAATGGCCCCTTTTAAAACTTGGGCCAAACATCCATAGGATCAGTGTCTTCTAAAAATATACCACCTGGCACATATTGTGGGCAGTCATCACTACAGGAAAAAAGACTTTCAGCGACGGCCGCAGACCGTTGGTATAAGGCAATAATTCGTCGCTATATGTTATACCGACGTCCACGGCGACCGTCGCTACCCGTCGTTATAAATTTCGTCGGTAAAAGGTATTACCGACGGCCACCTCAAAAATGCCTGTCGGTGTATCTTAATTTGTGTTATACTACAAAAAGCTTTTAGCGACGGCCATGGACCGTCGCTATAACTAGTATGTAGCGACGGCCAGAACATATTCCCGTCGCTATACGATATATATAGCGAGGGTCAGATAATCCAACTGTCGCTATAGGATATATATAGCGAGGGTCAGTGTGCTGGCCGTCGCTACATACTAGTTATAGCGACGGTCCCTGGCTGTCGCTAAAAGCTTTTGGTGTATAAAATTTTTTTTTAATTTTTTTGCATAATTTGTTGTACCTGTACCTGTAATGTATATAATACAGCATTTCTCTATTCCATGTCCATTTAATCAAATCAAAATGTAAATAAAATAAAAAATTCAATATCTTAAATAATTAAATTTCTACAATATTGACTGTTTCAAATTTAACAATGTTATAAAAGTTTTAAAAATCAATCTGGAAGAATAGAAGACACAATCAATCAGCATCTAGGCCCTGCAAAACAAATAAAAGTAAAATAATTAATATATAAAATGTTACGATTCAGTGTAAACGAAATGAGGAATTAAAGTTAAACTTAAAAACCTTGAAATGTCTAACTGACTATAGATTCCTAACCGGACATCTGTTTTGTATCATGTCTCTTCCAGCATATTTGTTTCAACGCATTAGAAGTGTTGTAACAGGTTTTGGGAGATTCAGACCTCGTTTCCATGTCCATTTAATCAAATTCAGGCGGTGAGTGAATTTTACTCTTCATCTAGAGGCCAAATATTATATATATTTCAATGAAGTTCAAGCTAAAAAGTGAATGTTTGCGGCCATTTTTGGCTGCAAACATTAGCAGCTCAAATCGTAAAGAATATGGACTCACGAAAAATATTTACTTACGCAAATAATTGTGGGGTACAACCAAGCACCTAGAAATATAAAAAACATGTTGCAAATGTTTGCAAACAAATATTTACGGCGATACTAAGCAGGGCCTAATACCCAAAATTTTTATTTTTTTAAGAAACATTTAATACGATTGTATAAAATAAAATAAAAAAATCAGAAAAAAACCATGAATTTTAAGATTAAATAAATAAAACGCGTATTATTCACGTTTAGTACACGAATTTTGTATTTTTTTAAATAAAAACATATTAAAGCGCCGTATAAAATGAAAAAAAATAGGCAAAATTCAGGCTTTTTAAGGCAAAACGAATATAACACTTCAATAATGACCGAATTTTTATATCCGGAAGCTGAAGTTTTATATCCACTGCATAGCGCACTTTTTTGTTTTTTCCAAATAATCAAACAGACTTGAAATCCAATGTCCAATGGGCCCTCACAACTAGGATCCTTAACAAGCCCAACTTGGCTTAACAAGGATTTTTTTTTGGGTAGGCAAGCGGGTCAGTGGATGAAGGCGGGTTTGGAACCCTGGTCGTGGGACTCTTAAATTTATTATTTTTTTCTGTTGCCACGGAGATCAGTAAGTCATAGGTCAAAATCAACCCTTGAAAACGACTCCGATCGAATGCTTAGAAATCACTAATCGGGCTGATCTTTTGCATGTAGGTCAACCTAGGGATGTACCAAACATCCATACGGTCAGTGGTTTCTAATAGTATGTCACTTCTTCCAAATAATGTTTGAAATCCACAGTTAAAGTTAAACCAAGCAAAAGACCCTAATCCAACAGATATAATTACTAATCCGGATAAACCTTGGTATGTAAGTCCACCTAAGGATGGGCCAAACATCCATACGGTCAGTGATCTCTGAGCGTGTGCCACGTGTAAGGTGCATTTGGCATCCCCCTCATATAATTGATTAGTTTGAAGTCTGAACAAATTTACTGTGGCACATAAAACTGCACAACCTGGCACACTCTTTCGGGCCCACTGACAATGTTTGGCTCACCACTTGATGGTGATCTATAGCTTTTGGATTTAACCTTTTTTTATGGGGTGATTTCTAGCCGTTGGATTTGATTTTTTTTTTTTTAGATAAATCAGATTGAATGGTTATATATCATATCCCTAATTAGGCTGATTTTTGGTTTGCACGTCTCTCAAGTGATGGGCGAATGGTTCGCATGTTAATGGGCCCGAAAGAGTGAGCCAGATGGTAGAAGATGGGTACAAAGATCCAAAGGTTTGAAATCACTAATCAGGCTGATTTTTGGTTTGTAGGTCCAGGGATTGGCGTAACCTCCATATATGGTTTGGGGGCCTCTAAGAGTATACCACGTGGCTCATATTACGCCGGTGGTCAGGCAAGTATTACTCGTAGAATATCATCTTTGACAGTAGTTTGGTCCCATCTACTATAGCTTGAAGAATTCTCGAAGGTCGACCGGCCTATTTAGGTCCATGAACAGAAAAGTGATTCATTCGTATAAAAAACCATTTTTTTCCAAAGTAACGGCTGTTTTAACTGACATCCCACTTTTTATAGTAAAAAGCGTTATTTTTGAAATAACCTAAAGGGTTGGGCTTTACTGCTATAATGGCCACTAGTTTTTGTTAAACCCTACTACTTTTGTCGTTGCTATAACGGCCCCTAGTTTTTGTTAAACCCTACTACTTTTGTCGTTGGAATTGTAGCCTTTCCAAAAAAGAAAAAAAAAAAAGGAATTGTTGAAATTTGTTCAAAGAAGTATTCTATATTTTTGGCGCGTGGTGCATTGCCATTGGCTGAAATTTGTTATGTTGGGATGCTGAGGTGGTGAAACTTTAGTGGGTCCCTTTAGCCTGCCACCTCAATTGCCACATGAAAATAAAACCCTTGGAGCGACACTTCCACAACCCATCCTATTGGTACAAGCTACAAAGCTGTGTCCAATGGTGGACATACATAGCAGACTAGCAGTCATTGGTTTTCTCTAACCATAGATTTTAGTACTTTTTTAGGATTGATTCTAGCCGTTGGATTTAAGTATTTTTTAAATATTTTTTAGGACTTAATTCAACGGTTAGAAATTATCAATCAATCTGATTTTTTGTATATAACTCCACTAAGAGGTAGGCTAAACATTTATGCCATTAATGGGCCCAAAAAAATGAGCTATGTAGGGCCACCATAGCCCCCTATATTAATTACTGCATCCGAAGTCCTTGTCGAGACTTAGACGTGTTTGAAAACTTGATTCAACTCGAAAGCCTACTGAGTTGAGTTAACTCGAAGCCTCGAACTCGACCCGAAACAACTCGATTTGGGTAATATATATTAATATTAATAGGGCTAGGATACGTTGACTCTGCTATTCTTACTAATAAATGACTAATGGACAGATGAGCTTAAGCCAATTTTCATCCTCACTGTGGAGATCATCCTTACCAAAAATCAGTAATTTTTGAAACTTTTAATCCTATCAAATATGGATTAACGGTGAAAATGGATGGTCTAAAATTTTTCAACTTGCAATCCACTTTTCACAAGGCTATAAATGTTGAAATAGGCTGATTTTTTTTATGACGTTGCCCTTAACTCATCTACATGTAGGCCCCACATCCATTAGTAATTATTTTAGTAAACGTACCCCAGCCCATATATATATAGGGACAACAATTTCATACAACATTTTTGACAACAAAAATAGGCACAGGCCAATGTATAAATTAGAATTCTTGGAATGGGGTGTTTTTTTGGCGAGGATGGTCTCTATAGTGAGGAGATCATCTTCACAAAAATTCAAATCAATCCAATATTCGTAGATCTGTTTACAAGTTGAAGAATTATGGACCGTCTATTTTTATCATTAACTTGAAAACCACATTTGATGGGGTTAGAAATTTCAGAATGTGCTAATTTTTTGTATGGTAATCTATATGATGAGGAGATCATCCTCACCAAAAATCAGCTATTGATTCATCTTCCACGTGGGTACGCCAAAATTGTTGTCAAAGATGTATGAAATAGTTGTCCCCCGATCCTGACTATATATATATTACAAATTTTTATAAGCAGAATTTATAAGATTCAGTTGAGTTTAATTTGACTCGGCGAGCAACTCGATTATAAAAAGACGCGCGCACCAAATGCATCGTATATTGGATTCGAGTTTATGTCGAGTCAATTCGAAATTCAACCGAGTCGAGTTAACTCAGCCGAATTTCGAGTTGACTCAATGAGTTTTAATACAGGCCTTAAACATGCATGATGGACTGTCATTGGGTCGAAACATCGAGAGGGTGAGATGGCAATATGTGTGGACCCCTTTGAGCTTGCCACCTTAGTGAAAAGATTTGGAGCGACATACCAGAGCCAATCTATTAGGATTTAGGACATTTCTTTGATGACCATGGTTTGAAAAGGTCATAGTCTATTCTCTGATACTCCCAATATTCATATGGGTACCACGTGGCACATTTAGAGCCCTAAAGTCAAATGTTTATTAGGAGAAAGGATAAGGGAGAGGACGACATCGATTGAGTTGTTAGTTAAGTCTGTTTTATTGTTAGAAACTTAGAAAGTCAGGTGGGCCCCATTTGGGGACATGATAGAGAGTGATTGAGAAAAATCCTTCTCTTCTCAGCTTTCTTCTTGGTGGACGTGGAGGCGGAGGTGGAGGCTGCTGCTGGTGGTGCGGTGACGGCAAAGCGAAGCACAACCGCATTACAAACCCCCCCCCCCCCCCCTGCATCTCCACATGGCTTCTCATATTTGGGCAGATCGTGATGATGATCAGACAGCCCGCTACACCACGGCGGTGGCCATTGATAAGGACAAGAACAGCCAGGTGGCCGTTAGATGGACCATCGATCACCTCCTTAAACACAACCCAAATCTCATCCTCATCCATGTCAGAGTTCGAAACTTGCAACACCGTAGGTACCCTCTATCTTTCCTCTTCATCATCATTTTCTCTCTCATTATTATCCTTGTCATCTTTTTTTTATCTTCCTGGATGTCTCAGATGGTTCCATGAACGACGCCGGACCTGAATCCTATCGCGAACCCCCCGAATCCGAGACCCAACAGCTTTACCTACCCTACCGTGGATTCTGTGCTCGCAAAGGGGTACTTGGTTATGCACCCCCCTTCTATGTTTTTCTGTTTGATCTATGCTTTAAAATCTCCATCGGATCGATTTTAAGAGAACCGAAACAAAACATGCACAAATTTGATTTCGGATAGAATTGAAAAAGGATGAAATCTCTTACTTGTTTTGGAATGTTCCAGAATGTTTATATAATGTCCCTGAATGTTTCAGACAGTTTCGGAATGTTCATATGTTTCCTCATTTTTTCTATATCTTAAGAATGTTCCATTTTCGTTCGTTTCGGAGTTTGTATAGTGTATCTTGACCGAGACATTCCTTCAAAACGAGATTTTAAACCATACCATAGTTTGATCGTGATCAAATGGTGCATTGTCCAATAGTTAACTATACATGTCGTTAATCAAATCTGGACCGTTTAATTGGTGGGCCACCCATTCATAACGTTAACTACTTATCCGGGAGCTAATGGTTTTCGTTCCCGTACAAGATTGGCCCGCCAATGTAATGGTTTTGATCGGTGAGTCTGGTACGTGTAGAGAGACTTAATATATGATTTGGTGGCTCATAAACCAAAGCCGACCCCACTTTATTTATATGAAGAGTTGGCCCCCATTCTAAATTTTTCTGCGATGGACGGTGAGGATTTCAGGTTCAAGTACGGGAGGTGGTCCTTGATGACGTTGACGTTTCAAAAGCAATTGTTGATTATATCAATAACAACTACGTCATCAATGTTGTGGTGGGTGCATCAACCAGGAATGCGTTCACAAGGTCTCTCTCTCTCTCTCTCTCAAAATTTTGTCTCAGGCAAAGCAAGGGCCGTCCATCAGTACACATCACATGTGCTGTGGACCATTCAATGTATTGACGACGGTCCTTAATTCGGGCGACTGCCTCCGGGTCAAGGATTGCGTGAGACAAATTTCTAAATAATCCATCCCAGCTATTTGCTTTGCTCCCATTGCCGCATTGTTGGGTGCTTGTAAATATACCACGTGGCAATCTTTCAGGCCGAGTGATCCATGAATGAATAACCCACCCCTTGACTAACCTACACACAAAAAATCCGCCTGATTCATGATCTCTAGCCGTTGGATATTCAAGCACTTTTATGCCGACCCCAGACATTTGGGATAAGGCATAATATGATGATGAATTTCAAGCTGTTGGATTCGAGCATTTTTTGGGTACGCAGATCAAATGACTAAAGATCACCAATCAGAAAAGGGCACCAGAACACTGGAACGACTCCTCTCTCTCTCTCTCTCTCTCTCTAAGCTGTTGCTCGTGTACACAGGAAGTTTAAAAATGTGGATGTGCCGACCAACGTAACGAAATCTGCACCAGACTTCTGTTCTGTGTACGTTATAGCGAAAGGCAAGGTGATGAACTACCGTTCGGCGAACCGGTCCATGCAAAATACTGCTGCTCCACCTAGGCACCCATCATCTCCGATGGGACTTCCACCTCAGCTTCCATCTGATTACTCCGACTCCGACGATTCTGGCTCGTAAGTTAAACAAATTTAACTAACTACTTAACTGTCACTATATGATGGTAGAGTCCATTGAGGACGATGGACCTCAGGTTCCTTTTATTATTGTTTGAAATTACTTAGTGGGTCCCAGGCCCATACATTGTAGCACTTACTACATTTTCTCGGTTCGGATGTGATGATTGGCAAAACAGAACACGTTATGGCAGGGGAAATTGGAGAACTGGACGTCCTGAGGTCAGATCTTTTGATAGGAACACTGATTACATGAAATCGCCTGGACGGGATAGGCCTCTGTCCACCGCCAGGAGCGCTCCCTTCAACCTCTCGATGGATCTTGACCTTCCGACCCGCACGCCAAGGCCATCAAACTTTCGCGGTTCCATCTCAGACGACGTTGACTTTACAGGAGCCCTTGGTTTCGGGTCTTGCGACATGACTACCGATAATCTAGAATTCTCCATGGCACTGGAGAGCCCCAGGGTCTCCACCTCGTCCGCACATCCCTCGGTAAGTACAATTGATTTTATGTGGGCCATATACTGATAACGGTCAGGGAAAAGTCCATCCATACATTGGATGGATGGGATCTTCTCAAGACTACTGCTCCCTGTACATCAGATGGTCAACGTTTGATTAACATCTCTGCCACATTAATGCTGTGCACATTTTTACTACTTATCACTAAGAATTAATCTTTGGTACCCAGCTTAGCCAATAAAAAATTATCTAGCTGGAGCATATAGCATGCCACGTGGCATAGGTTCTAGCTATTTTTTTAGTAAATGACATATATATCCTCATTGGCACAACTTTGGTACAGCGAGAGTTAGAGGTCGAGATGATGAGACTAAGGCTCGAGTTAAAGCAAACCATGGACATGTATAGCTCAGCTTGCAAAGAAGCACTCTCAGCCAAACAGAAGGTACGATCAGATTATCATATTTGGGACCCACCCAACTACAAATTCATTCATCTAGAGGATCTCATGCGTCAAAATTCAACCTAGCTACTTGGATTAATATCGTAATCAATCGTCTGATCTATTGACCTTTCTTTGGACCCATTGGCTTGATATTTTTGTGATCCGATGGTAGTGATCGAGCATCTGATCACCTTGTTTTTTCACCAAAAACGATCCCCTTAGTGGGACTCGTCATATGGCATGTCCAAAGGGCCATAAGACTAGAATTTAGAAGAGAGATTGCAGCATTGATGTTCTAATTTCAGGCTCAAGAACTTCACCTATGGAAGATGGAGGAAGTTCGTAGGTTCGAGGAAGCAAGGCTCGCCGAAGAGGCAGCCCTTGCTATGGCTGAGATAGAGAAGTCTAAGTGCAAGGCTGCCATGGAAGCTGCCGAGGCAGCGCAAAGAGTAGCCGAAATGGAGGCACAGATGCGAAGGAATGCCGAGTCAAAGGCAAGGCGCGAGGCTGCAGAAAAGAAGAGAGTATTGAATGCCTTTGGACGCAATAATGATTCTCGGTACAGAAAATACAGCATTGAAGAGCTAGAAGCCGCCACAAACAGGTTCTCGGATTCGTTGAAGATCGGCGAAGGTGGATACGGGCCCGTGTATGGAGCCACTCTCGATCACACTTCGGTCGCCATTAAAGTTTTAAGACCAGATGCAGCACAAGGGAGGAAGCAATTCCAACAAGAGGTATGTAGTAGCATGGTTTAAAAAAAAACGAAAATAACGGCAGTTATAATGGAATCCGACCTCCCCCGTTACCGTTATGTACCGTTTTAACGCTCAGGAAAATAAGGGCCGTTATTTTTCTGTTATAACGAAAATAACGACCATTATTTTCCGTTATTTCCATTATTTTCCATTTTTGCTCCTGAGCATTACAATTCATTATAAACTTATAATGGAAAAAACAGTAACGCCCCGGCCCCTATATATATGTGTGTGTGTGCGCAATTTGTACCCGCTTAACCGTAACCGTAACCGAATCAGAATCGAACCAAAAATACTGGTTCAAGTTCCACAATTTTGAGAACCGACTAAAAAAAATTAGAACCAGAACCGAATCGATTATAACGGTTCCAGTTCTAGTGAGTTTGATATTGGAACTGAACCGATAAGAACTAGAACGACTGATATATAAATAAAGATAATGTTAAATATATAAATATAGTGTTAAAATTATCATATTATCAA
Source organism: Euptelea pleiosperma (assembly GCA_035048495.1). Classification (NCBI taxonomy): domain Eukaryota; kingdom Viridiplantae; phylum Streptophyta; class Magnoliopsida; order Ranunculales; family Eupteleaceae; genus Euptelea; species Euptelea pleiosperma. Next base: position 31,501,178 of record CM068549.1, on the reverse strand, counting down.
GATTGGAACTGATATACTCGGAACCGGAACCGACCCGTCATGATCTAACGTTACGCTCTTTTCTAATTTCACGATGATGATGCAGGTTGAAGTATTGAGCAATATCAGACATCCAAACATGGTCCTATTACTAGGTGCCTGCCCAGAATACGGATGCCTGGTATATGAGTACATGGACAATGGTAGCTTGGAAGATAGGCTATTCCGGAGGGGGAACACTCCTACTCTTTCATGGAGGACCCGATACAAGATAGCAGCCGATATCGCGACGGGGCTTTTATTCCTTCACCAGACAAAACCCGAGCCCCTCGTTCACAGGGATCTTAAGCCTGCTAACATACTCCTAGATCGGAATTACGTATGCAAAATCAGTGATGTTGGACTGGCACGGTTAGTGCCGCCCTCGATAGCCGATACCGTTACACAATATCGCTTGACATCAACCGCAGGAACATTTTGTTACATAGATCCAGAGTACCAACAGACAGGAATGTTGGGGGTGAAATCGGACATATACTCTTTAGGGATAATGTTGCTCCAAATAATCACTGCAAAGCCTCCAATGGGTCTGACCCACCTCGTCGAAAAATCAATCGAGAAAGGAACCTTTGCCGAGATGCTCGATCAAACGGTGTCGGACTGGCCCATGGAAGAGACTCTAAGTTATGCAAAGCTGGCACTGAAGTGTGCGGAGCTAAGGAGGAAGGATAGACCGGACCTCGGGTCGGTCATATTGCCGGACCTCAACCGGCTAAGACATCTCAAGGTTGATGAAGCAAATAGAAGCTCCAGCATTAGCCATGGATCACATTCTTACTATAACATGAATTCAGTATCCAAATGTGAGTCAAGTTAATTGTTTTACTTCTTTTCGCTCCTTTATCTCAATATCTTTATTTCCGTATACTCATTTTATGAACATGTTATTTCTTCGTTGCTCGGCATTTTACTTTATAAATTAAGCACCGCTATTTTGTTTTTCTCGTATAATTCTTTTTTATAATTTATTTGGTATGCGACAATTACATAATTACTTTAAAAATTCATCCCTAATTAACGCATATATATAGACTCAGATGATTCATGTCGTAAGTTCGATTCTTGATAGTCAGTAAAATCTTGCACATCTTTATTCTCTCCAAAAATCTCTCAACCCATAACTTCTCTGCCTTTTTCGAGAATTTTTTGAAGTGACGGGAATTTTGAAGCAGCGATCACGTATCTAATAATTGCGCTCCACATATACCCATGGTTTAGACCATGATTTTAAAAACGGCAGTTTAAATGGTAACGCCCCAAGCCTGTTTCCGTTAAAACTGTTTAAACATGTTTTATCGGTTTTGAATAAAACGGCCGTTAAAATCGTTTAAACAGCCGTATAATTCTGAAAAATTTTGTGAAAAAAACAGCCGTTAAATCCGTTTAATTTCCGTTAAATTTCATTTTTCTTCTTCTAATTTTCAAATTTCAAAATTTGAATTTCAGCGCCATTTTTTCTGTTAAAATCTGTTTAAACCGTTAAATTCTATTTTTTTTTCTATTTTTGCCCCTGGCCGTTTCAATCCGTTTTAACGGCCTTTTAAATGGTAACACCCCCAGTCCGTTTAACCCTTAAAACGGCATCCTTTAAACCTTGGTTTAGACTTTGGTTTTGTAAAGTAATTAACCATCGGCATATATGGCGCGTAGTACTGAAGCCAAGATTTTGTTCAGGGGGTGTAAGGGGGGTGATTTCTCTGTAAACTAGGGTAGTTTCATCAAGAAATTTTTTTTAAATGAATTTTCGTAGTTGAGGGGGGAAATTGGCCCCCTCTATTCCTTCCTGGCTCCCGCGCCACTGATGGCGCTACTTCTAAAATCCTGTCGCTTCAAAAAAAATTCTTCCCTTTTTCATCTTTCTCCAACAACACTACCCTAAAATCTCTCTACATACCTGACTAGAAATGGGCGAAGAGGAATTTTATTTTTTTTTATTTTTTTGCTTTAATTCCTTAGAACATGGGACAAGTTGGCGAACAACACGAAGAACGGCAAAACATGTGTATCTAGACAAACAATTTTGTGATTACCTTGAAAACTTATTAATCGAAGGTACACGATATCTGAATTTATGAATTTTTATGTTTGTTTTGATCATGGATAATCAGGTAACAATGAAGAACACTACTAATGCGGAAAATCCACGTGCCATAGGAAAAAAAAATGGCTAGCAGTTCAAGTCGAAGAGCAGTAAATGGAGTGAGAAGACTAGTGGCCAGACGGGAGACAGCTGATCTACCTCGACAAAGACCAAGAGTAGTTGATAAGTCAAATAAAAACCAGAGGAAAGGTTGTTGCCAGAAATTGTAACAATGAAGAACATGGTTGCTAGAAAACGATTTTCCTTTAAGAACTGACGTTTCTTGGGAACACGTTTCTAGACTGGGTGCACTCTGATTTCCCCAAAAGTTGGAAACGCGTGAGAAACATGAAAGAAACTTCAGCTGAAACGCGTGGGAAATCCTTGAGAATGTTTGGGTGGCACGTTTCTCAATACAATTTCTCTCGTATTCTGATTTCCTTTGCTGTTTACTTTTTTTCCTTCTCCCCATTTTCCATGAGAAAATTTTTGATCTTGGCGTTTTTTTTATCAGGGCGTCCGGGCCACACCTAAAACCGCCATGTGGAACTCTTAGAGATCGATGTCTCTAGCTAGATGAAACTGCAGACCAAAATCACCCTGATTTGTGGTTTCTAGGCGTTGGATCTGAGTACCCCAAAAATAATGCTCGAATCCCACGGTTGAATATCAACGGATGAAAAAGACTCAAATGCAACGGTTAGAAACCACCAATCAAGCTGATTTTTGGTCTATATGTCTATCTAGTGATGGTTCAAATTAACATATCGTCATTAATCTCTAAGAATAAGCCACGTGGCATTTTTAAGTGTGGCCCGGACGCAGGATGAAAAAAGGTCAGCGCCACTGAGTCGTTGATTTCCCTGGAAAGACCGTAGCCTAAACCGATACACTAATTTACCAAGCAATCCTAACCATCGATCACAAGGCTCCCTACGTTGTTTTTTTCCTGGTACGTAAGTGGGTCAGTGGTTACTTGCTAGTTAGTGGCTGAAGACGAATAATTTTTGTGTTAATGAGCCGGGTTGACAAGATAGGCTTTTAGGCCCATCTCTAATGATCTCGGCTCGGGCTGCATTTAAATACCCTCTGGGCTGGACTTGAGTATATTTTAAGGCTCGTTAGATAAATGATCTGGGCTTGACCTCAGGCCCATCCTATTAGATCTATTAATGGGCCAGGATTGAGCCTAAAAATGTTGGGCCTGTAATTGGCCAGGACGGTAATGGGTTAGCTACATGTATCTCTGGCTAAGCTAGGCTCGATCCAAAACCGGCCCATCAACACACTAGCCATGGGAGATCAAAGTGGGCCCCGCCTTAGCTGTTGTAGAGTGATGCCATGTGTATGGAAAAAGTTTTGAGCCGGCCACATTTCGATCCAGTCGATCACTCCTACATAGCCCTATGCAGCATTTCTTGGTCCCACTGACCCATGAATGTTTAGCCCACCTATTGGTGGATATACGCACCAGAATCACCCTGATTTAAGGAGTAATTCTAGCCATTGGATTCAAGCATATTTTTTGGGTGATTAATCCAACGGCTAGAGATCATCAATCAAGCCTATTTTTTATGTGTATATCTACCAAGGGATTGACTAAACATCCATGCGGTCAGTGGTTCCAGAAAATTCCTATGTAGGACCACTGCTTGACTGGATCGAAATGTACTGGTTCAAACATTTTTCCCATGTGTATGGCATGTGCGTATGGTGTTCAAATTGATGTTATTTTCTCTAATTTGGGGCCGCTCATTTCCGTGTAATCTCAAGCATGATTGTTGGTGTCGAAAAAGAGAAGGAAAACAAAAAGTTACTTTGAATGAGAAACAACTTGGGCTTTTTTTTCTTGAAACCGTGGGTATCCGGGCCGGGACCCTTAGAGCACCTGACTGGTCCCCGGCACGATAGTCATCCCTTCTACACATGCCGGACCGAGCCACTTAATTATTACCTTACTCTTTCCGGTGTGTGTGTGTGTGGCCCCAAGGAGAGAGTTGAACTCAGAACTGTCGGAAAAATCTGGTTTGAAAAACCAGAAAATATGACTAATAGCCTGTAATTTTGGATTGGTCCGGCCCGAAAAATGCCTGACCAACCTGAATTTTTACATTGTTTTTTAAAATTGACTGGGCTCAACTCCGGCTGAAGGACGACTCGAGGCCCAACCACTTACAGGCCTTGGGCCGGACCCGGGCCTAGACCCTGGAATTTGGACTGGCACTGGATTGAAGAAGAGGCCCGACCTGGTCCGGCCCGTGGTTTCAAAGCCTTGGATTGGAGTCGTTTTCATGAGTTGAACTTTAACTGGAATTTGAGAATAATTGACGTACAAGGATCCGAAGTTTTGAAATGAAATCACTAAGTAGGCCGATATTAGGGATTGGCCAAACATCCAAAAAGTCAGCATCCTCCAAGTGTGCCATGCGGCTCTTATTCTACTCTTAAACGATCCCTTACAAAGTCATAATGGACACTTAACGTTACTGTCATGTCCATTACAACAGCCGTTATAACAAGTCACATCAGTCGCACTTTAGTTAACAAAAGTCAAATTATTATTATTTTAATTTTAACAACCATTAATTATAGCACCACGTCCGTTTTTATGGTTTTGGGCGTTAGTTACTAAATAACGTAACAGGATTGTGTTGTTACCGTTATAACAGCCGTTACAACTTTTTTTCGGAAACGATGCTCCCTAGAACCCGCAATTAAAGAGGGGATTCACCTTCCACGATCCCAAAAAAACAAAAGCATATAAAAGAAAGCACAAAGGGGAAAACATGGAAGAATAGATGCCCACCGAAGCTGGTTTTTGTTTGGATAACGGCATTGAAAAATGAGTGGTGATCATATGGCCCAGGGTCCATGTGGTCCCCAACTGCTGGCACATTTTTATTCGTCCTCCTCCGACTACTAAAAGTATTAGTGCAACACCAATCAAAATGTGCCAGCAGTTGGGCACCACATGGACCCCGAACCATCTGATCACCATTCTAAAAAATTCTCCCTTAGGATTCGCTCCATGAAAACGAAAGCAATACATATCCCATAAAGTATAGTACACTTAATTGTGTGTAACACTGTTATTAACGTCTGATGGGCCCCAAACATAAGTTTCGAAATCGTAACCGTTTGATCTATCATATTCTTTTGTAAGTATCACCAAAAAAAAAAAAAAACTATGGTATATGACCTAAAATATAAAATAGGGTTTGCATGGTTAGGAAGTAGGATAATATGATGGCTCTATTTTGAATTTAAGGGAACTTCCCAGTTCCCGCTGGGATCAATCTTGTCTTTATTGGCAGTGTCATCATGTGGGGTCCCCCTGTTATAAAAGGTCCATGTTTGTGTCCCACAAGTCCACACTTGTACCAATCAGCACCGAAAGAGAAAAATGTTACTATATTAAAAAAATGTATTTTAGTAATACCACCTGAAATTTGAAAGTAATTAATAATACCCCCTTGCTCAATTGGTAAAGTTTGTGGGTGATGATCCCATAGACCTGGGTTCAAAACCCGCCTTCACCGAGTTACTGATCTCTTTAAAAACAGGCTTACCTATCAAAAAATGTTACTATATTGAAAAAAAAAAGAAGGTATTTTAGTAATACCCCTGAAATTTGAAAGTAAGTTATACTACCCCCTTTGACCTAGTTTAACAGTGGTTGACTTAAGTTAAAACGGACTTGAACTTGCAATATTATGGTCCTTTCATAGGTGCATTAGTGGTCAAGAGGGGTAATCCTAAAGTTTGAAAGTATAAGGGGGTATTACTAAATACTTTTCAAATTTTAGGGGGTGTTTCTAAAATACCCTTAAAATGATAAAACCATCACTTTTAGAGATCAAAGACAAGACAGGGGAAAACAGTATTCCTACTTTACAGCAGAAACCACACTCCATTTTCTTTCAAAAGAAAGAAGAATCCAAATGATAGTTTGAAAAGATGAACTTTGCCTGCAAACGGTGGGGAGAATGGAGCCATCTTGGTAGGGTTGGTCAAGGAGCCTATAAAGTCACAAACCAAACCAAAGTAATAGCTTTTGAGTCACAATAACATATTTACCAGTACTAGTTGGTTTTTTTTTTTTTAGCTTATGAGCCTGCAATGGAGATGGGTCATGGCAATGGTTTGGCATCTCTGAGAAGAGGTTGGATTTTCAAGCTTCTAAGGGTTGGGTACTTCATGGTGGTCATCTTGTTCGCGCAAGTAACATCGGAGGATCAAATTGGAGTACCCACAACAGGTTTACTATGTGTTAGTGATTGTGCGACATGTCCAGTCACATGTACACATCCATCTCCATCATCAGCATCCCTACCACCACCATCACCAACCGTTTACTACTCGCCACCCAAGTCTTATTATGCTCAACCACCACCACCTTCGACGCCTTCTTACTCAGGGTTTACACCCCCTCCTCCATTCAATTATATGGACATACCTTCCGTTTTGTCACCACCGTCACCGCCTACCGCTGGGTCTCGTGGCTACTCCTATCCTTACTACTACTTCTATGCCTCAAAGGCAGCTTCGCTTCGTCTTCCTGCTTCCTTTTCATTCCTCCTTCTACTACTACTCTTCTCTCATGTAGTCTATCTTTGTTGGTGACATGCTGGGTTACTATAGGAGGGGTGCAGTAGTCAGAAGGGGTTCTGTGCCTAAAGATGGAGTTTCAAATATGTAATAGATCGGGTAGAAATCGAAAACTAGTCTTCTTTTCATTTTGTTCATGACTTTTGATTCTCTGCAAGCTTTTGTACATTCTCATCTCTGTCTGGGAAAGCTTTAGCTTGTGTTATATCTAGCTTCAATACATGGATTTTCTTTTTTTCTTTACTAGAAAATATTCAAAGAGGAAAATCAAAGAGTCGTAGGCTTACCTTTTGGTGGGTCATCTCATCAAGAAAGAAGATCATGGTCAAAAATCAAACTGATCAGATGGCTCCAAACACTCAATTTTGTGTTCTTTCAGAATGCAAGCAAATAGCATGGTGAATGTTCCTGGTAAAATCTTTCTGATGGTTAGGAGATCATCCATTTGAATCAAATCTTCTTGATGAAACCTATTTGATGATGGGTCCTAATCCTTAGATGCTTGCCATGAGTACAGAGGTAGGGAGGACATATTCTAATTTTTTTCCCTGATATTTTGAAAAGCTCACCAGTAACCATGGTCTTCAAAATTCTTCCTTTTCTCCTCTTTTGTGATTTTTTGTAACCTGGTCTTGGCATCATAAAAAAGTTAGAATTGTGAGCAAAATTTGGTGAGACACCTGACAAATGGACTATATTTAATATTCATGCTAATCAGGAAATCTTAGCTGATCAATATAGAGCACATTGAGCTAAAAATAGATGTTATTATCAGTTGGGAAAAGGTCATACATCATAGGGTTAAGATGTTAAGACTGTTGAACGAAAAAAATTGGGTTTGTGTTCACATGAGCACCGTCCATGTGGTCGATCTAAAGAATCCTTTACTAGGTGGATGGTACGAGTTCGCCATCAGTCCTCCACATGCAAGAAAACCTTACAGGGAATGAAGTCTGGTGTGACAGCTCTGATAACTTCTCCTTGTGCCAATTGACTTGGAAGTATCCAATTGATGAGCCACCTCTGGGATGGGCCGTACTAAAAAATTTCCTCCAATTAGATGATCCCAACTATCTGAACATCGACCGGTTTTTCTGTGGTCAAGCTTCATTAAAATGTGCATCGAAATCAATTATTAAGTATAATGAAAACAAAGGTTCTCCAATTGCTAGCAATATTATTCATTTTCTTGAGATACAATAGGCATTTATCAAACAATGAAAATTATAAATATCTAGCCAAAAGAAGCATACCCCCTTTTGCCACAGTTGAATAAAACTTGCCACATGGGGAGATGCTAAGGTGGAGAATGCGTGGACCCTACTGCCACTTGTAATGAAAATTCTGCCACTCATGTGAAGAGTTCTGAGTGTCACTCCAGAAAACCCGTCCCCCGCAAAGTGAAAAGAAGCATTGAAGTCTTGACTGTAGTGTCTTATGGACTTCAATAAGATCTACAAATATGTATCAATAGGTCAGTTCTTTAGATCTTAAAGCTTTTCAGAATTCAAACATCAGACTCCGTCTCTCAGGAACCCAACGTCTCAGACCCATACAGTTCATGAGACTGTAATTGAACTGTTTTCAGGAACCGGTGCTTCTTTGGGTTGAAGCCGAGCGTATTCAATAGCAAATGCAAGAGGTGGCGGTGGGACATGTTCACTGCTGCCTCCGCCATTGACAAACATTTCGAATCTCTCATAATCTTTATAGAAAATGTTATAACAAACTTCTCATACAAAATTTCCCAAATACAGTTACTTGATCAGACAATGCACTGCACCATGAATTGGCAGGCAAACAGTATGTCATTTCAAACATTGCAAGAATGAGCTAGGTCTTGATGACACTGCTCCTCCCCCAGCTCAAGCCCCGAGGCTTGAACAGAAGGCAATAATTCCTGAAGACACATGACAGGTATACACAAAATTGAGCAATGCATTAATTAGCTACCTCACGGGTGTATCCCATTGACAATGCTAAACTGATTGACTTTCACTGTAAAAACACAATCAAGCAATTTGAAATAAGTAACCTGATAAAATTTCAATACCAGTGACATCAGATTCTCTAATTCAGTCAGGAGTAAACTTCTAAACCTGACTGAATTAGGGGACCATTTGCTTCTTGATCTAGGGAATTACCAAATCATTAAGTAGGTTCCGGAATGGATGTAAGCTGAGGATCAAAGCAATCTAAGCTGCAGAATACGGCACGTATCCAACGCCTGATAACACAAATCCCATAAGAACAGAAGCAAACGAAAGTACAGAAAACGGGAGAGATTCGGATCCCTTCCCCACATCAGAAAACACTTACATGGGAAATGCACTCATAAGTAAACTCGAGGGAATTAAAACACCAAAGCGGACCATGTAGATGATTCAGCATCCCTTGGTCAATGGGATGTTGAGCAATACAAGTTTGACTTTGCCCTTCATTGACTAAAGAGATCATACCCCAACTTACTTATTCCTAAATAAGTGTGAGAATCTTGTCCTCCAGATTTTTAATTGGGCTGATAATTCTGGAGTAAATGATCAACTTGCATACAGTGTTTGGGCTAACATGTGAGCATTTGTAAACTCAAACCCAGCTTAACTACTATAAAAGGAAACGTCAACATGCCCATATTCAGAGAACCCATTTTTATAATTAACAGCACAATATAGCCATTCAACAAATACGTGAACCGAAACCATCATGAAACTTGGTTAAGTACTAGACTCGAGTCATTTATGTTCTTGGATAGAAATAAAGGGAACATCAGCACAACACCAATAAAGTTTAAAAACCATTATTATGAATTGGCTAAAATTTGCACAATATCATTAACATGTGCTGTGTCGTTTAACAGCCTAAATTTGATAGTCAAACTGTCATAAATGTTAAAGACAACCTTTAGTCTAGAGAAAGACACAAAACTATGTTAAGTGAAAAATGATGTTATAGCTCCAGTGTTAGGGTAACACCAGACCACCTCAATGCCGGGTGTTGGATTGACAAAAATCATGCAATTATTCCCAAATCCAAAAACTGGCATTTGAGGTGGTATGGTATTACCGTGAAACTGGGCTATCAGAGGTCTTTCCTACAGTCCAATGCATGCTGCAGTGTCAAACACATTCTCTTCCACTTTGAAGTTTGAACTTTATAAAGTTCCCTATGCAGATTCATGAAATGCAAATATTGAATGGATTATAAACAAAAAGAAAAGGTACAAGTAATAGTTTGAATGATAAAGAAAAAATTGATCATACCGATCCATGACTATATTCCGTGAGCGATTCTCAATTTGTTTGCAGTAAACATTAATTTCTATAGTGTTGAAGCCATCCCTTTTAAACAAGCTTGACAAGACATCTTCAGAGAAGTAAAATGCGCACTGGAAACACAGAACTGCAGGACTATTAGAAATTCAGCTAAATAAAAACATATATTGCTTCTTGAAATAAAACAACTATTAGCTACAGGAAACTTACAGTACCATCACCTCGAACGTAGAAATTCTCACTAATCATCTGATTTCTGTCGCTGAGCTTCTCCTGTTAAGTTGGCCAGAAGTTAACACTAAGACAAGGAAATACAAAAAGGTGTCGACTCTTGATGAACAAGTAGAGATAAAACCTGTTAAGAGTATTTTAATAAAAACAATCTTTATTTTGCTTTTTTTTTAACTGTTCTTTTCTATTAATTGTTTTTAATATCTTGGTGACCGTTGGATGTGAGAGAGCCATTTGGGTAGCCTGCGTCAAAGAGGGTCATGCATTATGCATGTGCCCATTTAATAGGGCGCCCAATTAAAGGCATAATAAGCCATCATTAAAAATAGAATAAAAAATTCAGAACTACTTTAATTTCTCACAACCATCAGACGTTGCTCCTGTTCTTTCAAAGATCAGTTCGGCTTTGGAGTGGTTCGGTTTTAATCTCTAAACAGAGAACTGCATACCTCAAGTTCTATACAAAAAGCAGAACCATTCTTCTCCTGTTTACGCGAACTAGCAAGCTCTTATTCATCTTCTGGTTTTAATCAATCTTTCTACCATTGTTGGAGCACCTGTGCAGTACTATGTTGCATCTTGTATTCAGTTATTTTCTGCTACTATTCACAGACTGCTATAGTAACAGAATATTTAGTGATCAACATGGGCTCAACTCTTTTTTAGTTTGGTAGAACACTTGTGTCCTGCCGTTCTGTTCACAACCACTTCATTATTGGTGCTGCCATTCTACAACAATTGCTACTCTTAAATTTTCTGATTTTTTGGGCAAGGAAGATAGGGTGTATGGAGGAGTTCTTCTTCCTATCTTTAGTGCAGAAAAGGTAGGTATACAGCAAGTCGCTGAGCTGTTGTATCCTGGAGGCGGCGCATCACATGTCTGCTGCACTGGAGTTCTCCCGCAGGGGTGCGTAACGTCTTAAAGAGAGTGACCTAGTACGCGCCTCATCCCAGTTGGCTTCTTACTCTACAGGTCAGATTAAAAAAAATCGGGATTGGAAAAGCAAGAAACAAGTATTTCAGGTTAACTTCAGTTCAAATCCAGTACATTTCCTATATAATTCATTAACAATTTTAGGACATTTCCTATATAATTCATAACAATCCAGTACATTTCCTAAAAGCGAGAATGACCTAGTACGCGCCTCAACCCCCTTTGGGACAGACAAGGGATTTATCCAAAATTGTATGTTGTGTGTGCAACAAACCAGAGCACACAGCACGAGTTTGCCAGAAACGTCAACCTGTAACACAGACAAACGTGACTAAAGAGCCACTTGTGGCCATGAATACTGAGCTAAACATTCTTAGTGAATGCGATGGGTGGTGGGTGAACACAAGTGCTTCCCGGCACATCTCTTATGATAGGAGCTGGTTCAAGATCTACATTCCAACTGATGACAAGAAAGTACTACTCAGAGACTCACACTACCAGGGTTCTCGTTACAGGAGATATCGAGCTGAAGTTTACCTTTGGAAGGGTTGTACTGCTGAAGGACGTACTCCATACTCCAAAGATGAGGAAGAACTTGGTTTCGGGCTTCTTACTAGTAGATAAAGCTAGGTTCCAATAGACCATCGGTTCTGATCAATATGTAATTACCAAAAATGGAATGTTTGATGGAAAAGGATATGCATGTGATGGGATATTTAGACTAAATTTTAAAAATAATAAAGACTCTAAAAGTTTATATATTGTCTTATGTGAATGTGTGGCATGAACGTGTGTGTCATTAATTGAAAATATGTTAAATATATGGGTTATTTAGGTTTTGTAAAGTAAATTAGAGTTTTGAGGTGGAAAGAGGAATGAAAAGAATAGAAAAGGAGAAGAGGAAGCCAAACTAGTGTCTCGAACTCACACTAGTCGACCCTCACAATTATTATATATACTAATGTTGTAATACAAGTAAAAGTACAGAAATACCTCTATGTAACATTAACACTCCCCTTAAAGCTAGAGCATATATGTCATATATACCCAACTTGGAACATAAGAAATCACTCTTCGTAACACTCAATGTTTTGGTAAATACATCAACTAATTAACGTTTTGACTTCACATACAGAGTACAAATGTTACTATTTTCAACTTCTCTCTAATGAAGTTGAAGCAATATGCTTAGTCCTCTCATGAAAAATAGGATTAGAAGCAATATGAACAGTTGCTTAATTTTTACAAAAAAGAGGACTAGGGATAACAATTGCAAATCATATCTCCTAAAGAAAATTTCTCAATCATGTTAACTCACAAGTAGTGTGAGTCATAGCTCGATACTCAGAATCTACGCTAGACCGAGCCATCGCTCTATTTTTTATTCCGCCACAACACAAGGTTCCCATCAAGGAATGTGCAATATCCTATGGGAGATCTCTTATCAATAGCCCTCATCACATACATGACTATGCATCTAGAATAACAAATTATGGCCAGGAGATCACTTGAGATATCTCAGAACATGAATCATAGTCTCCCAACGTGGCATCCGAGCATCTTGCATTAATTGACTTACCACACTAGCAGTGAAAGAAATATTTGGTCTAATGATGATAAGGTAATTAAGCTTGTCGATCAGTCTCCGGCACCTTCTAGGATATCAAACAATTCTCTTTGATCAACAATAAACTTTACATTAGAATCCATTAGAGTGTCTATTGGTTTAGTTCCCAATAAACCAATCTCCTCAAGTCAATCCAGAACATACTTTCTTTGAGATAAATTAATTCTAACCTTTGATTGTACAACTTCAATACCCAGAAAGTACTTTAGCCGTCCAAGATCCTCAGTGTGAAAGTGTAAATGAAGAAACTGCTTCAAATTCTCTATACCCTTGATGTCACTACCTATAATCAAAGATGTCATCAACATAGACAACCAAAACGATCTTCCCAGCCTCATAACTCCTACAGAATACAAAATGGTCTAATTGACATCTTCTCAAACCAAACTAAAGTACAACTTCATTGAACCAGCCAAACCAAGCCCAAGGCGATTGTTTAAACCCAAATATAACCTTTTGTAATCTACAAACGCTGAAAGACTCCCCTAAGCAATGAATCCTGGTGGTTGCTCCATATAAACCTCCTCATCCAAGGTACCATGAAGCAATGTGTAAAAAGGCGTTTTGAGGCTACACCTCGAAGCGCCAAGAAAAAGTCTCGAGGATATAGCCCTAGGGGTCATTTTTGAGGCCATAGCCTCAAGTTACACAATAAATACCCAAACTGTAAACCCCTTTTTTTAAACGTTTTTCCACTCATTTTCCCAAAATACCCTCCCCGATATTCTTTATGCTAAAAACAACCTAAAAGGTCTTAATTTTGTTCTCTAAAACCTTTAATTTTGAGAGAAACACTAAATCTAAGCCTTCATCCATAGTTTTCCCCACTTAAGAGAAATTCTCATAGAGAGTTCAAATCTCGTCGGATTTTGATTCCGTCACTTCTTACAAACTTAGCTTATTAAATAATTAAATTTGGTAATTTAGTTATGTGATTTATGTTTTTAAGATTTGATCTCAGCATCAGGCATTTAGCCCGAATCCCAACAGTGTCACTTCTAAGGTAAAAAGCTATAGCTTCAATTACTTTTATGCTTATTTAAATTTATTTTACATGGTATGTTGTTTATAATTTTTCTAGAACTAATTATACTTTTTTACAATTTTCAGGCAATTTTTCTTTTTTGAAAATGAGGCTCACGCCTCATCATCGCCTCGAGGGTATGCCTCGTCTATTGGAAGCAAACCGGCTCAGTTCCCGAACTAACCTTTTTAAACCTTCCCATGAAGGATTGTATCTTTATGTTTAACTGGTACAAGGGCCACTGGGCATTAGCGGTAAGAGATATGATGACACGAGAATCTTTATTTTGCTATTTTTTAACCGTTGCTTTCTATTAATTGTTTTTAATATCTTGGTGGCTGTTGGATGTGAGAGAGCCATTTGGGTAGCCCACATCAAAGAGGGCCGTGCATTATGCACGTGCCCAATTAATAGGGCACCCAAAACGATTTCTTTTCAATCTATTTAAAGGCATAATAAGTTAGGGTTAAAAATAGAATAAAAAATTCAGAACTACCTCTCTAATTTCTCACAACCATCACACGTTGCTCCTGTTCTTTTAAAAATCAGTTTGGCTTTGGAGTGGTTCTGATTTAATCTCTAAATAGAAAACTGCATACCTCAAGTTTCTATACAAACAGCAGAATCATTCTTCTCCTATTCACACGAACTAGGAAGCTCTTCTTCATCTTCTGGTTTTAATCAATCTTTCTACCATTGTTGGAGCCCCTTTGAAGTACCTGTGTTGGCTCTCTATGTGTGGCATATTGTATTCGTTTATTCTCTGCTACTGTTCATGGACTGCAACAGTAACAGAATATTTGGTGATCAGGACAGGCTTACCTCTTTTTTATTTTGGTTGAACAACACTTGTGTCCAGCTATTTTGTTCACAGCCACTTCGTTATTGGTGCTGCCATTCTACAACAATTGGTACTCTTCAATTTTCTGTTTTCAGACAAAGAAGATAAGGGTGTAGGGACGAGTTCTTCGTCCTCTCTTTAGTGCAGAATGGGGAGGTATTACAGCAAGTTAATGGGCTGTTGTATCCAGGAGGCGCCACGTCACATATCTGCTGCACCGGAGTTCTCCCGCAGAGGCATGTAATGTCTTAAAGTGAGTGACCTAGTACATGCCTCATCCCTGTTGGCTTCTTACTCTACAGGTCAGAATAAAGAAAAATTCGGATTGGAAAAGTGAGAAACGGGTAATTCAGGTTAACTTCAGTTCAAAATTCAGTACATTTCCTATATAATTCATTAACAAAACCTTCATGGGAGATTTAAGGTTTGAGAGTGGGAACTAGGAGACTCACTTGAGCAAAGTCCCCAATGGCATAATCTCGGAGCAGAACATAACCGTTCGGCTGCAAAAAAATTAAATCATTTTATTGCAGTTTGGCAGATAGTACTAAGAAACAAGAAGTTAACATATTAATCAATACCATGTTGGAGCTCACCTTAAGCACTTTTTTTATGTTCTGCAATACCAGAGTCATCTTCTTTGGAGAAACTGCAGACAACGTAAAAATCTGCTTAACATGTTAGGTAGTCATCCATGAGTAATTGCACCAATTTGTGAGAAAATGTAAAGCCAATATGAAAACAATTGTCTAAGCAGAACTAAGAGGATCCAGGATGACGCATATTGTAAACTTTTAGTGCTAGAATCAGATTGCATCAATTCATGCCATGTGTTTGTTGTTGCCAAGAAGTCTTACAAGGAGACGCAAGTGTTATTGAAATCAAAGAATTTTCTTTGCAAAACAGAGAGATTCCTTCGTGTGGAATTCAGGCAAGTTGAGGCCTCACAGAAATGTGATAGTTCAGAAAATAAATTTTAGCATAAAATATTTTCTTAGTTTATTTAATTCATTTGATGAATGATATCTCCATAAGGAGGAAATAGTCAAAACACTAAATGAAGGACTAGAACTCCCCACTTATGGAATCTGAATTTTGAAAGAATTGTAATTGGGGTGGCGTTAACAGCTACAGTGAGAGACATCACTATAAGTTGCCACCCATAATTGGTGAAATCTAGGTGGTACGGAGAAAAAAGAAAATCCAAAATAATGGTATTCACAAGTCCCATCTACTTAATG
Organism: Euptelea pleiosperma; assembly: GCA_035048495.1. Lineage (NCBI taxonomy): Eukaryota > Viridiplantae > Streptophyta > Magnoliopsida > Ranunculales > Eupteleaceae > Euptelea > Euptelea pleiosperma. Next base: position 31,485,281 of record CM068549.1, on the reverse strand, counting down.
AAATCCACACCACAAAGATAGGTGTGAGTGTACGGGTTTCTATATGGCATGAGACAATTCGCAGCAGGGGTCTAGCTTATTGATACGTTCCATAAAACTCCATAATTCTTTAGAAAAACCCGGTTCTCTTTGTCTTCGAGCTGTCATTCCTCAATCCACTGATCCGTTCCTTCATATACCTTCCCATGGAATTTCTAACTATGGGATTGTCCATTGGGAGTAAAATAACAAAGATTTTGAAGTAGTATTACAGCGATGACAACAACAATACTAGTAGTAATAGTAAGAATGAAGCAAGTTATCTTATAACAAATAAAAAAAAAGATTAAGGTACAAGTACAGACATACAAATGTGGGAAGATAAAATTGTCTAAACCATGATCGCAAGGAAAAAAAAGTAACACATGTGGAAACAAAAAGATACACTCCAACAAATTCGCCTACCCCTTACCAAGGTCACAACATCAACTGAAGAAGGTATAATTTTCTCACAAAGATCTTCATTCGAGACGTCACAGACAAATGCATTCACCCGTTCTTCTCTGAAATGTTCATGTGACTGCATCATTTAAACATTCAAATGTCATGCAATATTTCTGCCAGGCCAGTTGTATCACTGTGCAAGTACCTGTCACACTCCTAGCTCATATTTTTATTTATTCAGAAATGGGTCAAAAAATTCACAGAGATTGAAGAATAAGAGAAAGACATAATGAGATATGTAAGACAAAAAAAAATTATTCAGCATCAAAATTCTCCGAAATAATAATAAAAAGATCGCAGATCACAGATAAGATATGGTCAGATGGGAAGCTATCTTGGATATTCTAAAAGCTTGGAATTTTTCGGATAGACTTCTTAAGTGGATTGAGTCTGACTACTACAAATTTCTCTCTCTCTATAAATATAAGTCTCAATGGTTAATTTGAAGGCAAGAAGGGTTTAAGGAAAATGGACCCTTTGATCCATACCTATTTATTATCACCATGGAAGCTCATCGTCTATCCTCCATAACAAGGTGATTCAAGGTTCACTTCCAATCCCCGAATTACTCAGCAGATGACCTTCTTGTATTGTTTGGAGGGGATACCAACTCTGCTTTAGCTCTCATTGATATCCTTCAGCAGTTTAATATAATTACAAGGTTGTCTGCTAACATGGGTAAGAACAATATATTCTTCTCCGGCGTGGATCAGTGTGTTGGTAAACATATTTAGAGTTTATTTATTAGATAAAATTGTTTAGGGTTATTTTTGTATTTTTGGTTTTACCACTTATCAGTGGCAATTCTATAAATTGTGAAAACCCACCTACTATAAGTGAAGAAAGGTGGGACGAGTGCAACATATTGTGCACGCGTCCTCTTCTCTTATTTGTCCCATTTTTTTCTCTCTCTCTTCACATCCTACTCTTTTCCTTCTTCTTTCTTCTTCCTATTTTTCTGCCTTGAACTAAAAAGGATATTTTGGAAAGTCTTGGATTTCGAGAAGGGTTTTTACTCGTTAAATATCTTGGAATTTCTCTTATCTCCACAAAGCTTAAAGCTTCAAATTGCCTTCCTTTAATTGAAAGAGAGTCAACGTATAAAGTCTTAGAAGAGCAGATTTCTATCACATGCAGGTAGACTTTAGCTTGTAGTCTCATTTTCTAGCTTTCCTGATTGTCATCTAGGTAGGTCCCCTCGACCTCTTAGACACTTCTGTTCTTGTCTTAGCTTTGCCTTCTAATAAATTATATACTTTAAAAAAAAAAATTGCTACAACGAGCCCCTATCAATTACTCGCGAAGAGCACCCTTATTGGATCACCACTCCAAATCAAAGGGGGCTACTACAAAAGAGCAAATACATAAGTACGATTCCATAATACATGGACTACAAAAGGTACCTCTTTTTTATTCTCTCTCTTTGGAAGATAAGCTGGGATTGAACCTGTGACCTCCCACCAGGTACACTTGATTTTAACGAGATCATTAATGTGCAAAAGGGTTTTGAAACCTATCACTCAACAATACAGACCCTCACCAAGTCAAACAAGTAGGCATTTGCATTAAACAAAAAACAATTGCCACTCAAAGGACTGAACTTGCTTAAAATTATGGAAATCTATGGTAGAAACCAAATGTGTAGCAGGGATTGATTGAGACACAACTAAGAACCAGAGAAATAACAGCAAAAACAAAGAACAAACCTTAACAAGTTGGATGGCATTGGGTGAGAAATCACAAGCGTGAACGAAAAGATTGGGAAATGCAGTTATAAGTGGAAAGATCGTATTCCCAGCTCCGCAACCAACCTGCCATTGTTAATTGTGAACACATTTCCAGAAAGATTGAATCACAGACACAAGTAACCACACCACATACATACCTCTAATACAACCTTGGATGAGTTTGGAGAGGTAGGGTCCACTGAGAAATAGTCTCCCCACTCCTTCTCCAAGTAATGACGGTCCTTGAAGAACTGCGACGATTTCAATCAAATCAATCAATCCTAGACTTACAAGTGGCATACATGCAGGAGGGGAATACAATGATGATGATGATGATGATGATGATGATGATGATGACCTTGTTATGGTGTCGCTTGTAGAAATCATCCCAATACTTGGTGGCTTTTAACTGATAGTGATCTGAAGCTGATAAACGGCTCGATCGGACCATAGAGAGAGATCGATTTGGAGAAAAGGCGGAATTGAAAACAAGGGATGAGCGGAGGCAACAAGAGATGTGGGAGCGTGCAATGGCGGGAGCGCGCGCTCCTGTCATCTCTCGCTCTCGCGCTCTAAAGTTAGTTTGTTGTTCTTCCTCTGTCCGCCTAGCTTGGCCTTTTATCTACGGGGATAACTTTAACTTGTGTCAGGACGGGATGACCGTAAGAAGCCGTCAGGTTCAATCCGTCGCTTCGGGTGTTAATGGGCTTCTGGTGTTAGTGGCCCAATTGGTCTTGGGCTTGGTCTGCATTTCTAAACCCAACGGGCTGGGTTCGAGAATGATGCTAGATAAGTGGGTCAAGCTTAGGGTTGAGTTTTAACCAACAAAAGTTACTTAAAGCCCAACCTAAATATAATTGTCCAGTCCATTATATCTATTAATGAGCTGGGCTTGGGCCGGAAATGTCAGGTGGACGAGTTGTGCTGGTCCCACCCCCTTAAGACCCTAGTCAGCCCGGAATCATAATGGAGTTTGTCGTTGTAAGTATCAAGTAAAAAACCACCAGAGTGCCATTAATGGTACCATAAGGAGGTCTGCTGCCCTACCTATAAAATGAAGAATTACCAAAGTAATAAACCAGTAGTTATGAATCTTCCTCCAAAGTCAAAAACAGTATGAAGGAATGAACATAATTCTAAAAATGTTTGTCTTGATCATAAAGTGTGTATAGACCCACCTAGCCCACAAGGTGTTAGATTTTGAAGTCAAAGCCCATGTATACCCCATTATAGATACCTGGTTCTAGGTTAACAAATTTCTAATACCCAACCTGCCTTTTGGAACTTTCTAATCCCATTTGACAAGGGGAGTCTTTTGGAACTTTCTAAGCTTGAATATGGCCTAATATCTTATATAACAAAGGTTGAAAATCAATATCTCTGTTAATTTGGATGACATAAGAGTTAGGGAGCCCCAAGTACTTGATTAGGGTTTGCCTTCTTTGAAACCAAGAGAGTATATAATGACAATTAAAACAAAATAATAACTAATAATGATATAAGAGGAGCTTCATTTTTTTACTTACAAAAACGTCCGAAATCACTAACCATAGTTAAAAGATTTGTAGTTTTAGTCAACTCGAGTTTGTGATTTACAAGTGACCCAATGAATCCATTTTGTTGAATTATAGGTCATTCAATTTTTGGAACTAATTTGCTATGTCCATAAGCTCACAATATTGATTCACTATATTCGTATTTTAATTCTAGGTAGCTAAATTGCCTTCGAATGAGCCTATAACTTCATGTTTAGGAATGTGAAGCAATTTAGCTATATGCTAAACCCTAGTGTGGTAAAAAAATCCACCCAAAAATGATGGAAACTAGAGAAAATTAAGAGAAATAATGATGAAAATGAAGGTCTTACTAATGAAATTAACGAAGAATAGAGATTGAGGTGGTGGGTAAGATACATCACTACTCGAACTGCTACTTGTAACAAGTACAAATGGTTGTCTGGCGTTGACTGAACACAGTACATGTGGGACATCTTGATTGGACTCCTCGATGCTCGTATGATTTCACAGAATCTCACAATGAGGGTTGGGAGCTCACAAGCTCAACAAATTAAAGAAAAATTCTTCTAAATGATCAAAGGCAATCTCATTCTACTTAAAATTGGGTTTTGTAGATTATCCTAAACCATATGGTCAATCCTCACCCTTGGGTTCCCCCTCAAAATATCTCAGCCTTCCAACACTTTAAGATCACCTAAATGCACATAAACTAGAAAACTGATGACGATACTATAGACCTAGGTTCAAAACCCACTTTCACTGAGTTATTGATCTCTTTAAAAACAAGCTTAACTACCAGGAAAAAAAAACTAGAAAATTTATGGAAATACCACCATTCTTTCTTCCCTAATGCCCACCTTCTCCACTTTGGGTGGTGTTTGGATTTGAGGATGAGGGACACTAGGGTCCGATTAACACCAAACCCTACGTTCATAAACTTTATTCATCTCCATTCATGAATATCGCTTAGTTGGGATTTGTTATACATGACAAATGTTTTATTGATTGTTTAAAAGAAAGTACTTGATCGATTCATCTGGCTGAAATGTGAATTGATTAGTAACTTGATTTTCTAAATTTGATAAAGGGTGTGATTGAGCCTCGACTCTCTATAAATTGCTAAATGACGACTAACAAAAATCAACTTGGCTATATTGAATCATAAGAAATATAATTACCCATATATATATAGTAAATAAACTCGTAAACTAGATTCATTGAAATCACTCTGAATTGTGAATCAACTCGTGACGAATAATGACATGACAAGAAAAATTACTCATGACATAGAGTCGAGTTCAACGAATATTAAGAACTATTTATGTAACTTCATTTTTGCATGATAGAGATATCATTATTCTTTGTTCCCTAATGTCCTCATTCTCCTCTTTGGGTGGATTTCGGATTTAGAGATAAGGGACCCTCGAGTGAGGGCTACACCAAACCCTACATTCATAAACTTGATTTGCCTCCAATATTCATGAATATCATTCATTTGGAATCCATTATAAATTTCAAATGTTTTATTGATTGTTTGAAATTAATTAAGAAAGTACTTGGCTAAATAAATGGATTTATTCGTCTAGTTTAAAATGTGAATTGATTGATTAATTAGTAACAAGATTTTTCAAATTCGGCCAAGGATGTAATTGAGTATCGGCTCTCTAAAAAATGTTAAATGACTAATGAAAATCAACTTGGCTATATTGAGTCGTCAAAAGTAGAACTACTCACTAACTACAAATCAACTTATGAACTTGATTTGTTGAAATCACCATGAATTGTGAATCAACTCGTGAAGAATCATGAATTACCTTAGGTAAATTTTAGTCGTGACATGCCATCCAATTCGACGAATATTGGGAATTAGTTATGTAATTTTATTTTTGCATGATAGCTAGAAATATAATTAGTCTTTTTTACCTAATATCTTCATTCTTCTCTTTCGGTGGTGTTTGGTTGTAGATATTAGTGACCCTCGGGTTCGGGCTGCACCGAATCTTACGTTCCTAAACTTGATTCGTCTCCATTCATGAATTTCATTCATTTGGAATTCATTATACATTACAAATGTTTTATTGACTGTTTAAAAGAAAGTACTTGACTGAACGAATGGATTTATTCGTCTAGTTTGAAATTCGAATTGATTGCTTGGTAAATTGATTTCTAGATTCGGTCAAGAATGCGATTGAGTATCGACTTTCTTCAATTTATTAATTATTTATGTAGCTTCACTTTGCATAATAGGAATGTCATTATTCTCTGTTCCTAATGCATGTCCTCTCCTCTTTGAGTGGTGTTTGGCGCTGAAAATAAGGGTCCCTCGAATATGGTCTACAACAAACCCTACGTTCATAAATTTGACTCGTCGATCTCCATTCATGAATATCATTCATTTGAAATCTATTATACGTTACAAATGTTTTAAATATAGATTGTTCAAAAGAAAGTACTTGACCGAAAAAAAAGGATTTGTTCGTCTGGTGTGAAATATAAATTAGTGATTAATTAGTAACTTGGTTTTCTAGATTTGGTCAAGAATGTCATTGCGTATCGAATCTCTACAAATGGTTAAATTGCTAGAGAAAATCAACTTAGCTATGTCGAATCATAGGAAATTAATAGAATTAAGTACTATGAATTGTGCATCAACTCATGAACTAGATTCTCTGAAATCACCCTAAATTGCGAATCAACTCGTGAACTAGATTCGTTGAAATCACCCTAAATTGCGAATCGACTCGTGAATTAGATTCGTTGAAATTGCACCCCCAATTGCGAATCAACTCACGATAAATCATAAACTATACTACCAAAAAAATGACATTTCCCTAATGTTCTCATTTGTTCGTGACATGGTGTCTAGTTCAACGAATATTAGGAACAATTTATGTTTGCATGACAGAAATACTATTATTCTTTGTTCCCTAATGTTCTCATTCTCGTCTTTGGGCAGTATTTGAATTTGGAGATAAGGGACCCACGATTTAAGGCTACACCAAATCCTACGTTCATAAACTTGATTCGTCTCCATTCAAGAATATCATTCATTTGGATTGTTATAGATTACACATGTTTTATTGCTTGTTCAAAATTTAACTGAACAAATGGATTTGATGTTCTAGTTTGAAATGTGAATTAATTGATTAGTAGCTTGCTTTTTCAAATTAGGTCAAGGATGTAAGAGTTCGACCCTACAAAATTGCTAAATAACTAAATAAAATCAAGTTGCCATCGAAAATAGAGCTACTCATGAATTGCGAATCAACTCGTCATGAACTTGATTTGTTGCTATCACCTTGAGTTGCAAATAAACTCGTGATGAATGTCCATTTTATTGGTGACATGATGTCCAGTTCGACGAATATTATAAATTATTTATGTAACTTCACTTTGCATGATAGAAATTTCATTTGACTGAACAAATGGATTTGTTCGTCTAGTTTGAAAAAATGATTAGTAACTTGATTTTCTAGATTAGGTCAAGAACAAGATTGAGTATCGATTATCTACAAATTGTTAAATGACTAAAGAAGGTTAATTTGGCTACATAGACGTTGGAAACAAAATTACGCATGAACAAAGACTGAACTAAATTTGTTAAAATCACCATGAACAGCGAATCGAGTCTGAGCTAACCTCCTAGCTTTGAAAGAGATCTTCTTCTTGCCATTACATATTTGAACTGTCACTCTCCAGCCAAAGGTATCACTCCAAACTCTTCGTCATGGGATATTTGCTTTGCAATGTAATGCATTGTATTGTTGATAATCTTGGATTCAAACCATCACCTCGATCCATCGATCTTTAGGGGATCATGGATATCCCACAAGGAAAATAGAAACAGTTTGATTCTCATAAAGACCAAAACATGCATGAATAACCCCAAAACAATGTGGCATATTGCATTGAATATGTATGTTTCGTATCTAAGAAAACACATGGACTAATTGATCATGACCATCCATTTTTAGCGATCCTAACCATCCAGATTATGAACATATTTTTATCAACAATTGCACATTCAGTGACAAAACCAAATAAAATCAGTTGAATGGATGGTTTAGATCAAGTTGATGCAATTTTTTGGTTAAGGTCCGTCAACGGTTGCTCTACCTTTGGTTAGTGTACGTGTGAAGGGTTGAAGAAACATCATCTGTGGTGGGTCCACCTTTCATGGACCGATATACACCAAAATTCATCCTAGCCTGATTGGTTATCTACAGCCACTGGATTCGAGCATTTTTCATGGGTATGTTGCTTTTAACCATTGAATCCGAGTAATTTTTGGGTTGTCAGACCGAATAGCTAGAGATCACCAATCAGGCTTTAGGTCCATAATGAGGAAAGCCAATCAGTAATGGGTTAGTGGGCCCGTGTAACACATGGTGCATTTTTATGCACCCCACAGCGCCACATGAAAATTTAGCCTCAGGCTAGATTTTTTAATCCACTCACTCAATATTGATCCCCCCCACTTCCGAAAAGCGACTGGTCTCTTGGACGACGAGGCATATGCGGCATATCCTAAAAGTCATACCTCATGGATATGTCTAATCATTGCATGAACTGAACTCCATTTTAGCTCACAAGTTTCAGTTCTATATCCTAAAGAAGAGACACACACACACAGAGAGAGAGAGAGAGTTACCAAGTTGGCAGTGGATGACAGATAGAGAGAGAGCACGCAGAGCTTCGAGCATGGACCTTCATGCAGGAAAAACCATGTGTGCTCACTCTCTTCTGTCATCTCCCTTGAAACCCAGATAAACAAAACCATTAATTACCTGCTGCATATGTGCACCAAAGAAACCTTCGATCTTCGCAACACTCCGCTCTACAACTCAAAAACTGTTACATTAGAGGGAAGGAGGGCTTGATTTGATGTGTGAAGAAAGGGTAGATCTATTGAGCTTTATATAAGATGGGAAGGGTGGTTGTATTACGTATGGAATAAATTTTGCTTTTCCTCTTATTGGTTTCTCTCCAAATAATTTATTAGCAATAAGATAAACAAGGAAAAGCTAGCTCTCTCTCTCTCTCTCTCTCTCTCTCTCTCTCTCTCTCTCTCTCAATTCTCTTACCAATGCGCCTTGTAATTCTAAATCACTATGATAACTTTTTCCAAGAATTTCGAGACATAAATTAATATTCTGATTGTGGCTTGAATTCTGGAGTCATTGGTGTGTTCGGCTAAGGTTGGTTCGAACAAACCTGTTCCCAGCATAATTGGTTGCTAGCCTATTAATGCTCTCGGGTTTGGTCGTTCAAACAAAATGTAACATCGTTAACTCACGGGAACAGTTTCGGAAACTTTCCTTGTTGAATTAGGATTCCTCTCTTGAGACGCTCAAACCCTAATACGTTTATTAAGGTCGGGCTCAAGGGACCTCCATTTCTGACCCCCTTTTTGACCCCCATCTTGGCGTACCCACGTGGAAGATGAATCAATGGCTGATTTTTGGTGGGGATGATAACCTCACCATATAGATCACCCCAACAAAAAATCAGCCCATTCTGAAATTTCTAACCCCATCAAATGTGGTTTTAAAGTTACACGGTAAAAATCGACGGTCCATAATGCTTCAGCTTCTAAACCAGTCTAGGAATATGAGAATATTTGAACTTTTGTGACGATGATCTCCTCACCATAAAGATCATCCCCACCAAAGTGTGTATTCGTGTTCGAGTTTTGGAGAGACTAATTAGTTGTAATCACCCCTCCATCATAGTAAATCTCTTGCCATGCATCATAGTAATCACTACACATAAATCGTTTGTGCCCTTTGTGTTTGCTTTATTTGCTCTGATAGTTGCTTTAATCCGATCGTCGTAACAATTAAGACTATAGCAAGTTTTTGTTAGTTATATCTGACCGTCCAGTTGGTGAATCATCTCTCTATCTAATTACATGATCAAAAGCTTGTACTTAGAGAATAAAATGATGGGTAGTGGTGATCTATCAAAAATTCCATTGATCGGACGGTTACAAGTCATCGGTTCCATGTATGATCTAGATTCTTACTTTGTACTAATTAATTTACAGATAAATTGATTAATCGGGTCTCTAAGACAGTAAGACAAGAAGGAATATAGATGGGGGTGGCCCACAATTATTAGAAAAAGAAAAAGAAAAAAGAAAACTGTGCGTTGTTCATGCATTAAGCGATCAACCAACCAGAGCTGAACACTGCCTCAGTAACTTGTGCCCATTCTCGAAGATTTACGGCGCAAAAGTAACTGAAAGTATATATGCTTTATGTTAATTAAACTACAATTATGCGAAGAATCGTTGGAAAATGTCTACTCCAATCACAAGTTCACAACAAAAGATTGGTTATGACTTATGAGACGTGATCACGCCTTTCCTTCATTCCTTTTAAGGTCTTATATGAGTTTGGAGAGGTAGGGCCGGTCAACTGAGAAATCCTGTCCCCACGTACTCCTCCTACAAGTAATGACGGTCCTTGAAGAACTGCGACGATTTCAATTAAATCAATCCATCCTAGACTTACACGTGGCATACATGCACAGGAGGAGAATACAATGATGATGACCTTGCTGTTACTGTGGCGTTTGTAGAAATCATCCCAATACTTGGTGCATGGCTTTAATAAACTGCTTCGTTGGGAATAAAACTTCTGTCACAGCGTTGTGACAGGTGCTTCTGTCACGGCGCAAAATACGAGCCATGTGGACATTCTTAGTGGACGCTGACAGTATAGATTTTGATGAGTCCCTCGGTAGACCTCTAACCAAAAAATCAGCCTCATTAGTGATTTCTAAGTGATTGGATTGAAGTTATTTTCATGAGTTGATTTTAACGGTAGGCATTTGAGCGTTATTTGGGTCCAAAGATCCAAATGTTGTGAATCACTAAGGGACTGGCTAAACATCTATACGTTCCTTGTCCACTAAAAATGTGCCACGTGGTTAGTATTTTGCGTTGTGACAGAAGTTTTACTCCTTGATTGGACCATAGAGTGATCGATGTGGAGAAAAGGTGGAATTGAAGACAAGGGATGGGCCGAGCTTTTAGGATAGGCATGGTCTGGGGCTTGGCCTGAATTTCTAAACCCAACGTGCTGGGCTTGAGAATGATGTTAAGGCTTGCTAGATAAGTGGGTCAAGCTTAGGGTTAATTTTTAAAACCAAAAGTAATTACTTTAAGCCCAACTTTAAAATAATTGTCCGTCACTTATATCTATTAATGAGCTGGGATTGGGCCTGAAACGTCAGGTCCATGAACTGGGCTTGGGTCAGGCTGCATTATAAGCTCAGTCACATGAGCTCAGCCCAGCCCCACACCCCTTAATACCTTAAATCTTCATAAGCTCAATGGTCATACAACTTCACCAAATAACCTCACAATGAGGGTTGGGAGCTCACAAGCTCAACCAAGATAAATTCTTCTAAATGATCAAAAGCTATCTCATTCTCTTTCCAATTGGGTTTTGTAGATTATCCTAAACCCCGTGGAGGCAAAAAAAACACATCTCCGCCTTCCAACACTTTTAAGATCACAAAAATGCGGCCCTTAAACTTGATCATCGTTCTTTGTTCCTTAATGCCCGGCCTCATTCTCTTCGTTGGGTGCATGGGGTTGGGATTTGGAGATGATGAGGGACACTTGGATCAGGTCAACACCAAACCCTATGTTCATAAAGTTGATTCATCTTTATTCACGAATATTGTTTAGTTAAGATCTGTTATACATTACAAATGTTTTGTTGATTGTTCAAAAGAAAGTACTTGAGCGAACAAATGAATTTGCTTGTCTAGTTTGAAATGTGAATTGATCGATTAATAACTTGATATCCAAATTCTGTAAAGGGTGTGATTGAGTAGTACATCTCGATTCTCTACAAATTGGTAAATGACTAAAGAAAATCAGTTTGGCTATATCGAATATTAATCATGTACTGTAAATCAAGTCTTAAACTAGATACTCGTTGAATTAAATCATCCCAGCCGCTTTGGGTGGTGTTTGAATTTGGAGATGATGAGGGTCCCTCAACAGTCTACAACCCTATGTTTATAAATTTGACTCCTCTCCATTCATGAATATCATTCATTTGAAATCTATTATAAATATAAATTGTTCAAAAGAAAGTACTTGACCGAAAAAAAAAAAAAATGGATTTGTCTGTCTAGTCTGAAATATAAATTGCTGATTAATTAGTAACTTGTTTTCCAGATTTGGTCAAGAATGTGATTGCATATCGAATCTCTACAAATTGTTAAATAACTAAAGAAAATCAAACTGGCCGGCTATGTCGAATCATTCGAAATAATAATAACCATTGAATTGCGAATTTGAATCAACACATGAACTAGATTCGTTGAATTCATGCTAAATTGCGAATCAAGTCACGTGACCCAGATTCATTATTGAAATCACCCCAAATTGCGAATCAACTCACGACGAATTATGACCTAACATATAATATCAATTCGTGACATGATGTCTAGTTTGACGAATATTGCAATTGGGAACTATTTATATATGTAACTTCAATTTGCATGATAGAAATATCATTATTCGTTGTTCCCTAATGTCCTCATTCTTCTCTTTGAGTGGTGTTTGTTTTAGAGATAAGGGACCCATGAGTTGGGGCTACACCAAACCCTATGTTCGTAAAACTTGATTCGTCTCCATTCATGAATTTCATTCATTTAGACTCCATTAAATTACATATGTTTTTTTGATTTTTTAAAATAAAGTACTTGACCAAACAAATGAATTTGTTTGTTTGGTCTGAAATGTGAATTGATCAGTAAGTACTTGATTTAATCTCTAGCTAGATTCAGTCAAGAATGTGATTGAGTATTGTCTCTCTACAAATATTGTTAAATGACTAAAGAAAATCAACTTAGCTATATCGAATCATTGAAAATAGAATTACCAATGAGCTATGAACCAATTCATGAACTAGATTCGTTGAAATAACTGTGAATTATGAATCATAACTCATGACGAATCATGATCAACATCAAGTAAATTTTATTCGTTAAATGACTTCCATTCTGACAAATATTATGAATTATTTATGAAACTCCACTTTGCATGCATGATAGAAATATCACTATTCTTTGTTCCCTAATGTCCCCATTCTCCTCTTTAGATGGTGTTTGGATTTAGAGATGAGTGCCCCTCGGGTACGGTCTACAAAATCTTAGCTATGTTCATAAATTTGATTCATCTTCATTCATGAATATCATTCATTTGGAATCCATTATACATTACAAATGTTTTATATATATTTGTTCAAAAGAAACTCTTGATCACTGAACAAAAGGATTTGTTCGTTTGGTCTGAAATGTTATTTGAATAATTAGTAACTTGATCAATTTTTTAGATTAGGTCAAGAATGTGATATAGGATTGAACCTCTACAAATTGCTAAGGTACTAATTAAAGAAATTCAACTTGCTATATCGAATTGTCGCAAAATAGAATTATCCATGAATTGTGAAGCAACTCATGAACTAGATTTCGTTGAATTCACCCTGAATTTCCATTAACTCATATCGAATCATGAAGTACTCCCTTAGATAAATTTTATTTGTGACACGGTGTCCAATCTAACGAATATTGGGAACTATTTATCTAAAATCACTTTGCATGAATCTTACTAGGCATTAGAGTTTCTTGGTAAAAAGAGTGAGATTCCATAGTTTTGCACCAATGAAGCTTAACATATGTATTATGAAGTGATGCCTGCAACCTATTGGTTGAATGAAGATTGAAGTGTAGAAATTCTCCCAATCAACTCTTTTGTTGATACGATCACAGATGGGGCTATTGAACGAAAGTCGACATGTCTGATCAGTCTCATCACAATCCGCAATAACCTTTTTGCATAAAGCACTATCATCTAATCCATTTTCTAGAACTAAAATCCATTTTGGCTTTAAAATCTCAGAGTCTAAGCTAACCTCTTTAGCTTTGAAAGAGATCTTCTTCTTGCCTTTACATATTTGAACTGTCACTCTAGCCAATGGTATATTTTTTTTTATAAGTATAAAATTTATTAGATGGAGACCTTTAGAGGCTGATAAAGCCTACCAAAAGCCGTAACAAATTACAAAGGAAACAAAACAACAATAGTAACATAGGAAAACCAAGCCACCCAACCTCCTTACATTCTCCCACCACTAATCAGATCAGGCCATTTGAAAATGATATCCTCGATCGAATGAGATGTCTTTCCCTTCTTCGTACAACTTAATCCAAAAGTATACAAACGCCTTGATCTCCAGTGGTATCGCTTCGAACTCTTCGTCATGGGAGAATAACTGCTTGGCAATATATGTAATGCATTGTGTTGTTGATAAATGTGGATTCGAACTCTCACTTCCTTTAGGGGATCATGCATAGGAGATCCCATAAGGAAAATATAAAAACAGTTTTTGATTCTCATAAAGACCTAAACATGCACATGAATAACCTCAAAACCATGTTGCACATTTCGGTGACTGAATGATCCTAACCATCCAAATGATGAACATAGTTCTATCAACAGTTGCACATTTTGGTGACAAAACCAAATAAAATCAATAGATAGTTTGGTTTAAATCATCAAGATTATGCAATTTTTTGGTTATGGTCTATCCAGAGTTGCTCAGTACACATGCGAAAATTATACCCTAGCTGAGGCGAATTTTTCTGTACGCGCTGGGTGTAGCATCAAAATACGCCATGTGGCAAACTATTTTCGAGCTCAGTGACCCATGAATGGTTGATCCACCTTTGATGGACCTACACACCAAAATTCAGCCTGATTGGTTATCTACAGCCACTGGATTCGAGCATTTTTCATGGGCGTACATGGCTTTTAACCTTTGAATCCGAGTAATTTTTGGGTTGTTAGACCGAATGGCTAGAGATAACCAATCAGGCTGATTTTTAATGTGTAGGTCCATCAAGGGGAAAGCCAATCAGTCATGGGTTAGTGGGGGCGAAAGAGTGACACATGGCGCATTTTATGCTCCCCATTGAGCCACAGGAAAATTTTGGCTGAGGCTAGATTATTATCTAGTCCACTCACTCGTTGATCCCCCACTTCCGAAAAGTGACTCGTCCCTTGGATGAGAGGCATATCCTAAAAGTCATACCTCATGGATATGTCTAATCATTGCATGAACTCCATTTTAGCTCTCAAGTTCGAGTTCTATATCCTAAAGAGGAGAGAGAGAGAGAGAGACCTCTCATGGATATGTATAGTCATTGCATGAAGAACTCCATTTTAGCTCACAAGTTTGAGTTCTATATCCTAAAGGAGAGAGAGAGAGAGAGAGAGAGAGAGAGAGAGAGAGAGACCTCATGGATATGTCTAATCATTGCATGAAGAACTCCGTTTTTAGCACCCAAGTTTGAGTATCTATGTCCACCAACTCATCCATCAAGATCAATCAAATGGTGGGCCACGCTCTTAGATGGATCATAACCCAAAAAATCAGACTGACTAGATGGGGCTTACTCTTTTGATCTAAAGCTAAAACTAAGACGTCTATGCAAATAAAATCTAATTAAAAATACTGAAGAAATCATGCAGGAGTATGCAGTGATTCTGAATTTTTAGCTATGATTAACAGAACCAAGTTTATCTTTTAATGGTATGTGCGTGGAGATTGCGATCGATCGACCATGATCACCGTCCACTTGAACTACGTACTGGCTCGACGCCTTGGTCCAATTTAAAGGTCAAACCATCCTATGATTAAGAACATCTTCTCAGTTTGTTTTTTATCCAAACTTCAGTGCTATGTGAGGCTACAAAACTCATAAGTAATGAAAATTCTTCCAAACACAGTCACGGAGAGAGAGAGAGAGAGAGAGAGAGAGAGAGAGAGAGAGAGAGAGAGAGAGAGAGAGACCAAGTTGGCAGTGGATGACAGATAGAGAGTAAGCACGCAGAGCTTCGAGCATGGACCTTCATGCAAGAAAAAACCATGTGTGCTCACTCTCCACTGTCACCTCCCTTAAAACCCAGCAGATAAACAAAAACCATTAATTACCTGCATATTCACAAAAGAAAACCTTCTTCACAACACTACTCTTCTCTCTCTACAACTCAAAAACTGTTGCATTAGAGGGAACTAAGGAAAGCTTGATTTGATGTGTGAAGAGAGGGTATGTCTGTCGAGCTTTATATAAGATGGGAAGGGTGATTGTTTTACGTATGGAATAAATTTTGCTTTTCCTCTTATTGGTCTCTCCTAATAATTTATTACCAATAACATAAAGAAGGAAAAGCTCTCTCTCTCTCTCTCTCCATACAACCCAACCAGTCTCATTTACTCAATTCCTCTTACCAATGTGTCTTGTAATTCTAAATTTCTATGACTAACCCCTCTTATTACAGAGAACAGCTTTAATTTCCAAGAATTTCCAGACAGAAATTAAGACTAGCTTGCAAGTTTTTATCAGTTATATATCAAGCTACTATAGTTGCATGGTTTCCATTGATCCCGACCGTTCAGTTGGTGAATTATCATCTCTCCATTGCACTACATCAGATGATCATGAAGCATGTACTACTTAGGGAATAAAACAATGGGAAATTAATGGTGATCTATCAAAAAATTTCCATTGATCAGACGGTTTACAAGTCATCATTTCCATGTAATTTTATGAGAATTTGCTCCAATTTTTATCATATGGAACATTATTTAGGATCGTATGATAAATGTGATAATATTGCGAGAGAGTATGCGCCAATTGAATAACTACAATTGTCTAGATTCTGGCTTTGTACTAATTTACGGATAAATTAATCCGCTCTCTTAAGACAAGAAGGAATATCGATGTGGCCACCGTTATTAGAAAAAGAAAAAGAAAAAGAAAATCTGTTCTTTGTTCATTAAGCAACCGATCGACCAACCCGAGTGCAACACTGCCGCAGTAACTTGTACCCATTCGAAGATTTACAGCGAAAAAGTAACTGAAAGTATATATGCTTTATGTTAATTAAACTACAATTATGCGAAGAATCGTTGGAAAATGTCCACTCCAAGCACAACAAAAGCATGATTAAGACGACGTCATTCCTTTCCTTAATTCCTTTTTTAAGGTCTTATATTATTGTTTTATTATAGATGTGATACCGATCATGTAATGCAATTAAACAAAAAGGATAATCACAGTTGCCAGCAGCGAGAAGCCAACGAAGCTCTTGCCATGCGAGAAGGGCTCAACTGCTGCCGGTTAGCGTCCGAAGATCAAGGATGCAGAAGGAATCATAGACTCCTTAACGGACCACTCGAACTCAATCAGTTGAATGGAGCACAATGGCGATTCTGAATGGACATCAAACCTAGCCTTTATTCGGGCTTTTTTCATAGAATACTCTATTGACTTTATTCCAAGGAAGAACAATAGGATGTGCTCATCTTTCGGCTTCTGGAGCACAGAAACAAATCTTTATCACTCCTAGCATGGCGATACTATGGCCCAACAACCCCTCATCTATAATTTTCTTACCAAAAAAAAAAAAACTGTAACGGGAGTCACGCAGTGTTTGACACAAAAGGCGTCAACACTAATTAAATCGAGCTATGCATGCCCCCGAAAAAATCATAGTAAGTTCACATATTATAACATAATATTCGAATTCAGAAGTTTTGAAAAATCATACCATACAGCTGAACTTCTCGAAGATTCGGTAAAATAAACATATATTTTATGGAGAAAGGAATAAAACACGAACTCTACGGGTTTATTGAAACATTTTAATACGAAAAAATTACAAAATTATTAGCTTTTTTTCTTTTCTTTTTTATCTTATTTTCCTTTTGTCGATATTATTGAACCAATTTTCAAATGAGAAACCTGAATTTTAGTCAAACTTTTCCCATATCTTATTTTTTTCGAATGTTGAATTTCAAAACATGCATGCACCCCATATTATGTAATATTCTGTTACTCGATCTTAGCTCTAGATCTAATGGTCAAGATTTTTTAACAAAGTCCAATTTTTGCCATATTTTCCATACAAAAGGTGGACAAATGATTGAACAGTCTGCATCAGGGTCCATTCATCATGACACCTCATCATTTTAATCTCTATAGGCATGATAAATGGTGGAGATTTCCCTTTTCGGTAATGGGCCTTTCTTTAGAAAAAAATTGACTTGCTTTATCAGGAGTGGGCAATGAGGATGATCGAGAGTGCTTTCTTTCTTTTGTTGTGGGGGTGGGGATATATAGGCAGGACCCCAAGCAGGGGGAGTAGGCAGGACCCTAACCAACTATATTAATAGAAACAAATTTACATCCCATGGGAAATAATCAGGTATTGGAGAATAAGATGCTCTACTTGATTACAAAAGAGAAGCTAAAAATCAGCCGCTAGGCTAGATTCTCGACAAACATGTGTTTTTTGTCTAAAAAATTAGTCAGATAGTCAATGGCTCAAAGATCGTACTTCTAGCTCTATATCTCCATGGACCATGGTCTATTTGCTGGCCGCTTGATTTAGTCTTAGCTGAATCTGGAGCAACTAAGGGTCTGTCTTGTTTGAGTGCAAACTATTACGTGCGCAAATGAATGAATGTGCGTGCACACTTTTTTTATGCGTTTGGTTCGCACATTTTGACATGCAAAATATAGAAATTCAGGTGTATCGCACATGTACTATGTGTATTGTTATACCTTCACACTTACATGTATCCAATCTGTACCCTCCAATGTATCGAAAGACAAGATGGGTCCAACACAAACCAAGACGAGTTCCGCGACTCATATGTGGGTTCAGGTGGGTGTCACAAAACTTGGGTTTGAAAGCAATAGTCACACATGACTTGAGATGCTCACCTTTATGTGTGTGGGAGCCACATATGAGTTGTGGGCCCACCTTGATGCATGTGGGACCCACCTTGCTATTTAATGTATGGAGCTCATATATTATATATAAGTACATTTTCAGTGTGCGGGTGTACTTATACACATGTACGCGCTGACACTGAATTTTTCAAAATTAAATGCATAGGTACGTAAATGGTTGCACAGGGGCAACATGAGTTTTTGTTTGCTAAACAGGGCACGCAATGATTTCCGTGCGTGCACGCAATGCTTTCCGTGCATGCAAATGTAAATGGCCGAATGCACACGTACCAAACACGCATACCAAACAATATATTGCACGCGCAAATAGATTTTCACACCACGATTGCACGTGTTCCAAACGCTCCCTAATATACAATTACTGTTGTGTTCAATAGCAGTTTGTAGACCCATCTAAATAGCTTTGAGTTCATGGAGTTTCCGTCTTGGACGCCGGCTATTACGACAAAGCTGTACCATTCGTCAACCCGGTTGGTCACTTAGCACCATTACGAGAGCTGCAATTGGAGTTCTGAGTCTCAGCCACGTCTTTTTCAAGGTGGCAAGTCCTGGCTCAAAGATTTTGAACGACACATCATTCCTGTCCAAGGGAGATGTGAGAGCAAGCAAAAATGGCTATGGGTGTTTGGTTACAGTAATATATCTATTCAAATCGAGTTATTGGGGCGCACATGTAAACCATTTTCTCAGATTTTTCAGTCCAACCAATCGAAAGAATGCCTTCGAAATAGAATGTGTGGTAATCGCAGACTGATTATCCCCCTCAAGCTGAAAAAGAAGATAGAATCCCCTGGGTTTCTGAATCAAGCACAGGAAGCCTACTGCATTTGGAAAAAGACTCCCATATGGCATCAGCCATAATAAAGGTTGTATTTTGTTGGACATGCTCAAGATAATAACTTTTATTTTTCGGGTGTGTTTGGATGTAGGGTCAGTACTCAGCCTATCAGATCAACCTCTGATAGAAGGGCTTGACATAATGTCTGGCTGAACTAGTAAAGGACATCGGTTCACCCTCAACCGGCAATTTTGCTTTTGCGCCATTTTACGTATGCCTCAGCTCCTGTAAAATGCCAATTCCACTCTACCAGGTTGAAGGTTGTAGGTTGAACCTTGCACGGGTTTTGCATCCAAACACGCCCCTGGAGAGGTCATTTACAGAATCTGACTGCAAAAACAACTCATTCCAAATCACAGCAGAGCAGTCATTGCTCACTCAGAGAACGTCGAATCAAATGAAATTTCTTCCACTCAGGGGTGTCTTTACACTCTACAAAAGCAAAATTCAGTACTCCATCATGGTTCAATATCAACAGATTCAATGCCTCGATCCCCCTTTATCCTAGGACCATCAAATATATGCAAATCTTAATTCCAGTGAAGAACACTCCGATGGAAGAAAGATGTACAGAGATTGATATCCATCCCAAAAGAAACTGAAACTAGGTAAAGAAAGAAGAATGGTTGGGATCACATTGTGTCCCTCATTAAAATTCAACACAACAAAAATGCTTGATAAAAAGAACCCACTGGTTTAGAGCAACATGGACTCCGGATTCTCAATGGAGCCTTTAAAAGGTCTTTAACCACTCCGCGCCAATTGCACCTAGACAACATGGGTGGAACAATTAGAATTCAACACATCAATGCATAACAAATTACAAATGGTTGAGAATCTGTTTTCATATCCTAAACGTTTTTAACTATCTGACTACCCACCATCAATGACACGGTGATCGCAGCTTAGCTAGCGTGACTGGCATGAAGGAAGCAAACTTATATTGATCGGGACCAGCACCGGGTACCACCCTCTTCTCAGCTGCTTAAAACCACAGTAGAACAATCAGGAAAAACAAAAGGACGGGCAATCATAAGAGACGGGCCATTAGAATACAACAGATGATGCTGCAATGAATCTTACCTGACCCAACAGTGAGAATTCCTGATTGGGGAGGATTGATGATGGCGCAAAATTGTTTGATCCCAAAGGGTCCTCCTCCCAAATTCGATACAGTAAATGTGCCTCTCCCTGCAAATGATCTCAGTTTTTATTTACCCATGACATGATATTGCTGATAAATTGATAATGGGACTCTTAAAAGCACCTACTCACCTCATAATCTTCTGGTTTCAGGCTATTTTCTTTGGCTTTTTGGGCCAAATGTTTGACCTAACTCGTTGGCGATTATAGATAACCCCTTCTTGTCCACATCCTGCATGGGAGTCTTTTGAAGGACTATGAACTGATGCTGTGACCTGTCAAGAAGAGAATATCAGATAGAGCTCAATTGGTGCTGCAACATACAATAGAGAAGCTGATCAAGACATAATAATTAATTACTTTTCTTATCTGAGAATGTGGGAGGTCAGTGTGATCTAATTACGTTGTTGCCGTTGTTGTGTCCTTAGCCTTGGAGACTGGTGCCGAGGCGCCCTTTCGATTAGAAGCAACATATTGATAAAAATAAAATAAATAAAAAGAAGTGGATAACTTATGGTAAACAAAAAGATGATTCTGTCACGGCGCAAAATAAGAGCCATGTGGCACATTCTTAGTGGATGCTGACCGTATAGATGTTTGACCAGTCCCTCAGTGGACCTCTAAACAAAAAATCAACCTGATTAGTGATTTCTAAGCGATTCGATTGAAGTTATTTTCATGAGTAGATTTTAACGGTAGGAATTTGAGCATTATTGAGCGTTACTAGTGTTATTTAAAAGGAATTTTTTTATAAACAAAGAAATTCATAAAAAAAATAAAAAACAAAAACTTTCATTATAACTATATAAAAATTTAAAGCAAAATATAATTGGACCGATTGCATATAAAAAATACCTACAAATTTAACACTATGCTCTAAATATATTTAGTAAAAAAATCTCCAAAAAATATCTAGAATAATTGTGTTACCACGTCCTTTAAAACGGTAATATAATTACGTAAGACTAAAATGTGTTATTGGCGACTTCATAAATAAGATATTTAAGATAAAAAAAAAACTACAATAATATACAATAAACGAGTCATCTTTATTAGTTTACAATTTTATATTATAATTCTTAACTAATACGGCCATATATATCAAATTGATCTTAAAATAAAAAGACTATTTTTTTATCCACATTCATACGTCCATTCGTTCTTAAGAGTGTTCTTCGTAGCCGAGAGCAAAAATTATCTAAATTTCTTTTTCTTTAGCTTGATGCGCGACTTCTCAAAGCTCCAGGTCTTCAAAAAATATATTCACCTACACTTCTGAAGTTTTGATAAGTGATCATGCTACAAAGGATCAACCGATCACATTATTCTACCAAGCTCTATCAGTCCAAGCGGGTGCTAAAGAACTCAGCAATTGCTGTTAAGAATAACAGATTTGCGTCGATTCATCAGGCTATTTTCAATCTGTTATATACATATAGAATTAGATATTTATTTATTTTAGGTGGATAAAAAAAATTGATCTAAATAGGCTCCGATTAATCTCTGAAAAAAAATATAGATAAAAAAATAAAAAGAAAATAGAAATTCAAATGAGAAGTGGAGGAGACATGCCTGCAATTTTTGTGGAGAGTTGTGAAAAGATCATTGATGTTTTCTCTGTCCATGTACAATTTTTGTCTAATTAAACAGAAAAACAAAAAAAATAATGAAAAAAGAATCTAAAAAAGAGAAAAAATATACAATGAAGCAAAAAAAAAAAAAATACATGGCCAATAAGTTGATTAGCCTGCATCAATGTAGATAAATTATTTGCTCCTGCGTCTTTTGCTAGGAGACGTTTCAACCATTGGACAATAGAGGGAGAGATTTTATAAGAAAAGTAGAGACAGTTTAGGAAGTTTTAGGTAAAAAAATATAGATCGACATTTTAGGAAAGCGTAAAGACGTTTTAAAGAGACTTTTAAGAAGTTTTAAGAAAACAAAGAGACATTTTAAGAATGAAAGACATTTTAAGAAACCAAATAGACGTTTTAAGAAAGCATAGAGATGTTTTAATGAGAGTTTTAGAAGTTTTAAGAAAACAAATAGACATTTTAAGAATGAAAGACGTTTTAAGAAACTAAATAGAGGTTTTAGGAAAGCATAGAGACATTTTAAGGATAATTTTATAAAGTTTTAAGAAAACAAAGAGACATTTTAAGAATGAAAGACGTTTTAAGAAACCAAATAGACGTTTTAAGAGAGAAGATAGACATTTTGGATAGTATGTAATGGTTTTGGAATAATATACACTTAATGTAACCAATTCAATTTTGATATAGTCATTAATTGTATTAATGCAGGAAGGAAGAATAGATGATAGAAAATTCGGTGTCGATGACACGGCACTCTGCATGAAGAGAGTGTCACGTCAACTTGATGTGGAGGAGAGAGAGGGACGCTACCCATTTCTCTGCTATAGTATAGATATATAGATATGGGTGCAAAGATCCAAAGGTTGTAAATCACTAAGGGATTGGCTAAACATCCATACGGTCCTTGTCCACTAGCCACGTGGTTCGTATTTTGCGTTGTGATAGAAGTTTTACTCCTTGATTGGACCATAGAGTGATCGATGTGGAGAAAAGGCGAAATTGAAGACTAGGGATGGACCGAGCTTTTAGGATAGGCCCAAATGGTCTGGGGCTTGGCCTGAATTTCTAAACCAAACGTGCTGGGCTTGAGAATGATGTTAAGACTTGCTAGATAAGTGGGTCAAGCTTAGGGTAATTTTTAACAACAAAAGTAATTACTTTTAAGCCCAACTTAAATATAATTGTCCCGACACTTATATCTATTAATGAGCTGGGATTGGGCCTGAAACGTCAGGTCCATGAACTGGGCTTGGGTCAGGCTGCATTATAAGCTCAGTCACATGAGCTCAGCCCAGCCCCACACCCCTTAATACCTTAAATCTTCATAAGCTCAATGGTCATACGACTTCACCAAATAACCTCACAATGAGGGTTGGGAGCTCACAAGCTCAACCAAGATAAATTCTTCTAAATGATCAAAAGCTATCTCATTCTCTTTCCAATTGGGTTTTGTAGATTATCCTAAACCCCATGGAGCCCAAAAAAAAACATCTCCGCCTTCCAACACTTTTAAGATCACAAAAATGCGGCCCTTAAACTTGATCATTGTTCTTTGTTCCTTAATGCCCAGCCTCATTCTCTTCTTTGGGTGCATGGGGTTGGGATTTGGAGATGATGAGGGACACTTGGATCAGGTCAACACCAAACCCTATGTTCATAAACTTGATTTCTCTTTATTCACGACTATTGTTTAGTTAAGATCTGTTATACATTACAAATGTTTTGTTGATTGTTCAAAAGAAAGTACTTGAGCGAACAAATGAATTTGCTTGTCTAGTTTGAAATGTGAATTGATCGATTAATAACTTGATATCCAAATTCTGTAAAGGGTGTGATTGAGTAGTCTCGATTCTCTACAAATTGGTAAATGACTAAAGAAAATCAGTTTGTCTATATTGAATATTAATCATGTACTGTAAATCGAGTCTTAAACTAGATACTCATTGAATTAAATCACCCCAGCAGTACATGATGATGAGGGTCCCTCGACAGTCTACAACCCTATGTTTATAAATTTGACTCTTCTCCATTCATGAATATCATTCTTTTGAAATCTATTATACGTTACAAATATTTAAATATAAATTGTTCAAAAGGATTTGTTCGTCTGGTCTGAAATATAAATTATTGATTAATTAGTAACTTGATTTTCCAGATTTGGTCAAGAATGTGATTGCGTATCGAATCTCTACAATTTGTTAAATGACTAAAGAAAATCAACTTGGCTATGTTGAATCATTCGAAATACTAATAACCATTGAACTACGAATCAACTCACGAACTAGATTCGTTGAAATCATCCTAAATTGCAAATGAAGTCACATCATGAACTATGTTCATTATTGAAATCACCCCAAATTGTGAATCAACTCACGATGAATCATGACCTAACATATAATATTTATTCGTGACATGATGTCTAGTTTGACGAATATTGCAATTGGGAACTATTTATATATGTAACTTCAATTTGCATGATAGAAATATCATTATTCGTTGTTCCCTAATATCCTCATTCTTCTCTTTGAGTGGTGTTTGTTTTAGTGATAAGGGACCCACAAGTTAGGGCTACACCAAACCCTACGTTCATAAAACTTGATTCGTCTCCATTCATGAATATCATTCATTTAGACTCTATTATAAATTACATATGTTTAATTAATTTTTTAAAATAAAGTACTTGACTAGACAAATGAATTAATTTGTTCGTTTGGTCTGAAATTGAATTGATCAGTAAGTACTTGATTTTCTAGATTCAGTCAAGAATGTGATTGAGTATCGACTCTCTACAAATAGTTAAATGATTAAAGAAAATCATGAACTTAGCTACATCGAATCATTGAAAATAGAATTACCAATGAACTATAAACCAATTCATGAACTAGATTCGTTGAAATAATACCGTGAATTATGAATCATAACTCATGACGAATCATGATCTACCTCAAGTAAATTTTATTCGTTAAATGACTTCCATTCTGACGAATATTATGAATTATTTATGTAACTCCACTTTGCGTGCATGATAGAAATATCGTTATTCTTTGTTCGCTAATGTCCCCATTCTCCTCTTTAGGTGGTGTTTGGATTTAGAGATGAAGGTCCCTCGGGTACGGTCTACAACAAACCTTAGCTATGTTCATAAAATTTGATTCATCTTCATTCATGAATATCATTCATTTGGAATCCATTAGACACTATAAATGTTTTATATATAGATTAATGTTCAAAAGAAACTCTTGATCACCAAACAAAAGGATTTGTTCTTTTCGTCTGAAATGTTATTTGAATAATTAATTAATTAAGAACTTGATTTTTTAGATTAGGTCAAGAATGGGATCATCGAGGATTAAACCTCTACAAACTGCTAAATTACTAATTAAAGAAATTCAACTTGCTATAACGAATTGTCACAAAATAGAATTATCCATGAATTGTGAATCGACTTATGAACTAGATTCGTTGAAGTCACCCTGAATTACCATTAACTCATACCGAATCATGAAGTACTCCCTTGGATAAATTTATTTGTGACAGTTTCCAATCTGACGAATATTGGGAACTATTTATCTAAAATCACTTTGCATGAATATTGGGAACTATTTATCTAATCCATTTTCTAGAACTAAAATCAATTTTTGGCTTTAAACTCTCAGAGTCTGAGCAAACATTTTTAGCTTTGAAAGAGATCTTCTTCTTCTTGCCTTTACATATTTGAACTGTCACTCTAGCTGATGGTATATTTTTTTTTTAAGTATAAAATTTATTAATGGAGACCTTTAGAGGCTGATAATTAAAGCCTACCAAAAGCAGTAATAAATTAAAGGAAACAAAACAACAACAGGAAAACAGGAAAACCAAGCCACCTTGCAGCCTCCTTACATATATTATCTCACCACTAACCCGTTTCCCTACTGATCAGATCAGCCCATTTGAAAATGATATCCTCGAATGAAATGCATTTCCCTTCTTCGTACAGCTTAATCCAAAAGTATACCAACGCCTTGATCTCCAGTGGTATCGCTTCGAACTCTTCATCTTGGGAGGATAACTGCTTGGCAATATATATATGTAATGCATTGTGTTGTTGATAAATGTGGATTCGAACCCTCACTTCCTTTAGGGGATCATGCATAGGAGATCCCAGAAGGAAAATAGAAAAACAGTTTTCGAGCTCAGTGACCCGTGAATGGTTGATCCACCTTTGATGGACCTACACACCAAAATTCAGCCTGATTGGTTATCTACAGCCACTGGATTCGAGCACTTTTCATGGGCGTACATGGCTTTTAACCATTGAATCCGAGTAATTTTTGGGTTGTTAGACCGAATGGCTAGAGATAACCAATCAGACTGATTTTTAATGTGTAGGTCCATCAAGGGGAAAGCCAATCAGTCATGGGTTAGTGGGGGCGAAAGAGTGACACATGGCGCATTATTTTATGCTCTCCATTGAGCCACAGGAAAATTTTGACTCGGGCAAGATTATTATCTAGTCCACTCACTCATCGATCCCCCACTTCCGAAAAGCGACTCGTCCCTTGGATGAGAGGCATATCCTAAAAGTCATACCTCATGGATATGTCTAATCATTGCATGAACTCCATTTTAGCTCACAAGTTCGAGTTCTATATCCTAAAGGGGAGAGAGAGAGAGAGAGAGAGAGACCTCATGGATATGTCTAATCATTGCATGAAGAACTCCGTTTTTAGCACCCAAGCTTCAATATCTATGTCCACCAACTCATCCATCAAGATCAATCAAATGGTGGGCAACTCTTAGATGGATCATAACCTAAAAAATCAGACTGACTAGATGGGGCTTACTCTTTTGATCTAAAGCTAAAACTAAGACGTCTATGCAAATAAAATCTAATTAAAAATACTGAAGAAATCATGCAGGAGTATGCAGTGATTCTGAATTTTTAGCTATGATTAACAGAACCAAGTTTATCTTTTAATGGTATGTGCGTGGTGATTGCGATCGATCGACCATGATCACCGTCCAGTACTTGAACTACTGGCTCGACGCCTTGGTCCAATTGGAAGGTCAAACCATCCTATGATTAAGAACATCTTCTCAGTTTGTTTTTGCTCCAAACTTCAGTGCTATGTGAGGCTACAAAACTCAAAAGTAATGAAAAATTCTTCCAAACACAGTCACACACACACACACACAGAGTTACTAAGTTGGCAGTGGATGACAGATAGAGAGTAAGCACGCAGAGCTTCGAGCATGGACCTTCATGCAAGAAAAAACCATGTGTGCTCACTCTCCACTGTCACCTCCCTTAAAACCCCGCAAATAAACAAAAACCATTAATTACCTGCATATTCACAAAAGAAAACCTTCTTCACAACACTATTCTTCTCTCTCTACAACTCAAAAACTGTTGCATTAGAGGGAACTAAGGAAAGCTTGATTTGATGTGTGAAGAAAGGGTATGTCTATTGGGCTTTATATAAGATGGGAAGGGTGATTGCATTACGTATGGAATAAATGTTGCTTTTCCTCTTATTGGTTTCTCTCCTAATAATTTATTACAAATAACATAAAGAAGGAAAAAAGCTCTCTCTCTCTCTCTCTCTCTCTCTCTCTCTCTCTCTCTCTCTCTCTCCATACAACCCAACCAGTCTCATTTACTCAATTCCTCTTACTTGTAATTCTAAATTTCTATGACTAACCCCTCTTATTACAGAACAGCTTTAATTTCCAAGAATTTCAAGCTCCTATAGTTGCATGGTTTCCATCGATCCCGACCATTCAGTTGGTGAATTATCATCTCTCCATTGCACTACATCAGATGATCAAAAGCATGTACTAATTAGGGAATAAAACAATGGGAAATTAATGGTGACCTATCAAAAAATTTCCATTGATCAGACGGTTACAAGTCATCGATCGGGAGGTTCCATGTAATTTTATGAGAATTTGCTCCAATTTTTATCATATGGAACATTATTTAGGATCATATGATAAATGTCATAATATTGCGATAGTATGCACCAATTGAATAACTACAATTGTCTAGATTCTCGCTTTGTACTAATTTACGGATAAATTAATCCGCTCTCTTAAGACAAGAAGGAATATCGATGTGGCCACCGTTATTAGAAAAAGAAAAAGAAAAAGAAAATCTGTTCTTTGTTCATTAAGCGATCGATCGACCAACCCGAGCTCAACACTGCCGCAGTAACTTGTACCCATTCGAAGATTTACAGCGAAAAAGTAACTGAAAGTATATATGCTTTATGTTAATTAAACTACAATTATGCGAAGAATCGTTGGAAAATGTCCACTCCAAGCACAACAAAAGCATGATTAAGACGACGTCATTCCTTTCCTTAATTCCTTTTCTTAAGGTCTTATATTATTGTTTTTATTAGATGTGATACTGATCATGTAATGCAATTAAACAAAAAGGATAATCGCAGTTGCCAGCAGCGAAGAAGCCGACGAAGCTCTTGCCATGCGAGAAGGGCTCAACCGCGGCCGGTTAGCGTCCGAGAAGGATGCAAAATGAATCGTAGACTCCTTAACGGACCACTCGAACTCGATCAGTTGAATGGAGCACAATGGCGATTCGGAATGGACATCAAACCTAGCCTTTATTCGGGCTTTTTTCGTAGAATACTCTATTGACTTTATTCCAAGGAAGAACAATAGGATGTGCTTATCTTTTGGCTTCTGGGGCACTGAAACAAATCTTCATCAGTACTCCTAGTATATGGTGATATTATGGCCCAACAACCCCTCATTTATAATTTTCTTACCAAAAAAAAAACTGTACCGTCACGCAGCATTTGACACAAAAGGCGTCGCGACACTAATTAAATTGAGCTATATATGCATACCCGAAAAAATCATAGTAAATCAACATATTATACACATAATATTCGAATTCAGTAGTTTTGAAAAATCATACCATACGGCTGAACTACTCGAAGATTCGGTAAAATAAGCATATATTTTATGGAGAAACGAATAAAACACGAACTCGTGATCTACCGGTTTATTGAAACATTTTAATACAAAAAATTACAAAATTATTAGCTTTTTTTCTTTTTTTTATCTTATTTTCCTTTTTGTCAATATTATTGAACAAATTTTCAAATGAGAAACCTGAATTTTAGTCAGACTTTTCCCATATCTTACTTTTTCGAATGTCAAATTTCAAAACATGCATATATGCATCCCATATTATGTAATATTCTGTTACTCGATCTTAGCTCTAGATCTAATGGTCAAGATTTTTTAACTAAGTCCAATTTTTGCCATATTTCCAGACTAAAGGTGGACAAATAAGTCCAATTTTTGCCATATTTCCAGACTAAAGGTGGACAAATGATTGAACAGTCTGCATCAGGGTCCATTCATCATATGACACCTCATCATTTTAATCTCTATAAGCATGATAAATGGTGGGGTCAAAGATTTCCCTTTTCAGTAATGGGCCTTTCTTTAGAAAAAATTGACTTGCTTTATCAGGAGTGGGCAATGAGGATGAGAGTGCTCTCTTTCTTTTTTGTTGTGGGAGGTGGGGATAGGCAGGACCCCAACCAGGGGGGAGTAGGCAGGGACCCTAACCAGCTATATTAATAGAAACAAATTTACATTACAAAGGTCCTCAAAAGGAAATAATCAGGTTGGAGAATAAGATGCTCTACTTGATTACAAAAGAGAAGCTAAAAATCAGCCGCTGGGCTAGATTCCCTACAAACATGTTTTTTCGTCAAAAAATTCTAAAAAATTAATCAGATAGTCAATGGCTCAAAGAGTACTTCTAGTTCGATATCTCCATGGACCATGGTCTATTTGCTGGCCGCTTGATGTAGTCTTAGCTGAGTCTGAAGCAACTAAGGGTCTGCTTTGCTTGCGTGCAAACTATTACGTGCGCAAATGAATGAATGTGCTTGCACACTTTTTTTATGCGATTGGTTCACACATTTTGACATGCAAAATATAGAAATTCAGGTCACACATTTTGACATTCAAAATATAGAAATTCAGGTGTATCGCACATGTATGTGTATTGTCATACCCTCAGTGCCTCACACATAAACGTACCATATTTGTAGCCTCCAACATATCGAAACACACGACGGATTCCACACGCATTAAGATGGTCCCCATGACTCATATGTGGGTTCAGCTGGGTGTCACAAAACTTGGGTTTGAAAGCAGTAGTAAACCATTTTCTCAGAGATTTTTCTGTTGGATCGGCAGACCGATTATCCCCCTCAAGCTGAAAAAGAAGATGGAACACAGTGCAATTAAACACTTTTGAGAGTTATCCCCGCAACCAAACAAACATCCCCTGGGTTTCTGAATCAAGCACAGGAAGCCTACTGCATTTGGAAAAAGACTCCCATATTCCATCAGCCGTAATAAAGGTTGTATTTTGTTGGACATGCTCAAGATAATAACTTTCATTTTTCGGGTGTGTTTGGATGTAGGGTCAGTACTCAGCCTATCAGATCAACCTCTGATAGAAGGGCTTGACATAATGTCTGGCTGAACTAGTAAAGGACATCGATTCACCCTCAACCTGCAATTTTGCTTTTGAGCCGTTTTACTTATCATCAGCCTGTAAAATGCCAATTCCACTCTTACCAGGTTGAGGTGCACGGGTTCTGCATCCAAACACGCCCCTGGAGAGTAACCATTTACAGAATCTGACTGCAAAAACAACTCATTCCAAATCACAGCAGAGCAATCATTGCTCACTCAGAGAACAGGGGATTACATGAAATTTCTTCCACTCAGGGGTGTCTTTACACTCTACAAAAGCAAAATTCAGTCCATCATGGTGCCTCGATCCCCCTTTATCCTAGGACCATCAAATATGCAAATCTTAATTCCAATGAAGTACACTCCGATGGAAGAAAGATGTACAGAGATTGATATCCATCCCAAAAGAAACTGAAACTAGGTAAAGAAAGAAGAATGATTGGGATCACATTGTGTCCCTTGTTAAAATTCAACACAACAAAAATGCTTGATAAAAAGAACCCACTGGTTTAGAGCAACATGGACTCCGGATTCTCAATGTAGCCTTTAAAAGCCTTTAACCACTCCGCGCCAATTGCACCTAGACAACATGGGTGGAACAATTAGAATTCAACACATCAATGCATAACAAATTACGAATGGTTGAGAATCTGTTTTCATATCCTAAACATTTTTAACTATCTGATTACCCACCATCAATGACACGGTGATCGCAGCTTAGCGTGACTGACATGAAGGAAGCAAACTTATATTGATCGGGACCAGCACCGGGTACCACCCTCTTCTCAGCTGCTTAAAACCACAGTAGAACAATCAGGAAAAACAAAAGGACGGGCTAACATAAGAGACAAGCCATTAGAATACAACAGATGATGCTGCAATGAATCTTACCTGACCCAACAGCGAGAATTCCTGATTGGGGAGGATTGATGATGGCGCAAAATTGTTTAATCCCAAAGGGTCCTCCCAAATTCGATACAGTAAATGTGCCTCCCTGCAAATGATCACAGTTTTTATTTACCCATAACATGATATTGCTGATAAATTGATAATGGGACTCTTAGAAGCACCTACTCACCTCATAATCTTCTGGTTTCAGGCTATTTTCTTTGGCTTTTTGGGCCAAATGTTTGACCTCGTTGGCAATTATAGATAACCCCTTCTTGTCCACATCCTGCACACACACAATAGGAATTCTAATAATGTAATATAACTTACTAATGGAACTAAAAGACACATGGGAGTCTTTTGAAGGACTATGAACTGATGCTGTCACCCACCCTAATGACGGGGACAAACAGTCCATTGTCTGTCTGCACAGCAACATTGATATTCACGTTGTTATACCTGGATCAGTAGCCGCAACAAACTGTTATAATTAATGTCGTAAAGCACTGAAGTATAATACATATTGTTTAATACTCACTGGCGGATGTAATCGTTTGTCCAAGAACTGTTACACTGAGGAACTTTGCGAAGAGCCAAAGCAGCAGCCTGCAATTGTAATTCAACCAAAGTTAACTCTTGCTTTGGAAAATCTAAAGGGAAAAAATGTGCAACAATCCGACACCATATGATTGAACCAATAACATATATAACTCAAACATCTGGCATGTCATAGTAATCATTCAATGTTGTCCTGTAAAGAAGGCAGTTTAAAGAAAAGGAGTAGCTTCATTAATATTTCTGTGTTCGCCTTTATGGCTTAAGTTTTGTGATGCATTGTAACTTTATGTTCTTGAAACTGATATGAAGATGGCATACCTTTATTACAAGGTCATTGACAGATATCCGCTTTCCACCTGAAGCTTCTTGTAAGGAATTAAGTTGGTTCCGCAATCTGTCACAGACGAATGAGTCTTTAATACTAATAGCCATCAATTACAGTGCATAAAAAATAAAAATAGAAAAGAATAAACATATAGCTTATCATTAACAGATGGAGCAAACTCATACTCACTCCATAAGTTCATCAACGCAGGAGTCTACTGTTAAATAATAATGAGGAATAGTTTGTTTTGAGAGCAGTAAGCGTGAAGCTGTGACTTGTCAAGAAGAGATATCAGATAGAGCTCAATTGGTGCTGCCACATACAATAGAGAAGCTCCAGACATAATAATTACTTACTTTTCTTATCTGAGAATGTGGGAGGTCAGTGTAATCTAACGTTGTTGCCGTTGTTGTGTCCTTAGCCTTGGAGACTGGTGCCGAGGCGCCCTTCTGACTAGAAGCTACATATTGGAAAAAATAAAATGAACAAAAGGAAGTGGATAACTTAAATTGGAAATCAATCATGATGCAGTTATAGTAACCAATCATTTAAAATCTCTTGAAAACTAGCGATGTTGATGAAGGAAATGATACTTCAAAAATAAAATAAAATAAATACTAAACAACACATAGTTAATGTCAACATATAGCAGCATATCCCCTTGAAAACAAAGGAAATGACTTGGGCAGCATGTAAGCAAACGTAAACCAAATGGCAAAATGAACCAAAAATAGCCTTGGGGTGATCTGCTAAAGAGGCCTATGGGAAAATATACCCAAGTAATCTTCTATATCAGCCTTCACAATGCTTCCATTGGGTCCAGTTCTTTGATGCTTGAAAGAGGTACCTACACTCATGATTATAAGCTTGATCCCAACCAACATAAAATATGCCTGTTGAAAGAGGTCAACAAGAAAGCAAATAAAAATGAACAATGAATAATAGCACCAAGTAACAGGTCTGACTCTCATTTAACACAATGAATTAGGAGATTTTAAATGAATAAAGTAAACCTTCCTCAAGTGAGGGCAAGGCAGAGATCACTGTTCAAAGACTCAAATGAATAAAAAAGACAGTTAAATATCAAAAAGAACAATAGACTATCAAAAGAATTTTAGTAGAAAAAACAAAATAAAAATTGAGGAAATTACACCCTTATGGTAAGTTCAATGATCAAGAAAACAAAAAGGGCAGTGTCACGAGAAATATTATAATTTCAGTAACAGGGAGGTAAATTGATGTGTGATCGGAAACTTACTCAACTGAAAACAAAGAATCAGACTGCAGCATAGTAAATAATAATTCTTGATGCTAGTAAGAAGGAACCGCAGTTTCCACCATTACTGGTCCGGATATTAGATAAAATGAATACCTCACCAAAGGAACCTGTTGATTGTACTTGGAATGCTTCCAAAGGAACCTCCATCTCTCTTTCCAGGCAAATAGCCATGTCTACGAATCCTTAAAAGATCTGAAAGATAACCAAAGCTACTTAAACACTAGAATCAAAACAAACACTCTTAGTTCTGCATATTGATTAAGCCCCAATGAGTCAATGGATTCAAAATTTGATACCAACATAAGTGAACACTTTATAATCCTTTAGCATGCTCAAATCTTATATCTGTAGAGGAAATTAGACCTGAAAACATATAGATCAATTACTCACCATCTCCTTTATCGATGGAAGGGCAAGCCTCTCTAGAAAACCAACGGACCAGGATGGCCGGCTCATTTCGTAGTATGTCAGGAGCATTCCTTAACTGTAAAACATAAATAATCAACATAAATCAAATCACAAAATATCATTATGAAGTGGATCAATCTCAAAGAATCCTTATCAAAAAAAAAAAATCTCAGAGAATCCAAGACATGGTTAAAAAGATGTGAAGCATTATGGAAGATGCCGAAATCAATAGCATGTAGACTAAATTCTTATGTAAACTTTGAAAGGAAATCTGGGAAAAGCAATTTGAGCAAATCCTCTGAATGGGCAGAATAAATAAGCATCAGTCAACCATGATGTTCATCCTTGCTTGAACAGGAAGCAGACCATATTTTCATCAACTTGAAAACAGAAATTTGCAAATTGCTCAAGTAAATTAGTGAGGCAGGCATTCATTGAATATAACTCCATAGAGACCATTTAGAACATAATAAATCCCACCATCCTATATGTTTCAATGACTCAAAAAAGCCTTAAAGCTATGTGAACACCAATAAGTCCAACTAACTTGAAAGCTAATCAAAGCTTTAAATTTTACAATAATCAACAAGAATTATATCCAAATAACAGATTCTAAAACCACATAGCTGGGTTACACAAGCACCAGTACAGGTGTTCGTTACAGCATAGTTGTAGTTCGACATGCCAAACTCCAAAAACAAGAGTATCCAGGTAGTGGTTACTTATCTATCCCCAATCCATTTATCTAGGAAATCTTTAATAATGTTTGTGAAGTTGAGTACAAGCAGTTTACATACGAGTAGTTTACAGAATGTAGATAGTGCAAATTGTTTAAGTCCACATATATGCCACGTGGTCCACACCATATGATAGCACACGGTGACGGATTAGCGCATTCGAGGGTACCTTGCACAATTTGTCTATTAGACGGTAGCACATGCTAGACAGTGCCTCATATAGTTTATCTATCAAATGACACCGTATGTCAGACGATGCCTTGTACAATTTATCAATCAGACAATATTGCACGTCAGATGATTCGTGCAACTCATCTATCAGATGGCACTGCACGTCATACAGCACCATATACAAGATCTTATCAACGCACGTCAGACGACCCCACGTATAATTGATTGGATTGCATGATAGACGGTTGCATGTCAAACGACACCACATACAATTTATTGAACCACATGACAGATGGTCGCACGTCAGACAACGCCATGTACAATTGATTGGACCATATGACAGACGGCCGCACGTCGAATGGCCCCGTGTGGAGTTCATCTACTAGATGGCACCGCACAATATACGGTGTCGCATAACTACTATCTCGTTCAAGGGTCATGTACCCGCTAATAAGAATTTCATTTTTTTATCACGCTAACTAGTGCCGCGCACTAGCATGGGGGTCAAAGATAAATCGTAGGATTAGTGGGGCAAGGGTATGAGAGGTCGATCAGAGGCAATCTTGTTTGCAAAACTACAAAAATACATGGGAACGGGTACTCGCTTGATCGACCGTCATCTAGGCAGCACGAAAGCACCATACCATGTCACGTGTTCGATTATAGGGTCGTAATCAACTACGACAGCTCACCTCTGATCCACGTAGCACAATACGTACGCACGATGAGAATTGCCAAATTTATTATAATCATGCCCTCTTAACCTTCAACCCTCCACTGTAAATAGATGAGGGGGTGAGGGAAAGGAAGAGAATGTCATAGCCAATGTGTTACCCTAATCTTCCACCATGTTCCTTTCCTCTTAGTCTCTCATCTTCATCTTCCCTCGTCGTGGTCTCTACAATCGTTCAGTCCGCAGAACTTTGGACTTGGATGCCATGGATTCCTTTTTAACATTGCTTCTAGCTATGTTGCTTTGCATTCTGAAGTGATTACCATCAATAAAGACAATTGATTACCTTATTCGTGTTCAAAATCTCATTTATCTGTTTATACAGAAGAGGGCATAAGAGATGCTCCCAACAAGCATTGAGGACCATGCTCCTACTCCATACCTTATTCATGAGCCGCCTAGTCACCAGTCAAACCCTTCAATTTGGGACCCACCTCTAAAATGAGGCATAGCCTACAAATTGGACCACTCAAAGAATCTCCAAAACAAATCTTGAGGCTCGAGCTAAAACATGAACGACTCGAAGAAAAAATAAAATTATGTGTCAATGAAACATCAAGCACTTAGATGTTCACAGATGGTCTACTTTTTTCCTGTACCCGTCCAAAAATGATCTAATGATTGGATGGTCCAGATTGATGAGTACAAACCACATCAGTGTACAACTGTAATCAGCACCATCGCTCAATGATCCCAGGCCTCATCATCATCTAAGCTTCCACATCAAAATATATGTAATTTCTTGGAAAATCAATATTCAAACGTCTTTAATAATCATTTGGCCTTGAAAAGTTGTCCAGAAGGGTTGTCAATGAAAAAAAAATGGGTTTTCTGGGCATTTGGGGTGCATGTCAGCAAAAAATGATGACTGGATTTGGGGGCTACGCAAGCTTCGGCACTATGTCTGTAGGTTGCTGGAGTGATATATCTGAGTAGATACATGCAGCCAGGAAAAGTTCTTGATCTCCAAAGCAGGTCGTGACAACACGGATAATTGACCGATCTAACATTCCGGCGTCAACGAGTTAAACAAATAGTGACATCTAACATGCCGTCGAAGGCTGCAGGCAAGCCAAGGATTTTGAGATAGATGCTTGAAGATGAACGTTGTTTAAAAAAAATGGAAAATAAGTTGGGACTGAGTCGACTGTTCTGTTTTGACCGAGTCGACTCAATCCAATTAGTTCAGAAAGTGAAAATTGTCTGCAAACTTACCGCTCCCCACCAAACAGCAGGACATATTTCATGTTGAAAAATTATATTCATAAAACTTGTCTATAGAAATGAAAAGCAAGAAAACTATTTAAATAACCAAAATAAAATTAATTGTGTATCATCGATTTGTAGGAAAAAATGTAATTTTATGAAGTAAATTACAATTGAATTTTCAACTATCCATCTTCACACGGACAACTGTAACTTTAGAATAGTCACAATAAACTTCCATCAACATGCCAAGGTCAAACATTTGGGCCGTCAAGATCTTGACTTAATGGCATTATGGGATTGTTCGTTTTTAGGAATTTGACGATGTTACCAAGAAACCATATAATCCTGAGCACTAAAATCGTTGAGTTGTGATTTTTGGCGGTCGTGTACCAAGTCCAAAAAATTTATACCTGGGAAGTTATTACGAAAGTTTCCGCACACTCTACGTCCCATTACCCCCAAGAATGTTTGACACCCTCTAAGTGGACCTACACATTGGAAATCAGCTTGAGTAGAGACTTCATGAAACCTGATGAAGGTTGTTTAAATTCAACGGTTAGAGATTACTGATTAAGTTTTTAATGGGACCCACAACAATGGGCCACATTTCAACATTTCATTTTGCGGAATGCCACGTTTACCTGCCTAAAAAAGCTGTGAGGTTGAGCCATGGACCATCAGATTCAAGAGATTCAGTGAATATGGATGTTTGGCCCATCCCTAGGTGGACCTACAGACCAAAAATCAGTTTGATTGATGATTTCTAACCATTGGATCTAAGTACCCCAAATAATGTTTGATCGCTTGGCTAAAAACCAACCTTGGAAAGGGCTCAAATCCAATGGCTAGAAATTGGGAGTGTGCCACATGGTTCATACAGCCATCAATCAATACATGAGAGGTGGGCGCAAAGCACTTGTTTGCAAATAAAAGTCTATCTAATCACCGCAGGTCTCTTCTACCTCCCAATGGGTTTATGGATGGCCATGGCCATCATTTGCGTGAAGCACTTGGTTCAAGCACTTGAACACGTGGACCCACCCCACTTCAGCACGTGATCTAGGTTGCTGCGATCACACCGTATATCTTTGATGGTGGATGTCGTGAGCAAGCGATTGCCTCATCTATCATTACCTTTGAAGCATCACACCATCTCTCTCCAAAAAAAAATTTATTCAAGTGTTTGATCATCGATCATCACTATAGCAATCATTGACCGTATTGATGTTGATCATCCCTAGATGAACTACAGACAAAAGATCACCCTGATAATTTATTTCTAACCGTCCATTGTATCTTTTTATGGGTTAATTTTTAACTGTGGGATTCGAGCATTATTTTAGGTACTCAGATCCGAAGGTTAGAAATAACCGATCAGGATGCTTTTTGGTATGTAGGTCCAATTAGGGATTGGCCAAACCTCCATATGGTCAGTGGTCTGTAAGAGAGTGCCATGTGGCTCATACTGTGATTCGTTGGTCGGTCATTAGAGAGACTTGTGTTGGTTGATGAAAACTTCACTTCCGTCTCTCCAAATATAATTTCCTTCCAAGAGGGACTCAGCTCTCTCCCTCTGATCACTTGTACCATGAACCAAAGTGACAACCCAATGAAATGATAAACAACGTTCTAGAAAAGTAATAGTTCAACTAAGGTTACGGCTCCAAGGTTACTCATTCAGCTTGACTACATTAGAATTCGGTAGCCCTGGGATTTAATCGCGGACTGATGGACGAAAAGAACTTCGCCTCTATCATCCGGAGTGAAGAACCCGAAACCCTTCTAGCGTTGAACCGCTGCACAACTTCGTCAATCTGCTTCCCCGCGCCATGGATCAACCTCTAGAAATATCAATCGACCCTCAAAAGAAAACCCTAAAGTAGGAAGAAAGGGGTCAGATTTGCAGGAAGGGACCGGGAACATGAAGTTGTAGGGGAAAAAAACAAATCATGTTAATTCGGTTCTGAACTCTGAAGAACCAAAAAGAAAAGAAGTAGAAGACGAAAAAAAAGAACACATACCTTTTCCTGATCGGAGACAGCCGTGAATCACGTTCCGCATTTCTTTCCTTTTCTTTCATCGTTGCCTATTTCTTTTTGTTTTTTCTGAGCTGCGTTTCTAGATTTGAAAGTTTGATTCTTTTCTTGTATTGGTTGTGAAAGGCAGGCCACAACGATCTCAAAATCGTCTGGTTTGGTCGTGGGACTTAAAAAAAAGTGTAAATTTATTAAAAATTAATTATGTAACCTTTCGAGTTTGTAACATTTAAAGTTACGAACCCTTTTGATTTTGTAAACGCACTTGGTAAAGTATCAATTGATGACTGGCCCCACACAGTGACGAAGTTAATGCATAATTAACGTTTTGAAAAAAGTTAAATAGGAGACGGAGAGACATAGCCAAAATGTGTGAGAGAGAAAGTTAAGTTGTTAACCTTTGTGTAGGGTATATTTGGAAAAAAAAAAAACGTTGGAAAAAAGATGGGGAGAGCGCCACCTCAGCAGTGCCAAGCTTTTGTATAGATAATAGATTGAATCAGGTTAACAATTCAAAATTATTTGTATGGCAAAACAAAGAAGTTCACCTTGACTGATTCTTTTACTGTTTCGATTATTTTTTTAATATACTCGGCCAGGTCAGAGAAGAAGACTAACTCTGTGAGTTGCCTGAGTATGTTCAGCTCACATATCTCAGGGCTTGCTCCATAGGCCATGTTCTTGAAATATCACTAAAAGCACTGCACATAGGCTGCGTTTGGGTAAGCTTAAAGCTTATCTCAAGTGCTTATCTAATAGCACTTATATGTAAAGTGCTTAATTTAAGTTGTTGGGGCCGTTTGGTAATCATACAAGAAAAGTGCTTTTTTGTGGCAAATACCTATTATACCCCTAAAAATAGTTAAATGTACTTAAAAAACACTTTGGCCTCCTTTGTAACAAATACCTATTTTACCCCTAGTTATTGGGGTCCTGCTTAGTCCACTTAACCATAAATATTATTTTTAACACATTATAAGCATGTGGGGCGCGCAAATATTTTCATGGTTACTGTGGGTGCCTCCTTAAACCTCCCAAGTTCATGTTTTATTTTATTTTATTGGTTTTTTTTATCTTTTCAATAAAACCTAGGTACTGTCCGGATGAAAAGGCAATCCCATTCAACTTTCAACCCATTTGGTTTACGACAGTATGTAATCTTCCACCCATCCAATACTCAAAAATAGAAACCATGTACTCATTCCATAAATGTATAAATAAATACTATGTATTACAGAGTTTGAATATATTGATCTATTTTGATCTTTTCCATCCACATCCACATCGGATGTGGATAACATTTTCATCAACATTTTCCTCCTCCGCGTCATTGAATATGAATTAATTGTCATCGTATTGCTCCATCAACCAATCTGCAACCAATGCATACAGAAACTTATCAAAATTTTGGGCAAAGTAATCTCTATTTATAAAAGAATCAAGGGTACTTATGACACCTAAAACTCATCCACATGTGAGCACCCTAAATACCCTATTGGGTTTGAAACATGAATTAAATACATGAATTAATAAATGAACCACAACTGCGAAGTCAAACATACATATAACAAGCAACAAAAATTGAAGAAAGTATACTAGTGAATACCTGCTAGAATGATTACCAAAATTTTGACAGAGTTTCCTCTATTTCTAGAAGAATCAAGGGGACCTGTGATACATGTTAAAACTCATCTACAATTTGAACATCTTAAACACACCATTGAATGAATGAATGCCACAAAAATATTGCAACACACGAACCATTGTAATGTCTCCTCTAGCAAGTGATTGAAATTGAAAATGATGTTAAGCTATTTTTCATGCTTAGAATTGAATAGTGCCGCTAAGGGAAAATTTATAAGACTATGGGCGGTGCTCTTATCAAATCAGAAAAAAAAAATGACCTTGATGCAAACTTTTATGTAGTTCCAGACATTGAAAGCTTATACACTCTTCAAGAATACAAGAAAAATGTAGTCCGAGGCTGCAAAGTTTTATTCGAATATGGATTCATGTCCATGCAAGTTATGCTCATGATCAGTCCAAAAAAATCATTTTCCCTGGAAATCAAGGCAATCGAAGGTACAAATGCAGTAGAAACTCCAAAGTAGTTTGCAATCCTCAAATGGAAGGAATAACCCTCATCTCTAAAAAACATGAAAGAAAAAGAAAAAAAAGAAGATATTCGGACTCAATAGCATACCTTCCAATCACCATGTGCCGTCCCATGAATTTTCGACACCTCACTATCATTTCTCGAAGCACTCCTCAACATATCAAGAAAATTTGATACCTCCCTTGTTCTTTTTTCTACAAAATTTTCAATGTATCCTGCATAAGACAATTACAGACAATCAGACATGTTGAAACGCTCAATCCAGATTTACATTTACAATTAATCTCCTGTTAGAACCAGATCCCCATCAACGAATATGCCTCAATTGTTAAAATGCCAGAAACAAAACTCAAACAGGCAAATCAGAAAATTAACCAACCCTGCATCTTGGACAGTGACGAGCGTAGTAGTTGATTCTTAACATACTCCTCGTTTACAAGATCATGAGATGCCAGTGTTTTATTCAGTCTCTCGCGGAACTCCCAACATTTTTTTAAACTGAGGTATCTGAGGCTCTTAGAGCACCCAACTAGTCCCCCGGGACACACTAGTCACCCCTCCACACGTGCCAAGTGTCCGGGGAGAGTTTTTGATGTGGACTGATAATGTTACTCTTCCAGGGGGTGGCC
The DNA here is from genome assembly GCA_035048495.1 of Euptelea pleiosperma. Lineage (NCBI taxonomy): Eukaryota > Viridiplantae > Streptophyta > Magnoliopsida > Ranunculales > Eupteleaceae > Euptelea > Euptelea pleiosperma. The sequence goes on along the minus strand of CM068549.1, from coordinate 31,443,531 downwards.
CCAAGGAGAGTTGAACTCAGAACCTCTCACTTTCTGGAGTGGAGTCCTGGCCATCAGCACTCAACCCTTGGGGTTAGTGCTGCATTTATGCATAAAAAAGTATCCAGGCATAAGTAAACTATCTTGCACCCCACTGCATTTATGCATAAAAACATTCCTTACATTAAGAAATCCACAGCATACGATACTGTTTGATGTAGTAAAAAGGGCCAAAAGAACCAATATATTCTACAATAAAAAATTGTCCACAAGAGAACGAGGCCATATAAGCATGTATGGTTGAAAATAAGGGCATCTTTGCATTATTAACCGTGAAATTTTTTAATAAATAAGAAAGATTCAACAGAAACGCCGGAAAAATATCAACAACTTTCCTCTGCCAATAGAGGAAAATATCAAAAAAGATACAACCTAGAAATCACTGATTTCAGCAAGCAGAATCATCATGATCCAACAAAATCAAACCCAATACCAATGCCAACTGGAAACCAACCGAACAATCTAAAGATTTACATACAAAATGTATAAATCTAGCATACAATCCAAACACATAAAACTCATTCAAAAGTCAATACGAACAACGAAATCTAACTAGGAAAAAATGAATTTCAATAAACAAGTCCGAGTAATCAAACCCTAGAGATCAAACTCATTCGAGATAATCAACAATCACCAAATCTCCGCCAAAATAGGCAAGCAAAAACAACTGATAAACATTCTTCAGAACCCCTAATAAAGACAGATTCCGTTTAAAAATTCCATCAAATTGGGGTTTATAAGCAGAAACCTCTAGAACACACAAAAAAATCGCAGAAAAAAAAAGCTCAGATATTCGTCATTGAAATTGGAAATAGAAATAGATGAAGAAGAAGTAGAAAATCAACCGTTCTTCTTCGACTGCTTCGAACGCGTTTGGGAGATTTTTTAGGGTTAGAGCTTAAGAACTCCTCGGATTTGATCTGGAGAGTTTTCTCTAGCAACGATAAGAGCGGAGCAGGAGAAAACAAAAGTTACAAAACTACAGAACGCTATCAAAGAATATATACGGAAAATTAGAAAACTAGGTTTAGTTATTTAACCTAAGTAGGAATCAAGTGAGTAAACCTTCGCTCACACCTGTGTGTGAGCAAAGCCAATCACACACCAAAACCAAAAATCAGCCTGATTAGTTATGTCAGACCTTTGGATCTAGTACCCCAAATAATGGTCAATAATGCTCTAAATTGTACGGTTAAAAGCAACCCATGCAAATGACTCCAATCCAACGCTCAGAAATGACTAATCATGCTAATTTTTGGTTTACAAATCCACCGAGGGACTAGCCAAACATCCATACGGCCATCGTCCTCTAAGAGTGTGCCCCGTGGCTCATATTGTGATGTGTTATCGGCTTTGCTCACACACAAGTGTGAGCGAAGGTTTTCTTGAATCGAGTTTACCTTCTTAAAAGTAGGAATCATAGTTACCTTCTTAAAGAAGGAATCCAGTTTTGCTCACGATTATCCTTTTCTCACGGAAGCTCAACAACGTCCTTACGAGCTACGTGGCGCACTCTTCGAGACCGCTGACCGTATGTATGTTTGGTAAGCGGACGTACATATAAAAAATCAGCGTGATTGCTAACAACCGTTGGATATTAGTATTTTTCATGATTTATTTTCATCCGTTGGATTCAAAAAGTATTTGGAGTATTCAAATCCAACGCCTGGAAATCACCAATCAGGCTGATTTTCTCTCAATAGGTCCACCTAGATTGGGCCAGACATCCATACGGTTAGTGGTCTATTAAAGTAACAGTAATACCACGTTGCTTATATGGATGTTGGTTAGTCTATAACGGACTGGCACCGTTTTTTTTTTATATAATGCTGTAATATAACGGGAATAACAGGTGTTTTCACAAATTTTCTCAGAAAATAGCAGTCGTTATTTTAGTTAACGGTTGTTGTAATGAAAATAACAACCGTTATTTTCTTAGCATTAAAATGGTACATAACATTATAGGGGAGGTCCGAATCCGTTATAACGGCCATTATTTTCATTATAACGGTCATTTTTTAAACCATGGTCTAAAGTAGAAAGTCTTTTGTTTGCTAGTCTTCCAAAAGTAGAAAGTTATAACGTTATATGACACGTGTCACGCATTCACTCCATGTGCAAGGCCAGGATTGTTAATTGCTTGGCCTCTACAAAAATAAAATTGGAGTTCATAAGCACATCATGGTGACTTATGGTGGACATACTATGGATGTCAAGAATGCTTTCTTGCATGGTACTCTACAAGAAGAAGTTTACATGACAGTGACCGGGGATAATGCTGTAGGATTTCAAGCCTTAAAAGAATTCTTACAAACACATTTCCATATCAAGGACTTGGGAAAACTTTGGTATATCTTAGGGATTGAGGTAGCAAGATCGAGTAGTGACATCAGTTTGTCCTAGCAAAAGTATGTGTTGGATATTTTGGAGGAGCCATGCTTGTTGGGATCGAAACATATTGATAAATCTGTAGATCTGAATGTGAAATTGGTGGTTGATCAAAGGGAACTATTTTACAATCCAAGAAGATATCTACTGACTAGTTGGAAAGCTGAACTACTAGACTATTATGATACCAAATGTACCTTTTGTTGTCTAGTCTAGTCAGCAAGTTTCTGCAGTCTCCTCAGGTTCCTCGTTGGAAGTTAGTGATTTGGGTTGGTCGCAGTCCGCCATATAGATATCGTGGACATCTTCAAGTTGTCGGGTGTACAGATGCTGATTGGGCAGGTTCACTGTCATGCCTCAAATCCGGGCACCCTGGCCCAACCTGAACACATGTGGATAGACTCATTTATCGAAGATCCATGGTGTGATAATAAACATAGATTAAAACTATTTCAAAATAATTTTCAAAAATTACTAAAATTCCTCATAAATCAAAACAAAGTTTTTTTTTAATTAGGCAAGCCACGTATTAAGGCGACCGCATGCTTTGTGTACCCCATGCACAAGGACCCCGTGTATCAAACAGGCCTCAATGGACCCATACACATGTTAGGTGAACCACATGACAAGGCTACACATGTCAAGTAGGCCCCACATGTAAGATAGTCACTACTTATTAAATGGACCAACGTCAAGGCCAATCCAGGAGTTTTTTCTTGACATTCCATGACACTAAGAAAAGGCTAGAATAGAGAATTTTTCAAAATGTGTCTTAAATAGAAAAAAAAAATACAGAAAAGTATTACTATACCATGCAAAAAGTAGGGTACTCTAATCCAAAGAATATGATTCCACCGACAAATAACACCTTTATTCCATTCTTCTTACTCAAGTTTGCCTTTAGACAAATTTACATTTATATTTTCAAATTAAAACCATAATAAAGTAAGATCATGATGCAGATGCTCTCCAAAATATAATCAGATTGGGGTCTGTAGGGTTCTGCACCTCTGAAACAGATTCAAAGTCGATAAAATCTCCCAAGGCTGATCTTAATCTATCTGACCCTGCTAACCTGTCCTAAATCTGCATGATCACATGAACATTTGCTATAGAACATTGTCGTCATTATACATCAAATACATATTAGCTACAAATTACAGGAAAAAAAGGCCTAGCGAAAAAATTTACGAGAAAAAGACTCCCCATCAAGAAAACCAGAGTGCCATTAATAACATGTCTGTCATTTGTTAATTCAGTTTTATAGCAAGATTGTCAGCTTTCATTTAACTATAGTATTTGTTTCTGTAGTAATGGGGTGCATTTCTCAGGTATGTTGCACTAGTTCTCTGATATGCTGCATTGGTCTGAAGATGGATTGACACAAAAATGGAAGTAGACTGTGATACAAATTTTACACGAGGCATTGATGCTATGTGAGTTCCGAATGAATACTTGAATGCCCTAAAAATTGGGAACCCAGATTCTATATAGGATTCGATCATGTCACTGCAAGAAAGATGGGAGTTTGCTTCATGTCAGAGCATTGAAACTTACGATTTGTACACTATCTGCTTCCCAGTAAACACTAAATGGGCCTAAGAAGTAAGATCTTAGCAGAAACACAATCCTGGAACTGACGCTATCATAACAATGGGTAAAAATCCTCAGACAAATGGGGAATAGTCCACAGATCAACAATCTATTAAGCTACAGCAATCGACTCAAGAAATTCCTACTGTTACATGAAGTATAACCCATTAACCCTAAAATAGTAAAATCTGTATATTGGCACCACTGGGTCTTCATCAATACAGCTAATGAAATGCATTGAATCGAGCTTTACAGGAGAGTTAGAAAAAAAAAACTGTTCAGTACTCAGCTGAACAAAATCAACACTGACAAGCTCATTGCAAATTTTTTTAATCGGGTAAACTTTAAGAGCAAGATACAACGAGAATCAATGGCAAAAACAGAGCCAGAAGGAAATGTAAGTATAAGTGAGAAAAAATGCTTGCAAGCAATCATTTTAACCAAATGACAAATAGTTATTTGTTTGGGCATGCACACGACCTATTGCTCACGGCATACATTGACTGCAGAAATAAGAAGAAAGGACATGCATATAAGATGTCAAACCAGGGGAACCAAAATGTGGAAAATAATTTCCATACTCCAATTTTATTTCAGTTCTAATCACACGTGCATAATTGCCTAAACATCTCAAGCTACACAGGAAGGGCACAAAACTCTGGTCTGTTGCATGCACAGTAAAATCTCATCTAAGGTCGCTGAAAAAGAAGTCAATTGAATGCAACCCACAACTAATTCAACAAAAACTTCTGCTAGTCCACACAATAAAATCAAAAAGTTCAAATGAGCTCAAACTACAAGAGTACAAGCCCAAGTTCCGGTGATTTCAGGGCATCTTTTATCCGATAATTGTACAGATAATAGTGAAGTTGCCCGTCACCTGGCCCAAATTTCAGTTCCTTCAGGAAAGATTCATTATGCATGATATCTAGTGCGTTGAAGACGTCATAATCCTTCCGCTTGGCCACAATAAGAACATCATTCATCAATTGAAGCAATGGCGTCCGAGTGGAGACATTATAGTATGAATAAGCTGCCATCAAAGTCGAGTAATTCTGGTTCCCAAGGATAGATGATGGAAGAGTGTAGAAGCTGCAGAAGTCGGTAATCTCATGAGTCTCAGGGCTCTCAACCAAGTAGCTGTCCACAACATTCTCAGTTGGCAAAAGCCAATGTTCTACGTCGTTCTCATCGAAATTTGGCGCAACAACAAACTGGCTCAAGTAGTCCCTAAGCAGACAGGTAACTGCAGGAACATCACACAGCTCCATTTTCCTGAAACCTGGGGTGACTGTGGATTCTGGTAACTTATAAAGCTTTATCGTTCGGCTCATTGTCATCCGTGCACCGAGCCTAGAAAATCCAACATCAATAAGTTTCTTTGGGTTCAATGATCTATGCCAATACTGACAAGTCGTTATCGGTGTTGGAAGAACCACTCCAGCAGTATAAGCTGCTTGCCATATATTCTCCAAATGAACCCTCCTGGTAACCTCCCTAATCATGACAGGTGCAAGTCTCTTTGACCTAAGCTTTTTATGAACGCACAAGAAATTAATTTCCGCCATCGTAACAACTTCATCACGGACCCGGATCTTTGCAGGGACACCAGTAATAAAAGCAACTAGCTTTTTTGAAACTTTGACACGAACACCTATATGCCAGCTCTTGAAGTAACCAGGAGGTCGAAGAGCCCAGCGAAGAAACTCCTTCGAGTAATTGAATCTGAACATGTTCTCATCGTCCTCAACGTAGTTATTGGTGAGGAGGTTGTATACCTCAGTGCAGGTCTCTTCAGAGTCGATATCACATGTCGTCCATTCATACATACTGGGAAGATTGTAAGGCTCTTGTTTGACTTCAGATAGAGGAGTCGGAGGTTCGATCGGGCCCTCAGGCAAACTCGTGTCCCCGAGATCCTTAAATTGCCCAACAGGTTGGGTTTCCCAAAACTTGTGTTTCTTCCCGAGAGAAAGCGAGTCCTGAACCTTTCGGGCTAGGGTTTCAATTGAGCTTTCGCTCTCAGAAGGTGGGTTTGCATCACTATTAGGCTTCGGGTTTTCGCCAGGGGAACCGGGCGATGAATTGCTATCAACCATTTCTACGATTAGGTTAAAAACACAGAATTTTTGTGCCTTGACGAATTTTCTGAATCGAGAAACTTATTTTGTTCAAGACCTAGCTCAATAGAAACTGATTACGAGCTCGAATCGAACCCAAAAAATAAGAGAAATCACAGACGAACTGGAAATAAAATCGAAACGATAAAGAGACGCAGAGATCTGCAAGGTTAACACACGGTTGACCAGGGAAATAAAACTTACAGATTATCTGCTGAAGCTTGAGAGATTGAACCTTCGGAATGGCAGATCAAAAATTAGGGTTTGTTCGAAGCGATTCAGGTTTCTCTTCCAGGGCAGCTCGAGATCTGCGAGGAACAAGGGTTTTGTTTTGGGGATCTGTAGGGTTTTGAAGTGGGGGAGAAGATGGAGAGAACTGAGCCATGTTACAGTAGAACTGAGGTAAGTTCTAGGCTATTAGGCATGAGGTTAACTCCTTCGATTTACAGCCTCGAGATATGTAAACATATACGGATCTTTAGGGCTTACCATCTAAGGGTTTTGACCTAGGGTCCACAACCTCTTGTTGGCACCCCCTGTGTATGCCCTATATCCACCAGAAGGAATAGAACTTCGGAAGGCCCGGTAGGGGCCTTGGGGAAAACGAATATGTGGGGCCTTGGAAATTTGGAATTTCGAAAAAAAAAGGTTTGTTACAGAATTCTGTATCAAAAGTTTGATACAGAAATCCCTCGACATGCCACGTTGCACACTTTTTGGGCCCACTGACCCCACTGATGTTTGTTCTACTTCTTACACCTAAGATCAGCTTGGTTTGTGATCTGTGATTTGAGAACTATTCATCGTGGGCTTGGAACTCATCCATATGCTTTGTTCATGAAACCATCATGAAAGTATTTGAATCCACGGTTAGAAATTGCCAATTGGGATGTTTTTGTGTATAGCTCTACAAAGGTATGGGCCAAACATCATGGGTCAGTGAGTCCGAAGGAGTTCTACCACGTGGCATTTTGGAGGGTTCCTATATCAAACTTTTGATACAGATTTCTGTATCATAAAATAGCTCGGGAATTTCTAAAGGGTTGTGGTTGTGCTGCTGACAGCCTGAGGGTGCCGTCTTCGCTCGGCCTACTGGGCCAAAAAGTGAAAGTCAGGTCTATGGGGAGTTAGAAGTCAGTAGGACTGCTAACGGACGTCTGTCATCAAACCGTTGTGACAGAAGTTTTACTCCTTGGGTGGATATGCATCCCAAAACCAGCTTGATTAGTGATTTCAAACCTTTGGATCTTTCTACACGAAATAATGCTCCAATTCCCTGGTTAAAACTCAACCCAACACATGAAAACGAATCCAATCCAACGCTTAGAAATCATTAATCGCGTTAACTTAGGGTTGGGCCAAACATCCATTCGGTCGGCGATCTCTAGTCGCATAAAATGATTTCTGGTTGAGGTGGTATTATTCATTGGGTCGAGATTCAGGGTACTCTCCTTGTTGCACTTGCAAATTAACTCGTCTTCTCAGCCGTGGATTCTGAGAATCCCAAAGGTGGTTGATAGCACTGAGATGGCATTCAATTTTTGCCAAACCAAACCACCGATACAACTTTGAAACGGCGATGAGAATATTTAAAGACTAAAATACCCTTGCTGAGATCGTAACGCTAAATCAAATATTACGGGGTACTTTTGGAAAAAGTGGCAAAATGGCCATCGTCAGGTTCAGTGCTCCGTGCTCGTTCGTTGTAACTTGTAAGTAGCGGAGATTATTCGTTGACTGCCAGTCTCCACAGGCGGTTGGATGTTTTTAGTAAATTCGTCAACATGAAGCGCATTTTTGCAATTTTCCCACCTTCTAACCTTCCCGCTCTGTAAAACAAGCAGAACATCAAAAGAGCTTCAAATCAAAACCACCATTTGTTTGTCTCAGGTCTCAGCTGCCCGGAATGGGAGGAGATGCGAGGCACTGGGACGAAGATGCCTATAGAAACAGCATTTTGAAGGAGAGAGAGCTCCAATCTCGAACAGTTTTCAGAACCGTCTTTGCTCCGTCTCAAAACCCTAATAAGGGTAGGCATCAAAAGTAAGTACTTATAGTCACGCTTGGTGAACTACTATGTATATGTGAGATATGGCAACTGATTATGCTTTCTCATGTGCAGGCCATTGTCTGGCTTTTTAGTGGCTGAACCTCTTTGCCTCCTTCAAGGACACGATGGCCCGGCATATGATGCCAAATTTTATGGTGATGGGGAAGATTCTTTATTGCTGAGGTATGTTTTAATCTCTCTCTCTCTCTCTCTCTCCTCTCTCTCTCTCTCTCGCTGATATTTTCTTTAATCATTACTATGCAAGATGAGTGCATGATCAACATGGTTAAAATTTCGATAATAAGATGAGTGCAGGGTCAATGACTTTCTAGTGGTTTGAAATTTGAATAATGCTGCAATCAATTATTAATACCGTCATGTAAAAGCCTATGGATGACATTAAGAGAGATGAAAAGCAGGTTTGCCATCAAATGAGGGTTAAGTTGGCGTGATTGGTGATCATTAGGGTTTAGTAGGAGTAATTAATGGCTGACAAATCTCTTTAAGGCTGCGTTACTGGGGGAATCAGAGTAATACCAGGAGAAGTTTGCTCTTTAAGTAGGCTGATACAATAAAGTATTAATTTCTTGGGTGATAAAGAGTAAATAAGAAATGGTCATGTCCATGAAGCGTTTGTTGGACCTAACAAGCATGCATTATTTTGTATATAAAGAGGAAGATTTGGGTGACAGTTTTATACTATTTGATTAATGGTCTTGTCTTCTATTAGCCGTCCAATAAGTGTATATGTCATCTATGCTGACTGCCCAACCAATGGGACTCCTATTGATGAGTTTTTGCCTCAAAATCACACCAATTGGAAGATCTAATATTCAAATTAATACAATGTTTTTGGACCATAGCCTGTAGCTTTAGTGATCCTCCAAAGTCAAGCAACTAACGAATGGTTAGGCCGTCCTTCTTCTTTCTTTTACATCGGGTTGCTCTTGATTCGTCCTGTTTTAAAATTTGACAACAGAATTCCTGATGATCTTCACCATGTAATTTGAAATCTAGCTTTTTACAGTCCGTTATAACTGATACATGCCACTTCTCATTGAATTTTAGAGCGTGCTTGTAAATACTGTTTAATGTTGTCCAGTTATTATTAGTTGTGAGTTTGTGACATGGGTTGTTCTTAACAACTTGAAGCAATTTTGAATCTTCCCAAGCACCAACATGTAACTGCTTTCTTAGAACCATGTATGTATGTTTGTATGCACATTATTACTACATGAGTAGAAATCTTGTGGACGAATCTCTTACCTGTTATAACAATTTTGTGTTATACCACACATGAATTTGGCATTTTACTTGGCATCAAATTTAAGAATCTATAAGTGGCGTACGAGAAGTAAAAACAGTCAAGGTGCACAACAAATTCACATACGAAATGTTCAGTTACTTGTAACTAGCTGCTTTATAATGTCAAGTAGCTTGTTCTTGGAGCAGAAGTGCTTAACAAAGTAACACCCCACAGGCACAATTGGATCGAAAAAGCGTAGGATTTCTCCATATAAATGTCTGAAGACCCACCACTAATTCCTGCCTTGCTGGGATTCCGAAGTGAACTATTATTGAAAGCTAACTTGTTCAAAACCCTCAATCAGGAGAAAGCTATTGGGGTCATATTCTTCACTGGACCATAATTTAAAATGTTGATGCATATCCTATTAAAGTCTAATCTCTCAAAGAAAGACATCTCAATCATTGACTTCTTTATCCTCACAGAGTCACAAATCACCTTGAGGTGCTGGGATATGTTCCCACACAATTCCTTTATTTCCAACAAGACTCGTGGGTTTGGGTTCCACATTTGAAGCGTGAGTGATGATGTGAGATGATAGAGAATGATAATAGCATTTGTTAGTTTTTGCTTTTGAAATCTTAGTGTGCTAGTTGTTCATGCTACATGATATTAAGGCATTGTATTTAACGAACATGACATTGTGAGTAACTTAGTTGTCTTATGCAGTTGTGGAGATGATGGTCGGATTAGAGGGCGGAGGTGGAAGGAAATTCTGAACTCAGAGATGCCTATTTCTATGCGAGGTAATCTTTGCATGCGAAATAAGTATCTGTTCATCTAAAAAATTACTCCATGGAAAGGACTCTCCTTTGAAATTGAATTACCATCTTAGCATGTAAGAAGTATCCTCTAGTTAAGGGCATAGTATGATTAAATAGTTGTGGTTTTTGAATTATTTTTTAAACTGGGACCAGGGCAAGTCAACAATTTTAGAAGAGGTCCAATCATGAGTCATAAAATCTTACATCTTTGAGCCATAACATTTTTTTTCGCTGGGTTTAAACCTTAGTAATTGATATCATCATGGGAAAACCTTTCCAAGCTTTAGTGGCATCAGTCTTCTTAGGACTGAACATGTCCACATGGCATTGACCTTCTCATGACTGAATTTGTAGCATTAGTACAAAGAAATGGTTCACAGCCCAATGAGTATATTTTTATTTTTTTCTCCAACAGGGAGGATCCATTTTTTCGGCCGCTGGTGATTCTTGTGCATATTGTTGGGATGTGGTACGTATTTTTTCAAGGTGAACTTATCTTGATGATTATTCTCGTGAAAGGAACTTGAAATTGCATTGTTTTGTTGTAGAAGAAGACTTCATCTATTTTGTCCTACAAAGTTCATTATTTTGTTCTTCAACTGCTCTATTTCCAACATGATTTCTATTGCCCTTCTAGGAAACAAGTAAAATCAAAATGGCTTTCAGGGGGCATTCAGACTACTTGCATTGCATTGTTGCACGTAATTCAAGCAATCAGGTCAGTTTTTTTCTCTTTTTTTTTTCTCGTAAAGGCTCTTGTATTCTTAATGTGAGTAAATCAACCCTACTGGTTTAACTTTCTTTAAATCACTTGTTTTTGTCTTGTTGTAGTGCTTTAAACGTTGGTTGGTCAATTCCGTGTTGGGTCAAATATGTCTTCCACATGACATCATAGACTGTTTCTTGTGTATTGACACTTCTAAGGGTGTTGGAAAAGCTGAGGTGTCTATACAATCACAAATAAAAATTGCCTTAAGAACAATTGGTAAATAGTGGTAAAGATTTGACAAAGAATTCTTTTTAGTTATTGTGTCCCTGTCTAACCACTGACTCTCACCAACCACATATGCATCGATATGATAATCACTAGTTCAGGGTTTTTAGATACTAGTGTTGCTGTCCGCATTGATCAAATCTTGTGGTTCCCTCATTACCACAAGTTCCAGAGTCTTGTAGTCCAAACTCATGCGAACATCAGACTCCCAGTTAATCTTGCATAGCAACTGTCTTTGGAATTTTGACTGACCACTATGGGGGATAATCATTATCCATCATCGCACTCCCTATCATTATGGGTGTACAGTCTCCTTAGATTTTGCACATCGAATGACTCTGATTTCCCGCGGTCCTAAAAATCTCATGCCTAAGGCTGTCATGAATTTTTTTTTAGTTAAGTATATTACCCACCATTATCCTTCAACCCAATAAAATCGATGTACACAATCCCTTGGGCATTCTCAGTTCGATAGTATTGTTTGAATTCTTTAACAAAAAAAAAATAGTATTGTTCGAATTAGCTAAAAACATTGCAATGAATATTAGCATATCGATGAGGCCAGGGTTTAACACTGGCCTTTGGGCTATATGGTCTAATAGCTGGATTCTCCCATCCATAAGAATATATTCGTTTAATGGTAGGGACTGCAAAGACTAATCGTTAGGCTGGACTTCATCAGAATTCTCTTTTAATTAAAATAATTATGAGGGAAATGTAGCATTTGTAACTGGATAAAGAAATATGCTACAAACATCTCAAACAATGATTAAACTATTTTAATTGTCTCTTCATAGGCGTATCCAACTTAGTATTGTTCTAAACCAGAACAATCCTCGTGTACCATGGTTTAAGTTGAAGTGTTAGTGAAGTGAATCTCATACAAAATGAATAGAATCTGGCGTACATTCTTTCTCCTTGTTAAATAACCATCTACCCCAAAGGATCGACCTGTTGGGGAAAGGCGAAATAACTATGTATACCATGGTTTTAAAAATGGCCGTTTAAATAGTTTTAATGGCCGTTTAAACATTAACTCCCCAAGCCCGTTTCCATTAAAACGCATTTCGAAGCTCTAAAAAAAACGGCCTTTAAAATCGTTTTTAACGGCCGTTAAAATCGTTTTTAAAAGCCATTAAATTCTGGAGTTTTTTGTGAAAAAAAACGGCCGTTAAATTTCCTTTAAATTCCGTTTTTTTTTTTTTTTTTCAATTTCAAAATTTGAATTTTGAATTTCAGCGCCATTTTTTCCGTTAAAAGAGTAAAAAACCGTTAAATTCCATTTTTCCATTTTTGCCCCTGGCCGTTTCATTCCGTTTTAATGGTAACACCCCCAGTCTGTTACACCGTTAAAACGGCCTCCTTTAAACCTTGATGTACAGCAATGGGTCATCGGGCCAACACAACACGTGCGCGGGAATACACCATCCGCTAACATGTCCCTTAGTGGGAATATACTCTGCCGGAGACTTGAACCCGCGACCTCCCAGGCATTAAGGCTCTAATACCATGATAAACGACCATTTACCCCAAAAGATCGACCTATTGGAGAAATGCGAAACAACTATACCAAAGGGTCGTCGGTCCCAACACAACACGTATGCAGGAACACACCCTCGAACTGTTGGGTAAAGAGGGCGAAACAACGTTCCCCAGAAGGTGTGATGCTTGGGAGGTCCCGTGTTCAAACCTTCCTACAAGGTCGATCTTCTAGGGTAAATGGTTGTTTCACATGGTCTCAGAGCCTTAAGGCCTGGGAGGTCGCAGGTTCAAGTCTCCAACAGAGTATTCCCACTGAGGGGGCGTGTTAGCGGATGGTGTTTTTCCATGCATGCGTTGTGTTGACCCGACGACCCATTGTATACATAGTTGTTTCCCCTTTTCTCAACAGGTCGATCTTTTGGGGTAAATGGTTGTTTCACACTCCTTTTATTAATGTTGAAGTTAAACATTTGTATTGATTTTTGTGAAAACTCCAATTTTTCATTCTATACAGCAAATGAGGTCATCTCATAATTAATGGATCAACAAAAGACTTTGTGGTGCCAATGAAATCCCTATTACCATGTGTCTGCCATTATCAGAAGTACAAGATATGATGCTTATGAGTTCTTTGTCATGCGTTTTGGGTTGACCAATCCTCAAGCTACTTTCTGCACTGCTGACTTTATCAATTTGGTTTCATTGAATCTACTTTATTATTCTTTTTTTCTCCTATGTTATTCTTCTAACTCTTCCTTCTCTTCTCAATCTTCCTTTCTTTAGTTGGTTTCCACTTCTATGTGGTGCCTTATTTAGGGAGGACTTTCTGGCTCCAAAAGCTTCCTTTGTTTGGTACTATCTTTTAGTTTTTCTTCTAGTATGTATGTGTGTGTGTACACATAAACAAACCCAGGTTCAGCGGGGTAAATGCATTAAAAAGGGACAAAAGCGGATGGTGCCGCTACAGTTGGTAGTGAACTCGCTTTGGGAAAAACGTGTTATATGCCATGGGAAGGCTACAATTTTGAAGACATGGTACTCATAAGTGAACGCCTGGTTTATGGAGATATTTATACTTCTTTTCACATACAGAAATCTGGAATTCATCACCATTAACTGAAATATAATGTGTGTGTGCAACATTACATTGTAGAACTTTCTTCATATCCTATGTGTATGCCATGTAAATATTATTCCTATAGTCAATGCATGATTTTTCCAAATTTGTTTGTTCACGCCCTCACTTTTTTGGTTTTCAGATCATAACTGGCTCAGAGGATGGGACTGCACGAATATGGGGTGAGTTCAAGGGAAAAAATGAAATGGACAAGATAATAATCTTGTTTATCTCTTTTGTTTCTCTAAAGCATAATGTAATGCTGGGAATTAACCATTACTGCTTCATGATAATTTTTTATTATTTAATTACAATCATGGTTTAAAGTATTGGTACGTAGTTTTTTCATGCAACTAGTACGATACATTTTGATACCATTAAATTATCGCTGTGTATCTTATGACACAGTACGACACATATCAGTTATCAGGATACTGATATTTTAAACCACAGTTACTATTCTAATTAGTGTCATGTGTTCTGTGGTGACCTAGATTGCAAAAGTGGAAAATGTACTTTCGTGATAGATCCAGACAAGGATATGAAGTTGAAGGGAGCTTCCTCTTGGGTTAGTTGCATAAATCTCGATGTAAGTGAAAGCTGGTTGGTAAGAGTTTCCACAATGAAGATATGTGGTATTTGTAATTTATTTTTTTCTATATACTTTTGTTTTACATTTCAGAATTAAAAGAGGTTTTCCAGTTACCAGTGATCTTTTGTTTTTTTTAGTGTGTGCGTGTGTCCTGGGTCCATGATGAGATAAACATAAGTACATAATAACTATTAAAAGTGTTATATGTTTTTTTAGGAATTTCATTTGCAATACAGTGATATGAGATATACTTGAATGTATGTGAAGCGTATTTAAAAAACCACATGGGGTATAAAATGACATGTGGTCGTGGCTACCGCATGCAGTTGAGTTAAGGGCTGATTTTTGGTGAGGATGATCTCTTCACCATGGAGATCATCCTCACCAAAAACCAGCAATTTCTAAAACTTTTAACCCTATCAAATATGGACCTAAATTTAATGGTGAAAATGGACGGTACAAAAATTGTCAACTTGCAATCCACTTGTCAAGGCTACATACTTTGTTTTACATTTCGGAATTGATATGAGGTTTTCAAGTTACCAGTGATCTTTGGGTCCATAATGACATAAACATGAGTGCGTAATAACCATGCGAATTGGGGGGGAGGGGGGAATGGATGTGTACTCCTGTGCGAATTTGGGATGGTCTGCATACACAAGAAAGCATATATTAGTGGTTCAAATTGAAGTACAGTAAGATATCGCTTCGTGTAAAACCTTATCCAGCGGAGGATATAAAAAATAAAGTCAACAAAACAAATCTTGGTCTTAGCATCATCTTGGGCAGAGCCAAGACAGAACCAAAGCACCAAGCGAACCTGTCTCCCAAGACGTGGATGAGATAACCTGATCCATTTACTAGCTCCATTTATTAGCTCCATTTATGTTGTGTTGAACTTGATCTATATGTGAGGAATGATTACCAAATCATATCACAATGCGTTCCTAAAAAGAAGAATTGGATGGATTTGGGTTCTTCATTCTGATGTTAATGTATATATTACTTTTTTATGCATAGGCTCACAATGCTAGCAGAATTTAGAATTTTAGACTGTGTTTACTTGGCTAGTTAATGAATGGATAGGTCACACATAGGACTACTTTGGAGTTCTTCCAACCAGCATGTAGATGATTATGTTACTTTGTCTATGATTGGTTCTGCTTTGTCTATAACAAATTATATTTATCCATATAAGTGAGCAGCACTCATGGGGGGCTGAAAGGATTCATCTGCATTAGCTATAAATAAGGGGAAAATGCATTGCTGTCTTATATCTTTTCTGCTTAACTACTATATGTTATATGCCAAAAGGCATTGTATTAGCATTCAGTATGTAGGTTTTCTGCTCTATTTTAGTTAGTCCACTATGAGATCATATTTTTAATCTCAAAGTAGAGATGTTATGTTGTTAACTGCCCCTATTTTAAGGCCGCCTTTAAATTTCATGGTGACAATACGAGTCCAGTAGTTATGTTGAGAAAGTTAGCTTCTCTGGGTGTCAAGAAATCTTCTGCCTCTATAGTTGTTTTATTTGGATTGTGACCTAAGATTTAATCTTTTGTTCATTTTCTAGGCTTGTGGCAATGGTAGGGGTCTGTCAGTCTGGAATCTTCCTGCTTCTGAGTGCATTTCAAGGATTGCTACTTGTTCTCCTGCTCAAGACATATTATTTGATGACAATCAAGTAAGTTATCTAATATAACTTGTGAGTCAATCTTTGTCAAAAATCTCTTATGATTTGAGCATGATGTTAATTTATTGCTAATATACCTGTACCCACACTCTTAAATTTGATTTCAGAAGGCTAACAATAAAGAAATTTCATTTTTTTTCTTCTTACTCCCTTTTATCTGATTTGTAGTATAAACTATAAAGTAACCTTCCTTACAATGATATCCCATTTGAAATGGTCTTGTAGTCTGGAAGCAACTTATGACAGTTCCAAAAGTAAGAAGTCTACTGGCTCTATTGGTAAAATTGAACTTGGTCATAATCATATTAAGCATACCTTGGATGGTTTTGTTCTCACTTGTTTTGCTTAACTCCCGTTTTTTTATGGGAATTTTCACCTTATAGAGAACTACTCCGTATCAAATACTTGCCTGCATTGAGCAATTTCAATTGCTTTTTCAGTTAGAACTTTTAACTTCATTTTGGTTTGTTGGCTATCCCTTTTTCAAATGGTATAAAGATTTGGAATTCCTTTATGTCACTGCTTCAATGGCAAGGATGGCGATTGTCCTTTATTCAGAGAAATATTTGTCATGGATGAAGTGATTAAATATGCATTGTCTGCACTTTCTAATTCTTAGATTTTATCTTCTTACTTTTATTGGAGAATATCGTTCTCTAATAATGTGGAGGATTTGAATGTTATGTCCTTTTCCCTATGTAAACATTGGTGTTTATCTTTGATTCAGATTTTAGCCGTTGCAGCAGAACCTGTACTTAGTCGTTTCAACATGAATGGGATGACTCTCTCACAGATACAATGTGCCCCCCAGTCAGCGTTTTCCATCTCCCTACATACATCGGGTGTATGTTCTAATTAAATCTTCTTTGATTTATTAACATTTAAGTTTTTTTTTCCATATATTTCCTTGCTATGAAGTATTGGTTATATTTCTTCCTTTCTATGCATGTTTACATTTGTAAATTTCTTCACTTAGGGATTACTGCACAACTAAACTGGATTGCCCGCAGGTACTAATGTCTTTACTTGTCGATAGTGAAACCATTGTTGCAGCAATTCTTTTTTTAATATCAGCAAACTTTCACGGGTTCTTCCATTTATTTCTAACGATGCACCTATATCCATTCATTATAATAGATTTAACGTATAAGTTCTCATGAAAAATAATGAAAATATGATGATGAATAATACAACTATGCTGTTGCCTGTTGGTGTACCAATAATTTATATCTATTGTGGACTATTACAAATTTTGAGAATATATCTAATAATTTATATTCCAATTATTCGAGTGTATTAGAGTTTCTAATGGGGAAGCACTCATATAATTCAATTTATTAGTTTAGTAGATGTAGTTTCTATATCAGGCTAGATTAGATAATCTCATTTTTATAAACTGAGATGGATGGAGATTCTTAATCTAATGCTGTATAATTTTGAAGACTACACAATGGAAGGAATGGCCCACAAAAAATGGCCCACAAAAAATTCTAATAGTTTGTATCCCCACTGTATTCTTTAGATTTTATTTGAGAGTACAAATTATACACAATGGAAGGACAATGATTTCAACCTTTTATAATGCCAGATGCAGAGTAGAGGGAATAATTTTAAAATAACTTGTTGAAACTTGAAAATAGTTGAAGTCATTGTCATTCAATTGTGTATAACTTGTAAAGACAAATCAGCAATGAGCATATTTGAAGAAATCTAGGAATAGCCGCAATAGGAGAGTACAAATTATACACAATGGAAGGACAATGATTTCAACCTTTTATAATGCCAGATGTAGAGTAGAGGGAATAATTTTAAAATAACTTGTTGAAACTTGAAAATAGTTGAAGTCATTGTCATTCAATTGTGTATAACTTGTAAAGACAAATCAGCAATGAGCATATTTGAAGAAATCTAGGAATAGCCGCAATAGGAGATAAAATAAGAGAAAGTTGTTTGAGATGGTTTGGGCATGTGTAATGAAGACCAACCATAGCACCAGTGAGGAGGAGTGCTTTGGTGCAAGTTGAAGTCCTTAAGAGGAAGGGAGGAAGGCCAAAAATGACATGGATGGAGGTAGTGAGAAAAGATCTTGAGACTTGTGCTTTGATAGCCGATAGAACTCTAAACAGAGTCAACCGGCGCAATAGGATTCATGTTGCCAATCCCAAACATTTGGGATAAGGTGTAGATGATGACGATGATGAATCTACTTGCTAGATGATGGTTTGTCGCTGTGGAAAGTAGCATGCTAGAAACCAGATTCTAAATCAAATCCAACACCAATCATAGAGGAAGTCTCAACCTATCAGACTCCAATCCAGGAGTCACGATTGATGAAGAATGGCCTTTTCTTTAGCACATTATATTCATTTTGAAAGTCAGGCTGTCTACATTTTGTTGGTCTACTTTTTTCATCAATTTTCATTTCTCCTAGTGTATATGTCCTAGTGTTTGGTTGATCCAGAAAGGCAGGAATAACTTATTTAGAGAATTGACTTATTAACTTTAATCTTTGTTTTGCCTTCCCATAGTGATATTATGTATTCAGATCATGTTAACATCTGCCAGTCTGCCCCTAGGTTAGAGGTTCCCTCTCTCTACAGTCAATCCTGTTATTTGGTCAATGCGATTTTGACCATTGGATTGGATAATCTGGATCCTTTCCAAATGACCTGGTTAGACAGCTAAGATTGCCCAGCAGTTGATTGTGGACCTTTGCCTAATTTCAATTTCCAAATATATTGACATATATATTTAGATCCAAAGAGGTAAAATACAATTCTAAAATGGGCGTTTTATACGGGCGAACGTTAACATTACCCTATTCATTTTAACAGCGATTCTAGTCAAGGTCAACGGAATCAGTCAGAGTTGATGCTTGCCTTAATGCTTTGACAATTTATATGTTCGTTAAAGTGATTATACACCATTACCCTATTCATAATAAAAGCTGTTCTAGTCAAGGTCAACGGAATCAATCATAGTTGATGCTTGCCGTAATGCTTTGACAACTTATATGTTCGTTGTAGTGATTATACAAAATTAATGACCAAATATAACTTAGTACTTGTGACTGGCGTACTTTCAGTTTTCATTTGAAGCCTTGTGGTTTTACTTTTCAGGTTATGGCAGTTGCAGGCTATGGAGGGCTAGTGGATGTCATCTCGCAGTTTGGAAGCCATTTGTGCACATTCTGTCGCAGAGGTCATTAATGGAAGGGCATCGGAATAGTTTGGAAGCGTTTGGAAGATCAGTTCCACAGTCAATGCGTTCGGAAGCATTGAATGAAAGGGAACTAGTACCATACCAGTCCTTGAATGAAATTACAACATTTCAATGAGGAATCTCTTGACAAGCAATGCACTTGCACCAAGTTATTTTCGAAACTATTTTTTTTTTGATAAGTCAAACTAATTCGGATTAACCAAAGACATGTTATTTTCCCTTACATCTTGTTTATAGATTTTTCCAACACTTACTAATTGTACAACTAAATTTGAACTCGTCTAATCTATTCCTACTGCACTAGTCGTGTATTATGGTATACTAGGGGCGGCGTGTGTGTTGCACGTCAGTGATCATAGGGGCTTCATCAGCATTGATAATGGATCACAGTATGAGCCATGTGGCACATTCTTAGAGGCCACTAACCGTATGGATGTTTGGCCCATCGCTAGCTGGACTGACATACCAAAATTCAACCTGATTAGTAACTTCAATCTGTTAGATTAGCCTTTTCCATGGTTTATTTTTAGTCGTGGATTTCGAGTTATTTGGGGGGTACTTGGATCCAAAGGTTAGAAATCACTAGTTTGTAGGTCTACCTAGGGATGTGCCAAACATCCATACGGTCAATAGTCGTCTCTAAGAGTGTGCAACGTGGCTCACACTGTCATACGTCATCAACGTTGATGATTGACCTCTTACGTGATAAAATTGTTGAGCGTGGTGTGAAGCAAGGGGTCAAGGAGCTGTATTGAAAATAAGAATGACGACACTGAAAAGTGATAAAGTGGGAGCAAGGGGCTGAAATTGACAAGGAGATTAGAGCTTCTGGGAACATGCTAAAAAATTGAGCAGCAACAATAACTCATTGTGCAGCGATCACTGCCAATCCCAGGAGCCCATGTTTGAAGGTTAACTAACAGATGTACTAATTCTTGAGGTTCACATGAGACTGTTAAGAAAGTGATGGGAATAACGTCTTGAAATAGATTTTTACTGCTT
This sequence comes from Euptelea pleiosperma, assembly GCA_035048495.1. NCBI lineage: Eukaryota > Viridiplantae > Streptophyta > Magnoliopsida > Ranunculales > Eupteleaceae > Euptelea > Euptelea pleiosperma. The sequence goes on along the minus strand of CM068549.1, from coordinate 31,423,166 downwards.
AGTTTTGTGTTTCTGCCAATTCGAATACAGTGAAACGAACATTTGATAAAGGAATAACAATTTGATGATGGGGTGATAACACAAACATCATCAAAGAGGTGGCTGACTAATCGAATGGTCCAGATTGATGAGTTTGCGGGATCATTTACGTATCGATGCTCCACACTTGATTGTAAACTAGAAAGAATACGTGGTGATCTTGATATTACGACAAAAAAAGTCACATAATGATGCATCAATTCAAGCCATTCATTTGCTGGTCAACTGTTCAAATCATTCTGATCAATAGGTAAGAAACTAGGATAAGCTTGCTTTCCCAATTTTATATTTCCGCCTAAACCCAAGGGAGATGTGAGGGCAAGCAAAAATGGCTATGGGTGTTTGGTTACAGTAATATATCTATTCAAATAGAGTTATTGGGGCGTACATGTAAACCATTTTCTCAGATTTTTCAGTCCAACCAATCGAAAGAATGCCTTCGAAATAGAATGTGTGGTAATCGCAGACTGATTATCCCCCTCAAGCTGAAAAAGAAGATGGAACACAGTGCAATTAAACACTTTTGAGAGTTATCCCCGCAACCAAACAAACATCCCCTGGGTTTCTGAATCAAGCACAGGAAGCCTACTGCATTTGGAAAAAGACTCCCATATTCCATCAGCCGTAATAAAGGTTGTATTTTGTTGGACATGCTCAAGATAATAACTTTCATTTTTCGGGTGTGTTTGGATGTAGGGTCAGTACTCAGCCTATCAGATCAACCTCTGATAGAAGGGCTTGACATAATGTCTGGCTGAACTAGTAAAGGACATCGATTCACCCTCAACCTGCAATTTTGCTTTTGCGCCATTTTACGTATGCCTCAGCTCCCGTAAAATGCCAATTCCACTCTACCAGGTTGAAGGTTGTAGGTTGAACCTTGCACGGGTTTTGCATCCAAACACGCCCCTGGAGAGGTCATTTACAGAATCTGACTGCAAAAACAACTCATTCCAAATCACAGCAGAGCAGTCATTGCTCACTCAGAGAACATGGAATTAAATGAAATTTCTTCCACTCAGGGGTGTCTTTACACTCTACAAAAGCAAAATTCAGTACTCCATCATGGTTCAATATCAACAGATTCAATGCCTCGATCCCCCTTTATCCTAGGACCATCAAATATATGCAAATCTTAATTCCAGTGAAGAACACTCCGATGGAAGAAAGATGTACAGAGATTGATATCCATCCCAAAAGAAACTGAAACTAGCTAGGTAAAGAAAGAAGAATGGTTGGGATCACATTGTGTCCCTTGTTAAAATTCAACACAACAAAAATGCTTGATAAAAAGAACCCACTGGTTTAGAGCAACATGGACTCCGGATTCTCAATGTAGCCTTTAAAAGGTCTTTAACCACTCCGCGCCAATTGCACCTAGACAACATGAGTGGAACAATTAGAATTCAACACATCAATGCATAACAAATACAAATGGTTGAGAATCTGTTTTCATATCCTAAACGTTTTTAACTATCTGACTACCCACCATCAATGACACGGTGCTCGCAGCTTAGCTAGCGTGACTCACATGAAGGAAGCAAACTTATATTGATCGGGATTCGGGACCAGCACCGGGTACCACCCTCTTCTCAGCTGCTTAAAACCACGGTAGAACAATCAGGAAAAACAAAAGGACGGGAAATCATAAGAGACGGGCCATTAGAATACAACAGATGGTGCTGCAATGAATCTTACCTGACCCAACAGTGAGAATTCCTAATTGGGGAGGATTGATGATGGCGCAAAATTGTTTGATCCCAAAGGGTCCTCCTCCCAAATTCGATACAGTAAATGTGCCTCTCCCTGCAAATGATCTCAGTTTTTATTTACCCATGACATGATATTGCTGGTAAATTGATAATGGGACTCTTAAAAGCACCTACTCACCTCATAATCTTCTGGTTTCAGGCTATTTTCTTTGGCTTTTGGGGCCAAATGTTTGACCTAGCTCGTTGGCGATTATAGATAACCCCTTCTTGTCCACATCCTGCATGGGAGTCTTTTGAAGGACTATGAACTGATGCTGTGACCTGTCAAGAAGAGAATATCAGATAGAGCTCAATTGGTGCTGCAACATACAATAGAGAAGCTGATCAAGACATAATAATTAATTACTTTTCTTATCTGAGAATGTGGGAGGTCAGTGTGATCTAATTACGTTGTTGCCGTTGTTGTGTCCTTAGCCTTGGAGACTGGTGCGGAGGCGCCCTTTCGATTAGAAGCAACATATTGATAAAAATAAAATAAATAAAAAGAAGTGGATAACTTATGGTAAACAAAAAGATGATTCTGTCACGGCGCAAAATAAGAGCCATGTGGCACATTCTTAGTGGATGCTGACCGTATAGATGTTTGACCAGTCCCTCAGTGGACCTCTAAACAAAAAATCAACCTGATTAGTGATTTCTAAGCGATTCGATTGAAGTTATTTTCATGAGTAGATTTTAACGGTAGGAATTTGAGCATTATTGAGCGTTACTGGTGTTATTGGCCCGTGCTAAAGCACGGGGTAAGAAATTAAAAGGAATTTTTTTATAAACAAAGAAATTCATAAAAAAAATAAAAAATAAAAACTTTCACTATAACTATATAAAAATTTAAAGGAAAATATAATTGGACCAATTGCATATAAAAAATACTTACAAATTTAACACTACGCTCTAAATATATTTATTAAAAAAATCTCCAAAAAATATCTAGAATAATTATGTTACCACGTCCTTTAAAACGGTAATATAATTACGTAAGACTAAAATGTGTTATTGGCGACTTCATAAATAAGATATTTAAGATAAAAAAAAATTACAATAATATACAATAAGCGAGTCATCTTTATTAGTTTACAATTTTATATTATAATTCTTAACTAATACGGCCATATATATCAAATTGATTTTAAAAAAAAAAAAGATAATATTTTTTTATCCACATTCATACGTCCATTCGTTCTTAAGAGTGTTTCTCGTAGCCGAGAGCAAAATTATCTAAATTTCTTTTTCTTTAGCTTGATGTGCGACTTTTCAAAACTCCGAGTCTTCAAAAAATATATTCACCTACACTTCTGAAATTCTGATAAGTGATCATGCTACAAAGGATCAACCGATCACATTATTCTACCAAGCTTTATCAGTCCAAGCGGGTGCTAAAGAACTCAACAATTGCTGTTAAGAATAACAGATTTGCGTCGATTCATCAGGCTATTTTCAATCTGTTATATACATATAGAATTAGATATTTATTTATTTTAGGTGGATAAAAAAAATTGATCTAAATAGGCTCTAATTAATCTGAAAAAAAATATAGATAAAAAAATAAAAAGAAAATAGAAATTCAAATGAGAAGTGGAGGAGACATGCCTGCGATTTTTATGGAGAGTTGTGAAAAGATCACTGATGTTTTCTCCGTCCATGTACAATTTTTGTCTAATTAAACAGAAAAAGAAAAAAAATAATGAAAAAAGAATCTAAAAAAGAGAAAAAGTATACAATGAAGCAAAAAAAAAAAATACATGGTCAATAAGTTGATTAGGGTTAAGTTTTAACAACAAAAGTAATTACTTTTAAGCCCAACTTAAATATAATTGTCCCGACACTTATATCTATTAATGAGCTGGGATTGGGCCTGAAACGTTAGGTCCATGAACTGGGCTTGGGTCAGGTTGCATTTTAAGCTCAATCACATGAGCTCAGCCCAGCCCCACACCCCTTAATACCTAAAATCTTCATAAGCTCAATGGTCATACGACTTCACCAAATAACCTCACAACGAGGGTTGGGAGCTCACAAGCTCAACCAAGATAAATTCTTCTAAATGATCAAAAGCTATCTCATTCTCTTTCCAATTGGGTTTCGTAGATTATCCTAAACCCCATGGAGCCCAAAAAAAAAAAAAAACATCTCCACCTTCCAACACTTTTAAGATCACAAAAATGCAGCCCTTAAACTAGATCATCGTTCTTTGTTCCTTAATGCCCGGCCTCATTCTCTTCTTTGGGTGCATGGTGTTGGGATTTGGATGATGAGGGACAATTGGATCAGGTCAACAATAAACCCTATGTTCATAAACTTGATTCATCTTTATTCACGAATATTGTTTAGTTAAGATCTGTTATACATTACAAATGTTTTGTTGATTGTTCAAAAGAAAGTATTTGAGCGAACAAATGAATTTGCTTGTCTAGTTTGAAATGTAAATTGATCGATTAATAACTTGATATCCAAATTCTGTAAAGGGTGTGATTGAGTAGTCTCGATTCTCTACAAATTGGTAAATGACTAAAGAAAATCAGTTTGGCTATATCGAATATTAATCATGTACTGTAAATCGAGTCTTAAACTAGATACTCATTGAATTAAATCACCCCGGCCACTTTGGGTGGTGTTTGAATTTGGAGATGATGAGGGTCCCTCGACAGTCTACAACCCTATGTTTATAAATTTGACTCCTCTCCATTCATGAATATCATTCTTTTGAAATCTATTATACGTTACAAATATTTTAAATATAAATTGTTCAAAAGGATTTGTTCGTCTGGTCTGAAATATAAATTATTGATTAATTAGTAACTTGGTTTTTCAGATTTGGTCAAGAATGTGATTGCGTATCGAATCTCTATAATTTGTTAAATGACTAAAGAAAACCAACTTGGCTATGTCGAATCATTCGAAATACTAATAGCCATTGAACTGCAAATCAACTCACGAACTAGTTTCGTTGAAATCATCCTAAATTGCGAATGAAGTCACATGAACTAGATTCATTATTGAAATCACCCCAAATTGTGAATCGACTCACGATAAACCATGCCCTAACATATAATATTTATTCATGACATGATGTCTAGTTTGACGAATATTGCAATTGGGAACTATTTATATATGTAACTTCAATTTGCATGATAGAAATATCATTATTCGTTGTTCCCTAATATCCTCATTCTTCTCTTTGAGTGGTGTTTGTTTTAGAGATAAGGGACCCATGAGTTAGGGTTACACCAAACCCTACGTTCATAAAACTTGATTCGTCTCCATTCATGAATATCATTCATTTAGACTGCATTATAAATTTCATATGTTTAATTAATTTTTTAAAATAAAGTACTTGACTAGACAAAAGAATTAATTTGTTCGTTTGGTCTGAATTTGAATTGATCAGTAAGTACTTGATTTTCTAGATTCAGTCTAGAATAATGTGATTGAGTATCGACTCTCTACAAATTGTTAAATGATTAAAGAAAATCATGAACTTAGCTATATTGAATCATTGAAAATAGAATTACCAATGAACTATAAACCAATTCATGAACTAGATTCGTTGAAATAACCGTGAATTATGAATCATAACTCATGACGAATCATGATCTACTTCAAGTAAATTTTATTCGTTAAATGACTCCCATTCTGGCGAATATTATGAATTATTTATGTAACTCCACTTTGCTTGCATGATAGAAATATCGTTATTCTTTGTTCGCTAATGACCCCATTTAGGTGGTGTTTGGATTTAGAGATGAGGGTCCCTCGAGTACGGTCTACAACAAACCTTAGCTATGTTCATATAATTTGATTCATCTTCATTCATGAATATCCTTCATTTGGAATCGATTATACACTATAAATGTTTTATATATAGATTAATGTTCAAAAGAAACTCTTGATCACCAAACAAAAGGATTTGTTCGTTTGGTTTGAAATGTTATTTAAATAATTAATTAGGAACTTGATTTTTTAGATTAGGTCAAGAATGTGATCATCGAGGATTAAACCTCTACAAATTGCTAAATTACTAATTAAAGAAATTCAACTTGCTATAACGAATTGTCACAAAATAGAATTATCCGTGAATTGTGAATCAACTTATGAACTAGATTCGTTGAAGTCACCCTGAATTACCATTAACTCATACCGAATCATGAAGTACTCCCTTGGATAAATTTATTTGTGACACAGTTTCCAATCTGACGAATATTGGGAACTATTTATCTAAAATCACTTTGCATGAATCTTACTGGGCATTAGAATTCTTGGTAAAAAAGAGTGAGATTCCATAGTTTTAATTTGCACCAACGAAGCTTAACATATGTATTATGAAGTGATGCTTGCAAACCTATTGGTTGAATGAAGATTGAAGTGCAGAATTCTCCCAATCAACTCTATTGTTGATACGATCACAGATGGGGCTATTGAACGAAAGTCGACATGTTTGATCAGTCTCATCACAATCCTCAATAACCTTTTTGCATAACGCTAGCACTATCATCTAATCCATTTTCTAGAACTAAAATCAATTTTTGGCTTTAAACTCTCAGAGTCTGAGCAAACATTTTTAGCTTTGAAAGAGATCTTCTTCTTCTTGCCTTTACATATTTGAACTGTCACTCTAGCTAATGGTATTTTTTTTTTTGAGTATAAAATTTATTAATGGAGACCTTTAGAGGCTGATAATTAAAGCCTACCAAAAGCCGTAATAAATTACAAAGGAAACAAAACAACAACAGGAAAACAGGAAAACCAAGCCACCCTGCAGCCTCCTTACATATATTATCTCAGATCAGCCCATTTGAAAATGATATCCTCGAATGAAATGCATTTCCCTTCTTCGTACAGCTTAATCCAAAAGTATACCAACGCCTTGATCTCCAGTGGTATCGCTTCGAACTCTTCATCTTGGGAGGATAACTGCTTGGCAATATATATATGTAATTAATGCATTGTGTTGTTGATAAATATGGATTCGAACCCTCACTTCCTTTAGGGGATCATGCATAGGAGATCCCAGAAGGAAAATAGAAAAACAGTTTTCGAGCTCAGTGACCCGTGAATGGTTGATCCAGCTTTGATGGACCTACACACCAAAATTCAGCCTGATTGGTTATCTACAGCCACTGGATTCGAGCATTTTTCATGGGCGTACATGGCTTTTAACCATTGAATCCGAGTAATTTTGGGTTGTTAGACCGAATGGCTAGAGATAACCAATCAGACTGATTTTTAATGTGTAGGTCCATCAAGGGGAAAGCCAATCTGTCATGGGTTAGTGGGGGCGAAAGAGTGACACATGGCGCATTATTTTATGCTCTCCATTGAGCCACAGGAAAATTTTGACTCGGGCAAGATTATTATCTAGTCCACTCACTCATCGATCCCCCACTTCCGAAAAGCGACTCGTCCCTTGGATGAGAGGCATATCCTAAAAGTCATACCTCATGGATATGTCTAATCATTGCATGAACTCCATTTTAGCTCACAAGTTCGAGTTCTATATCCTAAAGGGGAGAGAGAGAGAGAGAGAGAGACCTCATGGATATGTCTAATCATTGCATGAAGAACTCCGTTTTTAGCACCCAAGCTTCAATATCTATGTCCACCAACTCATCCATCAAGATCAATCAAATGGTGGGCAACTCTTAGATGGATCATAACCTAAAAAATCAGACTGACTAGATGGGGCTTACTCTTTTGATCTAAAGCTAAAACTAAGACGTCTATGCAAATAAAATCTAATTAAAAATACTGAAGAAATCATGCAGGAGTATGCAGTGATTCTGAATTTTTAGCTATGATTAACAGAACCAAGTTTATCTTTTAATGGTATGTGCGTGGTGATTGCGATCGATCGACCATGATCACCGTCCAGTACTTGAACTACTGGCTCGACGCCTTGGTCCAATTGGAAGGTCAAACCATCGGATGATTAAGAACATCTTCTCAGTTTGTTTTTGCTCCAAACTTCAGTGATATGTGAGGCTACAAAACTCAAAAGTAATGAAAAATTCTTCCAAACACAGTCACACACACACACACACACACAGAGTTACTAAGTTGGCAGTGGATGACAGATAGAGAGTAAGCACGCAGAGCTTCGAGCATGGACCTTCATGCAAGAAAAAACCATGTGTGCTCACTCTCCACTGTCACCTCCCTTAAAACCCCGCAAATAAACAAAAACCATTAATTACCTGCATATTCACAAAAGAAAACCTTCTTCACAACACTACTCTTCTCTCTCTACAACTCAAAAACTGTTGCATTAGAGGGAACTAAGGAAAGCTTGATTTGATGTGTGAAGAAAAGGGTATGTCTATTGAGCTTTATATAAGATGGGAAGGGTGATTGCATTACGTATGGAATAAATGTTACTTTTCCTCTTATTGGTTTCTCTCCTAATAATTTATTACAAATAACATAAAGAAGGAAAAAAGCTCTCTCTCTCTCTCTCTCTCCATACAACCCAACCAGTCTCATTTACTCAATTCCTCTCACCAATGTTTCTTGTAATTCTAAATTTCTATGACTAACCCCTCTTATTACAGAACAGCTTTAATTTCCAAGAATTTCCAGACAGAAATTAAGACTAGCTAGCAAGTTTTTGCCAGTTATATATCAAGCTCCTATAGTTGCATGGTTTCCATCGATCCCGACCGGTAGGTTCCATGTAATTTTATGAGAATTTGCTCCAATTTTGATCATATGGAACATTATTTAGGATCTGTTGATAAATGTGATAATATTGGGATAGTATGCACCAATTGAATAACTACAATTGTCTAGATTCTCGCTTTGTACTAATTTACGGATAAATTAATCCGCTCTCTTAAGACGAAGGAATATCGATGTGGCCACCGTTATTAGAAAAAGAAAAAGAAAAAGAAAATCTGTTCTTTGTTCATTTAGTGATCGATCGACCAACCCGAGCGCAACACTGCCGCAGTAACTTGTACCCATTCGAAGATTTACGGCGAAAAAGTAACTGAAAGTATATATGCTTTATGTTAATTAAACTACAATTATGCGGAGAATCGTTGGAAAATGTCCACTCCAAGCACAACAAAAGCATGATTAAGATGACGTCATTCCTTTCCTTAATTCCTTTTCTTAAGGTCTTATATTATTGTTTTTATTAGATGTGATACTGATCATGTAATGCAATTAAACAAAAAGGATAATCGCAGTTGCCAGCAGCGAAGAAGCCGACGAAGCTCTAGCCATGCGAGAAGGGCTCAACCGCGGCCAGTTAGCGTCCGAGAAGGATGCAAAATGAATCATAGACTCCTTAACGGACCACTCGAACTCGATCAGTTGAATGGAGCACAATGGCGATTCGGAATGGACATCAAACCTAGCCTTTATTAGGGCTTTTTTCGTAGAATACTCTATTGACTTTATTCCAAGGAAGAACAATAGGATGTGCTTATCTTTCGACTTCTGGGGCACTGAAACAAATCTTCATCACTCCTAGTATATGGTGATACTATGGCCCAACAACCCCTCATTTATAATTTTCTTACCAAAAAAAAAACTGTACCATCACGCAGCATTTGACACAAAAGGCGTCGCGACACTACTTAAATTGAGCTATATATGGTTACCCGAAAAAATCATAGTAAATCAACATATTATACACATAATATTCGAATTCAGTAGTTTTGAAAAATCATACCATACGGCTGAGCTACTCGAAAATTTGGTAAAATAAGCATATATTTTATGGAGAAACGAATAAAACACGAACTCGTGATCTACCGGTTTATTGAAACATTTTAATACAAAAAATTACAAAATTATTAGCTTTTTTTTCTTTTTTTTATCTTATTTTCCTTTTTGTCGATATTATTGAACAAATTTTCAAATGAGAAACCTGAATTGTAGTCAAACTTTTCCCATATCTTATTTTTTTCGAATGTCAAATTTCAAAACATATATGCATCCCATATTATGTAATATTCGGTTACTCGATCTTAGCTCTAGATCTAATGGTCAAGATTTTTTAACTAAGTCCAATTTTTGCCATATTTCCATACTAAAGGTGGACAAATGATTGAACAGTCTGCATCAGGGTCCATTCATCATATGACACCTCATCATTTTAATCTCTATAAGCATGATAAATGGTGGGGTCAAAGATTTCCCTTTTCAGTAATGGGCCTTTCTTTAGAAAAAATTGACTTGCTTTATCAGGAGTGGGCAATGAGGATGAGAGTGCTCTCTTTCTTTTTTGTTGTGGGAGGTGGGGATAGGCAGGACCCCAACCAGGGGGGAGTAGGCAGGGACCCTAACCAGCTATATTAATAGAAACAAATTTACATTACAAAGGTCCTCAAAAGGAAATAATCAGGTTGGAGAATAAGATGCTCTACTTGATTACAAAAGAGAAGCTAAAAATCAGCCGCTGGGCTAGATTCCCTACAAACATGTTTTTTTGTCAAAAAATTCTAAAAAATTAATCAGATAGTCAATGGCTCAAAGAGTACTTCTAGTTCGATATCTCCATGGACCATGGTCTATTTGCTGGCCGCTTGATGTAGTCTTAGCTGAGTCTGAAGCAACTAAGGGTCTGTTTTGCTTGCGTGCAAACTATTACGTGCGCAAATGAATGAATGTGCTTGCACACTTTTCTTATGCGATTGGTTCACACATTTTGACATGCAAAATATAGAAATTCATGGGGTCACACATTTTGACATGCAAAATATAGAAATTCAGGTGTATCCACACACATAAACGTACCAAATTTGTAGCCTCCAACATATCGAAACACACGACGGATTCCACACGCATTAAGATGGTCCCCATGACGCATATGTGGGTTCAGCTCGGTGTCACAAAACTTGGGTTTGAAAGCAGTAGTAAACCATTTTCTCAGAGATTTTTCTGTTGGATCGGCAGACCGATTATCCCCCTCAAGCTGAAAAAGAAGATGGAACACAGTGCAATTAAACACTTTTGAGAGTTATCCCCGCAACCAAACAAACATCCCCTGGGTTTCTGAATCAAGCACAGGAAGCCTACTGCATTTGGAAAAAGACTCCCATATTCCATCAGCCATAATAAAGGTTGTATTTTGTTGGACATGCTCAAGATAATAACTTTCATTTTTCGGGTGTGTTTGGATGTAGGGTCAGTACTCAGCCTATCAGATCAACCTCTGATAGAAGGGCTTGACATAATGTCTGGCTGAACTAGTAAAGGACATCGATTCACCCTCAACCTGCAATTTTGCTTTTGAGCCGTTTTACGTATCATCAGCTCCTGTAAAATAACAATTCCACTCTTACCAGGTTGAGGTGCACGGGTTCTGCATCCAAACACGCCCCTGGAGAGTAACCATTTACAGAATCTGACTGCAAAAACAACTCATTCCAAATCACAGCAGAGCAATCATTGCTCACTCAGAGAACAGGGGATTACATGAAATTTCTTCCACTCAGGGTGTCTTTACACTCTACAAAAGCAAAATTCAGTCCATCATGGTGCCTCGATCCCCCTTTATCCTAGGACCATCAAATATGCAAATCTTAATTCCAATGAAGTACACTCCGATGGAAGAAAGATGTACAGAGATTGATATCCATCCCAAAAGAAACTGAAACTAGGTAAAGAAAGAAGAATGGTTGGGATCACATTGTGTCCCTTATTAAAATTCAACACAACAAAAATGCTTGATAAAAAGAACCCACTGGTTTAGAGCAACATGGACTCCGGATTCTCAATGTAGCCTTTAAAAGCCTTTAACCACTCCGCGCCAATTGCACCTAGACAACATGGGTGGAACAATTAGAATTCAACACATCAATGCATAACAAATTACAAATGGTTGAGAATCTGTTTTCATATCCTAAACATTTTTAACTATCTGATTACCCACCATCAATGACACGGTGATCGCAGCTTAGCGTGACTGACATGAAGGAAGCAAACTTATATTGATCGGGACCAGCACCGGGTACCACCCTCTTCTCAGCTGCTTAAAACCACAGTAGAACAATCAGGAAAAACAAAAGGACGGGCTAACATAAGAGACAAGCCATTAGAATACAACAGATGATGCTGCAATGAATCTTACCTGACCCAACAGCGAGAATTCCTGATTGGGGAGGATTGATGATGGCGCAAAATTGTTTAATCCCAAAGGGTCCTCCCAAATTCGATACAGTAAATGTGCCTCCCTGCAAATGATCACAGTTTTTATTTACCCATAACATGATATTGCTGATAAATTGATAATGGGACTCTTAGAAGCACCTACTCACCTCATAATCTTCTGGTTTCAGGCTATTTTCTTTGGCTTTTTGGGCCAAATGTTTGACCTCGTTGGCAATTATAGATAACCCCTTCTTGTCCACATCCTGCACACACACAATAGGAATTCTCATAATGTAATATAACTTACTAATGGAACTAAAAGACACATGGGAGTCTTTTGAAGGACTATGAACTGATGCTGTCACCCACCCTAATGACGGGGACAAACAGTCCATTGTCTGTCTGCACAGCAACATTGATATTCACGTTGTTATACCTGGATCAGTAGCCACAACAAACTGTTATAATTAATGTCGTAAAGCACTGAAGTATAATACATATTGTTTAATACTCACTGGCGGATGTAATCGTTTGTCCAAGAACTGTTACACTGAGGAACTTTGCGAAGAGCCAAAGCAGCAGCCTGCAATTGTAATTCAACCAAAGTTAACTCTTGCTTTGGAAAATCTAAAGGGAAAAAATGTGCAACAATCCGACACCATATGATTGAACCAATAACATATATAACTCAAACATCTGGCATGTCATAGTAATCATTCAATGTTGTCCTGTAAAGAAGGCAGTTTAAAGAAAAGGAGTAGCTTCATTAATATTTCTGTGTTCGCCTTTATGGCTTAAGTTTTGTGATGCATTGTAACTTTATGTTCTTGAAACTGATATGAAGATGGCATACCTTTATTACAAGGTCATTGACAGATATCCGCTTTCCACCTGAAGCTTCTTGTAAGGAATTAAGTTGGTTCCGCAATCTGTCACAGACGAATGAGTCTTTAATACTAATAGCCATCAATTACAGTGCATAAAAAATAAAAATAGAAAAGAATAAACATATAGCTTATCATTAACAGATGGAGCAAACTCATACTCACTCCATAAGTTTATCAACGCAGGAGTCTACTGTTAAATAATAATGAGGAATAGTTTGTTTTGAGAGCAGTAAGCGTGAAGCTGTGACCTGTCAAGAAGAGATATCAGATAGAGCTCAATTGGTGCTGCCACATACAATAGAGAAGCTCCAGACATAATAATTACTTACTTTTCTTATCTGAGAATGTGGGAGGTCAGTGTAATCTAACGTTGTTGCCGTTGTTGTGTCCTTAGCCTTGGAGACTGGTGCCGAGGCGCCCTTCTGACTAGAAGCTACATATTGAAAAAAATAAAATGAACAAAAGGAAGTGGATAACTTAAATTGGAAATCAATCATTATGCAGTTATAGTAACCAATCATTTAAAATCTCTTGAAAACTAGCGGTGTTGATGAAGGAAATGATACTTCAAAAATAAAATAAAATAAATACTAAATAACACATAGTTAATGTCAACATATAGCAGCATATCCCCTTGAAAACAAAGGAAATGACTTGGGCAGCATGTAAGCAAACGTAAACCAAATGGCAAAATGAACCAAAAATAGTCTTAGGGTGATCTGCTAAAGAGGCGTATGGGAAAATATACCCAAGTAATCTTCTATATCAGCCTTCACAATGCTTCCATTGGGTCCAGTTCCTTTGATGCTTGAAAGAGGTACCTACACTCATGATTATAAGCTTGATCCCAGCCAACATAAACTATGCCTCTTGAAAGAGGTCAACAAGAAAGCAAATAAAAATGAACAATGAATAATAGCACCAAGTAACAGGTCTGACTCTCATTTAACACAATGAATTAGGAGATTTCTGCAGTAGCAACTGAAATGACTTACATTGTTATCCTCAGCCAATTTTCTTGCAAGAGGACTAGCAAAAAGGCGATCTCCTGATCGAGGAGCATCATCAGCCTTTGAAGTCTTTGCCTCAGGTGAACTGACAGGCTCCACCACCTCTTTTTTGGGTGGGGTAGGATCAGATGACCCTTTAACTCCATCAGCAGAACTCGATGATGAAGGTTTGTAATCTGTGAACTTCGAAATATCATCCTCTTCTTCCACTGTTACGGCAATCACCTAATTAAAGAAAATGCACAAAATTCCCAATGTTAAAATAAAACATTAGATCCCAAAAATAACCTTAATCCATAAATAGGACGAACTTAACGTTTGACAACTTGTAAGTGACCATTTTCAGTATGTTCTAATGATGATGCGAACTGAAGATTTATAAAATGTGTACTTTGGAAATGGGAATAGCTTCATGAACAGAATGAAGAGAAACCCTCAAACGCGTACCAAAAGTGTTGTTTGTTGGTATAAAGAATAAACAACAAGAATAGAGCCAGAAAGAAAATTAAGAGACTTAAATACCAATTTAGCACAAATTACCAACAAGAATAGAAGATGAATGCTTTGAAAGTCAGTTAAATGATCCCAGAACAACACCAACTTACTATAAGTACAAGTAGGCATAAACGATTCTGTGTTCTAGGTAGATCTTGAAACCTTTATACTATTTTTCCCTTCTAGAAAAGAAAGATCAGGAAGCCAATAGTAATCATCAGATGAGCCCACCAAAATTGGTTCAAAGTATCGGGCGATACCGAAATGTTTCCCCCGTATCGTTTTGGTATTGCCCTAGGGCGTGACAATCGTCCGTTTCGTTCGTATCGGCTGAAAGCCTGAAACTTTCATAACGTATCGCCATAAACAGTAAAACTCCCGTCAAATTGCATCCTTTTCAGAAATGTTTCGTTTCGGTTTATCGCCAATGAATGATACCGACACGATACATAACCATGACCAAATCTGTATCAAAGTAAACCTTCCTCAAGTGAGGGCAAGGCAGAGATCACTGTTCAAAGACTCAAATGAATAAAAAAGACAGTTAAATATCAAAAAGAACAATAGACTATCAAAAGAATTTTAGTAGAAAAAACAAAATAAAAATTGAGGAAATTACACCCTTATGGTAAGTTCAATGATCAAGAAAACAAAAAGGGCAGTGTCACGAGAAATATTATAATTTCAGTAACAGGGAGGTAAATTGATGTGTGATCGGAAACTTACTCAACTGAAAACAAAGAATCAGACTGCAGCATAGTAAATAATAATTCTTGATGCTAGTAAGAAGGAACCGCAATTTCCACCATTACTGGTCCGGATATTAGATAAAATGAATACCTCACCAACTTTTATGTCCTTTGCCCCATCACCATGGATTATCTTAGCAATATATCCTTCCTCCATACATTCCATCTCAACTGTCGCTTTATCCTTGGAAAAGATATAGAAAGAAGTGTCAGATTTAAGTAATGAGCTAAGTGCATAGACCAGATCATTTACGAAAAAGTAGAATTTGAACTACAAAACAGCAGCAAGGACCCTACAGTTTCAACTTCACACAGTACTTCACCAGGAGTAACTTTATCGCCCTCTTTCTTCAACCACCTTGCAATGTTACCCTGTACATTATAAAAGAATAATTTAATCAGAAATGATAACATCGAAAGATGGATTCTGAATGTCCTCGGATGCAGCAGAAGTGCAAATACCTCTGTCATTGTAGGAGAGAGAGATGGCATTCCAATCTCTTGGTGTGGTGGAAGCCCTGAAACCACATTGCAAATAATTTTTAGCAACTTGGATGATCAATGGTGCCCTTATGGATTAACAACAGTAGTGATAGATGCATCTGACCAAGAGATCGATATAACTTAACAAGAGAAAAGAATAATTATTAATGCCTTTCCCAGATGTAATCAAATTCAAGGAGTTCCAAAAGGATACAAAATAGTTCAGTAACCCTTTTTAGCTAAATGCTAAATATTTTAGGGCTTTGTTACACAAAGAAATAAGATTGTGGTGAAGCCAAGCACCACCCCCCCCTCCCCTCTCTCTCTCTCTCCCTACTCTCCTCTACTTTCAATTGGCACATCTTATTAGATAAACAAAAATGTAACTGAACATATATTCAAAAGTTACACCCAAAGAAAGAAGCAGAGTAATCCCACTCCACTTTATTTAGAAGGCATTACTATGATGATGGCAGAGTCCACAGACAAACTGAAGAAACACTTATAAATGTTTTAGGTAACAAAGACCCTCAGATGAAGTATTTGTTGGATATTGAGGTTAACAAGTCAAAAAAGATGATGTTTATTTCTCAAAGGAAGTAAGCATTGGATCTTCTTCATGAAATTAGTAAGCTAGGTGTAAAGCCTATGTTTTCTTTCCTTGAACAAAACTGCTCAGTCTAGATGTGAGAGAACTGTAAGAGGATCCAAGGATGTATTAGAGATTGGCAAGATGAGGTACTTGGTGTATGTTATTTGCAGATGACACAATTTTAGTTAATGAGACTAGAGAGGAGGTAAATGCAAAACTAGAACTCAGGAGGAACGCTTTGGAGTCCAATGGTGTTATGCATGGAAATACACTCATATTATTTCCCACACGAACACGATTCACCATATGGATGTTTGGCCAATCCCTAGGTGGACCAACAAATCAAAAATCAGCCTGATTAGTAATTTCTAGGCGTTGGATTGGACTTATTTTCATGGGTTGATCTCAACTGTGGGAATTTGAGCAGTATTCGAGGTACAAAGATCCAACGCCTAGAAATCACAAACAAGGCTGATTTTTGGTTTGTAGGTCCACCTAGGGATTGGCCAAACATCCGTACGGTCAGAGTCCTCTAAGAGTGTGCCACGTGGCTCATATTGTGTCCTGTAATGGGAGCCTGTCATTTTAGGGCCGTCAATGGAGCCCGACCCTATATATCTATATATATATATATATATATATATATATATTCCAATTGAATCAAATCTCCCTCTCAACAAAGGATTTTAAAATAAGTCAAAGCAAGACAGTACATTGAATAAAATTTATAGTTAAGATGCACATACAGATGGTCCGCCAATTAAAATTGATAACCAGTAGATACCCTAGCGACCAATCGTGTTACCTTGTATCTATTATTCATAAGGACGGAGAGATTGAGAAGGATGTTTCCCATAGAATTAGAGTTGTGTGGCCAAAGTGGAGATGTGCTTCCGGAGTGCTATGTGATCAATGCGTACCAATCAAATTAAAAAGAAAATTCTATAAGACGGTAATAAAACCGGCGATCTTTACAGAGCATAATGTTGGGCAATCAAGAAACAACATGTTCATATAATAAGCATATAGCCAAGATGAGCATGAAGAGATAGATGCATGGAAAGACTAGGGATGACAAAATTAGAAATGAACGCATTTGTAAAAACAAAAAAAAAAAATAGCCCCAATAGGTGATAAAATAAGGGAAAACCAATTGAGATGGTTTGGTCATGTACAACGAAGACCAATGACAACAACAGTTGAAGAGGAATGTGCAAGTCGAAGGATCTAAAAAGACAAAGGGAAAGCTAAAACAGGCGTTGATTGAGGTTTTGAGAGAAGATTTTAAGAAACTTGCATAAATAGAAGAAACGGCTTTAAACATAATTGAATGGAGGAACAAGATTTATGTTGCCAACCCCATATCATTGGGATAAGGCTTACGATGATGATGAGTGAGAACTACGAGTTAATTCATCGAGGCTATCACTCTGAACCCTTAGATTGTTCATAGGATCTTGGGGTATCACTAGATGGCTCCAAAACATGGAATTATTTAGACACCTATTAGAAATAGATAGATTTCTACCAATTCTGACACCAACTGTTTTTTCGGTGGCAGGGGTAGTAGGACCATCATATGATATACGTTTTACTCCAACCTGTGACACATTTGTTAGTGATTATTTATTTGCATGAAAAAGTGATAAACAATTAGTTACAGACAAATTGCTCTTGCCACACAAGAAATGATACTCGGACAACTATGAAAAAGCATTTTGACAATCACCTAAGCAGAAACTTATCAAAAAAAAAAAACATATCTAGCATGCTTGTACGAAAACTAACCAAAAACACCGGATTGCAAACACACAAGTATGGGTTATAAAGTCACACAGTTAAGTGCAGATATAGACCATAATAGAGAACCCAAACCATACCTGAATTTGTCGAAAAACCTCTTTTTGGGTGTGCTTGCGAACTGATAAAGAAACAAACATTTTTATTTCTAAACATCAAAAAATGATAATGATACATAGTGAGGCCAGAGCAAACCATGAGAAACCATTGTTGAACACCGAGTCGACCATTGGACTGCCCATTCTCGTTGTTGTTCTTGATAAACTTCCCTTGACTTCTCCTAGCAAAGATATCTAAACAAGATATAACTTTGGACTCTTAGGTCAGATAATGAACAAATTTTCGCATAAATGATGCAGCAACAGTAGAGGAGAGTCGAACAGAAGAAAAGTGTAAGAATAAAGAGAAAAGCAGTAAGGGTAAAATCACCGTGAAGATGTCAAGATTTTTTGCTCTACAACTGTAGTGGAACTTGTTGATTGTACTTGAATGCTTCCAAAGGAACCTCCATCTCTCTTTCCAGGCAAATAGCCATGTCTACAAATCCTTAAAAGATCTGAAAGATAACCAAAGCTACTTAAACACTAGAATCAAAACAAACACTCTTAGTTCTGCATATTGATTAAGCCCCAATGAGTCAATGGATTCAAAATTTGATACCAACATAAGTGAATACTTTCTAATCCTTTAGCATGCTCAAATCTTATATCTGTAGAGGAAATTAGACCTGAAAACATATAGATCAATTACTCACCATCTCCTTTATCGATGGAAGGGCAAGCCTCTCTAGAAAACCAACGGACCAGGATGGCCGGCTCATTTCGTAGTATGTCAGGAGCATTCCTTAACTGTAAAACATAAATAATCAACATAAATCAAATCATAAAATATCATTATGAAGTGGATCAATCTCAAAGAATCCAAGACATGGTTAAAAAGATGTGAAGCTTTATGGAAGATGCCGAAATCAATAGCATGTAGACTAAATTCTTATGTAAACTTCGAAAGGAAATCTGGGAAAAGCAATTTGAGCAAATCCTCTGAATGGGCAGAATAAATAAGCATCAGTCAACCATGATGTTCATCCTTGCTTGAACAGGAAGCAGACCATATTTTCATCAACTTGAAAATAGAAATTTGCAAATTGCTCAAGTAAATTAGTGAGGCATTCATTGAATATAACTCCATAGAGAACATTTAGAACATAATAAATCCCACCATCCTATATGTTTCAATGACTCAAAAAATCCTTAAAGCTATGTGAACACCAATAAGTCCAACTAACTTGAAGGCTAGTCAAAGCTTTAAGTTTTACAATAATCAACAAGAATTATATCCAAATAACAAATTCTAAAACCACGTAGCTGGGTTACACAAGCATCAGTACAGGTGTTCGTTACAGCATAGTTGTAGTTCAACATGCCAAACTCCAAAAACAAGAGTATCCAGGTAGTGGTTACTTATCTATCCCCAATCCATTTATTTAGGAAATCTTTAATAATGCTTGTGAAGTTGAGTACAAGCAGTTTACATACGAGTAGTTTACAGAATGTAGATAGTGCAAATTGTTTAAGTCCACATATATGCCACGTGGTCCACACCATATGATAGCACACGGTGACGGATTGGCGCATTCGAGGGTACCTTGCACAATTTGTCTATTAGACGGCACCACACGTTAGACAGTGCCTCATATAGTTTATCTATCAGACGACACCGTATGTCAGACGATGCCTTGTACAATTTATCAATCAGACAATATCGCACGTCAGACGACTCGTGCAACTCATCTATCAGATGGCACTGCACGTCATACAGCACCATATACAAGATCTTATCAACGCACGTCAGACGGCCCCACGTATAATTGATTGGATTGCATGACAAACGGTTGCATGTCAGACGACACCACATACAATTTATTGAACCACATGACAGATGGTCGCACGTCAGACAACGCCATGTACAATTGATTGGACCATATGACAGACGGCCGCACGTCGAATGGCCCCGTGTGAAGTTCATCTACTAGATGGCACCGCACAATATACGGTGTCACATAACTACTATCTCGCTCAAGGGTCGTGTACCCGCTAATAAGAACTTCATTTTTTTATCACGCTAACTAGTGCCGCGCACTAGCATGGGGGTCAAAGATAAATCGTAGGATTAGTGGGGCAAGGGTATGAGAGGTCGATCAGAGGCAATCTTGTTTGCAAAACTACTGAAACACATGGGAACGGGTACTCGCTTGATCGACCGCCATCTAGGCAGCACGAAAGCACCGTACCATGTCACGTGTTCGATTATAGGGTCGTAATCAACTACGACGGCTCACCTCTGATCCACGTAGCACAATACGTACGCACGATGAGAATTGCCAAATTTATTATAATCGTGCCCTCTTAACCTTCAACCCTCCACTGTAAATAGATGAGGGGGTGAGGGAAAGGAAGAGAATGTCATAGCCAATGTGTTACCCTAATCTTCCACCATGTTCCTTTCCTCTTAGCCTCTTATCTTCATCTTCCCTCGTTGTGGTCTCTACAATCGTTCAGTCCGCAGAACTTTAGACTCGAATGCCATGGATTCCTCTTTAACATTGCTTCTAGCTATGTTGCTTTATATTCTAAAGTGATTACCATCAATAAAGACAATTGATTACCTTCTCCGTGTTCAAAATCTCATTTATCTGTTTATACAGAAGAGGGCATAAGAGATGCTCCCAACAAGCATTGAGGACGATGCTCCTACTCCATAGCCTATTCATGGGCCGCCTAGTCACCAATCAAACCCTTCAATTTGGGACCCACCTCTAAAACGAGGCATAGCCTACAAATCGGAACACTCAAAGAATCTCCAAAACAAATCTTGAGGCTTGAGCTAAAACATGAACGACTTGAAGAACAAATAAAATTATGTGTCAATGAAACATCAAGCACTTAGATGTTCACAGATGGTCTTCTTTTTTCCTGTACCCATCCAAAAATGATCTACTGATTGGATGGTCCAGATTGATGAGTACAAACCACATCAGTGTACAACTATAATTAGCACCATCCCTCAATGATCCCAGGGCTCATCATCATCTAAGCTTCCATATCAAAATATATGTAATTTCTTGGAAAATCAATATTCAAACGTCTTTAATAATCATTTGGCCTTGAAAAGTTGTCCAGAAGGGTTGTCAACGGAAAAAAAAAAATGGGTTTTCTGGGCATTTGGGGTGCATGTCAGCAAAAAATGATGACTGGATTTGGGGGCTACGCAAGCTTCGGCAATATGTCTGTAGGTTGCTGGAGTGATATATCTGAGTAGATACATGCAGCCAGGAAAAGTTCTTGATCTCCAAAGCAGGTCGTGACAACACGGATAATTGACCAATCTAACATTCCGGCATCAACGAGTTAAACAAATAGTGACATCTAACAGGCCGTCGAAGGCTGCAGGCAAGCCAAGGATTTTGAGATAGAAGCTTGAAGATGAACGTTGTTTAAAAAAAATGGAAAATAAGTTGGGACTGAGTCAACTGTTCTGTTTTGACCGAGTCGACTCAATCCAATTAGTTCAGAAAGTGAAAATTGTCTGCAACCTTACCGTTCCCCACCAAACAGCAGGACATATTTCATGTTGAAAAATTATATTCATAAAACTTGTCTATAGATAAATTGTCCACCTTGGTAAAACCTTTTTAGGCAACCATTCTTGGGAAGTCAAAGTTCAAACGTCTTTAATAATCGGCACCATCCCTCAATGCTCCCATGGCTCATCAACTACGCCTTATCCCAACTATTTAGGGTCAGCAACGTGAATCCTATTTGGACATTCGACTCTACTGGGAGTGAACTCTTCTGTCAAGGGTAAAGGCATATGATTTCAAACGTCTTGAATCATATTAGATTATCTTTTCTGTTTTAGGTTGAAGGGATTTCACTTTGCACCGATTCTATCGCAATTATACTACGTGACAGTCCTTACATGCTAGAAAACACAATGGACCAAATTGTGATTTAAAGGTACAAATTGCGTTGCACCAAAGCACAAATAACCCATTGGAAAGAAAAAAAATCAAGCAGGCAATCCATTGTGTGTCATGAGTTGGGTTTCCTAGTTTCTTCTTTTCTTTCGAAAATTTCAGTTTATAAAAAAATATTGAATCGGGTTAACAATTCGAAATATGTAAACTTCTAGATCAGATACAGAAACACATTGTAACGTTTCAGGGTATGACTGTTCGTGTTGAAACTAACACTTTTAAGGTCAAAATCATCAGAAATGAAGTAAGATTACTACAGAGAGAATCAAAATAGCGTATAGCCATCATATAAAAAAATAACACAAACACGGAAAAAGGAATGAGTTTGAAGGATTAAGTACCTTTCTGGAGTGAAAGAACAGATTAGATGCATACGTCATAATTTTTTATCCCAGAAAATTACAGAATCTTCGAAAATTGTTCTGGTTTCAGGTCGAAGAAGAGAAGGGACGAAGGGTTCAGCCGTTTTGGTGGATTTGGCTCAAACCTTGAATCTTGGGTAGATCGCACAGCCTTCTTACCTAACGAGAGAGAGAGAGAAGTGAGGCTTCAGCTGTCTGTTTTTTCCAACAAAAAAAAAAACGTCTTATTTTGACACGTTTTGCTTCCCTGAACCCTCTTTTTGGAATCTGGTGAGTCGACTCAGTCAGTCCGTTAAGTGACTCAATTCATGGATTTTTCAGTTTTTCCTTGTAACGCTAGCAAGCAATGCGCCAAGGTTGCACTGATGTCCTACCCTAACTCGCCTGAGTGTGGAGCGGGAGCGGGAGCGGAGCGGGAGCGCCCAATTCGAAAAGTTCTAAATGTTCAAAGTGCCTCAAAGTCTACATATACTAGAAGGTGGCCCATGCCCACAGCACTCTCCAATAAAGCATCTGCCAAAATCGGGTGTGAGTGGCTTAGATCCACCATCCATTTGGGGTGATAAGATCTTGGTCATCCTTTGTGAAGCCGATAAGAGGGGGGATAAGTGACTTCTCTGTTTTGTTATATAGATGTGTAGTGGGTGACCCGTGCCCTCGGCACTCCCCTACAAAGCATTTCTCAAAATCGGGTGAGTGGTTGAGATCATAGTCCATTTGGGGGATAAGATCTTGGGCATCCTCTGTAAAGTCGATAAGATGGGTATAAGTGGGGAGACAATTTCCCTGTTAAATTAATCCAACCGTCTACATTTTATTTTATGTGTGCCACAGAGGGATTGGCTATCAACGAAACATGGGTTTGAGATGGCCCCCCGCATCGGGGCAGGGAGTCGATACTTCTATTTCTTACAGATCGACGGGGCAAACGATGCAATAGCTTCGGTTAGAGCAAAGCCCAAAACTTGATCTCGAATAAATATTCCAAAATTATTAGCCGAGGCGGGGTTGCACGCGAACCGAGTGACGTAGGTGCACAAGAGCACTTCGCGCTAGAACCATCTCTTTTTTGTAGGTTCTACGGAACCAATTGGATGGAATAGGAGAGGATCCGTTGATTAGCCTAGCAGTCTCCGAGGTATTTATGTTTTCTTACTATATATATTGTGTTGACCGTATCGCACTATGTATCATTTAATAACCCAAGAAATCCATGGCCTTTGGTTCAAATTTCATTTCAAATGGGGGAATTACAAGGATATTTAGAAATAGATAGATCCTAGCAATAAGACTTCCTATATCCACTTCTCTTTCAGGAGTATATTTATGCACTAGCTCATGATCATGGTTTAAATAGATCAATTCTTTACGAATCCATGGAAAATTTAAGTTATGACAATAAATCCAGGCCGTTGGATATATGAAGCCTATAAGAGGGGGAGACACATAAAATAAAATTTAGAGAATTGAATTAATTTAACATGGAAACTGTCTCCCCACTCATACCCATCTTATCGGCTTCACAAAGGATGGACAAGGTCTTATCCCCCAAATGGACTATGGATCTCAACCACTCACCCGATTTTGGGAAATGCTTTGTAGGGGAGTGCCGAGGGGACGGGCCACCCACTACACATCTATATAACAAAACAGAGAAGTCACTTATCC
This sequence comes from Euptelea pleiosperma, assembly GCA_035048495.1. Classification (NCBI taxonomy): domain Eukaryota; kingdom Viridiplantae; phylum Streptophyta; class Magnoliopsida; order Ranunculales; family Eupteleaceae; genus Euptelea; species Euptelea pleiosperma. The sequence goes on along the minus strand of CM068549.1, from coordinate 31,399,181 downwards.
CCCCCCCCTTATCGGCTTCACAAAGTATGGTCGAGATCTTATCACCCCAAATGGATGGTGGATCTAAGCCACTCACACCCGATTTTAGCAAACACTTTGTCAGAGAGTACCATATATAATGCAGTAAAGAGGAGGATTCGATTATGGAGTTTACTAGTTTTCTAGCGGGAGAGAGAGGAGAAAGCCTAGCATTAACGAGATTGTTGTAGAAGTGGTTTTTGAGCTTCAAAAGAAGTTTTGGATCAAAGAAAATAAGTAGATAAGCAGTTTTGTAATGTCAACATGTGAAACTTTCTGAAGTTCTCTCGAAATGTCGTCTTACTAGGTATTACAAGTGAGCCCCAACAATAACTCAATATTCCCGATTATTTGAAATTTTTAAGTATCGGACTTCTTGATTCTCTTGAAAATTGACCAAAACTCTGGTCAAAAGTATAGAAAAATCTATCTACGAGTCTAAATTAAGTCCCATGGTCAACTATTATGTTACGAATTATCTGCGCTAGAGTATTTTAAATTAGGAGGGTATCACGGTACTACTTAAGTAGATCTTTGATGTTCAAGATCCTCATTTTATGCACGAGGACTATATGCTTGAATGCAATGGCAAGAATCAAGGTTTAAAAGGGACTGTTATAACGGTCTGGGGGTGAAAAAAACGCTCAGGGGCAAAAATAGGAAAATGGAAAAAAATTAAAAATAACAGAAAAAGGGCGCTGAAATTCAAATTTTGAATTCAACTTGAATTTCAAAATTTCAATAATGGTTATTTTCTGTGCATTTTAACGGTGCGTAATGTAGTGGGGTAGGTCCGAATCCGCTATAACGGCCGTTATTTTCGTTATAACGGCCGTTATTTTCGTTATAACGGCCGATTTTTAAACCTTGGCAAGAACCACTCTTAATAAAGTACTGACATCAGTGGATGGAGATAAGCAAGCTGGGAGATATCACTTTGAACTTTTCAATTACAATCTATGCACTTCAGCTCGATCGACCGCCGCAGAGATAGGAGTATAGAACATGCGCAAAATAATTACAAAGTTGAGGGTTAGATCAGACTTTTGTGACGTTTTTCTGAAACCTATGAACCTGCAGACGAGCCTGTGAGGTTGTAGTCGAGGCGGGTCGAGTTTCAGCAGGATGGCACTTTGACTTGGTGGGGTATGTCTGTCAAATTTGAAAGACAGACCGAGGTTTAAAGGAGGCCGTTTTAACGGTTTAACGGACTGGGGCATTACCGTTAAAATGGATTGAGATGGCCAGGGGCAAAAATGAAAAAAAAAAAAAAAATCTAACGGAAAAATGGAAAAAGTGGCGCTGAAATTCAAAATCTAAAATTTGAAAATTTCAAAAAATAAAAAGAATTTAACAGATTTAACGCCGTTTTTTTCACAAAATTTTTCAGAATTTAATGGCTGTTGAAACGATTTTAACGGCCGTTAAAACAAAAAAACGGCTATTAAATTCAAAGTATCAAAACATGCTTAAACGGAAATGGCCTTGGGGCCACGAGAAAGACCATAGTTTTAAAAACAGCCGTTTAAACGGTTTTGAAAAAACAGGCAAATTTTTTGTTTTAACGGCCGTTAAAATCGTTTAAACAGCTGTTTAATTCTGAAAAAAATTGTGAAAAAAACAGTCGTTAAATCCGTTAATTTTTTTTTTTTTTTTAATTTTCAAATTTCAAAATATGAATTTCAGCGCCATTTTTTCCGTTAAAACCCATTTAATTCCATTTTTTTTCCATTTTTGCCCCTGGCCGTTTCAATCTGTTTTAACTGCCGTTTAAACGGCTCCATAAAAAGTCCCTTAAAAAAGAATTTTCTTTTTTGTAAATATAATTACATACAAGGGTATTTAGTAAGCACAATAGAGCCCTATGCAGTGCTCTTTTTAGGGGAAAATTATTTGCACCCCACAAATTGTGAAAGCACCCAAGTAAAACTTGGCTGACCGTCCATGGTATGAGCCACGCGACATACCTTTAGAGGACGCTGACCGAATGGATGTTTGGCCAATCTCAAGACGGGTCTACAAACAAAAAATCAGACTTATTGGTGATTTCAAACCTTTGGATCATTGTACCCAAATAATGATCAATAATGCTCAGATTCCTACGGTTAATATCAACCTACGGAAATGACTATCCAAAGCTTATAAATCACTGATCAGGATGATTTTTGTTTTGTAGGCCGGGATTGTCAACGTCCTTTAAAAGTGTGCCACGTGGCTCCTACTGTAGGCGGTCATCATGGCAGTCAGCAAAGTTTTACTCGGGGTGCTTTCACAATTTGTGGTTTTCAAATAAAATTTGCCCTCTTTTTATGGTCAGGCTGAGGGACCCCCATTTTTCTGACCCTTCTCGGTGTTCGCGCGCTCGGCGCTGACAACCACCGTTGGAATTTTGAAATCCACGGCCGAGCACACGAACACCAAGCGGGTCAGAAAAACCGGGGTACCCTGAGCCCGACTCCTTTTTATTACGCTGTTCCGTAACCCCAATCGCAGCAGGAGAGAATCTAAGGCAGTGCAGAATGATTTACAGACACAGAAGAGTCTAAAATCACAGCTCTCAAGAGAGAAAAAGAGAGAGAGATCAATGGGAGCTCCGAAGCAGAAATGGACTTCGGAAGAAGAAGAAGCTCTTCGTGCGGGCATCGCCAAGCACGGCACTGGAAAATGGAAGAACATCCAAAAGGATCCTGAATTCGCTCTCTATCTCTCTGCTCGTTCCAATATCGATTTAAAGGTCTTTATTTTAATCCTTCTCTCAATTTTTTTCCGCCTTCGAGACCCTAATCTTTGGTGTGCGTGTGTTGGGAAGCTGCGTGAGGGGCTGTCGATGAATTTTGATTACTTTATCTCAATTTTTTGTTTTATTTAGGGTTTTTTTTTATGCTTCTGTATTATTGATCCTTCGATATAGGTTTTCATCTCGGTTTTGCAATTTCTTGATTACGCCATTGACGGTGTTAAACTCGCAAGCTACACTAATAAACTGTTGTTGGAGAGTGTTGTTTGCCTGTGTGGCCAGCACTCCGCCTCTGCTAGACCCGTGGACCCTTTGATATACATTGTTAAGCTTTTCGAGTAAAGTGGTTGTCAACATAGTATTAGAGTAGGAGATCCCAATAGGTCGCAGATTCAATGCCCTGGCAAAGTGCTGAAGGGGGTGTTGTTTGGCTGTGTGGCCAGCACTCTGCCTCTGTTAGACCCGCGGACCCTTTGATATACATTGTTACACCTCCCTCCAACAGCTTAAGCTTTTAGAGTAAAGTGGTTGTTAACCTACAGGCTAACATCTACCAGATAAAAAACAAGGAAAAAGGAAAAAAAGGGAGAAGAGCTCATGATCATTCTTGAGAGGGGAAATGTCTAATATTGCAGTGAGAGAGAGAGAGCTCTGAAGCAAAAATGGACTTCCGAAGAAGCAGCAGCGTTGCGAGCCGGTGTAGAAAAGCATGGTGTTGGACAATGGAGAACAATCCAGAGAGATTCAGAATTCAATCACTGTCTCTCTGCTCGTTCTAACATCGGTTTAAAGGTGTTTTTGAACACTTCTTTCGGTGGCACTTTTTTTTACAGCTTGAAGACCTTAAATCTCATTTTCCCCCGTTTTTGAGTGAATTTTTTATGTTTTTTATCGATGAGTTTTGACTACTTTATATGTGATTTTTGCGCTATTTGGTGGAATTTGTATGCCCACATTGTTTTCTTTGAGTAATTTTCCTTTATCTCAAATGTGCCTTTTTTGTCTGTACATTTCTGCCATTTAAATTTTTTTCCCAATGAAACTATACTGTCGGTGTTGTTTCCATACTGTTCGCGTATAACTTATCACAGATTTTGTAATGGAAAGTTTGGGGAAAAGGAAAAAAAAAAACCTAGTGATTTTGCAATTTTTTGCGTTATTATTTAAAATGGAATAGTTTGAGTATTATATTTGTATAATGTTAGCGGATGGTGTATTGCCACGCACATGTTGTGTTGGCCTGACGAATGCCCGTTGGTATACATAGTTGTGTCACCTTTCCCCAACAGGTCGATCTGTTGGATAAAGTGGGAGAAACAATGTTCCCCAAAGGGTGTGATGCCTGGGAGGTCCCGTGTTCAGACCTTCCTACCAAGTTGATCTTTTGGGGTAAATGGTTGTTTAACATAGATCGGAGCCTTAAGGCCTGGGAGGTCACGGGTTTAAGTCTCCAGCGGAGTGTATTCTCATTGAGGGGGCGTGTTAGCGGATGGTGTGCACAGGTTGTGTTGGCCCGACGACCTGTTGGTATCCATAGTTGTTTCACCTTTCCCCAACAGGTTGATCTGTTGGGTAAAGTGGGCGAAACAACATTCCCTAGAGGGTGTGATGCCTAGGAGGTCCCATGTTCAAACCTTCCTACCAGATTGATCTTTTGGGGTAAATAGTTGTTTAACATATAATTCATGATAATAGGTTCAGCCATTTATAATACGCAAACTTGCTAACAGAGCATTGGACCTGATAAGTTGAGCTCATTCGTAAAAGAAAATTGTAGGTTTCTAATTTTATAGATTCAACCATGGTAGAATTTGTCGTCCTCTGCAATTCCAGGAAAGTTACTTGTGTGTCAATTCCTGTTGTAGTTAATTTGTTAATTCCTAGTTATTTTTAGACATCATCAACGATAATGTTTTGTTCTATGATAATATATATTTATTAGTCGCTTTTCCAGTTTTTGTAATATATGCTATATCTAGATAATAACGTTAAAGCTATTAATGTATGACCATATTAGAAAGAAAGGATTCGAATGATAGCATACATTTGGGTTCAAATTTCCCATATTAGGTACCATGATTGAGTAAATTTCCCAAAGGATCTTTTACACTTATCATAAGTACATACAAGGATGGAGTGTGTTTCTTGTGGATAAAACTGAATCTCTCATGATTAAATTAAAACAAAATTGATGCAGGATGATGAGAACTAGCCTATATGAGGTGCAAAGATCAGAAATAAATTACCACAAGTAATAAGAAAATATAAAACTACTCTAACAATTACCACAAATAAGTAGATATGCTAGCAAATAATTAACTGATTATTTCAAATGCTAGATCTCACAACCAAGCAGTGAAAAACCCTCAATTATTGATTGAGCGACCCGAATGGAAGTAAGGACTTCCACTAGCTAGGGTTCAACCAACACTTGTAGGTTCACTTTAATCTCCTTTTCCAAGATATTATAAGTTATTTGAAGTTCGGGAAGGTTTCTGCAAAGTTTCGAGGCTTTTTGACAAGTATCAGATTTTAGCCGGGTTTCGGGAGAAAAATGAAAACCATGGAAAATTAGGGTTTGAGAAGAGATTAGGGGTTCCTATGGTTACTGCAGGGATCTAGGAGTATTTGGGGGTTGTGGTGAGGGTTTTGGGAGGGTTTAGAGTGCCATAGGGAGAATTGTGGAGGAAGGTTACTATTCACGTTACTATTCACGCAGCACTATTCACGCGGTACTATTCACGTGACACTATTCATAGTTATGATCAATGGTTAGGGTTTCGGGATAAAAGATGTATGGTTGGATTTTCTAGGTCAAATTTGATCCAAAAAAAAGAAAAAAAAGGAAAATAAAGATGGAGAAAGAGAAGAGATAAAGATAAAGAGAATACCTTTCGGATTCGCACCGAGTAGCTTAGATTCGCACCAAAAAAGAAGAGACAATCCACAAGAGATTTCTCAATAACAAAAGTCAATATAATTCATCATCAATTAAAGATTACAATTAAAAGAGTTTATATAATAACTCAAAACTCCCTAATCTAATCTCAGCCATCCATTTAATCTAATGGCTATAAAAAAAGTACAGCAACTTAAAGTAACTAACCAAAATTACAATGAGCCCCCTAACTATGGGCTAATTGCAAAGACACCTAAAACTCTAAAAAATATCAAAATAAGCCTAGAAAACTAATAAAAACTCTCCACAAGCTCCATACGCAGCCCACATGCATCTTTCCAATGTGAAGTCTTCATGATGCACATGCACGTGGGGTCTTCCGCTCCCATAAATCAAGGAGAACTAAAACGGAGGCCCACATAGTCATCAAAATACAAAGACATGGGTATGGGCCCAGTTTTCCTCCTCTGCTGGTATACTCTAGGTAAGGACGTGATGTCCTCATCAAAAATCCATGGACAATAAATTGGAATCGATGTTACACAATGACAGACAGCGTTTGAGTTAACTAACTATTAAGGTTTTCTTAGAGGTCCTATACGATGCCAATCCAAGCAATCCCAAGAGTTCACTAAAGAACTAAAAGCGTAAAGGCAAATATCATTCAATAATCAAAGTCTTCTATCATTATCTCTTAACAATTATTTATAAGAAAATAAAAATATTAAAAACTAATTGAAGGCCTAAGTAACAAATCCCAGCCATCCATCTAAGGTGACGTAAATATATTATTTTGTAATGATATTTCTCCTAAATCATGTCATTAACCCTATAGCAAACTTCAAGCGCTGTTTTGAGGCCTAAAACATTAAAATCTCGACAAGAGTCATGAGATAATTGTTGAAGATCTTGAGAAGAGCTTCCAATGCATCTAATGGCTTTCCAATTGGATATTTGAGTAAAACGTTATGCTTCCCAAAATATGATTGCATCAAGGTCATCTTGACCTTCTAGGTTTCTTTGTACCCTTTCTCTTCTCATTAATAAAGCTATACTTGTCAAAAAAAAAAGTGTCTAGACCTTTTAGATTCTCCCCGAACGTTTTTGTAGGTTGAATACCTTGGCAATAACAAAAGAAAAAAAATATGTAACTCATTATGTTAGGTTATATATGGTATTTTATTAGAAATGTGATACAATCTATTATATAACTCCTTAAAACAATTCTATATGAAAGATATTAACGATTTGATATCATTGAATTATATTTTCAAACCACGGATCCCCTTTTCAGGGTAAGTCGAGTCCAATACTTGGTATCCGTATCAGATTCTTACTTTTGATCCGTAGCTATGCAATGTGGCTTGGAATACTCAGTAGGAAGCCAAATAAATGGAAAATTAGTTATTTTCTACATGTGAGATTACCTATTGTGATTATCTGACTCCCTGGTTGAATAGTCGTGCTCGCACAGGAATGTAACACTCAATTCAACCAATTGTATTTCATGAAGTGTTCATCGGATGACTTTCTAGTTTAGTTAAACACATAGGCATGAGCTAGAATAGAGATTGTTGAGTCATAATCTAAAATTGAAGACAGATGCTTTGATAGAAGACATAGCTCTAAATAGAGTCAAATGGTGAAATGGGATTTATGTTGCTGACCCCAAACATGTCTTCGCCTCTAAAGTAATATACATTAACATGATAAACACCATGATTCCATTATATCAATGCAAAAGATGACACTCACTTTTAGGATAGAAGGAAGGGATGTATACATGCCTCCGCCACTAAAGTAACATACATTAACGTGGTAAACACCACGATCCATTATATCAATGCAAAGGATATCACTCACCAGAAACACCCAAACCACCGCTGCACTGACATTGCTAATGAGTGCTAGACTGCTAGTAAACAAATTAATACGTTGGCAATTTAGCAATGGAAAGTCAACTCTAGGTTCAAATAACAACTGTGTGTATTTAATGATTGAAGCATCCATAATAGCAGTGGTTTCATGTTATGGGGATGGTGTGAAACGTAGGAGGAATTGGTTGAAGTTGGAAGGATCAGGAACTCTGAACTGACATGGAAAGTGCTGAAGAAGAGCTAACTGTATGCCTTCAAAGAGGAACCAGAGGTACACTGATAGCACAGCAATTGGCAACACATATTTGTTTGACTGCATAGAAGCTTGATAACTAACTGGAACACTTAATCTAGACTTGCATGTCACACTGTGTGACTCACACATCAATGTTTTTCACCATCCTTTTGTCACAAGTTGCTGTAATGAAATGTTTCTACTGTTGGTTGAGATAAGGGGGAGTGTATGACCGCATCAGTGTTTTGTGTGTACATGTTAATATATATAAATTTCATATCACCAACGGGAGACTGGCTTCCTTGAATTTGAAATTTGCGAAAGGCAGGCCTTGCTATATTGTGGTTATTTATTCTAATGTAAAATTCCAGTGAGATATCAGCATGCTCTCTACTTCTCTGATTCTCTTTTCTATATGCAGGATAAATGGCGTAACATGAGTGTTAGTGCAAGTGGGCAAGGCTCTAGGGATAAATTTAGGGCACCAAAGTTAAAGGCTCTTCCAGCTGTTCCATTGTCCACTTTCCAGACTTCTGCTTCCTCCACTCCAGTTGCTCAGGATGCATCATTAGATACAGTCACGGATTCTTCAAAGAGTGCACTAGACGGGAAAACTGCTCCTCGGTGTGTCCCCCTGTTCCTTTTGCTTTTACACATATACAAGGTGCTGATGTGGGATTTTTTAGTTATTTACGTACTCCAGAGGATGTAGTGCTTCATTTGAATTTCATTAATGCTGATGAGTTGAATTCTTGCAGAATGTCATAAGAAAGAAAAAGAGGGAAAAAAGGAAATTTATTCAGAGGAAGGGAAAAACAGAAGCCTTAGAAGTCATCCTGCATGTACTTATTACTTATGATAGGACACTCATAAAAAAAAGACGAGAAAACGAGGATATAATTTTTCTAGAAAACTTAAATATTGCATAAAGAATTCTTAACATTGCAATCTTACTAATTAATTACTAGTATATGGAGAGAAAAATTGTCGATTGATCAATGGATAAGAAGAGGGCCATTCATTCATCACTGCTATGATATAGCCATTTGTTGAAGATTATATTATTCAATGCCCCCATTTTGTATATATTGTTAAAATTAGAGATGGTTTAATGCTGGAAAAGTGTGGGAATCTAGGATCCGTTGATGTTGAATTTATTAGTTTACTTGCAATCATGTGGTATTTGTGGATGTAAAACTATATGCATGCACCTAAATAGATTATTAATGTAAATAAACACTACTACAACCATTTTGCAAATCATATAAAGTACTGGAGCAAACCAGATCTATGGTTGTATCACTGTGTCCCATTTCCACGAGGTCCCACTTTGTACATGTGCTGTCTCTTGTACCACCAAAGATAATACAGGGATCCACATGTGTGTAGACCCACTCAAAAGGAAACAAGTAATGAGGCACAATGGAAGCACAGTTGAGTTAATAGTGGGAAAGGGTATTTATATGGTACATTGTTGCTATTGATGCAATGGTGCAGACTTATGGCTGGAGCTGTTTTCACTTGGTGTGTGTCATGGGCATACATTATCCTTCTCTAGAATCACTTGTTATATTTATGACTTAACCTAATTGATACCTATCGCTTGTTGTGGTGTGGTTCAGAATGTCTTTTCTGAACCTTTTATGGCTTGTTAGAGCATAGCTGTAACATTCTCGCTATTGATGCAAAGATGCAACCTCATGACATTAGCTGGTTTCATTTGGTGTGCCATGGGTATACATTATCCTTCTCTAGAATCACGAGTCATAATAATGAGTTAAACCTAATTAATATCTCTCATTTGGCGTGTTTTGGTTCACAATGTTCTTTCTGAACCTCGAATGGCTTGTTGGAACATAGCTGCAACAGTTATTCTAGGCATATGGGCAACAATTTCCCTGTTCAACCTTGAATGACTTGTTTGGGACATGCCATGTAATTGAGTAATTGACAAAGGCCTCAGTTTAGAAATGTTGTGGAGAGAGGAGAATCAAATTCTCTAAGCTGCTTGATAGCTGCCCTGAATTGGCATCTATGCTGACATCTCAATTATGATTTGACTCTTGACCAGAAAGAATGAGTCAAAACTAACCGACTGACTAGTCTCAAAGCACAACTCAGAAACCCAATCTAAAGGGAAATACTACTAATGAACTTTAGAAAGACTAGGCTTCTTTAGTTTTTTCTCCGATCACTGAAATAATTTATTGACAAAAGCAAAACCTACTCTCAAATCACTGAACATAAAGCTAGTATTGTTTTCCAATAAAAAGTCTAGATGGTGAAATCCTGTGGAGAGTTTGCCTCCCTGTGTAATATGGACCAAGATTTAAAAGAGGCCGTTATAACGGTATAACAGACTGGGGGCGTTACTGTTTTTTCCGTTATAAAGGCCGTTAAAACGAATTGTAAAAGATGGGCAAAAACGGAACAAAAGGGAAGTAACGGAAAAATGGTGCTGAAATTCAAAAGTTGAAATTTGAATGTCAAATTTTCAAAAACGAAAAAAAAAAACAGGAAAAAAGAACAGAAATAACGGCCGTTATTTTCTTTTCGTCAAAACTGTTCATAACATAACAGGCTTTGGGTGTTACCGTTTTAATGGCCGTTATTTTCGTTAAAATGGCGTTATAAACCATGATATGGACAATCCTCCAAATCTCCTAACAATTTGAGTGTGATGGAAGATATGGTGTAGTCTGGATGTCCTCCAAGAACATATAAGTTACTTTCTATATCACATTGGACTTCTCTCTTTCCTATTAATTCATTGTTCAATTACCTCCGTGTTAATAAACATATTTTTCTTCTTTACCTTCTTATGTTTGTACACATCCATGATTTTTGAAATTCTTCCATCTGTATCCTGTATATGATAACAGTTCCAAGTAACCATATTATTGCCCCCATTACTTTTTCTTTTTTCGTTTGTGATTGTTTTCATGAGTTACTTGATGTTATTGCTTTATTCATCAGGTACAATGCAATGATTTTCGAAGCACTTTCAACCTTGAAAGATCCGAATGGATCAGAAATTGGTGCCATTGTTAGCTTTATTGAGGTTAGATGGATGTCTCTTGTCTTCATTGTTGCATTGTATTCATCTTTTTTCCATTTACTTTACCTTGGGAAAACTTCACCTTCAAGATATATTTGGGTTATAATGAAGCAGGTACATAATTTTTATATGGATTAATTTCGGTTAGAAGCTTCAAGCATCCCATAGGGTTGCCTCTTCATGGGAGATCTTTTGATGTCTTCAGGCTTATGGGACCTCTTTCGTCTCTAATGTGTGCATTACTCTCTAGAGAAAATGTCCATGAGCACATTTTTTTTATATAAAATATAATTTCATCTCGAAGCTAATTACTACCATCTACCATGGTTCAAAGTACACGGTATTGTTTTGGTATCGTTCATGGGCGACACTGAAACGTATCGGAAGTTTCGTTCGGTTTCAGACGGAACTTTGTGAAACGAAAATGAAATATTAGTGCAAATTTACACATGAGATGAAGTATCATTCAGTTTCGGACAAAACCAACCAAAACGTATGTAGTTTCATCCTATAGTGAAACCGAAACGAAACGGACGAAACGTTTCGGTTTCGGCCGAAACTTTGAACCATGCCATCTATCCTATATTAAAAGTGATGTATATCCTTGCAAAATTCAATTTGAAAACAAGAAGAAAAAAAAAACGTAAACTGATGAAGTCTTGCAAGTGGCCATTGCTGTGTTCATCTTTATTGCATTTTTAAACACACCCATATTATTAAGATATAAAATCTTGCACTACTAAATTCACTTTAAACTACATTGACCTGTTGTGCATAAGATGACAAGTACCTCTTGGAGGTTAATACCAAGGTTTATATATATAAATCCTGAGTTATATACTATAAATCATTTTGAAAATTGACAAAGTGCTCACCAAATCAATAGAACTTGAACAGTGCTATTAATTGTTTATGGTTGTTGATTATCATCATCAGACTCCTTGTCCCAACTATCTTGTTCATGATTGTTGATACAATTACAAAAAAGCAATCCATTTCTATTTTTTAATCATATCTATGGTTGTTGGTATAATAAAAAAATAGCAATGGATTGTTTACACTTTTATGGTTGTTGATTATCATCATCAGACTCCTTGTCCCAACTATCTTGTTCATGATTGTTGATACAATTACAAAAAAGCAATCCATTTCTACTTTTTAATTATATCTATGGTTGTTGGTAAAATAAAAAAAATAGCAATGGATTGTTTACACTTCCAGTTCGAGTCAGTAGTAGACAAGATCAAAGCTTCTTTGTCCCATTGATCGGCTATTCTCAAAGATTTCAATGGTATTCGATCTGATGATATCTTCTCTAAATGGGACTCAATTATTCTTGGATCACCATAGACCAGTATAGGGTTTCGGTGTTGGCTTGTACAGTTCTTAGCTAAGGAAAAGCACTCCTTAATTTTTATATAGTTTTGTGTATGGTCGTGCTTATAGTGGGATTTTTCCCCTTTTGTTAATTCAAATATATTTACATATCAAAAGAAGAAGAAGAAGAAGAAAGGAGCCTTTATATAAAGGGAAGCTAGCTTATACATGATGATTAGGATCCACTTCAAATGCATGTCATCCAAAACTATTTGTGGTAACGTGGGTATCAATCTGGATCACCCATATATTAGAACACAAGTTGGATCAGACATAACCTAAAATTTACATCGTAACCATTTGATCTATAACATTCATTTTGGAAAATCAAAGAGCGGTGTAGATGCCATATGCTTGGCCTTCTGCTCATTGATCCAGATCATTGAAATGTTAGGCCGGTTCTTCAACCAGTCCAAGATTTGTTCTTTTTTTTACATTTCTAACCAACCAATCAAGAGCCTTCTTTTGGTAAGGTCAAAAAACTATTTGGGAAATGGTCCAAAATCAGTGTTGCAGAAATTCGTCGTTCAGATGTTAGAATCGTCCAAAAGATGTGAATTTCAGGCTACATCCAGTCCAATAGGTGGCCTAACATCTGGATTGTCTAAATTAATGACCATGCAGCCAACGTGTGTGGAATCCACTTCACTGCAATTTAACTGTCCAAAATAAAATCATCAAACAGTTAAAGTTGCTGTGAGAAGAGAAAATCCATAGCTGCAAATAAGGACATTCCAGATCAACAACCATGTCACCACAGTACAGATTTGGACAATACATGTAATAATTGGATCCTAATAATCTCACATATGGTACCCTTGCTCAGGCTTCATATTTTTTGGAAATTGGAGTCTTACACTTATACAATCAATATAATTAGCCATTTGTTACTCCACTTCTTATGATCTTTGAGTTTAAGAAGACGTGTCTCATGTTTTCTTAAAATTTAATGCAGCAAAGGCATGAAGTGCCTCAAAATTTTAGAAGGTTGTTAAGTTCAAAGTTGAGACGGCTTGTTGCACAGCAAAAACTTGAAAAGGTGAGTGGTTTTCTCTATCTCTTAATGCATGTAATTCACTGACCTAGTTTCAGATGATGATCTATGTTATTATTTTGAGCTCATCATTATCATAAGCATTATCCCAATGATATCTACGCAAATCCTGTTCCTTCATTCCATAATGGATCAGGATTCACTCCATGAATTTTTACTTTCTTGTTTACTTGTTTAATGATAATTTTGCATATAGGGGTAAGAATATAATTTCACCTGTAAGGGCATTTTTGTAATTATACAACATAGGGAAAATGTAGTAATTTCACATGTCCATGAACATAAAGTCATAAATGGTAGAGACACTAGGGTGTCGTTATCATAAGCATTACCCCAATGATATCTACGCGAATCATGTTCATTCCATAATGGATCAAGATTCATGGTAGGATATAGCAAAATTTTACATTGGCTGCCAACCTGACATAATACTCTTCCTTCATAGGAATTTATAGGAATTTGTGTAGGATATAGTTAGAATGTACTGATTTACTTTTTTTTTTTGCTTTTTGACTGCTGAGCATTTTCTATAGGAAATGTAACTTTTTAAGTTGTTCTAAGTCATGCTGCGTGACATCTCAAATGTTCAATAGTTCCATGTTACTACGCAACCACATTGCAGACCTTGCATCTTTTTTGTGCATCAGCACTTTTTCCATGATTAACCAATTCTCCTGTTTTTGAACTTTAGCCACCTCGGTTAGTTGAAATGCTTGCATATTTGGGCTCTCTCATTATTATAGACAAATATATTGCAAATAATTAGGAATGAAGTGGTTTAATCAAATTTCAAGGCTTAAACTCTAAGAAGCTTTTACTCGGGCCATTTTGATGTAACATGTTTTTTTTTAAAACCAATACCTAAGCTGTCAATTATATCACGTCGCATAATTTTTTTGTTCTATTAATTGTAAATTTTACCAGTAAAAGAAATGCGTACAAAGCACACATTTAAGTCACAAAAGAAAAAAGATTACAATTTTGATATATATTTCAAGTTTTTAGAGAGGTCAAACCTATTCTATAATTTGTCAGCCTGTAAATTTTCTTTGTTATACCGTTCTCAAAAAAGAGAAGTTGGTTATCAGAGGATTCATAACGACTAACGACCATTGAAGAAAGCAATCCCCTTTGAGCTAACGAATAAGATTGGATGAATCTCTCCTCAATCCAAAGATCCTAGTCTCTTAACGTACTTGATATTTAAATTTCTTTCAGAGTGCTTAAAATTTAGCTTTAATAATTAATAGAATGCAAATCCTGGAGGGCCTGGATTAGCATTACTTTACCCTTATCCTTACCGCTTAAGCACACTTGTTTTTTTTCCTCTCTTGTACCACAATAAATGATTTTAAGGAGCCACTTACATATCTCTTGGTCTTAGCAGTAGCACATGCCTAGTTGAAAGTTTTCAGGACAATGAAATAATCGACCGATTAAGTTTGCGGGTTAACTTTTTCGTATAGTTACAGTCTGTTTCCTTGATAACGTCTTTGTGGCCGACACTACCAGTCGACTTTGGGATTTTGCTTACACCATATACTTAAGATGAAGGGGATTAAAGGGCACGATATGCAACAGGATGGAGAAGGGGGTTTACAGTGACCACTTTCCATTTTGACGTGATTGATACTTTTGTTTTGAAGAACAGAAGTCAACAAGTTCTTTCTAATGCATAGAAAGTTACTCTGATAAAAATTTAATGGAAGACTGCCAATAAATGAGAAGCTAGTTGGGATCGTGCTCTCCATAGGGAGGATCATCTGGATCGACATCTTCTATATTTGTTTTTTGCTTTTAGTTTTCTCTTTAGAAGAATTTATAGTAAAAAAGAAAACATCAAAATTATTGGAACGGGATCATGAGCAAAAGCTTAGTGGTGAAATGCTTCACTGAGTTGTGGAAAAGATGTCACTCACGGGATGTCTTATGATGATCTCATACTGGAATTTCTCTATCTTGAACTTTAGCTTCCATAATTGGGAATATGTGATGCTGGAGCACTCAAGCTACAATGTACTTGCGTTACACCAAATCGAACTGCTAAACAAAAGAGGCGGGCTTACAACATGAGGAAGAAGAAAAGTGCTACAAAGAGAGTTTTTTCAATTGTGAAAGAGGTTTAATCAGATTTACTAATTGTAGTAAATCTCATTTTTTACTATTTATAGTTAATTCCCGTTTTTACTATTTATAGCAAATTCTCATTTTTAGTAAATCTCGTTTTACCATTTTTAGACAGGTTTAAGAGGTTCTAGAAGATAGTAGGAGAGTTTGAATTTACCTTAGGGTTACTTGTTTGTTTCGAGTTTTGTTTTAGAGTTCTAATTGCTTAGAATTTGGTTCTTTGAGTTGTAATAGGATTAGGATAGAGTTTTAGAATGTTTTGAAGTCCAATATGAGTAGTTTTCATTGCTTATAAATGTAGAGCATGTGTAAAAACGAAAATTAGAGAATGATTAATGTAGACTAACGAAGATTGAGTTTCTGCTGGGTGTGAATCATGTGATATCCAATTTTGCTGGATGAGATACTTGGAACGGAAGAGTGATTCTTCCCAAAGGAGTGATTCCTTCAAATCCGGTGGAGTGATTTCACTAAGAAAAAACCTATCTGGTCGCAGAACCTGTGCCCGTGCTGCATCAATTTTTCATTTCAGTTCTCTTAGTTTCTGCAATGCCATCAAAGTGTAGGTCCAAAACTGCTTCAAGATCAAAAAAGATATCTTGTTTGGAACAAGAACACCTACCCCAAAACAAAAAGACGTCCGCCCAAGGCAGTCGCAAAACCCTGGGTTTGGCACTTCTGCTGACACGTTAGAAGATGTGGCGATCGCTGCTGCCTACAAGATCGCTGAAGCAGAAAACAAGTCATTCGTGGCATCAGAAGCAGTTAAGGAGGCAGAGAAGATAGCGAGGATGGCCGAAGACACGGATTCATTGCTACAGCTAGCGAAAGAGATATTTGAACAATGTAATACAGACAACCCACAATCTCTCATATATTCCCTTTATCTTTCCATTTTCTTGAAAATTGATTGTCTATTTGTTCCCATTGCAGGTTCACGAGGCGAAATTGTGCTCATGGCTTAAGCTGTGGGATTAAGGTGTAACTAGAAGCAAAGAAATGGGCCTTCGTGGTTCAGCTGTTAGAATTTGTACATGAAAGCTTGTTAAGCCAACACCTTTGTCTTCAATTTCTTTTTTAAACATGCAGATATGAGTTGGTTTGGCTGACCAAAGAATGTATCTATATGAAAATAATAAAAATACATAAATAATTCATGTTTCACTCGAGGCATTTAGATGATGATCTACCCTTTCTGTGCATGTCGCTCACTAGCTCATTGATCTTATCGTATAATCTGTCAGTCTCTCGTCAGATAGTGCATAGCTCAAAAATGTCAATGGTTCTATGCTTCCTATTATATGTAAATATGGTGGTTCTCTACTTAATTGTGGAAAAGCTGGTGCAGTGACCCAGACAAAACTGCACAGACAACTTCAGGCAGGTGGACCAATTAAAGTTTGTAGTTTTAGCCATTTTTGGTCACTTTGTTGCCATTTTTTTCTTCTTCAAGTTAGAGGTGTCCGGTGACGAAGTTAACAAGGTGGCATTTTCGCCAGGCGAAATATCATATTGCATTTTGTTTGGATTTGATGAGTTTGGAATTCACTTTTGCAGGAAACTTAAATTTTGTTGCTAACTGCCGCTGTAATGACCTATTTGATTTTTCATTTAGGGCCATTTTGGCATTCTGTTGTTTTACAAGGCAAACTAACTCTTGGAATTGCAGCTCTGAGTGTATTTAAAGAGTATTTTAGTAAAAAAAAAACCTGAAATTTGAAACTAATTTGTAATACACGCTTGGACTTTCAAACTTTAGGATTACCCCACTTGACCTAGTTTAACCGTCATTTGACTAACGTTAAAACGTAACATACATCATGTGCCTGTTAATGTACTTATGAAAGGACCATAATGTAACAGGTACTTATGAAAGGACCATAATGTTGCAAGTACAATGTTAACGACGTGTGAGTTCAAGTCTGTTTTAACTGAAGTCAACCACTGTTAAACTAGGTCAAGGGGGTAATCCTAAAGTTTGAAAGTATAAGGAGGTATTTCTAATTACTTCCAAATTTCAGGGGGTGTTACTAAAATACCCGTATTTTAACGTCGAAAGTGCATAAGCAAACTAACTATAGGTCATGACTTTTCCAAAAGTCAATAAAGAACTCAGGAATCTAAATTTTCCGTTAACCAAACGCAGCGTTAGAGTCTCTTTGTTTGTTTGTTTTTTCCCGTTATTTGTGCGTTATAACGGAAAAGAACGGTAACACCCCAGTACGGTATAGCGGCCCTCTTAAACCTTGTTATTAACCAAGAAATTTTTAATAAATAAGAAAGATTCAACAGAAACGCCGGAAAATATCAACAGCTTTCTGCTGCCGATTAGAGGAAAACAACCCGATATCGAAGAAGATACAAACTAGAAATCATTGATTTCAGCGAGCAGAATCATCATGATCCAACCAAAGGTGTTGTTAAGCCAACACATTTTTCTTCAATTTCTTTTTAAAACATGCAGATATGAGTTGCTCACTGACCAAAAAATGTATCTTACGAAAATAATTCCCGTTTAATTGATGATCTACCCCTTTCTGCACATGTCGCTCACTGATCTTATCGTATAATCTGTAGGCGCTCTCGTCAGATAGAGCATAGCTCATAAATGTTGATGGTTCTATGCTTAAAAGTTTGTAGTTTTAGACAATGTTTGAAAAACGGGGCATTGGATAATAACGGAAATGAACCTCCCCCGTTACTTTACGTATCATTTTAACCTTTAGAAATAACGGCCGTTTTTTTTTTATTATGGCCATTTTTTTTTAAATAATGGCTGTTATAACGATAATAACAGCTGTAATTTTATGCACTTGGAACTTTTCAGTATCCCGTTTTTTCTACTACATAGGTTGGGCAGAGTGGAACGAAGAGCCTTGAAGATGAACTACCCTTCAGACTGCTCATACTACGTGTGACTTGGTCTGGCTCCCCCTTCTTCCTCTAGGTGAGTGATGAGCCCACCCTTGGGAGCTAATCCCTCTTGGTTTACCTATCTCAATAAAGTATATGATTGGCTCAAGAGCGTCTCGAGATTCCCGTGATTGCAGATAATATAACTAGTAAATATATTCCTCGTGTCAACGTATTTTATTGTCTAGGAAGGAATCTTTCAAATATCAGTTTCCAATCTCCAATCAACAGCAGGTAGATTGGGCATACTCGAACATTTACTTCACAAGCAATGCAATTTTCAAAGGGTCGGGCTGGGGGGACCCCCATTTCGGCGGACCCACATAGAAGATGAATCAATGGCTGACTTTTAGTGGGGATGATCTCCTCACCAGACGGGAACGGACTGCGGTAAAAGAAGGCGGGCACCACTTGAAAGATGAGCGAGTTAAGCGATCCAGAACGGAGCGAGCTGTAAAGTAAGCGCTGACAATATTATAATCACAATATACTGAAACTAAAAACAAACTTAAATATTGATATAGGTAATAACCATAACAAAATCGCCTCCTTTTGACTAAATAGATATGGACGATGTATGTTAATTTTTCTCTAGCCACTACAAAATTTGCAAAACGGAATCACCACGACACAAATGTGATGTTTCCCATGGTACCACCAATAGTCTTTAGACCTCCACTTCAAAAAAAAAAAAAACCCAAGACAGTCGACACTTTACTAATTAAAACCAAACCTATCTCTCTTGACAGAAGGGACCAATTCATCTCATCAGAGCAGATCCGCAACATTTGAGGGCAGCTCCTCAATCACCGCGTTATAAAACCTCTGGATGTCAGTCAGCATTCTCTCATCGTCATGTGTCACAAAGTTGATTGCGACACCTTTCCTTCCAAACCGTCCACTACGTCCAATACGGTGGAGGTAGTTCTCTGGTTGAGTTGGCAGATCATAGTTTATGACCAGAGATACCTGCTGAACATCGATACCTCGGGCCAGGAGGTCTGTGGTAATGAGCACACGTGAAGACCCAGATCGGAATTCACGCATGATGATGTCCCTCGTGTTCTGGTCCATGTCTCCATGGGTGGCAGAGACAGTGTGGTCACGGCTCCTCATTTTGTCAGTCAGCCAGTCCACCTTGCGTCGGGTGTTCACAAAAATGACACTCTGAGTGATGGCCAAGGTCTCATAGAGATCACATAGAGTCTCCAGCTTCCACTCTTCCTTGTCGACATTGACATGGAACTGCTTGATACCCTCGAGGGTAAGCTCATCGCGCTTCACCAGAATCCTCACGGGCTTGTTCATGAACTTCCTTGTGATCTCAAGAGCTTCAGGTGGCATTGTGGCAGAGAAAACACCAACCTGAACTTTCCCAGGGAGGAGCTGAAAAATATCATAGATCTGGCAGCAAGAAAATTGAATTAGAATGAAGCTAACAACATAACATGTCATTCTAAAAGGTCGAAGTAGTACCACATTCAGTCTGAAAAAACACAAACCCCACAAATCCTCAACCTAATAACTAGCACACATTAAAATCCAGCAATGCTGCACAGATAAAGTGAGAGAGCTCCATAATAGTAACAACCACGAACCGAAAAAATAATAGAAATCTCATTTATTTGTATGGCAAAACAAAGAGGTTCACCTTGACTGACTTTTTTACTGTTTCGATTATTTTTTTAATATACTCGGCCAGGTCAGAGAAGAAGACTAACTCTGTGAGTTGCCTGAGTATGTTCAGCTCACATATCTCAGGGCGTGCTCCATAGGCCATGTTCTTGAAATATCACTAAAAGCACTGCACATAGTAGATTAGAAGGCAAACCAATGGGAGGAAGTGCTGGAAGCATAAACCACACAAGAAGTTGGCAGAAAGAAGCATCCTTCAGCTCATACATCTCTTTCTTTTGGTCTGACGGTAGTTGACCGTAGATACCAATTTGGACGAGGTCAGGGATTAGTAGTTAGTGGGTGAAGGCGGGTTTCGAAACCAGGTCATGGTATCAATATCGACAAACCCTACCAACTTAGCAAGTTTTTATAGGTAAGCCTGTTTTTAATGAAATCAATAACTCAAAGGTGAAGGCTGGTTTGAACCCAGGTCTATGGTAACAACACTCACAAACCTTACCAACTTAACAAGCTGGCACCTTCAATTTGGAGGAGGCCGCTATATGTGAGGATAACAAACCACTGTGGTGAAACAAGGTCGGGTGGTGATAAAGAACCTTAATTTCGAGCAAGGAAGGGCCGATTAGAAGCTACAGCACAGCCATCCCAATCCTTCTGATATAATGAAACCGTGCTTAATCAGTTCAAAATTTATAGCTCCAAATATCCTTTATTGAATAGATGATGTCTGAATAATAAATCAAGTTAAGCAGAAAACAAAAGCCCCTGAAGACTTTGATGTAAAACATCATAGTTCCCTGAGATGAGATAAAGCATGTTGGTCAGAATGTTATAAAAGCTTGCACCATACATGCCTGTCTCAGGGCTTTGGCAGGAAAAGATGCTACTCTGATATCTTGCTCTCCATTAAAAGTGTGACCCAGACATGCATTGGTTCATATTCCAAAGAGCTACTTTTGTCAGATTTTGAGTATTCCTGCCGATGGCACATTTTCCACATTCTATAATACAGGAGCTTCAAGAGCCAAGAACATAGTAATGGATCAGCATAGAGTTTCGTCTAATGACAAATGAGTAGTCCATGAGCATAGGAATACCATGGCCCAGTGTGGTTGTGGTCCTAAATGCTATATCATGATGTAGAGAGGAAAGTGAAGCTAAATTTATGCAATAGATTTTAAAATATCTATTATTGAGAAATGCCGGATGTTGGCCATATCAAATGAGCAACTCTTTCACCACGGAAACAGCAACACAGATGTAAGATTTTTTTCCTTTTTGTATTTCCACGATTATTTCTGTCATGTTTAAATGAAAAACCTCACAAGAAATGGAATAATATAGAAAGCAATACATTGTGGCTCGGTTCAATAAACAAATAATGAAACCCAATAAATAGCTACTGCAATTGAAAGAATAAAACTTTCAAAGGCTTACCACATTCCTTCAATAGGAACAACAGACAATGGCATGAATGCATATCGTTGAGAGCCAGAAAAAGCAGAAACATAACGCAAACAATATAGAAGCAGAGTTGAAGAGTGAACCTGATCCTTGAAACCTCGTGAGAGCATTTCATCAGCCTCATCTAATACAAACATCTTGATGTAGTCTGAGCGAAGAGACTGTCTGCGCAACATGTCAAAGACACGACCTGGAGTACCAACAACAACATGAACCCCACTGGAAAGGATCCGTTGATCCTCGCGGACACTGGTTCCACCAACACAAGCATGAACCTTAACACCCAAATAATCACCAAGAGCTCGCATAACCTTCTCAATCTGTTGTGCAAGCTCTCTGGTAGGAGCAAGAACCAAAGACTGACATTCCACTAAATCGTAATCCAGCTGCTGCAAAATTCCGGAGCAGAAAGTTGCTGTTTTTCCCGTACCAGATTGTGCCTGCTGAATTACATCAATCCCCTTGCAGAAGGGTACAATTCCTCGCTGCTGGATAGCAGAGGGCTTTTCAAATCCTTCAAACAATGAATGCAAAGAAATGTAAGTCAACTGAGCTAACACAGAAAAATGATCACAAGCAATAAAAGCAAAAAAAAAGTGATCCCAAAAATTGAGCTAACATAGAGAAAATGGTAACAAAACAATTAGCAAGAATGGATAAAAGGTAAAATGAGAAGGGGAAAAAAAGTAAGATTACCATAAGCATAGATGCCTCTCAGAAGGTTCTCTTTCAAACCCATTTTATCAAAACTATCGTGAACTTCATCATAAGATGTAAAAAAATCATTCCCCTCATCTCCAAGCCTAAAATCGCCATCCAAACAAAAATTTCAAAAGTCGTAACAAGTTAGTTAACATTTTAAGCCAAGAAAACGATACATCTAACATAAAAACAAATGGAAAATGAATATGAAGCTTACAATTCATCCATCTTGCTATCATACTTACGACCATCAAATCCATCGGGAGGCGATCCTGCCATGACTACAAAGTACCAAAAATAAAAGAAAAAGTGGGGAAAGATCTCATCAACAGGTATAAACCAACTGTCATCATTCCAGAAACAATCCAAATGCACACGAGTATCCCGACATTTTTTTAAACTGAGGGTATCTGAGGCTCTTAGAGCACCCGACTAGTCCCCCAGGACACACTAGTCACCCCTCCACACGTGCCAAGTGTCCGGGGAGAGTTTTTGATGTGGACTGATAATGTTACTCTTCCAGGGGGTGGCCCCAAGGAGAGTTGAACTCAGAACCTCTCACTTTCTGGAGTGGAGTCCTGGCCATCAGCACTCAACCCTTGGGGTTAGTGCTGCATTTATGCATAAAAAAGTATCCAGGCATAACTAAACTATCTTGCACTCCACTGCATTTATGCATAAAAACATTCCTTACATTAAGAAATCCACAGCATACGATACTGTTCGATGTAGTAAAAAGAACCAATATATTCTACAATAAAAAATAGCCCACAAGAGAACGAGGCCATATAAGCATGTATGGTTGAAAATAAGGGCATCTTTGCATTATTAACCGTGAAATTTTTTAATAAATAAGAAAGATTCAACAGAAACGCCGGAAAAATATCAACAACTTTCCTCTGCCAATAGAGGAAAATATCAAAAAAGATACAAACTAGAAATCACTGATTTCAGCAAGCAGAATCATCATGATCCAACAAAATCAAACCCAATACCAATGCCAACTGGAAACCAACCGAACAATCTAAAGATTTACATACAAAATGTATAAATCTAGCATACAATCCAAACACATAAAACTCATTCAAAAGTCAATACAAACAACGAAATCTAACTAGGAAAAAATGAATTTCAATAAACAAGTCCGAGTAATCAAACCCTAGAGATCAAACTCATTCGAGATAATCAACAATCACCAAATCTCCGCCAAAAAAAGGCAAGCAAAAACAACTGATAAACATTCTTCAGAACCCCTAATAAAGACAGATTCCGTTTAAAAATTCCATCAAATTAGGGTTTATAAGCAGAAACCTCTAGAACACACACAAAAAAATCGCAGAAAAAAAAAGCTCAGATATTCGTCATTGAAATTGGAAATAGAAATAGATGAAGAAGAAGTAGAAAATCAACCGTTCTTCTTCGACTGCTTCGAACGCGTTTGGGAGATTTTTTAGGGTTAGAGCTTAAGAACTCCTCGGATTTGATCTGGAGAGTTTTCTCTAGCAACGATAAGAGCAGAGCAGGAGAAAACAAAAGTAACAAAACTACAGAACGCTATCAAAGAATATATACGGAAAATTAGAAAACTAGGTTTAGTTATTTACCCTAAGTAGGAATCAAGTGAGTAAACCTTCGCTCACACCTGTGTGTGAGCAAAGCCGATCACACACCACAATATGGGACACGTGGCATAGTCTTAGAGGACAATGACCTTATGGATGTTTGACCAGTCCCTCATTAGACCTGAAAACCAAAAATATACCTGATTAGTTATGTCAGACCTTTGGATCTAGTACCCCAAATAATGGTCAATAATGCTCTAAATTGTACGGTTAAAAGAAACCCATGCAAATGACTCCAATCCAACGCTCAGAAATGACTAATCATGCTAATTTTTGGTTTACAAGTCCACCGAGGGACTAGCCAAACATCCATACGGTCATCGGCCTCTAAGAATGTGCCCCGTGGCTCATATTGTGATGTGTTATCGGCTTTGCTCACACACAAGTGTGAGCGAAGGTTTTCTTGAATCGAGTTTACCTTCTTAAAAGTAGGAATCATAGTTACCTTCTTAAAGAAGAATCCAGTTTTGCTCACGAATATCCTTTTCTCACGGAAGCTCAACAACGTCCTTACGAGCTACGTGGCGCACTCTTCGAGACCGCTGACCATATGTATGTTTGGTAAGCGGACGTACATATAAAAAATCAGCGTGATTGCTAACAACCGTTGGATATTAGTATTTTTCATGATTTATTTTCATCCGTTGGATTCAAAAAGTATTTGGAGTATTCAAATCCAACGCTTGGAAATCACCAATCAGGCTGATTTTTTCTCAATAGGTCCACCTAGATTGGGCCAGACATTCATACGGTTAGTGGTCTGTTAAAGTAACGGAAAATTTTCGAAACAAACCCAAGTTTAAGGGTATTTTGCAAAAAGAACCGTATTTTTTGAAATTTGTCAAAACAAACCTAGGACGCCGGACCGTTTGGCGTATTTTCACGAATCTTTAAAATGGCTGAATTGCCCTCTTCAAACGATACGCCAAATGGTTAGGCGTATGTTGTTATACGTCGCCAAACGGTATGGCGTATCAACTTTGTGAACCGCCAAACCGTTTGGCGGTTCACAAAGTGATACGCCATACTGTTAGGCGTTTATTTTTTACTGTGTTAACGTGAAACTCACGTTTGATGATGTTAGAAATTTCAGATCACCAAAAATCAGCCATCGATTTATCTTCCTTGTGTGTACACCAAAATTATGAAAAAAAAAAGTCAAATCGCCGTCAGACGCCATACTGTTTGGCGACGGTTATTAACAGTCGCCAAACCGTTCGGCAACGGTTATTAACAGTCGCCAAACCGTTCGGCGTATGCTATTAAAAGTCGCCAAACGGTTTGGCAACATTTAATAGCCGACGCCGAACGGTTTGGCGACTGTTAATAACCGTTGCCAAACAATATGGCGTTTGACAATGATTTGACATTTTTCAGGCAACAGGACAAGGGCAAATCTGCCATTAAAATATTTTTTGAGCATACGCCAAATGGTTCGGCGTCCTAGGTTTGTTTTGACAAATTTTTAAAAATACGGTTCCTTTTGGAAAATACCCTTAAACTTGGGTTCGTTTCAAAAATTTTCCGTTAAAGTAATAGTAATACCACGTTGCTTATATGGACGTTGGTTGGTCTATAACGGACTGGCACCGTTTTTTTTATATAATGCTGTTATATAACTGGAATAACAGGTGTTTTCACAAATTTTCTAAGAAAATAGCAGTCGTTATTTTTGTTATAACGGAATAATAACGGTCGTTGTAATGAAAATAACAACTGTTATTTTCTAAGCACTAAAATGGTACATAACATAACAGGGGAGGTCCGAATCCGTTATAACGGTCATTTTTTAAACCATGGTCTAAAGTAGAAAGTCTTTTGTTTGCTAGTCTTCCAAAAGTAGAAAGTTACAATGTTATATGACACGTGTGACACATTCGCTCCATGTGCAAGGCCAGGATTGTTAATTGCTTGGCCTCTACAAAAACAAAATTAGGGTTTATAAGCACATCATCGTGACTTGTGGTGGACATGCAGATTTACTATGGATGTCAAGAATGCTTTCTTGCATGGTACTCTACAAGAAGAAGTTTACATGGAGCAACAGCCAAAAGAACCATCATATTTATTGTGCATGTAGATGACATGACAGTGACCCGAGGATAATGCTGTAGGAATTCAAGCCTTAAGAGAATTCTTTCAAACACATTTCCATATCAAGGACTTAGAAAACTTTGGTCTATCTTAGGAATTGAGGTTGCAAGTTCGTGTAATGACATCAGTTTGTCCTAGCAAAAGTATGTGTTGGATATTTTGGAGCCATGCTTGCCGGGATCGAAACATATTGATAAATCTATAGATCCGAATACCAAATTGATGGTTGATCAAAGGGAACTATTTTACAATCCAAGAAGATGTTGGCGATTAGTTGGAAAGCTAAACTATTGGACTATTATGATACCAAATGTACCTTTTGTTGTTAATCTAGTCAGCAAGTTTCTGCAGTCACTCAGGTTCCTCATTGGAAGGTTGTGATTTGGGTTGGTCGCAGTCTGCTATATAGATAACGTGGACATCTTCAAGTTGTCGGGTATACAGATGCTTATTGGGCTGGATCACTGTCATGCCTCAAATCCGGGCACCCTGACCCAACCTGAACGCATGTGGGTTGACTCATTTATCCAAGACCCATGGTGTGATAATAAACATAGATTAAAAATATTCCAAAATAATTTTCAAAAATTACTAAAATTCCCCGTAAATCAAAACAAAGTTTTTTGCCTAATGATTAGGCAAGCCACATATTAAGTGCCCCACGCACAAGGACCCCGTGTATCAAACAGCCCTCAATGGACCATATACATGTTAGGTGAACCACATGACAAGGCTACACATGTCAAGTAGGCCCCACATGTAAGATGGTCACTACTTATTAAATGGACCAACATCAAGGCCAATCCAAGAGTTTTTTCTTGACGTTCCATGACACGACGAAAAGGCTAGAATAGAGAATTTTTCAAAATGTGTCTTAAATAGAAAAAAAAAATACAGAAAAGTATTACTATACCATGCAAAAAGTAGGGTACTCTAATCCAAAGAATATGATTCCACCGACAAATAACACCTTTATTCCATTCTTCTTACTCAAGTTTGCCTTTAGACAAATTTACATTTATATTTTCAAATTAAAACCATAATAAAGTAAGATCATGATGCAGATGCTCTCCAAAATATAATCAGATTGGGGTCTGTAGGGTTCTGCACCTCTGAAACAGATTCAAAGTCGATAAAATCTCCCAAGGCTGATCTTAATCTATCTGACCCTGCTAACCTGTCCTAAATCTGCATGATCACATGAACATTTACTATAGAACATTGTCTTCATTATACATCAAATACATATTAGCTACAAATTACAGGAAAAAATGCCGAAGGAAAAAATTTATGAGAAAAAGACTCCCCATCAAGAAAACCAGAGTGCCGTTAATAACAGTCTGTCATTTGCTAATTCAGTTTTATAGCCAGATTGTCAACTTTCATTTAACTATAGTATTTGTTTCTGTAGTAATGGGGTGCATTTCTCAGGTATGTTGCACAAGTTCTCTGATATGCTGCCTTGGTCTGAAGATGGATTGACATAAAAATGGAAGTAGACTGTGATACAAATTTTACACGAGGCATTGATGCTATGTGAGTTTCGAATGAATACTTGAATGCCCTAAAAATTGGGAACCCAGATTCTATGTAGGATTCGATCATGTCACTGCAAGAAAGATGGGTGTTTGCTTCATGTCAGAGCACTGAAACTTACGATTTTTACACTATCTGCTTCCCAGTAAACACTAAATGGGCCTAAGAAGTACCATCTTAGCAGAAACACAATCCTGGAACTGACGCTATCATAACAATGGGTAAAAATCCTCTGACAAATGGGGAATAATCCACAGATCAACAATCTATTAAGCTACAGCAATCGACTCAAGAAATTCCTATATTAACCCTAAAAAAGTAAAATCTGTATATTGGCACCACTGGGTCTTCATCAATACAGCTAATGAAACGCATTGAATTGAGCTTTACAGGAGAGTTAGAAAAAAAAACTGTTCAGTACTCAGCTGAACAAAATCAACACTGACAAGCTCATTGCAAATTTTTTTAATCAGGTAAACTTTAAGAGAAAGATACAACAAGAATCAATGGCAAAACCAGAGCCAGAAGGAAGTGTAAGTATAAGTGAGAAAAAATGCTTGCAAGCAATCATTTTAACCAAATGACAAATAGTTATTTGTTTGGGCATGCACGCGACCTATTGCTCACGGCATACATTGACTGCAGAAATAAGAAGAAAGGACAAGCATATAAGATGTCAAACCAGGGGAACCAAAATGTGGAAAATAATTTCCATACTCCAATTTTATTTCAGTTCTAATCACACGTGCATAATTGCCTAAACAACTTAAGCTACACAGGAAGGGCACAAAACTCTGGTCTGTTGCATGCACAGTAAAATCTCATCTAAGGTTGCTGAAAAAGAAGTCAATTCAACGCACAACTAATTCAACAAAAACTTCTGCTAGTCCACACAATAAAATCAAAAAGTTCAAATGAGCTCAAACTACAAGAGTACAAGCCCAAGTTCCGATGATTTCAGGGCATCTTTTATCCGATAATTGTACAGATAATAGTGAAGTTGCCCGTCACCTGGCCCAAATTTCAGTTCCTTCAGGAAAGATTCATTATGCATGATATCTAGTGCGTTGAAGACGTCATAATCCTTCCGCTTGGCCACAATAAGAACATCATTCATCAACTGAAGCAATGACGTCCGAGTGGAGACATTATAGTATGAATAAGCTGCCATCAAAGTCGAGTAATTCTGGTTCCCAAGGATAGATGATGGAAGAGTATAGAAGCTGCAGAAGTCAGTAATCTCATGAGTCTCAGGGCTCTCAACCAAGTAGCTGTCCACAACATTCTCAGTTGGCAAAAGCCAATGTTCTACGTCGTTCTCATCGAAATTTGGCGCAACAACAAACTGGCTCAAGTAGTCCCTAAGCAGACGGGTAACTGCAGGAACATCACACAGCTCCATTTTCCTGAAACCTGGGGTGACTGTGGATTCTGGTAACTTATAAAGCTTTATTGTTCGGCTCATTGTCATCCGTGCACCGAGCCTAGAAAATCCAACATCAATAAGTTTCTTTGGGTTCAATGATCTATGCCAATACTGACAAGTCGTCATCGGTGTTGGAAGAACCACTCCAGCAGTATAAGCTGCTTGCCATATATTCTCCAAATGAACCCTCCTGGTAACCTCCCTAATCATGACAGGTGCGAGTCTCTTTGACCTAAGCTTCTTATGAACGCACAAGAAATTAATTTCCGCCATCGTAACAACTTCATCACGGACCCGGATCTTTGCAGGGACACCAGTAATAAAAGCAACTAGCTTTTTTGAAACTTTGACACGAACACCTATATGCCAGCTCTTGAAGTAACCAGGAGGTCGAAGAGCCCAGCGAAGAAACTCCTTCGAGTAATTGAATCTGAACATGTTCTCATCGTCCTCAACGTAGTTATTGGTGAGGAGGTTGTATACCTCAGTGCAGGTCTCTTCAGAGTCGATATCACATGTCGTCCATTCATACATACTGGGAAGATTGTAAGGCTCTTGTTTGACTTCAGATAGAGGAGTCGGAGGTTCGATCGGGCCCTCAGGCAAACTCGTGTCCCCGAGATCCTTAAATTGCCCAACAGGTTGGGTTTCCCAAAACTTGTGTTTCTTCCCGAGAGAAAGCGAGTCCTGAACCTTTCGGGCTAGGGTTTCAATTGAGCTTTCGCTCTCAGAAGGTGGGTTTGCATCACTATTAGGCTTCGGGTTTTCGCCAGGGGAACCCGGCGATGAATTGCTATCAACCATTTCTACGATTAGGTTAAAAACACAGAATTTTTGTGCCTTAACGAATTTTCTGAATCGAGAAACTTATTTTGTTCAAGACCTAGCTCAATAGAAACTGATTACGAGCTCGAATCGAACCCAAAAATAAGAGAAATCACAGACGAACTGGAAATAAAATCGAAACGATAAAGAGACGCAGAGATCTGCAAGGTTAACACACGGTTGACCAGGGAAATAAAACTTACAGATTATCTGCTGAAGCTTGAGAGATTGAACCTTCGGAACCCTAGATTGTCCCGGTACTCCTGATAATGGCAGATCAAAAATTAGGGTTTGTTCGAAGCGATTCAGGTTTCTCTTCCAGGGCAGCTCGAGATCTGCGAGGAACAAGGGGTTTGTTTTGGGGATCTGTAGGGTTTTGAAGTGGGGGAGAAGATGGAGAGAACTGAGCCATGTTACAGTAGAACAGAGGTAAGTTCTAGGCTATTAGGCATGAGGTTAACTCCTTCGATTACAGCCTCGAGATATGTAAACATATACGGATCTTTAGGGCTTACCATCTAAGGGTTTTGACCTAGGGTCCACAACCTCTTGTTGGCACCCCCTGTGTATGCCCTAATATTTACCAGAAGGAATATAACTTCGGAAGGCCCGGTAGGGGCTTTGGGGAAAACGAATATGTGGGGTCTTGGAAATTTGGAATTTCGAAAAAAAAAAGGTTTGTTACAGAATTCCGTATCAAAAGTTTGATACAGAAATCCCTCAACATGCCACGTTGCACACTTTTTGGGCCCACTGACCCCACGGATGTTTGTTCTACTTCTTATACATCAAAGATCAGCTTGGTTTGTGATCTGTGATTTGAGAACTATTCATCATGGGCTTGGAACTCATCCATATGCTTTGTTCATGAAACCATCATGAAAGTATTTGAATCCAACGGTTAGAAATTGCCAATTGGGATGTTTTTGTGTATAGCTCTACAAAGGTATGGACCAAACATTCATGGGTCAGTGAGTCCGAAAGAGTTCTACCACGTGGCATTTTGGAGGGTTCCTATATCAAACTTCTGATACAGATTTCTGTATCATAAAATAGCTCGGGAATTTCTAAAGGGCTGTGGTTGTGCTGCTGACAGCCTGAGGGTGCCGTCTTCGCTCGGCCTACTGGGCCAAAAAGTGAAAGTCAGGTCCTATGGGGAGTTAGAAGTCAGTACTCAGTAGGACTGCTAACGGACGTCTGTCATCAAACCGTTGTGA
Source organism: Euptelea pleiosperma (assembly GCA_035048495.1). NCBI lineage: Eukaryota > Viridiplantae > Streptophyta > Magnoliopsida > Ranunculales > Eupteleaceae > Euptelea > Euptelea pleiosperma. The sequence goes on along the minus strand of CM068549.1, from coordinate 31,368,362 downwards.
CAGAAGTTTTACTCCTTGGGTGGATATGCATCCCAAAAACCAGCCTGATTTGTGATTTCAAACCTTTGGATCTTTGTACACGAAATAATGCTCCAATTCCCTGGTTAAAAATCAACCCAACACATGAAAACGAATCCAATCCAACGCTTAGAAATCATTAATCGCGTTAACTTAGGGTTGGGCCAAACATCCATTCGGTCAGCGATCTCTAAGAATATGCCATTGGTTCACATGGATGTCAGCTAAGTTCTACTCATTCACCGTGACATCTCAAGTCGCATAAAATGATTTCTGGTTGAGGTGGTATTATTCATTGGGTCGAGATTCAGGGTACTCTCCTTTTTACACTTGTAAATTTAACTCGTCTTCTCAGCCGTAGAATCCCAAAGGTGGTTGATAGCACTGAGATGGCATTCAATTTTTGCCAAACCAAACCACCGATACAACTTTGAAACGGCGATGAGAATATTTAAAGACTAAAATGCCCGTTGTGAGATCATAACGCTAAATCAAATATTACGGGGTACTTTTGGAAAAAGTGGCAAAATGGCCATCGTCAGGTTCAGTGCTCCGTGCTCGTTCGTTGTAACTTGTAAGTAGCGGAGATTATTCGTTGACTGTCAGTCTCCACAGGCGGTTGGATGTTTTTAGTAAATTCGTCAACATGAAGCGCATTTTTGCAATTTTCCCACCTTCTAACCTTCCCGCTCTGTAAAACAAGCAGAACATCAAAAGAGCTTCAAATCAAAACCACCATTTGTTTGTCTCAGGTCTCAGCTACCCGGAATGGGAGGAGATGCGAGGAACTGGGACGAAGATGCCTATAGAAACAGCATTTTGAAGGAGAGAGAGCTCCAATCTCGAACAGTTTTCAGAACCGTCTTTGCTCCGTCTCAAAACCCTAATCCAGAGATCATCATCGTCGCCTCAAGCGACGGATCCGTCGCTCCGTACTCAATCTCGTCTTGCATCTCTTCATATGTGAGTAGTTCAAATCTCACCTTAGTTCACTCTGCTTTCGTTACTGTTCTCTTCTAATTAGAATCGAAAAACACGTTCTCGGAATCGTCTTTCTCTTTAATGCTGAATCTAAATTTTCCGAGCTTCGATGCGTCTTGAATTTGTAGAGTGCCGTTTGGTTCCGGAATGGGAATACAACGAGAATGCTCCCAATTCTATTTCTGCTCTGTCATTTCAATTATCGAAAACTAATTTGCTGCATTATCTTCTATTTAGTGCTTTAAATGAAATTTTCAAGTCGCAGTGTGGCTTGTTTTAGTTCTCTGAGTAGTTGAAACGAGATTAGTGTATAATTTTATTTTTTTTGGCCCTAAAATTTTGTATTTTTGTTGCAGCCATTGCGTTTTAATAAGGGTAGGCATCAAAAGTAAGTACTTATAGTCACGCTTAGTGAACTACTATGTATATGTGAGATATGGCAACTGATTATGCTTTCTCATGTGGAGGCCATTGTCTGGCTTTTTAGTGGCTGAACCTCTTTGCCTCCTTCAAGGACATGATGGCCCGGCATATGATGTCAAATTTTATGGTGATGGGGAAGATTCTTTATTGCTGAGGTATGTTTTAATCTCTCTCTCTCTCTCTCTCTCTCTCTCTCTCTTTGCTGATATTTTCTTTAATCATTACTATGCAAGATGAGTGCATGATCAACATGGTTAAAATTTCGATAATAAGATGAGTGCAGGGTCAATGACTTTCTAGTGGTTTGAAATTTGAATAATGCTACAATCAATTATTAATACCGTCATGTAAAAGCCTATGGATGACATTAAGAGAGACGAAAAGCAGGTTTGCCATCAAATGAGGGTTAAGTTGGCGTGATTGGTGATCATTAGGGTTTAGTAGGAGTAATTAATGGCTGACAAATCTCTTTAAGGCTGCGTTACTGGGGGAATCAGAGTAATACCAGGAGAAGTTTGCTCTTTAAGTAGGCTGATACAATAAAGTATTAATTTCTTGGGTGATAACGAGTAAATAAGAAATGGTCATGTCCATGAAGCGTTTGTTGGACCTAACAAGCATGCATTATTTTGTATATGAAGAGGAAGATTTGGGTGACAGTTTTATACTATTTGATTAATGGTCTTGTCTTCTATTAGCTGTCCAATAAGTGTATATGTCATCTATGCTGACTGCCCAACCAATGGGACTCCTATTGATGAGTTTTTGCCTCAAAATCACACCAATTGGAAGATCTAATATTCAAATTAATACAATGTTTTTTGACCATAGCCTGTAGCTTTAGTGATCCTCCAAAGTCAAGCAACTAACGAATGGTTAGGCCGTCCTTCTTCTTTCTTTTACATCGGGTTGCTCTTGATTCGTCCTGTTTTAAAATTTGACAACAGAATTCCTGATGATCTTCACCATGTAATTTGAAATCTAGCTTTTTACAGTCCGTTATAACTGAAACATGCCACTTCTCATTGAATTTTAGAGCTTGCTTGTAAATACTATTTAATGTTGTCCAGTTATTATTAGTTGTGAGTTTGTGACATGGGTTGTTCTTAACAACTTGAAGCAATTTTGAATCTTCACAAGCACCAACATGTAACTGCTTTCTTAGAACCACGTATGTATGTTTGTATGCACATTATTACTACATGAGCAGAAATCTTGTGGACGAATCTCTTACCTGTTATAACAATTTTGTGTTATCCCACACATGAATTTGGCATTTTACTTGGCATCAAATTTAAGAATCTATAAGTGGCGTACGAGAAGTAAAAACAGTCAAGGTGCACAACAAATTCACATACGAAATGTTCATTTACTTGTAACTAGCTGCTTTATAATGTCAAGTAGCTTGTTATTGGAGCAGAAGTGCTTAACAAAGTTACACCCCACAGGCACAATTGGATCGAAAAAGCGTAGGATTTCTCCATATAAATGTCTGAAGACACACTAATTCCTGCCTTGCTGGGATTCTGAAGTGAACTATTATTGAAAGCTAACTTGTTCAAAACTCTCAATCTGGAGAAAGCTATTGGGGTCATATTCTTCACTGGACCATAATTTAAAATGTTGATGCATATCCTATTAAAGTCTAATCTCTCAAAGAAAGACATCTCAATCATTGACTTCTTTATCCTCACAGAGTCACAAATCAACTTGAGGTGCTGGGATATGTTCCCACACAATTCCTTTATTTCCAACAAGACTCGTGGGTTTGAGTTCCACATTTGAAGCGTGAGTGATGATGTGAGATGATAGAGAATGATAATAGCATTTGTTAGTTTTTGCTTTTGAAATCTTAGTGCTAGTTGTTCATTCTACACGATATTAAGGCATTGTATTTAAAGAACATGACATTGTGAGTAACTTAGTTGTCTTATGCAGTTGTGGAGATGATGGTCGGATTAGAGGGTGGAGGTGGAAGGAAATTCTGAACTCAGAGATGCCTATTTCTATGCGAGGTAATCTTTGTATGCGAAATAAGTATCTGTTCATCTAAAAAATTACTCCATGGAAAGGACTCTCCTTTGAAATTGAATTACCATCTTAGCATGTACTGCTACCTATGTAACATGGACAGTTCATTTTCTAAGAATTTTCCATGTCGAACACCTTGTCGTACTTGTGTCTGACACCATTTTCAAACAAAATATTAATTTATTCAAGTGCACACACACATGTATGTATTGTTTATATGATTTTAATGTGTATCAGCTTTACTGAAGACATTCTCACTATATTTTATTCTTAAAATGAATCAGGTATTTTCAATAAAATATCCTCTTAACATATAGAATAAATTGTATGGATGTGTTAGTGCATCAGGTTTGTTAGGGTCAGTGTGTTTGACACTTAGTGTCGGACACTGACATTTGTCTGTATCTATTCTTTTTTGATAGGCAACACGGTTGAGGCTGACTGCAAGACCCTTGGCAGCACGGCTGAACGCCACGCTGGATAGACTGCCTGGCTATACCTGGCCCGGGTTATACACGGGCGAAGGGATTTCGACTCCATGGCACAACTGCTCAATGGAGGAAACCTGCCTAAGTAGCATTGAACCCCCGACACCCCCCCCCCCCCAATAGGAGGGTACACACTAACCATCTAAGCTAGACAGCTATGTGTAACATGTGTCTTACATGAATTGCCACTGTTTTCATGTGCATGCATGCTTCCACTTGCATCTGGTTCTTGAAAAACCATTCGAGAGATAGCCACAAACTATATCTAACTTGTTCTATGTTCTTCATTTTCTTGCTCCCCTGATAATTGATGTCATCGAATATTTCAATATATTATTTGGATATTTTTTGTAATGCAACTTAGCTATGAATAGTACTTATATTGTTGATTATATATGTCAGACTATAGAACTGCAAACTTCAACTTCAAGCTTCTGTACATATGGCAGTTTGTAATTTATAGCTGTAATTACATCATTAACAATGTTGTAGTCTGACTACAAACTTCAACTTCAAGCTTCTATATATATGGCAGTTTGTTACTTATATCTGTAATTACATCATTAACAATGTTATCTTCTTCTATCCGTGCTTGTTTTATGCTCCAACTTAATAGTTGAGCATTTTGATGTATTGCAATGTTTATCAAGAAAATAATGTAGTTTATTCGATGTGTTCTATTCTCTATATATTTTGCTTTTGCAGGAAATCATTTGAAGCACGTTCTTGACTTGGTGAACCCTCAACATAAGTGAGTTATTGCAGAACTAGATTGGTACTGTCATTAATAGCTTTTTTAGCTTCTCATTCAAAATATAATGACTGATACTTCACTTTTTATGTGAACTTCTCTACATTTATTCTGATTCTTGAAGAACATTTTGAGAACCGGTGAATCTAGAGTATAAAGAATGGGATAGACTTTGAAGGCAAATATTGCCTCATTGTGTCTCCCAACTGTTCGCATTTTGGACACAAACATGGAAAGAGAGAAGACATTTTGGTTCCTCTCAATAATCACATACTTGACTCATACCCTAACAGACTTGCAAATAATACCCTGATACCTTTTCATTTAGAGGCATGCTATCATTTCATAGTGCCTGCCTGCTTGATCTCAGAACTGGCTGAGGGAGATGTACGGAAGCCAAGCTGCCACATCCTGTTGTTTTACAAAAGAAGAGAATAGTATGTCACATCAAGAGAGAAGTCCACAAGAAATTTAACGTAAAAATTGTAATCTGTGCCAATAAGAGAAAGACGCTATTGCATACTTTTTTCCAATTAAAAAGGGAGAAATCAATGGGTTTTGGTGTAGTTTAGGTTTTCTTTTTTTGATCAATTTATTTTAGAAATGATTTGCTCAAAACCTCTTAAAGTTTAGTAAATTATCAAACTTTGTCTATAACAAAATCAAGCTTTAAAACAAGCATTCAAAAAGTAATCAAGCAGTACTTTGGAAAATCTTAGTTTAGTACTTGAATTTAAAAAGCTATCCTTTGTGTCAACCCATACAATTCACTATTGTATGAATGGTTAATTATGAAGACAGAAATACCCTTAATACGAAATTGAGAGGAAAAAAAACCTTATATGAAGAGTATGAAGATAAAGGAGACTAAAGTACTTATTATTTATATGCGTTAAAGCTTCAATCTAAAGATGGTTTAAAGATGACAGTTATGCTGGCTTACTTATAATAACTTGAATTGTGCTCTTTGCCTCCTTCCAAGCAATTTTTATTAAGCATATCAGTTAATAGATCCTCTGATAGTCTGATGCAGCTACAAATTATGTGATTGAAGTAGCAGGCAGTCCAGAAGAACCAGATGTTTTGAACCAGTTTTTTTTGTTCGATGGAATTTCAGCTGGAAGCCTGGAAGAACATATTCTTCTCTTTAGTTTTTCTTTCTAGTGCTGCTTTCTCCACCCTTGAATGAGATCTTGATTGATATGTGCTGTATTACTTATTTATTTTGATTTTACTCTAATTGAACTTAATTGACGGTTAATTTCAGAACCCTAGATTATGTCAACCTGTGATTTGAGAAATGCAGTTGCGATTTGTTTCCTAGTCACCATGACCATGACAAACAGTGAATCTTGATATGTTTATTTTTTAATGGAACACAAGGTTAGGCAAGATGTTAAGCACCACTTGATTATCATAGTACACATCCGCTGGGAGTTTGTGGTCTTTGTTTTCAATAGGTTGTTGCATTCGTTCTTCATATTCCCATTTGTAATTAACTATAATACTTTCTATGTGCTTCCCCAATCTTGTGGTCGTATGCTGTTTAAATACAGGGTCCTTTCTGCCTTTCACATCTTTATTCTGTTAATCACCTTTGTGAGTCCTATCTTTATATCTTTTCGTTGTTGTCTTTTAGAGGTCCTTGGGGTGCGCTTTCTCCAATCCCTGAAAACAATGCCATTGCCGTTGATAACAAGGTTTGTGAATTTTCTGTGTTTGTTTTTATAGCCTGTTCTTTTTTATGAGGTAATGCATTTCTTGGCTAAGATGAGCTATGTTATATGGGTGAGGTATGGGCACAGTCTGATTGTAGATTTCCATAAAGAACACATAACAGTTGAATCTTTCCACAGTTTCCTTTATTTCGAAGACGTTAGACATGGAATCTGGCATGAAGGCAACATTATAGATTGTTAAGAAGTGACATTTAATCTTTAGTTTGGTTTCCTCATGTAATTATAAGCATAGTTTTAAACAACAGCCATAATAACAGCATGGTTTTAAACAAAAGTATTATTAGAAAATTCCTATGGAACGACAGCGAAGATAACCATAAGTTTCACCTTGTTAAATGGTCTCGGGTCTGCAAACCAGTTAAAGAAGGCGGGCTCGGTGTGCGTCGTATCAAACTTATGAACAACGCCCTGTTGGGCAAGTGGTTATGGAGGTTTGGTGAGGAAAGGGAAAGCTTATGGAGAAGAGTGATTTCAGCCAAGCAGGGAGTCGATTCTTTCGGTTGGGATAGCAGGGTCCCTAACTCTTCCTTTGGGACGGGTGTGGAGAGGCATTTCTAAGCTGCTTGGGAAGATCAGGAACGATAGCAAATTTATAGTGGGCAGCGTCAATACTGTAAGATTTTGGGAAGACAGATGGTGTGGGGAGCTCCCTCTCAAAGAGGAATTCCCATTGATCTACGCCATCTCGAACCGCAAAGGCGAATCTGTTCGTGCTATGTCCACTTTAGAGGAGGGCATTCTATTGCGGGATCTCGGTTTAAGAAGGCGGATTAACGATTAGGAGATGGATTCATTGGCCTCTCTTTTGAACCGGCTTGATGGGGTCAAGTTGTCAGACAGTGCTAAGGACTATAGATGGTGGTTATGTCACGCCCCAAATCCGGGCACCCTGGACCGATCCGATAACCCGTGGATCGACTTATAACCCAATTATAAGACGTGATAAAGTAACAGAGAAAAATGAAACAGTATAGGTAACCAAAATAATTATTCATTCATTTAAAGTACTTCATAATATCAGAGTTAATGCGGAAGAGAAATACAACGGAAAAACTGAAATAATTAACTAAGTTCTAGTAGTGATCATTGCTAAGTACGAGAACATGTCGGTGAAGGGATGTGAGTGTAGTTATCCGCTACGTCTTCATCCGGTTCCATCGGGGTATAAGTCGGAGACGATGGCGGTATAGGAACTCGGTTCACGTTGTAAATGTGTACTCGTTGATCGAACTCCGCAGTTGACAGCAAATCTGGATCTACCCTTTGTAGCCTCCTTAGTAGGATTCCGAATATCCTTCTGAACGCGCGTCGGTATGCCCTGTAATGTCGTGCTTGCTGTCTATAGACTTCTCGCTGGTCATTGGAGAAAAAGTAACCGTACGTAGGGTGTATCCTGGTAATCATCCTAACTCGTGTTTGTGGCACATGCTCCAGGTATTCTAGAAACTTACGATCCATCTAAAGTAATTATCATGTATAAACACAACCATTAAATTAACCAGGTGACTTATAGTTAAAAAATAAAACAAGATTGAGGTCAAATCTAATGGAAGTCAAAGAAAAATTAATTTATCAAATTGGTTACGCTATAATAATTCTTTTCAAAATAAATATATATATATATATATATATATATATATATATATATATTTTATTTGAAACTCTATCAATGTTTGAACATTCTTAATTTGCCTCATCTTATCTTTGTAGAAATATATATTTTTCTTTTATTTATTTTAAAAAAAAAAAAATTTAATAAAATCAAGAAAATTATTCCTCAATAAAACTCCCATTTTTATTCAATTCAAAGTTATTGAAGTATTCTAATAATATCTTCATGGAATTCATGAGGATTATATTATTCAAAAATTATTAACTGAAATAAAGTTAACTAACAGAAAAGTAAACCTAGTGACCCTCAGGTGAATTAAATTCTAAATCTAAGTCTGCTTCTATGATCCCGTGGTCTTTCTCGAATACTCCGTCTTCAATAAGATCCTCGTGATTTGGCAGTTTGAAACACGCAAACCGTGAGCTTTAAGGCTCAGTATATCACGGATACAATCATTTCCTCATACATTAATAAATCTAACATTTATTTTATAAGCAGTTCAAATAACAGAATCATATAAACAAATGCATGAATGAGATGGGAGAATTCGAGAATCTGTATCCTAACTAACCATCTATAAAAGTCAATGGTCCAACCCGTAGGTTCTTCTGCAGGGGTTTGGGGTCTTTCACCCTAGGGCACCGAGCCCTTGTTAATTCTTTAGGGTTCCTCTGGGCCGCAGAGCCTATGCGCACTCCCAGCTAAATCAAATCTTTTGGGCCGCAGAGCATATGCGCACTCCCAACTAATTCAAACCTTCGGGTCGCAGAACCTATGCGCACTCTCGACTAAGTCAAACCTTCGGGCCGTAGAACCTATGCGTACTCCCGACTAAGTCAAACCTTCGGGCCGCAGAACCTATGCACACTCCCGACTAATAACTTTCCAGGACAACCTTAATTGGTTAACAAAAGAATTAACTAGAATGAAAGTTTAACAACAAGAATGTTAAGTCAAAATATAAGCATTCGACGAACAAGTAAAAGTTTATGAGCATGTATTTACAATGAATCCAAATTTTAATCTTTTTATGGTAGAAAGATCGATTAAGGCATGTAAACAATTAAAATATCCATACATTTTCTTGCTTTATTTCCTTCCTCTTCCTCCCAAAGTAGAACAAGAATTACACTCCTACTAGAACTAGAACTAGAACTAGAAAGCGAAGTAAGAATTCTTTAGGATGTGAAGAATTCACAGAGGAGAGGTGTGAATTATGTATGGGGGAGGACCCTTATTGATGCGGGAGCATTCTACTACGATCATCCGCGCTACACTGAATCAATGCCCAATCAAGTGGATCCTATTTACTATTTATAGTAATTCACGTTTTTACTATTTATAGTAAATCCCGAATTTACTATTTATAGTAAATTTTGATTTTATTATGTTTAGTGGACCCTACGAAGATTTGTTTTAATTTAACTAAGATTTTCAATTAAGATTTTGTTTCCAATCAAGATTTTATTATCGATTGCAATAGTTGATTTGTAGTAAGAGTTTCTAATTTCAATTAGATTAGAATTAAGAAAGTTCAAGTAGGGAGTCTTATAAAATATGATGTACCCTTTGATTTTAAGGATGAAAAATTATGAATGAAGAAATAGAAATCTCTTTGAGAAATCTCTCTCATGGTGTGAAGCTATCCTCTCTTGGTGCGAAGCCAAGCTAATTCGGTGCGAAGCCGAAGGTATCTTTCTCCATCTCTTTCTCTATCTCTTCTCTCTTAATAATCTTCTCTTTCCCCATCTCTATTATTCTTTTTTTTTTTTAATTAATTTCTTACCTAAGAAAACCCAAATCATACTACAGCACTGTGAATAGTGCTGCGTGAATAGTGTCACGTGAATAGTGCCGTGAATAGTAACCTTCCCTTTTCATTCCTTCTCAAATCACGGAACGGTACTCCCGTCCTGCATCACTTATTTATAGTGTTTTTTGGGGTGAGGGAGTTACCAATTTGGGAGGGTGAAAGGTTTGTAACGGTTTTTTTATTCATGGCAATAAATTCTCTTAGGTGAACCTATAAGGTAAGTGACATGGTAAAGTTTCCAATTTTCTTTTAGAGATAAAGAATAAATTAAATTAATTAATTTTTTTATTACTAATAAAGTGGCTGTTTTCTTTGGTGTGAAAACTTTTCCTTAAAATTTCCTTAAGAAAATATGAGTAATTACTAAACAAAATCGTTGGATTCATTGGCATTTATTTTCTTTAGAATAAAATATTATTATTTTTGGTAAAAGTCAAGTTGAATTGTCATATATTTATTATAAAGATATTTCTTTGGTATTTAGGGATCTCCCATGTGGGACCCATTGGTCTTAATGTCCCACCATATTTGGTATGTATAAAAATGTTACATTCATTTATTTTTATAAAGGCTCTTAAAGAAATATATATATATATATTAATAATATATTTTGAAAACTCATCATCAAAAACACTGTTTTCAAGGTCCGGCCAAAGTTTCTCACGTGTGTGAACATGTGTACACATGTGGGAAAAATAAAAATACGTAATTTTGCAATGAGGTCCCTGTTTTCTGGAAATTTTACAAACTAGGCCAAAATTCCAATTTTCTTACCATAAGTCCAAATTAAGACCCGAAAAATACGTTATGTCTCTTAACCGTTTAAAACGTTGTTTAAAAACTATCACATGGGGTCCACATACCCTTAAAATTAGATATTCTCAAAATCATTTGTGATTAAAAGTGTATCATAAAGATTGACCCAATTATGCAATTTATCCGTTTCTTATAAAAGTTAAAAATTGACTTATCTAACATGAAATATTATTTAAATGATGTTCAAAATAACTAAGTGAATTGTTATTTAGGTTTACTTATGCATTGTTTAATCAACAAAAATGTCCTATACAATTATGTTAAAATAGTATTAAAAGCTAATAGAACAATGGTGAAAATTTCGAAGTGTCATGCAAAGATGTCGGTTTTGATTTCTACGTTCTCACACAATTTCTAAATGTCGAATTTAATCTTCAAAGAATTTTTTTCTAGTTCCTATTTTACCCTTAATAAGAAAATGAAAAACCCTTAAAAAGTTCAGGGTTTTACAGGTTAGAAGACCCTAAGGGGAGATTCTCGGTCAGATCCTTCTATTCCACTCTGGTGGGCCACAATCACAGTGCGTTTCCCACAAAGAGCTTGTGGAGGACCCCTATCCCCTCCAAAGTCATCTTCTTCTCCTGGTGCGCCATGTTGGATAAGATTCTGTCTGTGGAAAAGTTGAGGAAGCGCGGCATCCAGTTGCCTAGTAGATGTATCTTATGCCTTGGTGCTGAGGAAACCACCGATCACATGCTCATCCATTGCAGCATATCCAGAAGTGTTTGGGACAGATTCCTGAGTCTCTTTGGCATTTCTTGGGTCCTCCCCCACTCTGTGTTAGAAACATTCAGAAGCTGGCATTCTAAAGCCTTCTCCGATAGTGGTCGTGTGCTTTGGAGGCTTATTCCGTATGCCATTTGTTGGGAGTTGTGGAAAGAAAGAAATCGGCGGATTTTTGAAGAGAAGGAAGCCAAGGTCGAGGAGATAATCATGAATATCAAAGCCACTCTGTATCATTGGAGCTCAGTCATCCCCGAGGTCAAAGGGTTTAGATTTGAGGACTTTACTGTCCGGTGGGACCGCTTGATCTTGTCTTAGCTTGTCCCCTCTGGGTGTTTTGGCCTGGTTGGGGAGGGTCGGTTTTGTTGTTTTGTTGTCGATCGGGGGAGTCTTTGTATAGTTTTTGTCATGGCCTTCTCAGCCCTCTTTAATATAATCATCTTTTACCGATCAAAAAAAAAAAAAAACTGTTAATAATGGCATTATAAAGGTCTTGGGTCATACCCTGTTACGTTAAGTATGTAAATTGTAAATGATGCCCTAATACAATAGATGTTATTCTGTTATTTCGGCCATTATTACATTTTAATATTTTTCACTAATTTTCTCAATTAAAGTGTAGAATATATGAGATTTAGTAATAAAATATTGGAAAAAATTGTACAAGGGTAGAAAAAAGACCCGTCATTATAACAGCCTTTATAACTGTTATAATGGTTAAAAGGATGAAGGTACACCACCGTTACCCCTGTTATTTAAACCTTGATTATATGTCTTATGAAAACTTACTGAGATTTTGAGGCTTAGACATCTACATATGTAAACAACTAAATATCTTGGACAACTGAATAATTTCTTTCATATGTTGATTTTGTTGGACCGGCTACATCATTGTCCTGTATTCACATCAATCTGCACAAATTTTCCTCGAGTTTGATAGTTATTGATCAAAAAAATTTAGGAAGGGGTCCAGTCTTGCTCTGAAAAATCTTCACATTTTTAAGTTGTAGATGTTCTAAGCCTTACTGTGTCCATGTTATCATGATTAAAACTTATAGCATTTAATATCATAGAACTATACATATGATTTATGTCCTTCACATATGACCTTTTTTTGTCCTACAATATGCGGGATCATGAATATGTAATTTTATGCTTTTTTTTCTCCAATAGAGTATGTGGCATTCAGGTGTGAAGGCAAGATAGATTGCAGAGCAGTAATTGTTAGTTCATTTACCCCCATGTAATTTTAGGTTTTGTGCCTGTTAGCATACAAGAGTTGGGTCTTCTAAGATTCTGAGGGTTTCGGTGCCTACGTGATTGTATCAAGAACAAGGACAAACCATCCTCCCATATGTTGATTATTTCCAAAACTGCTATACTATTTGTTCCATGTTTATGCCAACTTGGGCAAGCTGGTCCTTGATGAACAGCCAATGGAATGTATTTGTAGTCTAAAATAGAAGTATCCTCTAGTTAAGGGCATAGTATGATTAAATAGTTGTGGTTTTTGAATTATTTTTTAAACTGGGACCAGGGCAAGTCAACAATTTTAGAAGAGGTCCAATCATGAGTCATAAAATCTTACATCTTTGAGCCATAACATTTTTTTTCGCTGGGTTTAAACCTTAGTAATTGATATCATCATGGGAAAACCTTTCCAAGCTTTAGTGGCATCAGTCTTCTTAGGACTGAACATGTCCACATGGCATTGACCTTCTCATGACTGAATTTGTAGCATTAGTACAAAGAAATGGTTCACAGCCCAATGAGTATATTTTTATTTTTTTCTCCAACAGGGAGGATCCATTTTTTCGGCCACTGGTGATTCTTGTGCATATTGTTGGGATGTGGTACGTATTTTTTCAAGGTGAACTTATCTTGATGATTATCCTCGTAAAAGGAACTTGAAATTGCATTGTTTTGTTGTAGAAGAAGACTTCATCTATTTTGCCCTACAAAGTTCGTTATTTTGTTCTTCAACTGCTCTATTTCCAACATGATTTCTATTGCCCTTCTAGGAAACAAGTAAAATCAAAATGGCTTTCAGGGGGCATTCAGACTACTTGCATTGCATTGTTGCACGTAATTCAAGCAATCAGGTCAGTTTTTTTCTCTTTTTTTTTTCTCTCATAAAGGCTCTTGTATTCTTAATGTGAGTAAATCAACCCTACTGGTTTAACTTTCTTTAAATCACTTGTTTTTGTCTTGTAATGCTTTAAACGTTGGTTGGTCAATTCCGTGTTGGGTCAAATATGTCTTCCACATGACATCATAGACTGTTTCTTATGTATTGACACTTCCAAGGGCGTTGAAAAAGCTGAGGTGTCTATACAATCACAAATAAAAATTGCCTTAAGAACAATTGGTAAATAGTGGTAAAGATTTGACAAAGAATTCTTTTTAGTTATTGTGTCCCTGTCTAACCACTGACTCTCACCAACCACATATGCATCGATATGATAATCACTAGTTCAGGGTTTTTAGATACTAGTGTTGCTGTCCGCATTGATCAAATCTTGTGGTTCCCTCATTACCACAAGTTCCAGAGTCTTGTAGTCCAAACTCATGCGAACATCAGACTCCCAGTTAATCATGCATAGCAACTGTCTTTGGAATTTTGACTGACCACTATGGGGGATAATCATTATCCATCATCGCACTCCCTATCATTATGGGTGTACAGTCCCCTTAGATTTTGTACATCGAATGACTCTGATTTCCTGCGGTCCTAAAAATCTCATGCCTAAGGCTGTCATGAATTTTTTTTAGTTAAGTATATTACCCACCATTATCATTCAACCCAATAAAATCGATGTACACAATCCCTTGGGCATTCTCAGTTCGATAGTATTGTTTGAATTCTTTAGCAAAAAAAAAATAGTATTGTTCGAATTAGCTAAAAACATTGCAATGAATATTAGCATATCGATGAGGCCAGGGTTTAACACGGGCCTTTGGGCTATGGTCTAATAGCTGGATTCTCCCATCCATAAGAATATATTCGTTTAATGGTAGGGACTGCAAAGACTAATTGTTAGGCTGGACTTCATCAGAATTCTTTTTTAATTAAAATAATTATGAGGGAAATGTAGCATTTGTAACTGGATAAAGAAATATGCTACAAACATCTCAAACAATGATTAAACTATTTTAATTGTCTCTTCATAGGCGTATCCAACTTAGTATTGTTCTAAACCAGAACAATCCTCGTGTACCATGGTTTAAGTTGAAGTTTTAGTGAAGTGAATCTCATACAAAATGAATAGAATCTGGCGTACATTCTTTCTCCTTGTTTAATAACCATCTACCCCAAAGGATCGACCTATTGGGGAAAGGCGAAATAACTATGTACACCATGGTTTTAAAAATGGCCGTTTAAACATTAACTCCCCAAGCCCGTTTCCGTTAAAACGCATTTTGACGCTCTGAAAAAACGGCCTTTAAAATCGTTTTTAAACATTAAATTATGGAATTTTTTGTGAAAAAAAATGGCCGTTAAATTTCCTTTAAATTCCGTTTTTTTTATTTTCAATTTCAAATTTTGAAATTTGAATTTCAGCGCCATTTTTTCCGTTAAAAGCGTAAAAAACCGTTAAATTCCATTTTTCCATTTTTTCCCCTGGCCGTTTCATTCCCTTTTAACGGTAACACCCCCAGTCCGTTACACCGTTAAAATGGCCTCCTTTAAACCTTGATGTATAGCAATGGGTCATCAGGCCAACACAACACGTGCGCGGGAATACACCATCCGCTAACATGTCCCTCAGTGGGAATACATTTTGCTGGAGACTTGAACCCGCGACTTCCTAGGCATTAAGGCTCTGATACCATGATAAACAACCATTTACCCCAAAAGATCGACCTATTGGGGAAATGCGAAACAACTATACCAAAGGGTCGTCGGTCCCAACACAACACGTGTGCGGGACCACACCCTCGAACTATTGGGTAAAGAGGGCGAAACAATATTCCCCAGAAAGTGTGATGCTTGGGAGGTCCGTGTTCAAACCTTCCTACAAGTTCGATCTTCTAGGGTAAATGGTTGTTTCACATGGTATCAGAGCCTTAAGGCCTGGGAGGTCGCAGGTTCAAGTCTCCAACAGAGTGTATTCTCGCTGAGGGGGCGTGT
Organism: Euptelea pleiosperma; assembly: GCA_035048495.1. NCBI lineage: Eukaryota > Viridiplantae > Streptophyta > Magnoliopsida > Ranunculales > Eupteleaceae > Euptelea > Euptelea pleiosperma. The sequence continues at coordinate 31,352,835 of CM068549.1, read as the reverse complement.
TAGCGGATGGTGTTTTTCCATGCATGTGTTGTGTTGACCCAACGACCCATTGTATACATAGTTGTTTCCCCTTTCTCCAACAGGTCGATCTTTTGGGGTAAATGGTTGTTTCACACTCCTTTTATTAATGTTGAAGTTAAACATTTGTATTGGATTTTTGTGAAAACTCCTTCTGTACAGCAAATGAGGTCATCTCATAATTAATGGATCAACAAAAGACTTTGTGGTGCCAATGAAATCCCTATTACCATGTGTCTGCCATTATCAGAAGTACGAGATATAATGCTTATGAGTTCTTTGTCATGCCTTTTGGGTTGACCAATCCTCAAGCTACTTTCTGCACTGCTGACTTTATCAATTTGGTTTCATTGAATCTACTTTATTATTCTTTTTTTCTCCTATGTTATTCTTCTAACTCTTCATTCTCTTCTCAATCTTTTTTTCTTTTGTTCGTTTCCACTTCTATGTGGTGCCTTATTTAGGGAGGACTTTCTGGCTCCAAAAGCTTCCTTTGTTTGGTTCTATCTTTTAGTTTTTCTTCTAGTATGTATGTGTGTGTGTACACATAAACAAACCCAGGTTCAGCGGGGTAAATGCATTAAAAAGGGACAAAAGTGGATGGTGCCGCTACAGTTGGTAGTGAACTCGCCTTGGGAAAAACGTGTTATATGCCATGGGAAGGCTACAATTTTGAAGACATGGTACTCATAAGTGAACGCCTGGTTTATGGAGATATTTATACTTCTTTTCACATACAGAAATATGGAATTCATCACCATTAACTGAAATATAACGTGTGTGTGCAGCATTACATTGTAGAACTTTCTTCATATCCTATGTGAATGCCATTTAAATATTATTCCTATAGTCAATGCATGATTTTTCCAAATTTGTTTGTTCACGCCCTCACTTTTTTGGTTTTCAGATCATAACCGGCTCAGAGGATGGGACTGCACGAATATGGGGTGAGTTCAAGGGAAAAAATTAAATGGACAAGATAATCATCTTGTTTATCTCTTTTGTTTCTCTAAAGCATAATGTAATGCTGGGAATTAACCATTACTGCTTCATGATAATTTTTTATTATTTAATTACAATCATGGTTTAAAGTATTGGTACGTAGTTTTTTCATGCAACTAGTACGATACATTTTGATACCATTAAATTATCGCTGTGTATCTTATGACACAGTACGACACATATCAGTTATCAGGATACTGATACTTTAAACCACGGTTTCTATTCTAATGTCTTAGTGTCATGTGTTCTGTGGTGACCTAGATTGCAAAAGTGGAAAATGTACTTTCGTGATAGATCCAGACAAGGATATGAAGTTGAAGGGAGCTTCCTCTTGGATTAGTTGCATAAATCTCGATGCAAGTGAAAGCTGGTTGGTAAGAGTTTCCACAATGAAGATATGTGGTATTTGTAATTTATTTTTTTCTATATACTTTTGTTTTACATTTCGGAATTAAAAGAGGTTTTCCAGTTACCAGTGATCTTTTGTTTTTTTTAGTGTGTGTGTCCTGGGTCCATGATGAGATAAACATAATAATTTGGTGAGGATGATCTCTTCACCATGGAGATCATCCTCACCAAAAATCAGCAATTTCTAAAACTTTTAACCCTATCAAATATGGACCTAAATTTAATGGTGAAAATGGACGGTACAAAAATTGTCAACTTGCAATCCACTTGTCAAGGCTACATACTTTGTTTTACATTTCCGAATTAATATAAGGTTTTCAAGTTACCAGTGATCTTTGGGTCCATAATGACATAAACATGAGTGCGTAATAACTATGCGAATTGGGGGGGAGGGGGGAATGGATGTGTACTCCTGTGCGAATTTGGGATGGTCTGCATACACAAGAAAGCATATATTAGTGGTTCAAATTGAAGTACAGTAAGATATCGCTTCGTGTAAAACCTTATCCAGCGGAGGATATAAAAAATAAAGTCAACAAAACAAATCTTGGTCTTAGCATCATCTTGGGCAGAGCCAAGACAGAACCAAAGCACCAAGCGAACCTGTCTCCCAAGACGTGGATGAGATAACCTGATCCATTTACTAGCTCCATTTATTAGCTCCATTTATGTTGTGTTGAACTTGATCTATATGTGAGGAGTATCACAATGCGTTCCTAAAAAGAAGAATTGGATGGATTTGGGTTCTTCATTCTGATGTTAATGTATATATTACTTTTTTATGCATAGGCTCGCAATGCTAGCAGAATTTAGAATTTTAGACTGTGTTTACTTGGCTAGTTAATGAATGGATAGGTCACACTGATATTAAATGTGACATTAATTTGGGAGAAGCTTACACTGGAAGTCATAGGACTACTTTGGAGTTCTTCCAACCAGCATGTAGATGATTATGTTACTTTGTCTATGATTGGTTCTGCCTTGTCTATAACAAATTATATTTATCCATATTAAGTGAGCAGCACTCATGGGGGGCTGAAAGGATTCATCTGCATTAGCTATAAATAAGGGGAAAATGCATTGATGTCTTATATCTTTTTTGCTCAACTACTATATGTTATATGCCAAAAGGCATTGTATTAGCATTCAGTATGTAGGTTTTCTGCTCTATTTTAGTTAGTCCACTATGACATCATATTTTTAATCTCAAAGTAGAGATGTTATGTTGTTAACTGCCCCTATTTTAAGGCCACCTTTAAATTTCATGGTGACAATACGAGTCCAGTAGTTATGTTGAGAAAGTTAGCTTCTTTGGGTGTCAAGAAATCTTCTGCCTCTATAGTTGTTTTATTTATATTGTGACCTAAGATTTAATCTTTTGTTCATTTTCTAGGCTTGTGGCAATGGTAGGGGTCTGTCAGTCTGGAATCTTCCTGCTTCTGAGTGCATTTCAAGGATTGCTACTTGTTCTCCTGCTCAAGACATATTATTTGATGACAATCAAGTAAGTTATCTAATATAACTTGTGAGTTGATCTTTGTCAAAAATCTCTTATGATTTGAGCATGATGTTCATTTATTGCTAATATATCTGTACCCACACTCTTAAATTTGATTTCAGAAGGCTAACAGTAAAGAAATTTCATTTTTTTTTCTTCTTTACTCCCTTTTATCTGATTTGTAGTATAAACTATAAAGTAACCTTCCTTACAATGATATCCCATTTGAAATGGTCTTGTATTTTGGAAGCAACTTATGACAGTTCCAAAAGTAAGAAGTCCTACTGGCTCTATTGGTAAAATTGAACTTGGTCATAATCATATTAAGCATACCTTGGATGGTTTTGTTCTCACTTGTTTTGCTTAACTTCCATTTTTTTATGGGAATTTTCACCTTATAGAGAACTACTTCGTATCAAATACTTGCCTGCATTGAGCAATTTCAATTGCTTTTTCAGTTAGAACTTTTAACTTCATTTTGGTTTGTTGGCTATCCCTTTTTCAAATGGTATAAAGATTTGGAATTCCTTTATGTCACTGCTTCAATGGCAAGGATGGCGATTGTCCTTTATTCAGAGAAATATTTGTCATGGATGAAGTGATTAAATATGCATTGTCTGCACTTTCTAATTCTTAGATTTTATCTTCTTACTTTTGTTGGAGAATATCGTTCTCTAATAATGTGGAGGATTTGAATTTTATGTCCTTTTCCCTATGTAAACATTGGTCTTTATCTTTGATTCAGATTTTAGCCGTTGGAGCAGAACCTGTGCTTAGTCGTTTCGACATGAATGGGATGACTCTCTCACAGATACAATGTGCCCCCCAGTCAGCGTTTTCCATCTCCCTGCATACATCGGGTGTATGTTCTAATTAAATCTTCTTTGATTTATTAACATTTAAGTTTTTTTTCCATATATTTCCTTGCTATGAAGTATTGGTTATATTTCTTCCTTTCTATGCATGTTTACATTTGTAAATTTCTTCACTTAGGGATTACTGCACAACAAACTGTATTGCCTGCAGGTTCTAATGTCTTTACTTGTCGATAGTGAAACCATTGTTGCACCAATTCTTTTTTTAATATCAGCAAACTTTCACGGGTTCTTCCATTTATTCCTAATGATGCACCTATATCCATTCATTATAATAGATTTAACGTATAAGTTCTCATGAAAAATAATGAAAATATGATGATGAATAATACAACTATGCTGTTGCCTGTTGGTGTACTAATAATTTATATCTATTGTGGACTATTACAAATTTTGAGAATATATCTAATAATTTATATTCCAATTATTCGAGTGTATTAGAGTTTCTAATGGGGAAGCACTCCTCATATAATTCAATTTAGTAGTTTAGTAGATGTAGTTTCTATATCAGGCTAGATTAGATAATCTCATTTTTATAAACTGAGATGGATGGAGATTCTTAATCTAATGCTGTATAATTTTGAAGACTACATGAATTCTCTTAGGGAAGAAATGGCCCACGAAAAATTCTAATAGTTTGTATCCCCATTGTATTCTTTAGATTTTATTTGAGAGTACAAATTATACACAATGGAAGGACAATGATTTCAACCTTTTATAATGCCAGATGTAGAGTAGAGGGAATAAATTTAAAATAACTTGTTGAAACTTGAAAATAGTTGAAGTCATTGTCATTCAATTGTGTATAACTTGTAAAGACAAATCAGCAATGAGCATATGTGAAGAAATCTAGGAATAGCCGCAATAGGAGATAAAATAAGAGAAAGTTGCTTGAGATGGTTTGGGCATGTGTAATGAAGACCAACCATAGCACCAGTGAGGAGGAGCGCTTTGGTGCAAGTTGAAGTCCTTAAGAGGAAGGGAGGAAGGCCGAAAATGACATGGATGGAGGTAGTGAGAAAAGATCTCGAGACTTGTGCTTTGATAGATGATAGAACTCTAAACAGAGTCAACCGGTTCAATACGATTCATGTTGCCAATCCCAAACATTTGGGATAAGGTGTAGATGATGACGATGATGAATCTACTTGCTAGATGATGGTTTGTCGCTGTGGAAAGAAGCATGCTAGAAACCAGATTCTAAATCAAATCCAACACCAATCATAGAGGGAAGTCTGAACCTCCTAACAGACTCCAATCCACGAGTCACGATTGATGAAGAATAGCCTTTTCTTTAGCACATTATATTCATTTTGAAAGTCATGCTGTCTACATTTTGTTGGTCTACTTTTTTCATCAATTTTCATTTCTCCTAGTGTATATGTCCTAGTGTTTGGTTGATCCAGAAAGGCAGGAATAACTTATTTAGAGAATTGACTTATTAACTTTAATCTTTGTTTTGTCTTCCCATATTGATATTATGTATTCAGATCATGTTAACATCTGCCAGTCTGCCCCTAGGTTAGAGGTTCCCTCTCTCTACAGTCAATCCTGTTATTTGGTCAATGCGATTTTGACCATTGGATTGGATAATCTGGATCCTTTCCAAATGACCTGGTTAGACAGCTAAGATTGCCCAGCAGTTGATTGTGGACCTTCGCCTAATTTCAATTTCCAAATATATTGACATATATTTAGATCCAAAGAGGTAAAATACAATTCTAAAATGGGGGTTTTATACGGGCAAACGTTAACATTACCCTATTCATTTTAACAGCGATTCTAGTCAAGGTCAACGGAATCAGTCAGAGTTGATGCTTGCCTTAATGCTTTGACAATTTATATGTTCCTTGAAGTGATTATACACCATTACCCTATTCATAATAAAAGCTGTTCTAGTCAAGGTCAACGGAATCAATCATAGTTGATGCTTGCCATAATGCTTTGAAAACTTATATGTTCGTTGAAGTGATTATACAAAATTAATGACCAAATATAACTTAGTACTTGTGACTGGCGTACTTTCAGTTTTCATTTGAAGCCTTGTGGTTTTACTTTTCAGGTTATGGCAGTTGCAGGCTACGGAGGGCTAGTGGATGTCATCTCGCAGTTTGGAAGCCATTTGTGCACATTCTGTTGCAGAGGTCATTAATGGAAGGGCATCAGAATAGTTTGGAAGCATTTGGGAGATCAGTTCCACAGTCAATGCGTTCGGAAGCATTGGATGAAAGGGAACTAGTACCATACCAGTCCTTGAATGAAATTACTCCATTTCAATGAGAAATCTCTTGACAAGCAATGCACTTGCACCAAGTTATTTTATAAACTATTTTTTTTTTTGATAAGTAAACTAATTCGGATTAACCACAGACATGTTTCTTTCCCTTACATCTTGTTTATAGATTTTTCCAACACTTACTAATTGTACAACTAAATTTGAACTCCTCCAATCTATTCCTACTGCACTAGTCGTGTATTATGGTATACTAGGGGCGGTGTGTGTGTTGCACGTCAGTGATTATAGGGGCTTCATCAGCATTGATGATGGATCACAGTATGAGCCATGTGGCACATTCTTAGAGGCCAGTAACCGTATGGATGTTTGGCCCATCGCTAGCTGGACTGACATACCAAAATTCAACCTGATTAGTAACTTCAATCTGTTAGACTAGCCTTTTCCATGGTTTATTTTTAGTCGTGGATTTCGAGTTATTTGGGGGGTACTCGGATCCAAAGGTTAGAAATCACTAGTTTGTAGGTCTACCTAGGGATGTGCCAAACATCCATACGGTCAATAGTCTCTAAGAGTGTGCAACGTGGCTCACACTGTCATACGTCATCAACGTTGATGATTGACCTCTTACATGATAACATTGTTGAGCGTGGTGTGAAGCAAGGTGTCAAGGAGCTGTATTGAAAATAAGAATGACGACACTGAAAAGTGATAAAGTGGGAGCAAGGGGCTGAAATTGACAAGGAGATTAGAGCTTCTGGGAACATGCTAAAAAATTGAGTAATTGTTGGCCAAAGACACATGGTCTTTGGCTAGACGTCATACGTGTCCTCTCCTTGAATGGGAGTGTACATGTTATGGGAAATTTTTTAGTTGCAGTGTTGCGGGGCCCTTGAAAAAATGCTACGTAACACTCATTAGGGCCCACTAACACATGAATAATTGGCCAATGGACCTAAACACAAAAAATCAGCCTGATTAGTGATCTTTAGCCATTCATCATAACATGGAAAATGCTTTAATCAATGGCTAGAGATCACCGATCAGACTAATTTTTGGTGTTTAGGTCCATCAAGTTGTCGGCAGATCATTTGTGGGTCAGTGGGCCCACAAATTCAGTGATGCATCTTGGCATGTTATCTTGCTTAAGTCATTAGGTGGTTTTAAACCTACTTTTAAGTCCTTGTAACTGGATTCCTTTTGAAACCTAGAAAGCATGTTGTTAGGTTTCCTTCTCTAGCTGAAAGCTTTAAGACCATACTCTTGTCGCATGGGAGACATCTGACGTTTGGATCACACATTTTGTGTTTTTTTTTCAGACCAACTTCGTCAAGAGATTTGATTACAAATTTATGGTTATACTTCGACTAATTCTTCCACAATTATCCTTTGGTCTCCACAACAAATCCGGGCCTCTTAGAGCACCCGACTAGTCACCCCTTCCACACGTGTTGGAGTGTACGGGGAGAGTTAATGTTGACTTAGCGACTTATTACCCTACTATTTCCAGTGGGTGGCCCCAAGGAGAGTTGAACTCAAAACCTGCAACTTTTTGGAGGGGAGTCTTAGCCACCCGCACTCAACCCCTTGGGGCTAGACATAACTTTCTCTTGTTTCATAGTCATTTTAAATTTGGAAGTTTTTTTCGAGAACTAAGATTTCCCCATCGAAGTCTGGAATTAATTTCCATTCTACATAGGTGAGAATTTGTTTCCATGAAAATCCACCCTTATTATTTTCTCACATAGGTGTGAGTGGTCAAACAGCTTTATCAAGTGTATTTTTCCAAGAAAATTTTCCACAAGAATAGAAAATTTTCTCTGTACAATCAAACACGCCCTGAAAGGACAAAGTGATGGAAAAGGGCGAAAAAGGTAACGAGAAAAGATTTGATGAAACATGCATTTAAAAATATGACCGTAGATTGTTGCCATATGTCAAGGACTGGTCACAATTGATGACAATCGCAAAAAGAAAAACAATCAGACAGGCACAAACATTATAATAGCAAACAAAGACTGTTTCACAAAATATCGTGTATTTTTGGCAGTTGAGCACAGTTTATCACAAATTAAAAAAAAAAATCTATGAGACAAAAAAAAAAGCAGTACTTTTTAATGGGTCGGGATTGGGGACACCCATTTTGGCGTACCCACAAAGCAGATGAATCAATTCCATTGCCTCATCACTACCATCTTGATAAGGCAACACCATGATTTAAAAATTGGCCGTTATAATGAAACAACGGCCGTCGTAATGGCACGCTCTGATTCCATTACGTTACCCCGTTACATTATTTCCCGATTTAACACTATCCTATAATAATAACGGCCGTTATTTTTAAAGTCACGTTACAACGTTTTAAAATAAAATATCCATTAATTTTCATAATTTTAGAATTTATTTTGTATTTAAATTAAAAATTCGTTATAAATTCTAACAAATAACGACCATTAAATCCGTTACAAACCCATTATAATGGATATAACGGCCGTTATTTTTGAATGTAGTAAGAAACTAGGATAAGCTTGCTTTCCCAATTTTATATTTCCGCCTAAACAGCTTACTTGCCAAAAAAAAAAAAGAACACAGGCTGAAAGAGTGGTCAGCTGTTAGGAAACAAGGTGCCTGCATTAAAGAGTTGGTGGGGTCAGCAGCATGGCCCATTAATAGTTGATCCATAGGCTAAGAAGATGTTTTGGGGGTGAGACTTAATATAAGAAGTTGATTTTTAACAACTTATTTCTATAGAGAAATGATTTGGTTGGGATGTGAGGGGTCGAGCTTTAGTATAGATGGATAACTTCATCAGTTTTAAGATCTTTAGGGCCTGTTTGGAACCCAAAAAACGGAGCCAGTCAAGGTTAGGTCCAGGTGTCCCAGCTCGTGTTTTGTAACCATGTGGGGCCCATTTTTGCCCCTTAAAACAGTACCACGGTTAGCTTTTTTAAAAGAACATGCAACAGTGAATGGGTTCTTCCATCACTTCTATGGTAAGGACTCAGGACTGGCTAGGCTCTCAAAAAATGAGCATTCCAAACAGGCTCTTAACTTTTATTTTACTTTAGAATAGACTTGCAACTGTCACTAAGCCCAGCCCAGGTGAGAGAAGGCCCCCAGTCCACTAACCACATGGATGATTAGCCCACACCTTGTTGGATATACAAACCAAAAATTGGTCATCTCTAGCCATAGATGTTAGTACTTTTTAGGATTGTTTCTAGCCATTGGATTCAAGCCTATTTTTTGGGTAGTAAATCTAATGGCTAGAAATCATCAATCAAGCTGATTTTTAGTGTGTTTATCCACCAATAGGTGGGCTAGACATCCACACAGTCATGAGGCCCAAAAAAATGATATATGTAGGGCTGTGAGAGTCCTTTGCTTGAACTGCAACAGGACTATAGTAGTCCTATGATTATCATGAATAGTTGTTAAATAAGATTTTCTACTATATAGAGTTAAAATTTTAATTAATATGATATGTATATTAACTAGTGGGTGGCCCGTGCCCTCGGCACTCTCCGACAAAGCATTTGCCAAAATTGGGTGTGAGTGGCTGAGATCCATCGTCCATTTGGGAAATAATATCTCAGCCCTTCTTTGTTGAAACCGGATAAAATAAGATAAGAGATAAGACAACTTCCATGTTTTGTTATATAAATATATTAAATAAAAAAAAAAAGCATCATATAGAGTTTTCGCCTTAGGCCTCATCTTGCACCAAGACGCCATGCTTGATCTTGACCTTTAAAGGTATGCACCTTGAAGACATGGACCTTTTAGAATGCACATCTTCCAATGAAGATGCGCCACCGAACACAACCTCAATGTCTTCATTTCATTAGCTTTTATCTCTCCCACGACACGTCTCTCTATTTTAATTTCTCTTTAATTTCAATAAATTTCTCTTTTATTCTCCCAAATATAAACCTGATATCCATATTTCTTTTTCAAGATTCAAGATTGAAATCATCTTGGACTTCTTTTTCCTTCTTTCTTTTTGAGAAAAAAGAAAACAGAAAGTTGATGGGACAACGTGAGTAGGACTACAAATGTCGTGTGTATCGTTAAAAAAACGGAAAATTGCATAAAAGAAAATAAACTTTAATCTATTTACAAAAAAGAATACAACTTTTCGCAAATCCCAAAAAAGAAAACGAAACGCCCTTTCAAAGGGCGTTTCATCCGTTTCAATCGAATCAGTCACCGACTGACTAACGAATGACTGACCGACTGACTAACAAATGATTGATGGCTGACACGTCTGACAAACGCCCTTTTAAAGGGCGTTTATTCCTAAGAAATGGTTTTTTAAAAAATGTTTTTATAAAAAAAACGCCCTTTCAAAGGGCGTCTGCCAGGCGACGACTTAAATTCCGCCTAAGTCGCTTTCATCTATTCTCCTGCCTCTCCTCTCTCGCTGCGTTCTCCTCCGGCGAACTCTCCCCTCTCTCTCTCCGGCGGTCTCCTCGCGGCCTCCTTGCTCCGATCGAAGCGGCCTCCTACGCTTTAAAACTCAGGTATGTATTTATTTTTTAGTTTTTTTTTAGTTTTTTTTATTTTTGGTGGGGCTTAGGGGACCCCCATTTTGGCCTACACAGTAAAAATCGACAGCCCATAATTCCTCAACTTCTAAACCAGTCTACGAATATCGGAATGATCTGAATTTTTGTAAGGATGATCTCCTCACCGTAGAGATCATCCTCACCAAAAATCAGCCATTGATTCATTTTCTAGGTACGCCAAAATGGGCGTAAAAATTGGGGTTCCCTGTTTATCAAAAAACGCCCTTTAAAATGGCGTTTTCTACTGACACACGCCCTTTAAAATAACGTCTGTCAGTTGTCAGAGGTCTGACAGACGTTTTTTAAAAAGGCGTCTATTACTGAAAAACGCCCTTTAAAATTGCGTTTTTTACTGACAAACGCCCTTTTAAAGGGCGTTTTTTGATAAACATGTGCCACGTAATGAAACGCCTTTTTTGGGATTTGCGAAAAGTTGTATTCTTTTTTGTAAATAGATTAAAGTTTATTTTCTTTTTAGAAATTTTTCGTTAAAAAAATATTAGCAAAAATAATTTAAAAAATAAAATAAAAATGTGCGGATTTTTCATTACCTTTGAATAGGACGTTGTTCGGTTCATTTGTTCAGATAATTCGTATGGTTCATGTATAATTCGCGATGAATTCAAGAATTTACTATGGACCCACCTTGATCCGATCCGAACTCATATATGATTATATACCTTCTTGTGATCTAATAATATAATTTTTCTTTCCTTTCCTATTTTGCATTTACAGGAAGGTGTAAATGGATCGGGAATCAAGTTCCAATATCCGATATCCATTGGGTATAGAAGACCCTTATTTTGTCTAAAAATACGAAAAAAAATAAATAAATAGAATGATTTTCATACTATAATCCGGAAACGTTGACCTCTTGAACACTACTTTACTCGCGGTTCCAATTACGGTCTCAATGGGGTCCGATTTGGGTACCAATGTACTTAGAACCAGAACCTATTATGCATGACGGTTCTTGCTCCTATCGGTTTCAGTTCTGATACCAAACACAAGTGGATCTAGAAAAGAAACACATAAATATCCGATTCTCCCATTGGATCTCAGGCCTACCGTGTTAAAAAAATGTGAAAAATAAATTAAAAGGTTTTCATAATATATTTTACAAAAAAAAAAAACTTTAACACTACTACATATGTTTGTATAAAGTCCTACAGGTTTTATTTCCGGTACAGTTTGTGTACTAGTGCACCAAAAATTGGAACATATGATATATGTCGGCTCCAGATCTTATCGATTATGAGTCTTTTTGGATTCGGTTTTGAAAATAAATAGTCCTGACAGTTGGATAATTTGGACCAGATCCGGTATCAATTAATCGGATACCCATTGACACCCTTTAGTTTTAAGCAGCAGTACCTATTATATAGATTCGATTCCAAGTCATGTCGATTCGGTTCTTTCGAGTCTGATTCTGAATAGCTAGTCCCTGAACTAGGATAATCAAGACTGGTTCCTATCGAAGTATCAGTTATCTGGGTACCTATCGATGTCCCTACTCTCACTCCCACCCGTAGTCAGTAAATACATGAATTTTTTATTTTTTTAAAGAAACGTTTAATACAGCCGTATAAAATGAAACAAAAACATAAATTTTGAGATTAAGCGAATAAAACACGTACTATTCATGTTTAATACATGAATTTTTATATTTAAAAAAATGTATTAAACTGTAGTATAAAATGAAAAATTTGTTAAAATTCAAGCTTTTTAAGGTTAAATGAATAGGGTGGCGGTATTTGCACGCACCTTTTTTTGAGTGATACCCACGTCTTATCTACACATACCCAAAGTTGAAGAGAAAAAAAAAACGGAACGAAGAGGAACTCACCACCACCGTCTTCTTCTTCACCATCACTACACCACCACCACCATCACAACCGCACCTCCATCATCACCATCTTCTTCTTCCACAACCGCATCTCTCTCTCTCTCTCTCTTTTCGCCCGAATCGGTAACACAGGATGGACATGGCTTTGGCCATGTCCACCCCGTGTGTATACGTGTGATTTTTTTTTTTTTTTTTTGAGAGAGAGAGAGAGAGGAAGAAGAAGAAGAAGAAGAAGAGGAGGCTGCCTGGAAAAGAAGGGGAGGAGGCCTGCCGCCCACCACCAGGTATGAGAGATGTACCTGGTGCAGGTCCTCCTTCTCTTCCACTTCTTCTCTCTCAGTTTTTTTTTTTTTTTGCAGCTTAGTTGCATACACCATTCCATACCAAGAGGTGGGCGTCACTCAAAAAAAGGTGTGCAAATAACGCCACCCAATGAATATAGCGCTTCAACGATGACCGAATTTTTATAAGGTGGCGTTATTTGCACACACCTTTTTTGAGTGACACCCACATCTTATCTGCACATACCCAAAGTCGTGAGGAAAAAAAAAAAAAAATGAAAAAATCGAACGAAGAGTAACTCACCATTACCGTCCTCTTCTTCCTCACCACCACCACTCCCTCCCTCCCTCCCTCCCTCCCTCCCTCTCTTTCTTACCTGGTGGTTGGCGGCAGGCTTCCTCCTCTTATTCTCTTGGTAGCCTCCTCTTCCTCTTCTTCTTCTTCTCCGGGCAGCTTCCTCTTCCTCCTCCTATTCTCTCTCTCTCTCTCTCCCTCTCCCTATCTCTCTCTCCGTAAAAAAAAAAAAAAAATTAAAAATCGCTAAAGTTATGTCAACAATGGGCTGCTGATATGGCCAAAGCCATGTTCACCCTACGTTATCGATATGGAGCGATTTTTTTTTTAATTTTTTTACGGAGAGAGGGAGAAAGCAGATCTCTCCCTCCCTCATCTTCCTCTTCTTCTTCTTCTTCTCTCTCTCTCCCTCCATCTCGGAGAAGAAAAAGAAAAAGATGAGGAGGAAGAGGAAGAAGAAGCCGCTCAGAGTAGAAGAAGAAGAGGAAGGGGAGGCCGCTAGGAGAGGAGGAGGTCTGCCTCCTCCTCTTCTTCTTCTCTCTGGTGGTGGAGTTTTTTTATTTTTATTTTTGTTGTTGTTGTTGTTATAACTTATTTGCACACACCAAGAGGTGGGTGTCACTTAAAAAAAGTGTGCGCAAATAACGCCACCCTTCTTATATCCTCAAATAGAATTAAACTCGAACTTTTTCCGAATCTTTGCCGTATGCCCAATTGCTGACTATGCTCCCACCAGTATCTCTTGGTGCACAAAAGTTGGTTGGGGGCGGTAGACTGTCATTTGCGTCTGCCAGATTAGGACGGACGTTACCCCTCCACGTTTTACACAAGACCCGAAAATACAGCACAGTAACAAAAAACAAGCAGGGGTAAATTCGGGAAGTCAGAAAAATTAGTAAGGGTAGGAGCTTGGATATAGAGAAACCCTTCACCTTTCCCAATTTCTCTCTATCTCTAGTTTCTCTACTCGCGTTCCTTCGCTCCACGGCGGAGATCCGACGAGTTAGGAAACCCTAACCCTAAAAAGCTCGGAAGCCATAGCTCTCATCCCCCTCTTCATATTCGTTTTACTGGGATCATCATCAGCTTTCGTCACTTGCAGGTCGATTTGCTATTCTATTTATTAATCATTCTCCAGTCGATCTTCGATAGAATCGCTATTTAGAATCCAAATTTCGTTATTTCAGGATGATTTGTTGCAGATTTTGTGTTCATTAGATTGAAAGTTGTTTTTCTCGTTGAATCCTTCTTATAGAACTTTTTTTTTTTTGGATTTGGTGGATGTTTATGGATGCGATCTGGAGTTGATTCATTGGTTTTTAGTGTGAATTTATGTTTTCTTTTTCCGATTTTTGTGTTTTTAAAGCTTGATTTGGGCTAGGTTTTTTCATGCTGGAATTATTTGAAGAATTTCGTGTATGATGTTAGGTTTCGGAAGTGTAAAGATTTATGGTTGGAGTTGAATCTCTTATTGTTTGAAGAAATTAGTAAACTTTGTAAAGTTTTTTGATGTTCTGATGAAAATTTTAGATAAGAGATACTTCGTTTAGTTTGGTTAGGAGTTGATCTGCCAAACCTTTCAATCTGGCGATAAGGCCGGGGGAAAGCAGAAGGCGAAAGGAAGATCATTTTTTTTAGCTTGTATAATGAAATTATGGAATTTTTAAATGAATTTCTGCGTGTCTCTGTGAATATTTTTGATATGCACAAGTAATTAAATTTTTGCAATGAGATTTGATGCCTTCTAATTTCTAATTTATCAAGCTGCAGTGAATCTGCACTTTCTATTTGCTAAATCCATTTTATTTCAATTTCCCTGAAAGTTGAAGTTTTGCGTTGTAGTGTTTTGATATGTTTTATATGTGGTGGTTGTATGAATCAAGCTTTGTCTGTGCGTGTATGCACGCATGTGTGACGTGTGTGGGTTGGGTTGGGTTAGGGCGTGTGTAACATGGTTCAAAGTATCAGGTGATACCGAAACGTTTCGTCTGTATCGTTTTGGTGTCGCCCTAGGGTGTGACAAGCCCTACATGAATTTTCGTCTGAAACTGAATGATACTTCATCTTATGTGTAAATTTACACTAGCATTTCGTTTTGGTTTCACGATGTTTCGTTCGAAACTGAACGATACCTCCAATATGTTTTGGTATCGCCCATGAACGATACTGTGTACTTTGAACATGGTATGTAATTTTTATCCTTCATTGTTATTGATAAGTTAAAGAGAGTTGAGCTTGGTTAATGCAAGAACCAGGAGGCCCAGAGATTAATTTATCGATAAAAAAAGTTTAGTTTATGGAATTTGCTGAAAATTAGAAAAAAAGAAGAGACAAGGAATCAGAAGAAGGCCCAGATGTTGATAAATAGACAAACCATTAAGGTACTTTATAAATCATGTAAAATTGTTTGATATGAAACTTGTTTTATGGTCGTGACTCGTGTAGACCATGAAAGTTCTTTATAAATCATGTGAAATTGTTCGATATGAAACTGGTTTTATGGTTGTGTAGGAAGTATATCAACATGTTACCTAACATTGCCTTCTATTTCTCACTTTGCACTTCTCTTTCAATCTTCGGATACATTAATCTTTTTATTTTACTTGATCTGTCGGTTGCTACTGCTTTAGTCTTAATATGTTTTGCTGGTTCAGTTCCGTTGAAATCATTTAGCTCAATTTCTATTGTCTTGTTTCTATATATGCTAAATCTTACTTGACCTTGCATCGACTTATGAGGTTCTGACTTACTGTTTACAGTCATGGCGGGATTGGCACCGGAAGGATCACAATTTGATGCTCGACAATATGATACCAAAATGAATGAATTGTAAGTTTTTCATTCCAGCTATTCTGCCTTGATGCATTGATTTTGATGTGCATGTGCCTTTTTAGTTTTTTTATATGCTTATTAAGGTGTGAACTTTAAATTTGCAATGTCATGTTTACCTTATAATGCTGATACTAATATTCATGCTTGGATTGATGAATGGATGAGAACAGGCTCACGACAGATGGACAAGATTTCTTTACATCATATGATGAGGTTTATGAAAGTTTTGATGCCATGGGTCTGCAAGAGAACCTTCTGAGGGGCATCTATGCATACGGTAGATCTAATATTGTCTCCGCTGTGATATTTTTGTGAGTTAGAATTATATAATGTGACACATTGTGAAACTTGATGTTTCCTTATGGATGGTGGATGTACGGGGAATCGTGAAGTTTCATGCTGCAGTGCATTATGTAGTTGCACTTTTCCCTCTTGTTGATATTTTTCATCTGTTTTTTACATTATACAATGAAATTGTGAAATTAATGTCTTAATTTGTTTTGAAGGATTTGAGAAGCCCTCTGCAATTCAACAAAGGGGAATTGTGCCTTTCTGCAAGGGACTTGATGTAATACAGCAAGCACAATCTGGAACTGGAAAAACAGCCACTTTTTGCTCTGGAATTCTGCAGCAGCTTGATTATGGTGTAGTTGAATGTCAGGCCTTGGTTCTTGCACCTACTCGAGAGCTTGCACAACAAATTGAGAAGGTTATGCGAGCGCTTGGTGATTATCTGGGTGTGAAAGTTCATGCTTGTGTAGGTGGAACCAGTGTTCGCGAGGATCAACGCATTCTTTCAAGTGGTGTTCATGTTGTTGTTGGTACCCCTGGTCGTGTATTTGACATGTTGCGTAGACAGTCACTTCGCCCCGATTACATTAAGATATTTGTATTGGATGAGGCAGATGAAATGCTTTCACGAGGTTTCAAGGATCAGGTAAATAACCTTTGCCTCTTTGTTCTGTTCTGTTAATGCTAGTTTTCTTGGCCAATTATATTGCTCCTGCTCGGCCCTGGACGAATCAACCTCAGATGCCAAGTTTGAAAACCATGTCATGTTCCAGGCTCCACCTGTTAGGCTTTATCTGCTAGTTTTGCTGAGCCAGAGTAGCAGCAAACTGAGAATCGGGAACTCTGCTTGTACATCTGAATCCTCAACCTGCCACTTGGAAGGTGAAAGGCTTGTGAAAGGATTAACCTTCAAGCATCTGCAATCAATACTTTTACGTCCCACAGAAATCACAGTTTTCTCAATGAGATTGGATCCTTGTTGACCATATTGAGATAAAGACCAGTATGGTTTTGCACCAATGCCTGTGTAGGGTATGGTCATAACTAAAATTTAGTGACTGTTGGCCTTGGTCATGCTGTTCCATTTTTGTTCATGCTTTATATATTTTGGTATATTGATAAAGAAAATTCTTTTCCTTTGCTATTGGTATTGTGCTTTTTATGATGGTTTATTTCTGATGACTTTATGTAATGATCTTGTTAGGAAGTTTTGTCATTTCCCCGTGTAATCCCTGAATGCACACTAATAGTTATCATTTATGGCGGGTTTCTTCGTTCCTGTCAATTTTTAAACTAAAATTGGTACTTTAGCAGCTGAAGTTTATTTCATTAGATCCAGAGATTTGTTCTAATGATCAATTTTCTTGGTATCAGATCTATGATATTTTCCAGCTCTTGCCATCGAAAGTTCAGGTTGGGGTATTCTCTGCAACGATGCCACCAGAGGCCCTTGAGATCACGAGGAAATTTATGAACAAGCCCGTGAGGATTCTGGTGAAGCGTGACGAGCTCACGCTCGAGGGTATCAAGCAGTTCTACGTTAATGTTGAAAAGGAGGAATGGAAGCTTGAGACGCTCTGCGATCTCTACGAGACTTTGGCCATCACCCAGAGTGTCATCTTTGTCAACACCCGACGCAAGGTCGACTGGCTGACTGACAAAATGCGGAGCCGTGACCACACAGTATCTGCCACCCATGGAGACATGGATCAGAATACCAGAGACATAATTATGCGTGAATTTAGGTCCGGGTCCTCTCGTGTGCTTATCACAACTGATCTACTGGCTCGTGGTATTGATGTCCAGCAAGTCTCCCTTGTCATAAATTATGATCTCCCTACACAGCCGGAGAACTACCTCCACCGTATCGGACGTAGTGGACGATTTGGAAGGAAGGGTGTTGCCATCAACTTTGTGACAAGGGATGATGAGAGGATGCTTTTCGACATCCAGAGGTTCTACAACGTGGTCATCGAGGAGCTGCCATCGAATGTTGCTGATCTCCTCTGATGAGTTCTTTATTTATTGGTATATCGAGGTAAGGGGCTTTCTATTTGAGGACTATGATCTGATGTGTTATTTTTTATAGGTCTAGTCTTAATTTAGCAGTGTCAAACTTATCTGGCTATTGAGTGTTATTGGTCCTGCACATTTGCAATTGGGAATCTGTTGGTTGCCCATTTTCCGTGTGGGTGGGTATTTATCGTTGCAAATTTTGTGGCAGGTAAGGGTTTTGTATCTTATGTGTTTAATTATCCAAAAAGTGGTAGTTTGGATTGGTTCTCTGTTTCTTTATTTTTAATGGTGAGAGGGGATATTATGTAGAATGAGAACATGATCTGTTAATTATGTCGGAGACCAGACTCATGCTCCCCATTTGGCCTTTCTGCCATTTTAGCTTGCTCTATATATCTTTATTGGAGCTTCTATTTTTTTTATACTTTTCCCCCCTCCAAATTGATTTGTTGATATTGGATACAATGTGATGTTCCGACATTCTTTAAATATTTTTTGACACTCATCAGTTGATTGTATTTGCATATTGGGTATGTTTTGAGTCAAGACACTTCAGAAACATTGTTGTTGCTTCGTCGTGGAAAAACTAAAATGCGATACTCGAGATATATCACTCCCAAATTACTGTAGTTTCCTGATAGGTTTTTGTTAAATTTTGGAACTTTCAGAATTTGTATGGTAAAGATTACAAGTATTATGAAGTATGCATGAATTGTCAGCTAGTTCGCCCAATTTTTCATCTATGAACGCCTTGGGGTAAGCTTAAAGCTTATTTTAAGTGCTTATCCAATAGCACTTATATGTAAAATGTTGGAGTTAAGCTCTTTTGGCTGTTTGGTAATTATACAAGAAAAGTGCTTCTTTTAATGCATCTATAATGTTCGGTATTTTTTAAGAACGACCTGCAAAACCAAAAAGCAGAAGGCGTTTAAGCCGTTCAAAAACAACTTTTGTATGGCAATTTATGAGTTTTGAAAAAGTATTTTTTAATTTTTATCGGACTTTTTTTAGTAAGTGCTTAAAAATCACTAAAAGTTGGCTTAGTTTTAAGCTTACCTACCATCATAATTCTGCTCCTATATATTTATTTCGTGAGTTAAATTGAAAAAGTGAGGCATTAATTGATGAGTTAAGTAACATGTAACTAATTAATATGATGTTGATTTAAATTGTAAGAAAAGATTTGAAGAGTACACGCTGAAGGGAACATTTCTATATCTATCTATCTATACTTGGATGGTTGAAGTCCATCATCACCGTTGATGATGGACAATAGTGTGAGCCACATGACACGCTCTTGCTCTTGTAGACTATCGACCGTATGGATGCTGGGCATATCCCTAAGTAGACCTACATACCAAAAAAGTTCAGCCTGGTTAGTGATTTATAACCTTTGGATATGCACCCCAATTAATGTTTGAAATCCACGGTTAAAAAATAACTATGAAAAAGACTCTAATCCAACGGAATCACGAATTAGGCTGATTTTTGGTCTGTAGGTCCATCTAGGATTGGGTCAAACATCCATGAATCAGCGCTCTATAAGAGTGCCATGTGGCTTATAGTATGGTCCATATTGGGTGTCTAAAAAATATCCACCTGCTAGTTCACTAAATGCACCTCCACACTCATCTTTTAGCAAAGCAAAACTTTGATGGCGGGTCAGCCATGTGGCATATTCTTAGAGACTATTGACCGTATGGATGTTTGGCCCGTATGGCTAGAGGCACCCAACCCACCACACACAAACACTATATATATATATATATACACACGAGGTTCCAATTTTGTTTGCAATGGCTGTGGGAGCTTAGATGCCTAGGAGGAGGCTGTAGGCTGTAGGCTGATCGGACAGTGATTAAAAATATCTTTTACACAAGGACAGCAAAGGGATTTAAAAGTTTTTCAAAAGATAAATATGATATTTAAGTTTGTTGGTAAAAAATAGATGCTTTTCAAATAGATAAAAAAGTGTCAAAGTTTTATAAAAAGACGTGAAAATGATAAAATTCAAATTTAGAAAATTCAAAAAGTAAGTTATATTTGAAGCCAAAAAGTAGATGGTTCTATATTTGAAGCCAAAAATAGAGATAGAGACCTTATCTTGAAATTTGAAGCCACATATAGAGCCCGGTTGGAATTGGATTTTGCATCTTTATCATCAAATATAAAGATAGAGCTCTCGGTTGGAGATGTTCTTAGGCTCATGACCCCTAAAAAAGGCCTTACACATTTGGTCTATATGTTCGAGGGTGGTGTTGGGGGGGGGGCCAAACAAGACATTATGTCATTAGGCGCATGGCCGTGAGAATAGACTTGATCAGAACAACTCTACCAGCCTAAGAGTGTGGGCCTTCCATTCTTGGAGTGGATGAGCTATCTGTTGGAGGAGAGGGGCAAAGAGGTTGGTATTTTTTATGCCAAGGTCAAGTGATGTACCTAACTGTCAGCGCCGATTGGAAATGGTATGGGAGAGCCAACGGTGGCAAATGATACATGATTTGTGAAGATTACCCATTTGGCCCGAAGCCATGCAATATTCCTCCATAAGGTGCTTCACTCTGTGGCATTCTGTGTTCCTAGCAGTTAGGAGGAGGAGAAGGTCATCCACATACGAGAAAACATTTGCTGGTCCCGGGGGACTTCAAACTTTGAAGTCTCCCCACCCAAATGTTCAAACTTTGCTGGCGTCGGGTAGGAATTATCTGCATGTATGGAGATCCGTTAAGCATGATAGCATATGAGTGACAATGGTAACACGATTATGATCTTTTTGGACCCAATTGGGGTGGAAGCCTAGGGGTATCAGAGTGTTTTGGAGGAATTTCCATTCGATGCGATCATATGCCTTTGTCATGTCTGCTTTGAGCGCAATGAGACTATTCTTACTTGGCCGATGATGTTATCATGATAGTGGATGGGGCAGTAGTTTTCACTATTATGATTTCAGAATGATTTTGGCTGTAAGCTTATACACCGTGTTGCACAGACCGATGGGGCAGTAGTCTTCAGCTCGTTTGGGGTGCGGGACTTTCGGGATAAGAACAATATGGGTGTGATTCAGCAAACGTACGAGTAGTGAAAAAGATATTTGTCACATGCAGAATACCCCAATAGGGATCACATGCACAATATCAGAAGCAACTATATCCCAAAAGGGGAGCGGATCTGATGCATTGCAATAGGAAGCTCTTCCAAATTCGTTTGAACGTAAATCGTTTTAAGCATTTTATAGCGAGCGGAAGTTTTTTGCCAGTTAACGACTTGCTAACTATGGTGCATGTATCGTGCATCTTGCATCCTCGTACTTGCGCACGTGGTGCACACGCATAGGAGAAGTTTTGCCACTTCACGACTTGCTGACTATGGCTATGGGAATAAGACGTGCCACCCACAATATAAGCCTCGTGGAAATTTATTAGAGGACACTGACCGTATAGATGTTTGTCCAATCAGGTGGACCTACAAACCAAAAATCAATCTGATTAGTGATGTCTAAGCGTTAGGCAAAGTCATTTTCGTTGGTCGATTTTAACAGTAGGAATTTGAGCATTATTTACCACTATTTCCGTACAAAGATCCAAAGATGTGAAATCACTAATCAGGTTGATTTTTGGTTTGTAGGTCCACTTACGGATTGGTCAAACATCTATACGGTCAGTGTCCTCTAATAAATTGCCACGTGGCTTATATTGTGGGTGGACCACGGTGGTCAGGCAAGTCTAACTCTATGGTGCGTGTATCGTGCATCATCTTGCGTCCTCGTACTTACTTACACGTGGTGCACACGTGGTGGAGAGGACCCACCAGTGATCTTTGGTCAATCTTGTAAAATTGAGTAAAATAATTATTGGGAAAATGTTTTCAATATTTGACAAAAATGCCCTTATAACAAAATTGTCCTTACCTGTTCCGTCAAAAGTTAAATGTGAAATGAGGTCGGCATTTCTATCAAATGTTGACCCTAAATAGGTAAAAAGATCTTTTGAAAGATCAAATGATAAGAAGAACGCCACTCACGATTTTTTCTTCAAATCACCGCCAAAAATCCCCTCAAATTCGTCTTTTTTCGTAAAACCGCTCTCTCTCTCTCCGTCTCTCTCTCTCTCCTTGTGTATCTGTTCTGGAATGAGAGCTCTACGCCTCTACGCCTACGCCTCTACGTCTCTGCAACTCCTCTCTCTTTCCTCCAATGGTGACCTCAAACTCGCCTGTAAACTTCGATCACAAATCAAACTCTCAACAAGACTCAGATCATCACTTCTCTGTTCGAAGGAGACCGAGCGCCAACACTGTCAACAACGTTCCCGATTCTTCCTCGAAGACGAATAAGCCTGAAACTGAGAATTTTAGCAACGATTCCGCCATTGATTCCGGCGTTGATACGAACTCCGATGACGATGGAAATCAGATAGGGAACGGCGATGATCAGAAAGAAAAGGCAAATTCGTTGAGTAACAGGGACGATGGTGTTGAGAGGATTGGGTATGGTGAGGGTCGAGGACGGGAACCGGAAGTTGCGGTGAAATTCGCCTATCGGCTGTCTGCTCCGGCTCATTGGAGAATAAAGGAGAGTCCTCTCAGTTCTGACGCGATTTTCAGACAGGTTAGTGTTGCTTCTGCGACCTGGTTTTTTAGTTAAAAACTCGGTGGAAAGTCTGTTCTGGTTCTGGCTCATGTAAGTATGACTTCGAAATCTATCCTCCAATCGTGAAACCTCATTTCAGTTTCTATAATTTCTGTTGAATTGGTTAAAAAGAATCAGAGATCAATAAATATATGTAGTTGTTTGATGCAACTGTCTATGTAACTGTTCAGTATCTCCTTCTGCCATTCTATGTTTCATCCATGGCTATAATTGTCACTATAACTTTTTCAACCTCATGAAATTTTATAACTCGACGGTGTGTAAAGGCCTTAAAAGATCGTATCTTCTCTTAACTGTTGTTTTGAAAATTTGACTGCATCAAGTTCATTTAGAATTAATTCTGTTTTTGTATCCTTTCGTACTTAAACCATACAACATGCTAATTCTAAGTTGATGTTTTACAACAGAGCCATGCAGGTCTCTTCAACCTCTGCATTGTTGTGCTTGTTGCGGTGAACAGCAGGCTTATCATTGAGAATCTAATGAAGGTTTGCCCCTATCGCCTCACATTTTCGTTCCAGCAGATCAGTGGTTACAAGCTCTTGGCTTTGGCTGGTGCTTTTAAAGGGAATGTTGTTTTAAGGCCTGGAGTTTTAGATGACTAATTCGTGGTTTCTGTTTGCAGTATGGCTTATTAATTAGATCTGGTTTTTGGTTCAGTTCAAGATCACTGAGAGATTGGCCACTTTTTATGTGTTGGTAATGTTTCTCATTTTTGTTAAAAAACAGAAATAAAACTTGATTTGAAGTATTCTGTATTTGGGTTATATTTATCTCTTTTTACCAACACATGCCCTGACATGAAATATTTTGTACCTTATGATTCTTTAAATTGCAGTCTCACCCTACCCCTTTTTCCTCTTGGAGCTTTTATGGTTGAAAAGTTGGTACAGCATAAGTTTATTTCCGAACCAGTAAGTGATTGAATGATGTTGCTAGCATCTTTGCTCTTTAAATGTTTGATCACTACTATTTTGTACATAGAATAAAAGTATGACCTGATTCTATTTGTTTTCTTTACTGAAATGCATAGAACATGCTCTGAATATCATTTATTCTCTGAATTAGTGGCTTGATTGATTGTACCTTATGGTACAACCTCTATGGGCAAATATAGCTATCATACCGGGTTTGCTGGGCTTGACCCTTTAAGTTTCGTTCTCTGCCCATATAGGATTTCCTAATACATGGTACATTTCATTATCCGTCCAGACAGTCTGATTGTGAAAATTCATATAAGTAGAAAAAGAGATTAAAAAAACTGTCCAAAACTAACGAGGCTATTGGGGAAACCCTGCGTTCATGTTCCTTAATCTAGACGACACAAACGTTAAGCCACTTTTGAATGGCAACCCACCAAACTTCACTTTGTTTAGACTATCTTAACCAATGTAACAAGGACACTCCGTTTTCCAAGAATTTGCTGTTAGATACTGTGTTGTATCGATGTGTCGAACACATGCTGGCACACTTTTTAAACAAATCGAAATATATGTAATATTTTGTTTTTAGCAATTGTTTGTATGTTGGTTATATGATTTTAATATAAATCAGATTATTTAAATACATTCTTTCTATATTTTATACTTAACATTAACTAAAATATTTTAAAAATATAACTTTTGAAATGAATTGTGCATAAGGTTTGTAGGGGTCAGTGTGTCTAACACTTCGTTCGGTGTCAGGCACTGACATGTCACATATGTGTCTTTGTTACATAGATCTTAAGCGTCCATATAAGATCTTTCAGTTCGTCAAGACTAGGGGTGTAAATCTACTCCATGAGCCCGCAGCCTGGTGCGGCCAGGTTCGCCTCCCCTAAGGGCTGTGCTTGGTATTTTGGAGCCCGGTCCGTTAGGCCTGACCCCCAGCCTGGTGGGCCCGTGCAGTTGAATAGTGTTCTCCCTCCCTTTTGTGCTCAATGGTCATAAATTTGATTGCTGGACACCCCAACCTGGTCCGGTCCATCCCATCTTGAGGTTCGACACAACTAAGGGCTGATGGCCGGGCACAGTCTGGAGATCTTGGCTTGCGGCCCGGCTCGTTTAAATCTCGGCCCACCAGCGCCCTGGCTCGGCTCGTTTACAACCCCAACTAGGACTCTAACAGCTTAATGTTTCACTAATGCACTGTCAGTTAGGATTGTTGGAATGTTGTTAATTTTGATTTATGGCCAACCCCATAGATTGGGTCACATTTGAAAAGTCCCATGATAGATGACCAGGTGTCTTACATATCAAAAGATACCCTAATGATCAAAGAATGAAATTTGGTCTGCTGGTTCAAAATCCCTCTTCCTTTTCTTTATGAAGTTTTTTTCGTTGTGCTTACCTTGCAGTGCACTATTTCTTACACATGGAAAGTCCTGTTAAACTTTTTCGCGCTAGGTGTTTTTTGACAATTAAAGTACTTTCAAGAGATATCTTGGTTCACTGATAACACAAGAAAGGAATGTTCTTTGGCCCTTCTTGTGTTTCAAGTTTGTACTGTTTACGTTGTGGTCCACTCTCCATGATGAATTGAAATTTAGAAACAAGAATTGTATAATGGTTTCGAAATTATATTTCATGGATACTTTACTATTTTATTTCCGAATATAGTCAACTTATGGGCTTTGGAGTCTATAGACGCACTGATGCTTTTTAAACGGTTAAACATATAAATCTAATCACTTGCTAATGCTAGGAAAGGTTAAAATTGTACTATTAGTGAACATTCAGATAGAGGGAGAGAGACTTTTAATGCTCTATCCTTAGTTCCTAATTTCTATTCTTACATTCTACATCATTGGTTTGAATTACTGTCTTGTATGGTGTGCTTTCTTATGTATTTCAATAAATGTTCATCCATAGGATTGTAACTTCTCTTATTTACCATTCAAATTTTAGCTACAAAATCTATCTGACATATGGGGGGTTGGGGCTAGTATGGGTTTAAGTGGGGTTGTGAACATTGTTAACAATGAAATGGACATTCTTTGTATCTATTTTAACAACCTGCTTCATGAGTGCAATGCTGATGGAGCTTGCCACCTTTTACACACACACACACACACACACACACACACAAAAACTCCTTTTCCTCTGAGAGAAGTTCACTCCCATCTTTTGCAGGTTGTTGTTTCTCTTCATGTGATAAATACCACGGCTGCAATCTCGTATCCAGTTTTTATGATTCTCAGGTCAGCATAATGGTTTTATATTCCCATCAAAGCTCCTCTTGTTTCTATATATTGTTCTAAAATTTTAATGACTCTTTTCTTCTTTTATATGTACCAGTTTACTGCATTTGAGACGAAATAATTTGATGTCCATGATTGACAGATTTTTAATTTTGTTAAACCCAAACAAGTGAGAGTTATTGAAATCTTATTGCACACCAGAAGAAGATTATGTTAGGAGTAAAAGTTACAAGAGATGTGGATATCCCATGCTTTGTCTAACCTTAAGGATCTGCATCAAGACGAGCCCTCAACTAATTGCACACATGTGAATGAATCAGCCAGCCTTTGTCTACTTAATATTTTGAGGTTCCTGGGCTCGGTTCATGTACCATATTGTAGTTAATGTCTGAAGTTTTTTCTGTATATGTTCTGCATTTCACACTTACCCATCAGAAGTGCAAGCATTCTGCGATAGCTCAGGTCTCAAGGATCTATGTTGAAGCAAGGCTTCAAAAAACTGATGCAAATGCATTTAAATATCCACGGAGGTAAATAAGTTGACCAGTTACCTTGTTTGTTGTGGCTTTAATGATGACATCCACAACTTGAATGGTTAGAAAGTATTTCTTTCTGTTCATCACTGCACAAAATATACTGTTCAAGCTGGACTCCGGTATTGGTTAATTGTATTTGCTATGTGATTAACTTATCTGGACATTTGACATCCTCAAAAGTGATCCCTAGCCAGTACTCCAATTCAATGAAATTGACATCAATAACTGTAGGTGTTAGGGCTCTTTCAAGTGCCATCGAATTAGATATTTAACAAATTCCTACCTCCTGTATAGGGTTGAAGCAAGCAAGGAAAATCCCCTTAAACTTCATCTTTTCCTGTGTGGCCGTCATCAATTTGTGTCCAAGACACAAGAATAAACACACGTCACCTTTGTTGCCTGCAAGATTTTGGGTCTTGTTATCTTTGAGAAAAGAGGGCTTATGTACACCACAATGGGAATCCCCTGTTTTAACCAGAGAACCAGAATAAGAAGATCAAGATAGAGAATAATTTGAGTTTATCCAAAAATTGGAGGAGAATTTGCATTGGGGGAACTTGGATTCCATCATTTGATGCAATACAAAGCCTCTGATGCTTGTGAATCCCAGCCACGTTTTACGTTCTGGCATATCAAAAGGTTTTGAATTGACTAAATAAGGTGCAAGTTTAGTTATTTCTTGAGTTCATTCCACAAAACTTGAGTATCTCATTCATCTTGCATATACTATTATGTTTTTGGCTGTTTACAGGAATTCTAAAAGACCAACAAATTGAAGTCATTTGTTGAAGAAATTATTTTATTTATTTTATGCAAAATTGAGGGTATGATGATGATTTTCTAAGCTTTTGATGTAGTTGTTATTGGTTTTGGCTACTGATAATATTTATACCTTTTATGGTTCTCTTTATCTTTATTTATGATATTTCCCTAGGGGGATAATCTTGCAGATGGTAGGGGTTGGCTCTCATTTCAAGAGCCTTTTCCCCTTTTCTTCCATGCCTTTTCCTTGTATTTTTGTAGGGACCTCTCCCCTCTCTCTTCAATAATTTTCTTCACTTATCAATATTTCCTTTGATTAGTGATTGGAAAATAGTGCAGGTTTGATTCTGTTGTTCTATCTGGCATCACGTTAATGCTCTTTGCTAGCGTTGTGTGGTTGAAGTTGGTTTCTTATGCACATACGAATTATGATACGAGGGAACTCACCAAGTCGGTTGACAAGGTAACTATGAGATTTCCTCCCTTTACAGATGGATTTATCGAAGAGAAGTTTTCTTTTCCTTTTTTTTTGTGTGTGTGGTGTGGATAAACTTGGGTTAGGTCTTCTCTTAGAGAAAATAAGTTTGTTGCCATTTATGGCTGAAAAAATTTCTATGGGTTCTTTTGATGCAATGTGTAATATTTGGAGGAAATCATCGAATGAACCTTTTGTTGTAGAGAGAAGAATTTAGAAATATGGACTGTAGAGCATGCCAAAAATGTTTTTGTTATCCATAAGAAAGGCCCTTGTTTTTTTCTTTTTCTTAAATAAGCAGGCCCTTGTATATTTAAACGGAGTTGATGAACATAAGTGTACCTATCCATTAATTGAACACCCATCCACTTACAGGAACCCTGGTTGGACAAAACGGGAGATTGAGGACAAAATATTGTTTTTTTTTGCTCTAAAGGGCGGAATTCCAAGTCATACAAAGGGTAGAATAAGTCATCTTAACTTTAAAATGAGGGATCCAGTGTTGGAATTTTGATTCTTGAGATTCTTAGCACAAGCTTATGGTTTGTTGATCTCGTGTTTATGTCTGTCATTTCCTATGTAACAATGAGACAAACATGCGTGTCGTGTCCTTGTTACCCAGGTGGCTCATTTCTTTTAAGAGTACTGTCTTCTTATTAAGCTGAAAAACGATTTCTCAAATTGGACTGTAGAAGTCCATAAATTGGCATTTAGTTTTTTATTGTTTAGGAAAAAATTGAGATTGGTCATCCTTGTGTCTTTCATTTGATATTTGTGGTAAATGTGAAAAATACTTATAACATCATGCCATATATACTGTCCATAGTCATTCTCCATTTTTATTTTACCTTCGTCTAATATTCGTATAATAATGGCATCAAGGAATAAATTCTTTCCTATTTTTACTAGCATAAAAAAATAATAGATTTTTCTTCCTAATTCAACAACTAGTTAATATTTTGTGAACCCGTCTTATGCAACCATGGACAATTGTATTTTCCTCATTCTAAAGTAGTCCTCTTGTGATGTTAGGGGGATGTGTTGTACAATTCGCCGAATATGGTATACCCTTACAATGTTAGCTTCAAGAGTTTGGCATACTTCATGGTGGCTCCCACGTTGTGTTACCAGGTAAATTTGCTTTTAGTTTTTTCCCTTGTAGAAAATTGAGGAGCTACTTATCTTCTAATATATGTTCATAGCTAGGTTAGTTTTCTAGCATGACTCATTTTATTCTACTTTCTTTTTGTGTTATTTGCATTAATTTTTCTTTTTGGTTATGTAGTAGCTAAAAAATAGTTTCACAATAATAATATGCAATAATGAGCTGATAATGACTGTGTACAAGTTGATTCTTGGACAATATATTAGTTTATATAAGCATTCGAGATTCAAGATAAACTTGACAAATGTAATATGACTCTCCATTTAAAACTTGTGTAAATATCTCCATTTACATACTTTGATAGAAATTTAACTGCACAACATCTAATCATATAAAAGTAGTTAAAGTTGGTGTCATAAATTGTTTCAATGGCAGAAATCAAGCATTTCGTGTCATTGTTGGTGTTATGTGGATGTTTTATTGAAGAGAAATAAGTCATATATGTATTTAAATGGTTGTTAGGCAATATGAGGTGAGGTAAAAGTGTGCTAGAAATCAGTAATACCCACACTCCAATGATGGAAAAGTTTAAGATTGTGAATATTTCAAGGTGTTAATGTAACACATGGGCATTTCTATACTTCTAACTTTATTACAACAATAGTTAATAATTGGGAGGGTCAACTAGTACAAGTTCAAGACACTAGTTCGACTTTCTTTACTATCTCTATATTCTTCTTCCTCTTCCCATCTTAAAACCCTAATTTACTTTATATGGTATCGGAGCATATGATGATCCATTAACTAGGGTTTCCCCTTTTCTTATTCATTCTTCTACTCTTCTTCCTTTTTTTGTGGTGAGAAATAACAACCTAGGGTTTGGTCGTGAAACCCTAGGTTTTCCCATTTTTTTCCCTTTCCCTTTTGTGGTGGTTTATTCCACCTATACTGTGCGGATGTGCAAGAGGTCATTCATTCGTATTTGAAGGGATAACCTAGGCCTCTATTCGTGTATGTGCATGCCACAAATGAGAAGTTGCTGTAGCACAGTGTATTTTGCCTCCAAGGCAAATTGCAGGTTCTTGTAATTTATCGTGATGCACTTCCCAAGGTTGTTCTGATTGCTTCTCAAGGCCCATTGTAACATGTTTCTCGAGTTCATCGTAACATGTTTCTCAATGGCTGATATGACATTTTGAGACTGGTATGACACACTTCTCAAGTTCATTGTGAGTAAATCGTAGGTAACAGTTTCTATCGGGTTTTCCAGAGCAAATCATAGGTGTTCAGATTTCTCTCTTGGGCTCTCTAGAGAAAATCACAGGTGTTCAAATTCTTATAGTGGGCTTTTCAGAGTATATCGCAGATATCTAGAGAGAATTGCAGGCTTTTTGGACTAAGTATAGGTGTTTGTGACCTAGTAGCTGGTAATGGAATCTAAACCTAGTCTGTTGTCATCTTTTGAGAAACTTTTGTCTTAGATGAATTCCATTAAACTCAATGGGAGTAATTATGTACCTTGGTCTAGATCTGTACAAGTTTTCCTCACATCTAGAGGGAAATTCAGTTATTTGACTACTAAACAGCCTCCGGGGAGGCCAATAATAATGAAGAGTGGACTCGAGAAAATGCTCAGATCATAACCTGGCTATGGAACAGTATGAATCTACAAATAAGTGTAAATATAATGTTTTTGGACACTACAAAATAAGTATAGGAGATAGTTAGAGATATGTATTCTAGTGAGAAGAATTTTACATGAGTCTATCAATTGTTTTAGGATTTTTTTACTCTGCAACAAGGTGTTGGTAAATATTATGCCTGAATGCGGGGAATTATTGATGAGTTGAACGTATATCAGGATATTACTCTGATCCAAAGATCCAATGAATGAGAGGAGTATCGAGTTATGAAGTTTCTTTCTGGCCTAAAGCTTGAATTTGACCTTGTGAGAGCTCAAATCCTTAGTAGCAAAGATCTCCCATCATTGACAAAATTTTACTCTAGCCTTTAGCGGGTCTCCTCTGCCACTAGCTCTGTAGTCAAGGCGCATTGAGGCGCAAGGCGGCTTGAAATGGTCAAGGCGGGGCGCTTTTAGAAAGGCGCACGCCTCACTAAAATACTTATTTTTAAAAAAAATGTTAAAAATAAAAAATCCTTATACCAAATATGGCCCTCAAATTCCTTAAATTTACAAACATTGCTTTCATTTTTTGAAATTTTTTTACTTTATAGGGGTGCTTTGGTCATTCAACATTTTAACATTTCAACTTGTGAAAGAAAAAAAATTGATGATGGTGTACATCATAAAAGTTGATGACGGTGTGAGCCACGTGGCATACTAGGCTACTGACCGTATGGATGTTTGGCCTATCCCTAGATGAACTTACAAGAAAAAAATGGGTTTGATTAGTGATTCCTAATCTTTCAATCTGAGTACCCCAATAATGCTAGAAATCCACGGTTGAAAATAAGCCGTGAAAAAGACTCTAATACAACGGACCTAAATTACTAATCAGGATGAATTTTGGTATGTAAGTCCAACTAGGGGTGGGCAAATTTTATGGCTTTTTTATTACTTGTTTTGTATTTAGATAATGACAATGTTAACTAGAACATATGATACTCAAATACCTGTACCCCCCTTCGTACTAGTGTCGACACGGATATGGGAATGGGACACTGTACGACACGTATCTCGGACATATTCATCATATATGCTAATATTTTTAAAAAACAAAAAATATAAGTAATAAATGACGCACTAGGTGCGTCGTTTTCTGGTAAATTTTTGAAAAAAAGAGAAAAAATGATAAGTTCTTTAAATTATATATATGGCCTATTGATTACTTGTTTTGTTATTTTACGATGTTATTTTTCTTAATTTTTTAATATTTCTTATATTTCTTATTATAATTTTTAATATTGCGCCTCAGGTGCCAAGGGTCCTAGTGCCGTAAGTGTGCCTTGCGCCCTTAACTACCTTGGCCACTAGTGCAGTAGTGCCACAACAATTGATAATTTTGCCTTTATAGCTCTGGGTAATTATCCTGTCTCAGGGAGAGGCACCTTTACTAGTCATGGTGATTGGACAAGTGGTATAGGTCATGGAGATGGTAGAGACTCAAGGGGAGGCTGTAGTAGAGGACGTACTCTTAAGTGTACTCATTGTGGTCGCGATGGTCACATCTCCGATATGTGTTGGAATCTTCATGGGAAACCATCATAGTTCAATTAGGCTTTTGCTTTAAGTATTGAAGCTAATACTCCGAACTGTACAACCCCTCCATTGCTTGCCACATCTGTTATTATTTCTATTTTCCTGGAGGAATATGTCAAGTTGATGAAAACCCAACATTCCGTTGCTTCCTTTAGCCAATAGTCCGTGGCTTCTTAAGCTCTACCGCAACCTCAGTTTAGTTAGGTATATCTTGTGTTGCTTCTACTAGTTCTCCATGGATTATTGATTATGGTGCCTCAGACCATATGGCTGGTACCTTAGGTGTGTTTTCTTCCCTTAGTTCATCCAACTTTGCTCAGTGTGTTACTCTTGTCGATGGCACTGCATTTAAAGTGTCCGACAATGGTACTGTACAACTTCATTCCTCTCTTTCATTATCTTCTATCTTAGACGTACCTAAATTTCCTTTTAACTTGATGCTTGTGGGTAAACCGACCAAATCTTTTAATTGTTCCGTTACCTTATATTATTCTTTCTCTGTCTTTCAAGATCTAAAGTTGAAGAAGAGGATTGGTAAACGATATGAAGACTGTGGTCTACACTATATTAATTGTGGTGGTAGTCCTCAGAGTTCTAATCTTCAGATTACACTTTCTCTTCACCAGTGGCATTGCCGCCTCTGTTATCTGACGCTACATAGTTTAAAGATTTTAGTTCCTACTTGGAGTTAATTACTGTCTTTGGATTGTGAGTCGTATTAACTTAGCAAGCATCCTCGTGTCTCTTTTCCATCTAGGTTTGATAGTCGTGTGTCTAATCCTTTTTCAGTTGTTCATTTTGATGTTTGAGGCCCGACGAAGATACCTTCGTGCAATGGTTTTAAGTACTTTGTCAATTTTGTCGATGACTATTCCGAATGACATGGATTTACATAATGAACGACATATCTGAGTTGTTTAAATTGTACTATATGGAAGTGCAAACTCAATTTGGTATCTTTATCCATGTTCTTCATTTTGATAATGCTAAAGAATATACTTCTACACTACTTTAGGATTATTTTGGCTCATATAGTATGTTACATCAGTCCTCTTGTGTAGGTACATCTCAACAAAATGGGTTGGCCAAAGGGAAATATCAACATGTGTTAAAAGTTTGTTTTATACTTTTCAGATGAAAGTAGCCAAAATATATTGGAGTGATGTTCTCACAGCTTGTTATCTCATTAACTTGATGCCTTCGCCAATTCTCAACAATAAGGCTCCATTTTTAGTTTCGTTTTTAAATACTTCCCTGTTTTCTCTTCCCTTTCGTAATTTTGGTTGTGTGCGCTTTATTTATCGTTTAGGTCCAAGGGGATAAACTCGATCCTTGTTCTATCAAGTGTGTCTTTTTGAATTACTTTTGTACCCGAAAAGTATATTGGCTTTACAATCCTTCTCTTCGTCGTCGGTTTGTGTGTGTTGATGTCACCTTTTGAGTATGTTCCCTTCTTTTCATATGAGAGCCATCATGTGGATGTGGATGTGTTTTCTATTCCTCTTCCTCCAATTGGTCTCTTCCACTTAATACATTAGGGTCTACACCTACTTCTAGTTCGACTCGTTCTAATTCTGATTTGCAAGTCTATATTCGATGGCGCCATTCCACAGATCCACTATTTGTTGCGTCTGAACCGTCAACGGTTCTTGTGCCTTCTCCACCTTCTTCCACGTCTGTATCCCTCACCAGATTTTTCTATTGCCTTTCGTAAAGGTAAACATGTGTTCTTCGACCAAATTTCTCATTTTGTTTCTCTTACTCATTTGTCTCTTTCTCTTCATACGTTCAGTTCCTACTAATCTTCAGGATGTTATGTCACATT
Organism: Euptelea pleiosperma; assembly: GCA_035048495.1. Taxonomy (NCBI): domain Eukaryota; kingdom Viridiplantae; phylum Streptophyta; class Magnoliopsida; order Ranunculales; family Eupteleaceae; genus Euptelea; species Euptelea pleiosperma. The sequence goes on along the minus strand of CM068549.1, from coordinate 31,318,920 downwards.
ATGATTGGAGGGAAGCCCTACGTGATTAATTGGATGCTCTTCATTACGACGGTACTTGGGACCTTACCTCTCACCCTCTTAGTAAGTAGGTTGTGAGTTGTCGCTGGGTCTATACCATCAAATATTTTTCTGATTGATCTGTGGACAATTTAAGGCTCGTCTTGTTACTAAAGGTTATTTTCAAACCTATGACATTGACTATGATGAGACTTTTTCTCCAGTGGATAAAATATCTTTGGTTCGTGTCATCATCTCTTTTGTCTAATGCACAGTGGCCCCTTTACTAGTTAGACATAAAAATATGATCCTTCATGGTACCTTGGATGAAGAGGTTTATATAGAGTAACCACCATGATTTGTTGCTTAGGGAGAGTCTTCCAAGGTGTGTAGATTACAGAAGGCTATATGTGGTTGAAACAATTGCCTTAGGCTTGGTTTGGTAGGTTCAGTGAAGTTGTACTTTAATTTGGTTTGAGAAGATGTCAATCAGATCACTCTGTATTATGTCGGAGTATTGAGGCTGGGAAGATTGTTTTGGTTGTCTATGTTGATGACAAAGTGATTACAAGTAGTGACATCAAGGGTATAGAGAATTTGAAGCAGTTTCTTCAAGTACACTTTCATACTAAGGACCTTGGATGACTAAAGTACTTTCTGGGTATTGAAGTTGCTCGATCAAAGGCTGTAATAAATTTGTCTCAACGGAAGTATGTTCTGGATTTACTTGAAGAGACTAGTTTACTAGGGACTAAACTAGTAGATACTTCAATGGATCATAATGCGAAGCTTATTGTTGATCAGAAATTTTTTTTGGTAATCTTGGAAAGTATCGGAGACTGGTCAGCAAGCTTAATTACCTCACTCTCACTAGACCAGATATTTTTTCGCTGTTAGCATGGTGTCAATTTATGCAAGAGCCTCGGACCCCACGTTGGGAGGTTGTAATTCATGTTTTGAGGTATCTCCAGGGAGATCCTGGCCGTGATTTGTTATACCAAATGCATGGTCATGTATGTGTAAGGGGATATGCAGATGCTGATTGGGCTGGCTCATCATCTGATGGGAGATCTACCACAAGATATTGTACATTCCTTGGTGGGAACCTGTGTCGTGGCGAAATAAGAAACAAAGTGTGGTGGTTCGGTCTAGTGCAGAAGCTAAGTATCAGGCCATGACTCACACTACTTATGAGTTGACATGGTAGAAGAATCTTGTCCAAGAGTAGAATTTGTAGTTGATTTCCCTATTCCTCTGTTTTGTGATAATCAAGTTGTTGTCCATATTTCTTCTAATCTTGTTTTTCATGAGAGGACCAAGTACATTGAAGTCGATTGCCACTTCATCTGAGAGAAAGTTGAAAATGGTGACATTTGTACTCTATGTGAAGTCAAAACATCGTTCGCTGATGTATTTACCAAGGCATTGAGTCGCACGAGGAGTGATTTCTTATGTCCCAAGCTGGGTTTATATGATATATATATACTCCAGCTTGAGGGAGTGTTAATGTAACACAAAGGTAATTTTGTACTTTTACCTTTATTACAACATTACTATATATAATAATTGTGAGCGTCAACTAGTGTAAGTTCTAGACACTAGTTCGACTTCCTCTTCTTTCTCTCTCTCTCTATTCTTTTCCTTCCTCTCCCTGTCCCAAAACTCTAATTTACTTTACACAAGGTAACTCTTGGATTCTGTTATATTGACTATTGAAACTTTGCAGATTTTTTTCCTGAAAGAAAGTTAATTTTTTTTTAACCCTAAATCAGTTTTACCTTGAAGCCTGAAATTCTTTTTTGTTTTTTTCCTTTCTTGATCAATGCTTTCATCTTTGCCCTAAATTATTAATGCTTAATTCTCCAAAACCCTCTTTAGAGCATTCAACGCCCTTAGTGCCATGAAGGTCTTGTTTTTCAATCATTATTAGTTTACCATTTGATAATGCTACTTGTTTGGGTTAAAATTTGATATATTGTAATCGAAAGTTTACGTTATACAGAATTTTTTTACTATATACCTTTTACATATTTCTTCGGAGATAAAGCTCTACATTTTCCAATCATGCATTGTTTGCAGGAACATAATAATTCCAAAATTGTGTTTTGGTGTGACATTCTTTTGTTTCATTTCCTTTTTTTCTTTTATAGCGATAAATGTGTGTATATATATTTGTTTTGGTAATCGTTTTTTCTTTCATACTTATTAGTTTCTACAAATACATTCACTAGTTACAATCCAATTTATTTATTTGTGTATTTTGTATGTTGGTGAATAGTTGAATGTTCTTGTTTTCCCTTGTTTATGATCTTTTGCCAATCCTAATTTGTGAAATTTGACTTGTTATTTGTTACCTAGAGCTTTGTAGATTAACATTTTGTTCACTTTTTATTCATGGTTTCACTTTGCTGCCTGTTATAATAGATGATTTTGAGCTCGATCATATGTTTTCTTGTTTCTTTTAGGCATGAATATACAGTGACTTCAGTCACAACATGTTTCTCTAGATCTTCATATCTCTTTATTGTTATCTGTAGCAAAGCTATCCCCATACTACATGCATTCGTAAGGGTTGGGTGATCCGTCAACTTCTTAAGTTGGTAATATTTACAGGAGTAATGGGCTTTATTGTAGAACAGGTAAGTTGCTTTTTCATATGTTATAAGTGGTCTGTTGTTTTCTCCCTTATGAATTTGAAAATTGTCGTAGAAATAATATTTCTAAGATAGTTTTGGTGAAAGAATTTTGCAGTACATGAATCCAATTGTCCAGAATTCTCAACACCCGTTGAAAGGGGATCTCTTAAATGCTGTAGAGAGGGTTCTAAAACTTTCAATTCCAACCTTATATGTGTGGCTCTGCATGTTCTATTGCCTTTTCCACCTCTGGTATGTCCACTTCTCCTGATTAATTGAAGCATTTTCGTAATTGAAAAGATATGGTTTTCACAATTTTCATGTTATTTTGTGAATATATTCAAATGTATTAGTTCTAAATCTTAATGCTTGCATTAAAAATTTGATCTTTGTGTCCATTCTATTGCAGCTCTGATGTTTAAGAATATTCATACTTCATAGGGGCAACTGACCCATTCCATTATTGTTTATTGTGGAGGTAGTTTAGTTTTATGTCCTCAGACACTTTGTTTTTGTCATTTTTATATCAATTAACTTGGTATTACAGTGACTTCAGTCATAACATGTTTCTTTAGATCTTCATATCTCTTTATTATTATCTGTGACAAAGTCAAAGCTGAATTACAATTTGAACTTTTAACTTTGGATGATTCTGGAGGTTGAGTTATTTTTTTAATCTCTACTTGTGATCTCGACAATTTTATTCTTTCTCCACCTTCTATAAGCAATAAGTTATAGAAGATACTGTTGGAGACCCAGTGCTTGGATGCTTTTTAATACTATGACAAGTTCTCATTCTTGAATTTGATAAACTTCTTTAGCCTCTCTCTTTCAAACACACTGTTCTGGTTTTTAGTATATATTTATATATTTGATAGGTATGTATAATTGTATTAATTTGATTCATTTTGAGGACTCTTAAGGATTGACGATCGATGATAGAGCAGAGGTTTAATCTTCAAAACAACTGCAGCGAGAGTATCTTCTTTGTCCTCAAAGATGCGATTGCTCCTCTCATTCCAAATGATCTAGCAAGTGGCAAATAGTAGTATCCTCCATAGGATACAGCTTTGAGAGGTAAAAGCATCCAAGAGCCACCTGTGAAAGAGATCGAAGACTGACTATGGAACTGTCCAGCATATACAAGATAACTGGAAGAAGGTTCACCGAGAACCGGCAATGGAGAGGCAAATGGTTCACAGATTCTGCATTAGATTTACACATACAGCACATATTGGGTACAATCTAATCAAGTTATCCACCTTGAGAATCTTATTATCCATCGCCGTCCAAAAAATAATGCTACTTTGGAGGTATATGGGATCCCCACACAAATCTAGAAGGGAAGGGGGAAGAGTCGAAGAAGAAATTGCTGAGTAAAGGGATTGAACAGAGAAGACCCTTTTGGGATCCCACTTCCAGGTTCTAGGGTCCTCCATAGAGGAAGACATTTTCCCTTCCAACTGGTGGAGAAAAGTAACAAGATCTTCCAACTCCCAATCATTCATGCGGTCTTAAGCGCAGGTTCCATGTGGGGTTGTCCCCCCCCCCCCCCCCCACACACACACACACACACAGTCTTAACTAAGGCCCCTTTGGAGTCAAATAAAGCATAAATATATGGAAATGCCGATTTGAAAGAAATGTCCCCACACCAATTATCGTCCCAGAATCTAAATTTGCTGCCTTTCCCGATCTTAAAGAAAATTATCCCACCAAGAATTTCTACAGCCATACATGCTAACAATAACCCTCCTTCTTATATTAGTCTCCAATCCGAACCTCCACAACCATTTACCAAGGAGAGCATTGCTCATATCCTTGAAGTGGCGGACTCCAAGCCCCCCCCTCTTTCTGTCATCCAATCAACAAGGTGATACTTGTGAGCATCCTCCATCCCTTACCAATAAGAACTTTAATCAATCTTTCCAATTTATCGGCTATTCCAACCTGGATAAAAAAGAGAGACCAGAAGTGGATGGGGAAACTAAACAAGGTGCTTTTAATAAGTACTCTTCTTTCAAGAAGCCAATATCCTATCAAATCTCTCGATAACTAGATCCCAAATGGCTTACGATCTGTAACTCGCACCGAGAGGAAGGCCAAGATATGTCGTAGGAATTCGGCCTATTTTGAACACAAGTCTCTAGTAAGGTCTCTTAAGTTTACCACATTGCCTACACCAAGCACCACGCTATTAGAAATATTGATGCGTAAACTAGATACCGCCTTGAAGCGACGAAGAAGGCATCTTAGATATTTCATCTGACTATGTGAGTCTTACTAAAGAATATTGTGTCATCTGCAAACTGGACGTGGGAAATAGCAGGGCCATGCTCCCTTACCTTGAAACCTTCCAGAATTCCGCCTTTTTAGCCATCCTACTTAGCGCCCACTAGAATGATGAACATGAATGGGGATGACGGGTATCCATGTTCCAATCCTTTCGAGCATCTAAAATAGCCAGCCGGAGAGCCATTAATTAGGATAGAGGAGGAGGTTGAAGAAACAAAAACTTTGATCTGTCTCCTCCACTTCAAACCGAAGCCTATCTTGCCTAGCATATAGTCCGAGAAACCCCATTTGGCATGATGAAAGGCTTTTTCTAGATAAACGTTACACATAATACCTTCTTCGCCAAGACAAATTTAAGAGTTGATACACTTGTGGTTGATGAGAGTCTCATCAAAGATTTGTATACTCTTCACTAAATCCTTGGGAAGGGGATGTAACGGAGTTAAGAACCTCTTTGGTGTGAATACATTTTGCCAATTGGCCAAAGCCTTCTTTTAGCTTTTCTGATAGAAGTTGCTCGTTACTGGAAAATTCTCTTCTTAGGATGCAAATGAGAGCATGACCTTTTCTTTCTTAAATTTTCAGTTTGCTTTGAGTTTGAGGTTTCTTTGTGTAGCATGTTTACAATAGTAAAACGGTTAATCAATGATACCGGGTTTCATTTATTTCAAGTTCTTTGCTTTGAGGTATTGTAGACTGACATGGAATGTTGGAAATATAGGTTAAATATACTTGCTGAGCTCCTTTGTTTTGGTGATCGTGAGTTCTACAAAGATTGGTGGAATGCAAAAACAGTTGAAGAGGTAGGTTTTCGTTTGAGAAGACTTGTGTTTCATTGAAATGTGGTTTCAACCTTTCTGTAGCTGAATTGGGATTTCTGAAATTACTTGGTGTTTGTTGTATGTGTTTCTCTTGTTGGGGATTTTGTCAGTATTGGAGAATGTGGAACATGGTACATCTCTTTACTCCTCAATTTGTTTACGTGACTGACTGTTTAATCTTATAGAAAAGGTCCTTTGCTGCTCTTATCTACCTTGATTTGTTCAACATTATAGGTGTAAAACTTTGCTTCAACTTCTTGAGTATTGATATTGTCAAGATGCTTCTTGAAAGATAAAGAATTTGCTTTATTACCAATTCGTGTTTACTTGTAATTCTTTATACCTCATCCTCCTTTCGTGCTCTGGGAAGGTGGCATATGTTGGCATTTATGTTGCATGGATTCTTCTAAATAGACGAAGTGCCTGTGTCGGAGTCTGACACAATACAAATTTTGGTGCAACACTTCCAAATTTTGTTTTGTTTCTTCTTTCCTTACTTTCAAGATACTAATTAACAATTGCCATAGTGAAATCTACCTTTTACAGTTGAAGTTCTCTATGCAACAAATTAAACATTACACAGAGATATTCTATCATGTTATCCACTATTATCATATAAAAAGTAATTATTTTGTTTCACATTATTTGAAGTATAATGCCGAGTGCACGAATCCTATTTTTCAAGTTTCGCTGAGACGGACACTTTGCATCCATGTCAAACTCTGACACCTGTACCCGTACCAATGCAACATACGATTGAGCCTTTCTGCAAAAATAGGTAGAAGGTCGGCGTGGAGGGGAGCATACGGAGGAAAATCTCACCATAACCTCAATTCAACTCCTATCAGAATGCGACCGGTTATTTTTTTTGCAGAAAACGAGTTCTATTGATCCTAGACAACCTTAGTTCAAATAAAAGAAGGTTTAAATTCCAAAGACTTAAAATCGAAATTGTTTTTTTTTAAGATATTTCACAATGAAAGTTAAACTCATCTCAAACAGCCCAAAAAATTCCATAAAATCTCTGTATTAATTGTCTTTCAATGGGTACGTTCTTGCAATGGCAACATGACATCTAGTGTGGTGAGACCAATGATGTTAGCAGCTGACATCGGCGTAAACAAGCCATGTAGATTTGTCTCTTGAAGTCTGGTGTGATTGGTGATGTTGCAGAGTGAGGGGGGCAAACAAACTTAAACGTTGTGATTTGATAACATTTTGAGATGGAAGAAGGGGAAACTTGCGGTGTTTATCTCACACACATAATTATTTACATTGAATGACATCTAAATATAATTACAATATGCCCTATTTAAAGTGTAAAAGGAATAATATACAGCAAACAACTAAACAATCGCTAAACTACCCTCACTAATAAGAAAGAAAAATATTTGCTTTAAACTCCTGTTCTAACCATTCTAGTTCTCCAATAAGAAGGGTAACTTGTGCTTATATCCTACCTTTCCATCTGACATATTGCTCCTTGCATCCAAAAGGTGATATGATTTGATTGATCTGAAAAGATTCAATTTTGAAGTTTGTAGTGTACCAACTTTAAACTGATCATTTCTTATCATTTATAGTGGCATTCACTAATCTGTATATGTGCTTCCCTTTTTTTTGTGAAAGCTTATTGATGGTCCTGCAAACATACCTCAATGAAACTATGATAAGATTTTGTAGACATGACATAATTGTTAGAGCAGGTACTAATGAAATCCTTCATCGATTACAGCCTGTTCATAAATGGATGGTTCGCCATATTTATTTTCCATGCTTACGGAATGGGATACCTAAGGTAGTTGACTTCTTTCTGTTCAACTCTTAAATCCTGCTAAAGATAAATGCGTCTTTTTTTTAATGGCAAAAATAAATGTGTCTTGGTTGCGAAGCAATGTTCCATTTCACTAATTTCTTTTCTTGTTCAATGCTGCTCCTTCGTTCCTCTCTTTTTCACCCGGACAATTTATTGCTATGTTCACTTTACAGAAGGCTCGCTGAATTGCCATTATTAGTGAATGAAACTTTAATTTGAGCTTATATATGTGCAAATTTGCAACTTCAAGTATAACTAATTTAGTTGCTCTCTGACAACCTTCAGATTATTCTTTTGCCAAGCTTCTTCAAATTATCACATATAACAGAATAAGAAACTTGTGGTAAGATTTATTAAGACTAATAATAAACCCCTTCATTATTAGCAAACATGTGCAGCGACCACCATGTTTTCACCTGCTCATGCTGTCCCCAAGTGTTGGGAAGAAAAAAATAATGTCGATGGCAGAAATATATATTGTAAGATGATTCTATGTTGAAGGAAACCATTTATGAATGTCTTCTTGCAGAAAAGCCATGTAAGATGTTATCTCAGGAGTAGAAAAAAGAGAAGACCAAAATGGTTGTGTTATTCTGATTTTCAATTATTTCCCTCTTTAACTATTTGTTGTGTGCTTCTTATCAAAATTTTTCTGACCTGTTTTTAGTGATTCAGCTCCATTACATGCCGATTTTGTGAATGCTGATTCATGTACATATTTTGTTCATGTTCTCTCTTGCATTCATTCCTTTGGATTAAGTTCTCCGAAACGGAAATGATTTAGTTGAAATATTCACTTCCAAGGAGCTCTTGCCAATTGCTGATTCTATACCATTCCTGTATAAAATGTTCTAAACCCAGACCTGTTAAAATAGATAGACTCTTGAACAACATTAACACCAGAAAATAAAATAACATACAGTTGAATTTAAGTTACTTGAGTTGTGTTATCAGAACAATCTTGACTCATCCCATTTACAGAAGTTACTTTATTTCTTTAATCCAAATATATTGTGAGTTTTTATAGGTCTTGGTTGGATTACATATGAGTAGGAAATGACTTATCATGGTCATAAAATAATTATTAAATAAGTTTCTTTAAATTGAAAATATCATGACCTGTTTGATTCCACTTATGACTAGTCCTAGAGATGTTTTTCTGTTCACCTTGAATGACAATTATCTTGACTTGTTCAAGTTGATAGATGAGCTGAGAAGTCACCCCAAAGAGTTTGGGGAATCACTGGGCCTTTTGTTGCAAATGATCAACATGTTTTGCACAGTTTTCAAGTGATCTGCACAGTTTTCGAGTGATTTGCTTTGACTCAGATGAATCTAATTGGACAGCTATCATTTATTCATGTTCATCGGCATCAAATTACTTTTTACTCGTTGGATGGCTGGTGAATTTGATAATGTGGTCTAAGATGGACAATTCTTCATAAAAATTTCAGACTAATTGTTTTTTTTTTTGGTTTTGATTTCAGGGAGTTGCCATTGTGATCGCCTTCTTTGTCTCTGCTATATTTCATGAGGTATATGGTTTTTGTTCCTATATGCTAGATAACAGTTCACATTATCATTATGGAATATGGATGGTGGAGTATACATCAATATTAGTGTGTTCAACTTTCATTTTCTTTTGCTCTTTTTCCATCTCTTACCATTATTTTTATTTTTTGGTGTGTGTGCGTGTGGGTTGCTTTTCTTCTTCCTCTGCTACATGGTATTAGAGCAAGGTTCCCTTTGATATCTATTGGAAACATAGTGGAGGCGAGGAAATTAAAATGAAATTGGTTGTATATTATCATAATTCAATAAGGGGGATAAATATAACTAATATAAAATAACAAATGAAATTCTTTTGTGAAGATGTATGGTCCATGTGGACTATTAGAGCTCCCTTATATCACAATAAACAATACTTGAAGCTTATAGACACTAAACATAATAATTATACGGTTGCTATACTTGGTAATATTGATGTATTTATCATTGTTGTTCCTGATGATTATGCATACATGATGTTAATGTAACACAAGGGTATTTCTGTACTCTTACCTTTATTATAGCTTTAGTATGTCTAATAATTGTGAGGGTCGACTGGTGTATATTCAAGACAGTAGTTTGACTTCCTCTTCTCTCTCTATTCTTTTCCTTCCTCTTTCCATCTCAAAACCTTAATTTACGTTACATGGCATCAGAGCATATGATTCATTAACTAGGGTTTCCTCTCTTTTTTTCTTATTCTTTCCTTCTCTTCTGTTTTTCTTTCCGTCTGTGGTGAGAAATAATAACCTAGGGTCTGGTCGTGAAACTCTAGGTTTTCCTTTTTTTTTTATTTCCCTTTTGTGGTGGTTCCCACCACCTAAACTATGTGTGGATGTGCAAGAGGTCATTCATGCAGATTTGAAGGAATAACCTTGGCCTCTCTGTGTGTATGTGTATGTCGTAGATGAGAAGTTGTTGCAACACGATGTATTTTCTTTCCAAGGAAATTGCAAGTTCCTATAATTTGTCGTGACATGTTTCTTGAGATTTGTATGTCACGTTTCCTGAGGACATCATGATATGTTTCCCGAGGTTTGCCATGAGTAAATTGCAAGTATCAGTTTCTCTCCTAGACTTTATAGAGCAAATCATAGGTGCTCAGATTTTTCTTTCGGGCTCTCTAAAGAAACTCATAGGTGTTCAAATTTTCTATCCTGGGTTCTCTAGAGAATATCGTAGGAATCCAGGGAGAATTGCAGGCTTTTTATACTGAGTATAGGTATTTGTGAGTTGGTGGTTGGTGATGGAATTTAAACTTAGTATTTTCTTTTGAGATACTGATGTCTCAGATGACTTCCATTAAATTCAATTGGAGTAATTATGTACCTTAGACTAAAACTGTACGCCTTTCTCATAGCTGGATGGAAACGTAGTTATTTGACTACATAACAGCCTTCGGGAGAGTACAATAATTATGAAGAGTGAATTTGAGAAAATTCTCAGATCATGACCTGGTTGTGGAACAGTACGGATCCACAAATAAGTGTAAATGTGGTGATTTTGGACAATGTGGGAGACAATTCGGTATATGTATCCTAGTGAGAAGAATTTTACACAAGTGTATCAGTTGTTTCAGGATTTTTTTACTCTGCAGCAAGGTGATAAAAGTCGTGGTGAATATTATGCATGCATGCAGGGAATAATTGATGAGCTGAACGTATATTTGCCTACTGTTGATTCGAAGATCCACCGAATACAATGAGAGGAGTATCAAGTTACGAAGTTTCCTTCTGGTCTAAAGGCTGAATTTGAGCCTGTGCGTGCTCAAATCCTTAATAGCAAAGAGCTCCCATCTTTGACAAAAGTTTATTCTTGCTTATGGCAGGTCTTCCTCCTTGCCACTAGTGCCACCACAACTGTTACTTCTGCCCCTGCAGCTTCGGGTAATTTTCTTGTCTTGGAGAACGGCACCTTTATCAGTTATGGTGGTTGGATAGGTGGTAGAGGTCGTGGAGTTGATAGAGACTCAATGGGAAGCTGTAGTAGAGGATGTAGTACTCATTGTAAGGTCTATTTTTTAGTGTTGGCTAATTCCGTATGACAAAACGTGTTCATGTTCTTTCCGAGTGTGTTTGGTAGGTTGAGTGTTCAATGCTTATATCATTCAAACCAATCAGCTAGAAGATTCAGAAGCAGTGTAGATTCGACTGAAGGTATAAAGCTTCGCTTGATCACATTTAGGATGGTAAGTGACTCAGACCTAGAAACTAGGTGATAAAATGATGTATATTAATCTCTAAGCAACCCTAGACCATTGGTTTTCGTACCCAATCGGAGTATTGATCATTTAAGAAAATTCCGAGGATTTCTATAACAATTCTGTTTTTGGTCTTGGATCGGAGAACAAAATGATAAAAGTCATGTTCTCTTGAATTTTCTGCTATGGTTACATCCGATCGATCAGGGTGACACATCCGATCGATCAAACCTCGCGCGGATAGAACTTCTATTTTTGTTAGAACTCCTTGTACCCAACTTCCTTCTATTTTGGATGCTTGCTTGTCCATACTATATATATGGATGTTAAGGACGAAAACTTAAGCACCAACAACACTCACAAAGAGCCAAGAACTCGAAGTGATTGTTTTCAAACCCTAGTTTGATCTCCGTAGCTTTAGGTTTTTCATAACGTTAGTTCTACATGCTCTAAGTGAGAGATCACTCTAAGAACCCATGATCAATACTTGTTCTTAGAGTGAGTAACCACTTCATACGCTTTATGCTTTCATATTTGCTCGTGTAATACGAATGGTGGGATTCGGGGATAGACTGAATCGGTACATGTGATCGTGATCGTACGAAGAAGGCGCTCGTAGGACTCGAAGCGTGGTGAGTGGACAAGAAGGCGTGGATGAAGCGACAATTGGCTTGAGTGATTCGAGTGGGAATGACCGTGGTAATGTTGTTACATGGTAACTTCCTGTATTATGTTAACTTCTCGTAGTTGATTCTTTCACATCTAGACGTGGTCTCAAGGTTTTTTCTCGTGAGGGATTTCCTCTTAAAAAATCACAAAACTAGTTATTTATTTTCCGTATATTACTCTGTAGATTAAATTGAACGAATCAGTATTAGTATATCTTTGATATATTTAATCTGAGTTGGTTGGGTTAATCATCATTTTGTTAATCAATCAATTAGGATTGTCTTGCAATGGATTAGATCCCTGGACCGTGGCCATAGTGTTTAGGTTAATCTGGCTAATAAGATTAAATTTTTAAATAACCTATTCACCCCCTTTAGGTTTCCAACTTACGGATACTTGGATTTTTCCCTCGTTAGTGTACTCATTGTAGTTGTGATTATCACATCTCTGATAGGTGCTGGAATCTTCATGGGAAACCGACATGGGCCAATTAGGCTTCTACTATAAGTATTGAAGCTAATACTCAATTGCTTGCTATGTCTGCTATTATTTCTATTTCTCGGGAGGAATATGCCAATTTGATGAAAGCCAACAGTCTGTTGCTCCTTCCAGCTCTATTACAACCTTGGTTCAATCAAGTATATCTTGCGTTGCTTCTACTAAGTCTTCATGGATTATTGACTTTGATGCCTCGGACTATATGGACGGCAACCGTAGTGTGTTTTCTCCCCTTATTCCATCTTGTTGTAAAACAATTCTATTAGATTAGGATATCAGATTACATGACTTGAGTCCATTTATATAGGAAGGGACTGAGAATGAAATAACAAACTTGTCCGATGTGGGACTAAAGTTCATAACCCTATACCAAAACTTTCATATACTTCAACACATCTAACTTCACTCAGCGTGTTACTATTGCGGATCACACTACATCTAATGTCAAGCCCCGCAATTCGTACACTAGAATATCTCTATCTGTACACGAATCTCGAGGCACGAGTTGGAAACGGATCCCAATACATCACAAGAATCTGGAAGTCATCTCATTAATGCTAGACTAATAGAAAACCAAACCACAATAAGAATCAAATAAACCGTATCCAATAAAATAAATACTGGAAAACAAAATTGGGTTTAAACATCAACCCGAAATAATCCAACTAAATAACAACTCGTGAACCTCCCACAAGGCCACTAACGAAAACCACAAAATAACTAAATCAAAACTACTAGCTAGTTCTACTCGGCCGATCCGGATCCTCATCAGATTTATCAGCCACGTCCCGCAAAAAAGATATTGTATACAAGGGTGAGTCTAACCGACTCACAAGCTAGGTATGCATTAACCATGTGCACATGTCATGCAGTAGTGTGTATGCACAAATACAAGTAACTACTACACTGATTAACATAATTGCAGTTGTATTTCTACACAGTTCTACAATCAAGAACAAGAATATTATTCCATCATAATTCTGTACACAAACAGATGATCAAATATAATGATTAAGAGAATACACTGAAACTCTAGTTTAATGCAAGGCATAAGCCTTTTCAGAAACTCTGATTAGGCGTATGCCTCACGAGCTTTTACTCCTTTTTAATCAGCCTTAGGGCGTTTTGGTACCTAGAGGCGGGGCTCAAGGCTGAAACCCGAATGCCTTTTAAAGTAGTGATCATTATATTGTATTACATGGTATCATGTAGTATGTAGAGGGCTGCTTTAGTGAGACGATTTGGAGTTATTTTTTGCAGGTTGAAACTTCTGAAAGGGGATGGGGATTCGGGAAGGCCGAAAAGGATGTGGGTTCACTTAGTGAGAAAGTATCGGCTCCATGTAGAATTGAGTGCTAGGACAAGATTTGTGACACTAAAATAGTTGGGATAAGTCATTGATGGTGAAGATGATGGTTTTAGTATGTAGAGTCTAGTATGTCTTACATGTGTAATATGCCCATCGTGGGAACATCATATGTGCATATTTGATTCTTTCGGTTACTGGTTCATTGTTTAATATGATTGTAGATGCAATAAAACATGCTGGCCCATCAGGAAGTATATCAAGTGTACATTTTTATTTTAAGGGGTCGGTCCCTGGTTTGTCAGCTAAACAGCCATATTCTAGAAATAGCCAACTTGGTGACTTATAACATGGAATGACTACAAAATTTCAATTGCATTCTCCCCCCTTTGAAGATCTCTGTAATACCTTCTGCATTTCTCTGTTCTCATCAATTCAAGTTGTCTTCCATCTCACATGCTCCCAATTGATAATAAGTACTGGATCTAACTTCAAAAAGCATATCAAATGAACTGATAGAAGCATGAAGTCTTGTTGGTTATCAGAGCCCACTTTCAGTCTCTATGATACCTGTTATTGTCTTCTGAATCTTGTGTACCATATTCTTCAAGTATATAGATCTCTTGATGTTATCTCTGTGATTTTGTTTTGTACTGTCAACAGCTGTGCATTGCTGTCCCTTGTCACATATTCAAGTTTTGGGCTTTCATGGGAATAATGTTTCAGGTAACTTTGTCCTGCAGTAATTTCTATTTTTTTTAAACAAGTGACGACGTGTAGAAAGCTAAACCTTTACTGTAACATAGAATCATTGCTTCTTTTTTCAAATTGACATTATGTATGAAGGGGTGAAATTTTCTTGTGTGCTAAATCTAATTGATTTAAATTTATTTTGCTTAGCATTCCCGTGCTTATGATAATATGGCAACTATTGGTACTGGATAAGTAGCCGTGTTCTCTTACTTGAACTACCTTCTTATTTTGTATCAGGTTCCCTTGGTCCTATTAACAAATTACCTGCAAAATAAATTCAGAAATAATATGGTACGTCTTTCTTTCCCACAAATTCATTCAATTTCTGTTAAGATGAAGAGTCTGAGTGAGTCTTATAACTTTTGGTGTATGTTGTTGTCTCCATACGTCTGCCAATGATCTGGATCTTCCAATGGATGGACCAACCATTGGTTGGCTTATGGTCTCAAAACCAAACATAGAGTGATGGTTTGAACCAGGAACCTTTGTACCGGGCTGTTGGCCATGGTTCTTTGACCATCCAGACTTGAGTGACAATCGTATGGTTGAAATTAGGATTATCTTATTACTTTTGGTCCATGCAAGAGGTGGTCCATCAGTTAAAAGGGCCTGGATTGACAGCAGTACTGGCTGAACTACTAGTGTGTAAGCTTAAAATAAGCTAAAAGTCAGCTTAGCTTATTGAAAAGCAGTTTTTCTGGGTTTTTTGCTTTATTTGCCAGGTTAAGCAGAAGCAGTTGTAATCTGGCTTATTGCTTATCACTTATGCGCCTAGCACTTATAAAAACGCGCATGCTCAAAATTCAAACTTTAATGAAACTCTTTAAATACCTAAAACGGCCTTCTATTCCTTCAATACAAATTCTAAATGACCACTAAACCTTTAATAAAACTATTTAAATGACAGAAGTATACCTCTAATAATTTCATAACCTTTTTAAAGGATCAAATGACAGAAGTATCCCTACTAAATCTCTCTAGAATTGTTGAAATTTCAACAGGTGGGGAATATGATCTTCTGGTTCTTTTTCAGCATTCTTGGTCAACCCATGTGTGTCCTCCTCTATTACCATGATTTGATGAATCAGAAAGTGAGAACTGATTAATCTACTAATCATTTTGATACAATCCGCCGTGCAAGCTCTTCTGCTCTTCCTCTGCCATTGGTGCCATGTTGCGTCATTCATCGTCTGGTCATGCCTGCTTTGGACTGTATTCTGCATATGCCACCAAATTGTATCCTTGCGGCCGAAGTTTGTTCCGAGACCTATATACATTTCTGCTCAACCGGAAACATCGATTTATGCAAGAGTTCTTGTGGGAATGATGATGCATTGACACTATTCTGTACTAAAAGCTCTGCAACTTTTAATTTGTGGTATTTTATGGATTATTTGTAATTTACAAACGATTCTACTATATTTTTAGAGAGTCCGTCTAGAGCTACACCCATTTCTTACATCCATTTCTTACACCCGAGGTTGGGGTCCACATGGAGATCATGTTGGACAATCCAACCATACATTGAGCTGTCCTTGCCACGATGATCATTGTTGCCAAAAATTGGTTCACTTTGACATTGTTAACCATATAAAAAAATTAACCAAAAATAATAGTTTAATTGGACGGTCTGGATTTTTTAAATTAAAGTCATATTTTTATGAGGTTAGGAATGTTGAAATGTCCTGATTTTTTGTGAAGATGGTAACCATAGTATGAAAACTGATTGTGCGGTTGGATTGTCCAACATGATCTCCATGTGGACCCCAACCTCGGTGTAAGAAGTGGATGTAAGAAATGGGTGTAGCTCTAGACGGACTCATTTTTAGATGGTTCCATGTTTTATTGATTGTTCATAATTTGTGTATTGGCTCCCATGCAGGGGGGGAGTTTGGACCCAAGTGATGGATCCGTTGGATCGTCTAGGTCAAGAAACAATTCAACGGGATGATTCATGATTGTGACCTCAACCTCCCTAAATGTTTTCTAGACTGTGACTATACTCTGGCTGTCCAAAAGCGTGTGGGACCAATGTTCAATCCTCTGGTCCAGATAAAACTGTCCTGATTTCTTGGGTGGACCCATTGATATCTGCATGTATGTAGTTATGGGGAATGCATCCCAACTAGGTGCCTACCAAATTCAGTATCAAGAGGGCGCCCTCCCAAGGTCTACACCTTCGCTCAAGATGCTCAAATTTTGACTAGACGATGAGTGCCTCTCTCTATAATGCCACGAAGCATACTTTTTTTGGGTCCACTGATTGCATGGATGTTTGGGCCACCCCTTGGTGGTTCTACACACCGAAGATCGGCTTGATTGATTATTTCAAGCGGTTGATATAGTAGCCTAAGAAATGCTTGTATCGAATGGCTAGAATCACTACTTAAAAAGTGACATTTTAATGGATAAAGATAACCAATCATGATGATTTTTGGTGTGTATATCCACCAAGGGGTAAGCTAAACATCTATGCAGTCGGTGTCTTCAAAAAGAAGTGCTACGTGGCATTTTGGTTAGGTGGACCTACAAACTAAAAATCAGCCTGATTAGTGATTTAAAACCTTTCGATCTTGTACCTGAAATAAAGCTCCAATTCCCACGGTTAAAATCAACCAATGAAAATGAGTCCAATACAACGCTTAGAAATCACTAATCAGATTGATTTTTGGTTTGATAGGTCCACCTAAGGATTGGCCAAACATCCATACAGTCAATGTCCTCAAAAAATGTCCCACGTGGCTCACATTGTGTACTGTCAGAGCCTCCCTGACCGTCGCTGGTTAGGCAAGTTTTACTCTAATTAGTCTCTAGTTGTCATTCTCTAGAAAGTTCATGACGTCTATTACACGGGACAGGTGGCAGGCAGACCTTGTTTGTTAGAGGAAGTTTATGATGCTGCCGAAGAACATTGAGGTTGGTGTCCTTAAACACAAGTCAACTAAATCATTGATCCTGATCGTATGGGTTGGTAGTGTACCTTTACGATCAGATCAAAATATAGGATCTTAACATTCTGATCTAGCGCTAGAGTGTAGGCCACATGTACGACGCTTGGTGCTTCTCAATGATCCCATGGAGCAACATATAATACTAGCAGGGTAAGCGATGCTGGCGACCGAAGAGGAGATGTCTAAGTCGTGGGGTAGTTTTTTTATTTATTTTTGGATTTTTTTTAAATAACAAAAAAAAGTCAAAAAATAGAAAAACGTTGACGGCGACTCAGGAGTCGGTTTCATGGCCACAGGTGGGCAGCCTGGCAGGGGAGATATTTTCGGATTTAAATGGACTTTTTCATTTTCAAAATACCAAGTGGAGTACTCTTTAGGGCCCACTGACCTTCTGGATCTCTGGTCCACCAATCATCATTTTACTTTGTGATTTTTAGCCGTTGATTTAGCATTTTATTAGAATTTTTGACCATTTTTTTGGATGCTAATATATAGCGGTTAGAAATCATCGATCAAGCTGATTTTTGGTCTATAGGTTCGCCAAGAGGTGGAACAAACATCCATAAGGTCAGTGGGCCCTAAAGTGAGCTCTGGCATTTTTACGAGAGGAAATTTTGAAGTCTCCCTGAGTCAGCAAATATTTTCTTGACATAAGCGTGAATTTCGGGTTACTTTCGTTTCGTACGCGGAGTTTGAAAAGTATTTCGGGTTTTGCATGCTCCAAGGGCAAAAGTTAGGGCAATAGGAACTTGACACGTGGGGTGATTACATCACGTGAATACAGGATAAGAAGACTATGTTAGTGAACGTAGACCCACAATTTTGAGTAGTATGAGCGGGTGGAAGAGAGGAATTTACCGTGTGAGCAATTTTTCCCGGTGGATCTATGGAGCGCATAAAAATGTACCATCTGGCACAGTCTTTCGGCCCACAGACATATGAATGATTGGTACACCACTTGATGGATCTATATACCAAAAATCATCGAGATTGGTGACATGTAGCCGTTCAATCTGAGTATCCAAGAAATGTTCAAATCCAACAGTTAGAAATATTCATGAAAAAATTCTAATCCAACGGCTAGAGATCAGCAATCAGGCTGATTGTTAGTGTGTAGATCCATCAAATGTTGAGCCAATCATTCATGGGACAGTGGACTCGAAGGAGTGTGCCAGGTGGCACGATTTTATGCACTCCACAGCACCACAGCTCGACCAGGGAAAAATGCTCCAGAGTAAATCTTTTCGAAATTATGAAAGGATTCAAAATTCGAACTTTGGACTTTTGGAGTGCTTGTGCTTGCTTACTCATGATGATCCCATTCTCACATTCCACTTCTGAAAGGACTTTAAATTTTGTGGGACCCACGCAAATGAATCCCATCCACCTATCATTGGGACCTACCTTGGATTTCCTAGATTATAAATGATCATAATGATTCGATAAATCAAATTCTTCAGGACGGTACAAAAAAAAAATGCTGAATGGTTTGAATAAAACTGAACTGGAACCCTCATCCAGTTACATTTTTTTTTACCAAGAACATCCTAACAAGTGACCATCACATAGTAGGTACCTATCCCATCCTTGTGTATGGCCCACCAAGTCATCGATTCATACAGTTCGATCAACGGTGTTGCATCAGGGCGCCATGTGGCGCGCGTCATTGTCAATGCGACTAGGACTCATGGAATACTTGGTCAACATTTCAACATAATATAATCATCATTACTGGTCTAACTTTGCAACCTACCATGAAAACCAACGACTTGATGGCTGGGTAAAATTAAATAATGACCAAAATCCTCTAATGGCAAAAGATTCAACCATCAAATGCTTTGAAATGATGCTGTTTTCGTTAGATACAGCAGTGGACCCTACCATTTGGAAACGGATCCTTTTTTTTTTATCTTAAAGTGTGGGGGCACATCACCTTTTTGAATAGGGTATTTTTGAAACACCCCCTTGATGAACCAAAATAATTAGTAAAACCCCCTATACTTTCGAACTTACGGAATACCCCCTGACCCAGTTTAACTGTCATTGACTCAGGCTAAAAAGTGACTTGTATCACGAGCCATTTACGTTGTATGGGCTATTTATTTTTGTCCTTTCACAAGTGAATTAAGAGGCGCGTGATGCAAGTCATGATTTAACATTAGTCAACGACGATTAGATTAAGTCAAGGGGGTATTCCTAAAGTTTGAAAGTAAATAAAGATGTTTTTAAGGGTATTTGCAACAACAATCAGAAAATTGGAAGTATATAGTAATACACCCTTACTTTTGAACTTTAGAATATCCCTCTAACCTAGTTTAATAGTGGTTGACTCGAGTTAAAATTAGGTCAAGGAGGGTATTCCTAAATTCGATTTTCAGGGGGGGTGTTACAAAAATACCTTTTTTCTAATTACTTTCAATTTTTAGGGGGTGTTACAAAAATACTCTTTCTACTTACTTTCAATTTTCAGGGGGTATTACAAAATTACTCTTTTGCATGAGCAAATCATAAAACTACATCTACACCATTAATCTCTGCAATTCCAATGTGCCCATCAATCTGGACTGTTAACTGAATGGGCCACATGTTGGATGAGCTATAGACCAAAAAGTGGAAAGATCAGACGGTGAGAAATCTCCAATTTTGAATGATCATTATGAACAGTCAAGTTGATGGGGAGCGCTATCATCAGTGCTCTAGAGAGCATATAGTTTTTCTCAGGTAAGATAACGGTCAAATGAATGTGTCCACGTGGCAAAGACACTGACCAGTAGTTCACACTTTGCAACTGCACTGTAAAAAGAATAAAATGCCACGACCCCACAAAGGCATTAAGAAAATGAAGACGCCACCTTGAGCTGTTCCCAGTTCAGAAAAATACATAAAGAAAAGCCAGACAACCAGTTTCAGTTTTATTTCTCCTCTTCTTCCCCTCTGTGTCCTCCACTGTTGAAGAAAGAAATCCTTTAATCTTTCTGTGTTTTCATGGAAGATTACAGATCTAAATCATATGGGGATGGGAGGATGCAGATGGAGAGATACTATGGAGGCAGACCAACTTCATCTGGTCTATATGATCTTAGATGTTACAGTGCTTCTTATGCTTCATCTGTACCACAAACCCAGATGAGTAATAAAGAGGTGAAGTTCAAGAAAGGAAAAAGTGGTGGTTCTTCTTCAAGAATTTGGAGTTTCAATGATCCTGAGTTGCAGAGGAAGAAGAGGGTTGCTGGCTACAAGGTCTATGCTGTTGAGGGGAAGATGAAAGGGTCCTTCAGGAAGAGCTTCAGGTGGCTCAAGGACAGGTACACCCAGGTGGTCTATGGTTGGTGGTGATTATTGGGTATTCCTTTTCTTTTCCTTTTTCTGTGTGTCTTGTCTCTGTGGTTCTTACTTTATCTGTTTTTCGTTGTATAAGTTCTGTATGTTTCAGATACTTTGAATCTGATATCATCAAAAGTTTAGATTTATGGGAATTTAATGGATTGGTGTTTGGTGATATGGGTTGTTTGTCAATTGACTTTTTTTTTTTTTTTTGATTTGTAAATTTGGTTGTTGAGAGTTTTTTGGTGTTTTTTTTGTAGCTTTGTTTTGTGGAATTTAGATCTATTTATTTTGTGTATTATTGAGATTCTTGAAGCGGGGCTCATATAAAAATCTGATCTTTGTGGAGGTTGGTTTTATGGCTCTAAAAGTCTGTAAATTTGGTTAGTGCAATTTGTGATTTTGGGTGTTTCTTATTTTTGGATTGTTGAGATTGAATTGGTTGTTTAGGAGATATCTTTGTTTTCATGATTTTATCATCTGTTGGGCATGGATATTGTGTTCAAATTTGATACAACAAAGGGGTTTCTGATGTTTGAGCCTATTCCTTTTGAGATTAGACTTGGAGAGCCTTCGTCGTTTCGCCATCCATTTGCATGAGTTAATTTTTGTACCAAATTCTTGGAGTAAAGCTATCAAGTTTTTAAGATAGGTTTTGGAACTCTCTCCATCTCTGTTCTTCGGCGCAATCTCCTTGGTTTTGTTCATTAGTTCAAATAGTTTTTTCATCTCTGTCCTCTCTATTCACATTTTGTGTGGAAACAACCATTGTCTTGATTCCCCTGATTGTTTGGCATTATGGTATCTAATGAGTTTTGGTTGGTGCATTAGCTCATGGAAGCATTTTGGATATCACAGGGCAGATTGTAGACATTTTGTTATATCCTCTTGACTTCCTAAGCCGACTATCTATGTATATTGAGGATTGTTAATGTTGCACAGAGGGATTTATGTACTTTTACCTTTATTACAGTTTTAGTATATATAATAATTGTGAGGGTCGATTAGTGTAAGTTTAAAACACTAGTTCGACTTCCTCTTCTCTCTCTATTATTCTCCTTCATGTTCCCATCTCGAAACCCTAATTTACTTGATGCTAGATGCAGTTGTATTTGTTTTAATGGAATTTGCTCCATTCTCCTCTCATCTCCTTTCATCTGTCGTGTTCTATTCCTTTTTTTTTTCTTGATTCTCTTTAAGGGCAGTATAATTTCAGAGCCTGTTCTTTTTGGCCATTTATGCAACAATTTGTGATCATGGGGTCTGGTATTTAGAACTTGTCGATTTCTAGGTGTTGTCTTTGTTGTTGTGCGTGTGCGCTGGACTCGTGTGGTCCGTGTGTGTGCCGGGGATCCTTTGATATACATTGTTAAGCCTCCCTCTAACAGCTTAAGCTTTTAGAGTAAAGTGTTTGTCAACATGGTATTAGAGCAGGGAGCTGGTGTTAAGTCCCCGGCGAAGTGCTATGGGGGGAGTGTTGTTGGAGTATGTTGTTTGGCTGTATGTAGCCAGCACTCTACTTGTGTTAGACCCGTGGATCCTTTGATATACATTGTTACACCTCCCTCTAACAGCTTAAGCTTTTAGAGTAAAGTGGTTGTCAACATGTAGGATTGCATGTCTTGGCCTGGGCCTATTCATGGTCGATTCTTCTTTGCGGCTTTGAGGCTGTAATCATGCTCCCTGTGATATTTTTCTGATAACTTACAGAGGATGAGAAAGAAAACCAGGATGATTAAATGTGCACCTGGTCATGCATCAATGCATTTTGCAGTTGATAGGTAATGTGTATTGACCTTTGCCAAGTTGGTACCGTATTGAGTCGCACACCAAAACTGAGTCTGTAGTCTGTAACTTCTTGTTTAGGACCATCACACCTCTTGGGCAGTGGAGCACCAAACTCAGTCTATTGTGAGCACAAAAGGGTTCACGACATGCTGCACGGTCACTTAGCTTAAGCATGATAGGCCTTCTACTTCACTTCAGGACCTGGCTAGACTTTTTTTTTAGTCATAAGCACTGAAACAAACTGAAATTGCACAGATACAAAAAACTCATATTTGATCATCTACTCTAGTTAAAGTTCTTAATAGGAAGAGATGTATGACATTCTCCATCAAAATTCGTGCAGGAGTGTTAGTCTTCACCTCACTTTTTCTCTCACAATTTGAAGCCCCAAGAGAGACATGAAATGGGATGTCCCTTCCTTATGATGCCTGCCTTGTATGGAGAATTTTTTTGAAGAATTCTTGAAGCGGTGATCATGGCTCTAATGATCGCGTGCCACATTTACCCATTGTTTAGGCTTTGGTTTTAAAAATTAACCATGGGTATATGCCGTGATCATATCGCCACGTCAAAAAATTTCTTGCCTTGTATGGGTTTTCTATTAAAAATGGGTCGGGCTCGGGGGACCCCCATTTTTTACACCCATTTTGGCGTACCCATGTAGAACATGAATCAATGGCTGATTTTTGGTTTGATGATCCATCAAACCAGTGGGCCTACGTAGCTTATGTAGTACATGTTTTGGGCCCATTAACCGCATGGATGTTTAGCTATATACTCTAATTGACTACAGAGCCTGGTTAGTGGTTTTTTATTGTTTGGAAAATGTCATGATAGTAATAAGGTAGGTAGAGCTTAAGCTATGATTTTAAAAAAAAAAATCACTGCTTTTTAAGGAGTGATTCTACCCATGGTTTTAAAAACGGCCGTTTAAACGGTTTTAACGGCCGTTTAAATGGTAACGCCCCAAGCCCGTTTCCGTTAAAACCGTTTAAACGCGTTTTATTGATTTTGAAAAAAACGGCCGTTTTTTTTGCTTTAACGGCCGTTAAAATCGTTTAAACAGCCGTTTAATTTTGAAAAATTTTGTGAAAAAAAACGGCCGTTAAAACCGTTTAAATCCGTTAAATTCCATTTTTTTTTTAATTTTCAAATTTCAAAATTTGAATTTCAGTGCCACTTTTTCCGTTAAAACCGATAAAATCCATTTAATTCAGTTTTTTCCCATTTTTTGCCCCTGACCGTTTTAACGGCCGTAACGCCCCCAGTCCATTTAACCGTTAAAACGGCCTCCTTTGAACCTTGATTCTACCTCTCGGATTCAAGCATTTTTTTGGGTATTATATCCAAGAGCTAGAAATCATCAATCAAGCTGATTTTCGGTGTGTATATCCACGAAGAGGTGGACTAAATATCCAAGCGGTCAGTGGGCCCATAAAAATGCGTTTGGTAGGGACACTAGTCAACTAAAAAAAAAGTTTGGTAAAACCGCAGAAGGGCTGCACTTAATTACGGTAACGCCTAATTACGGCAAAAAGTCAATTGCATCGAAAACCCTGGTTCTGGTTCCATATTTTTGGGAACTGACCAAACAAGAAGCAGAATCGGACAGAATCGATAACAAAAATTTTGGTCCTGGGTATTTGAAATATATAATTACAGTGTTAAAATTCTCATATTATCAAGATTGAAACCGATGTGACAGAACCGAACCGACTGGATCCAAACAATCAGCTCTAGCCATCACTTTTGACAACCGATCCATCACTTTTGAGAACCGAAACCAATAAGAACCAACAATATTAGTTCTAATTCTGGGTACCCTGGGAACCAAACTGGAACCGACCCTGTTGAAACCCCTACAAGGGATCATATAACATGCAAAGTCGAGAAGCTAAGGCTCTGTTTGGTACACCGTATACTGATGCAAATGCATTCGTTTACAGTGCACCCTACAAATTTCGGTGCTTGGTTGCCATAGCAAAGTGGAACCACTGTAAATGAATGCGGCAGCTGTGCATCCCTTCAGGGTAAAAGTCTTGCATTAAAATGCTTGAAAAAACTGGCTGAATCACAATATAGAAGATGACGACCCAAAATTGAATTGGTTTTTTTATTCTTTTTAAGAAAAAGATAAAAATTGAACTTTCAGATTTAGAATGGAAAATAGAAACAAAGGGATTAAACCTTCCCTCACATGGGGCTATGAGCAAAGCTGATCACAGCCCACAATACAAGCCATGTGGCATATTCTTAGTGGGACACTGACTGTATGTATGTTTGGTCAATTACTAGGTGGACCTACAAACCAAAAATAAATCTGATCAGTGATTTCTAAGCATTGGATTGAAGTTATTTTCGTGGGTTGATTTTAGCCGTAGGAATTTGAGCATTATTGAGCTTTATTTGGGTGCAAAGATCCAAAGGTTGTAAATCACTAATCAGGCTGATTTTTGGTTTGCAGGTCCACCGAGGGACTGGACAAAAATCCATACGGTCAGCGCCCTCTAAGAGTGTGCCACGTGTTTCGTATTGCGGGCTGTGATCGGCTTCGCTCGCAGCCCACTCAAAGAAAAGAAAAAGGTTGTGATGTAACAAGGTACACCATACTCCTCATGTAACAAGGTACTAGTAGGTGGTGGGTGTTGGGGGAGTGAATAAGGTTAAGGCAGGGACACGTGTTCTTGCGGAGGGGCATTGAAAATTGATCAAAGTGAAAAATCACTTTAAATCATTGAGTGTTAATCGGGATGTATTAGTTTGCAGAGTTTTCCTCAATTGCTACCAAGCAACCGTAAACGAATACATCGTAAACTAATGCACCGTAACAGAATGCGTTTACATTCACTTACAATATGCATTCATGTACAGTATACCAAGCAGAGGCTCTGCTTGGTTCGCTGCAGGGGGGATGCAAATGCACTCACTTGCCACAATTTTGGAATGCACATAATTGGTTGGGGGCGTGCAAGTGGTTGCCAAGACCTTGCAAACTCTAAATATAGGTAACCTCCTACCTCGAGTGGTACCCATTTACAGGAGAAACTTCACTAATACAATATTTATTAAGTTGTAAAGGACTAAAAAGCCCAATTCATACTATAGTTTTCACAAATTGTGTAGGGTCTCTTTCGTTAAAAAAAAAAATAGCAAAAAATGATGTCATCACAAACGACACATTCTCGTTATATGTAGTAGGGACCAAGGTTTAAAAAACGGCTGTTGTAACCGATTCGGACCTACCCCGTTACGTTATGGACCGTTAAAACGCCCAGAAAATAGCGGCCGTTATAACGAAAATAACGACCGTTATTTTTCCGTTATAACGAAAATAACGACCGTTATTTTCATTATATTCCATTTTTTTCTATTATTGAAATTTTGAAATTCAAAATTTGAATTTTTTCCATTTTTTTCATTATTTCCGTTATTTTCCTATTTTTTCCGTTTTTACCCCTGAGCGTTTTTTTTCGTATGGAAAAAACGGAAACGCCCCCAGTCCGTTATACTGTTATAACGGTCCCCTTTAAACCTTGGTAGGTACCATGGTTTAAAAACAGCCGTTATAATGGTCACGCCGCAACCCCATTACATTATTTTGTAAATAGAACTGTTAATCAAAAAAAGGGGATGTCTATTATAGCGGCCGTTATGACTGAAATAATGGTATTTACATTTAAAAAAAAAAAACCCTTTTTTCACCATTATTGAGATTTTTGTTTTTGAAAAAATAATAAAAAGCTAATATTGTGACCCTTGTGTTTTACTCAGATATGACCCGTTATAATGCTCATAACGGTAATGTTAAGGGACTGTTGTAACGTTATAACGGACCATTTATAACCTAGGTAGAGATAGTTTATATATAACAAAAAAAAACATTACAATGCCGCAGTCGTCTTCTTCTTCTTTGTTTTTTTGCAGTAAGCAAAGACTGTTTCCAGTGGGGCCTGAGAAGTGAGGTCCTCACGTTCATCATCATTAACAATGCCTTATCCCAAGCAGCAGGAGCCATTCTAATCCCCTATTGGCTCGATTTTCCAGTGTTCCGAAACAGCTTTCAGGATGTGAGATGATGTTAGGTACCCTGTCTTGTGCATTATAAAGGTACGGAGAAGACTAGCAATGCAGCACAAAGCCACAAACCCGATAAATGATTCAAGAATTTTTCCCTCCAAAAGCAAGTGGTGGGTCTTGGACCACCATTCGAAAAGGGTTATCAAACAATAGAAAAGTAATTGTGTTTTCCTTGAAAAATGCGATTTTCCCACGGGGAAATTGGCAAAATCAAACACGCCTTAAGCGAAAATGCTAGCGATTTTCAAAACGGGCAACACCTTCTCAACATTTGAAAATTGAAAGTACTAATAATAGGAAGAACATATTTTTCCTCCATAAAGGCCGACCATCATTTTTAGTCTTTTTTTTTTGTTGTTTTGTTTTGTTTTATAAGTTCATTTTTAGTAAATTTGGCTGTAAAATTAATGACCTTTTGTTTAGGTAGGTAATAAAAGGAGAAATAGAAAGTAGTTCATGGTGGAATCATGGATGGGGTTTGTGATCAGGAGGCAGAGTCCATGACAAGCTGGCCCACTAACAAACCACCATCGAACGCGGTTGGTCGTCGTGTCCTCCTACCTTTGTCAACAAGGTTATCATCAAGAAGAATTGGGTCTTTAGTTTCCTGGTTTGTGTTCAATTTCAATTAGTAACAATTGTTGGGAAGCTACTGTCTTCTTAGAAGGAATTCAAAAACATTCTAAAACATAAAAGAAATGACATGACCTTAGAAAATATAATTGTGAGACTCAGAATTGAAGAAGACAATAGAAACAATGAGAAGAAATAGACTGCCATGGCTATGGTGTACAAGGCTAATGCTGTGGAGGAAAACATAAACAACAAAAACAAACCTAAACTAGTGTTCATAAGAACAACATGAAAAATAAAGATAGGCTCAAGAGACCTAATGGTGATATTAAGAAAATCAATAGACACTATTATATGTATATGGCAAACCTAGCCACAGGGCAAAGGATTTGCTGATTCCATAAATTCAGAGAATCCCTAAAACAAGAAGAATTCTGCTCAGGAAAATATGGTAAAGACAGAGAACCTTTCTGCCATGGTCTCAGAGATCAATATGAATAACTAGTGAGTGGATAACATGGCCACCAAACACATCTATTCTAACAGGAATGTCTTCTCCTATGTACTTGTGGGAGATGGCCAACAATTGTTTATGGAAAACTCATCCACTAACAATTGCAGGTAAATGGAAGGCGACATTAAAATTCACCTGTGGTAAGGTCGTCCTGACACTGAACAAGATGCTTTATGTACAAGAATCCGAAAGAACTTGGTATCTGGTTTGCTGCTGAACAAGAAAGATTTTAAACTTATATTGAGGTAGGTAAGTTTGTGCTTACTATAAATGGATTGTTTTTGAGAAAGGGATATTGCTTTGAAGGACTATTCAACTTGAATGTATCTGTCGAAAAAGTGAATAAAGCATCTTCTTCTGCTTATATTACTGAGTTTGTAAATGTTTGGCATAGTAGACTAGGACAAGTTAATTTCTATTCATTACAGAAATGATGAACTTCGGATTATTACTTAAAATATCCTTAGACAAAGAACATATATGTATAATATGTGTTGAATCTAAATTTGCTAAAAAAAACTTTCAAAAGTATAGAAAGGAAAACTGAACTCTTTGCATAATGACCTATGTGGTTTGAAAAACACACAAACTAGAGGTGGTAAGAAATACTTTATAACATTTATAAACGTGTGTCTCAGTCAACTTAGAACTGTTAAGTTCTTCTTGGCTTCTCAGTTGTAAATAATTAATATATAAATATATTGTTTACATTGGATTCTGGGTACCATTTTCTTTCACTCTTGAATAATTGTCTTTATCTTTCGGGATAAAATCATTTATCTTCTTATTGTATTCAAAATACCCACCATTATACCAACAATTCTACCTCATGAGTTTCTTAGCCACCTCTCTCTCGTATTATCGAGGAGGATGCTAGAGGTTGTAAGGATTGGGTAGTTATGAACTAGGTTCAGTTTTGGCCAAATGGAGTGCCTTGGCAGGCGCCATCAAATGTTTACGATCATTTTCCAATCCTGACAAATGTATTCCTCTTCTTTATGGACTTTTTCTAAATTGAACCTAACAGCCAAACCAAAAAATAAATGTTTTGAATGGGACGCTATAATTGCTGGCTGACCTCTTGGATGGGACATAGCCCAACAGTCCTTCGTTTGGCAATTAAACGTCTATAAACAGAATGTCAGTAAATATTAAAATGTACTACTCTTTTGATATTTTTTACTCATTTGTTGTAGAAGCTCCCAAAAATGACAACCAGCTAGACGATTATGATGATGATGATACCAATGGCAACAACAACAATGATGATGGCAGTGGCGATGGTGGTGGTGGGAGGGTTTGTGGTGTCACAACAAACATCCGAAGAATATAACCTAATATGAGTAACAAGGAGGGCACATGAACAAAGGTATGAAGGAGACTGGATCCCCATTGCCTATTGAAAGCCTCTGCCCTCAATTCATGGTCCACATCTAGTTAACAGTTGCTGGCTTTTTAATGCCAGAAGGATGAAGTTCACATCAGATGAGAAAGGGACCCATAAACAGAACCACAGTCCCATCCACCTTCACTTCTTCTCATGAAATCCCAGACCAAACAGGCCCACCATACCTTGGACATGAGCAACATGGACAGCTCCAGGAAACAAACTCATCCGGTCTTCCACTCAATGGGGGATTAGGACCCCTTATAAGTCACTGATCTCTTACAACCTCCATGTGAGTGGCAGTTGGCAACTTCAAATAGTCCAATTCAGTCTACTAAGCAATGAACATGAACTGAAATTTCCAAAAGTGACAGATCAGTTGGGTTCCTAGGATTTTGGACAAATGGGCTGGGCAGTGGTAGCACCCAGTACTCAAAAAAAAAAAAAAAAAAAAAAAAGAGCAAGCACCAATGCACAAGGTCTCGCCCGAGTAACACTTCTGTATCGGCCAAGTCAGCTTGAGTTGGCCTGGTCCAATAACTGCAGGACAAGTTGAGGATTTATTGGAGCATTTAAAGGAATATTTGCCCTTTAATGAGTGGATGCACTGGATATGACTGGAGAATAGTATGTCAACTGAGGATTTATTGGTGCATTTGTTATGCAGAAAATTAATAACAGACTGTTCGATCAACAGTTCAATAATAAAGCAGCACAGGTAATTTATCAGAATTCAATTGGCAAAAGAAAGATAAACTTATATGATAATGGACAGTTGCAACCCCATTTGCATGGATCCTCATACAGAAATTGAACGAGAAAGAATCACATCAGAATGGGAACTAAGTAGTAGAAAGACCAGCCACCAAGAAGAATGTCAGGATGCATTTGGTGGCACTGGATAGCCACTTAGTTGCTCCATCTGCCAGCTGTTATGAGGAGCGACATGTTCATGGGATGGAGTGTATTGCTGCAAAAAATTTAAGTAGAAGTGTCACACTTAGATGCATAATTGGAGTACTATTATGAAAGAAATATGAATTAGTTGGGTTATTACCTCCATCTTTACTAACAGTTCTTTTGCAGTTGGAGCGGAGACGACTATATGCCTAGCAGCCGGTTTGATGAAACCTTCCTTGACACCATTGTCAAAAAATGCAAGCAAAGAATTGTAGTACCCATCAATGTTTAGAAGACCAACCTGTGCACATACATACCAAGTTAGAACACCTTCCTTTTTAAAATCTTCTCAGCACAAACATTGATTGGTTACCGGTTTGTTATGAATTCCAAGCTGTGACCACGTTATCATCTCCAAAACCTCTTCCATGGTTCCATATCCCCCTAAATAGTTTAAATTCTCATGCAAGAATCAGTAACATTATACAGATGTATATGGAAGAAGACCTCTAGTTCCATGTTTAAAGATATAACACCTACCAGGAAGAGCAATAAAGGCATCCGACTGTCGGGCCATTTCTGCTTTACGCTCGTGCATGTCTGAAACTGTTTTTACTTCACCCACAGCTGGACCAGATATCTGTGAATATTATCCAAGTTACCTCTTATTAAGTAGATACCAAATTCTAATTTCTCCCACAAAATTGAAATCTTCCTTCAGGAGAACAAGAACCAGTGACAAGGTAGGCAGTAAATTAAGAGAACACCCTTGATAGGTTTTATTATGCTCTGCGTTCTCTGACATAACAGATAAAATCAAGATATCCAAAACAGAGCACATTTATGATAAAGAATAAGACCAGCTTTCATAAGAACCAAAACAAAAAATTTATAGCACCACCACAATTAGCGACCAAAATCAAGTTTTACAAGAAGAGCTTTAAGTCAGTTCTAATGATCTTGGACATGACTGTTAAAAGCTTTGTTAGACCAAAATACAAACACACAGGTCTCATTATTAATCTTTAAGAACGCTTCATCGAAATGAAGCATTGTAGTTCACGACTATAAGGCATACCTCAATGGGCATAAGGGCTGTTGGGATGACCCTGCATAAGAGATAAACAAAACCAGAAACAAAGTTTGTAATGATGCCCAGAAGTTCATAGCTTGAATTCATATAAACAGATTTGTGAAAGACAGAGATATCATCTCTTTGTATGTTACCCAAGAACATGGCAACCTCCATCATAAACTCTCTGAGAGATCAAACCCATCAACCCAACACTCCCACCACCATAAACCAAGTTCATCCTCTTCTTCACCTGTAATAATCCATACCCATTAAACTAATGTAAAATAATAAAAAATCTCCATAAAACCAATCAAAGAAAAATACATAAACAATCAGTTAAGCAATCTATCACCTACAAATCCAATAACAACCCTGACATGAAAACAGAATAGAACCCAATTTAAAACATTAAATACCAATTACTCAGGACCTCAAAATCAACCAAACAAGTACATAAAAACAAATTGATGATTGGAAAAAAGAAAGCAAACCAGTTCATTTCCCAAATCAAGAGCAGCATCACTGAAGACTTTTCTGTTGCCAGAGCTGCTCCCACAGAAAACACAAACTCTCTTGAATTTGCTGCTTTGGGTGTTATTGCCTTCCATTGACATCAAAACCATGAGAAATAGAGATTACTGTTCTTCTTTAGTATCTTTGCACTTAAGAGAAATACACATCCAGCTGTCTCTGAGAGAGACAATCTGAGTTGCTCTTGGGTTGAGCAATTAGAACATCGGAGACCCAGAAAATGGAGGTTCTTATATTTTCCGTGGAGACAACATGAGAAGCCCACATTCTCCATTTCCTTTCTAATCCAACGTCCCTCTGTCGGCCTTCAGATTAAAAAAAAGGGAAATAATGAGAAGATCTTTTCCTTTTCCCATTTTTTTTTCTTCCTTCTTTTGGTTTTCTTAGTCAAAACTAAAACAAACTAACCCAAAGGAAAATACCAAAATTAGGCAAGAAAACGATAAGAAGTGATTGGCAGCTGCATTTGGTTAGCAGGAAGTAGTTTTTTTTCTAGAAAATGAGTTCCTCCCAGGAGCCACTTCCAATGAATTTACTTCATAGATTTTTTTTTTTTTTTTTTTTTTTTGTGGTCGAGAAGGGAATCAGCGTTTATAGAGGGCAGTGGGATTGGTTAGGATTGAGGTTGAAGATAATGAATGAATAAAACTTGGAAAATGATTTCCTTATTTAAAAAAAGGGTCGGGTTCATGAGCCCCCTTTCTAACCCCTCTCGGGAGTCGGACTCAGCATCGTGGATTCTGAGAATCCAACGATGGTTGATAGCACTGAAATGCCAGCTCAGCACAATCAACCACTGTTGGATTTTCGAAATCCGCAGCACCGAGTGGGGTCAAAAAAATGGGGTCCTCGCGCCTGTTCTAATATATATAGAAGAAGTCGTTTTCCTTATTTTGTCACTTTTTGAGAGAACTAACTTCCGGACCCACACCATACCAAACACTAGCAAGTGGGCTTTTTTCTGGAAGAGGTTTTCTTTTCTGCCTACTTCCTCTTAATCAAATGCAGCCTAAATGGGGGGCTCATTTAGTAAAAGGACAAAGTTGCCCTTTCTAAATTGACAAAAATAATGGTCAATTTTGCGTTTAGGAAGGGCAAATTTGTCTTTTGAATAGAAGGTGCACCATTTATCAGAACTAGGTGCCATCACTCCACAATATCCGAAGAAATACAGTTACAGTTACACAGGCTAACTTTCCCTAAGACCCAAAAATAGTGGGCTTTGTCCAGCCAGAGCCACCTCAGTTTGGGTCCATTGACTAGGTCTGGGACTTATTTTAGGGGCTGCTTGGATGTGAGGATACACTTATCTAAATAATCAACATTTCACATAGTTTCATTTACTGTTTATTATTGAGAGTAATCAATAGGAGAGTTTGGACTGTTCAGCCAATCCAAATCCCTGATCATTTTTGTTGAAATCATGAACCAATTTTGCTTGATTTGGTCTAAAATGTAAATTGATTTGCTTTAAACACTGAATAATTCCGCGCGTATCAATTTGGTCGTGACCAAATGAGTTCAACACATTGCAAATCTTTGAGTCAAAACATTATGTCGATGTACGAAGTATATTCATTTTTCAACCGTCCAAGTTCGAACGCATTATTCAGTGGTTAAGATTGCCCAATCACCGTGATGTTTTTTGCGATACCAGCCCATCTAAGAGGTGAGCCACCTATACAGATTAGGGGCACGCCGGTTGTCCTCACAAATCTTCCTGGTGACAAGAAAAATTGTATTTCACAAGTTCGTCCAAGCATACCATATCAAATTAACATCCCTTGGCCCCCATTCCGTTCATGGGAATAACTAACTTAGCTGTTGGGTTCATGGGAATAACTGACTTAACTGCCAACAGCGGAAATATGCCACACAAAAAAAAGAAAACAGTTAAATCAAATTTGTATATCTCATTCTTCACCACTTCTTCCCACCTTCCATTCCTTAAAACAAGCGATCTGTTTCGATTTTAATGAGAAACAAAAGAAGAGAAGAAAAAAAAACCATTTCGATTTCAAGCAATATTTCCTTGTTATCCATCAAGCAACTTGTCAAACCATCTTTGAAGATCAAAACAGAACAGGAGAGAGAGAGAGAGAGAGAGAGAGAGAGAGATTTTCCCATATCCATATATAAATCTGCCATGGGAAGGAGAATCCCTTCCAATGCGAACCTGTCAATCCATCCTGCAGTTTCCTTAACTCTCCTCGCAGCGTTGATCGCTGTAATCGCGTCCCTTTGTGGTATTCGAACTCGAAAGTGGTCGTCACGAGCACCATCAGTACTATCCGAGCATAAAATAGGAGGAGAAACGCAAGCAGCAGCAACAACAATAGCAATAGAGAATTCAACAGAGAGAACCACCACCCCACGAGTTCAAGAAAAACAGAAGCCATTTTCAACACTCAAAGCGAAAGAGACCTCCGTGAACAATTTCTTGACCATTTCGGCATCGGAGAGGAAACTTAGTATAAGCCTAAGCATGAAGCTACCTGGAGGAGCATTGGTGAGATATCGTTCCCGAAAAGAGCAACCAGAGCAACCGAAACCTGCAGGAGACTCCATATGGACAAAGACTATAATTCTTGGGGAGAGATGTAAAGTTCCTAACGAGGACGATGCCATAATTTACGACGACAAGGGCAACAGGATCGCGGCTTACCCCTCCAGGACACCTAGGTCCTTACCGGTGTCTCGGACGAACTCATTTATCAATCCGGATACAATTCCTTCTATTTTGATGAGGATAGAGCAGACTCCACTGTGCTAATAATCACTCACAATGTCATCTTCCATGGTTGAATTTTTTTTTATCTCTACATAGCATCATAGCATTCGATTTTTTTTAATGCCTAAGCAAGCGATTATCTTTCATAATATCCCATTGAAGAATAAGCGTCGGAAATGCTTGTAAACAATGCAACCCGTAAAGTTGAGATAAGGCTTATGATGATGATGACGACGAACTTTGCAACTTCCACACTTGGACATTTCACTGTTGACTAATAAGAGAAAAAACCAAGTGGGTCATCAACAAATTGATTTGATGGACCATCAAAATCATGTTCACAACCATTAACAACCAGTTGCGACAATCTGCAAATTTGAACATGATTGTCGTATGGGTAATGCTGGATTCCACCTCATGGGTACCATGTGACACCCATAGACTTAATTTCCATAGCACATTCACCGCCAATATCTATTTTTCGCCTACTTAAATGAAAGAGCAGTGGTAGCATCACGTGTCGCGTGAGAGCTTGCGCCACTCTAATTGGATAGCTGTCAACATCGAGTGTGGCACATGCACACTCGATGTTGACAGCCACACACTAACTGTCTTAGATTAGATGGTTAGTGTGTACCTTCCTCTTGCGGAAGGTCGTGGGTTCAATCCCACTTAAGGCGGGTTTCCCTGTTCCGTAGTGTTGATAGAGAGAGGCACTCCCTCTTGTCACTGATCCCCCTTTGGAAGGATTTCCAAATGGGCAGCAGCAGAAAAGCGTTATCGTGGCCAAGTCAGATATGTTTCTTTTCTTTTTCTTTTTACCCTTTTGCATTTGGGTAGGTGGCAAAAAGCACTAGGTACGTGCTGAGAATTGTGTCGATGTCATCAGTCTTGATGTGGTGCTGTCTTTCGAAGTTTTACTCAATCATCATAAATTTCATTGTCACAATTGTCTGTCAAACTAAACTTCAAACACATTACGAAAAGGACACGCATCATATAAAATTAGCCTATAAAGTAGCTAAGGAATCTTCAACGTCCTGAGATATTTTTACACGCCTTGTCTTGATGCACCATTTGAGATCCTAAGCGTGGCTCACATAGATACGAGTCTAATGGACTAAGGATAGCCCATTGGTCCATTTTTTACCCCATTATGAAAAGTAGATTACAAGTTCAAAAAATCTGAGCCGTCTATATTTGTAAGAAAATAATTTTTAAATGAGCTGATGCTTGTGAAAATAACAAATTCCACACATATGTTGAACCCCACATGCCGCATGGAGATGGAGCTTATCGCAGAAATCTTTCTAAAAAAAAAAACAAAAAAATTCTAAAAAGAAAACGAACTTTAATTTATTTACAAAAACAAAAATAAGTTTATGACATTGCCAAAAAAAGTAACTAAACGTCCTTTGAAAGGGCGTTTCTCCCTGATAGATATAAAAGTTGAAAAGACTGACTGTGTTTCTCCCTGATAGATATAAAAGTTGAAAAGACTGACTGTTTCTCCGAACAAAAGCTGAAAAGGCAGACAAATGCCCTTTAAAAGGGCATTTGCCCATAGAGAGTAAAACTTTTGTTCCGATACGAGCCACATAGCACTCTTATCGGACAATGACCGTGTGGATGTTTGGCAAATCACTAGGTGGACCTACCTCCACTAAGAGTGTGCCACATGGCTCGTATTGGGACAAGTTTTACTCCTCTATGGGAAACGCCCTTTTAAAGGGCGTCTGCCAGGTACAGACGTCCTTTAAAAGGGCATTTGTCAGGCTTTTCAGCTTTTTCAGTCAATCTTTTCACCTTTTATTTCTGTCAGGGAGAAACACCCTTTCAAAGGGCGTTTAGTTACTTTTTTTGAGATTGCCACAATTTTATTTTTGTTTTTGTAAATAGATTAAATTTTTTTTTCTTTTTAAAAATTTTCCGAATAAAAAATCAACCCATTAATTTAAAGAAAATCTAGTCGTTTGATCATGTTCGACATTCAAATCACAGTGATTTATCTGCAAAATGTAGGCCTCTTCACAGTTAGATCAGTCTAGCAACATTCCTAACCTCTTGACTAATTTGGGCGATGAATGTTATAATGTAGATATTTCTATATATGATTGGATTTTCTATCATGATCGTTGTATGCAAGACCTTAGTGAAGATTTATTATTGGGGCTTAAACAGATGATCCACGCTGAAAATCAGATACCACATCTGATGGCCAATGCAACAACAAATAACCAAAACTTCAAAGTTCCACCACGCTCTCCATTTGGATCTTCTCGCCCGGATGAAGGACCAGGACCGGAAAAAGAAATTATTTATTTAAATCCAAAAATTATGCAGTGAAGAAATACCCTAGCTCATGGAACAATCCAGAATTTTCAACTTGCAATCCACTTTTCATAAGACTTCAAATGTAAGAATGGGTTGATTTTTGGCGAAGAACTCTCTCCGTGGCAGGCGAGAAAATCATCTCCAGTAAAAATCAGTCCCTAACTCATCTCCATGTGGCATGATTATTTGTCAACTTTATATAATTTTGGCAAAGCTTATATTGACATGCCCATAATTTTGGCAAGGACTGGTTTTCAATTTGAATAACTTCCCCACCAAGGAGAGAATGATTGCCAAAAATGAATCTGTTCCAAAATTTCAAGTGCACAATTTCAGAATGGGCCGATTTTTTGTGAGGATGATCTCTGATGAGAAGATCATATCCTTGCCACCGATAAAACCCTAGCTCGTCTCCATGTGGGCCCCACATAGATGTGTCAAAATAATGTGACCCTGTAGTAATATATCATATAAAATGTAGTTTAGAGCTTCACCCACTTCTTGCACCTGACGGTGGGTTCCACAGAGATATCATGTTTGACAATCCAACATGGAGACAATTCTTACAAATTCATTCCGACATACCTAACCTTGTGAAATGACAGTGGCAGGAAAATCTGCCACTATGTTTCCACTTTATCAATAAAAAAATAAGTCAAAAAAAAAACAATAGTTGCAGCACAATCTCCTTCCCTCTCCCGCATTTCTAGTATTCATGTTCAAAAGTATTGTGGAAACCAAAGAAGAATCAATACAAATGGCCAATTGATGGTGCCAAAAGTTCGGACAGACATAGCTTAAGATGTAGATATCTCGAAGGAACAAAAGGGGGAAAAGGGGAAACACCAAAGGCTAAATAAAAGTAAAGCCTTGCCGACTAAACTTATAGTTGTATTGGGAGAGGCTTACCTCGATGTAGCTCGGTTGGGCTCAGCACCACGGACTGGTACTCTGTAATCGTGTAGTTCCAAACCAGCTGTACCATTGTATCCCAAATCACAGCTCCCCTTGAGCACAAACAGAAACAACAATTCCACTCCAACTGTAATAGTACACCAGTTTATGATTTACAGGAGAGAGACAGCGGAAGAGGGGTCAAATTGATCGGCACAATAAGCAGTTAATACTGCAACCTCTCATCATTGTCGAAATTCAGGCACTCAATGCCCTTGAGAGTGGACTCGTAGTTCTTTATGTTAGAGGTGTTCCTACCAGAAGATGTGCGCTTGGGCTCTGAGGAACCAACGGGTGAGCTTCTCTGCCCACTTGCAACCTTGCGGAACGCACCTGGGCTTGCCTCTGTGGTTCGAGGGCGAGATGGATCCGACTCGCTCCCGACCATCATTGGATCACGACTGCTAGAAACAGCAGCTCGCCTTGACGATCCACTTGACCGTCCCATAAAAGTGGAACCAGATAACTGCAAAAATTCAAGCATTTGTAGTATTAAGTCAAGTATTGACACCAAACACTTAACTGGTACAACATCAGTATCCAACTGCAATCACATTCGTTATCTTTGAAGTTATATGCAAAGAGCATATCTAAGACAAGGTTTAAAACAGAGCATTATAACAAGATAGCAGTTAGCTGGCATTACCGTTAAAACTGTTATAGACATTGACAAACACTTTTTGACAAATAAAATAACAAATGGTCGTTGGGCCCACATGGAGGAGAGATAAGGGTTGAGTTTTGGTGGGGATATTCTCTACAGCTTGTTGTTAACCTCGCAAAAAATCAACTCATTCCAACATTTCTAGCCCTATGAAAAGTGGATTACAACTTGAACGGGTGGCAACACTATGAAGAATGTTGGTTCCTCCTCCAAAGACAAGCTGGAATGTGAAAAAAAAGAGACCAAAAGGAAATGGGCTAATCCAAACAACAAATTGAACTCACATGGGGCCTAGGATAAAGCAAACAATAATGTTGCTCTTGGTTTTATTATTGGGAATGATATTAATTTGTTTGTAGCAGCAGGTAGCTATGGAACCAGAATGCAATCGTCATAAGAATCGGAAGTGCGAAGGCTAAAGTGGGGCCTAGAGAAATCCGTGAAGATGAAAGTGAGGAGGCTAGAAATTGAATCAAATGCAAAATACCTAATCCAACCTCTCATGCAGAAGTCATCTGAAGTTTTTTTTGGTGAACCTTCTCTATTTTGCATGATATTCTGGCCTTGTTAAAACTGTTTGATGATGTATCCTTAACTTATTCCCATAGGGACATGAGCTCGCTAGGTGAGCAAACTATCATCGTTAACTGCTAATCCTCCTTACTGGATTTCCCAGTTGATTTTGCCCGACTTGGAGGATAACTCTATTTTTATTTTTCCAGTTGGTTAGTAGATTGGCTTTGCCTACAGAAATGAAAAATACATGGACATGTGTCATTGTCCGACAAAGATACGAGGTGTCTAACACCGCACCTTCGAAAATCCCAAAAACACTGATAAATCAGTACCCATGCATTACGAAAATAATATATTAGTTAAATTTAACTAGAAGGCTTTTTAAAATAAAAATAAGAGAGAAATATATCAGAAGTAAAGAGAATATTTCAATATACCATAGAGCTATCCAATAACTCAATAAATAAAAGTGGATTTATAAGAGTGCAGACTATAAAACACTCACGGTTGTGTTTAACTTGATAAAGTAATGCATGGAGGATGGAATGCACCAACCCTCTTCAGAAAGTAATCATCAAGTTCCATGGTGACATTGTCGAACATCAGGGTGTGTTGGGACATATCAACACACCTATCGATGTTGAAGGTGTTGCCACAGTGTTGACACCGCCAAATATAGTAAAATGGTCGTGGCCTTAGATAGTAGTTAGCTAAATTTTCAACAGATGGGCAATGCAATGGTGCAACATAAACTGTTTTTTTATGCTAAATCTGCATATTTTTAAAATGAGCATGAGCCACAAAAAAGAATCTGAAAGAAAACTAACACGTGGAAGCTCTTTCCAAAAAATGAGCTTGTGTTAGATAGACATTATAACAAAATATTGTTCATATAAGTAGCCTAATTATGGTATGACAAACCTCTAGGGTTTAGGGCAAGTCAATAAACTA
Source organism: Euptelea pleiosperma (assembly GCA_035048495.1). Lineage (NCBI taxonomy): Eukaryota > Viridiplantae > Streptophyta > Magnoliopsida > Ranunculales > Eupteleaceae > Euptelea > Euptelea pleiosperma. The sequence goes on along the minus strand of CM068549.1, from coordinate 31,279,111 downwards.
CTGGAGCTTTACAGGAATGACCCAGAACATGATTATAAATTGGACCAAGTTAGCTACACAATAGAGGAAACAAGGACCCATACAAGCTATATTACCACATCGTGCAAATAGAAACAACACAAACATGAAGCAAAAACAGCATAAAATAATATCCAGATACCAAAACTGAAAGAAATTTTTTCTCTATCCTGTGTATAACAAATTATTTTACTGGGGTACCACTGAGACATGGCCAATATACGACATGGACACGACATTTACGCTGAAAACATGAAGTGCCGAATACGGGTACTGCATCCATTCTGAAGTGTCCAAGTAACATATATAACAAATATAGCAAGCCACACCATACTAAAATATTAAACACAAAAATACAGCTTTGTTGGCCAAACATACAAACTTAAGTTGCTCAATAAGCCATGATGCATCACACATTCTATCATCCAGAATCAAACTGACTTACCATAGCATCTTTAGTCAAAGCTGAATCAGTCGCAACTGGACTCTTCTGCTTAGATAAGCTTCCTGCATTTATAGCTGGCCCTGGGACTCTCCTACGAGAGGGATCCATTGAAGACCAACCAGATGGTCTTCCTTCTTCACCACCTGAGACAAGTTTACAGAAGCAACAGGTTTAAACTCTTGCAGCTATAAGAGGATCAAACATCCTTTTATATATGGATTAAGATAAAAAAGACTGTTCGAGGAAAAGCAAGCATGCCATGACAAAAGTAGCTGGAAATGGAAGAAAAACTCCAAAGAATTTTTGTTTACATCGTCCATGGTACATGATAGAAACAGGCATGTCAAGAGAAAAACTAATGTGAATAGGTTAATCCAAAAGAAATTTTACCTATATATACCAAGATTGGATGTTAAGAAAAACGATGAAGAAAGTTGACATCCATGTACCATGATTGGATGCAACAGGATGAAGACAAAAGAACGAAAAAGATAAAAGAATGCGAACAAACAACCTGATTGTCGGTCAGCATTGGCAAGAGCCGGGACCAACCCAGAGCTTGTTCCAGCAGGGGGGGCCTAAAACAGATAATAGTCATTATTCAGATGCAAATATTCTTAAGGAACCAAAATAAAGAAAACCCATTGTGCAACAATGTCACTTACAAGAGCACGTGCAGGAGGAGTGGCAATCTGTGATTGCTGATATTTCAAAATGGTCCAGTCAAACACGTAATCAAACTGAAAACCTGCAAGGAAAACATACGAGTAAGTTGAAATTATACTGATACTTGATGTTGCTGCAGCAGAGATTGCTTGAAAACTTTGAGAACTAGCACGAGTATTGTAATTTTTCCACCTGCAGATACTCATTCCATAAATTCAAAGAGAAAAAAAAACTCAAACCTTCACGAATAAAAAGGTCACGGAATATTCTTTTCAGATAAGCATAATCTGGCTTATCATCAAACCGGAGTGAACGGCAGTAATGGAAGTATGATGCAAATTCTGTAGGATAACCCCGACATAAGGCCTGAGAAAAAAGTAATGAAATTTTCAGATTATAATTAACACAGAGAACATACAAGGAAAGAATCCAAATTTCTATTTAATTATAAATTAAATAAATTACCTCAATAGATGTAGAAACCTTTCTTTCACTGATTTTTTCATACTTTTGTTTTTTAGTTCCAGCTTTAAGTCCCTGCCAAGGAAGACTACACAAAAAAAGAGGCACAACTAAAGAAGAGACAGAACAGAGAAAGCAGAAACTTAATAAAAAGGTTGGCAGGAGACTCGCACCTTCCTCTGAGAAAGTACATAAGAACATATCCAAGAGATTCTAAATCGTCCCTCCGGCTTTGTTCTATGCAGTCCAAGAACAGCAGTCAGAAATAGATATACCAGTAACACCATACACGACTACAATTGTAAAGCAAGAGACAAATATTCCAAATAAGTAGCTTATAGTCTTATTATTATAATAATTGATCAATAATAAAATCCCTGACAAACTCATGTTTGCTCAAGAAGCCTGGGAACCAAGTTTACATATCTAAAAATGTATATTGCGTACCAATGCCAAGGTGGGTGTTCATGCTTGCATATCGTGCGGTTCCAGTCAAGTTCTTGTTTTCTCTGCAGTAAGAGAGAGACAGAAAGAGGGATTAAAAAAAAGATTTTCAGATTTTTATCAGCACCAAACCAGGAAAATCAACAAACAAACTACAAGATGAAAAGAGTTAACAGTGATGCAGGTCCAATACAGCTAAATGCACGTGTCAGATCCATCAAGTGCGCAGACATTGCTTTGAATGACAGGTTGGATGGGAAAAATCCGCCCAATGATAATGTCAAGATTGCATACCCAAGAAATTTTCACAAAGATTAATAAGGTTATAATTTATAAAGGACCCCGAATACAGGTTGGTTAGTGTTTTGCAATGAAAATAAGGACAAAATGGGATGTTACTAGCAAGTGCTTCGGTGTTCAAATAGTATAATGTGATGTTTTATTTTTACTTTTTGAATAGGTAAAGTAAGATTTTAATGACAAGAAAAGCAAAGTGAGATTACAAGAAAAGTGAAAAGAGAGAAAGTTAGTTATTGGAGAGAGGATGATACAACATCAACACTAAATCTCGTTTCTACAGTTAAAACGATTCCTGGTTGCATTTTTTTTCTTTTTTAAATTAAGCTACTTCATCATAATGTGATTTCAGGAAAAGGAGCAAATTATCAAAGACTAGTACTGATGTACATGCAACATACAGTTTTTTCTTTTTCCTTTTTTGAGGTATACAACACATTGCCCTGAGAGCATTGGTATTTAGTTACACTAGGAATTAAATATCACGAAATATTACCTTTTTGTGTTACCAACATGAAAAATCACTTGTACGTAAAGAATGTATTATTTACGAAATATTTCGGTCAATTTCAAAATATTTCGAGTGAAAAGTATTTTTTACTAACCTTAGCATTAAAATGTATTATGTTGGTTGGAATATTTCAACAGAACACAAGAGACCTCCCATTTTGCTCACAAACACCCCAAATCCCATTTTTGCTCATATCAACCCTTCCCCTTCGATTCTTTGTCAAAAACCAACAGTCCATCAAAGATTCGTGGTGAAACCTTGTGAATTGATTGTGAGGACGAATCAAATTCAAAATTAAGTATGAAATTTCTTGCTCTAAACTGGATGATTTTGTTGTTTCTTGCTACAAATAGACAGTTTAGTTGTAAAATGCATAAAATCTGTAGATCCATGATAAATTGTTTAGGGTGAAAATTCGAAATTTGAGAAAAACAACAATTTCATTGGTTTCACGGTTTCACCCTAACATTCATGGTTGTACATGAATTATTTAAATATTGCAGAACATTGCCCAATCTACAACATGGTTGGGATTTTTTAAGAAAAATCATTTTTATTTTCTTGAAAAATAAATACAAATTAAAGAAAATTAGGCAAATGCTATACATTAAAAGTAGATAAGTTTTCTAATATTATGCTTATTAAGAGATTAATGTAAGTGCATTTTTTTTTATCGGTGAAGGAGATATATATTAAGAGGGCTGAGATATAAATTAATGTAAGTGCATTGAGATTCATTAATACCTTGATTTATAATTATTTTTCATAATTAATAATAATTTAATAAAAAACTTCTTAAAATTTTACAAAGCATCAAGAAAACCCTAATGCACATTGGGAACATCGTTGATAGGAGTACAGCTGCTAGCATTTGCTGAGCATCCAAACTACCCAACGATGGGAGTGTTGGTAGCCATGCATCCCCAAGGACCCCAATAATACCACTAGTATCTCCAAGAATATCAAAATATTTACCAAACCATGATGTCGAGGGCCCAGTATTGTAAGTACATAGGGCACAAGTACCATCAGGGTCTTAGCCATGATGGGAAGGATGGTGGTCAAAGGTCTATGTGGTTGTGACATTTCTACTTTGTGTACTTGTCTATTTGAAGTTATATTTATATAATGAACTTAATTTGAGATTATTGATGATTATGATCATTTTCATTTGTCGCTATTATTAGTTGTCTGACTATCAGATACATGTGTCAGCATATTTGTAAACCGCTATGGACATCCATTTCCACATTACATTTATATTATGGTTTGATAGCTTATGGAAAAAAAGAGATCATTTCCTGACCTCTCCACCATATTTCCATCATTTCCACGGAAAATGTATTATTTTCGCACTGGTCGAAATAAACCTTGAAACTGAAATTTATTTCCTTCGTTTTGTCATGGGCAAGAAACAGCAATAGTTACACGCTTCCGACTTTTGGCTTTTAAGCTCAAAATCATTTTTTGTTTTTTCCCTTTTTTCTAATTTATTATTCTTTACTTTTTTTATTCCTCTTTTTCGGAGGCGGTTACAACTAACAAGCTATACGAAAGAAGGACCCTATAAACGTGTATTGGGATAAATGCCAATAAAGTGTTGTAAATTTTTTTAACTCCTAACAGTTTACTTTTTCCTAATATCAATAGGAAGATACAAAAAATGTATTATAACAAATGTTCTTGTATAAACTTCAAAAATTATCTAATTTTCCAATTTTTTGTGGCTGGTTCCCCCCCTTGGGAGTTTTTATAGCCTTTCCTTGTCTCTTTTCTGGGGCTTGACCCCTTTTAATGCACATTTTGTACTTATCAATTTTTTAAATTTCATTATATTTGGCATGATATGAATATTAAATAAAGACCCTTGGCTTGGAAAAACTAAAAATCAAAACATCATATGATCATATTGGATGGGAAACCTGTATCCGTATGAGTCCTAGATTTCGGGAATTGAAAAGTCGTATCCCCGTTTCCCTACCAGTGTCTGCATCCGTATCTGGGCATCTTAGCATGAAACAAGCTAGCACTAACCCAATTTTAGACAAACATTGACCAGTGACCACAATGGTGCATTGCAACATATCAGTTTCACTGATTGTGATTAAGTTTGTCACAATGAAGGCTCAACATATCAGTACTTATCCCAAATATTTGAGGTCAACAAGGGGAAAGAAACCACAACCAGAAATAATTGTCTTTAAACTCAGTCCTTAGCTAAAGAATTGACAATCTCAACATCCTACTACTAAGCATGATGAAATGAAATCTTAAAGGAACAAGAATCCAAGTCTCTCATAGTACATCTGCTGATCGTCATGGAATTGAAAAGCATATCATAAGATGACAGATGAAAATATGTGAACTGCAAATGGACCCAAAGAATGAAGTACACACACTTAATTCAATTCCACTTGCCCCACTAACTAGAACATTTCAGGCTAATGGATCCCACTTTTTCAACAATAAGCTACAAACAAGCTTGACCATTAAATAACTTAAAGCAACTTACCTATATGGAATGTGTTGGTGGGTTGAAGTATCTCTGTACTTCTTAGCCAAACCAAAATCAATGATGTACACCTACATGCAAGTGAAATAGCACAAAATAGATCAAAACAGATATCTCAAGTGAAAATTCAGGAGAATGGAAACATGACAGTTAATTTAAAACAAAACCTGATTGGCACGCCTCCCCAAGCCCATGAGAAAATTGTCTGGCTTGATATCTCGATGTAGAAAAGATTTGGCATGAACAAATTCAACTCGATTTATCTGACAGGAACATTGAGAACACCAGAAAGGAAGTGATAAAGTATATAAAATGGTATAATAGTAAGCAAAAAATAGATAAAAACCAACCATCTGATCCGCAAGCATAAGAACGGACTTCAGAGACAATTTCCTACTGCAAAAGTTGAATAGATCTTCAAGACTCGGTCCAAGTAAATCCATCACAAGTACATTGTAGTCCCCTTCGACACCAAACCATCTCACATTTGGAATTCCAGCTGCCAAATTTGAAAAGAGTTGCAAAGAGAAAAAAGATGTTTAACAAACATAGCAACTTGTACCAGATCATTTGACAAATAAAAGAGAGAGATCTTCCTTACTTCCTCCTTGTAGGATTCTGTACAACTTTGATTCGTATAGCAATTGGGGATGCTTTGTCTTGACATTTTCCTAAGGAAAAGAATCCAGTAAGGGTCCACGCAGAAATGAAATTTACAACCATAGATAAAAGAATAGTTAATGCAAGCATCGGATCTGATGCAATGCCTACTGTTAAGGATCAAAATATATAATTAATTCAAGAAATGAAATTGGAAATATATACCAGACAAATCAGACATTATAAACAGCTGCAGTCTGGCACATAAGTGGTTAAAAGATACATCGTACTATTATGGTGGTTTCATTCTTATTTCACGCTGGCTGCTTACCACTTGTCTTGCGAACTGTAATTGTTGCAAATTATTTCAAATTGAGAATTACGATTACGTAGTTGGGATTTGTACATTTCATAGCGTTTATGACATGTTTGACACGAATGATGGCTTCGTTAGGTCCACTTCATACATGCTTTTTTATTTACTTGGTGTTACACTAGTTCGTCTTAGTTTAATTGAACTTGACGGTGCTAATAAGGTCAGATGATGCAAGACAATCCCAATCATGGCTCAGATTCAAGCTACAATTTGAGATCTAAAAATTCCATGGCCATGAAAAATACAATTCAGCCCAGCAACTTAGAATGTTACTGTAAGCCCAATGTCCCCAGAGCACTGCTATAATGGTTCTCATGTCAAAATTAACCTTTTTCACCAGAAACTACATTTTTTCAGGTACCAGAAACTAAGACAAGACTCGTATAACAAACCTCGTCAACATATACGTGCGGCATTTCTCATCCATAAGAGATTAAACAGTTATATGTATTACTCTGACTGAAACAGCCAGAAATGGCAAAAACACGTAAGGATACATATCATTATGTGTTCCTCTGCCAGTTTTTCGAACCAATACATGTTGTCGTTCCAATGGAAATCAATACAAATTTCTAACACTGACAAGGAGAGTTGTAGCTATGATTCACAATCTGGCAAGCATAAAAGAAAGCAAAAACCAACATTTTTGATATTTGAAGAGCAGAAACATGTTGACTTTTTTTTTTATCGGTAAAATAGATATATTAAAACGGGGCTGAGAGGGCCCCCAAAGAAACTATACAGCAGCTAGCAAGACAAAGGCAAGGCGCTAAGCAAAAGCGGATGCAAAAGCCCAAAAGCCCCAAAAAAGACAACAATTAGCAAATCATACGACCCCACCGACACAAAATCTTCAAATCTAAAACCTTGAAGCTCCGGGATGATTGATCCCCAAAAGTAAACGGAGGCTTTGATCTTCAAGATGACCTTCAGAAAAATGCTGACTAGTTACACAAAAATCATCTCTAGCTTATTCCAAACAATATCCAATACCTGGATTAGAATTTTCTCACACTACATGGAACCTGACATAAAATGCCAAAGAAATAAGAAAGCCAACCCAAGCAATGTTACAAGAGGAGTAGCTTAAGTTAAGAAACAGGTCCACAATGACGTAGCCAAATCATGTACATAAATATACCAAACAATGACATTGGCACGCAGGACTCCTCAACAATAAAAACAAGACCAATATCATATTTACAGTTTGCAACAAAGCATAACTTGATGCTTGTCATCTACAACATTGAGGATAGCTCGAAACCAATTAATCATTTCTAATTAAATTCTTACGAATGATTCAATAAAACAGATCCCAATTATAAACCTCACTTATAAATTTTGAAATGTAAGATTCAAGGGATAAAAATCAAGTATAGGAGATTTGAAATTGTACTTACAGGGAGATTAGTAAAAACCAGCAGCCCCAAGGAAATAATAAATTATATGAAAATTAAGAGTCAAAAATTGTAACCTACATAACAAGATTGTATCTCCTAACTCTGTTTAAATCTTCTAGTGTATGAACTAGGTATCCTGAAACTTCTATACAAATAATCTCAAGCAGAAACATAACGCAGAACAATTAGCTAATTTAGCTCCACCATTTTCTAGCTGTATAGGATAAAGAGCTGATCTAAGGTAATCTAATTTTATGTGTTGCTAAAAAGCAGGAGTAAAAACCATCATCATCATAGTCCCATCAATATTGGGTCAGCTACACGAATCATGCTTCTCCACTCAATTCTGTCTAAATCTATCTCATCTGTTAAGGCAAGTTTCTTAAAACCTCCTTTCTAAACCTCACTCCAATTCGTTTTGGCCTTCCCATTGCCCTTTTAGACCCTTCGACTTGCACATTCCTCCTTACTATTGTTGTCATTAATCTTCATTGTACATGACAAAACCATCTCAATCGACTTTCCCCCACTTTGACACTTATTGGGGGCTACCCTATTTTCACGAATAAGTTCATTTCTAATTTTTCTACCTCGTATTACCACACATCCATCTCAACATCCTCATCTCGGCTACTCATTTTATGAGCGTGGTGCCTTTTGATTACCTAACATTCTGCTCCATAAAGCCTCGTCGGTCTTATTGCCATCTTATAGAATTTTCCTTTTAGTCTGATTGGAACAAGTCGAAGATAATAGGTGATGGGTATTCCAAAGTGACACTTCAAACCTCTTCACTAGAGTGGTGGGGTTGGTTCTCTTTGCACATGTCAGCTGAGGTGGGAGGCCCAAAAGGGTCCATGCCTTTGCCACTAGCATATCCTCGTGTGATAAGTTCCAGGTCAATAACACGTTGCCACATTTAAAAAAGGAGGCAATTTTTTTCGCCTTTTACTTGAAAAAAAAAAAAAATCAACGGATGCAAATCGTAGGCAAAAGCAAGGTAGTTAAGGGCGCAAGGCACACTTAAGGCGCTAGGACCCCTGGAGCCTAAGGCGCAAGGCGAGGCGCGCGCCTGACTAAAGCGAAGTGCATTATTAAAAATTATAATAAAAAATATTAAAAAATTAAGAAAAATAACATCATAAAATAACAAAACAAATAATCATTAGGCCACATAAATATAATATAAAGAACTTGTCATTTTTTCTATTTTTTCAAAAATTTACCAGAAAACGACGCACTTGGTGCGTCATTTATTACTTAAATTTTGTTTTTTAAAAAATATAAGCATATATGATGAATATGTCCGGGATACATGTTAGTACCGTGTCCCATACATGTATTCGTGTCGACACTGCTACGACGGGGGGTACATGTATTCGAGTATCATAGGTTCTAGTTAACATTGTCATTATCTAAATACAAAATAAGTAATCAAAAAGCCATAAAATTTGCCCATCCCTAGTTGGACCTACATACCAAAATCCGTCCTGATTAGTAATTTAAGTTTGTTGTATTAGTCTTTTTTCATGGATTATTTTCAACTATGGATTTCTAGCATTATTGGGGTACTCAAGTCAAAAATTCAAAGGTTAGGAATCACTAATCAGACCCATTTTTGTCTTGTAAGCCCATCTAGGGATAGGCCAAACATCCATATGGTCAATAGCCTCTAATAGTATGCCACGTGGCTCACACTGTTGGTCCATCATCAACTTTTATTATGTACACCATCATCAAATTTTTTCTTTCACAAGTTGAAATGTTAAAATGTTGAATGACCAAAACACCCCAATAAAGTAAAATAATTTCAAAAAATAAAAGCAATGTAAATTTAATAGATTTTGGGGCCATATTAGGAATAAGGAATTTTTTATTTTTAACATTTTTTATTTTAAATTAGTTATTTTAGTGAGGCGCGCGCCTTGCTGTGCCTTGCACCTTGGCTGAGGCGCACACTTTGATCTTAAGGCGCCTCGCCTTGACCATTTCAAGGCGCCTTAAGTGCGCCTTGCGCCCCATGCGCGCACCTCAGTGCACCTTGACTATAGAGGGTAAAAGTACAATATATGGTAGGGTATATAAGCAGGATGTAGACAGGGACACTATCCACATGCTGATTTCTTCCGATTTTTACAGAATTTATCCGAATTTTCCCGACTTGACTCCTTGCCAATTTATTGCCGAATCCCGACTTTGTGATTATGGTACAGTCTGGATTGGCCAATTCATCCCTCCACATAGCATGAAAAGCATGCCAATCCTGATAAGTGTTCTGGAGTGTTGCTCCAGGAAACCTTTTCCCTTACAGAATGTGGCAAGTCAAGGCCCTTGAATTTATTATGTCGGCAGCTATTTTCCAGTGTCTTTTCTAAATTATACCAAGCATCCATCATTTGAATTATTCCATGTCAACCTTAAGTTCAATTTTCAAATGTTCTTTCTGCTTCAAATGCATTACTCAAGTATGTGCTTATATATCTATATCTACAACATCATGCAGATAAGCTTACGCGTCCATGCTTGACACTCGACAGAGAATTCACATAGAAGAGAACATATTTGACAAAGACTACACAAGATTACATCTCCTATCTCTTTCTTAATCTTCAGCTAAAGAATCAGACATCATAAACCATATTTTCGCTGTATCCAATTTTAGGTAATTCTACAGAAGTCCAAGCAAAAGCTACCAAAGCATTCCTTTGAGAAATTCCAAACACCTATTGTAAATTCAATTCATGGTCAATGCTGAACAAGTATCACGGAATTTGGCAATTCATAGTTTCCAGTTGCATTTTCTCAGCAGTTATATCCATGCCGATGTTTTAATTTTGAAAGTTCCTTCCACTTTAATCAAATTACTCAAGTATATGCTTGTATATTTATATCTACAAGATCCCACACAGGACCTTATGTGTGCGTGGTTAACACAAAAATGGTGGACAAAAGCGCTCAAAAAGGAGTTGAAATCAGCATCGAGGTTAACACCTTTGGGAGACCTAATTCCTCAAATAGCAAATTAAATATTTCGCCAACAAAATAATCCACAATTCCATGCGCAAAGTTCAGGTTTTTTCGATTGAAACAGGACAAATGAAAGGAACAAAATATCCTTACGAGCTTAATGGCAACCTCTTCACTTGTCTGAATGTTAGTGCCTGCAACAACAAGCCCATTCAACCATCAAAATTCCAAAATATAAAAAAAATTAGCAAACATAGAATATCAAATAAGAAATAAAATTAACGAACCAAGATAGATCTCCCCAAAAGACCCGCTACCGATCTTACGACCGAGCCGAAATTTGTTACCCACGCGAGGCTCCATAAAATAAAAGGCTCAACCCACAATCAGAACCGAAACCCTAAGTCCGAATTGAAACCCTAACTCTAGAAAAAAAAAAATTCAAAATCGAAAGCACCACCAACCCTCCAGCGATTCACCGTCGCCGATTATCCGAATTCAGCAACAATTGAAGGCTGAAACTAGTAGTAGTTCGATCGACGCCCATCGCCTCAACAAAGAATCGAGTTGGTCCGAGCAGAAACGCAGAACGATTGGTGAAATCGGCTGAGGAATCGATTAATTGACGAAACGCAGGGAGATTGATGGAGAAGGAGATCTAGGGTTTGCTTCTTTGGGGATAGTTTAATGGAGGTTTTGGTTGCAGAAGAGAAGGAGAAGGAAAGAAAAGGAGGAGAGAAGGAGAGGAAGCGTCATGATATCACCCCTCATCACGCTTTGATCCAATCGAAGCGGACTTTCAAGACGGACAATATTGTAGGGTTTTCCTAGTTTTTCTTTTTCTCCTTTTTATTTTTTATTTTTTATTTTTCTTCTCTCTCTTGTTTTGGGCAAAGAAAGATAGATGAACTGGCTCACAAAAAGGCGCACCCGCCAAAGTGTACAAACGTGGGACCCAGAGTACGAGAAAACATACCCCACGTCGTACCAGTGGGTCTACCTTTTCTACAGCTGTGCATCACCGCTTGATCGTAAGAATTGTGGTTCTCTTTATTGAGTCTAATAGGCTGTATTTTGACACGTGATGCTCGTGCGTAGGATCAAGACCCACAATTGAATAGGTTCCACCTAAGAGATCTCCTGGATGCACATCAAAGTGATGGAAGAATCTCAACCACCCACTTACACATTTTTTTTGGGACGGTGTGGCAAAGCCTAGCCACTATTCACCAAATAATAAAGAGTGGTGATCATATGGTCCGTGGTGGCACATTTTGATTGGTGTTGCACTATTATTTTATTATATTTTAATTTATATTCTAGTAGCCCAAGGTGTACAACACCAATCAACATGTGCCACCAGTTGAGCACCACATGGACCTCGGACCATATGATCATCACTCGAATAACAAAATCTAGCCCGTAATCCAAAAGGATCACATGATCGTAAACATGGTTTGAAAAAGGGTTTTATGACGAAAACAACGTCGGTTATCTATTCTACTTATTAACGCAATCTCTATTATTTCAAAGGAGCAGATCAGACACACAAATTTTGACACAAAATTTCACACCAATTTTGGCGTACCCCACATGGAGGATAAATCAATGGCTGATTTTTGGTGAGGATGATCTCCTCACCGTATAGATCACCCCAACAAAAAAAACACAGCACATTTTGAAATTTCTAACCCCATCAAATGTGGGTTTCAAGTGAATGATTTGAATTTTTGTGAGGGTGATCTCCTCGTCACAAATTATTTCATTTCAAAACTTCTAATTTATATATTGCCCTCGCAAATATTTTTGAGTGAAATTTAGTGTCAAAATTTGTGTCCCCTATTCCTGACCCTATTTCAAAAATGACCATATTATGTTTCTTTATTTTTATTCTTTTACTTTTTAGAAGTTATTTTGTTTTTGCATAACTTTTACTTTTCCTTAATGCTTTCACATTGAAACGGCGGTGGTGAATGGAAATTTCATCATTTACGTTGATGGAAGACCATAACGTGAGTCACGTGGCACATTATTAGAGTCCATTGACCATATAGATGGTTTGTTCATCCCACATACATAACAAAAATCAGACTGATTAGTTATTTCTAACCTTTGGATATCAGTACCCCAAATAATGCTCGAAATCCACAACTAAAAGTAAACCATGAAAAAGATTATTATTCGATGGATACAAATTACTAATCAAGATGAATTAGAACAGCCGTTATAATGGATTTGGACCTCCCCGTTACGTTATGTACCATTTTAACTCTCAAAAAGTAACGGCCATTATTTTATGATAAAATTTGCGGAAAACAAAATGCCCATTATTTTTGTTATATTCCGTTATTTCTCATTGAAATTTTGAGTTCTAGTGCCGCTTTTTCTATTTTTTTCCTTGAACACTACAATCCGTTAAAATGGAAAAAAACGGTAACGCCCCCAGTCCGTTGTACCATTATAACGGCCCCTTTTAAACCTTGGTTATAACAGCCATCATTTAGAAGGAAAAAATATTCTTTTAACAACTATAGAGTATTGAGGATTTTTTTTGTAAAATTAATAAAATAATAATTTTTTGGACGCTGTTATACAGCCGTTATAACGGTCAGAACAGATCATTTAAAACCTTGGTTATAAGTAACCGATTGCATTTATTTTTAAATAAAAGATATCCATGGGGGTGGGACCATAAACCAAAAACAATGTGTATTCTAAGAGTGACCCATTAAATTGGTGGGTCATGACCATTGTGTGGGTGACAAGTGTCTTAATAGACACTCATTTAACAGTCAATAATTTAATTCAGGCTCTTTAAGCAAAGTTTGGTTGGCTATCACGCCTAATGTGAACTCTTAGGAACTGCTTAAGAAGATAATGTGTGGCGTACGGTTTTAGGCTACTCTGTATGAACACGGAGAGGAAAAATCTTGTACAACAGCAAACGTAACTCTTCAAGAAAGGCACGAGGCATACTCTTTCAGGCCCACTGGCTCTATGAATGTTTGGTCTATTCCTTGGTGGGCGTACACACCAATAATCAGCCTGATTGGTGATTTCTGGCTGTTGGATTTGAGGATTTCCATCATGGGCTTAGAATTCATCTATAGGACTATTCAAGAAGCCCATGATGAAAAAGTTCAAATCCAATGGCTAGATATCACCAATCAGGCTGAATTTTGCTGTTTAGGTCCACCGAGTGATGGGCCAAACATTCATGGGGTAGGTGGCCCGAAGGAGTGTGAATCATGGCATTTTTGGGGAGTTCGGCATACTAGATGGACTGTTGTCATTAATGGACCACACCGAAAAGAGCATAGACTAGCCCATGGGCCACTTTTGTAGTCCACTAGCTTACCGAGCCCACGAACCTAGAATACTAGGCTCACTCATCACGGTGGTCCATAAGGGTCTGTTTGTATCCCCAAAAAATCACTTTTTCGTGTGGGGCCCACCTCTCTTGGGCTCCACATTATGGATTTGAAACATGACCAGGCTGTTTTCTAAAAAGTAGTTGCAACTGACTTTACTTGACTAATTAGACTAAGGACCAGGGTAGGTCCTGAAAACAGGAGAAACCGCAAAGATGGGGCCGCCCGAGGTCAGTCTACATCCAATTGTTCTGACCAAGGTTTAAAAGGGGTCGTTATACTGGGGGTGTTACCGTTTGTTCTGTTATAACGAATTGTAATGTTCAGGGGCAGAAACGGGAAAATAATGAAAAAATAGCGCTGAAATTCCAATTTTAAAAAATGGATAAAAACGGAACTAACGGCCATTTTTTTCACAAAATTTTCTAGAAAATAATAGCCGTTATTTTCATTATAACGGTTTAAAACGTAATGGGGTAGGTCCGAATCTGTTATAACAGCCGTTAATTTTTAAACCATGGTTCTGACCTGTATTTGGTACATGCAGGCCCACCTTTTCTTTTCTTATTATTTTTCAGATTTTGCCCTTAAAACAGGGTCAGAGTTGGCTTTTAGAAAAGAGGTTGCAACCTATGACCTGTTGTATCAACCTATGACCTGTTGCCTAACTCGAGGTTTAAAAGGGACCGTTATAACGGATTGTAACGCACAGGACCAAAAAGGGGTAATATTGGAAATAGTGGAAAATAACGGAAAAAAACTGATCTAAAGTTCAAATTTTCAGTAAAATTTATAACAGAAAATAATGAAAAATAAAGGAAATAATAACATTTTTTAACAAATGTTTTCATAAAATAACGGCCATTTTTTCGTTTATAACAGCCGTTAAAAAACAGTAATTATAATGAAAATAACAGCCGTTATTTTGTGAACATTAAAACGGTATGTAACATAACGGGGGAGGTCCGTTTCCATTATACCAGCCGCTATTTTTGTTATAATGGCCATTTTTTAAACCATGGACTAACTGTTCTCTAATCAGATCACTTCTTGATGATGATACAGCAAATATATATGCATTATGATGGGATTGAACAATTCTATTGCTCGATTGGACAATATGCTCGCGCGAAGTGGGGTTGAGATTCACCTACAAAAGGCAAACTCTTTGAATTCTGATGAAAATTCAAATCATTTCCATAACCACTTGCAAGTAATCGGGATCGACAACAGGTTGCAGGAGTCGGACGTGCTGGTGTAATCAAATAATTTGCACGTTTTGAACTCGAATACAAGTGTACGCTATAATGGTAATTACTCGATTATGTACATGTGGCACCATCCAAACCATTGAATGTCAATTAAAACTTATTAATGCCTGTCTGGATGGATGGAAGATTTTAATAGCACCAACATAATTAATTGACTGCAAACTAAACAATGGTTTCACTACCTGCACTGGGTTAGCTCTGACCAGACCAGAGCTTATTTTGCAGCCAAACATGCCCTTAGATTTCAACCCATTAGAAAATCCAACATCACAAGACAGAACCCATAAAATTTCAGACCTGATCAGAGCTATTCGTGTTTATTTATATTCATTTTCAGAGATAGATGAACTGTTCACCCACAAACTCTTGATCATCAACCTGGAGAAATATTTTGAAGCGGCGGGATTTTTGAAGCAGCGATCATGCGCCAATGATCGCACAGCCACATATACCCATGGTTACTTTAAAAAAAAAAAAATTTAAACCAAAGTCTAAACCATGGGCATATGTGGCACGCGCATGATCGCTGCTTCAAAAAATTTCTCATCAACCTGTGCTATGGAATTTGTTTTGCTGAAGTTCTCATTGTGGCACTGACGGACGAATAAAAACATGCCAAGTGCACACCAAAAAGTCAAGAAGTAACTTGACTCAGGTTAACTCATCCGGCCTGAGGTAAACATGACTTTTTAGTGTGCACGTAGCATGTTTTTATTCGTCCCTTTGTGACACACGAAAGACAACAGCAAAAATTTACTTCCCATGTTACAGGCTCAGTCCATACTGTTGAGGCACACCCAAAGTCTCCATCTGACAATAGCCTTAGTACAGAAAGGAGGAGAGGAGGGGCAAGAAAACAGAATGTGATACATATCAACTATAGTTTCATAAGCTCAAACTCATCAAACATCATAAATATTGTACAGAGTGCACCAATGCTCGGCTGTAATGGGACACAAACCAACCCCTGTAGCCAATGGGAAAAAACTGAGATGAATGGAGAATGGCCATAAAAGAATACAAATATAAAATGTGGAAAAACGGCCTTTGTTACGAAGCGGGTGTTAAATTTTGCACACCTAAGGACGAGCACTTCTTTTGCAACTTCCCTTTCAACTGCCTGATCTTGGCGTCCACCCTTGCTGTGAACCCTATCTTGGTCTCCTGCCTTGCTTTGGATCGCTCCCTTGTCCACATGTGCTGATCTTGAACGTCTTTTTTGTAGTATTTGATCTCTTGGATCACGTGGTGGTCCATGGGTTTGAAGGATCTTTGGAAAGATAAGTGGACCAGGTAAGGGAGATTACATGCGATGATTACTAGGAGGGTGACGGACCAGTAAATGGGTGATGGGGCAAGAGCTTCAACGAGGATTTGGTAGGCATTCCCAGAGATGTCTGGTGACATGCCATAGAGTAAGAGGAAGAGATACCAGGTGCTGATGCTGCCCCAGACAAAGAGGTGTTGGATCCACGTGAAGTGGCTCATTGTGAGTGCAATCTGGCAGTTGACGGCCCAAATGATGCAGGTGAACATGGTGGTTCCCAAAGCGTCCATGTCTGCTGTCTGGCCTCCGGCACGGAAAGCCTGGTCGTGGAAGATGTTTATGTTGAGAATGAAGATGATAAGGGATGAATAGAGACCATTCAACATCCACCCAAATATCCTATACCAGTCGAAGAACAGGTTTTTTGGTCCTTGCTGATACAGAGCTGGGAACTGCAAAAACCAGTAAGTGTAGGTATAAATATAACTAATTGGAAATGATGAAACACTAACTAAAAGGGCTATTACTCGAAACTAACCTGTAAGCATACTTCAGAAGAAACATCTTGCTCAAACACCCCAAGTGAAATCACAGGCAACGAAGTAAGAATGACATTGAACAGTGTCATGTACAAGTTATCGTAGACTGACTGCCCAGAAAAGCCAGTGAATGCCTCAAAGTAGAACAGCGTGAGGCCAAAGGCTATATTCTTGTAGAAGAAATAGCAAACCTGAATGCAATATCATGCAGTTTAAAGGAGCACGAATTAGCTATAGGCCACACATACATGTATCTTTATTATGTATACCCATGATTATGCATGTATAAACAAAAATAAGTAAAACACCCAGCGGGCACTCTTTGATTTTACCATCTGGGCGATCCTCTTATAGCACCAGTGCCCATGGACAACCAGAAGTCTCTCCAAAAACCGGAACTGGGAAATAGCAAAGTCGCTAGCCATTACAGCCTGCAAAAAGCTGAAACTTTGTGAGCTTCACAGTAACTTCCAGAAGCAATACACACCTTAAAAAAGCAACACCCTGATGCACTTCTGACTTTGCACCATGGATAAAACATTAAATCCGAGGTATTACTCGCAAGTTGTTGAAAATACAATCTGGCAGAAAAAACCTTTTCTCAGAGGTGTGGAAGGGCTGAGAAGTTAAAGTGGATTTGCAATTTTAGGTTTGCACCGGCAACACATATTTCTAATATGGTCTCCAATATAAAAACACCTCAATATTTCAAATCAAAACATAATGGAAATCCAAACAGATAGACAAGGATCAAAGATGAATAAAAATAAATGTTGCTTCCCACTGGAGATCAGATGGCAAATGCTGAAGAGGCAGAGCAGCTCAAATAACCACATAAGATTCAATCAGGAAGGCAAATCAATAATATCAGTTTCCATGAAACTTTGACTAGTAGAAAATAAGATTCCATGACAATGTCAGAATGGCAAACAGAAGGAGTTCCAAGTTTTTGAGCATAAGAGTGTTATGCCTTTTGAAGCTGCAGTAACAGCCTGTTAGATATGTTACCAACCTGCATCCCTTCTACCCCACTGATACCAACGCCAATGTCTGCCTCTTGAATCATACCAACATCATTTGCACCATCACCGATTGCTAAAGTTGTTTTTCCAGTTCCTTCCTTCACCAACCTCGTCACCTAATGTCAAACCCCATGGAAAAACACAGATTGAAATCTCCCTCTAGAAGAATATCATTTACTAAGAAAAATAATTTGGGTGACAAACTAAATTAATTAAGCAAAAGAAAAAATTCCTACCAGTGCCTTCTGCTTTGGAGAGACCCGGCAGCATATGACAGATGCACAATCAACTGCTAAACTCAAGAAATGACCCTTTGTATCATCCTCTAAAGCATAAGATAGAGATTTCCCATCGATAACTAAGGCGAAAGCAGCATGAGGGTCCTTTTCCAGCTTGATCAGTTGGGAGGCATTGGTGATTTGCATCAAAATGTTTTCTTTCACTCCCTGATCAGTAATCAAGCAAAGGATCAAAGCATAACATGAAATCAATTTTGCTAGACCCTTTTTTTTCTTAAGATTTTTGCTTTTTTGCCTTGTTTTTCCTTCTTTTTTCTTTGTGTGTGTACTTGTGTATTTGTTTGTTTGATTTTAAGGAAATTAAAAAATGTTGTAAGGAAATGAAACATTCCATACGTTCTCGGCATCTTGGGCTAACTCTGTGCTCATCGTTGTTATGCAGATCTGCTTCATGCCTTGCCGAAGTAGACTGCATGCAAATCTGCATTAAATAACAAGAGTTTCTTTATCGGATGCAGTATGTTATGAAACAAAGCTAGCCAAAGAATTATAGCCTTTTCCATAAAGGAACTATGGATTAACAAGAACGTTTTTGCAATGTGGAAGACACAAACCCTATGTTGATTGCAGTTTCCATCTTGTCCCCTGTCAGCACCCAGATCTTGAGACCAGCTTGTGCTAGTTTATCTATGCACTTAGGCACCTATTGAGAAGAAAAAAGGAAAACATAAGTTTAAGAGAACCGAAAGAATCTGATGCAAGTTTGTTGATTAATCCAAAATAAAGAATCAAACAGCAGAAGGGAAACCATTCAAGTGTTACGAATACATGGGTACTTATAGAGGTGCTAAAGAACACCTAATCCCGAAATTCAAAACAGAAAATTCCTACTACAAAAAAAAAAATAATACAAAATATTAACTCCTAAACTAATATTTAGAAACTAAACTAATGTGACTCATAGCAGGATCCAGACACGAGTAGAACTAGTCGGCCAAAATGATTAATGGGTTGAACCTACCTAATGGGCCAGGCACATAAGAAATGGGGTCCACCCGTCCAATGGCCTGATGTCATCAATTTCCCCCTCAGCTTGAAAAAGTCGACCCTGCTGAAGTAAGTCGATAAAATTCCTTCTCACGTGTTCTCGAACTTTACAACTCCATTTATGCAGGAGCATTTTACTGTGATAGTTCGCAACTACACCGGATCAGTGAAAAGAACCAGAGCATGCGGACACCGCAAGATTAGGTAGAATTAATTTTATTTTAATTAGGATTATTATCTTTTTATTTGAGTTGTAATCAATTTCAATTATTTTTAAAAAGTCTTTTAGTTTGATTAGGGTTTGGAAAGTTAACAGTTTTATAAATAGGGATGTAATCTTTGATTTTGAGATAATGAATGAAGAGATTTTTTTTTTTGGAGCGATTCTAAATTTTCTGGTTGAGATGCCTGGGAGGAAAGAGTGATTCTTCCCGAAGGATCAATTACTTCAAAAATTCGGTGGAGTGATTCATTCATCCGATTGCCGAACGAGATTCCCTCGTCTCGCCTTGCATCAAATTTGGTATCAAAGCCAAAAAAAATCCTACCATCGTCGTTGTCTACAAAAACATCACTGCCCTCCAAATTGTGTTGCCATCGTTTGATTGGTTTTCTGTGATCTTTATATTGCTAGAGCAGAGGAAAAAAAAAGATCAAGTTGTTGGCTTTGGGTTTCTAAAACCCCTATCACGGCCACAAGCCGTGCCATCAAATGTGGTATCTTAGGGGGTGTTGTTGTTGTTGGATCAATGTTTTCCTCCTATGGTTCCTCATTCAATATTTTTTCCAATGATCTTCACCTAATCTGCTAACTGTGCATGATTGACAGTCGAGATCACCACGTCACTTGCTGTCTTCACCGCCACACATCGTTGCCGGACTTCATAACATCGTTGTTGGATCTCCACCGTTGTTCTGGTAAGCAGTAAGCATGCCTGACCCATTTCCCTTTTGTTGTACCCACAGGAAGTTACTTTGGTGAGGGTTCAAAAAACCCCAAACTAAATTGTTGAAGGTTGAAGAAGAAGTGTGGACAAAGCACCTAGTTGAGATTGAAGAAGAAGAAGGTAAAAAAAATAATTCTACAGCATAAAAGTACCAACAATCATCATCATTTTCATTGGCATTGGACTTGTTGCTCATCGAAAACCAAGCTGATTGTCTTTTGTGGCTTGCCGCACGATCGATCAAGTACGTGCTGGTTTGGTTTCTTCTTTTTCTCTCAAGCCCTAGTTTTACCTTCGGTGAATGCCTTGAGGTTGAAGATGACTCATGTTGGCATTAAAAGTTTTACTCCACTGACCCAACTTAAATAAAAGGTGGGCTTTAGTTATAAGCCCAACCCACAAGTACACCCTCAAAGCCCACAACAAAGTCCAATTCAAAACCCCAAAATCCATATTATAACATCCAACTCATTGATCTCCTTGACCCAAAGCACACAACCTTAGCCCAACAAACCAGCCCATTAAGCATATCCAAGCCCCACCAACCATTCAAACCCAAACCCAATTATGCCCAAGTCCAGTACCTAATCAACCAAACTCGAACCGACATGTGACCCGACCCACGACCTGACCTGTTTACCTAATCTAGATTTACCTTATCCCTATATCCAAACAACCCTTATCCCTATTCTATCTTACCCTCGCATCAAAATAGTCACTATTCTTGTTTTACCAAATATTCAAAACCAAACACCCATTTACACTAAACCAGTCTAGCTTCACCCTAGTCCCAAACAGTCCATAACCAGTTGACCCAGTCTTTGATCTTGTTGACAGACCCAATTGACCAGACAAGTTTGACGTTTGACCAACTTAGTTGACCCAATCAAAATAAGAAAAAACAAATTAAAATGTATGGACCAACACTAGTCAAACCCCTAGAATTCCACTCTTTTGGGAGCGATTTCCAAAAGTTACATGGTGTAATGCCTTGCAAGGAAGAGTGATTCCTCCGTCAAAGATCAACAACTACTCAAGTATTTCAAAGATGATGATTGATGAAAGAACTTTCGATATTGCTCCTGTGAAAGGCTGAGATCAATTTTCCTTGTTGTCTGCATCCGAATTCGAGCTCAAACTCTTTTCAACCAGGAGGGTTCGATGCGGAACAATTATACTATGATAGTCCGCAGCTACACCGAATCAATGAAGAGAGCTAGATTATGCAGACCCCGCAAGTTCATGCATAATTAATTTTATATTAATTAGAATTATTATCTTTTTTTATTTGAGTTGTAATCAGTTTCAAATACTTTTAGAAAGTCTTTTAGTTTGATTAGGTTTAGGAAAGTTTGAGTTTTATAAATAGGGATGTAATCTTTGATTTTGAATTTTGGAACTTCTAGTTTCGAATTATATTTTCCAAGGAATTTTGGAACTTCCAGTTTAACATCTCAATTGCTTCCTTCCAAACTATGATCTCTCTAAATATCTTCTACCACTTGTGGTTGATTGTGATTGTCATGTTATTATGTATGCTGACTATTCTCTTCTTGTTGACGAACAAAAATCATTGAATGGCAACCCCATTGCTGTTAAGTTGCGAGGCTAACATTGGCTCAAACATAGTAAAAGCCTGATTTATTCTCTTAGATATATTTCAAAGTACGCTTGCTCTGTTCGGTCATCATCGCTATCTCCTTTGCAAGGAATTCCTCTAAAACATTCATCGTATAATTATTGTCATACACTTGTCCACTTTGTAATTGCATGCAATGATAAAAGTCACAGTGATTACTATTTATTTATTACGATTAATATTTTGTAATCCACAATGAATAGTCCATTGTGGACATAAATCCATAGTGGGAGAGACCTGTGGTGAATAGCACCTATAGTAAAAGGAACAGCATGAAAAATCATGTGTTGTGAAAGGACCCCATGGACTTATAAAAAAAAAGGACCCCATGGTGAAGGGAGATGAAGGGTTAAAAGCTATGGATAGCTCCACATGTCCACCTGTGGTGAAACCCATGACTCTCGGGGAAAACTTAGTGTCAGTTAGATCAACCAAAATGATTAAATTAAATGATAATCCCAAAGGATGTGATTGCAATGTTCAAGTTCAAAAACCCCCCCAAAAAATCAGCAATGTGGAAAACCACTTTACCAAAACGTACTGATAGAAAACTTGCTCTGATACCAAAATTTGATGTAAGACAGTGGGATGTTGGTTAATTAACCCAAAATAAAGAAGCTCATACCATTGGGAAAAGTTGATGATGATGAACCCGGAATAAAGAAGCAAACAGCAAAAGAGAAAAGGGAAAAGAGAAAGAAGAGATGAAGTGGAAGGATCTAACCCCCTTCAAGAGATCATACAAGTTTAAATAATCACACCATCAAAGAGGAATCGCTTCTCAAGTTGGGATACACCCCACAAAGAGCAAAGCTACCAATAATCAAATTCTTCAGTTATTGAACTATGAGGAGTACATGGGTATTTATAGAGGTGCTAAATAGCATCCTCAAAGACTCTCCTAATAATACTCAAATTGATAATAGAAAATCTCCTACTGCAAATAGAAAAACAACGAAATATTAAATCCAACACCAATACTTAAAAACTAAACTAATTTAACTCCTTGTGGGTTCCACTCATGAGTAGAAGTTGGACAAACCCATTAATGGATTAAATTTGTCGTGTGCCTACTTCAAGGGCTGGCAACTAAAGATAAGCCCCATCAAGGGGTATACCCAAGGTCCATGGCCGGGAAGACTTTGGCTCATGGCCCGACGTCATTAAAACGCTATGTTGATTAGGACTAAAGTGACAGAAAATCTTACCCCTTTCTGTAATTTGTCCTCCACGGCAGTGGCACCCACAAGAATCAAATCCTTTTCCATCATATCTGATACGCGCTCAAGCATAACCTCTCTATCAGCCCCTATAGTAGTCTTTGCTTTTTGAAACTTACTGTTCCAAGCAAGATATTCAGACTCTTCAAGTCCCCTGTATGCAAGTGCCAATGTCCGCAGGCCTGCTTCTCCATATTCATTCAGATGCCTACTCGTATCCTCCTTATACATTCTTCCGTCTTTTGCTAACCGCTCAAATATGATGCTGCGTGATTCAAGCAAAGGAATTATGTACTGAGTGCTGAAGAAAACACATTCACATAGCTTTAAGATAATTCAGAAGAAAAAAAACAAAAAGATGAATTAAAAGTGCTCAACGAGGATTCAACTAATTTAAATTCCAATGCTCTGAGATGCTCCGACTCCTACCATCATCAAACTTAAAAAGCTACCGATAATAGTAGACTGTTAGTCCGGGTTTTTTTACATGTGGAAACGGAGGCGACCGCCATGCATTTTGCCACCTCACCCTCTCCCTATGTGGCAAGTTTAGCCCAAAAGACATCCGTCAAGCGGCAATCATAGGGTTTAAAAAACAGAGCCATGCCTCCTCTTCCCACATGTAAGAAACATGCCTTGTATTATCACGTGGCAGAGGGATATTTGGCTGAAACTTCCCAAACTACTCTCCAGAGAGAGAGAGAGAGAGGTAAATACATCATTAATTTATTAGATGGCTTCCAGTTCTTATAAGGTGAACATACACAAATACACACAACAGAAAAGGTATTGCAAATCAGACCTGTCTGCACCTTTGCACAGAAGAAGAATCTGCCCATCCTCATCCTGCACAATTACAGACATTCGCTTCCGTTTGCTACTGAACTCCAATAAATTCAAAACTTTGAACTCCCTAAAAATGTATTAGTACACAGATAAGATGCCAAGAATCGAAAGGTTAAACAGACAGCAACCTAAGCTAAAGTAAGCAAAGTTGTTCAAATCTTAACCTTTCAATGGGGTGTCCAGAAGAGGGATATCGTTCTAGGATGAATACACTTGTCTGGGTTCTTTTACAGAACTCAAAACCGAACTCTCTGGCAGCAACCAAAAAGGCTCCTTCATCCGGTGATTCTGCTTCATAGTTGAAACTGCCAGTTTCCTCATTTAGCTCAGGAATTGCTGTTTGACAAAGTGCCAGTATCCGAAAGAATAACAAAATGCCATCTGCATTGGGCTCTTTTAACCAATTTCCATCCATCAGGCGGCTGTCCACAAAGCTGAACCCCTTTATAGCAGGTTTGTGTCCCTTTCCATCTTTAGAAGTAATAACCGTCTCCAGTTCAATTTCCAACACATCAAAATCACTTCCACTGTTCTCCCATGAATCCGGTGACCTGCTGTCATGCATGGAATTGCTAGAAATTTCGGAATTCTGCCCTTTAAGATCAAGGGCCATCTTCTTGGCTGCAGCAATTTCAATTTCACTAGAACCCACACCATAGGAAACGCCAGCAATGGAACACTTCATAAAATCCATCTGATTGCATGTTAAAGTGCCCGTTTTATCAGAGAGGATTGTGTCAACCTGGCCAAGCTCCTCATTCAAATTTGATGTTCTTGCTTGTGCAGGATTCCCAAACTCTTCATCATACATGTGTAAGTCATGGTTAATGAATGATGCTTGCAAGACCTTCACAACTTCAATTGAAACATAGAGCGAGATGGGTATTAAATATCCATATAGGATAAGAGCAGTGACCAGATGGCAAATTCCCGACAAGGTGGCATTCAAAGGATCATACAAATTTGAGGTATTCTGTGGTTGCATGTACCACCAGGCTGGCATCTCAAACTTTGTCTTCGCTGCAAAGACAATTGAGCTGATCGACGAGATCAAAACGAGAAGGGTAAAAAGGAAGTAGATGATGTAGTCCATTTTCTTTTCAATTGTGCTCCTTTTGGAGGGGGATTTCGTTGAATTCTGCATGACTTTGCTATCATGGCCGGTGAATATTACCACTCCATACACATAAGACGTGTTCCTGAGCTTGGAGTCTCTGAGGAGAATCTGGCTAGGGTCAATAGCATAGACCTGATGGTCATACTCTAAATTACCCACAAAAGTGTAGAGGTTAGGGTTGGGGTCTTCAGATCTGATTGTTCCCCTGAAATTCTTGAAAGTTGCATTGTCACCCAAGGGAGAAGTTACCTCCAAAGATCTCTTAACCTTCAAGTTTGTCTCGCCATCCAAATTCATTGTCTCCACATAGCAAATCCCATCTTCGTAACAGGATGACAAAAGAAGCAAGTCTGCAGGAAAAAACTGATCTTTCTCCACTTTCACCACATCTCCCACCCGAACCTTCTGCCATGATTTGTAACCGAATACTCCATCTCCTTTATGGATGCTAACCTTTCGGCTATTGACCTTTACATCCTGCATGAATCTCCGCCAATCTTCCAAAGCTTCCTTTGCAATACTCAGCCCAACAACAAAGGCCAGAGGAGCGATCATACTCACGGCAGAGAAAGGGGAGACAGGTGTGAGCGAGAGAATTGCAGCCATGAGGAAGTAAACATTAGCAACCCTTCGAAACTGCTCAAAGATCGCCTTGGGCAGAAATGTGATGATATTGTATTTTGTGGTCGATATATAATTCGATGGGTATTTCAAAGGCTTTCTCCGGTGGACACGAGGTTGGTTGCAGTAGACGACTCGCGAGAAGCCTGGGCCCTGGAGGGAATGTGGGCCGTCTAACTCTATGACGCTCGGACGGAGGCAAGAGAAAGTGTAGAGGTTGCTCCACCGGAGCTTCCCCCTTATCCTGTCCGCCTGTGACATCCTTTAGTGTTTCAGTTCGAGTTCTGAAAAATCAAAGCTTGAAATGATCAGACACCGCAGAAAGCACAGAAGATTCCGCCCACACAAGTCCTCCCATCAAGAGAATATACTGGAGACCCGAATGAAAAACTTGCAGCACATAGGCTCAACATTGCAGCAAAGAATAATCTGAAATTTCCAACCCATGAAAACAAATCAAACTTTATCCATCTTACTCTAAGGAAAGCTGGTGAAAGGTCCTGAATTGATGTTCAGAGAGATAAAATTCAACGTTCGCACGCTAATGCAGCCTTCAATTTGTGAATTTTGGAGAGCAGAATGAAGGATTTAACGAGATTTTTGAATTAATCATAAACAAAAATTTCCATCTACAGCTCAAAATCTCAAAAAAAATCAAAATCAGTAAAGAACTTTCAAAATCCATTATTACGTACTTTCTTTTCGGATCTAAATATCCCAATACAAATTTAAGCAAAACGCAAAAGGGTATCCGCATCTGCAGCTAAAATTCCAAACCCTTTTTTTGAAATCTTCAAGCTTCTAATTTCAAGAATCAAAACCACAAAAAAGAATTACAAAATTCGAGAAAAGAAAGCAAAAGTAAACAATTTCCAGCTAAAACCAATATACAATCTCCAAACCCGAATAATTCAAACCAAATACAAACACATTGCAGATTCCTCGTAACAAACCTACCAAAATCACGATTAAAGAAAAAAAACATAAAAAGAGCAAAAAAAAATGAAGAAATCGTACCAGCTAATAATTAAAAAAAGAGGAATACAGGGGAAAAAAAGGTGAAAAAAGTACCTGGACTCATGAGGAAAAGGCGAAATGGAACCTCGTCGTTCATCTTCAAGAGAAAATCTCTGTCTATAATCGATTGCCGTTAAAACTCCGCGTATGAGATCACAAGCTCCGGAATCTCTAGAGAAACAGAGAAACAGAGTGAGAGAGAGAGAGAGAGAAGGAGAGAAAGAATAGGGTCTTGGCTGTGATTTTTCGCTCTCCGTCCGAAACAACAGGATTTCCCGGTCTGTCGTCGGTTAGAATTTACAACCTTACTTTTATGTTTTGTGATTTAATCTTAAATGATATTTATTATTTTGTTTTCTTGCCATTTAGATGAACAGGCAAAGAAGCACTCGTTTCCGTCTTTGCAAAACGACATCCGTATGAGCCACGTGGCCTACTCTTTGAGACCACTGACCGTTTGAATGTTTGGCCCATTCGTAGGTGGGCCTACAGACCCAAAATCAGCCACATTGGTATTTCTAGCCGTACATTTTTATCTTTTCCGTAAGATTCGAGCAGTATTTGGCTACTCCGATCCAGCGGCTAGAAATCACCGATAACTGTTGGTCTGTAGGTCAACCTAGGATGTGTCAAACATCCATAGATAATAAGTGGTCCCGGAAGAATGTACCACGTGGCTCGTACAGACGGCGCTGAGCTTCTTTTTTTTTCTCAAAAAATCGTTGAGCACCGGTGACAAAGGTGGGTCCACATGGTCTTACGTGATAAGTCAAGAAGGACCAGAACAAATCCAGTAGCGTCTAACGGTATTCTCTTATTATTGATGGCCATTTTAAGGCCGTTCTAACTGAAAAAGAGTTGTAGATTAGTGGTCTAGATTAATTGTGGATCACAGGCGCCTTTGCTTATTTAGTGTGGCCCATCCCAATCATTGATCAGGACCGTTCATCCGCTGGCCATCAAGTTGTTCAATGTTTTGAGCTGGGTTGATAATTGGGCTTGCATCCCAAGTCTTAGAAACACATGGCCCACCAACTGAATGATCTAAGATCAATGAGTAGTCGGGTCACATGTAAGATATGGAGTGTTGGAACCATCATTTGGTCTGAAATTCAATGCTATTGGACGATCACCGTCAGATAGGTAGACCTTTTTTTTTTCAGAAACACTTATCATGTCCAAACGAATGGCTGTAGACAGTCGAATCAATTACAAAAGCATGACATCCTATAAGGGTGGAGCACATGATAGGCATTCACCCGCGATCGAAATAATGGTCCAGAGATAAATGGTCTTGATTGATCAACTTGCTTATTGTACAAACATTTCATGGATCATTGTAAGTGGTAGGTGGTCAATGGCCCACCACCATTATCACTAGAGGCACATTCTTAAGAGGATACTAACCGCATGGATGTTTGGCCAATCACTAGGTGGACCTACAAGCCAAAAATAAACTTGATGACTGATTTCTAAGTGTTGGATTGAAGTTAATTTTAACCATAGGAATTTGAGCATTATTTGGGTAAGAAATCCAAAGGTTTTAAATCACGAATCAGGCTGATTTCTGGTTTGTAGGTCCGCCTAGTGATTGGCCAAGCATCGATACGGTCAGTGTCCTCTTAAGAATGTGTCAAGTGGCTTATATTGGCTGCAATCAACAGCATCGCTCACTCTCAACAGGTGTCATTGAAGGTTTACTCATCAAAGTGCGGCAGATGGGCCCACTAACCGCATGGATGTTTAGCCCTTCCTTTCGAAGACACTCATACCTGAAATCGGCTTGTTTGATGAGTTTTAGCCGTTGGATTTAGTACCCAATCTTTTTTGAATCCAACAGCTAGAATCAAGCTTTAAAAAAGTACTAAAATCTAATTGCTAGAGATTGAATATCAAAGTGATTTTGGGTGTGCATATCCATCAAGAGGTGGGCTAAACATCCATGCGGTCAATGGGCAGAGCAGGTCTGAGTTGAGGGGGCCAACACGGTCTATAGTTACCCATCAACAATTTTTTCTTCTTTGAAAAAAAAGTTTTTATCAATTTTTAAAAGTTGAGAGCCCCCCTTGGCTCCGCCACTGATTATCACACTTCATGGACATCCGTCAGATATAGAAAACCTACCGTGTTTGATCGAAGAGATAATTGGGATATATGATGACCCGGAAAAGTAATGGATATTGTTCTAACAATTTTTTCCAGAATTTTCCAGAAAATAACGGTAACGGCCGTTATTTGCTGAGGGTTAAAATGGTACATAACGTAATGGGGAGGTGGAGGTCCGAATCCGTTATAATGGCCGTTATTTTCGTTAAGAGAAAGGATTTGATTATCTACCTGGCTCGCAGTACAATTATACAATAATGTCTTAGTTGAATTAAATTAAAGTTCATGGAATATGATAGTTACTGACGTGGAGGTGGGACTATGGGAGTCTCTTTCTTGCTACTGTCCATACATTGAATTGACAGTTTGATACTTGTGTTTGGTACGGACGTATAGGATTGGGCAGAAATTATTTGCGCGCAGATATCGCGCATCTTCCGTTTTTTTTTTTTTTTTCTTTTTTTACATGTCATATGAAAAAATTCAAGTGTATCACACACGTGGTTCAAAATCTTGGGATCGGGGCCTGATCGGTGGGCTCCAATCCCAACCCGGATCGGTCCGATCTAGAACGGGATCGGCGCATATCATCTGAGACAAAGTGATACTTCTTTGGAAAACAGTAATCTCAGGGGAGACTTCGAATTATGATCACGCATGCATGTGTATCATGAGAAGTTTGGGTTTGGTAGTCACGCATGAATTGTGAGACCTACCTTAGCTCATGCAGAGTCCACCTCTCGTTCTTTGATGTACGGGGCTCTTGGTGTGTTCTATTATGTGTAACAATGCACTTGCATTTGTGACATACCTGATGAATTTCTCTATTTGTGGGTTTTGAAAAGTAAAATGATAATATCCTCCCAAGAATGATTTTGTACCGAGTAGTCCATGAATCTGAACCGTAGATTTTTTACGTGGTGTGAATCTCGAGGATAATCAACAGTCTAGAGTCTGGACTTGAGTACGACGCGAGACAACCACCACGGTGGAGATGATAACAATATCCTTTGAAGAGAATTTTTGAAGCGATCATGCGGCCAATGATTGGACGCCACATATACCCATGGCTTAGACTTTGGTTCGAAGCAGGTCTTAAAGAGACCCTTAGGTTAGTTGGCATTGTCGTTATGGCTGGCATTATAATGGGTACGTAAAATAATAGACAAGATTTTTATTTTGGGTGGGACCCGAGAACAACCGTTTTTGACAACCACTTCTCGGGTGTGGATTCCGAGAATCCAACGGTGGTTTTCCTTTGGCAAAAGTGAATGCCAGCCAAGCACTATCATCCAACGTTGGATTCTCGGAATCCACGCCCAAGAAGTGGTTGTCAAAAAAAGGTTGTCCCTTTTATTTTTATTTTCAGCTGAATGTAAATAACAGTTAAAATCGTTATAATGGTCGGTTGGTTTTTTTTTTTCTTTCTTCAAAACGACTCTTATTTTAATCATTACATGTAGTTAAGTTGATGTGATGAATCTAACCATGGTTTAAAAAAGACGTTGTAACGGTCATTATAATTGTAACGGCCCAACCTAGTTTCCTTGTTTAGAAAATAACGTTCAAAACCGTAAAAATGGGCTTGTCATTATTCCCTTATTTTACCGTTATCAAGGTTATTTTAGAAAAGGAAAAAGATGTAACAAGGCATACCTCTTCTTTTTTCACATGCTGAAGCACGATTTTTGTTATTCACTGCTGCTATTTGGGCCCATTAACCGCATGGATGTTTAGCCCAGCCATTAGTGGATATACACACAAAAAATCACCCTGATTGGTAATCTGTAACCATTAGATTTTAGTACTTTTTAAGGCTTGATTATAGCTGTTCGATTCAATCATTATATTTGAGTACTAAAACCAATGCTAAAAATCAACAAAACAAACGGATTTGTGGTTTGATCGTATAGTAAAGGCTGGGCTAAACATCCATGCGGTCAGTGAGCCCAGAAGGAAGCGGTGAGGAACAAAAAAGCGCATTTGAAAAGATCTCAGATATACCTTATTACATCACGATCCATATAAATTACTAATCAGCTCCCTTAAAAGAACGCAGGATCCGCTCCCTTAAAAAGAACGTACAAAACCGAAAAAAGGGGCTTAGCATTAAAACAACCATTATAAGGGAAATAACATCCAGATGTGTCCTGTTATAGCGGCTAAATTTAACTGACCGTTATACCATTGTAACAGATGATTTAAAACCTTGGTTTGAAATGTGTATAAGTTTGCAAAGAAAGGAGAGTGTGGCTCAATAGTAGTGGAATCATAGTTAGCAATTCGGCATACGGCAAAGATTCGAAATGGGAAAAGTTCGAGTTTAATTTGGTTTTGGGATAAAAAAAATCAGTCATTGTTGAAATTTTATATTGTTTAGCCTTAAAAAGCCTGAATTTTACCAATTTTTTCATTTCATGAGGCCATTTAATACGTTTTTATTTTTAAAAAAATGCAAAATGCGTGTATTAAACACGAATAATACATGTTTTATTCGCAGTCTTAAAATTCATGATTTTTTATTTTATACGGAAGTATTAAACGTTTCTTAAAAAAAACCAAAATTTCGGGCATTACATGCGTATAATACGCGAATTTACCATTTTAGGGTTGCAAATGGGCCTGGCCAGACCATTGGCTTTATAACCCGGCCCTATATTATGTGTATAATATTAGTTTTTTTAAATAAAATATTAGTAAAATAATTGTTGCTTCAATGATTGTCTACTTGCCAATTTTTGCATTTTCTCAGGAAAACGAGATTTTCATGTCCAAGCCTGTAATTCATTTCCGTTCCACAGGTTGGAATTCGAAAACACACCCTTAGGGCCTGTTTGGTAACGCTCCGCGGTGGGCAAATAAAATATTTGGCCGAGCAAATATTCGCCCGGCTGCGTTTGGCAGCCACTCGCCCTCGGCAAATATTTAGCCGGGCCCTCATATTTGCCCTCCGCGGCGGGAAAACATTTGATCACACCCCCCCCCCCCCCCCCCCCCCTGTGAAAATATTTTCACGCCGATTATCCCTTGGTGAGAAAATTTTATTTTCTCGCCGGAAAATCACTATTTTCAATAAAAATTAATTTTTTAATATATAGAAAAGATAAAAATAATTTTTTTTTTACTCTTTAACATATATGTGGTTCCCGCACTCGCCCAGCCTATTTTTGACTTACTTTCATATGTGGGACCCACTCAAATTGAAAGAAAATGAAGTAAGCTGAAGTGAGCTAGCTCATACACGTACCAAACATTGTTAAATATTGCTCTGAGCAAATATTTAGCCAAGATAATATTCGCCTGGCTAAATATTCGCCGTAGGAACTCTTTTTCTCACGTACCAAACAGGCCCTTAGTTTCTGTCATAACTGGAAAATGCATATTTTCTTGTGTGCAATGTGCATTTTCTCAGATATATTTTCTCGAGAAAATTTTCCAAGGCAAAAGAAGATTTTCTTAGGTAAATTTTTCGTGCAATTGAATACGCCCTTAGCAACAGCAGAGGAACTTGGATCATCAAACAATTTTGATCAAATTCCTACTCATCAGTGTTTGATTCTCATTTTCACCTTTTCAGCTGCTGAGGGCCTTAGTAATGAATTGTTATGATCTAATTGGAGTATATCATGACTTATTCATCTAATCCAATATCACATAAAGCTTCAAGATTGTTCTGCCATGTGATATGATGCCGATTGATGGAGTAAAATGGTACAGGAGGCAAGCTTTTAAGAAAGGAGAAGGCCGAAATGGATGCGAATCAAGGTAGCAGGAAAGGATTTGAAGGCCTATGTATTAACAGAAAATATGATTCAGGGTAGAACGGAATGACAGAACAAAATTAGTGAATCAAGGTAGCAGGAAAGGATTTGAAGGCATATGTATTAACAGAAAATATGATCCAGGGTCGAAAGGAATTACAGAACAAGATTAGGTTAGCTAAAGCGAAACAGTTGCATGGATGAGTCTTGGATGATAACAATGAAAAAAAAAATCTTTATTAATCAATTCACCCCCCTAGAACAACAATTTCATATATGAAACCAGATTTTGTCCAACTCATCTCATTTCTCCATAAGCGTATTGCATGGATAAAAGCAAATTCTTGGTATTAGGCTATTTGGCGGAAAAGGACTGTCAACGCCCCGAATGGAATTATCATCCATTAAAGTTGAAAAAATAACACTGAAGTAAAATCAACTGTCTACCCCAACTCAGGAAAATGAAAAAGAAAAAGGGGAAGAAATAAAAATCCTTTTTTCCTGTTCCTTTTTTAACGAAGATGCATGCATCATTTGAGAAGGGATCTTGTTAAATGTTCGCGTGCGGTGGCAAGCGCCTGAGTTATAGTCTGCAAGAGAAGAAAGAAAGAGGAGTATTGTGATATAATTACAACCGAATAGGAGGGAGAGAAAAAACTTCTTTTCTTTTCTTTTAAGATGGGGGTAAGAGGGAGAGTTACATCACCTGCTCAGACAAGGGTGCCGCAGCATCCACACTATGGCTTGCGACTTTTCCAGCAATAACATTTGCATCGGTTTCTAGAACCATCCTGCACAAAATTTAAAGGCGGGCCAATTCTGATAACTTCCTGAATGAACAAAACAGTATCCAGAGCACTTGCAAGCAAAAAAATATACCCTTTCCACAGCTAAGCAAGCTATGTTTCAGCTTCACGTAGAAAATAAATCCCAACAGACTTCTAGTTTCAGCTCAGACTCTGTTTAAAGGTGGTTTTTAACTTTCTGACGAGTATTTGTCCCAGCAAAGACTACCAATATAAACCCTTTAAAAGAAAGAAGCTTAGCAGTGAATATTATGGAATTTACATACACCCTTTGTTCTAGTGTATAAATTTATTCAATTGGCCTATGAGTTCCAGACTATAGTTTATTAGTATACCGATTGAAATTCCTCTAAGACGATCAACTCTTTATTTGTAACTCTTTTCAGCATGGAGCTTTACATAACGACTTGAGAAACAAGTACAAAGGCCTACACAAGCTGTTGCCCAAGTTACATTTTGGTGATGATACTCTTTTAAGATGATTGCTTTCCCATGCCCTTACTCCATAAATATGATCGACTCCTCTTTAATCTTTATAATGCTGGTAAAGAGAGGAAGTCCACAACTGTTTCCATAGTTTGATTAAAAAAAAGCACAGGTTATGATGAAAACCTAGAAGGTGATTAGCTACATTTTGGAAGAGAAATCGCTATGGGGTGGTAGAAGCCATTAATAACAAGGAGTCAAAAGTCAATGATGTCGGTCAACTAACCAATCATTAATGAAAGAAAGGCCAATCAAGGAGCTCTGTGAGGTTCTGAGACACAAGCCCCGAAAAGTCCTGATAGAAGATTATGTAGAAACCATTGGGTGCAAAGACTCAAACCTAAAATTGCCTCTTTGACCTGCTCAACAATGGAAGATGGCTCTCTCAAGCTGCATAATAGGGAGGGAGTGGAGTCTCCTAATTGCCTTTGCTCCACTCGAATGGCATGTTTGTGGAAAATAACCATGATCAATTCCTCAGTCAACTCTGAGGATCAAAACTTAAATCAAGAAAGGTGGTCAAACTAGAAACCACAATAACCGCTAAACTGAAGAGTTTCGGCCATGAAAACACACATTCTTAGCAGAAGTGCTTGAGAAAGGCAGTTTCCAAGTGTGATGTCCTATTTATTTCAGCAGTTTCTCGTGTATGGGTACTCCGTCCTGGCCTGTGATACTGTGGTGTACTTGTAAGGAATTATATGAAAAAGATATATTATTCTTCCATTCCGGATTCACATAATGATTCTTTATAATTATAGGTGTATTCATTATATTAACGTAGTTAAAGGTTTCAGCTGTGCTGCAAACTCTAATTTCAACAACATTTTAGGTTTTGCATCCACATAATGATCTCTGTACTAAGACTGATTTATTCTTAATATTTCAATCTTTTCATACCTATCTTTTCTAACCAACAAGAAAAAGAACAGAAGCATGTCCAGATACTTCCGCATGTAAATGAATTGTATCACAGAAATGAACAAAGCTCAGGTAAACACTTAATTGAGAAGCATAATGTCCATACCCCCCATCAACAATCTCATATCACAGAAATGAACAAAGGCTTAGGTAAACACTTAAGTAATTGAGAAGCATAATGTGCATACCCCCCATCAACAATCTCATCAAGGCATAAAAGGATAAGATCCAAGTTCTCAAGTGCCTCCCTTTTGTCCACATTGCTCCTGGAATGAGATCATAGCAGATTAGGTAGCATAGATGCATAATTGAGAAGCTATCGGCATTTAAAGTAAGAAACAATGGCCACACAAGAGAAGTCAAAAAGCCATAGGTATGACTGACAAGACCTGAGGAGAAGGGCAACTGCATCAAAGAATCCCTGAAGAACAGTGGCCAAGATGAGCTCATTTTCATCATCACCCCCCGTAACGAAAAAGTGCAGGTCTTGGACGAATTTATAGACAACAATGTTGTTCTCAAACATTGCTATCTCCGCTGTGGACGATGAAATATCAACAAATTAATGAGCAGCAATGAAGAAAGAAACTTGAACCATGTAAGTAAACGGTACTGATTTGTCCAGTCTCAGAAACCAATTAAACATGGCTCACTAAGTACTTCAAATTGTATATATATAGATAGGAATGTTATTCAGTTTCAAGAACTTAAAATTCTACTAATATTGAAATTTCTTAATATTCATTTACTCTATCACACTTTGGTATCTATATTTACCAGTATCAACGTTGAATGTTGCTAGCGATAAGGAAACAGGATGGCTATGTGTTCCTTGGTGACAATATTTCTTTGCAGATACTTTAAAAACAATGGACCACGGCAAACAATAAGTCAATATGCTAAAATTTGATCAATATACACTTCGCAAGTAGTGCAACTTTAGTAAGGACACATAGAAAAATAATGCGCTAGTTAAAATTGATGGACCGGGAGATACTTCGAAAGGACCATTTTTCTTATCTTGGTACTCTTACCCACAAAAAACGAGAGATTGACGAGGATGTTGCCCATAGAATTAAGGTTGGGTAGCTAAAGTGGAGATATGCTTTCGGAGTGCAATGCAATGACACATATCAATCAACTAAAAGGAAAATTTTATAAGATGATAACTAGACCAGCTATGCTTTGTGGAATAGAATGTTCGACAATCAAAAAACATGTTTATAGAAAGGGAATAGTTGAGATGAGGATGTTGAGATGGATAGGTGGAAATACTAACTAGTGATGAACACATTAATGAAAATATAGGAGCAGCCCCAATAGAGATAAAATAAGGAGGGTCGATTGAGATGGTTGTCATGTTACATGTACAACAGAGTCTGACGGTAATCAGCAATAAGGAATATGTGCAGGTGGAAGGTTCTAAAAGGGCTAAAGGAAGGCCAAACAGGATTTGGATAGAGGAGTTGAAAGCAAATTTGAAGGCATTTGCCTTAATGGAAGACATGGCTTTAGATAGAATTGAATGGAGGAATAGAGTTCGCGCTGCCGACCACATATAGTTGGAGTCGAGATGAGGTTCATGATGATGATGGTGATGTAGGTAACATCTAGGTTAACATCATTGGATTCCCTATAGGATTTGAGCATAGAAATTTGAGTAATGGTAGGAGTAAGACTTAGAAGTGGAGGCAACCTCTTTGTTCCGGTGCTTAGTATAAAGGAAAAGAGAGCATGCTGCTGCTACATAGAGAATCCTCCCTGACATTCACAAATCCTTTCAATTCAATCATGAGCTAGCCTAGTTGCACAAGTAGGAACCTGAGCTGATTCGAATGCGGGAGTGGGTAGGCAACCATCTCATAAATCTGTACTACATAAACTATGAAAAGAACAAAGTGAAACCAGCATAATCACAGAATTGGTTTTCAAATTGCACTGACACATAAAGGTGGTAGGAGAAAGAACAACAGACCTGGGTTGGGACTTCAGACCTTACATTACCTAGGTTAAATAAATGAGAAAATTTTGTCCTTTGTTACACTCTAATTTATGGATTTCTAGCCTGAAGATACATTTGGCAGGAACGGGCAATTGTTATATCTTGAGGCGTGAGTAGGAAAAGAATAAAATAGCCAGTGCCTGTGGATGATGATTTTGAAGTTGTTGGACGAAGAGGAAGAGCATCAGAAAAGAGTTATTGATAGACTGATGGTTTTAGTCATATGGTAGCATCAACTCAGTAATAATCCCCTTCACCAGCGTCTGAAGAGGAGAATGATGAAAACAGCATAATCAAATTTTCAGATGGAAATGACTTGGAGGTTGAACAGCACATTTGAGTTCAAAAAGTAGTAGAAGAACATTAGAGACTCGGCATTTGTTCCCTCCCTGTCTAGTGTAGACAAACTTGGGCAGATAAAAGATGGCATGCTTTTGGATTTAAGCAAGGAGGAATTGCAACACATGAGGACTAAGTAGGGAGTCTGGGGCTAAACGGTTAGAATCTGGATGAACGATGAATGAGGACTAAGTAGGGAGTTTGGGGACTAAGGAGTGAGGATTGTGTTTATATTAGTCAGTGCATTTGATACTATTTATACTTATGAAAAAATGACTTTAGTGAACTTTCGAGTTAGTTTATGTTACGCTTGGCATTAACATTATGTTTCAATTAAAACAATGACAATTTCAACATTCAAGAGAATAATTTTACAAATACTATCCAGAAATAAAACATTTTTCTACACATCGCTGCTAACAAGATTTTATTTATTTAATTGCTCCATATAAGTTACGCCCATTTGGAGGGACCCCAAAACACAGCTTGCGCTCTTTCAAAATGTGCATCAACAACGTTTTGGGAATCCAAGTATTTTGATGGGCCCCACTTTGTGCTTTGTAATTCATGCCACCCCTAACGCAGCAATAGTGCAATTTAGCAGGAGCTGTTTTTTATCCATCAACATTTTCCTTCAATTTTAATATGAGAAAGTTGACTCTTGTGGCCGTCAAAACCAGATTTAGTTTCTATTTCTGACGTCCACAAGTTTCCAATGCCCTAGAGGCATGCCCCATATAAGGGGAGTACACGGTTCAATCACATTTGCTTGTAGGTTCTTATCCTCACTTTGCCACTGGTCTTGTAGTCCAGCCTGAACCATATTCAAACACGAAAGGAAACAAAAAAATCCACCATTTCTTTTCTTTTCTATTTGTTAAAGTTTTTTTTTTTCAAAGTTAGGGAAAAGTAATAAATCCTGGAGTTGAATCAGTTTCAGACCCAAACAAGTCAGTCAGATACTCAAACTGAGACTTAAAACACTGATTCATACATCTGATTGCCGTTCAGAAGTAATAAAATGCTTGAAACAAAAACAAAAAGCCTTCAATAATGTTAAGAGCTCTCACCAAATAATCTAAGTTGCTTGTAACATAAAAATGGGAAAAAGAAACATGCGTTTTATGTATGTTACCTTCTGTCCGGGCATTTGTCTTTTGAGTTTTAGTAAACACGGCTTTCTCAAAAGCTAACTTTGCACTTTGTGTTGGCCAGTCATCTGAGTAATACTTGACAGCTACACGCTTCCCTTCGGAATCCAGAAGAAGAATGTTTTTTATAGAAGGGCATGACTCCTAAAGTAACACAATTATCGCATGAAATGAGGACACATAAGTTCATAAATAACAAAAAAATTCCCACACTAAAGGATAGAAAACTGATCTGAAAAATTGCAATGTTCATCTGCACATTAACGACAACCATCTTATTATTAAAAAATGTAACGACTTCTCTAAATTCTAGCAGGCCATATCCTGCTATTTGTATCAAATAAAATAAACACAATTCCAAATTCTCTTGGATCTGGTCCTAAATGTATTGAAATTGCGACCAACAGTTCCTTTTTGGTGGGTAAGCTGGGATCAAACATGCAACACCATAGAATTGAGCCCTGAATCGAAAAAAAAATTCTTCAATTTTATGTCATTAAAAAGGAATCCTTTATTGATTTTATGTTAAAAAAGGGAGTTTGAAGAATTTAACAATATACGCAATTCAAGCCACCTCTTGAAATCTATACGACATCGCATCGATAACATAGTTCGAGGTAACTGTTTTTGCAGGTACGGTTACAGATCTAAACGAAGAACAGGGAGCTATTGCAGATCGAAATGCAGTGAAGCTGAAAACAAAAGAGAATTTAATTAGACAGATCTGAGAAATTTTGATTATTTTTTCCCAAAGCTGATTGAAGAATTTGAACCTCCTCATCCAAATTGAAATTAGGGTAATAGCATCAAATCTCTTCCAGATCTAAATATAACTTCAAAAGCAAAACAAGTAGGGTTTTGCCCTAGATCAGCCGAAATCGAGCTCGAAAAATTCCAGAAACAGAAGTATTATAGATCGAAATGGGAAAGAAATGAGAGAGAGAGAGAGAGATTCTTACTTGATAAGTAGAGAAGTTCGCCATCGACGAATTGGTGAAATGAGGGTGAGATGCAGAGAATTTGCACTCTCTGTTAATTTGGTGGTCTTCTCTTCTATTGTAAAACAGAAAAAGCAATTCGGTCACCCCTCTGAACTTCAAAAGTAAGAGCAGTGCGTCTTCCCTAGGTTCGGGACCGTTGGATGTTCATCGATATCACAACAACACGAATCTCGAAGACTATCCACTGTAGGATGGCAGATTAATGGGGATTCGTGAGGTGTGAATCTCGAGGACCATCTAAGGGTCTTGGCCAAGGAAAGATGTTACTAGCAGCGTTCGTAAATTCTTGGGAGTGTGCAGTACGCTTAAATGCTACTAGGGACACCACGTGTGATGTAAGTCCACCTTACACGTGGTATATTCTTAGAGACCACTCATCGAATACATGTTTGGCCCATCCCCAGTGGACCCACATACCAAAATTCATCCTGATCAGTAATTTATATCCACTGGATTAGGATTAGTCTTTTTCATAAATTGTTTTTAACAACGATTTTGAGCATTATTTGAAAGAAATAGAACACTAGACCATTGATTCGTATGGATGTCCTTAGGTGAGCTTACATGCGAAAAATCAGCTTGATTCGTGATTTCTAAGCATTCGATTGGAGTTGGTTTTATTTCATCGTGGAATTTGAGCATTACTATTTAGCATATAACTCAAAGTATATTTTTTGCCAACGGCAAATTGACACCACCATGCATGTACATGGACGTTGGACTATATGATCATTATTCTTTTAATAATGGGG
Source organism: Euptelea pleiosperma (assembly GCA_035048495.1). Lineage (NCBI taxonomy): Eukaryota > Viridiplantae > Streptophyta > Magnoliopsida > Ranunculales > Eupteleaceae > Euptelea > Euptelea pleiosperma. The sequence continues at coordinate 31,238,925 of CM068549.1, read as the reverse complement.
TAAGTACAAATATATATATATATACTTTTTTTTATTTTATAAAAATTAAATTTTGACACCAAATAATTGATGCCACATGGCACTCTTATAGACCACAAACCGTATGGATGTTTGGCCCATTCCTAGGTGGACCTACAAACAAAAACTCACATCGATTAGTAATTTCTATACGTTGGATTAGAGTCTTTTTCTTGGTTTATTATTAATCGTGGATTTCAAGCATTAAGATCCAACGGTTAGAAATCACTAATCAAGCTGATTTTTGTTGCCCGAGTCTACCTAGGGCTGGACCAAACATCCTTATAGTTAGTGGTTTGTAATCGTGTGCCATGTATGATGTATCTCACATTGTGATCCATCATCAACGTTGACGATGGACATCCGTCATCAAATGCTTTCTCGTGGAAGTTCACGGAAAGAAGAGAAATTTTGAAGCAGCGATCATGCACCTAATGATGGCACGCCACATATGCCCATGGTTTAGACTTTGTTTTAAATGACTTTTTGAAAAGTAACTATAGGCATATGTGGCAGGTGATCATTGGACGCATTAAATGTTTTGACTCACGTTGCGTGAACGTATTAAATGCATGGATGGATAAAGTTTGAAAAAATCCCCCCATAGTAGAATTTAAAACAAAAAAAATTAAAATGACATTTTTGTAAGTAACTAATATCGTGATTCATGAATAACACAAATGGCCGTATAGATGTTTTGCCCATCCCTAGGTGGACCCACATACAAAAACTTAATCCTGATTAGTTATTTCTATTCGTTGGATTATAGTCTTTTTCATAGTTTGTTTTTTATCGTGGATCTTGAATATTATTTGTCTAATGACAAAACGACACCACTATGCAACATGATAACATCCGTTGCTTTTGAACCATGTGATCGTTGCTATTTTAATATATAATGAGGTATGTACGGGTAACATAATAAACTGTCTTTTTAGATTTATTTTTTTAAAACATCCATGTTGATGATGGACAATATTATGAGCCACGTGGCACACTCTTAGAGACCATGACTATATAGATGTTTTTCCCATCCCTTGGTGGACCTATATACCAAAACGCATCCTAATTAGTAATTTATATCTGTTGGATTAGAGTCATTTTCATGGCTTATTTGAAACTGTGGATTTCTATCATTATTTGGGTTACTCGGATTCAAAGGTTTGGAATCAATAATTAGGCCTATTTTTGTTATGTATGTCTATCTAAGGATGGGTCGAACATCCATACTAATAGTGTGCCATGTGGCTCAAACTCTTGGTCCATCATCAAATTACCATCATCTAGTTTTTATTTTACCGGGACAGAGTTAGGTGCCACGTGGGGGCTCATAAATGCTTTAAGAGGTGGGTTGAAATGTGAAAAAGTTGAATGACCAAAGCACTCTTATAAATTAAGAAATTTCAAAAAAGAAGAAATAATGTTTGTCGATTTAAAAACTTCGAGGGTCATATAAGAAGACTAATTTTTTTATTTTTTTAATATTGAATAAGCTGCGATTGAGTACACTAACGTCAATTACTGATAAGGATAAAGAGAAAGAAAGTATGTAAAGTCTAAAGTACCTTTAAAAAGTAAGACTTAAAAATGTTAAACATAAGAAGGGCTTTTGAGAAAGTAGAGACAATTTTGAGATTTCAACCATTTTTAACACAAGAAGTACCTTCTTTCGTTATATAGTAGAATAAATATTGTATTGAAAAAATAGGGTCAGACCTACTACACAAGAGGAGACAAAAAGAGGCCACTACCCATGTGAATAAACTACATGATTACTAATGTGTTAAAAAAATCTTGTCTTGAAATGCGCGAGACTTACGGCGAGTTGTAGGGTTTTGGCCTTGAGGCTTAAGCCTCTACTAGTTTATTAAAGGCTTACGCCTCACCTCGAGGCGAGTTGTAGGGTCTTGGCCTTGAGGCATAAGCCTCTACTAGTTTATTAGAGGCTTACACCTCACGTAGAGGCGTGAGGTTGAGGCTTAAGCCCTTGCCTATGTTGGCACATACACGGGCCAAATATATAAAGAATTATTTTTTAAAATTTTCTCCAAAGTACCCCCACCTATTTATCTTCCGTACCTTTTTCCTCTTATTTTATACTAGCGAAATAAACATATAAAAAGTAAAAGAAAATAATTCCATCAATAGCTATCTAATAACTTAATAAATATAAGTAGATTTATGAGAAAGAAGGCTATAAAATAACTAGGGTCGGGCTCTGTTGACAAATATAAATGATAGGGACCCAATATAAGACATGTGGCACACTGTTACATGACTTTGACTGTATGGATGTTTGTCTTTGTACTATCCCATGGTGGACCTACAAACCAAAAATCAGCGTGATTAGTAATTTATAGGCTTTGGATTGGACTTATTTTCACGGGCTGATCTTAACTGTGGGAATTTGAGCAGTATTTGAGGTACAAAGATGCAACACTTATAAATCACTAATCAGGCTGATTTTTGGTTTGTAGGTCCGCCATGGGATAGTACAAACATTCGTACGGTCAGAGTCCTATAACAGTGTGCCACGTGACTTATATTGTGTCCCTATCATTTATATCTATCAACGGAGCCCGACCCAAATACCTATAGTTGTTTTTAAAAAGATGTAACACACCGAGGCGACACTACAGAATGTGTCAGGACGTATTAACAAAGGGTCGGGCTCCATTGACGGATATAAAATGACAGGACACAATTTAAGCCAAGTGGCACACTGTTATGTTACAGGACTCTGACCGTAGGGATGCTTGTCCTATCCAGAGTAAAACTTCCATCACATGAAATTGTAAATTACACAAAACACAGCCAATGAGTTCTCGGCGCGTACACAAGTGCTTTTGCAATGTACCCATGTGCTTTTGCTTTTTAGGTGTACTTGCCGAGAACTCATTGGCTGTGTTTTGTGTGATTTACAAGATGGAAGTTTTACTCATGGTGCACCTACAAACCAAAACTCAGCCTGATCTGGGATGTATAAGTATATCTTTGTACCTAAAATACTGCTCAAATTCCCACATTGAGATCAGCCATGAAAATAAGTCTAATCCAAAGCCTATAAATCACTAATCAGGCTGAGTTTTGATTTGTAGGTCTACCATGGATAGGACAAACATCCATAGGAGTCCTGGAAAAGTGTGCCACATGGCTCATAGTGTGTCCCTGTCATTTTATGAAAAGTGTGCCACATGGCTTATAGTGTGTCCCTGTCAATTTAAATCTGTCAACGGAGCCCGACCCATTGACAAATGTACCCAACAGGACCAAAATCAAGAAAACAACCATTTCCTTACATGGGCTCTATCCTACACAAGGTTAAGGGTTTGACCACTAGACCAAGCGAACTTGCACTCTTGTAGGGATGGGTCAACGAATTCAACTCTTTTAGCAGTCAAAAAAACATCTTTCTTACAATACCACTCAATGTGATCCTAATCCTTTCCCAGCCATCATGGTACCAATAGCACCTAGAGTTTTGCCAGTGACCGTATGGATGTTTGGCCAATCACTAGGTTGACCTACAAATAAAAAATCAGCCTGATTAGTAATTTTTTAACCTTTGGATCTTTGTACCCAATGCTCAAATTTCAATCCAACGCCTAGAAATCACTGATCAGGTTTATTTTTTGGTTTGTAAGTCCACCTAGTGTTTGGGCAAACATCTATACGGTCAGTGTCCTCTTAAGAATGTGCCACGTGGCTCATATTGGCTGCAGTCAGCGGCGTCGGTGACCGTCTCATTGAAGGTTTACTCTAATAAAGATTGACCAACATGAAATTCCCGGTCTTCCTCAGAATCTCAACCATCCCTGTCAGCTTGATCATCGCATGCGAACGAATCTCACTCTCGGCGAGATTCTCTCTCCCTCCCTGCTCGCGATCGAGAAGCACAACAGCGTCAATGACCTTCAACCGGCGGCCCTAAGCGGCACTGCAGTCTCGAGCAACGAGGCGCCGCAGGTAACGAGATCTTCGGCGATGAGGCAGATCTGGTTCTCTTTGACGAGGTTGAAGTTCGTGGAGAAAATCGAAGAAATTAGGAGGTGAGAAACTTGGCTAAGCAGAGATGGGTAGGAGGTCGATGTAGATTGGGGGACATGATACCTGATTTGAGCTTGAAGTTTCTAAACTTCACTGCTTTCAGTTGTGGAGTTGCAGAACAAGAAACTCCATTAATGGCGATTCGAAGTGCGCATCATTCAACCCTAGATGGACCCACAAGTGCGCGTGATTCAACCGAACATTGGTCCGAATTTCTGGGCAATTCTTACCAACACTTGTCGTAACTAATTAGGATGACATGGCAACTCAAAACCGATCCTAAAAGTAGGGAGGTTTGATTGGCCGACCTCACAACCGTTTCTAACCGTCTTATATATTCCCTGAACCTCAAATGGATGGCAAAAGCAAGAGATCAAATGCAGGAAGACGAAGAGGAAGGAGACGGGTCGTCATCATGTCAACAAAAGAAGAAGAGAATCACAAAACTAGAGAAGAAACAGCTGGGACTCTCTTGCATGTTGAATACTGAAGTGGGCGCTGTTCTAGCTGTGATCAGACGCTTCCCTGATCCAAATTCCCAGTTCTTATCTGCGCCAGAACCGAATTATGATTCATCCTTGTTAAATTCTTTGAAATCCTTGCGAGCCTTGGTCTTCAATCCCCAGCAAGAATGGCACTCCATCGACCCCTCAATTTATCTCTCCCCCTTCCTCGATGTTATCCAAAGCGAAGATATCCCTGCTTCTGCAACCGGTGTCGCCCTCTCTGCCATTCTCAAGATCCTCAAGCTCGAGATTTTCGACGAGAAGACCCCGGGCTCCAGAGATGCCATCAATTCCATCGTCACTGGAATCACAAGTTGTCGCCTCGAGAAAACAGACCCCACCTCTGAAGATGCAGTCCTTATGAGGATTTTGCAGGTGCTAATTGGGATCATGAGGACCCGCGCTTCACTTCTGCTCACTGATCATGCTGTATGCACCCTTGTCAACACATGTTTCCAGGTCGTCCAACAGGCAGCAAGCAAAGGGGATTTACTCCAATGCAATGCCAGGCACACAATGCATGAGCTAATCCAAACAATCTTTGCCAGATTGCCGGAGACTGAGGATCGGGATGGAGATAATTTTGAATCCGACACCGAAGATGTTGCTAGCAATTTGGATTCTGGATATGGGGTTCGATGCGTGCTCGATATCTTTCGCTTCTTGTGCTCCCTACTAAACGTGGTGGAAGTTTTAGACACAGACGGATCCACCGCCACCAATGCCGATGAAGATGTCCAGCTCTTTGCCCTCATCTTGATCAATTCTGCCATAGAGTTGAGTGGAGAAGGAATTGGGAAGCACCCCAAGTTTCTAAGTATGATCCAAGATGATCTCTTTTACCATTTAATCCACTATGGAATGTGTTCAAGCCCGCTTGTTTTGTCGATGATTTGCAGTACTGTTCTCAATATCTATCACTTTCTTCGCAGGTAAAAATATATTCATGTAGCAAAAAACTCTATATATCATCATTAAAGCCGATAAGATTAGATTTTGAAGGTAGTTACTATGTTTCCAGGTCTGTGAGACTCCAATTGGAAGCTTTCTTCACATTTGTATTGTTCAGAGTTGCCAGCGGAGGAAGCTCGCCTCAAATTCAAGAAGTTGCACTAGAAGGAGTTATAAGTTTTTGCAGACAACCCACATTCATAATTGAGATGTATGTCAATTATGACTGTGACCCTGTCTGTAGAAACGTGTTTGAAGATATTGGTAAGTTGCTTTGCAAGAGTGCTTTTCCTGTAGCGAATAGCCCATTGTCTAGTTTGCAGATCCAGGCCTTTGAAGGCCTGATCACCATGATTCACAACATTGCTGATAACATTGATGAGGATGACAATTCAAGCTCCATTGGACTGTACCCAGTCGCGGTTACTGAATACAGGCCTTTTTGGATAGGGAAGAGCAAAAACGACGAAGATTTGGGGACTTGGATTGAGTTTGTGAGGGTAAGGAAAGCACAGAAGCGGAAGATAATGATTGCTGCTAACCATTTCAATAGGGATGAAAAGAAAGGGTTGGATTACCTAAAGATCACTCGTCTTGTCTCGGAACCTCCAGATCCAAAAGCCTTGGCTTACTTCTACCGGTTCACCCCTGGCTTAGACAAGAACAAGATTGGGGATTTTCTTGGAGACCCCGACGAGTTCTACATTCAAGTCCTCAAGGAATTCACTGTGACATTTGAATTTACTGGCATGATCCTTGATACCGCTCTCCGAACTTTCCTAGAAACTTTTCGATTGCCCGGAGAGTCTCAGAAGATTCAGAGGATCCTCGAAGCATTCTCAGAGAAATTCTATGACCAACAATCCTTGGAAATCTTTGTAAGCAAGGATGCGGTGTTCATTCTATGCTACTCCCTCATTATGCTCAACACTGACCAACACAATCCACAAGTGAAGAAGAAGATGACAGAAGAGGAGTTCATTAGGAACAACAGAGCCATCAATGGAGGGAAGGATCTTCCTAGGGAATACCTCTCTGAGCTATTCCACTCAATCTCAATCAACGCAATAACACTTTTTGGCCAGTCGGGTTCTCCCATAGATATGAACCCAAACAGATGGGTTGATCTGGTTAATCGATCCAAAGTCGTGGAACCCTTCATCCTCTGCAACTTCAACCACTGCCTCGGGAGAGATATGTTCGCTTCCATCTCAGGACCTGCAGTTGCAGCCCTCTCTGCAATCTTCGAGCATGCTGAAGAACCTGAAATCCTCCATGAGTGTGTTGAAGGGCTGTTCTCAGTTACTAGGATTGCTCGCTTCGGACTAGAAGACACACTTGACGAGCTCCTTGCCTCTTTTTGCAAGTTCACCATGCTCTTAAATCCTTACGCTTCTACAGAAGAGACCCTTTATGCCTTCAGCAATGACTTGAAGCCGAGAATGGCGACTCTTGCAGTCTTCACCATCGCGAACAAGTTTGGAGACTCGATTCGAGGGGTGGAGGAACATTGTGGATTGCTTACTGAAACTCAAGAAGCTTAAGCTACTTCCCCAATCTGTGGTCGAACCTGATACTGCTTCTGCCTCGTCCTCTGACATTCTAATAATGCATTCAAAATCTGAATCAGGTGTTATCTTCCCATCTTCTTACCCTGGATTTGGTAGTCACCGCCAGATGTCTGGCTTGATCGGACGATTCTCACACTTTCTATCAATGGACTGCACTGAAGACTCATTGGTCCAAGCTGGGAGTGAATTCGAACAGAATCTGAAGATAATCCAACAATGCCGAATCGGGAACATCTTCAGCAATAGCTCGAACCTGCACGATGATTCACTGCAAAACCTTGGGCGCTCCCTAATATTTGCAGCTGCGGGGAAAGGCCAAAAGTTCAACACACCGGTCGAAGAAGAAGAGACTGTTTGCTTCTGTTGGGATTTGATCATCACCATTACTTTAGCCAACCTTCACAGATTCCCCATATTTTGGCCTTCTTACCATGACTACCTGGTTGTAGTTGCCCAATTCCCTCTTTTTTCACCTTGCCCATTTGCAGAGAAAGCCATCATAGGCCTCTTCAAAATTTGTATCAAGCTTCTCGCTACTTTCGGATTGGAGAAACTATCGGAGGAGTTGATCTTCAAGTCCATAAACTTAATGTGGAAGCTTGATAAAGAAATTCTTGATACTTGCTGCGAGAACATAACCCAGGCTGTGAGTAAGATTCTCACTGACTACCCTGCAAACATACAGACTCAGCTTGGTTGGAAATCAACCCTCCACTTGTTATCAGTGGCAGGGCGGCACCCCGAAACCTATGATCAAGGAGTTGAAGCTCTGATCATGTTGATGTCAGATGGGACCCATTTGTCACGAACAAACTATGCCTACTGCATCGAATGTGCGTTCGGATACGCTGCACTCAAGATCATTCCCTTGGAGAAGAGTTGGAAGATACTAGATTTGATGGCAGACACTGTGAACTTGCTAACTCAATGGTACCGAAATGGGTACCCCGAATTGGGTAGTGCAAGCCAGATGAGCAACAATAGTAGCTCCTCCTCCTTAGAGGACAGTTTTAAGTCACTCAGCTCGTTTAATTTCACATTGAACTTGTTCGTCAAGGTTGCAGAATCGTTGAGAAAGACTAGTTTAGTCCGACGAGAAGAGATACGAAATCATGCAGTGTTAGCTCTACAACGAAGCTTCACATTAGCGGATGAACTAGGATTCACACCGTCTAACTGTATTAACTGTTTCAACCTTGTGATCTTTGCAATGGTTGACGATCTACATGAAAAGACGGTAGAGTACTCGATGAGGGAGAATTCGGCGAGGGAGACGAAAAGCATGGCGGGAACGTTAAAGCTGGCTATGGAGCTTTTGACAGAGGTGTTCTTGCAGTTTTTGAAGCAATTATCAGAGTCTCCAGGGTTTCGGACATTTTGGTTAGGAGTGTTGAGAAGGATGGATACTTGTATAAAAGTGGAGTTGGGAAATGAAGTTGAATCAGTATTTGAAGAATTGGTCCCTGAGTTGTTGAAGAAGATGATCATAGAGATGAAAGTGACAGAGATTTTGGTACAGAGGGAAGATAATGATCTATGGGACATTACCTACATTCAGATTCAATGGATAGCTCCTTCACTCAAAGAGGTGTTGTTTCCTGAAGAAGAGCTTTGGAGGGAATGATCGAGAAGGGTAGTTTAGTAATTTAATTAAAATAGGAATGGTGAAGAATGTATATGAACTGGAGGGAAGGGGCACATCGTTGCTGCTGCTCTGCTGCTGCTGTTTTTTTTTTTTTTTTGTTTTGTTTTTCTTACAAAATGATGTAAAAAAATCACATTTTGATAGAAAAAAAGGAAAAGAAAAGAGCCGAGTGCTCGTTAGCATTGATTAGTGAAATTAACGCTGTGTGCTGTTCTGTCCCTCTCGCTGGTGGGTGGGTCTCATGGTTCGAATTCTCGGCCGATCATGTTCTAGATCAGACGATCCGGATTGAGATCGACTGGCACCAATCCATTTCATTTTGGGACCGTCTCACCCGAAATGCAATGTTCCATGAAGAAACCTAACAACGGTGTTGGATTGGATCCAGCCTCCTGGGTCTACGTACTCTTAGTACAGGTTAAGGAAGAAAGATATATTTAGATGAGAATCTTGGTCATAAATCTTTTTGGTAAATCCCACCCTTGAGAGTTGAGACAGCTAAAAACGAGGGCCCCTGTACCCTTGAGACAGCTAAAAACAAGCCCCCCTGCCCAATGAGAGTGGGTCCATGAGACTCTTTTTGAAATATTCCTTGGCAAATCATATGGACCACCTCCCTAGATCAACAGCCCTTATTCTGTGGACGGCAAATTTTTCCAACGTTTTTTCCCCTTTTTTGGGGGAATCCGTTGAAGAGTGGTGAAGGGGAATGGAGAGCACAAGTTTTCTGTTCCAGGGGACTTCAAAGTTTTTGCAGTCCACCCCTCCCAAAAAGTCATGTGGAGCACTCTTCCAAGCGCTGCATGGATTTTGGCCCACCCCTTAGTAGATTTTACCTACTAAAAATTAATCTAGTGATTTTAGATGTTGGATTTGAATAGCAAAAAAGATGTTCGAATCCAACGGCTACCATCAGCCCATGGAAATGCTAAAATCCCATCATAATGATTTTTGGTGTGTAGTTTTAGGCCTGTTAAAAAAGCCCGAGGGCCTGAATTCAGGCCCCAAGCCTGACTTGGCCCGTTCCAGATCAGTATGCTTTTGGGCTGGTCCTAGGCCTGGGCCTAGTCTTTGAGAGATTGGCTCAATACGAAGGCCACAATAACATGGCTCAACAAATTTTTTCCATCAACGTGGTGATGATCATACTAAAGACAAGCTGATCAGTGGTCTCCCATTGGAGAAACTCCAAATTTGGTTCTTCTTGACCATTGTGGCGAACAATCGTGGAAGAGGGTGGAGGAAAAGTTCTATCCACGAAGGCCATAAGCTTTTGACTCTTTGGAAGGGGCATAAGTTGGCTACTCCATAACAACAAATTGCTGGAGTTTAACTTCATAGAAACGAACTTCAGAATTTGAGCAAGAGAGATCGATAGAGAGGAATTCATTGGAACAATTTGATTAGCCATACCTTAGAAAACACAAAAACATTACGAGAATTTCACGAAGAGGGTGCAGGAAACGTTCTATCCACGAGGCCCATAAAAGCCCACGTATTATTGATATTTGAGAGAAAAATAATTAATTTTAATTTATATTAATATTTTAAATAAAATAGGCCTCAACTTGTATTGAGACGGCCATTCAAATAGGTGAGAATTCATTTCCACCTGAAAATACGCCTTTATTTTCTCACATGATTGAAATATGTTTTCTCAGTAATTTTCCTGAGAAAATACAAATGGGAGAGTTCCTTAAATGGCTGCTCGATTGCACCTGAGAAGGCAATTATGTGAGAAAATAAAGGCCTATTTTCATGTGGAAATATGAATTCTACCCATGTGGCCTGTAAATGAATTCCAGGCTTGGATGGGTAAAAGAAACGGAGAAGGCAAGAGCTGTATGCAAATGTAATGGCTATCTAACAATGATAAGTTGTGTTTTTCCAAGGAAAATGCAATTTCTCCACTTGGCAATCAAACACGCCATTAGGAGCGAAACCGATCTCTAGCTGCTCTCCACTTGACATGTACCCCTTACAACCTGTTTTTCAAATTTCAAATTTGAATTCAAAGTTGATTTTAAAATTTTTGGGTTCATATCAAGTCAAGAGCTGCTTAGGAGCAGCTTCGCTCCTAAGCGCTTGGGAGCGAAGTTAACTTGGTTTTAGCCCATCTAGATTGTCCAAGACATGATGAGCCATGCAAACCATATTAAGGGGTAGGGTCCATTGTGTGTGATGCACCTCAGATTGATCACATTCATGGCTTTACACATCTAGAATTCACACATGCCCCCTATATTATTCAACCTTTCAATCATGGGGCTAACAAAACTCAGTGATTCAGGAACCCTAATTGTCTGATGCAGAGCTAAAACTTTATTTTTTTTATAAGTTGCAGAGTTAAAACTTGGGCTGTTACGAAATAATGTGGTGAATCAGCCTCATCATCATCTATGTCATATCCCAATATCCCAACGATTTGGGGTCGGTGACATGAAGGTGCCAGCTTGCTCAGTTGGTAAGGTTTGTGGGTGATGATACCGTGGACCTGGGTTCAAAACCCGCCTTCACCGAGTTACTGATCTCTTTAAAAACAGGCTTACCTAGCAAAAAAAATGGGGTCGGCAAATGAATCCTATTTCATCATTCAACTCTATTGAGCACTAACTTTCTGTTATCTCCATATCTTTCCTACTGCTTATCTCCATATCTTTCCTACTGCATCAATCCATGCCATTTTCAGCCTTCTTCCTCCTTTTTATGGCCTTCAACTTGAACCAAGCACTCATTCCAAGTGGTGCACGTGTTTGACGCCCCAGAAACCATGAATCTTCATGATGCCCATGCATTCATCTGTACAATGCATAGAGATGTACTACATATATGTCTGTATATATGTGCATATCAAAAGTTCAATACATATAAAGGTGGGTGTGTGTACAGAGTTTATATGTAAGATAGTGAAACTACTATGCATGAAAAGGGCAATATTGGGAGTCAAAGATTTCAGGTTGAGAAACTATGTACAGTTATGACCATGTATATATATTGAACAACATGGCTGGTTTTAGTAGTGGTGATTGGGTACAGGGTTATCTTTTGCATAGTATAAGGCCTTTAACTTCCTGTTTAGCTGGGCTTAAGGAGTTTGGATTCTGCCGAACTTCCTTTCCTACCCAATTTCTGTGTTTTTCTGGCTCAACTTCAGCTCCTAAAAGATGGATTGACTATAGACCAGTTAAGGGTGGGTCAACTATTAACCACGGTACATGTCACGCACCGCCATGACACTTTAAAGGATTTTGGCCAACACCTAAAACTACTTGTTATTATGAATACAAGTAGCAGTCGCTAAACAGCTGATACGGTACACTAAAAGCTCTCTGTACATAAGAGTATAAATTTAATTCTACAAAATTCCATCACATTTGCTGGCTAATTCAGCAAACCAAGAAATAATTACATATTTAAATAAAAAAAGTTCAAATAGTAGAAAAAGAAAGAGAAAAAGCTGTGCTCAAACTAGTTCACTTCATACCCTTGAAGCCTCTTGGGAGAACAAGCTAGCCTAAACCATGGTTACAGTCCTAATGATCAAACATAATATCTCATAAAAATCACTTCAACCAAAACATTGAACTAAAGCTGACTTACAAGCTTTTCTCTATTCCAAAAGCCATATTCTGTTAACCATAAGAAAACAAAAAGCTATCTTACACCACAATAATAATCCATAACTCTTCCCAATTCACACATAAAGTCATGAACGAAAAATCCATAAAAGCCTCAAATTATGGATCCTAGAATGTCTCTATTCTTCACCATTTTCCTTTAGACCTAATTAGACATTTATTTGCCCGACTCGTTTTCTGATGAGACTGTCAAGAGGTTGCATCATTCACTCGAAAGTATTGGGCTAGCATTATATATTTCCGAATGTACCATGTACAGCTTGCTAAAAATTTGTGAATGTGACGAGATGCCACACCTTTCTGTGAAGATTGTGTGTTTGATTACATCATGCATAAACTTGAGTGTGGAGGAATGGCATTGTCTTGGCATCATTAAAAATACTAAGATTCTTATATGGGAACAGTTTTATCTCAGTCACATCCTGCTTGTGGTATAGAGATTGCCTGTCTAGTTTAGGCTTCCTCTCCTTTGTTGTAATCCTTTTACCTAGATGAAACATAGAAACATAACCTGAACTTGGAATTTAAAGTATAAGATGCTATTGTTGGACCCTATTTAAAGATTCCAGGTAAAATACACAATTAATTGAAGTCAAGAAAAGAGTGTAATTCTGCACAGCAAAAATCGAACAATGCAACTTGAGCATGAGACATGTGGAGCAGACACACAAGAGAAGCATGTAGCAGAGGCTAGCAAGATTGCATATGAGAGGTACAACCTACTCCAGCAAATTATAACAGCAATGGGTTAAGAATCAGATCAAGGGTTCTCAGAGTCGTTCATAACAATTATAGAGATGATTACATTCTGACGGACATAGAAGGTTGTAACAGCAGATATTCCACTCAAATATATTGCATAAGAAAAATATTATACTTCTGGCCTAATGGCCAAAGTCCTGCCAAGTAGGATTTTGTAGGTATTCAGATACGTAGAATGTGCGCTGGGATTATGTAGGTGAGAATCCAGTCTATTCTTTTCTTGTTGCCACAGTAATATAAAAAGAGGAGGTAACAATGTCTAAGATCAAGATACGATGATTAATTTGAACTGATTTAGACTCTTAGTCATTGATTCAGATTTTAGATTTAGATCCAAATAATTCGGATAAGGCTAACTGAATAAGAAAAGATGATGACTCAACCTGAGCCAATACCAAGATGAGTTTTGGTACTTGAATGACGAAAGCAAGTTGAGCATCACTCAGATGAGTTGTGCTGAATTGTAAATTCATTAAATTTGGCTACTAAGGCCAACTTGAACTGACCTGGCAGTTATGAGGTGTGACTCTGCCGATACATAGCATGATTCGAGCAATATCTTGTGCATCATTTGGTAAATTTAGAGACTGATTCATTCCGATTTCAATGATTCTGACCCAACTGTCAAACCTTATTACCCTCCCACGTCACAATCTCCCTCAACCAAAGACACTCTTTTCAAACCCATTTCGTTCTGATATTTAACTTACCAATAATTTATGCCAATGAAAGCCCAAACAAGATTTGCTTAGTAGAAATTATTTCATACAAACAAGCTGACAACATACAATGAAAGAGAAACAATAGCTTCCTATCTGTCAACAAAAAGAATGAACAGTAAGAGGCGAATAAAAAGAAACAGCACTCATTAAACAGGTCACAATCATGTCTTGCTTGTCTCACTAGTTACATTCACAAAAAATAAATTTTTGTGAAAGTGACCAAACCATTTTTAGCTTTGTTTTTTATCCCAAGGATAGCAGATTTTCTCAAACCTTCTTCCAATGGAGGCAAAGAAGCCACCTTCCCTCTTCTTCGGGGAAGAATTGTGACTTTCAGACTCTTTTTTCGGATGAATTGCCTCAACGAGGCCTCAATCTCTTCCTTGGCCCGTTCAAACACATTTGGAGCTTTGACTTCATCAATTGGGGTGTTCTCATCAATGTCATCGCTTGTTCCATGAGTTTCCTTGTGATGGTGTGGGGATTTCTCAGTGTGCATTCCCCACTTGTTCATGGAAGAATTGTGACTTTCAGATTCTTTCTTCGGATGAATCGCCTCAATGAGGGCCTCAATCTCTTCCTTGGCTCGTTCGAACACATTTGGAGCTTTGACTTCATCAATTGGGGTGTTCTCATCAATGTCATCGCTTGTTCCATGAGTTTCCTTGTGATGGTGTGGGGATTTCTCAGTGTGCATTCCCTGCTTGTTCAGGGAAGAATTGTGACTTTCAGATTCTTTCTTCAGATGAATCGCCTCAACGAGGGCTTCAATCTCTTCCTTGGCCCGTTCGAACACATTTGGAGCTTTGACTTCATCAATTGGGGTGTTCTCATCAATGTCATTGCTTGTTCCATGAGTTTCCTTGTGATGGTGTCGGGATTTCTCAGTGTGAATGATTGCTTCAATCTCTTCCTTTGCTCTTTCAATTAGATTGGGAGCTTTGACATATTTTTCTGCAATACAAAAACACAAAATTTATAAAAAAGTTTCTTTTGGATTCAACCCTACAACCAAAGAACTAAAGCAATGATTGATCAACATGGAGAATTCCAAAACACCATATTTTTCACTAAACCCATCAGCTGGAAAACTCGGAATTTCCAAAAATAAAAAATAAAAACTTCGATGGTTTTACAACTCAACACACACAAAAAAGGATCTTATAACCTCCAAGAGCATGAAACTAGTACAGAAAACAAACGTTTAATTTTTCCAATAAAGATGAAACACTTTGGATCGCCAAAAGGGATTGTTCTTAGCTAAGGATACCTGTCAATGAAAGTTCATTTTACCAATAAAGAAAAGAAGAAAAAAAATGCAATGGCCTGTTTGGATAGCCATTTTTGCGCCAGAAAAAGTCTTTTTGCATGAAAAGCTTTCAAAAATATCTTTTTCATTACAATCATCATCATCAGACTACGCCTTATCCAAAATTCCAAAGTATGAGGGATTTGGCAACATATCTCAACTCTGTCTAGAGCAACATCTAAAACCCTAGCATGAGTTAGAATTAACGAATTCAAATTCATTGAAAAGATTTGGCATAAGTTATGAAAGCTGCAAACCTTTTTTTCCAGGCTTGGGACTGGCAACATATATCTTAATTTGCCATTTAAGTGTCTAGAGCTATCTCCAATGCTTTAACATGAGTTAGAATCAACAAATTCACGAATTCAAATTCATTTGAATCTCAAGATCTCAACTCTGTCTAGAGCAATATCTAAAACCCTAGCACGATGTAGAATTAACGAATTCAAATTCATTTTAAGAGATTTGGCATAAGTAATGCAAGCTGCAAACCCCTTTCTCTATATCTAATGCTCTAACATGAGTTAGAATTAACAAATTTCAAATTCATGTGAAAAGATTTGGACTATATTTTATGTCGGCTGCCATCCTGACACAACCTTCTTCCCTTCATCAAGGCTTGGGACTCGCCGTGCAATCCTAAAGCTCGACACTGGTGGAGTTCTCTTACAATAAAAAAATATATATATCTTTTTCCTTTTCTGGTGCAAAATTGGCAATCCAAACAGGCCATAAAACTTTAAAAAAATGATGGTTTTTACAACTTCTAGTACACACATAGAAACGGGGACTCATAACCAGCAAGATCAGGAATGCATTACAGATAACAAATGTTAGCAGGAATCCAAAATTACCCAAAAGGGGTTGTTGCAAATATATAATAAATACCCATATTGAAAAAAAATTAGCACAAAAATCCAACGAATTAAAAAAAATAAAAAAATAAATGGTTCAACGCAATTTTTGAATATAAACAAACCCCAAAACCCCCTAAAAAATAAAAATAAAATAAAATTTCACAATCGCCAAAAGCATGAACAAACACAGAGGACAATTATTAGCAGAACGGGAGATCATCAAAGTATATTGTTCTAAATAAAAGATACCCATATAGGAAAAAGTAGGAGAAGAGCAACAAGAAGAACAAATCCAACAGCCATGAAAAATAGAACCTATAAAATCATTATAATTCAAAAAAAAAACTCAATCAAAGAGTAACCCAATATTTTCCGAACCAATGCGAGAGACCTGAGGAGAGAATAAGAACTAATACCTGACAAAGAGTTTGTTCGCTCTGGTTCTGATCGCGCCATTATGGAGTTTTAGGAAAAGGAATATGGTTGCGTTCTGTATGTATATAGGCTATGGCTACAAACAGAACGCGTTGGGCCGTTGGCTAGAGTAAAACTTCTATCACAGCGTTCTGACAGATGCTTCAGTCACAATGCAAAAACACAGGACACGTGGCACACTATTAGTGGACGCTGACCGTATGGATGTTTGGCCAGTCCGGACCTCTAAACCAAAACTGAGCCTGATTACTAATTTCTAAGCGATTAGATTGAAGTTATTTTAATGGGTTGATTTTAACGGTAAGAATGCGAGCATTATTGAGCGTTATTTTGGTGCAAAGATCCAATGGTTTTAAATCACTCATCAGGCTGATTTTTGGTCTATAGGTCCACCGAGGGACTGGACAAACATCCATACGGTCATTGTCCACTAATAGTTTGCCACGTGTCCTGTTTTTGCATTGTGACAGAGGCATCTGTCAGAAGACTCAGAACGCTGTGATACAAGTTTTACTCCGTGGCTACATCAAACAGAACCCAACCGTAGACCCTAACGACGATCTACCATCAAGATTCGATTGAACGTGGTGGGACCCATATAAGTAGATAAAAAAGAAACGACCATGTGACATTGACCATCCGGTCTGCAGTGTGTTATCAGAATCACACGTAATATAATCCTTGTTTTTTTCCGGTAAGCACCTGTAGTACAATCATGACCGTCAAAGAATTTGATAAATTAATCGAATCATTACCATAATAAGGCGGATTTTGGTACAGATGATCTTCTAAGTGCAACCCATCCAATGGATAGTCTCTTGACTCTCTTCTAAGAGGTCCCCACAAATTAGTAGGTCCACATTGATGAACACAATAAATGATACGTTAAATGGGTGTAAAACTTTGATGAGAGTCCACAATATGAGCCACGTGGCACACTCTTGGAGGACACTGACCGTATGGATGTTTGGCCAATCCTTAGATGGACCTACAAACCATAATCACCCTGATTAGTGATTTCTAAGCGTTGGATTGGAGTCATTTTCATGGTTTAACCGTGGAATTTTGAGCATTATTGACCATTATTTGGCTACTAGGATCCAAAGGTCTGAAATTACTAATCAGGCTGATTTTTTGGTTTACAGGTCCACCTAGGGATTGGCCAAAGATCCATAGGATCAATGTCCTCTAAGAGTGTGCCACGTGGCTCATTGTGAGCTGTCATCAAAGTTTTACTCGTTAAATGATTGGTAATAGATAGCATCTGTTTATGCAATATGATTCTCAGTGGTGTTAATGGGCCGGGATGGCCCAATAGGCTTTTAGGCCTGACCCTAGTGGTCGAGAGCTAGGGCTGCAATTATAGACCCAAGGGCTGGGCCGGATGTATTTTAAGAGCCACTAAATTAATGGGCCATGGTACTTTTGGTCCAGAGGATGTCATGGTACTTTTCTAAAGGTGGTCTAGGAAATAATTTAATTTTTTCGCTAATACTCTTGATAAATCTTTTATATTAGTAGACCTCCCTGAGTTTTAATTAATTTGGTTTTGCCCCCTTGACTTTTTTTTACCTTCATTGACCGAATCATAAACATTAACCCCCTCACCCTAAGATTGAAGATTGTTTTTCAGTTCTACTGGAATTTTAGGTGACGGGGCTAATGTTTTTGACTCGGTTAATGACAGTCAAAATATAGTCAAGGGGCAAGACCAAATTAATGAATGAAAACTCAGGGAGGTTCATTATCAATGCACGTGCACCTTACACATGGCACACCCTTAGAGATAATTGAGTGTATATGGATGTTTGGCCCGTCTCTAGCTGGACCTACATACTAAAATTCATCTTGATTAGTAATTTCTATCCATTGGATTAGAGTCTTTTTCATGGTTTATTTTTAACCCCGGATTTTGAGCATTATTTGGAAGAAGTTGCACAATATTAGAGACCACTGGCCGTACGGATGTTTGGCCCATCCTTAGGTGGACCTACATGCCAAAAATCAGCCTGATTAGTGCTTTCTAAGCATTCGATTGGATTTGTTTTCATGGGTTGATTTATAACGGTGGAATTTGATCATTACAATCTAGAACGCAACTCAAGCTACATTTTTGGCCGATGACAAGATGACGCCACTATGCACGTCCATAGACCTTGGAGCATGTGATCATTAAATTTTTAGTAATGGGGTATGTACGGTGATTTCTAATTAATTTTTTTTTGGCAAACATTAAATTTTGACACCAAATAATTGGTACCACGTGGCACACTCTTAGACTACTGACTGCTTTGATCAAGATTTGATCATCAGATTCCACAATCAGTTTCACCTCACCAAAGCAAGCCGCTATTTGGAGACCCCATCTGACGGCTCTAGCATCGGCTTCTTTAATAGAGTCTGCTCTAGAATTGGATCCATCTGTCAATACCGGATCACAAGTCCTGTTTGTCATGAAAATTGAAGCCATGAAGCATCAGTGTTAATTTTAAGATACCCTGCAGGAGGGGAACGTCAGGTACTCTAACTGATGTTCCTTCGGTAAACAGGTGGCTCCAACGGGACCTCCTCCGAGGATTTAGACGCCAAGACCAAAGTTGCCACATAAGGACACGAGAAATTTCTAGTATCCATCGCTTCACTATCGTCCTTGTTATAGGGCTTCATAATGTTCAACAGCCATTGGCCAATCTCTTGTCTAGACTGATGCTCCCATGTGAACGTTAGTGGCGATGCAAACCATACTCTTGCACTAGTCAGGCATTTGAAAGAGCGTGGATGCTAGATTCTGACGGATGAGCACATCGCGGGCATGATGGATCAATCTGATTGATACGTGAGCGCAATTTTGCCCGAGTAGGAAGCAAGTCTCTAAATAATTTCCACAAAAAAAACATTTGGATTCTTTGAGGGATAGGCATCCGCCATATCCACGCAGGGCGCAACTAAAAACAAGCTATACCTAATGATATTTTGCGTTAGCTAACGCGATTTTTGTTATTCATAGCTGCCCTCTGGGCCCATTAACCTCATGGATGTTTAGTCCCCCTTGGTGGATAGATACACCAAAAACCACCCCGATTGGTGATCTCTAGCCATTAGGTTTTAGTGCTTTTTAAGGCATGATTCTATACGTTGGATCCAACCACTTTTTTTATTAAGTACGAAAATCAACGACTAAAATTCATCAAACAAGCTGATATTTTTGTATGAATGTCTACCAAGGGGTGGGATAAACATCCATGCGGTGAGTGGGCCAGATGACAATGATGAGTAAAACAAACACGGAATTGTTAATTAGTGGACCTAGTAGGTATAGACCGAAACTTAGTCTGATTAGTGACTTCTAATGCACTGAATTGATGTTGTTTTCATGGGTTAATCTTTAATATTTTTTATGTTGCATTTATTTGCAATGTATGAGGAGGCGTTTGGCAACACAAAAATACGTGATTTATTAACTTTTATAAGCTATAAAGTTAAAAAGTTAGTTTGGATGTGTTTCATATTTTAACTTTTGAAAAGTTAAAAACTAACTTATAACTGAAGCTAAAATTTTCAGCTTATAACTTCTAAGAGAAATTACTTCTCAAAAATTAGAATGCTTCCCGACGCTTTTAATTTTTGACTTTTTTGGGGGTAAAAAATCAACTAGTAACATCTACTACAAGTAGAAAAACTTTTACTTCTCGTTCCCAAACGCCCCCTAAACTAACCAAGCACAATATATTAGTTTATGGAGTTTTTCTCAATTGTTACCAAACAACTATAAACTAATGTACAGTAACTGAATGCAAAATACATTCATTTACAACATACCAAACAGAGCCATACTGTCTGTAATTTGCAAGCAAATGTTTGTAAGAAGATCAAATGTTTGCATTGCATGTTCCTTGGGCAGCGGCAATAACTACGACCAATGTGAAAGACCACAATGATTTTGGGTTTTGGAGGACCAAAGGGGAGAATGGAATCATTTGCCCAATGTTTGCAGCCTTTTGCAGCTGCTCTTTGGGTGCAAACATTAGGTAACTTTTTGGTTAAAAAAGGCGATGCAAATATTTGCTTGATTCTGCATCACCAAGTACACCGGAAAAATCTAGATTCACTCACCCACCGGGGTGGGCTAATCATCCATGTGTCAGTGGGCTCAGAGAGCAGCGGTGACTACGCCGGTGAGTAACAAAAATGTGCTAGCTGACACCAAAACGCGTCAGCTATTATTACATATTTTTCCTTTATGGTTTTAGTGGAGTAACATAAAATGGTTCTGAAGTCCATCATCCTTGGTAGGAACGTGGCATCCAAGCCATTGATCCCAGCGTTTCGATGGGTAGGCAGCTTCATTACCCTCTTTTTGATTTTATTGAGATATGTGACAAACGGGTGGATGATCTGATTGATGATAATAAAATTTGGGTAGAGCCGGTTGAACGGTTAATTTAGCACATATCAGCCTGATCTTTTCTACTATGTTGCATCCAAGATCGGCCCACCTGTTGAATGCTCCCATTGATGATGGTCCCACAACACAATTTCGGCTGGTCACCAGTTGAATGGTCCGGATAGATGAGCTTGTGGGGGTAGCGCCCAATGAGAAAGATCCAACTACCCTGTTAAATAGATCATCTGAGCATGTACTGTCTTTGATGACGCATGTACACAGTATGAGCCATGTGGCAGACTCTTGAGACCACTGACTGTATGGATGTTTGGCCCATCCCTATGTGACCCAAAACTAAGCCTGATTAAGGATTTCTAACCGTTGGATTGGAGTTTTTATGATTGGTCACTTTTTAACTGTGGGATCGAGGATTATTTGAGGTACATATCCAAAGGTTAGAAATAATTATCTGGCTGATTTTTGGCATGTTGGTCCACCTAGGGATGGACCAACATCCATGCAGTGACTTATACTCGTCCGTTATCAACCTTGATGATAGGCGTCCGTCATCAAATATTTATTTGTGAGAAACTTAGAATGACAACTCCGAGTAAAACTTTGATGACACTGGACTGACATCGGTGCCAAAACGTACCCAGGTGAGTGTTTTTTAAGATTCTTTTTAATTCACTTTGGGTACATGCCGAGAACTCTCTGGCTGTCATCAAAGTTTTATCCACTGTGAGCGGATGAGGCCGAAATATCACCATTGTCGACGGTCAGGTACTACCAAAGCTAACTGTTAGAGACAGGTATGGTTAGGAAAAAGATGAAACAAGGTATGCCTGAAACTGTTTCAAATGCGGAAGCACGATTGTTTATAGTCACCACTGTTATTTGGGCCTACTGACCGTATGGATGTGTATCCCACCCTTTGGTGGATATACACACCAAAAATTGTCCTTATTGGTAATTTATAACCATTAGATTTTAACACTTTTTAAGGCATTCTTATATCCGTTGAATGCAACCATTTTTTGAGTACTAAAACCAACGGCTAAAAATCATTAAACAAGCTGATGTTTCGTGCGAAAGTCTATGTGCTAAACACATCCATGTGATCTGTGGGCCCATACGGCATCGGTGACTACCAAAAAAGCCGCTTCCGCAAATGAAAAGATCTTAGGTATACCTTGTTACATCACGACCCGGTATGGTTATTCAATAGGGTCGTGATGTAACAAGGTACACCTGAGATCCTTTCATTTGCGGAAGTGGCATTTTTGGTAGTCACCACTGCCATCTGGGCCCACTGACCGTATGGATGTTTATCCCACCCCTTAATAGACATTTATACAAAAAATCAGCTTGTTTAATAATTTGTAGCCATTGGTGTTAGTACTCAAAAAATGGTTGCATTCAACGGCTATAAGAATACCTTAAAAAGTGTTAAAATCTAATGGTTATGGATTACCAATCAAGGTGATTTTTGGTCTGTATATCCAACAAGGGATGGGATAAACATCCGTGCGGTCAGTGGGCCTAGATGGCAGCGGTGACTACTAAAAATGCCACTTCCGCAAATGAACAGTTTCAGGCATACCTTGTTACATCTTTTATTATCTATCTATATATCTATACTATAGGAGAGAAGTGGGCAGCGTCCTTCTCTTTCCTCCACATCATAATGACGTGGCACTCTCCTCATGCAAAGTGCCATGTCATCAATTGATACTTTTCTAAGTGCCACATCATCAATTGATATATCTTCTCACCATTATAATTTTCACACACGTTTTATATTAATAAATTCAACTCTCATTAATTAATTAATTAATTTCTAAAAAATATCTCCCTCTTTCTAAAACGTCTCTCATTTGAAATGTCTTTTTCCTTCGTCCTAAAACGTTTCCACTTTCCATTTCAATCTCATCCATTTCATATTCAACTCTCATTAATTAATTACGTCTCTCATTTGAAACGTCTTTCTCCTTCTTCTTAAAATGTTTCATCTTTTCATAATTTTCACACATATTTTATATTAATAAATTCAACTCTCATTAATTAATTAATTAATTTTTAAAAAATATCTCCATCTTTCTAAAATGTCTCTCTTTTGAAACGTCTTTCTCCTTCCTAAAACGTTTCCTCTTTTCATTCCAATCCCAACCATTTCCTATTCAACTCTCATTAATTATGTCTCTCATTTGAAACGTCTTTCTCATTTTTCCTAAAACGTTTCCTCTTTCCATTCCATTCCAATCCCATCCATTTCCTATTCAACTCTCATTAATTAATTAATTAATTTCCAAAAAATATTTTATTCTTTTTAAAATGTCTCATTCTTTCTCTCTTCCCAATACTTATTTCTCTATTTAAACCCATTTGTTCAGTGAGTTGGAAGAGTGGGTGATAGTTGTGAAGTACAGGATATCTAGACCCACAATACCTACAACATTGTATAATTTCTTTTAGCACTGACATTTTCGCTTACAGGGTAGTCTTGCTTGAGGTGTTATCCGAGCAAATACCCATAACCATGGCCGAAGAGAAAGGAGAAGGTAATGTTCATTTCTCGGATAAGATCAAGTATATATTATGATCTCGTGATACAGAAGAACTAAAGGAAATTATGGATCATGTATTGGGATCGAAAATATATCAGGATGCCACATGGACGGTGGTGATGGATTGAGTTAAAGACTTGGATGGGACGAGACACCAAAAACATGTTACCCATTTGGAAAGATTTATTTTTCCTTTTTTATTTTTATATTTTATATTTTCTCAAACGGTGGATTAGATGGACATGTACATTGCAACAATTTAGTGTCACTGACCTGATGAATGTATGGGTCACTACCCATTGTCAAACTACAACGCACATAAGCCTTATTGGTGATTCTTAATCGTTGGATTTTGATAATTTTTCTATCATGTGCTTGAATGGCTTGAACCCAGTACTTTTTAATCTATCGAATTTTTCATGAAACCTTTGATGAGAAAAAAGCATAAATCCAACGGCTACAAAAATAAAAAGAGGTTTTAATAGATTTCAACCAAATCGAAGTGTCACAATATGATTTTAATATTTTACCATGGGCATTTTAAATTTGTTATAAGAATCTTTCTCCACACATTACATATAGATGAGCAAAACAAAATTTTGAAATAAATTGCCTAAAAAAATAAATTGTCCATACATAGATTAAGTGAGCCTTTATATAGATGCCACATCATCTCATCTATTACTCCACGTTTCTTCTCCTTTTCACAATACAATTTTCTCTGCATTTATTTTTAATTTTTTGATGAAAAATAAATTTTTTTATTTATAAATTAATATGAAAAGTAAATGTCGTATTTATTCAGATAGCTTTTGGTCTTCCGTACGTTTCATATCTCTCTATAATCTATTATCTTTCCGTTTTCTTCTCAACCAGATTTATCTCTTTATTAGATTTAAATATTTTATTCTTCCACGTTTTCTTCCCACTTTAAAATTTTTCATTCTTCCTAAATTCTCATCTACATTATATGTGTTTCTAATTTCTCTTCTTTATACGTTACACAATATAAAAAGAATGTTTCTAAATTCCAACTCCGTCTCAACGTTTAAATCTCTTATACATATAATAGGACATTATTTATTTATGCCCGTGCTTTAGCACGGGCTTTGATTACTAGTTATTTATACTAAAGCTGGCCACTGCTGAGGTGGCACTCTCTCCATCTTTTTTTCAACGTTTTTTTTTCCAAAATACCCCTATTTCTCTCTCCTCTCTCCTTTCTTAACTTATATTAACTCTGTCTTCTCTCCTCCTTCCAAAACATTTCTCCCTATTCCCTAAGCGTTTCCTCACCATCTTTGTTTCCTTTCCAAAAAGACTCTCCATCTTATTTGGTATTTTCAAAAAAATTCTCAGTTTAGTAATCTACTTGAAAATAAGGGTGTTTTAGGCTTTGTAAAAAATAATGTTAAATACGAAATAAATTTCCATCGTAAACATATCTCATCTTTCCAAAACGCCTCTCCATCTCTAAGCATCTCCTCTCTCTACCAAAAACATATCTTTTCTCCCAAAACTATGTCCTCTTTAAAAAAAAAAATTCTTAAGTTTGATTGTCTTCAATAACTCATAACAGACGTTTCATTTAAAACCACTCATATTACGTCTTTTCCCTTTTTCTTCCTTATATGCGTAGTTTCCCTTTCCCGTCTGTCGTCCTTTTCTCAAACGTCTCTTTACCTTATAAGAGAGGGCATGGCAATGATGGAGATGAGAGGCATTACAAGTCGGATTTGCGATAAGAAGCACAACCCAAAAAGAACATAAAAGCTATTGAAAGCATCAGAGACGCGCGGTTAGTGGATGGCCTCAATAGATTTTTATTTTTTTGCCGTATCACACTTTCAAATACAATGAGGCACTCTGTTTTTATCCACCGATCCATGAATATGTTTTGCCCACCTCTTGGTGGACTTAAAAAACAAAACAGAATGAAAATTTCTTGCTGTTTTTGAACATGGCTGTATAAACATGTCTATTGATTTTGAAAAATGATCAAAATCCAATGGTTACCAGTCTCCAATCATATTGGTTTTTTGTGTGTAGTCCACCGTCAAGTGGGCCCAAAGGGGTCGCCCTAAACTTTGTAAGAAGGCCACCTCCATAGAAGAAGAGCTCCTGGAATATAGGTGAACCTACATAGAAAAAATCAGCTTGATTAGTGATTTATAACCTTTGAATCTGAGAACCTCAAATAATAATTTGTTGTTTTTAATTTGTCGTTTATTTTTTATTTTTATGTTTTGGTGGTTTGTTGACTTTGTTCTATTAAATTACACGATATGAGCCACGTGGCATATTTGTAGACGACACTGACTGTATGGATGTTTGGCCAATCCCTAAGTAGACCTACAAATGAAAAATCAACCTAATTAGTGATTTCTAAGCATTTGATTTGAATAATTTTCATGGGTTGATTTTAACCCTGGGAATTTGAGCATTATTGACCATTGTTTGGGTACAAGGGTCAAAAGTTTTGAAATCACTAATCAGGCTAATTTTTGGTTTGTAGACCAATCACTAAGATTGGGCAGATCCATATAGTCAGCGTCCTCTAAAAGTGTGCCCCGTGGCTCATATTGTGGTGGTCACGGGAAGTTTTACTCCACCATTTATTATTGTGTTAATAAGAAATATAATTTGGTAGAACATAAATAAATAAATTAAAAAATAGTCTTTGGTCCGGCTGCTGCGGGTCAAAAATTGTTCCAGCCGCAATTGCCTTTGCTGCCATGCGCCCACCAAGATGGACCATGGGAGCACACAATGAATAATATGGAGAGTTTGGTTTTTTCTCCCATAGCGAGAGCAAGTTTGATACACTCCCCTAACAAAAGTGCCATGTAGCACTCTTTTGGGCCCATTTGGCCTACGAACTGGAGAAATTTTTTCAAGCGGTGGGATTTTTGAAGCGGGGATAATGCACCAATGATCTTGCACCACATGTACCATGGGTTTACGCTTTGGTTTTAAAAATACTTTTTAAAAAATAATATGCATATATGTGGTGTGCCATCATTGCCCCTTAATCGCTGCTTCAAAACTCCCGCCACTTTATAAATTTTCTGCAAGGCCTGTGCACCACAAATCAGCCTGATTGATGATTTTTCTCCACTACATTCAAATTTTTTTTTTTAATCATGAATGGGCTTAATTAGAATGCACACTTGGCCTGTTCATAAAGCCCGATCAATCAACGGTAAAGCACCAATGAGTAAGTATGTAGGTCTACCCGGGGGTGGGCCAAACATTGATGTGGTTGGAGAGTTGTACCACTTACTCTTGCAAATCCTTACCAATAAAATGACACAATGCAATACGACTAACTCCATGCACCCCAGACCATGCGATCATTACCAAGGTTTAAAGGGGACCGTTATAACGGTATAACAGACCGGGGGCGTTACCGTTTTTTCCGTTATAACGGCCGTTTTTTTTCACAAAATTTTTCAGAAAATAACGATCGTTATTTTCGTTATAACCGAAAAATAGCGGCCGTTATTTTCTGGGCGTTTTAACGGTCCATAACGTAACGGGGTAGGTCCGAATCCGTTATAACGGCCGTTATTTTCGTTATAACGGCCGTTTTTTAAACCTTGATCATTATTACAAGTTAAAACGTTTCTCCTTCTCTTCTACTTCCACAACTTTGAAAACTACCCACAATCCATAAAATCTCTCCACTAAAAATGTCTCTCCCCTCTTCTATTTCCACAGCTATAAAATCTTTGTCTGGGAGCCAATATATAAATTAGAAGTTTTCGAATGTGATGATTTTTGGTGAGGATGGTCTCTATGGGTGAGGAGATAACCCTCACAAAAATTCAAATCATTCTGATATTCGTAGCATGGTTTACAGGTTGAAGAGTTATGGACCGTCTATTTTTTCCAATTAACTTGAAACCCACATTTGATGGTGTTAGAAATTTCAGAATGGGCTGATTTTTTGTTGGGGTGATCTATATGGTGAGAAGATCATCCGCTGACCCAAAATCTTTATACATTCCTAAAATCTCTCAAGTCTCAACTATTAAATTTCTCTATTAATTAATTTTATCTTACCATTTTATATGGCCCGGCTAAAAAGCACGGGCATAAATCACTAGTTCAATATGAAATTTGTTTTGCTGCATTGAATTCGTTGCACGTTGGGGGGCGCGTAAGAACGCACCATGTGGCACCATGAATTATTGGCTCACCACTTAATAGACCTACACTAAAATCAGTCTGATTGTTGATCTCTAGCCATTGGATCTGACTACCCGAAATAAAACATTTGAATCCAACGGATAGAAATCAGGCTGATTTTTAGTGTGAGCTACCTGCTACCATCAAGGGGTGGGCCAATTATTCATGGATCAGTGGGCCGAAAGAGTTTAGGACGCGGCACATTTTTATGGGCCCCACAATGTTGCAACGAGAACCTCAGATTGTTAGGTGAAATAATAATCTGACACGTCGTTTAAGTTTCCACGTATTAGGTTGTCTTGTTTCTCGACTCTTAAAACCCGAGTAAGGGAACTTCCTATCGACCTCGCTGTTGTCTCTCTCAAATGACGAATATGCAC
Source organism: Euptelea pleiosperma (assembly GCA_035048495.1). NCBI lineage: Eukaryota > Viridiplantae > Streptophyta > Magnoliopsida > Ranunculales > Eupteleaceae > Euptelea > Euptelea pleiosperma. Next base: position 31,210,942 of record CM068549.1, on the reverse strand, counting down.
CCGTCATTTGAGACGCAGTTTCAACAGTTGCTACTAAGAAACGTAAATGATAACATAACTCATCACAACCGTCCTAGCAATTGGCTCCACCTAGGAGAATTCTTAGCCCTAAAATTTGTGCTCTGTTCGATGATCCTAACCATCTGATCATCTGCATCTATTTCACGTGGGTAAAATTGTATGAGGGTGTTAAACAACCATTTACCCTAGAAGGTCGGGTAAATAGTTGTTTAACATGGTATCTGAGACCTAAGGTCTGCGACGTCAAAGGTTCAAGTCTCCAATGAAGTGTATTCTCGCTGAGGGATGTGTTATTAGATGGTGTGTTCTCGTATACTTGTTGTGTTAGCCCAATCTCCTGTTAGTATACATAGTTATTTCACGTTTCCCCAACAGATCGATCTTTTGGAGGTAATTGGTTGTTTCACATAGGGGAGGAGAATAGTTCGAAATCTCACCTGATTCAGATCAGGATCAACATGCACCGATTCACTTCATACAGTGTAATTTCCGTACACATGGACCACAAACTTCAATCTATCGACAGCTGGATGAAAGGATCTTCTATCAAAGAATTGAGATCTAGTGTATGATATTGATACTTGGATGTGAGGAGCATCATCTACAATGCACTAGTCCTCCAGGGGAACATCATCCTCTACATAGTAAGTTGTAACAAAAGATCAAGGCCAATTTAGTAATTTCACAAGAGCTGAGAACAGTTCAAATAGCGTCTAGGACCGAAATGTGTTGACTGTTCCAACAATACAAAATCCAAAGTGAGAGTCTGTTCTTTCATGGAAGTTAAAGAGCTGACGTGAATTTGGGGTCTGAACCTCATGACCGCCGATCTCTCTTTTCTTTCTCACAATCTTATCTCTCCAAGTCCTTGTGATAAACAACACGCACCCTTGATCGATCACTTTTTCTTTTAAAATTTCGAATTTAATTAACCTTTTGAATCCTTCAAACACTCGTGAGTCGTGACTTCCACCCACGAAAACTATCCGTTGAAACCGACCGCAAATATTTTTCCATTCAAATTAACATACTTCAGTCTTACGAGATTTCAAAGATACTTTTGTTTTTTCCAATCTTTGTCTGGTACGTATTTGAAGGTCCGGTAGACTTTCAATTTTTTTTTTTTTTTAATACTTTTTCCTGATATGCTCTAATATACTACTTGAATTTCTTATGGTATATATAAAGCAGGGAGCTGGTCAGATACTTGGTAAACTAGAAGGTCTCACTTTTAAGTCTGAGTTTGGTTTGGAGAGAGCTTTTTGGATTTGCAGGTAACAGACCTTGATCTTTCCCTTTTCCTTTTTCTGTTTTATGGGTTTTGGTGTTCTGATTAGCAGAATTTCACTGTACGATTGTATATGTTGATTCACTGTTGATTATTCTTGGTGGGTTTTTGTTATAGTTTTGATTTTGTTACTGGTTTTGGGGTTTGGATGATAAATGTTCGAGAGCTTTGATTTTGGGTCTGAAATGGGTTTGTGTTTTTAATCAGTTTTTGTTTTTGATTTGTTAGATTTTTTTCTAGCTCAATGGTTTGCAAATGGTTGGGAAGATTTGCCCTAGTTTTTCTGCTGCTTGTGAAATTCTTGAATTGGGTTTGTTGTTAGATTCTCCTTCTGAAGCTCCTCATTTCTTTTATTAAATCAACATTTTCTCTTGGGTAAATTAAGCCCCTTTTTGGTCACCAATCTGAAGATTTTTTTTAGCTGTTTTAGTTAATTTATATCGGGCGAAACCGGCATTTTTGCACAAAATCTCAAATTGATTTTACTGTAACAAGCTGAAAGAACCAGTTATTTTGCTTCATTTCCTATGATTTCATCTTTTTTTATCTTTCATTGTTCTTTAAATTCTTGAGAACTCACACAAGCTTACAACTTAAATTGAATTTCTTAAATTTTTTCAGGCAGCTTGAACCTCCATTATTACATTAGAAGTTTGTTGCTGCTTGTGCTTCAATGGGTATATCACTTTCCTTACTTTCATCATCCTGGAAAGAAATCCTGAAAAACAGGTTTTTCGGTTTAACTGAAAACGGCGAAACAGTTATAGTGAGGTCCATCAGCTTCGACGGGAAGGATGGGGAGATGACCCTGAGAACTGTTAGCTTCAAGAAGCACGATTCGGAGAACATTTCGAAGTCTGATGGGTCGGATAAGATGATCATTGAAGAGTCCATAAGCTTCGAGAACTCAGTACCTGATAAATTAAAGCTCAAAACCACTGTTTCATTCAAGAATCTAGTCCTAGACAGCTTTAAATTAAGCTCAAATACTTTGAAGAGCAATGATGGTGACTCAGTTCATAGATCGACGCCTACAAGATCGTTTCCTGAGCCAGCAATAATGTTTTCTCCAAGGCCTGTGAGCGAGCTCGATGCGGCTGCTGTTAAGCTTCAGAAAGTCTATAAGAGTTATAGGACTCGAAGAAATCTTGCAGATTGTGCGGTTGTGGTTGAGGAGCTCTGGTTAGTCTTGGGAGCTGGTTTTAGTCCTTAGTGTGGATTTTTCCAATTGCGTTTTTGGTGATCTAATGGAATTGTTCCTTTTAATATGTTGTAGGTGGAAGGCATTAGACTTTGCAGCTCTCAAGCGGAGCTCGGTATCTTTCTTCAACATCGAGAAACCAGAAACCGCCGTGTCACGGTGGGCAAGGGCCAGGACTAGAGCTGCCAAGGTAGTGTTCCATATGACACCAACCATCTCAATGAGTTTCAGTTAGAGAATTCTTCTAATTGATTTTTTTTTCCCTTTTTAAATTTTTTGAGTGGTAGTTTTTGTTGGTGAAATACCGGATTGCAATGTATTCTTTTTATGTTTGCAGGTGGGGAAGGGTTTGTCCAAGGATGAGAAAGCTCAGAAACTAGCCCTGCAACATTGGCTTGAAGCTGTAAGTTCACAAACTGCCATGAATCTTAGAACATGAACATGTATTAAAAAACTCAGTGCATTGACTTAGCGATTTTTTTTTTTTGAGTCGAGTCGATAAGAAGCTTGACTCGAATTGAATCTTAACTCAAAGACTCGCAAACTCAATCGATTTGACTCGAATGCTTGACAAGATTTGACTGAGTCTGTGCTGATTTTTACTCACAATTCTTTCATTTGTTGTACAGATTGATCCACGCCATCGTTATGGTCACAATCTACATTTCTATTACGATATCTGGTTCGATAGCGAGAGCACTCAACCTTTCTTCTACTGGTAAATACTCATGCAATTGCCTATTAACTGAAGCATTAGGCTTGAATCTTCGATTGTAGTCATCAAATAATCAGATTTCCTTATTTCTCTTATCAATTTCGTCTTTGTAAAATATGAAGGTTGGATGTTGGAGATGGCAAAGAAGTAAATCTTGAAAGGTGCCCGAGGAATGATCTACAGCGTCAATGCATCAAATATCTTGGACCGGTAAGTCGTAACCATCTGATAATTTGCAGCTAGAATTGCGTAATTCATGTTTCCTTATTCATGTTTCCTTATTCAAAATCTTGCTCTTTGCAGAATGAGAGGGAGGCTTATGAAGTAATTGTGGAGAGTGGGAAGCTCATCTACAGACAAAGTGGGATGCTTGTGGATACTGTTGAGGGTTCTAAGTGGATATTTGTTCTCAGCACGTCGAGATCGTTGTATGTGGGGCAGAAGAAGAAAGGTGTGTTTCAACACTCCAGTTTCCTAGCTGGAGGGGCTACAACTGCAGCAGGAAGATTAGTTGCCCATGATGGGGTTCTCGAGGTATACATACATACATGCATACATACATTATGCCTCGAATATACATCAAGGATTGAAATTTCTATTTCGACCTGTATTTTGGTCGAGGTCAAAATTGAATATTTGAGTGAAATTCCGAGCGAAATTTCGAAAGTTCAGAAAAAATTTGGAAAATGTTTAAATACTGAAAAATTCAGGAAATCTTATCTCTTTTTCTCTCTATAATCTCCCATTAATAAGCGAATCTTGATTTTTGCCTTTAATATAGGAAAAAAGGCCTGAATAAACCTTCATTCGTTAATATTGAAGAATCAAATAGGGCTGAAATTTTTGAGATTTTGATTTCGGTCTACACCAAATCTGAAATTGCGAGGATTTCACCGAAATTTAAAAAACCCTGACATACATATATCCCGTATATAATGTTTTGTGATTTTGAATTTATTCTTTCTCATCTTCTTCAGGCTATATGGCCATATAGTGGTCACTACCACCCAACTGAAGAAAATTTCAAGGAATTTGTTAGCTTCCTTGAGGAGCACCATGTAGATCTCACCAATGTGAAGGTAATGGTTCTGAACCATCTCTGTACTTTTTAGTAACAGGGTATTTATGTTAACTCCCTCTAAATTTAGTAAAGCTTGGACAAGATAGCTGATGTTTCACCATTTTTGTCTATACAGAGGTGTGCAGCAGATGATGACAGCCCCTCATTCAAAATTACTAGTATGGAGGCTAAGGAAGAGGTAGTGGAGGGTCCCATTACAACTGCACCATCAGCAGATTTGAATGCAGCTGATAAGGTAAATAGAACCTTGGAGGATACCACCTCTGCCGTCGATCATCACGAAGACAGTATGGAGACCAATGCAGCCAATGTGGAAGTACCCGCATTTGAATTTAGCAAACGTATGTCATGCAAGTGGAGCACAGGAGCTGGGCCGCGTATCGGGTGCGTCAGAGACTATCCTTCGGAGTTACAATTCCAAGCACTGGAACAAGTTAACTTATCTCCTAGGGTCAACCCTGGATCCGTTCGGAACAGCGGTCCGATCCCATCACCACGACCGAGCCCAAAGGTTCGGCTCTCGCCTAGGCTTGCATACATGGGACTCCCTAGTCCTAGGATATCTATTCCCACTGCTAACTGAACCTAGTCAATTCAGAAACTGGTACATGGGGGTCATCTTGTGCCCTTAAAAGTTCTTAGACAAATAAAAAAGAAAAATGAAGGGACTAACCCAACATTAAGTGGTCCTTAATATTGTTCTTTGACCTTGATTTGTAGGTCACTTACCTGAGCTTAATCAATTTTTTCCCCAATTTCGCCCTTTGTGTGGCCTGTGGGGTTTAATCCATTGTTTTCTTTTTTTGGTAAAAAAAAAAAGTTGCAAACTTGCAATGTAATGTTGAGAGTAATTTTGAATGAAAACAGTGTTTGTTCAATCTTTTTCATTTCTTGTAAGGCAACAAAAATTGTGTTCTGTGGGTATTATGGTGGACGTGGCCCACCAATTGGCCAACCAGAACCGTCGATCAAGGATGTTGATCATAAGGGTTTGAGGGTATAACAGTCATCTCGTGGATAAAAAGACAAATAATTTTTAAAATTTAATTAATACAAATGTATAGGTGGCAACTTTTGAGAGTCTTTGCATTCGTATTGGATGCGACGACCGTCCACGGTCCATCACTTTTTTGGTTGGGACGGTGGAGGGGGTTGTTGACGAAACTGGCTAGAGGAAAAGGAAACGCGGAAGGGCGGAGTCGGGTGTGTTGACCAAACTGGTTAAAGGAAACGGTTTTCTGGTCGGTTGGCGAAATCTCCTCTTTTTTGGACAGCCGCCATTTTATACCACGCAAAAGGCTTACAGAGCGATCATAACTTTGCTGACCGCCCACAATATGAGCCACGTGTTCGTAGAGATTTCTGATCGTATGAATGTTTGGCCCGAGAAATGTTTTGATCTTGGGACTTTTTGATCCATAGCGTTCTGGACTTATAGTTAAGTGCCACTTGTCCTGGGGTTAATATGGCACTTAACTATAGGAGAAAATTATCATGCTCCAATGATATTGCGCCAGGTACACCTAAATGTAGGGGCAAAGGATAAAACTTTGATGACCGGGCCCTGTCATCAAAGGAGATGACAGGGCTGCAGTTCACGGAACATGGATTTTGTAGGGAGGACCATCTCGGCCTCACTACACCTCGGTCCTCCCGTACAAAATCCACGTGCCGTGAACTGCAGCCTGTCATCAAAGTTGCGTTAACTCTGGTGTACCTGGTGCAATATGATTGGGCGCATGATTGCATCCCCCCTCCGCGCTTTAAAAATTTCTCCCAACTATAGTTGCTTTTTCTCTGCTGTTCAGGGTAACTACGGTTAAGTGCCCAGAAGGCCATAGATCAAAAGGTCGCAAATTTCTCGGTTGGCCCATCCCTAGATGGACATACAAACCAAAAAGGAGTGCTTTCTAAGCGTTGGATTGGATTGGAGTCGTTTTCCTGGGTTGATTTTTAACTTCAAAATTTGAGCATCATTGACCATTATTTGGGATCCAAAGGTTTGAAATCACTAATGAGGCTGATTTTTTGTTTGTGGACATCTAAGGATTTGCCAAACATCCATATGGTCACTGTCCTCTAAGAGTGTGCCACCTGGCTCGTATTGTGGGAGGTCAGCAAAGTTCTACTCCTTATGTAGCAATCTAGACATCCATGTAGTAGATTCTCCATGTAACACGAGCAGGTCTTTGATGATGACCGACCACAATATGAACCACCTGGCTCACGTTTAGAGACTATTGACTGTATGCATGTTTGGCCCATCACTAAGTGGACCTACATACTAAAATTCAGCCTGATTTGTGATTTCTAACCTTTGGATCTCAGTTCCCTAAATAGTGTTCGAGATTAATGGTTAAAAATAAACCATGAAAAAGACTAATACAGTGGTTATAAAATCAGTAATTAGGCTGATTTTTGGTATGAACGTATGTAGGTCCACCTAGGGATAGGGATGGGCCAAACATGCATACTCTCTAAGATTATTCCACGTAACTCGCACTAGATTTACCAATGTAAACCTAAGCACTGGGATAGTTGCACCTGCCTTTTTACCCTCTACACCCACTTAAAAGAATAATATTTTTAAATGACAAACAAGTCACTTAATCTCTCTCTCTATACACCCACCACCCTAACCCAAAAAATGCTCTCTGTCTCTCTCTCAATATGGAATTGCCGAAGAAATATGGCAAACTCGGCAGCCCAAGGCCGAGTCCACATGCCTATCTCAGCTGGGTGGCTGAGGCTACCATGTGGATCTGGGCCTCTCTCTGCCGAGATTGCCATGGTTTCCTTGGCAGAGAGAGAGAGGGAGAACTTTTAGATTTTCTTTTTCTTTTTTAGAATTTTTGTAACCCATTGTTAATGAATTTATTCAAGGTTTTAAATGGTCTTTTATAACAATATAACAGTCCCATAACGTCACAGTTATAACTGTTATTAACTGGTCACTTAGTCACGTCTTTTATAATTGATAGCCCCCCTTTTTTTTGGTAAAAAGCATTAAATGTAACGGGTCAAAGTGTTACTGTTATAACAGCCGTTATTAATAACCGTTGTTGTTTTACTTTTACACCATGAATTTGTTGATTGTTCAAAATCAGTTGAACAACTAATGCGTGACTATTGGATTCCAAGACGGTCCAAGGTCATTGAAGTTAAAACGTGTGCAGAACGGGTCTCATTTCTTCAGGGCTAAGCCGGTAAGAACAGTGAGCACAACTATAGTGATGTTTTAAAGGCAAATTCAGAAGAAACTGAGTCCAAAAACCTGGACCCCACATGATTACCAAACACAAGTCAGAGGACCGGACTTGGAATGACCTTGGCTGGCCCCATATTATGGGTTTGTAGTCAGAGGACCGGAGGGTGGTGGGAGACTGAGAGTGGGGACAAAATATTTGCTGTCACCCGGAGAATTCAAAAATTGAAGTCTTCCCCTCCCCCAAAAAATTCCACGTGGAGCACATGTCGATCCATCAAGAAGTAGAGCAAAACATCCATAAGGTCAGTGGGCCCTAAAGAACTATCCACGTGTCATCTTGGGAAGGAGACGTCAAGGGGGGCATCGAACTCGGGCTGGGGAGTGGGGAGCCTACCATGGGCTGGAAAAAAATTCACTGGTCTCGGTGGACTTCAAACTTTGAAGTCTCCTCACCCAAAATGTCTGACACGTATCCTAATCCCTTAACCCAACCCACGTTAACCCCTTGGTTACTGGTTAACAAGGAGTACTTGTCAGAGATTTTGGGAGGGGGACTTCAAAGTAGGCCAGCGAATTTTTTGCCCCTGTGCTGGATAACAGCTGTAGATAGGACCCAAAGAGTTGTCCCCCGATCTTGATCCTATCAAAAAATAAAAAACTAAAAAGTAAAGAAATAAAAATAAAAAGATAATAGTAAAAAAATAATCTCGGTTGTTATTATTATTGTTGTTTTTTCGGGAAAAAAAAATGTTGAGTTAACACAATACACTTCCTTGCATCAGTTTTTGGGCTGCACTCCTCCAACCAATCACTTTCAATCCTAAAATTGTGGCAAGTGAGTGCATTGCACTCAATTTGCTGTGAACCAAGCAGGGCCTATGTGATCATGCTATATGCAAATGTGTACGTCATAGAATGGGAGTAGAAAATATCAACTATCAAAAGCAGACAGCTTGAAATTTGCTGATGCATCTTCTATAAAATCTAAAATAGCTAAATGTAGGACATCATTAAGGGCCTGTTTGGGAACGAGAAGTAGAAGCACTATACTTGTAGCAGAAGTTATTACTATCTTGAGTTTCCTCTTGGAGCAAGGTATAGATACAAGGCTTTATGGGATCCCATCTTAGAGAGACTAGCTACTTGAAAATCCCAGTATTTAGTTGAAGGTGAAAAATTGGTTCTCATTAAGAGAACACTCTCTAGCCTTCCTGTTTACTTTTTGTCTCTTTTTCTCTTCCATATTCTATCACGAGATACTAGAGGAGGCGATTAGGGAATTTCTCAATCCAAAGTATCATTTGGTCGATTGGATGTCGGTTTGCATACCAAGCTCTAAGGTGGCTTGGAGATTAGAGATCTAAAAGCCACTAACACAACATTGTTGGGTAAGTGGCTTGGGAGATTTGGCGAGGAGATTCAGAGCTTGTAAAGGCGAGGTATAGAAGGAAAATATAATTGTAGGCATTTTTGTTAGGACAATGGAGAGGCCCGTATATCTTATGGGTGTAGCATTTGGAAGAAGGGCATCTTGAAGTTGTATCCAAACTTCATGGAATGGATTCGATTTAAAGCGGCAGCGGGGGAATTGTTGGTGTAGGGACACTCCTCTTATGGAGGATTTCCCAGAGCCTTATGTTGTTTCAGATAAGAAAGGGTTTCTGATTCATGAGTTTGTGGTCAGGCAAGGGGAGAATATTTCTTGGGACTTCAGGTTTAGGAGGAATCTTATTGATTAGGAGTTGGGTCCCATCTATGGGCTTCTTTATAATGTTAGGGAGTCGCCTATTTCAGAGCTTGAATACGAGAGATTGTGGCAGTCGATGGTTTCGTTTCTTTCATTTTGGTCTTTCTATGCAGTGTTGATGTCATATTTCAGTTTTGCTTTTCCAGCAGCTATTATTTGGGGTTCTAAGTCCTCTATAAGATTGCTTTCTTTGCTTGGACGATGCATTTGCGTATAATCTCGACCATAGACAATTTGATCAAGAGGAAAAGGATTTTCCAAGCTATTCAATTGAAGTTATTTTCATGGGTTGATTTTAACGGTAAGATTTCTAGCATTATTGAGCGTTTTTTGGGTGCAAAGATTCAAAGGTTGTAAATCACTAATCAGGCTGCTTTTTGGTTTAGAGGTAGGTCACTTGAGGGACTGGCCAAACATTCATAAGGTCAGTGTCCACTGAGAGTGTTCCACGTGGCCGGTGATTTTCATTGTGACAAGCATCTGTTAGAAGTTAGAACGTTGTGATAGAAGTTTTACTCATCACCAAGGTTTAAAGGAGGCCGTTTTAACGGTTAAATGGACTGGGGGCGTTACCGTTTAAACGGATTGAAACAGCCAGGGGCAAAAATGAAAAAACGGGAAAAATGGAATTTAACGGAAAAAGTGGCGCTGAAATTCAAATTTTGAAATTTGAGTTTTAAAAATTTAAAAAAAAGGAATTTAACGAAAATTTAATGGATTTTAACGGAAATTAAACACATTTTAACGGAATTAAATGGATTTAACGGCCATTTTTTTCACAAAATTTTTCAAAATTCAACGGCTGTTAAAACGATTTTAACAGCCGTTAAAACAAAAAAACGGTCATTAAATTCAAAAAAGTTAAAACGTGTTTAAACGGTTTTAACGGAAACGGGCTTGGGGCGTTACCGTTTAAATGGCCATTTTTAATACCGTGCTCATCACCATGGTTTTAAAAACGGCTGTTTAAACGGTAACGCCCCAAGCCCGTTTCCGTTAAAATCGTTTTATCGGTTTTGAATAAAACGACCGTTTTTTTGTTTTAATGGCCGTTAAAATCGTTTAAACCAAGGTTTAAAGGAGGCCGTTTTAACGGTTAAATGGATTGGGGGCGTTACCGTTTAAACGGCCGTTAAAATGGATTGAAACGGTCAGGGGCAAAAATGGAAAAAAATGGATTTTAACTGTTTTAATGGATTTTAACGGAAAAAGTGGCGCTGAAATTCAAATTTTGAAATTTGAAAAAATAAAAAACAGAATTTAACGAAAATTAAACGGATTTTAACGGAATTAAATAGTTTTAAAGGCCATTTTTTTCACAAAATTTTTCAAAATTAAACGGCCGTTTAAACGATTTTAACGGTCATTTTTTTCAAAAACGATAAAACGCGTTTAAACGGTTTTAACGGAAACGGGCTCGGGGCGTTACCGTTTAAACGGCTGTTTTTAAAACCATGGTTTAAACAACCATTTAATTCTGAAATTTTTTGTGAAAAAGGCCGTTAAATCCGTTTAATTCCCTTTAAAATCCGTTTAATTTCCGTTAAATTTCATTTTTTTTTATTTTCAAATTTCAAAATTTGAATTTCAGCGCCATTTTTTCCATTAAAATCGTTAAAACCATTTAATTATGTCAAATTCAATTTTTTTTTTCATTTTTGCCCCTGGCCGTTTCAATCCGTTGAAACGGTAACGCCCCCAGTCCGTTTAACCGTTAAAACGGCCTCCTTTAAACCTTGCTCATCACTAATCAAGGATTGGAAAAACATCCTTGCAGTCCTCCATGTGCCACGTGGCTCATATTGCGTGCTGTCATCAAAGTTTTACTCGTCGTCGTAAGCTGATGCGTTTGAATCATTGCAACAATCCATTCCATCAGGATGGTCAAATCAGATTCTTCTAAAGCGAAGTGTCATATCATCTCTAGTGGCCGTCATCCATATCATCGTCCTTGACTTCATATGGTTTGTGGTCCTCGAGATTCATACAATACAAATCATGAGACCATCCAACGATCTGGACCAAGGGACGACTGTACTACAGTATTGTCCTCCTCTTTGCAAACATAAGATCTGGACAGCACTGAGTCCAGAGATTTTCCAGGGTTGCTTTTGTATTTTTCAATGGAACAAAGTTCTTGTCTTTTTATGATTTTTCAAAAGTTGGGGTATTTCGGTAAATATAAAATCGAACCTGGGTAATTGATCTCACCTTGCAACGCAATCGAGCGGGATGAGTCTCGTTTCCGTTGTTTTTCTCTTTTGAATTTCAAAAATCGAACGGCGTAGAACACTAGAACCACAAACCAGACCTGTCTCTGTCTGTCTGTCTCTCTCTCTCGCTCTCTCTCTCTCTCTCTCTCTCTCTCTCTCACTGTTTTCAGTGTCTAAAACATATTTTGAGGTCTCATCAGGGAGCTCTATTTCTTCACGAAACAGAGATTTTTGAGGTGTATGAAGCTCTTTTCTGCTCAAACAAGTGATCTTCAGTAATGGGTGCTTCAGGAAAATGGGTCAAAGCTTTAATTGGTCTTAAAAATTCGGATAAAGACGATCATGTAAGCTAAAATCTCTATTTTCGATCTGGGTTTCTCTTATTTCTGCATTTTCCTTTTGTTTTTTGTCTTATTTCTTAGTTTTGTTATTCGGGTTTTTCGGTTTGTTGTAGGAAAAGGTCGGTAGTAGGAGCAGGAAATGGAGGCTTTGGAGGAGCTCTTCAGGCGATCTCGGATCAGGATGGAAGGGTTTAAAAGGAGGGCATAGAGCTGCATCAGAGGCGTCTGATTCTTCATCAGTGTCTGATCCATTTACTGCTGCAGTAGCTACTGTGGTCCGAGCTCCACCAAAAGATTTCAGGTTGGTGAGAGAAGAATGGGCTGCAATCCGGATTCAGACAGCGTTTCGCGGGTTTTTGGTAAATGGGTTTCTTTGTTTTACTGTTTTCTTCTACTTCAGAGTTGTAATAAGGATGATTGACTGATAGATAGATATATGGATGCGGAGATGTGTAGATGTAGGTAGATATAGAGATGGATAGAAAGATAGAGGGAAAGGTGAAGCTGGGGTGGATCATTCTCGATAAACCATCGGTCACCTTGATTCGATAATCTATAGCTCATCGATGAATCGAACTGAGCTCCATTATCTTTAATAAGCCCTAGCATTAGCACTGTCCATTGCCACACTGAGTGACTTCACCATTTAGATCATTTAATTGGTGGGCATGGCCAGAAACCAGACAGAGCAGATACTTATAACCTCAGAATGAATGAACTTTGTTATTCCTGATTTATGTTGTCCAAAATTTAGCTCCTAATTGGAAGGTTACCATGCTTCAATTGTTAAGAATTTTTGCTCAATGGCTCACCAAAAAGACGGGTCGGCTTTCGCAATAATAAGAAAATCAGTTCTTTTGATGACCCAATGCCCCATCATTTGGAACTGTTCAATTGGTTTCATACATGGTAGGTTGGGGATTTGGTTGCATTGCTCAATTTCAAACAGAATTTATGGTTTTATTAAGATGGGTGCCTAAGAGATAACTTTAACATGGTTTGATAAGTTGTTATTAGTATCTATAGGGTTATGATCTTTCGCCTTTTGTGTTTATCCAACACCATATGACTGATCTTTCAGGTTTCTGTCATTGAAATTCTCTGTTATCAGTTTTTTCTTGAATGCCCTTTTAGTTGGTGTGTGTTTGGAAACATTGTAGGCAAGAAGGGCATTGAGGGCCTTGAAAGGAGTGGTAAGGCTTCAGGCTCTTGTTCGTGGCCGTCAAGTGAGGAAGCAAGCTGCTGTGACACTGAGGTGCATGCAGGCACTTGTTCGTGTTCAGGCTCGAGTGAGGGCTAGGTGTGTGCGGATGTCAATGGAGGGTCAAGCCGTGCAGGAGTTACTGAATGATTGCCGCAGCAAGGCAGATCTCCTGAAACAAGCTGAGGTATGATCTGCTGCGTTGTGGGTTGATATCTTTTTCTTTTCCTCATTGGTTTCTTAAAAGTGGGTATTTGAAGCAATTTAAATACAAATTGGTAATGGGTGTTTTTTTTTTTTTTCAATTTTCAGGAAGGATGGTGTGATCGTCAAGGAACACTAGAAGAAGTTAGAACAAAGCTGCAAATGAGACAAGAGGGAGCCATCAAGAGGGAGAGAGCAATTGCTTACTCCCTCTCTCAACAGGTATTCTAGTGAAATTGTAAGAGGTTAGATGTCATTCTCTCTCGATCTTTCTCTTTATAGAATATTAATTTCTTCTTGGTTTCAGCAATGTAAAGCAAACTTGAATTCAAGCTCAAGGCAAAATGTGTCTGTGCCCTCTCTCAAGCATCATGAGCTAGATAAGAGCAGCTGGGGATGGAGCTGGTTAGAACGTTGGATGGCAGCCAAGCCATGGGAGAACAGGTTGATGGAACAAGTCCATGTTGATCCCTCGGAGATGAGCCCATCTTCTAAAAACTGTGAAGACTGTTTTGTTGGTATCCATTCAAAATCTTCTGAACCCACTTCAGTGAAAGTTAGAAAGAACAACGTCACCACCAGGATTTCTGCAAAACCTCCCCTAATTGGGCACGTTACCCGCTCATCTTCAGGCCCAAGTTCTGAAGGTCTGTATGACGTGAGCTCGGGTTCTTCTTCTTCAATCTGTACAACTATGACTCCAGTATCTAGCAACACATTGGCGTCAGAGCGAACGAAGGAGAGTAATAACAGTAGGCCCAGCTATATGAACCTCACTGAGTCTATAAAGTCTAAACAAAAAACTTGCAACTATTCTTCTCATAAAATGCAACGGGAGTTGATGAATGATGTTCAGTTTTATAAGAAGTCAGGAGCATTTTCAAATGGGGATAAGAGCAGTGCTGGTTCTGATCCTTCGGTTAGTTTTTCTAAACCAATCTACTTGCCTACACAGTTGGATAAGAACTTGAGGAGAGACAGGGGAGAACTGTTGTTATGATTAATCAATTTTTATTAGTCTTTTGTGTTTGTCTTCTGATTCAACATCTTGTTGTCCTGTAAGATCGAGAACTTTTGACACTATAAGGAGGGATGTGCATCAGGTCTCAGATGTGGTTGTGGGTTCTTCTCCCTTCTGTAATATGAGGGATATGCATCAGGTCTCAGATGTGGTTGTGGGTCCTTTTCCCTTCTATAATATGAGGGATGTGGATCAGGTCTCATATGTGGTCGTGGGTTCTTCTCCCTTTTGTAATATATTAGAGAGAAATTATTGTCATTATGCATCTGATTGTTGTGCTATTAATGAATGTGTCATGTCTTCTGGTTTGGCCAACATTTCTAGTTGAGTTGTGTTGTGCATTTGATTGTGTTGTTCGAATGCTAGTCCAATGATGTTCACGTACAAAATGAAGCTCTGATTGGGCTTGGTTTATTGACATATTAATGGATTTGTGCAGTAGTTATAAACTTTTGGAGTAGAGTTACTGGGGTACAACAATTAGACAGCAAAGGAGAAGAGAAAAAAAAAATGCAATTGCAGTTATGGGGTGCAGTTCTATTCTCTGCAGGTCGAGGTGACCTACAAAGGAGGGATTTACAAACAACCCAAAGAAGGCACAAGAAAACCAAGGCCAAAGCCAACACACTAACTATTGCTATTCCGATTACATCCTGTGTAGACGAAATCTTCCAAAAAGGTCCGTCTAAACTCCTTGAAGCGCTTTGCCCACCAATACATAAAAAGCCTTGACAGAAATGATGATATCTTGGAACTCATCCTCCTTGCCTTCAATGACCCTCTTATTCCTATAAGCCCTAATTCATAGTTAAAGGGAGAAACCTCTAGACAATACAGTTCTAAAAGGAAAAAAGCATAAGTAGACAAACCAATAAAGATGTTGGTGATTGCTCTAGGAATGGTCCAACTCATCCCAAAAGCGGAGAAAAAGTAACCCCAAACATGGCATGCTAACTTGGAATGGAGAAAGAGGTGCTTGATCGATTCGCCATCTGACTTACACATTGAGCAAAAGTTCATGAAGACCCTTTTCCTATTGGTCAACTTATCTATCTTCAAAATCTTCCCTAGAGACGTCGTCCAAGCAAAGAATGCTGTCTTGGAAGACTTAGAACCCCATATCCTGGATTCTGGAAAAGCCTCCCCGTTACTCAAGATCAAAGGTGAATAAGAGGAACGAACTGAAAAATCAAGGTTGCCGTCCGTTTTTCCTTGATCAACCCACCAAAAAGATCATGGAACAAACAATGAGTTAGTGATAATCAGGAAGATGGATAAGACGTAATGCAAATAAAAGAAATGAGACAAATCTTATGTGGTTCGTCGCCGACCTCTTTTGGCGACTACATCCACGAGGATGCCTCTCAACGGCTCATCTGCGCTATGCAGATCCAATATAGAGTACAACATCTCTCATTTTCTCTCTCTAACATTACTAGGTCTCTCATCTTCTCTCTATCTTCTCTAACATTACTAGGTTTCTCATCTTCAATATGTAGAGCCAATGGTTTGGCCACCCAAAAAGCCCCTCTCGAATAGGTTCTCTCCTCTGCCACGTGTCCATCTGAGAGGATCTTTAGGGATTTGGGGATGAAGAATGATTTAGCGATTCGCGATTTGGTGCGACGCGGTGTATTGTTCAATACATCGATATTTTACTACTTTATGTACCCACATATCTGTCAATACTTAATGCAGTAACATGAGTCACTTTCCTAGAAAACCAAGTTTGATAGGTCCCCTAAAATGACTGTTATGACTTATAACGGGACGGGTCACATCAATCACATTTGAGTCAAAAAAAAAAGTTAGAATCTATCCTAAATTTTTTTACAAAATTAATGGCCATTATTTCCTTTTACCAAACCCCTTTTAAGCCCAAATCATTATTTTCAAAATAAAGTGACAGGATTGGGGTGTTACCGTTATGAAGTCCATTATTTTTGTTGTAATAACCGTTTTTTAAAACATGGTTCAAGGCAAGGTTTAAAAGGGGCCGTTATAACAGTATAACGGTTCATAACGTAACGGGGGAGGTCCCAACCCTTTATAACAGCCGTTTTTTAAACCATGACTTGAAGGTTCTTACCCTATTCTTTTGACAAGCAAGCTAAATGCCCATTTAACTCTTGGCAATCTATCACAATAAGATAATCTCATTCCTTTAACCATTTCTTGATGTGGATGGTTGAGCGAAAATGATGTCTCTTGCGAAAAACAAACATCAACCACAACAAGAGAAAATAACCACACAAAACACGAGACAAGAATTTGCTTTTTTCACCACCACGTGCCCACCTATGTGCCCACGATCAAAAGCTTCCAATCAACTAGTTCGGTCAAAAGCTTATGTGGGCCCAAGAGTACAATAATGATAGAATTCGAGACACCCAATCCACGTACAACAATGTCTTCCTCTTCAGATCAAGTTAAAGAGGTTGAGAGTGATATCCAAGACCAGACTACAAGTTATACACAGCTCGATTAGAAACCTCTCGTCAAGAATTTTGCTTCCTAGAGGTGTAAAACGTCTTAAAGAGAGTGACATTGACTGCAGCTGATAAGCTGAGAAATTTTTTAAAGCCGCTAGATTTTAGAAGTAGCGATCCATGGGTATATGTGGCGGGCAATCATTGGCAGATGATCGTTGCTTAAAACATTCCACGGATTCAAAAATTTTCTCATGATAAGCCCACCTTAAATGAAAAAAATGTACCTAGCATGGAATTGCAATATCATTTATTCCCATCATTTATCACTTCAAAGACAACATCCTGGGACGGCACTGACACAGATGATCTGCTTAATGAAGAGATTATCTCCCACCATTAGTGAACCATGTCTAAGAACCCACCTAACCGATAAAACTTTCACTAGCCCAGTGCACCAGCAAAGGTTATGGGCGAAATCCTAGGGCCTTGGCTTGGGCCTGTACTCGGATAAAACCAGAACCAAAACTAGTAATACTAAAATTGGGCGCAGCTTATATGTTCAAGTTGTGCCACGTCAGCAAAAAAGCTAAAAGTAACCGTGCCCCCCCCCCCCCCCCCCCCCCCCCCCCCCCCCCCCGACGTAACTGATTAAATTGAGTTGCGGCTGTATTTGTAATTGCAAAAACTTTAGTTTTTTTTTTGCTGATGTGGCACAAGTTGAGCAGGGTTGGTTTGTTTGGTCTGTTCGAAAATTTTTCGAAACAAACCCAAGTTTAAGGGTATTTTGCAAAAAGAACCGTATTTTTTGAAATTTGTCAAAACAAACCTAGGACGCTGGACCGTTTGGCGTATTCTCACGAAACTTTAAAATGGCTGAATTGCCCTCTTCAAACGATACGCCAAATGGTTAGGCGTATGTTGTTATACGTCGCCAAACGGTATGGCATATCACTTTGTGAACAGCCAAACGTTTGGCGGTTCACAAAGTGATACGCCATACTGTTAGGCGTTTATTTTTTACTGTGTTAACGTGAAACTCATGTTTGATGATGTTAGAAATTTCAGATCACCAAAAATCAGCCATTGATTTATCTTCCTTGTGTGTACACCAAAATTATGAAAAAAAAAAGTCAAATCGCCGTTAGACGCCATACTGTTTGGCGATGGTTATTAACAGTCGCCAAACCGTTAAGCGACGGTTATTAACAGTTGCCAAACAGTATGGCGTCTGACAATGATTTGACATTTTTCAGGCAACAGGACAAGGGTAAATCTGTCATTAAAATATTTTTTGAGCATACGCCAAATGGTTCGGCATCCTAGGTTTGTTTTGACAAATTTCTAAAAATACGGTTCTTTTTGGAAAATACCCTTAAACTTGGGTTCGTTTCGAAATTTTTTTTTTTATTTTTTTATTTTTTTATTTTTTTTATTTTTTTTATTATATGTAGTTTACACTTTACACTTTATAGAGCATGAGTATCTAGTGCCAGTGGCGAGAATTGGTTATTCATCGGTTTTAGTTCTGGATCCAGTTGTTTTGGTGTCGGAGCCAAAATCAGTACGGAATCAGAACTATCTTACATGATAGGTTTGGTTCTGTGTTCATTGGTACCCCAACAGGAACTTACCCTAGTCATGGCTCATGGGTCGTACTTGGGGCAGATCTAGGTAGATCCATCTTAAAATCCGAATTTAATAAGCTGATCCAGATTCAGATCCAGCTCCAACTTGGATCCATATCCCTTGATCTGTATCTGGTTTCTGAACCAGTAAGGGGTTCCATATCCAACCCATATATACATACACCGGTCGGATTCTCCAAATTACATATTTTCAATAAGGATCTAAGGCTGAAGACCTTATCCAACCCAATCCGAATTCGTAACAATATGATCCGACTTTGAATTGGAATAACTACCCAAGATCCATATTTGACCCATTTTCTAATACGGATCTTGTTTAAGGATCCAAACCCACAAAATATGGTTCAAAACGGAGCGAATCTTGGGTCTGTTCAGCCCGATTTAATGCACCTACCGTTTACACCCTCACATACATATCCACGAAGCGTTGAGTCAATATACTGGTTCCTCAGACTTTTCTCAATCTGCTAATAAAGTGATGAAAAAGTGGGCCCGTCTATTCGACGGTTCTGATTGATTAGATTGTACGGAAGTGTACTAGGAAACATTATCATACAGTTTAACTACTTGGTTTCTGGTTTTTGTTAGTCGTCAGCCATGTCTGTAGCTGATGAGAGCTTCAAGCCTTCAATCTCTCTCTCTCTCTCGCTCTCTTTTGACTTTCTTCTCTGCAAATCCATGAAGTTTACTGTCTTTTGATCTCTCTCTCTCTCTGTAAGTCCATGGTGTCTTCTCTCTTCTAGTCTGTCTGTCTGTCTCTCTCTCTCTCTCTCTCTCTAGTCTTTCATCTGTGCAAATCAACGACATTTTCTCTCACATAGGCTCTATCTCTATTCACTCTTCTGCCATGGGTTCTCGAACAGATTTCTCTGAATCGAATGGCAACACTGGAAGCAGCAGTATCTGCTGCGTCTCCAACACCGAAACCCGAAACTCCCCAGAAATCTCCACCCCAGAAATCGCAGCTCTAAGACTCCTCTCCGAAAACCTAGGATCAATCTTCGAATCCCCTGATTTCCGTTTCTGCAGTGACGCCAAGATCGTCGTAAGCGACGCCAGAGAAGTCCCCGTTCACCGCTGCATTCTCTCTGCGAGAAGTCCCTTCTTCAAGGCCGTCTTCTCTGGTTCTATTGGAAAGGAGAGAGGTGGTAAGTTTGAATTGAGGGAATTGGTGAAGGATTTCGATGTGGGGTTTGATTCTTTGGTTGCAGTTTTGGCGTATTTGTATAGTGGTAAGGTGAGGCCGTTGCCAGAAGGCGTTTGTGTTTGTGTTGATGACGAGTGTTTGCATGTCGGGTGTCGGCCCGTCGTGGATTTCATGGTGGAGGTGCTCTATGTTTCTTTCACCTTTCAGATTTGGGATTTGGTGACGCTTTTTCAGGTAAAGAGGACCCTTTGTTCTTGGTTTTGAGGTCAATTTTGATTAGCAGCTTTGATCACTTTGTTATAACCAATTAACGGTTCTAGATTTCTATTATGGTTGTGTTTCGAATTTTGAATTCTCTATGGATGTCATTGTATTTGTGTTGATATGTCTCGGATTTGTTAGTTAGATTTCTCTACGATTCAATACCCCTCGTGGGAAAATTTTCCACTCTCCATTAATGCAAAGGAACTCCATTTCGTAGATATTTGAGGTTCCTTCACAGGAACTGCAGAAGTTCTTCTTCTATTTTAGAGTGTTTGTTGCTAAAAATTCCTCAGTTCACTATCCTCCTTGGGATATAAAATTTAACATCTCTCACATCTAAGCAAAATTCCACTCATTTCTTTCTTGGAGACTGCCTTACAACATTTTGACGCCGGAGAAACCCATACCCTGTGACTAATTAATTAGGTTCATTTTAACATTGGTTGAATTAAATGTGTGAGAGGGTGAAGTAAGATAAAGCATATGAGGTTAAGCATGTAAGCTAACTCTAATAACTTTTAAACGTTTTAGATTAAAGTTACAGGAATGGCAAACATCAATATCTTTGATATGGTTATGATCTTAACTGGATGGATAATGTCGCGACCCGAACCCGGGACCCATGACCCGACCCAGAAGAATATGGATCGAACCTGGTATCCGAGGCTAAGGCACGAGGTGCGGATAAAAATAATATTAATGAAATAGTGAGCATGTATCTAAGTTATCACACAAATCAAAATGAATCAATCTCATAACATAAATTTGAAACTTATCTCCGATTACATTCTAAATGTCAAATAACAACCTACTGAAATAACTAGAAATTCAAATGACTAGAAGCAAAACCTAAACATAATTTTTAGGAATGCAATAAAAGTGCAAGAATCCTTTGGCTCATATCACTGAGCTGCTGGTCCATCCGGTATCTCTGCAAAAATGTTAGAATATAGGCATGAGTTATCAACAACTCAGTCGGTTCACTCCACCACCCATACTTCTATGGGGATGAGCGGTTAAAACATGATAAAAACCATACAATGATCAAAATATGCATCAATACTATCGACAATCAAATACTGGACTCATCGGGTAAATCCCAAAACCCCAATGAGTCAAAATAATAATGAGTGCATGGTTGGGCTAAACAAGTGGCTTTCTTACGGGCGGGCCATGCCGTTAATTCCACCACAAGGATCCAAGGATGTTTCAGGTCTTTCACCATTGGGAGCAGAATGTCCCCGTTGCTTTTTAGGCATGCTCTCGGAATTTGAGAGAGCATCCAAGGGGTCGTGGTCCTACGATACATCCGAACCCTCAAAATGATAACAATAAAATAATAACAACCAATGCATCTCCAACAATAATTAACAATCCATGATAATATTCAATGGACGACCACGTTTCAATACATGCAGATAAATCAACGGAGATGCACGAGAATCGATATACATGCTTTTCAATATAGATTGAAATAAATTTTTCTATTTTAAACACATGCATTTAATAATATAATAATAAAATGCATCCATAAAAGTAAGAGATCGGGAACAGAATCCTACCTTAGTTTCGCTACCCGATTAACTCTAATTCTTCCTTTTGACTCCTTCACGTAGATCCGAGTCAAAGGTGATCATACCTTCAATGATGTTGATGATTCAAATTGCATATAAGATATATTTTTAGTTTCTTGTAAGGTAAAATATAACTGATAAATGTGTTTAGTGGTTTTGCTTGATCGTGTGGTTAACAATGTTTCAGATTGTGTGTATTTAGGCCATGGTCAATCTAAGGGGTCTCTAATATTAGGAAGGTCTTGATCAATAATCAAGTGTAGTATTCACATCATTTGATCCAACCCTCGACTAATAGGTGCTTAGTATGACGGCTAATTCGAACAACCACTAACAATCATGAAAGATGTATTGAAACAAATGATGTTGACTAAGTAACGAGCTTATCGACAACTTTTCAAATTTCTAGGTTACAGAGGAAAGGATTGTAGGACAAGTGAACAACCTTAGCCAAAAGAATAATATATTTTCAAATAGATGAATTAGTAAGTGACAACACTAGCAACTAAGATTATAAGGGAGGTTGATATATGTTGTGGATTTCAAAGTACCCAAAGAAGACCAATCTGAATTTCATGAAAACAATACCGGTTATGTAGGCGATATTCGCATGTGACATATCTTACAATGAGTTGAAACACTGGATACACCCCTTCCCTATGAAAATACGTTGATGGACACAATGATGATCTACTGTTAGACAAACACAGCATGTGCATTGTCACCAACATCCCAAGGAAAATTAATTAATAAGACAACCCAACAGGTTGTTTGGTACACCCCCTTGTTATCCCATACATCTAATATGTGAGTACACAGATTAGGAGATAGAGTCGTGTGAGATGAAAATGTCAATTCACTACTACTGTATACATTACAGCAATTGGAAAACAAATCGAGACAACCATTGGACTGTGTCTTAACAACGTCTACACATCTTCAAGATGATTTGAGACTCTAAGAATAGATGTTCATAAGGAAAGAAAATAAAGAAAAAAATAAAATAAAATAAAATAAAAGAAATAAAGTAAAGGAATGATACAAAAGATATATCATTGAAAGAAATAGTTGTATGTTCTCATTAATGGTTATAAGACATTAGGACAGTGTCTAAATTAAGTCTGGATGCTGGATTCCAGCCACCCGATGTGAATCCCATCCGACTGCTAGTGATCATCTATCGGCCTGATTTGTTTCTTCCTCACATAGGTGCATCATGTGGTGGACCAACATTCATGGTTCTATTGGCCCAAGGTGAGTAGGTAGGTTATGCAAAGATTTACAGAATAAAAGGAGACGAAGGTTACCTTACGGAGTGGCTGCCCGGTTGATGAAAATCGAAAGAATGCAGATCCAATGGTGGAGATTGACCAGAGGTGATGGCTGGCTGTAACGCCTTCGACAGTAACTACGCTTATTTTACCCGGTGGTGAGAGATGGCAGCAAGAAAATCAATCTTAGGTGGGTTCTTGATCTAACCCAATGGAAGAGAAGGGTATGGATATTCTTGATGTGGCTGGGTTTGGTTACAAAGGAGTTTAAAGATCGTGTTTCACCCAACACGATGATGGATAATGGAGAGGAGGAGTAATAGGTGGAACCGTTTGAAGGCTTAGTCGTACATGAGTTTGGAAACTCATTTAATTTGGACAGCTAGAGATCAAGAGATTGGACGGATGAGATGGTGTTTCTTGATTGAGTTTACAAAGAGGGTTTGGAAAGGAACACGTGTTTCCTCACAAGGGAGACAACGTCAAAGTTTGTTGAGAATGGGTTGGGTTTGGACGTACGTGGGTTTTGGGGTTTGAAAAGATAAATTGTATTGTTGAAGTTGAATAAAATAATATATTATAAAGGGGTTTGATTAAAATAAGGTTTTGTAAAAGAGTTTTTGATTTGAATAATGTATTATATTAACCAAAAGTGTGAATTGGGTTTGACTTACATTAATAAGGATATAAATTATTATATTTTATATGTGTAGGTAGCATGCTACTCACTAAAACACATATACACATATTAGTATATAATCATTATTAGGTTACAATAATATAATACTAATGTATACATAGTAGTCAAAAGGGTGTATTGTCACACGTATGTATATACGTACACACATGCCTTGTGTGTAATGTACACACATACCTTATGTGTAATTAATATGGGTTAAATACAACAAAATACTTGAATCCATTCACTACTCGTATTTTGGATAATGTGTCGTACGTACGGGACACAAAACGGCATAGAAAATTCGCAAGTCCCACCAAGTTCATGCGGGTCCCACATGAAAACCCTGAAAAAAATTATTTTTCCTCGGAATTGGTCGAAACTTCACATGCATGTTCTATCGACTAGATGATTATGTTTCATGAAGAAAAATGTGTGCAATGGGTCTAATAAAATTTAAAACGGATCAAAATACCTTTTTTTTTTTTTTTAAGGTTTTACAGATAATAAAGATTTTAAGAATTGATCTATTTCAAGCCTGGTTTACAAATTTTAAGCGTTTCGGAACTTCAATGTATTCTGAGTTGTGATGTTAGTATGGCATGCCTATTTCGAAACTTATCATGTAGTTATATACACCTTCTTCACAAATCAACAACTCTTGTTAACGCATCTAATACCCATGAGAAATAAGGGGGGAGCAGAATAACGGCAGTTGTGAGAAGCTATGCGGATTTTGCGAAGAAGAATGTTGTTAATAAGAGTTACCTTTGGGAGGGCGACTTATACTTGGTCAATAATTAGGAAAGTCCATCTATAGCAAACTCGATAGATTCTTGGTTTCAGCATCTTGGGAAGCTCACTTCTTGAATGCGATTCAGGAAGCATTACCCAAACCGGCCTCAGATTATTTGCCAATCCTATTAGATGGTGATGGTATAAAAAGATCTCCCCATTCAAGTTTGAAAACATGTGGCTGGAACCCTGGTTTTCGTGGACCTTGTGCACTCGTGGAGGAATTCGTTCTTGTTTGTAGGCAAGGTTGAGTTTGTATGGAAAAGAGTTGAAAGCTTTGAAGACAAAATAATAAAAAATGGAACAAGGAGGGTTTTGGCAAGGTGGAAGAGAAGAAAAACAAAGTGCTAGAGGAAATAGTGGAGTTTGATAAATTGGAAGAAACGGGTGGTTTATCCAATGAAGACTACGTCAAGATAAGCATAGCGAAAGATGGCTTAAAGAAGGTGACAAGAACACCAAACTCTTTCGTAGAATAGTGAATGCGAGGAGAGTCAATGCCGTTGTTCGCTTAAAGGTAGGCGAGGAGATGATTGAGGAAGAAGCAAAAATTTGGGAGGTTGTCATTGGATATTATTAATGTAACATCGACACGACCATTTTAGAGTTTTTGGCCTTGTCAACACGTGTCGACACAGATACGTGTGTTGACACGACCAAACACTTAACGGACATGTACGGCCGTGTCATAATGGTTTATGCAAGAAGAAGAAGAAGAAGAAGGAGGAGGTTTGGTCATATACAACGAAGACCAATGACAACACCAGGGAAGTGGAATGTGCAAGTCGAAGGGTCTAAAAGGGCGAGAAGTCCAAAATAGACGTGAATTGAGGTTTTGAGATGAGAGTTTAATAAGCGAATGTACAAGTCGAAGGGTCTAAAGGGCGAGAAGGCCAAAATAGACGTGAATTGAGGTTTTGAGATGAGAGTTTAATAAGCTTGCCTTAACAGGAAAAGATGGTTTTAGATAGAATTGAATGGAAGAACTTCTTTCTTTTTTAGCCACTACTGCTGAGCGTCAACTGAAGTTGATACCTTTTTTGTAGAGTTGTTGGGGTAGCCCTCTCGACAACTTTTTGTTATGGCTCGCACCGTTCTTTAGTACCCGCTTTTGGTTCAACACAAGCCTTTCGGGATCTCTTTTGCCTGATCTAATGCACGCACTACTGGCAAGTGAGACTTAGGCCCCGTTTGGGACATATGGGAGTGACAAGTAGAAACTCTTCTACTTGTAGTAGAAGCTGCCTACAAGAAGTGGAAGTGTTTTTGGAAGGACAAAAAGTAACTCATTTGATGTGGAAGGACGAAGTGATCATTTATAATTTGTAATAAGTCTTAGAGGGATATTTTTGTCATTAAAAATGGTTGAAATGGTCATTCATAATTTGTCTTGAAGGATTCGAGGGGCAAATATGTTATTGCAAAAGTTGCACTTAAGTTTTCAATTCATCATGTGCTTAAATTGAAGTAAAGCAAAGAATAAGTAACTTCTTGAGAAGTCGGAAGCCAAATATTTTAGCTTCTATTAGTAGTCAATTTTAACAACTAGAAGTTAAAAAATACACAATCCAAACTATCGTTTTCAACTTCTTGACTTAATTAAGTCAAGAAGTTACTTTTTTTGTGTTCCCAAACGCCCCCTTAAAGAGGACTCATTCTGGGCCTGCTTAGTTTGACTGGGTCAACTGACCATGTCCAGTTTTTCAACACACTGATATTCATATGCCATTTACTGCTTACAAGAATTTGTTTCTGTTTCCATTTCTACATGTTGGTAGTATCTCATTCTGAATTATATTTCAGCTTATATCGAAAAATTAAAATAAAATCATACCATTCTCTTTCATTGCAGGGGCGACTTCTTGATATTCTTGACGAGGTGGCAACAGATGACATATTGGTGATTTTATCCGTTGCAAAAATGTGTGATAAAGCTTGTGAGAGATTGCTCACAAAGTGCATTAAGATCGTTGTCGAGTCTGAGATCGATATCGTAATGCTTGAGAAGGCATTGCCCGACGATGTTGTAAAACAAATCATAGATTCACGTTCGGATCTGGGTTTAGGTGGTTCTAAAAGCAATGCTTTTCAAGATAAACATGTGAAGAGAATATATAGGGCTCTGGATTCAGATGACGTTGAATTGGTGGGGATGTTGCTGAAAGAGGCACATACTAGTCTTGATGATGCATATGCGCTACACTATGCAGTAGCGTACTGCGATGCAAAAACTACGACAGATCTTCTTGAGCTTGAGCTTGCTAATGTTAATCATAGGAATCCAAGGGAATACACAGTGCTACATCTTGCTGCTATGCGTAAAGAACCTAAGATACTAGTGTCTCTTCTTACAAAGGGGGCCCGACCATCTGATCTTACATCAGATGGAAGGATAGCACTTCAAATCTCCAAGAGGCTCACCAGGTCTGTGGATTACAATATTTCTACTGAAAAAGGAAAGGCTTCTCCTAAGGATCGGTTATGCATAGAGATATTGGAGCAAGCAGAAAGAAGTGACCCACTACTAGGAGAAGCTTCTGTGTCTCTTGCAATGTCAGGCGATGATCTGCGTATGCAATTGTTGTACCTTGAAAATAGAGGTGATTTATCCCCACTGGGTCCAAATATTTTGTTTGGCTATTCGTACAATAACTGATCTGGACTTGATCCCTTTTCATGTTACTCATACTGGAACTGATTAGGACTTACTATGCTACTCTTGAGAAATCCCATTCATCCTTTCAAATCATGATTTCTTTTTGTCTTACTTTTTCATCTATGATAAGAAACTCTATGTTCTAACGACTCCTTTCATTCAAGCTTAACTGAAATATAATTTCTTTAGCATACTGTAATTCACTGCAGCATCCATTGACTCGTTACAAGCAGGCAGAGAAAAGTACAGGCAATATTTTTAAGTTGAAAGATCAAAAGAGGTTATACATGGCGATATTTTTATGACTGGTTGATAGCATATTCTGCTCTAGCTTTCCAGTTTTATTTGTGTCTCAGTTACAGTAGAAATTATTTTGAAAGCCAAACATATTGGAGAAATATTTGTTAATTTTGGAAGAACTAGCAAAATCTGGAAGTATGACCCAATAAGTAAATTCGTAACAAGTCAAACCATGTTGAGTACTTTTCTGTGAACAGTCCATCATTGACAGTGCATTTTGAGGTAGCCGAGGATTCTTTTGTATCCCAAATGCTTCCAAGTGAGTTGTTCAAGGTTGATGTTTTATATGACAAACATGATTGACAATGAACGAAATCGTTAGAATAGTGAAGCATAGATATTACAGTCCTTTCAAAACTACAAAAGACAGAGAGATACTGCAAGCATCCAACACTGATATGTATCTGGCCTTCTATTTAGCGTAGAAGACAGCAATTCTCGAGTAGAGATTGTCTATTTTGTTGGGTCTTCTAAAACCCTTCCCTTAGGGCCTAATCATTTGTTGACTTCAACTGATTTACTGTTCTCCATTCTAAGCCTTTTGAGTTAAGTCCTGTGCATGTTTTTGTTGAGTTATTTTTTTTCCTTTTGTCCATATCAATCCCAATGAAATTTTTCCATGCAGATGGCCTTTTTCTTGAAGGACCTAGTAGAATACTTTGGTACATATCCTTCAAATTCCCATAGGATACACATATTGACGTGACACTACATTGTCATGGCCCTTATGGGTATGGGATCTGTGTCAGATATGGCTCAAAGGAACCTGAGTATTGTACTATTAGAAAGTGAAAAAGAAATATTAGAACTAGAAAATAAAAATTCTATGAAATTATAAGCACTAATTATTTGTTTTCCATATATTAGCCGACCCCATCCTGTTGGGAAAAGGCTTATGATGATGATAGTTTTGTTGTTATGCGAAGCTTTGGGGGTCATCCAAATCAGATACCTGGACCTGACACACAGTGAACAACTTACTTGAACCTGCATTGCATAGTGTATGAACAAGGCTGATGGAAATAGCATTCTGAAGCAACTTGACCAGGATTCTTCTTAACCTCATTTCCTAGGGTTCGTTCCTTGACTTCTCCTTGGAGTTAGTACAGTTTATATCCCATGTCGTTTTGGTTCATTGACTAGTACAACTGAAGACTAAAGCTTCCAACCCCTGAACCTTATTCAAGTCTTTTTCTTTTTGGACCAGCCTAGCCTTTTATCTCTTTGTGTTTCGATCAACAGCCACTCCCATTCAACAATGACACTGTCAAATGGTCCAACCTAGTTTTAGCTTATTGTTGATCTTGCAGTTTATTTTTTCTCTGCTGTATCTGACCGGTTTACATTTGTCTAATCCTTCACATTCGCAAAGTTCCCTTGAGAAATAAACCTTTCTATTTGATTCAAGTGTTAGGGCCTTTTAAACTAAATTTACCCACAAAACTACTAGTAGACAATTTATTTCAGTGTATGGAATTCTTATCTTTGTGTATACTTGGTCAGGTTCAAACACTAACAGTCTTTTCTTCTCTTTTGCACAGAAGTTCGTTTTGTAAGGATGTTTTCAATTTTTTCTTTCCAAACTCCATAGGGTGAATGAAAAACATGCTGCAATTTTGGAGAAGTTACAAAAAGCTATCTTCGTACATTCCAATTATCCCTCAAGTTATTATAGAACTTGAGGACCTTGTAAAACTTCTTCCTAGCTAAAGAATTATATCCATCAAGAGGAAATATCTCTCTTCACGTGGCTCTTGTGAAGGTGTAGACTTTTTGGAAAATAAAGATATTAAAAGGAAATTTGGAAGGTAATTGATCAGACCAGTGTCCATGGTTGATCTCGGTCTTGATATTCTAGCATCACAAGAATTTTAAATATTAGGACCATCCAATAGTTCTTAATCCTGTAGAATCCCTTCAACCTGCATCTTATAAAATGAGTTTTTTTTTTGTTTAAATCTGGGTGTCTGTTGTTTGGATTTGCTTATGATGGTGATTGTTTCTTTTCAGTTAGTCTTGCAAAGCTTTTATACCCCATGGAAGCAAAAGTTGCAATGGACATTGCACAAGTGGATGGCACTCTGGAGTTCCCATTAGCTGTCACATCCAGAAATTCACCTGGTAGCAAGAGGGCACTAATGGACTTAAGCAAGGCACATTTCAAGATTGAAGAGGTGCATTTTTGTAGAATGAGAGCGCTCTCCAAAACTGGTAATTGTGCTCTACATTTTATTCACTCATTTGGTATCTCCTCTTTTTTCTTGCTGTGGGATCAATACGAAAAACGGTTATGCTGTGCATCAGGAATGGAGACTTGAATATTGGTGACTTTGAACCCACAATTTTTCTTGGATGAACCATAGCCAAAGACACAAGCCTTTTTTGTCTCGACCATTAACCATATCCCTTCTTAGCTGTCTAAGTTTAGCTTTTGATCACATGGTTATGATTAGAATAGAATATTTGAGCTATAGTCCATCCAAGGAGTGCCATTACATTTGAAACTCTCCCCAAAAATGATGAGCATGTATAACTCGTGTATGGCACATGATCAAATTGCTCACCACCAGTAATTAAGGCTAATTGTCTATTTCTTTTCTGGAGAGCAGTGGACCTTGGTAGACGCTTTTTCCCTCGTTGCTCAGAGGTACTCAACCAGATTTTGGATGACGACGACTTGTCAGACCTTGCCTACCTCGAGAAGGTCACCCCGGAAGAGCATCTGTTGAAGAAAAGGAGGTTCATGGAGCTCCAGGACGTTCTAGTAAAAGCATTCAATGCAGACAAAGAGGAGCAAGATAGGTCTGCTGCTACGTCGTCGTCATCATCGTCAACAGCCATAGGAGTGGTGAGGTCTAATAAAAGGCTCACCCCCAAGAAAGAATATAAATAATCAAAAGAGAGATATCGTCTGGTAGTATGTTGTATCCATAAAATTCTGTTCTTTCCTTTGTTCCTATGTAAATATATTTTGGTGAAAACCATCTTTGTTCATTTAATGTATGATCTGGAACATATTTTTGACTATATCAATGTTTGAACTGAGCTTGATTTAATGACGATTTAGAGTACTCCTTTTCTCCTAATCACAAAAATTGTTTGAGCAATGCACTTTGTTTCTTTGTATTGTGTGGGGAAGAATGATCAGTGCAACTCTCCATTTTGACGAAAGATTGATGATCTGTTCGACTATTTTGATTATCCAGGAAATGACTCTGTAAGCGCAATATCAGGACATATGGCACGAGTACACCAGGACAGGATCTACAATCCAGAGTGCATCCCACCTAAAAGATCTCTCAGGTAAAAAATCAGACAAAATTGGATGATCACAGCCATCAAAAGGGTAGACTTTGTTTCTTGTCCATTTGCTCTATTTTTCTGGACAATACAGATATGGGATAAATTGGATGTCGAGATAATTCTATAGCGTTAAATTTTAACGTAGGAGATCTCTTATGTGGGGCTTATTTGACACGGGTTTTTGGCTCTCCTGCATGGGTTGGAGATGTCCTGATATTATGCTTGACAGTTCGTTTCTTGTTATCGCTCATAAATCCTAGATTTATCCTAGTGCATAATATATGTTTCGTAGCTTTAGGTGACAAAAATGTGATTAGAACACCTATAATCACATCTTTCACTCACTCAAAAATAATGAAAAAAAAAAATCAAAATTATGACATGTTTTGGTAATGAAATCCTCTTCTGAGATGAATTTGGGATGAGATGAAAACTTTCTAGGCAAAGAAAAAAAATAAAAAATTCAGGGTGGTCTGCTTGTTTTAGATGCATGGATTGAATACGCATGCATGATGCCACATATATAGCCTGGATGCGAAGGTCATATTTTCACACCAACACAATTAAGTTTAGAAGGTCTCTGCTATCAGAAGCAATAGAACTAGAATAAGCAATTCCTCCTTGCTTCGGCCATTAA
Organism: Euptelea pleiosperma; assembly: GCA_035048495.1. Taxonomy (NCBI): domain Eukaryota; kingdom Viridiplantae; phylum Streptophyta; class Magnoliopsida; order Ranunculales; family Eupteleaceae; genus Euptelea; species Euptelea pleiosperma. The sequence continues at coordinate 31,179,997 of CM068549.1, read as the reverse complement.
TCTTGCAATGTCTCAGGCAATGCAGATCCAGGGGAGTTGCGAGTTAAATGTTTGATATCCCATTCCCTCCAGCCTGCTATGATAGCCATTTCAAATCAGTATTCATCACTTAATTTCACAAAATACTATTAATACGTATTTGATTGAACTGGCAGATCATTCTAAGCAAGATTTTATTTACAAATCAAATGAATCGCTTTCTTACATTGAACAAAAGAATTGTGTAGATTTAGCAAATTGCGTTATCAAACTTGATGAATCAATGATATTAATTGAACCCCCCAAATCACTTCCACCAGGTATCTAGTGAATTACAGACTTTCAAATTAAAATCGACATGGAGTCTGAACACTAATTTGGCAACTCTGAATAGAACCCAAAAGGACTGTTATACAAATAAATAAAGAAAGAAACAACACAGATAATAGGAGAATGAGCATTTGCAGCAGAGAGTGTGTTATTGCTCGGAGGTCTTCCATCTTCGTCGAACCATACTTTTGGCCTACAAAGCACACAAGTGAGTCAACATCATTTTATACCGAGAAAACTGATTCTGAAGTGCACAAGAAGAAGAAGAAGAAGAAGAAGAAGAAGAAGAAGAAGAAGAAACAGTTCAAATTTATATAAAACAACTGATATAAAAAGGATACAGAAGAAACAGAATCATCTCCGTCAGCGCCTCTGCATCTTTCAACCCTTCCCCCTGTATAGGAAAGCCTGAACTTCATTAGTAATAAACAACACATACATAATGGTTATTGTTTTTATGTATAGCAACAAAACAAACTCAAATTTTAATAACCATACCCACAAACAGAAGTATGGATGGAATTGCAGAGGTTACTTCTTTCTTCATGGCGTCGGCCCCAGGAACCCCATTTGCTCCACTAAGTCTTGTCCCCAATGGGGCGTCTTTGCAACCAAATCCTCCACTTCAACATCAATTAGCGATTGAACCCCTAACTCTACTTCTTCCTCTTCATTACCCATGATCAGGTCCTCATTCAGTAAATACTCCCACATTATATCACTGGCAGAGCTCAAATCCGGATCACTCGTACCAGAGACCACTCTGGGACTCTGATATTGAGTAGGGCTGCTTGATTCATTTTCGACAGAAGTAGAGAATATTGTTTCAATCTCCGGTTCAATAATTTCCTCCTCTTCTAGGTCTTGATCTGTAAAATTGGCAATCTGGGTAAGACGCATGGCCTCCAATAGTCCTTCCTCTTGCAAGATTTGTGGGCTTTGACTGGCGTGCAATTTACGTTTCTTCCCAATTCCTTCACCATCTAATTCTATTTTCTGCTTGTTCTGCTGAATTAGTTGTTGGATGAAAGCTGGGTTCTTCAGAACTCTGGCCAGAAAATCCATCATTTGTTGCTGCTTCCTCTCAGTACCTTGTAACTGTTCTTCAATCGCAACGAGTTGTTCCCGGTAGTTCTGCTGTTGCTGCCTCAGCTTCACAACTTCCACCATAAGTCCACTTCGATCCCTCTTCAATCTGTCGATTTCGCCTTCTAGCTCATACTGTCCCAATTCAACACAAGCTCCTACTCCTTGTTGTTGCATGTTCTGAGAGACATGTCTTCTCCTCTTGATGTCCTTCAACAAATGCTTATGGCCGCCCAAAAACCTTTCGTTCGCAAACTCCCATCGATCTGGATCAACCTTTTTAAAACCCTGTAGCCATTGCAAGTTTGCAACAGTAAACTCATCAGAAAACATAGTTATTTTCAAAACCCACAAACAATAACCTCGAATTCACGATGGGCACCTAGAATTCTTCAAGAAATCCAAGGAGCAAATAAATAGAAAGGGCAAGACAAATGCAATAACGAAAAACCCAAATCAATTATGCAGAAATGAACTGAAAATCTAAGCTAGAGATTATAAAAAGAAAGCAAAATTAATGAATACTTACATATGTGTTGAGCTGGCGAACGAAGCTGGAGAAATTACTGTGCTTGAAGTATCTGGGCAGAAGATTGGAAGCGAAGTTGTACGGGTCCCAGATAATGAAGCTGTTACGAGCTCTGCTCCACGATACGACCGAGTTCGTTGCCGGGTCTTCGACCATTTCAAATGTCTTCGTGAGGAACGGAGGCGGACCCGTATCGTGCAAGCCCTCCATGGGTTGGGGTGACGAGGAAGACGAAGAAGAAGACCCACCACCACCCACCACAACCAACACTTCCTCTTTTTTTACTGTCAGTCCTTCCATGCCTCCTCTCTTCCTCTACCAAAAAAAATGAGAGATTACAGTCCAATTTGAGAAGGTTTTGTTGAATTGATAGAAGTTGAAGTAGGTCAGTTACAGTTAGTTTAAAAATGGCGGTTTGGAGACGAGAAGAGGGAGTGTGTAGAATATATAGCAGCATATGGTATCGAAAGTTCTGGATGCCAGTAAATCATTTGTCCATGTTTCTGTCAGATTTCACAGAACTTTCTACCATTTGGTGAATCTATGTCCCACCTTATCCCTCCAAAACTTTCTAGAAACTTCTCCAGGTCCCTATATTTTTCAGGACAGGAAAATGGGCCAGAGTGGGAATTTTTTTTTGGGTGGCCATGAAACTAGCTTACGCCAAAAGCGCAAGCTAGCACAAACTGTTTTACTCACAGCTGCCATCTGGGCCCACTGGCCTCATGGATGTTTAGCCCACCTCTTGGTGAATATACAGTATACACACCAAAAATCACCTTAATTGGTAATCTGTAGCCATTGTTTTCAGAAAATTTTACGGCGTGATTCAAGCCGTCGAATTCAACCATTTATTTTTTTTCTTTTAAGTACTAAAATCAACTGCTAAAAATTATCAAACAAGCTGATTTTTGTTATGATTGTCTAATAAGGGGTGGGCTAAACATCCATGCGAACATTGGGCTCAGATGGCAGCGGCGAGTAATAAAAATGGTGGTAGCTTACACTTTGGGAGCGTACGCTGTAGTGTTACTTCGCGACCCAATTATTTTAGCTTCTACCGGATAGGAGCTTCCCTCCCAAGAACGCCACGTGCCATCGTACACCCTAATACATTTCTAATTCATTTTAGAGGATATACATTTTAGGATCGGGCTCAGGGGACCCCCATTTTTGACACATATTTTGGTGTACCCTTGTAGAAGATGAGTCAATGGCTGATTTTTGGTGAGATGATCTCCTCACCATATAGATCACTCCAACAAAAAAATCAGCACATTCTGAAATTTCTAACTCCATCAAATGTGGTTTCAAGTTACACACTAAAAATAGATGGTCCATAATTCCTCAAGGATTTGAATTTTTGTGAGGATGATCTCCTCACCATAGAGATCATCCTCGCCAAAAATCAGCCATTGATTCATCTTCTACGTGGGTATGCCAAAATGGGTTTAAAAAATGGGGGTCCCCTGAGCCCGACCGGATATTTTATTGGGCATCAAAAGGAGAACAGAGAAAAAAATATTGTACTTCGCGATTTGTAGTAAAGAACACCGATCATCATCACTAATATAAAAGTTTTGGTTGAACCACGTAAATCGCTTGTGTCTTTGTAGTTGTGTGACTGCTTGTGTCTTTGTAGTTAAGATGTGTCTTTGTAGTTAAGAACACCAGTAGTTGGTGGACTTGCACACCAAAAATCAGCCTAACAGATGATTTCTAACCATTGGATCTGAGTAGCCAAAAATCCAATGGCTAGAAATCACCGTATGAGAAAATGCTCATGAGATATTGATCTGGAAGGAGTGGTGGCTCCAATAGATTCACTTAATAAGTATGTTGGGAAAAATTGTACAGCCGTCAGATTCTTTGACTTTTCCTTGTACATCTCAATTGTTATATGTATGAAAGTTTGTTGGTTTGAATCCCTCCTGATGCGTCTTGCAAAGCAAAAGCTCAAGAACAGGGAGAAAATTTGTAGGTTGCCTTTAGTAAAGTTGTCTAGAAATGATTCTTCTTTGAATGTTCATGAAAGTTTTTTCTAGATTTAACACTTTTTGACTCTACAAATCCTTTTCTAGATGAGTTTTCTGTGGGCACCAAACAGGGTTCTAAAAGAAAAAAGTGATGGAGGGCAAAGTTGGATCCCTTTTGCCTACTGAAAAGAGAGATTCTGAAGTACTACCAAGGGAACTAAAAATTTTATTCTTGCTGATCAGCAGATGGGATGATTATGTATTCCATGGTTTAAAAAATGGCCTTTATAACGGATTCGGACCTAGCCCGAGCCTGATATGGGTTGCCGGACTCTAACCAGCCTGATATGGATGCATATAAACCATTAGCAATCATGCCATTCTTCCGTTAGTTTCACAAACAGTACTATCAAAATATATGAGCTTCTATTTCCTTATCAAATGACTTAGATTCTCACATTGAACAAACAATTCTGTAAATTTAGCAAATCGCCCAAACTTATCGAATCAACACTCTACTAATTGAGTGAACTCACAGAAAACCAAACCCCGCATTGCTATCTTCAAAGGATTGCAATGACTGCAAAACAGAGAACTACGTAATCTTAAAATTGTGTTGGATTCGCAGGTGGTGATTGATTGTCTCAACTGCAATACTAAATGGCCTTAGCAAGCGTTCTTTTACCTCCATCGTATTTCTCATCTTGCTCTGTCTTTTGATCGGACAACTTTTCCTTTTGCCGTTAGAGAGACTAACAGTGCTGCTTATTTTTTGGCTTCTTTTTGCTCCCCTTACTGTAGATAATTAGTCTTAGTCCTGACTCGTTTCCTAGTGATCTTACAACAGGAAGACGTTAGGGGGTGCAAATATGCCCGATTGTAGATTTTTTTTTTCTTAGTTTCAGCCGCCTAACCCTAAGCTTTACCTCTCAAAAAAAAAAAATGAAAAAACACAAACAGATGGAAACAGATGGGATTTAGCATTTGCAGGAGAGAGGGCAATCTTGCTCTTCCAAGTGGGTCATAGAATGCTTGCCAGTCTTCCATTTTCGTCGAACCAAATTTCGCCCTACAAAGCACACAAGTCAATCAACATTATTCTGAAGCACACAATAAGAAGAAAGACTTTAAATTCATATAAAAAGGATACAGAAGAACAAAATCATCTCTGTTGGGGCCTCTGCATCTTCAACCTTTCCTTGAAGTATATGAAAGTCTGTAGTTACAAACAACACAAATACAAACAGCTTATTATTCATATAAAACAAAATACAAACAAACTCAAATTTAACAACCATAGTACCATACCCACAAAGAGAAAGCATGGGTGGAATTGCAGAGGTTGCCATCAAGCCAGAACAAAGAACAACACTGAGGCACCTCATCTCATATCAGTAGTGACTTTCTTCACAGTGTCGACCCAAGGAACCCCATTTGCTCCACCAAGTCTTGTACATCTTCACCCCAATCGGGCGGTTTCGCTACCAAATCCTCTACTTCGATGTCAATTTCCGATTGGTCCCCTACTTCTACTTCTTCCTCTTCATTACCCACAATCAGTTCTTCATTCAGTAAATACTCCACCATTGAACCTAAGTCAGAGACTAGTCTGGCACTGTGATCTTGAATAGGACTGCTTGATTGATTTTCGATAGCAGTGGAGAATATCGTCTCTATGTCCGATTCAATAGTTCCTTCTTCTTCTTCTAGGGCCTGATCTTTATAATTCGCAATCTGGGTAGGACCCATGTCCACGGATATCGTTTCCTCTTGCAAGCCTTCTATGCTTCGATTGGTGGGCAATCTCCGTTTCTTCACATTTCTACCACCATCCAATTCTATTTTCTGCTTGTTCTGCTGAATTAGTTGTTGGAAGAAAGCTGGGTTCTTCATAGCTCTGGCAAGGAAAGCCATCATTTGTTGCTGCTTCCTCTCGTTACTTAGCAACCGTTCCTCAATGGCGACGAGTTGCTCCCTGGACTTCTGTTGTTGCTGCCTCAGCTTAACAACTTCCACCATTAGTACATTCCGATCCCTGTTCAACCTGTCGATTTCTCCTTCGAGTCCAAACTGTCCCAATTCAACACAAGCTTCTACTCCTTGTTGTTGCATGTTCTGAGAAACATGTTTTCTCCTCTTGATGTTCTTCAGCAAATGCTTCTGCCCTCCCAAAAACCCTTCGTTCGCGAACTCCCATCGATCCGGATCAACCTTTCTAAAACCCTGTAACCATTCCAATGGTAGAACTCTAAGACCTCAAATTCATCAGGGGCACCTAAAATTTTCCGAGAAATCTAAGGAGATAATAAATAGAAGGGCAAGAACAAGACGATAACGAAAAACCCAAATCAAATTTGCAATAATTAACTGAAATTCAAGCGAGAGACTATGAAAAGAAAGCAGAAATATTGAATTTTTGATTGCTTACATATGTGTTGAGCTGGCGAACAAAGCTGGAGAAATTATTGTGCTTGAAGTATCTGGGGAGAAGATTGATGGCGAACTGGTGTGAATCCCAGACAATGAAGCTGTTACGAGCTCTGCTCCAAGATACCACCGAGTCAGTTTCCGGGTCTTCGACCATTTCGAAGGTCTTGGTGAGGAATGGAGGCGGACCCGCATCGTGTAAGCCCCCCATGGGTTGCGGGGGAAAGTCTGAGGAAGAAGAAGAAAACCCACTACCACCGACCACAACCACTTCCTCTTCTTTAACTGTTATTCTTTCCATGGTCGCCTCTCTTCCTCTACAACAATTGAGAGAAATTGTGGGTCAATTTCAGTTAAGAGTGTGTGTGTGTGAGTATATATGCAGATGGAATCGAAAGTTCTGGATGTGGGCGTGTCAATTTGTCGATGTTTCCGCTGGATTAATTACACACACCTGCCGCTTTTGTTTAACAATCTGTCAGCAAATCTCGTCCCCGCATCCCTCCCAAAACTTTCTAGAAATTTCTCAGGTTACACCCAAATAACGACGGAGTAAAACTTTGATGACAGCTTGCTGCTGACTGCAACTTAGAATTTTTGCCACGTACCCAAGTACTTTTTGCCGAGAGTGCTGTCATCGGCCGAGCCACGTGGCAATTCTCAGAGGACTCGTATGGATGTTTGGCAAATCCTTACATGGACTTAGAAACCAAAAATCAGCATGATTAGTGATTTCTAGGCGGCCGATTGGAATTATTTTCATGGTTGATTTTAACCGTGGGCAGTTGAAGATTGTGGACCATTATTTGAGGTACAAAGATCCAAAGGATTGAAATCACTAATCAAGTTGATTTTTAATTGGTAGGTCCACCTAGGGATTGGAAAAACATCCCTACGGTTATAATCCTCTAATAGTATGCCACGTTGCTCATATTAATTGTTGCCACCAGCCTCGATGATAGGAGCTGCCATCAAAGTTTTACTCAATATCTTATTACAAAAGAAAAACGTAGCAAAAAACATTTAAGACATGAGCCAAGAATTTAGTGCTCAATGTCAAAGAGATATTCGGTAGGCAGGAAAAGTAGGTCTCCATTCCTTTCTCTTTGGGGATATTTCTAGAACCAGGTCTAAGAAGTAAAATGATCGAAATACCATCGTCCCTTGTAAAAGTGACATGTCACCTATGACTATATTGATTGGTCACGGGTATTAGTTGCTCATTCGTGTACTCTTCTCTCTCAGTTCGCCAAACTTAAGACATGTCTATATGTCGACGTTTCATGTTGATAAAAGAATGAAATTGACAAGGCACCTCCATGGCTGCTTACAACGTCAAGATCATGTCCTACAGACTTATTTCTCGACCTCCAATTCTATGTCTCTTATGTCACTCAAGTGCTGACTATGCATCATTGCCCACCTTTAGGTATTTTACATAGTTCTAGGTTTCTTATATAGCATCCACATAAGCACGTGCATATTGAAGTATCTACAGAATCATACCTCAAAAAGTACTTAAACTATTGCTTAGAAATTACCCATAAAGGTTATTTTTGGTGTGTATATCTACTTAGGGGTGGGATAAACATCCATGCTGTCTGTAGGCCCATAGGGCAGCGGTGAGTAACAACAATGCGCTAACTCCGCCAAGAAACCTCGACAACAGCTTGTTACATCTTTTCCTTTTGAAAAAGGTTGTGATGTAACAAGCTATACTTGACGCTTTTTGCTTACCCACCGCTGCCATCTAACCCCATTGACCGCATGGATACTTCAACATTCATACCAAAAATCAGCATGTTTGACGATTTCTAACCGTTGGTTTTAGTACTCAAAAAAACATTAATAGTTGAATCCAACAGCTAGAATCAAGCCTTAGAAGTATAAAAATCTAGTGGCTAGAGATTACCAATCAGGGTGATTTTTTGTATGTATATCCATCGAAGTGTGGGCTAAACATCCATGCAGTCAGTAGGCCCATAGGGCAGCGTTGAGCAACTAAAATGCGCCAAGTGACGCAAAAAAGCGTTAGCAACAGCTTGTTGCATCTTTTTCCCTTTGAAAAGGGTCGTGATGTAACAAATCTATTGGCGTCACCTAGCGCATTCTTGTTTCTCACCGATGCCATCTGAACCCACTGAACCCACTGACAGAGGGGATGTTTAGCCTACCCCTTGATAGACATTCATACCAAAAATCAGCTTGTTTAATGATTCTTAGCCAATGGTTTTAGTACTCATAAAAATAGTTTGATCCAACGGTTAGAATCATGCGTTAAAAAGTACTAAAATCTAATGGATAGAGATGACCAATCAGGGTCATTTTTGGTGTGTAAATCCACCAAGGGGTGGCTAAACATCCATGAAGTCAGTGGGCCTAGAGGCCAACAACGGTGAGATCAAATAGCTACAAAATCACCAATTGGTAATCAGATCAAATAGCTACAAAATCACCAATCAGGTTAATTTTTGGTGTATAGGTCCTCCAAGAGGTGAGCTAAACATTCATATGGTCAGTGATCTTGGAAGATTGTGCTACATGGCGTATTTAGGAGGGGAAGGATCAAAGTTTGCTAAGCTTGGATTTGCGAATTTCACGATCAATCCAAAAGTAAATCATAATTATCAAAACACTACACAGAAGAGAAAATCAAATAAAAGAGCAGTCACACAACCACAGACACAAGCCATTTACCTGGGCGACGATGATTGGTGTTCCCGGTGTTCTTCATATAGAAATGCCCGGTGCCATAGCGCAACAAAAGTACTTCCTGGTGGACTAGTATTGTGCTACTGAATTCGAACCAAAATCCCAACACGATCAACACATAAATGGTGCAAACTTAACGAATCACCGGTCTACTAATTGAGTGAGCTGACAGAAAATCAATCCCCGCAAATTGCATCTACGAGACATTCGGGGAATTCTAGAGCCTCGATTGGCAACTATGAATAGAACCCAAAAGGACTGTTGCAGTAGAGCAACCACATCCTATAAAAACAACAAATGAAACAAGACAGACAGAATGAAACAAATGGGATTGAGCATTTGCAGGAGAGAATGCAATCTTGCTCTTCCAAGTGGGTCATAGAATGCTTGCCCGCCTTCCGTTTTCGCCGAACCAAACTTCACCCTACAAAGCACACAAGAAGAAGAAAGAGTTCAAATTTATATAGGAAAGCCTGCAGTTACAAACAACACAAATACAAACTGCTTGTTATCCATACAAAACAAAATACAAACAAACTCACATTTAATAACCATAGTACCATACCCACAAACAAAAAGCACAGGTGGAATTGCAGAGGTTGGCATCAAGAACACTGAGACACCTTGATGTCTTTCTTCACAATGTCGACCCAAGGAAACCCCATTTGCTGCAAAAAGTCTTGTACATCTTCACCCCAATCAGTCGGCTTCACTACCAAATCCTTCACATCGACGTCAATTTCCAATTGGTCCCCTACTTCTAATTCTTCCTCTTCATTACCCACAATCAGATCCTCGTGCAGTAGATACTCCACCATTGATCCCCAATCCATATCTCTTGTACCAGATACTACTCTGGCACTGTAATCTTGAATAGGATTGCTTGATTGGTTTTCGATTGCAGTGGAGAATATCGTCTCCATGTACGATTCAATAGTTTCCTCTTTTTCCAAGGCTTGATCTGTACAATTCGCAATCTGGGTAGGACCCAAGTCCACGGATATCGTTTCCTCTTGCAAGCCTTTCGTACTTCCACTGCATGGCAATCTCCGTTTCTTCCCATTTGTACTGCCATCCAATTCTATTTTCTGTTTGTTCTTCTGGATTAGTTGTTGGAAGAAAGCTGGGTTCTTCATAGCTCTGGCCAACGAAGCCATCATTTGTTGCTGCTTCCTCTCGTTACATAGCAACCGTTCCTCAATGGCTACGAGTTTCTCCTGGGACTTCTGATGTTGCTGCCTCAGCTTAACAACTTCCACCATTAGTACACTCCGATCCCTATTCAACCTTTCGATTTCTCCTTGTTGTCCAAACTGTCCTAATTCAACACAAGCTCCTACTCTTTGTTGTTGCATGTTCTGAGAGACATATTTTCTCCTCTTGATGTTCTTCAACAAATGCTTCTGCCCTCCCAAAAACCTTTCGTTTGCAAACTCCCATCGATCCGGATCAACCTTTCTAAAACCCTGTAGCCATTGCAATGGTAGAACTCTATAAGAAAACACAATAATTTCTTAAAACCCACAAAAAGAACCTCAAATTCATCAGGCTCGCCTAGAATTTTCTGAGAAATCTAAGGAGAAAAAATAGGAGGGCAAGAATGACACGATAAAGAAAAACCAAAATCAAATTTGCAATAATTAACTAAAATTTAAGTCAAATACTGTGAAAAGAAAGTAGAAATCTTGAATATTTGAATACTTACATATGTGTTGAGCTGGTGAACAAAGCTGGAGAAATTATTGTGCTTGAAGTATCTGGGAGAAGATTGGTGGCGAACTTGTGCGAATCCCACACAATGAAGCTGTTACGAGCTCTGCTCCAAGATACCACCAAGTCGGTTGCTGGATCTTCGACCATTTCGAAGGTCTTGGTGAGGAACGGAGGCGGACCCCTATCGTGCAAGCACCCCATGGGTTGCGGGGACAAGTTTGAGGAAGAAGAAGAAGAAGAATATCCACCACCACCCACCACAAACACTTCCTCTTCTTTAACTGTCACTCTTTCCATGGCCTTCTCTCTTCTTCTACAATTGAGAGAAAAACCAAGAAATTACACAGAGATTGAAAGATTGCAGTCCATTTGAATTGATAGCTAGGAAGTGGAGGTGGGTCAGTTGCAATTACTTTGAAGACGGCAGTTTGGAGCAGAGAATAGAGACTGTGTGAGTACATATGCAGATGGATTCGAAAGTTCGATCGGCGTGTCAATGTTTCTGCTGGATTACACACCGAAGTCTTTATTCTAGTTGGTCAGTAAATCTGATCCCCACAAAACTTTCTAGAAACTTCTCAGGGTCCACCCAAAAGTCAGCCCTATTGGTAAGTTCTAACTGTTCGATTTAGTCTTTTTCCCAACCATATAGGGTGGTTGTACAAATTCTATTCTTCCATTCAATCCGGTCTTAAGCCGTCTCTTTGGCTGGCCCACCCATTGGTACATGGTTTTGAAAAATGTTAATGCTCCAAGACTTAACAAATGCAAAAACAAAAAACATGTTATAACGACCTTGACATTCTAGAACCACGTATTTTGAATATAACGGTTATTATCCATTATTTTATCGTGTAGTTTAAAAAAATCAATAAATAATAATCTTTTTTACTAAACCCGTTATAACGGCCATATAATGGACATTGTGGTAACATTACCTGTCCGTTATAACATAGTGGTCCAATTTAAACTTTGGGTGGACCCACACAAAAAATGGGTCCATTTCATTCATGTATTTTTCTTGAAAAGATTTTTTTTGTTTTTTATTTTTATTTTTTTGGATGGGTGGATTAAAGTTTGCTCATACTCGACACAAGTAAAAAAAATTTCTTCTCTGCTTGTGATGTTATTGGGCTCAGGTACAAGTCGGCCAAGCTCTACCCAAGCATCCGAGAACGTTACTAGCTAGGAAAAGCCTAGGGTTGTCAACATATATTTTTCAAATTGAAAATTTGAATATCCGAATCAGAAAATTGTGAAAAAAAATACGAAATTAAATCTATTTGTAGAAAACAATACTTGTTTTCAAAAATTGCAAAAACGAATACAGATAGCCGTTTCTATCAGCGTCAATAAGTTGACGCAATTTCCTTTGGAGCCAAAACAACTTTTTCCAATAAAATTCGATTTTACCCTCACCGTTTTGACTCCATTGCAAACGGCTCCAAAACCATTTTGGCTCCGTTTCAAACGGAGTCAAATATGATTTGGCGCCATTGCAAATGGAGCCAAACCCATTTATAGAACTAAAATGAAATTTTGTCGAATTCCACAATCAATATCTAACGTTGATTGAATCGATGCCAAATCAATTCTGTCGCCGATTGAATCAGGGCCAGATAAGATTTGATGCCGGTTCAATCGGCTACTAAAAGGACATTTTGGGTATTATATTTTGAAAAAGTTGAAGCCGATTCGAACGGCTATGTGTATTCGTTTTTGCAATTTTTGAAAAGAAGTATTGTTTTCTACAAATAGATTTAATTTTGTATTTTTTTTCACAATTTTCTGTATCCGAATTCAAATCTGAAATAATATCTGATATCCGAATGATATTTTGAATCAATATTCGAATTTGAATCCAATTAAGTTATCGGATATTTGATTCGTCCAATAAAGAGTGTGTTACATAGAATATTGTGAAATAACTCTATCCAACTGAGCCAAAAAAAATTTAATCTAATGGAGTCGTCATCAATCATTTTCAACGATTTGATTGGTCATCAGATTTGAAAATTGATAAGATGACTTTTTAGCGTGACTCCATTTGATCTACTAATTATTATAAGAGATCTTTGGGTAAGTGGGTCATTTGTAGATTAAAAAATATGTTAAGCACTCTGATTTATTCGTATTTAAATAATTGCCTACTCGTGTACCATAAATCATCCCCTCAAATTACCGATAAAAAATAAGAAAAAGATAAAATAAAGCTACATGTGCAAAAACATAACAAAAAATGTAAAATCACCCTACTATGCATGTATTTCTAGATCATCACACATATCAGAAAAAGAAAAAAATCAACATTAAAGAAAGTGAATGTAAATGGATCACCTTACTATGCATGCATTTTGAGATTTTCTCACATGTTAGAGAGAGAAAGAGATTAACATTTAGAAAATAAAAAAGTAAATAAATTATTTATTATTACATGCATTTTGAGATCCCCACACATTTAGAAAAATAAATAAATTACATAAAATATATAAAAAAAAAAGAATATAAATGAATCACCCTACTATTGGATGTCTTTTGGGATATCCATCATATTAGAGAGAAATAGATTAACATAAAAAAAAAAATGAAAAGATTAAAAGTAAATAAGACAATAAAATAAAAGAGAAATAGAAAAAAGAAAAAAAAAGGGAGATGGGGTAGCTTAATTTGTACCTTTTTAAATGGTTTTTCTTCTTCACTTGATCTTTCTTTTCTCCTTTTTCTTCCTGAGAAGAAAAAAACAAAGTGAATAAGAACAATAGTTCTTTTTTTCACCTAATCTCTAAAAATAAGAGGTCTTTGAAGAATTTTTTAAAGATTTCTAACAGATTTTGAGTAGTTAGAAATTATTTGACATGTGTTTCTTTTGGCCTAAGGAGATTGCTTAAAAGGATGCATTTTCTCCTTTGAAAAATGAGGTATTTATAAGATTTTGAATAGTTTGAGAATAAATGTTAAGGTAGTTTGGTCATTTGGAGAGTAAAAGTATAAAAGAAATTTGTCTTACATGGATATCTTAAAGAATTTTTTAATTTATTAGAAAAAGTTTTGTAATCTAAAAAATTTAGTGGTTGTAAGAGAGTTAGGTGAGAAGAATAAACAAAAAAGATGTGAATAAAATGGGAAAACAGAAGAAGTTGATGAGTTGGATTGATAAAATTGAGTTGTATATTATCAAATGTATGTTATGATGTATAAACGTTGGTGCATCTACTCACGTTAATAAAACAAAAATACTTTGAAATTAAAATATATATTATTTATTGTCATTTACAGGGTTGCATCTATGCAACTCCATTAAGGTGTTTCTTACTAGCATTCCTTCTTATTTATCCTCAAGTGAACCCTACTAGTATATATCCGATTGGATTAGTATTGTAATAAGTTATGTGAGGGTGCACCTTATCATTATTGGTGTATCTCATACAATATTTTCTTAGTTGACAAGACAAGGATAAGATCAATTAGGAATCTTAAATTAGATTAATTAAGATTAGTTTTTATCGTTATATAACTTTATTTTCTATATAAACCCTTAATTAGGGTCAATGTATTTCAACTAAAATTTATCAATAGACGGTTGATATTGTTGCTATCCGTCGGACATCATCACCACTTTTTTTTTTTTGTTGCAACCATTATCACACACCGTCATTGCTATTCGTGAGCTCCTAACCGCTGTCACCATTTTAGATTAGGTCTACCATAATCTTCACGACTCTACCACAACTCATCGCCTTGGCTACCAACACAATTCAGCTCTTTACGGATGTACGGATTCACGAGTATGAACATTCATGAGTCATCTCTGTCTTTCTCTATTTCCAAGTCCTTTTTGTTGGAGCCTTTTTTAGTACTTTCGCTGTTCAATTTTGTTTCTCAAAGTTACTTTCTACCCACTTTCCTTTAACATCCCATCAAACGTTCATCAAAGTCCTTCAATCTCATTATATTTTATTTAATCAAGACATCTCCAATGAGAGTTTAGCCAAATACTTCGTCTTCGATAACTTCTAAGAAGAAATCATAACTACTTAATCTAATGGCCCACCAACTTCGACAAACTTCAAGATGAGCAGAATGCGACAATGCTGGCCTTCACAAACAAGCAATGACCAACATCAAGCCCACGAACGGACGTTTAGACAATTCATCATATTCACTTCATTAAGATTATGGCTCATATTTCTTGTAACCAATCACATATTATTTTTTCAAAGGGACATGCAAGTGCGGGAGGCTATTAGAGTATATATCCAGTTGGATTCAATGGTGGAGCCAGGATTTTGTTCGAAGGTGGCCAATATTATACAGATAACAGCCATTACTTTTGCGTTATCGAGGTTATTTTTGAAAAAAAAAAAAAAGTGACCAATTGTTTACCCAAATGTGATATGTGACCTGTTATAATGCCATTATAACGGACATAGCGTCAAGGGTCTGCTATAATGCACCATTTAAAACCTTGATTTGAATCATCAGATCAAAAGCATTCGCTCCAAATTTTGGACATCACTCAAGTTGAGAACCACCAAAACTTCGAGAAAGCTAACTGCATTTCTTGGACCAATTCGAAGTACACAAATGCGCAATTAGATTTGAGTAAGAAAAAAGAATTCCTGAAAGGATTACTAGAAGAGCACAAACTGAAAGTCAACAAATCAAAGAGCCCAACAAGAGAACCAAGCTTTATCATCTGGGTGGAAATAGATTTCCTTCTGAGTCTTGAACCGCAGGTTGAACCACCAAGTACAGGCTTCTTATGGGTTACTCTCCCTACGCACCGTTGGAGTGTTCAAGAAGGCGCTAGTCTAGGTTCTTGATATATTCACTCAAACCTCCACACAATGTGAAGTTGTTACGATGTGATCCTTGCTCGACCCTTTGCCACCCTCCGAGCAATGACTCTCCGCCCGCCCTTGGTCTCCTTGCTGTTTGCACACATAAAGCACATTAGTCATGTTCTAACACATCTATGAGGATGCATGTAAGGGAGTTGGGATCCACCACTCCATGAGCACTCCAAATGGATTCTTCCAAGGCATATGGAAGATCATCTGAGTAGGTGGGTCCAGCAACACTAAATGAGCAGCATGTACAAAGTGATGCTCTGATAACCATATCATGGTCTGTAGATTTGGAACCATTATCTATATTTACTCATACATGCACTGTTTGAATGCATCAATTGA
The DNA here is from genome assembly GCA_035048495.1 of Euptelea pleiosperma. NCBI lineage: Eukaryota > Viridiplantae > Streptophyta > Magnoliopsida > Ranunculales > Eupteleaceae > Euptelea > Euptelea pleiosperma. Next base: position 31,164,053 of record CM068549.1, on the reverse strand, counting down.
TGCAGGTTCTCTGACTTTATTGGAGGGTCCAAGGCAAATATGCATTTTTGTAGAGAGAGAGAGAGAGAGAGAGAGAGCAAAGAATCCATGGAGGTTTTCTTTCGCTTGATGTGGCTAGGTTGGTATGTCCGTTTGGGAAGTAAGAGCACCGGCTCGCTCAATGATGAAGAAACATCTCCTGTAAATAAGAATGAATACCAGTTTTAAGCAGAGGAACCTGAAGAGAAAACAGAGAGACAGTAGGAACCATGAAGTTGAACTAAGATTGGGTACAGGACACAATATATATGCCACGTGGCACACTCTTGGAGGACTCTTACCGTATGGATGTTTGGCCAACCCCATTTGGAGCTCACTTTAGGGCTATTGACCTTACGGATGTTTGGTCCACCTTTTGGTGGACCTATATACCAAATATCGGCTTGATTAATGATTTCTAACAGTTCTAGTTTAGCAACTAAAAAAAATGGCTCAAATCCAAGAGTCAAAAATTACGAAATTAAACTGCTATATCCAATGGCTATAAATCATCAATTATACTGATTTTTAATGTGTAGATCCATGGATCGAATATCCATAAGGTAAGTTGACCGCAAATAGTACATGACATGGCATCAAACTCGGAATCTCCGATCATCCATTGAATCTAGTTTACCCGAAGGAAACTACTGTATCAGTGGGTCAAGCGTCACTGACCCACGAATGAATGGTACACCTTTGGTATACCCTACACAATCACACTGATTTTTGTTCTGCAAGATATGGGCCAAACATTCTCGGGTCAGGTGGGCCCACTGGAACAAAATTACTAGCTCGGGATTGGAGAATACTATAATTTGAATCCAATCATGTTGGCTTATCATCCCTTAAATAGTCGAACAAAATCTTCAGTTAAATGTGCATCTCATAATAGGGCTGCAACTTGGCCCCTTGTTGAGCTTGAGTTGGGCTGACCTCTTCAGTATTTGGGCTAGGCTCGGGCCAGGTTTTTCCCAACCCGAACAGCTGTTCTCCATGGTCATCGTCTACCTACTCGTCTCCATCGTCTACCTACTCGTCGACATGGTCCTCGACTTCGCAGGTAGGTTCCTCTTCTCTACTCTTCTCCCTCTCCTCTTTTTCTGTTCTTTCTTTTATTTTGAGCTCGAATTGCAGCCCTCCAGCGGACACTGGTTGGTAGGGATGCACCTCTTACATCGCCCTCGATACCATCAATTTTTTTTAATAACCCAACCAACCTGATCGGATTGGGCTTGGTCGGGAAATTTAAGCCCAAGGCCCGGATTGGGTTGGGCTCGGGCTCAGATCCTTGAAGCTCGGGTTGGGCTAGGGTTGACCTCCAACCCAACCCGCCTGAGCTGCAACCCTATCTCATAAGCCAACCTAGATAAGAGGGACTAGGCAGATCCCTTGAGACGTGGCTTAAGCCTATTGATGCGAGTTCACCCCAAGTTCTGCAGGCCCGTGACTGTGTTACAAAAACGAAGAAAATAGAGAGCTATTTTTCTTTTTCATTTTCCGGGAAGAGACGAATGCAGGGAGAGAAGACAACATACAAAACCGATAAACACAAGACATCCAATAAGGCCGGAGGCGAAATAATTCAGGCCGGCCATCTTCAATTACATGTATCAACAACTACAACAATGTGAACAAACAAACCAGCTCGATCCAAAAAAAAAATAACCTCATTTGTTTCAATCTGAACCACAGGTTTGTCAGTTACTGGAAACACGAATAGCAACGGGCATTTTACAGCATACCAACATATATAAGTTAACAGATGAAGCGTACACTTCATAAATACACAAAAGATTAAAGAACGGCAAAAAAATGAAGAAAGAAAAAGACGACACAAATCAGAAGCAACATGCACGTTGAACTGGTAACTAAAACAAGAGAAGCCCACCTCCAAAATGTACACAAATTACCATGTCAATCTGTGGAAGTTTCATTGATCTCCAGAGAGAGCAGCAGCAATCCAGTCCGTTGCGGATGTTTGAGTCTCCAACTCCACATGTGATGATAAAGACACTGGAGTTATTGCAACCTGTTGTACAACAAGGCATGCGAGAATCAGCCACTGATGACAAAAGGTTGAGGAAGATACGAGAAACAAATACAAGTTTAACTTACAAATCCATTTTCGAGTGCTCTAAAATCTAGATTCTCATCCGTATCTTCCTGATCCTTATCCAGGAACTGCAATTACACAAATATCACTGCTTACTCACTCTGTGCCTTGATAGAATAATAAAAAATTGTGCCTTGGAGACGAAACAAAAGACCAGAAGTCCAGAACAGCAAGGCTAGCTGAGACATTTTTTTTTACCTCTAGACGAAAGTATTTTTTCACTTGTTGGGATTTGGCTTTTCCTGCAACACCAACTGATTCTATCTCCACGTTCTTCCGCTGTGTGTTCAGACGACGTGCTGCACCCTGTGAAAACCAAAGAGGATAGATTATTTCAGCAATGAACACTGACATAATGTATCATTCTCCATTTCAACCACAACTCTGAAACTATGGTCCATTTTGATATTTAATGAGAGGTACTCACGGCTGCAGAGGCGTCACGGCTGAGCTGTGCAAGCTGGATGCCAAGGCTTTGTTGATTGGACATAAAATGCCCAGAAGAGGGGTGTCTATTTGCTGATACAGCTTGCCAGCTTGGAACAGACCTCCACAGACTCTGCCTGGTGACTTTGAAGCCCTGTCAAACACGAGCATAATATAGATATGAATGAACCGGGAAAATGAAACATCCCATCCTCAAAAAAGAGAATTATTCCCTCCTGGATCAATTGACCGTCAGAAGTGCTGTAAATTGAGTGCAATATGATGTGCCACCTTAATCACATGGACATGGTGACCTGGGATTAATCTGTGTAGTCGTTTGGACATTAAGGGCACAAACAAAAATTGTAAGGTACATAACAATGAAAAAGAAGAAAAACAGTCTGCTGGCCTTTCCTCCCACATTATGACACTGATTAAATGAACTCAGTTGCCGAATCTTAGTAGTCTAGTCCTTTCACTCTGATGCTCTAGTGGCTAACAACATTATAGGAAAAATACATCGATTGAGTGTCAAAAGTCATACTGTGTTAATTGAGTGCAATTGGTGCGCCACCGTAATCACATGTACATGGTGGCCTGGGATTAATCTGTGGAATCATTTGGACATTTAAGGGAAATAATATATATATATATATATATATATTGGAAGGACCCTAACAATAGAAGAAGAAGAAGAAGAAAAAAGTGTTTGTTGACCTTTTTTTTTCGACTTCCAAGGATATACGGGCCTCTTAGAGCACCCGACCTGACTACTCCCCCAGGGCACGTGTGTACCCCTACCACACCACCAGGTAAAACTGGGGTAAATCCCCAGGGGTTGTTTTGTGGGCCTTCTCTCCAACATTATAACACTAATTTCCCTCGGTAGCAAAATTTTAGTAGTCTTGTCCTTTCATTCTGGTGCTCTAGTGGCTAACAACATTCTCCTACGGTAGTTGGTAAAAAGGTGTGGCATATCTTTGAGCTTAAAGATTAAAGTACCTTGCAATCATGCTAAGTTTCATTATATTGCAATAGCATCAAATTTGGGACTATGTCAAAACTCTACCTTGAGAAGCATGCAGCTTAAGTAAATGAAAAATGGAACTTGCGGTGCTCAAATGGGAATGGCTAGTTTGCAGTTTAACACCACTGGAAATGATGAGCACTTCATACACTGCAAACCAACACTAGACTATGTAACTTTCGAACAAACTCATGTTCTAAGAAAGAGAGGGGGCTGGCATGAAACACTTCATACTAAATAGCAATGTTACCTAGACACGTGACACGGCTGTCAAGTGTCAAAGTGTCCTCAAGTGTCTGATATGACAAGCTCCAAAATATTTGAACAGTGTGACAGTCCATATAATGAACTAATGAAATTATTATAATTACACAGAGGAAATACAAATACAGGTTTAAAAAAATTGATGCATAATACAGCTTAAAAAATCAAATTTGATTAGTATAGGAAAGGTTATTAGGTTTTCATAAAAAAAACATGCAAAGTCTCTCTTTTAAAGTGCTATTACATGACATGAAATGTTTGATACATCACCATTACTATACGTTCTAGGAGTGATGTGTCAAGTGTCGACGTGTCCATGTGCAACCAAGGTGTTGGCAAAACCAAAAACTAGAAATCTAGGTCACACTACTTCACAGGATATCTAAATCAAAAGTTAACAAATGAACAAAAAATGATTCAAGAAAATGGCCTTAGTCAATTCTTTTTCCCTTTTTTTTTTTTATTGTATAACACTAATACTAAAGTGAATCAAGATACAAGAAGGGACTAATATTTCATAAGCAAACCTTGGAAACATTTTTTAACGATAATCATTCATTACATAAAACGATAAGAACTACAAAAATAAAAAATAAAAAATAAATAAAAAATAGAGAAAAATCTTGAGAAAAATAGAACCAAGAACTAAAAAATGGGGTTTAAGCTCAAATTATTAGCAATAAAAACATCCATTTTAGCCAAGAATATATTAACATTTCTTTTATTAGATTTTCATATAAGTATAAAAGATATTTTATTAAAATGAGAAAAGGAGCGGGCCGACTACATTTGGGTAAGCTTAAAGCTCTTATCTTAAGTTCTTACCCAATAGCACTTCATGTAAAGTACTTGAGTTAAGCCATTTTGGCCGTTTGGAAAACATACAAGAAAAGTGTGATCCACATTTAACCAATACTCTCCAAAAGCCGCAATTGTTGGTAGCGTGAGATTAAATTCCTTTATCTCATAGCCCATGATCCAAGCCCTCGGTCGAACCCGCTTTCGTGAGTCCCATTTCACACGGGCCATCCCACCTCGAGTGTGCCCCATATACGCAGGCTGCCCCACTCAGGCCCAGTGTGAAAATGCCCATGCACTAATCACCCCCGGTGAGAAGTCTCGAACACGAGACCTCCCGCTCTTATACCACTTTGATGCTGGACATTTAATCAATACTCCACAAAAGCCACGATTGTTGGTAGCGTGAGATTAAATTCCTTTATCTCATAGCCCATGACCCAGGTCCTCAGTCGAACCCTCCTTCAAAGGGGTAATTTTGGTATTACAAAAAAATTAAGGATAAACTTGTAAAGAATTTCTTTTAAAAATGGCTTCCCGCGCAAAATTAGTAGAGCCGCTTAGAAACGGCTTCTGCTTATGGCGATTTGGGAGCTTATTGGGCTTTAAAACCACTTTTTAAGTTTTTCGAGAATGCTTAGAAACTACTAAAAGCTGGCTTATTGCAATTTTTAAGCTTGCCTAATGAGCACTCCTACTATAAAGTGATTGTCTAAATCTAAATGACTAGAGCGTGGAGCAGGAGTGGTGCAAGTGCGGGATCGTTGGAGCGTCAAATTCAAAAGGGTCCCAAGGTTCGGAGCGCCTTCGGAGCGTGATTTATATATAAAACGAGAATAAGTGTCACTTTTTCATGGGTTGATTTTCAACCGTGGAATTCTAACATTATTTGGGCCACCGGCTTCTGCTTATGGCGATTTAGGCGCTTATTGGGCTTTAAAACTGCTTTTTAAGTTTTTCAAGAAGTGCTTAGATACTGCTAAAAGCTTGCTTATTGCAGTTTTTAAGCTTGCCTAATGAGCACTCCTAATATAAAGTGATTGTCTAAATCTAAGTGACTAGAGCGGGGAGCGGGAGTGGTGCGAGTGCTGGATTGTTGGAGCGTCAAATTCAAAAGGGTCCTAAGGTTCGGAGTGCCTTCTGAGCATGGTTTATATATAGAGCTAGAATAAGTGTCACTTTTTCATGAGTTGATTTTCAACCGTGGAATTCTAACATTATTTGGGGCACTCAGATCAACGGCTATAAATCACCTTTGAGGCAAACATCCACAGTTAGTGATCCCCAAGAGTGGCATGGACGTTGGTGATGTGTTCGTGACGAAGGACGTTCATGACGGACTCTTCTTGAAATGTACGCAAAACGAAAGAGCACACACAAATACCAACAAAGGTTTAAGATTTAGAATATTAATACAGTATTGGGCCCTTACAATAAGAAGCCCACATGTCTTTCTTTTGTTGGGCAGAATCGCATGCATTGCTCCACGCAAGCCACTTTACACAACTTAGCAACACATAATAACCGAATGAAAAAAGGACATATGGGTACGTTAGGCAGGGGTAAGAGAACTTCATCTTCTTCTTCGTCTCACTCTTTATCTTTATTTTTGTATCAGTAAAAGAGATATATTCAAACGGGGTTGAGAGGGCCCCAAAAACACTATACAGTAGCAACCAAAGACAAAAGCAAGGCGCAAAACAAAAGTTGACATAGGCGCCCAAAAAACAGCCCTACAAGCGAGGCTACAATTAGAAAATCAGACAACCCCACCGACACACGAAATGTTCAAATCTGAAGCTTTGAGCTCGGGGATGACTAAACCCCAGAAATAAACAGTAGCTTTGATCTTCAGAATAATCTTCTCCACTTCTGCCACCTTGTCTTCAAATATACAGAGATTTCTCTCTTTCTACACCTCCCAACAGATGGCAAAAGGGATGAGCCTCCATAGAGTGCGACCACTATTAGATTCGAGCCTCCATAGTCTCACTCTTTATCTTTCTCCCTCTTTAAACCAAACCAGAGAAAAAATAGGGAAAAATAAAACAGCCTACGACTCTCCCCGCCTTGTGTGCATCATCTCTGCAAATGCCGTTGAGAGCGTGGTCTGAGATTTGTGGGAGCGCGGTGTAGAGGCGGATTCGCACTCCAATCGTGAAATCGCAATTTGAGAGCGAGACCACTACCCCACCTTGACAGTTCCGATTACTAAGGTCTAAGTACATTTTTAGCTAATGATTTCTTATACAGCCTCACTGGCTTACAAGTCAGCCTCCTCATTACTGCTACTGAGGTCATGCTAATTCAAAGCAACAACATAAAACTAAGACCTTTAATTTTGCCTCGCACATGCTAAGATCTTTATTTTAAAAAAAATACCTGATGCATAAAGCATCAACAACTATTAAAGGACAGTTTAAATTATTGAATAACCCCAAACCTTTAAGAAGGGCCTCTCCCTCTGCCTTATTGGAGTGTACACTCCCAAACAGCTTCAAATAAAAGGGCAACGTGATTGTGTTTGGTCACTTCTCAATATGCCCCCTATTCCAACTAGGCCAGGATTGCCAAAAGAGCACCCATCATAATTGAGCTTCAACATGCAAAATTCTTTATTTTTCCCTTTTCTTTTTCTCTCAACTACGCAGCAATCTCCACTATTTTAAATTCCAAAATAAATTTCCTATTGACTTCAATTTCAGCTACCCAATAATCAAGGAATTCCTTCAAGGTAGTAGTGGAACATAAAGCATTAAACGATCTCATCTAGCCTTGAAAAATATTTATATTTCCTTCCTTTCAAATCTCCCAAAATAAAGCAAAAGGAAGAGTCTTCCAAAGGATTTTTCCAAATACTACCGAAACACCAGAATAGTGGAGATTTTTCCAAATTCCTTCAAGGCAGTAGTGGTACTTATTGTGTTTTGTCACTTCTCAATATGCCCCCTATTCCAACCATCCCTGAGCATATATAATTTATTAGGAAAGACCCAAGCCATCTCAAAAAGATCGTAAATGAAATTCCACGTTGAATAAGATTGTAATGATTTAATATGTGATCACAGCATTCAGCTTAATGTTTTGTTTCCTTCATTTTAATTCACTTATCAGGATATATTTAGTTAGAACTACCAAACCCAGAACAAGTATACAACATATAAGGCTAGAAAAGTTTTGAGGTCCAACAAAAAAGCAAACCTCTAAACCAAAAGAACAAAATCCCATTAGTTACTAACCAAAACATAATTTTCTTCCCCCTAGATAGAGAAAATCCAAATAACACCAGAGAAAGATAATATCAAATGTAAAGTAAAAAAACATTGATTAACTCACCATCTATAACCAAAATGAGGTCAGGCTACAACCAAGCATATTGAATAAAAAATCCAAAACAAAAGTCAAGAGGACTTTCTTCTTTTTTCCTGACAAGTAATTAAAAAGGATTTAACCGCCAACTCATTTAAAGATGACAAGAAAATATTTCTATTTTGTTTAAAAAGACAGTCGCAGAATTTCCATTAGCCCAAGATTGGCTTAATTAAAGTCTTGATTTTCTCAAAATCAACTCATTCAAGTTAAAAAGACACCTCATCCAATAAACAAGACCAAAATGTTGTCTGTCATCATCTTCCGATTCAAGAAGGTTTTCTATAAACTAATATAAAGTAAAATAGGAATGGATCTGTCAGTGATCCAACACATTTTTTGGATGTTCTTCGCGTGATCTTAGGATTACGTTTGATAAACGATCATTTAAGGATCAAGTAAGATAAGGGAGGAATAGTGTAAAGTGCAAGAAAATGTACTCAGAATCAGAAATAAATCTGTTCAACCTAGAAATATGCTCATCCTTGTAGACTAGAAGAATGTCATTGAGATATGAATGCAGAGATAATCACGATTTCAGAGTGGTGAAACGACAAAATGATGTGCGGCTTTGATTGGTAAAATGGTATTCATTATTCTAGCAAAGAAGTGCTTATACTACAAAGAAATCCCAAAATCTCATCAGAAATATATCATTCTGCAGTAACAATTATTTCAGTACATATAAACAGAAGATATTTTGTCTATTACGCATTGATGTTAAGGTCAGCAAATATCTGATCTCCATTTCACATGATTCAACTCTTTCAACAAAATCTGGTATAAAGTACTTGGAAAGACAAACCTTGTTTGTCGAAGGAGAAGTTGGAATCTCTATATTCAGTGAGCAACTTTTGGGGAAAAGACCTTTCTCGATATCTCTTATGGCTGCATGTATTAGTGGTACACAGACAATGACTGCATCCTTGAAATCACTTTCTCGGCTTTCATCCTTTTTCCTAGCAAAAGATTTGAAAAAGATGTCATGACAGATAAAAAAAAAAAGGGTGGGGGTGGGGGGGATAAAAACTAATAATAAAACACAGTAATGACAAGAAAATCTCCACCCACCAGTTCAACGAAATCGAAAGAGATGGTACACCACAGATCAACGCTTCTCTAGCCCCGGCAACAGCACCCGAGTAGAAGCTGGGCATATTTTCGAGTAAGCAGAGTTAGTCTTAAAACAATGGTAAAAAAATATGACATAAAAGCAAAACCTCAAGCCCAATGCAATTCGAAGGTATAATAAGAAAATGATTCACATATCAATCACATTTGACAGGCTATATGCATTTGACAGCCACTCAGGTGTTGAATAAGGAAATAAAGAAACATAGATTCATAAAGGGAACTGCATATTACTTACATGTGATGACCACAACTCGATCCCTTGTTAATTCCACTGATTACCTGAATATCAAAACAAAATCCATGAATCCATCATACAAGCAAAATTAATACCCAGCTATTCAAAGCATCTATGACAAGAATGAATAAATCCATACCAGAGCAGGCTTCGACCAAGAAAACAATGCCCCAGATAAAGCTAAGGAGACACAATCCGCCGGAGTCCCTGATGAACAATCAAGGACCAAAATAAATTACTATCAAAATAAGATAGATATCGCAAAGCAGTAAAGAAAACATAAAATTACCTTAAAAATAACGGGAGAAAAAAACCACAAACAGACCAACCATCTTGAAAAGAAAAACCAGGAAAGGTCCAATCTTATCATGATGATTACAAATTGCAGCAATCCAAAATTCCATTTTCAAGTTAAAAACAAACTGCGACAAATTGGGGAATTTTCTTTTTAAATAAGTAATTTGGGGAAAAAATAAGAACAAAAATGTGGTCTTACCAGAAACTTCATAAGCTGTGGCACCACTAATTTCAGCAGAGTTCACCAAAAGCGTCTCGTGAAGCGTCACCGAGTGACCCGAAACGGATTTATCCCTACACCAACCAAGTAATAGATAGGGAAATTAAATCAAAACTCCACAAAAGAGAAATACCCAGATGGGAAAACCAAACAAAAATGAAAACATTCAAGATAGCCAAATGAAAAAATAACAGAAATTTAAAAAAAACAAAACTAGAGAAAACCCAAGATACCCAGATTAAAAAAAAGGAGGCAAAGTTAGAGAGAACGCACGATTGGGGAGCGCAGACATGAACGTTGCATCGGCCTTCTCGGACCAAAGCCTCGACAAGGAACATAAGCCCCGGGGCCTCGATTCCGTCCCCATTCGTCACTAGAACGACCGGTTTCGAGCAATCTTTCTCCGGATTCGTATCTTCGGCACCCGATGAAGGAGAAGAAGAAGAAACTTGCGAGGATTCATCAGTCTTCTCCGATTGCTCTTCTCCGGTGCCTTTTCTGCTTATTAGAACTTCTTGTAGATTGGAAACCAGAGAGGAGGGTAAGAAATTGTTCTTCACAGAAGTCGTCATTGTAGACCAAAACAACAACAAAAAAAAAGGTTTCTTTGTTACAGAGTTGAATAGAATCAGCGTGAAAGAAGATATGGCGAAGATTAATGGGTTTATTGGGTTTGTGTTCAAAAATCAAACCCTAGAAATCAAAAAGAGAATCCGAAAAAGTAGGGTTGACAGACAGTCGCTTGAAAGAGGGAGTAGAGAGAGAGAGAGATTTTAATGGCTTTAGTGAGAGAGAGATGGAAATAGGGATTGCTTGTTCCGATTAGAAGGGAAAAGGATAAAATGTTGCAATATGCCGCTTCTGCCTTTGGGGACGACCGGAAGAGTATGTGCGGGTGTGTGAAAATAAAAAAAACAATTTCCCTCTTTAGTATTTTACGATCAGGATGGGAGGATGGGAAGACCTCCCATCTCCTATACACGTGGCATAAATTTTACCCGTTTAACCGAAATCAATCCGGAACGAAAACACCGGTTCTGGTTACACATATTTGGGAACCGACTAAAAAGAATCGGAACTGAACCGAAATAACGGTTCTGATTATGGGTAGTCTGATATGGACCCGAAACCGATAGAAACCAGAACCGAACCGATAAGAACCGGAACCAATATATAGACATAGTGTTAGTATTATAACATTTCAAGATTGGAACCAATATACCCGAAACTGGAACCCAATAATCAGTTCCAAATCCATCATTTTGAGAACCAGAACCGATAAGAACTGGCTATATTTGTTCCGATTCTGAGCACCTTAAGAACCAAACGGGAATTGACCCGTTGACACCCCTAGCTGTAGTGCACATAAAAACATGGCATGTGGTATACCCATTTAAGTCAAAGATTGGCCCACTCCATGATGGACTTACAAACCAAAATCAGCCTCATGAGACATGGGTAATCTCTAGCCATTCAATCTTAATATCTACAAACAATTACTCGGATCCAACAGCTAGAAATCAATTGATGAAATACTCAAATCCAACAGCTAGAGATCACCAATCAGGCTGTATTTTTTTTGCCTCTGATCCACATAGTTCGATGGGACATCTTTTAAAAGAACCATCGTCAATGAAATGTGTTGATTATTAATTTAATTTTGACGGGTCGTAAAATTATAGGTAATAATCCATAAAATGGTTATTAGTGCAGGACTTGGGAAGGACCCATACTTTACATCCTCCCGCCCTTTTTTTAATTTTTCTTTTTAAAGTCTTGGGGAGAGAGCTTGAAAGTGTGGGAAAAGAAAAGAAGACGAGAGCCAAGGTATAAACTCCAATCCCAAGTGGGTATAACCAATTATATTTATGATAGCCACGTTCTCATTTAGAAAACCAAAACTTCTATGTTATTTTATGTATTAGTAGGTGGGCACTCTCCAACAAATCATTTGCCAAAATCGGGTGTGAGTGGCTTAGATCCACCATCCATTTTGGGTGATAAGATCTCAGCCATCTTTTGTGGCCCGTGCCCTCAGTACTTCCCTACAAAGCATTTCCCCAAATTGGGTGCAAGTGGTTGAGATCCACAGTCCATTTGGGGGATAAGATCTCGGCCATCCTTTGTGAAGCCGATAAGAGGGGTATAAGTGACGTCCGGGGGAGACAATTTCCCTGTTAAATTAATCCAACCGTCTAAATTTTATTTTTATGTAAGGGTTGATATAGGCCCTTGGATATATGAAGCCCATACGAGGGGGATACAGATGTTCATGGTTTCATGCACATGTGTGCATGAGGGGACATGGATCCATGTCCCTTGTACAAGCTCCCAAAATCAAGCCTAAGGGTCCAATTATATTGGTGTTGGCTCCATATATGATCACAAGTAATCAAATTGATAAAAAGGATCCAACCCTAAGGGTTGGGCGCAATTGGCCAGGACCCCACCTCAGGAAGCAGAGGTCGTGAGTTCGAATCCCCCTTTGGGTCCACCCCATGGGATTTATCTCAGTAAACCTAGTACATATGGAAGGGGTGACATACGTGGCTTTAAGAGAATCAAAAGATCAATCACATGGATACAACAAATTTATGCGGTTCGACAATGTCCATATGTCTAGTTCAAAGAAATACTCAAAATACTCCTAATACAAGTTTGTATCCAAACATGAACTGTGCGGACAAAAAACAGCTTTAAAGTTGAACCCACAAAAGCGGTGGCTTAATTAACTGTATAATCACTACAGAATACAAGACACTTAACACAACAAATATTCATGTTGCCGACCTAGATAGTTAGGATAAGATGATGATGATGATGATGATGATGGTGATGATGTACAAAACTATGGACATGCATGTGATGGTAGATTTGAGTTCTAAATTTGAAGGAGTAAATTTTTTTAACCTTCACGAAGAATCATAATGGTTGAAAAACTGCATTAAGAATCATAATTATCTTCAGGTGCAATGCACTAAAAGACGAGAAAAACGACCTTAAAATCCACACATTATATTAAAAAAATATTTTTTTCTTATCTGTGCAACTAGCGCAGCATGTTGCTTGCTAGCATTCCTCTTATTTTAATCGAGATCTACAATCATTGGTTCACGATCTGGTTTTTAGTTTTAACCTACCAAACAAAATAAGAGAAAAACTATAATGTTGAATTCAGCCATGATATAAACTTTTTTTATAATTACAATGGGGTTTAAATTTAATTTGCGCGCGCTGTGTATGATTGTGTTGAAATCATAGTTAGTAAATTCCCGAATTAGTCGCGAACCGTATGAGTTATTTAAAAAACAAACCAAACAATGTCCTATTCAAAGGTTTGGAAAATTTTGTGCATTTTCTGAACATGATCGAATTATTCTCGAACTTTCCGAATTATTTCCGGATAATTCAGTTTTGAACATGAAAACATTTTATAACACAAAAAATTGTCAATATTTTACATTTTTTTAAATTATTTTTCCTAATTTTTTTAATGTATTTTTTAATAACCAACCGGAATTCTACTCGAACATTTTCCGTTCCATATTTTTGCCGCTCTCCAAATAGCTAACTATATGGTTGAAACGATAGTCTAAAAAAAACCTTTTTAACGAAAATAATGGTCGTTATAACAGATTCAGACCCTCCCCATTACGTTATGTACCGTTAAAATGCTAAAAAATAACCACCATTATTTTCTGAAAATTTTTATGAAAAAATGGTTATTTCCGTTATTTTTCCATTTTCCTGTTATGTTATGTTTCTTTTTTCGTTTTTGAAATTTAAAATTTTGAATTTCAGGGCCATTTTTCTGTTATTTTCCGCTTTTGCCTTTGAGCGTTACAATTCGATATAACGGCCATTATAATGGAAAAATGGTGACACTCCCAGTCCATTATACTGTTATAACGGCCCCTTTGAAACCTGGATTGAAACTACGCACATTTAGCCAATTTTGGGCTTGTTTTCAAGCTGAAAATGCGCCAATGGAAATTTGCATGCTTAGACAGCGTTGGATCAAACTTCATCACATACAGACAGAAAGATAAACCAATGCAGAATATCAATTACAGCCGTCTGATCAGAATAACCAAAAGGGTATCAATCAAACTTGAGCTCTTCTATACCAAGAATCATTTTGCGGATCTCAATCAAACAATTCAGTCGTGGTACAATAGTCTCCATCGTAGTTGTCTATTCAACATTGAATCGCTTTAAGTGTGGCGTGACGATTGATTGATGGCCGTCCACCTGTGAGATCGACAGGGGATAAGCGACATCTTGTGGGTTATTTGGACATACTCTAGTGCTGGGTCCACTGCTACATTACCATGAAGAAAGTGATCATGCCATGTTAGGTAACTTTAGATGTCATCATCAAATGGATAAAATGTTGGGGGTTCATGCTTTCACAAAGTCATTTTCAAGGTATCTCTTATGTTTCTGTTCGGTGTGGAGATATGGAAGAAACGGCGCCTTTCATATCCTGTAGGGATAAAAACTGTCTGCCAGCCGAAAAGATAACATGCAAAGCACTTCACATTTTTTTTTTCTATTTATCTTTTGATGGGCAAGGACTTGAGAAAATTAACCATTTTTACTACCATGTACGTCTCCATGCCAAAACAACGCGGTTGAGATCGATGCCCAGAGCCAACCCCACATCATGGGAGGTGCGAATTGAGGAAAGGGCTATCTGGGGGCTCACTTAAAATAGAGAAAATAGGGGTACTGGAAAAAAAAATGCATGGAGTTTGCTAAAAAAAAAGTGAGAAAAAGGGGTACCAGAGTGAATGCTGCCTTAGAGTGGGCCATGGACGTCGGCATTGGAAGCGTGGTGAAATGTTATGGCCCAAACTATATAAAGACTTAGCTTTCCACTCTAATATCATTTAAGTGCTTTTGAAGTATTGGTTAGTCATCGGGCTCCACCAGGTGTAGGGGATTTCGTGTCCATGGAATCCTCAATTCAAAGGAGGAAACCTGCTTAAAGTATTGAACCTACGACCTCCCACAAGAAAAGGGTACACACCATTTAAATACTAGCATAATGTATGAGAGTGAGAAAGAAAGTAGGAGAGTGGAATCGGTTTTAGGAGGGTGGGAACAATTTTAGGAGAATAAAGGGTATCTTTAGTAGTTAAAAGGATTAGTGGTGGGAGATATATGTTTTAAAAATTGGAAGACATTTCTACCATTTTTTATTTTTTGTTAAGATTGAAGAGAGTGAGGGCATCTTATGGGAAAAAAATGGCAAAATATGTCAATTTTTGTCCTTAGGCTAGCTTTGTAGGGTTGCCCTGAATAAGTTTTCTAGAAATGATTTTTGTATATAAGGCTCAATATGGTAATCAACAAAAAGTTTTACAGAAAAATGATTTGTACATTAGAAAGTGTTAATACATAAAAAGTTCTACTACGTTTGAATACAAGAATCAATTTTAGAAAATTTATTCCGGGCAACCATACGGAGCCTAAATGTCATAAAACTTTTTTCTATAGTAGCACTTTCTAACATACAAATCCTTTTTCTGTAAAACTTTTTGTTGATCACCGTACATGGCCTAAAATTCCCTCTATCTCCACAATTGTAATATGAAAGGTCAATTCAAGGTTTTTTTTTTACTAAAATACCCATGGCATTTAAATGGTTTAGAAGAAGTAAATGGGCAGCTTCGTCTTTTCCATCTTCAAAATTTTGCCTTCCTAACTCTCCCTTGAGTTGCCACACTTTTCAAAATTGCCCTTTCAGTTGCTAAATTTCCAAAGCTATCCCTATTAGCCAATGTTCCAAAAGTGTTTTTTTTAGGTTGAAACTTTCCTACTTTGCCATCTCTTCAAAAAAAAATGTCCCTACAATGTAGGGGCAGTTCTTCATCCAAGTATCCTTTAAGAGAGCTCACATGGGTCATCAAGAAGGAAAAGCAAGGACTTCAAAAATCAACCCATCTTGTCATGATCATGATGCATTCAATTGTCGTAGGTAGATAATCAATGGTCAACCTTCTTTAGAAGATTTACAAATCAGTCTCCATCCCTTCATTTCCTCCTCTAATTGTGACATCTCCCCCAATCAAAGCTAAATGTGATAACTCCCCAATCAAAGGAGGGACATGAAACTTTTTTCCTTTTTTTGCTCTTAAATTGTGTCAGACTTTCAGTTCCCATTATTTAATTTTCTAACTTACCAACATTGAAGAAACTTAATTGTTTTGTTACCTCTTTTTCCCTTACAACCCCACTTGACTTGGAACTGTACTCTTGCCCTGAACATGCCTTTTTTTTTTCACACTGAAGGAGACTAAGTATTAACAGTGTTTTATGATGAAATGCCAGAAAATAAAAAAGGGTTTAGCTGTTTCAGTTTGGCAGATGTACCGAATGTTAGAAAAATATAGTAATTTGTCATACACAAGAACTTGACTGGATGGCATGATCGTAACCGTCTTACCAATCACATTCATTTGTACATAAGAAAATAAGTGCAGATCGGTGCTACTCAATCAGATTGTTGAAAATCGAATTTTCACACCAACCAGTAAAAATAGGGAGAATCGAGAAGTTCAATCACATAGACACAACAAATTTATGTGGTTCATCAGTGTGCCTACGTCTACAGATGAGAAGAGCTCTTTAACTATCTCTATAGAATTAGGGCTACAATAGTTTCTCCTTTTTCTCACTCTCTCAATATACATGTGAAACCCTAACGTCTCTTTAGAGAATCTATACAAGTGAGAGTGGTTGTCTCCCCACTTGTCTCCCTCTTATAGGCTTCAATAAAGGAGGGCTGATATCTTATACCCCAACGAGACAGTGGATCTCAACCACTCACACCCGATTTTGGCAAATGCTTTGTCGGGGAGTACCGTGGGCAAGGGCCACCCACTAGTCCACTAGTATATGTATATAATCTCTGGTAAAATGGCATACCCATAATACCCAATACAAGTTGTACCCAACACAAATTGTATTGACTTGTATGAACAAAAAACAATATTGGCTCTAGCGGCCAGGGGTGTGCTGCCCACTGCAACCCTCTAGCCAGCTAAGAGTGGAGTTGGACCCTCGTAAAGCTGTGGCTTAATTAACCATAAAATAAAATCTCTGCAGAACCGTACAGACAGTCACCTTGAGCTCAAAGGAGTCCAAGATCATACAATTTGATATTATTTAGATTTTATCCTTAAGATGGTTTGCAATTCTTTAGCCATCACCCCACCTATCGGTATCTAAGAGATCGGTATCTGAGAGAGAGAGAGAGAGAGAGAGAGAGAGAGAGAGTTGACGCTCGTCCTTACCTAAGCCACTAGCCTGTTAACAAAAGAAAATATCTAATTTTATTCTGGTGTAAAGAGGAGGGAAGAACAATGTTGAGAACCAGTGGAAATGGTTGCCAGTTACCCTCTTCCATTCGTCAATATTTTAGTGGGATTTGACGCCATTTGTGTCCAAACATTGGTGACCTTAGCATGACTCCATACCATGTATATCATTAAGTGGATCAATGACAATTTCTGATGGATTTGGACAATTTATGGCCATATTCATCAGGAACCACTAGGTGCAAGAATATCTGCAATTAGTTTTAATGAGCCATTTCAAATATTAGGTCATATGAACTAGAAGTAAATGTGCTGAGCAGCCTTCAAT
This sequence comes from Euptelea pleiosperma, assembly GCA_035048495.1. Taxonomy (NCBI): domain Eukaryota; kingdom Viridiplantae; phylum Streptophyta; class Magnoliopsida; order Ranunculales; family Eupteleaceae; genus Euptelea; species Euptelea pleiosperma. The sequence goes on along the minus strand of CM068549.1, from coordinate 31,146,496 downwards.
GTATTGTGCAAGTGCTAGAAATGTATCACTCATTTGGATAGTAGAAAATATTGGACAGAGGATCAGGTGGATTTTTTTCCCTAGGAGATCGCCTTGGTTGACTCATCTAATAGTGGGTGCTGCCCCGATATGTGCATCAAGCAATGGGTATCCCACTTGTAGACTGTAGTCGCTGTAAACGTCTGACCTGTCCTATGAGCACTGAGGATGATGCTACCCACACCGCAAAGCATTCGTAATGGGCTCTGTCCAAAAACTAGAAAATCCTGAAAGATTTAGCTGCCTGACGTTCACTCACTCTCTCATAGAGGTTAGAGGGCAGCCATAGCTGTAGAATCTCACTTGTTAATTGAATTCAGAAAGATACAACACATAAAAACATTACTAATACTATCCTTCTACAAAAATTTCTACACTGCACATGAATTGATAAGGAATCTGTAACTGCTTGATTTCCATAGGAATAGAATGACCTGTTTTTACATTTTTATTTTTATTTTACATTTGAAGGAGAGAAATTATAAGGCAAAACACCAATGTATTGTTCTCTCTTTACTGCTTATTGTTACCACCAGCATCAAGTAAGAACTCCTTCAACAACGCAGAGACTTCCATTGATCCATTCTGAATACTTCCACTGCCAAAGCAACTACTATACTTTGATGCCTTATTGGCCTCAACATTCAAGGCAGGGGAACAAGTCGATCGACCCATTTTCATTTTAGACTCGTACTTTGCTGCAAATGCCAGAGTAGATGCGAGTGCCTTCTGAGCTGAGTTGGGCGTGTTCTTATTTTGCCCATCCGCTAATGGGTTTGAAGATTGACATAAAGAAAGTGGAGATGCTGGCATCCTCCATGGCACCTCATTCGAGTTTTGAAGCTTTTCTGATGCACATTCTTTCTTCCGATTACATATTTCGACACCATCATCCCTTTTGGAAGGCAAGTCACCTTGTTGTTGCTTACTGATGTCATCTAATGGTGGTTTCCCAAATGAGAAAAAGCTTATTCCTTTGGGTGCCTGTGCAGGTGGTTTGAGCATCCCTGCCACATTCTGCTCGGAGTCCCTGTTAACAACAGTTCCCCCAGAGGAAGGTATCCTTGGGGTTGTCCCTTTGGACACATTGGTGAGAGTCTGAAGGGAAGTGGTGTTGATGTTCAGTGGCTTCCTTAAATTTGTACTACCAGGCAGAGATGGAGATGCTGTAGATGTTTGGGTGAAGTTTGATGCTGAGGAGGAACCTTCCATGGGCGGCATCTGAGTTGAATACAATCAATAAGATAAAATCTAATGCAATATGAGGCTATTTAACTATGCAGAAATTGAAGAGGCCAGTGCAACAAGACATAGCCAAGAATATTGGGTATAAAGCATCCACGGCAAAAATTAACTGTTTAAAGCCATTAGTATCTTACTAAAGTAGAGCAGGTACCTTGTGTGAAAACATGCAGTTATCTCCTCTGCTGCAGCAGCCTTTGGACATGTATTTGTCACAGGGATACTTAGAAAGGTCATGATCAAATGGACAGTCATCCCCTTTCAAGCATGAGTGAAGTGCCAAAAACCTGCACGGCTGCAATAAGAAAATGGGTCAGAAGAAAGAGAAGAGAAGATGCCTAATAAAGTTACTAATTAAAGTAGGAATTATATTCAAAAAGCAGATTAGTTTTTTAGAATTTGTAACACGCAAAATGGATAGATATACTGAAATAAGGGAAGGAGATGTTTGGGTGAGAAAACTAAAACAGGAAAGAAAATGGTTGAATCTTTAACACATTTCCACCATTTTTAAGTTGTTCTTGAGTATCATACATGGGCAATGTGTACAAATTTTGGAATGATGTGTGCTCAAGTGTGCATACTGTTAGAAACCCTATACAGTCACGGGCCCTGAGGAGTCCATGGTCATGTGAACAATATGATTTGGTATTCTCTTAGATTTTCACCTTCCTTAGGATGCTGTGTGATCCTTTAGCAGCTAATCAATGTTTTGAATTTAAAGATGGCAAAGTTTTGTTCGCACTCTTTAGTCTTGAACTTAAACACAAGATGTTTGTTTCTTCCATCCAGGCACAACCAATCATTGCTACTCTTGATGGATTGCTTGCCCTCTGTTACCAACTTTATCTGCAAACCTCCATTCCAGCATTTCTTAGCGTGGATCCAATCATGTTGCGACTCTTTTCAAGGGCATGACCTTGTGTGACCATGGACAGGCATGATCACTTTCATCATGGCTTCAAGTCTTCACTTTTACAGATCTAGTACTAGACGAGTTTATGGCAGACATGGCTTCCACGTCCTGCCTATATGTGCTCCAGACTTCCAACTAACTCAACACCAGAAGATTCTTTGGCATGGCATCTCTTCTGCCCCAATAGCCCCCTCAAATCCACAATAACTTAGGTCATTCTACCTTGAAATTCCTTAAATTAGTGTAATTATGTATACCAATCAGATTACCTTCTTTAAGTACTTAATGTAATGTTAATTGGCTCAACATCAAGACCCAATCAGTAATCTGATATTGGTTGCTCCACATTATTGGCAGGTCCACAACAATGCCATATGATTAACAAATATTCATTAGGAATAATAAGTTTCAAAGAATGTAATTTAAGCATGACAGTGCAAGAAATTAATAAGAAAGGTCCCATCCATTTTTTCACTGCACAGTGGCTGACAAAACAATTAGCACCAGATTGACAGTGATCAAAAGGGATAATATCTTGGTATTGCAGCAAGTCCAATGCATACACAAACTGAGTGCACTGCATGTCTATTCTTGACAATGAACTCACTAGTTTAAGCCATGCCATGTACCATAAAAGAAAAAGGCCATGTCCGGAATTAAGAGAATGGTTTCAATAAATATGTGTATGCCTGGAAATGTAATAGTTGGTCCTATCCAACTATCTATAATCTAGAATGTAAATAAAAATATATTTAACCAACAGTAATCAGGAAACGTCTAAAAATTACTGATAAAACTCACAAACTAAAAAATTGAAAATCACATTAACAATGTGATGAATAAATATGATAGTTATTATAATTCTTGTGTACCTAGTATCAGAAGGGAACATTAAGACACTGAGTCAAATGAATATACCTTCGATTTTGTCAGGGGAATTGTATCATGTGAAAATTTGCACAAATCACCCTGAGGAAAAAAAAAGACGTTACATGGCAGAGACAGGAGAGGACAAAGACAATAAGAAAAAAAATGCTGTTAAAGGTTTAACAAAAATGGACTGCTACAAAAATTAATATTTACAATTCGAAATAAATAGCAAACTAAGAGATCATTCTCTGCAACTTAGTAATGTATTGATTATTTTAAAATCAATGTATTGCAAGGGTAATAGATATAAGAGCAAGGTATTAAATTGTTTTATTTCGCGAAATATTTCCATGTGTAATTATAGTTGTTTTTAACTGTGAAGCTCTCAGATACTTGCATCATCTTTGACATTTATTTCCACAATCCATATGGTTGTTTCTTATAGTTTGATGGCTTACGAGTGTTTTTATGCTTATCATTTCCTATAGTTTCAAAAACAAATTCCACAACATTTCCATCATTTCCATAATATTTCCACCATTTCTATGAAAATTGTATTATTTCCACACTACTCGAAATATTTCCATTTCCAGGCTGGTAAAAATATATACTGAAATTGAAATATACTACTTTGGATATAACTTAACAGTAGAGGCTAACAAACTAATGTCTTATTGTTGCTTATAATAACAGAGCAGAAAGACAAATATGTCTTATTGATGCTTAAAATAACAGAACAGAAAGAAAAAGATTGCAGACGAACTAATATGCACAGAAGATCATAGAGAACAAGCAATAAAGTTTCTATAACCAAAAGAAAAAGACCAAAAAAAAAGTTCGAAAATGTCGAGTTGTATCCCTGCTTCCCGTATCCCTATCCGGGCATCATAGCCTCCAGCCCCTGCCCCCATGACCCTTTGGAAAACATACAACTCTGTTCCTACCCAAAGGAGTAAATTCTAACAATCTGATATATCTCCCTCCAACACTGTTTTTCAGTTCAGCTATCTTAGTTCTCCCCAATGCCTGGGTCTTACGTTATAAAGGATCATCTATCCCAGATGCTAGGGCCTCACGAAATACCCTCGTCAGCCACAGTCCTGCCTCAAGAGAAAGAAAAAGCACCTCCCTCCATCTCCTACCCAATTCCTCAATCCCCAAGAGATTATCTCTTCCCCTGCCTATCACAGAAACTGAAAAGGATTTCGCTTCAATCGCAACCGCTCGAGATTTAGTCAAGATTCTACACCAGTGGACTTACTTACACTGGGGAAAAAAAGATAGAAAGTACGAATCTACTTATGTGAGTAGATTGGGTCAACATCTTCACCAGTGGACTTACATTAAAAATAAATATAGAAAGTACGTATAGTTTGCCATAACAAGAGAACGGGAAGAATAGTAACACCTTTTGACATCTTCCTTTGATATAGTACTCGCAATATTTCACTGTTTTTGGTTTTGAAATTGGCTGTAGTTTCAACCTCTTAACTCCTAGCTGTCTCTCCTTTTCTGCTCGTTTTTTTCTCTTTGTTATCTGCAAATCAGTTTGTAGCAAAATTAGTTTAATACTTCAAAAGCATATAGAATATGAAATCAATGTGGATAGTAACTGTATCGAAATTCAACATTCAACGCTATCAACGCCATGATACACAGATGCAGGTCAAATTTCCTGACGACTAGCAGACAATATTGGAATCAATTAAATAAGTAAATCGCTTTGCTCCAATACAAAATCAAGAATATCTCATGTGCAAATAAACAAGATGCTCCCACCAATGCTAACCAGACACTTCAAAAGCGGCACAGTACCCATATCCGACACTTCATTTTTTAGTGTAAATGCTGTCCATGAAGTACCCGGTAGCATAGCTTCCCATCCAAATAAATAAATAAAATGACGACATACCGTTTTCTTTGCTTTTCTCTCCTCGGTTAAAGGACCCCGCTTTTTCTTATCACGAACTTTAGAACCCTACCACAGATGAACAACACCAAACTATAATGCTTACATGACAGAAAATCAACATACCACGAACAGTATATCATAAAGTAGAAACATAGTTAGGAACATTAACTTATCAAATGACAATAGTAAAAGATAGTAGCAAATCATCGTCAAACCTTTATCGTAGATGTAATTCCTTGATTTTCAGTCAAAGTTTTCTCTGAGATTTCTCCAGGATACCCTAAACTGTCAAAATAAGCTATTGGGCTGTTAAGGTCCCCCTTGGCTCCATTACCTTCCATTTTATTTCTTCCTTCTTCTAGCACACTATAATCCCCATATACCTGTTTAACCTTTCCAGTTTTGCAGAAACCCAGCATGTCAGCTTTGTTCTCCTTCTCCTCACTTTTCCATTCCTTGAGTTCCTCTTGGATACAAGTATTCATGGAATGGACTGTCCCCAAGAGATAAGAAGTGGATGCCACGTCTTTTTCATCTGCTCCCTTTTGTTCCCTATTATCGGTAAACTGTCTTTGCTTAATGAAGTCTCCAGGATTTTGTTCTTTCCCTACCATCCTCTCCTCGAATACGACAGAGTCTTCAAGAAAAAAATCAATTGATTGGTTCTCTATATCAGCAGGAATTTCCCCTTCTTCCATTTCTCTATCTGTGATCAAACAAACAGAAGAACCCACTACCGTGTCTGAATCATCTGGTTTCTCCAAATCCATCTCTTTCTGCTGCATTGCATGCTCTAGTTCTTCCACAACATTCTGTTCCAAGCAATAAGATTGTTCTTGGGTACCTTCTACCGATTCCAAAATTTTGCAATTATAGTGTTCGTTATTCTCCATATCTTTTGCCCCTTGCCCTGATTCCTCCACAACAGTCTGTGCTAAGCCTAAATGATCATAATGGTCATTAACTGAAGCAACGACAGCATCTGCAATCGGGTCTTTTTGTAAGGAAGAAGTTGAAGGTTCAAGACTGTCACCACAAACAAGTTCCTCATTTTGCTCTATTCCTGTTCTCTGTTCTGAAGCAATCACTTCGGTACTATTCTCAGTTATGAAGTCATTCTCATCAATCAACGAATACTCATCATGCAATTCTTGTTGAGTTGTCTGTGTTACTTCGTCGCTGCAGATGCCTTCAAAAAAAAATTCGGACAAAAACTAAATTAACACAGCAAAAAAAAAAGAATTTTTTATCCGTTTAATAGTGTTTCTACTCACAAATTGGTTTTATTTTTTTGAAGAAATTCAAAAAATGGATTTTTGTCGATTACCTGGTTTTAGGGCATTGAGAAGAGAAGAACTTCGAGATTCATCGACGCAGTGAGAGAGGATTCGAGTAAGGGTAAGAAACGTTTCGCTCTTGAGATGAGATCTGCGATAAGGAGGGAAAGCAAAGGGAGTTCCTTCATGCATCGATGGTTTTTGGGTTTCAGGTTTTGATTTCTCCAGCAGATTCTCCATCGATCGCGACTCCGTTGTTGTTGTTCTTCTCCTTTCCTTCTTCTGCAGATAATTTTAAACCCTAAACCCTTCCTTGATGTTCGCCAATTTCAAAACCCTAACTGTCATTTAAGGGCATTTTAGTCCTTTTGCGTCACAAAAATTCCAATATTCAAATATTTCTACCGCTTTGGCTTTTTTTTTTTTTGAAAATGTAAAGAGCTTTATTAAAAGCTTGGAGGCTGAGTAAGCCTACCAAAGCAAAGAGAAGAGAACTTACAACAACAAAGAGCTAAAAAGAAAGACGAAAAAAAGAAAGAAACACCAACCACAAGGCAACTCAATTTTTCCCCAACAAAGACGACCACCCAAACACCAAATCCTCAAATCTAACACCCCTCCCTTCATCGTACAATCTGACCCAAGAAAAAACAAGCCCTCGAATTTCTAGCAAAATCGCTTCAGGGGAAGATTTTCTACCCTCAAAGACCCTACAGTTACGCTCTCTCCAAATTCCCCATAAGATAGCTAGTGGGGTTAGAGCCCACAGTCTCTTACCAACCCCTTCAAACTCTTTACATTGCCAAGCCGATAGCAAAGCTTTGAATGTCGATGGAATTGCCCAACTGTAGCCAAAATCTCTGCTAAACTCTGACCAGATCAGCCATGCCACTCTACAATGAAGGAAAATGTGATCACTGGATTCACCACTCTCTAAGCACATGGGGCAATGATCTACCACACCAATGCCTCTCCTCCATAAGAAGTCCATAGTCTGAACTCGACCATGGGCCACACACCAAGCCAAGAAACGGACTTTGGAGGGAGCTCTATTGCCCCAAACTTTAGCCGCAGGGAAAGCTTCTGTCTCACACTCTTCTAAAGCCTCGTAGAAGGACCGAACAGAGAAAATTCCTTTACGACCATGATTCCACCATCTGACATCTTCTGCTTGGCTAAGGGGGGGTGCATTCCCCACTATCTCGAGGAAATTCGCCACTTGGGACGATTCTCCATCGTTTAGGTTCCGACGAAAGCCGAAATCCCAAGCCGGTAAAACGTCACCTGCAACCTGCGTCTCACATACAGTGGCCAATTTTTTGCTAGAAATAGAATAAAGATCATGAAATTCAGATTCCAGCCTAACCTCAGGACACCAAATGTCTTTCCAGAATAAAATTCTATTGCCTTTTCCTACCTTGAAAACCACCCCTTTCTCGAATTTATGCAAACCTCTCATAATCCCTCTCCAAACCCCACACCCATAAGGACCTCTAGGAATCCTACTGACCCAGCTTGTGATGCTCTCACCATACCTCCCGACTATAACGTTACGCCATAAACTATCTCTCTCTAGCCCAAATCTCCAAAGCCACTTACCTCTAAGAGCTTCACACATGCTTCTAAGTTTGCGAATTCCTAAGCCACCTTTCTCTCTGGATTTCAAGACATGCCTCCAACCAACTAGACACAACTTTCGCCCTTCACCGGACCCACTCCAGAGAAAGTTCCTCATGATTCTAACTATCCTCTTCTCCACACTCACAGGCATCGCAAAGAGGGACATATAATAAATCGGTAAGCTAGAAAGTGTGCTCTTGAGAAGCACCAATCTACCTCCTTTGGACAAGAATTTGGCTTTCCACTTAGACTGACAATTATTCAAGCGTTCTAACACTGGATCCCAAATGGCCTTGCTCCTATAACTAGCCCCTAAAGGTAAACCTAGATATGTGGACGGCAAGGATCCAATCCGACATTGCAAAATGGAAGCGACATCCTCCACACCTTCTGCTCCACCAATCCCATAAACTTCAGACTTCATAAGATTAATGTGGAGGCCGGAAACAGCCTCAAAACAACAAAGGAGACCTCTAAGATAAACTGTGTCCACTATACCACCCTGGAGGAAAATGATAGTGTCATCGGCAAACTGAAGATGTGAAACAATTGGGCCTCTATCCCCGACGCTAAAACCTGTCAGGCAACCTTGCGCAACTGCGCGCCTCATCATACGCCCAAAAACTTCAACCACAAGGATAAACAAAAAAGGGGAGAGTGGATCACCCTGACGTAACCCTCTAGTGCTCCTGAAGAAACCGGCTGGGGAACCGTTAACAAGCACCGAAAATGAAGCCGTCGAGATACATCTCATAATCCAACCCCTCCATTTACTTCCAAACCCCATTCGATCCATGACATAATCCAAAAATCCCCAATTCACATGATCAAATGCCTTCTCCATGTCCAACTTAAAAACAAACCCGGGTCTATTCTCTTTAGATCGTAAATCCAAACACTCATTGGCAACCAATACACAATCAAGAATCTGCCTCCCTGAGACGAAGGCACCCTGCTCGTTAGAAACAACAGAAGTCATAACATTTCGTAGCCTGAGAGCTAACACCTTGGCCACAATTTTATAAACACTTTCCACAAGACTGATGGGCCTATAATCGGAAATGCTCTCTGCCCCTTGCTTCTTAGGGACAATGGTGATAAATGTGCAGTTAGAAGCTTGATCCAAGAAATTATTTTCTTGAAAATCTTTCACCATGTTCATGAATTCGGGCCCCACAATCTCCCAACAGGATTTGAAAAAGGCTAAAGTGAATCCATCTGGTCCAGGGGCCTTGTCACCTTCTAATGACTCTATAGCTCTAACCACCTCATCCTCGGAGATGTTCCTCTCCAACATCTCTCTCTGCCCTTGATCAATACTCGAAAATTCAAGACCGTCGCATCTAGGTCTAAAGTAGTGCCTTTCCCGATATAACTCCGAGTAGAAGCTACTGATACCACTTCTCATCTCTTCTTCATCCCTAAGTTCGCAATCTCCTATTTTGATGAAATCTAGGGAATTGGCCCTTCTTCTAGCATTAGCGATCCTATGGAAGAATTTTGTATTGTTATCCCCTTCCTTTAACCACTTGATTCTCGATCTCTGCTTCCATCTGATCTCCTCTAATCTTAGAATCGATTGTAACTCCTCTCTCAACCTGCTCCTTTTACCTCTATCCACCAAGCTGATGTCTTCTTCCTCTTCCTTTTTATCCAAAGATAGAATTTCCTCTAAGAGATCATCCCTCTTCTTCTCTACCCTCTTAAACTCATCAATGCTCCATAACTTGATTTTCTTCTTTAGCTCTCTAAGCTTCTTCCTAAAAACTATGCCCGGTCTCCCATCTATCTCAAAACTCTCCCACCACTCCTTCACTTTATCACAGAAGTTCGGCTCTTTAAGCCACATATTCTCAAACCTAAACGGACGAGGTCTAAAAGAGTCATCCCCCATCTGAAGCAAGATAGGTGAGTGATCTGAGGCTGGCTTGGGAAGAATGGATTGCCTGATGTTCGAGAAAAGATCTTCCCAAGAATCAGATATCAAAAACCTATCAAGTCTGCACATCACAACATGTTCTTGGTGGTTCGACCACGTGAATCTACCCCCTTGGAATGGAAGATCTATCAAGGAATGAGATTCTACAAACTCATTAAAATCTCTCATGCTCCTCGTGAAGGTACTACCTCCTCTCTTTTCGTCCATGAATCTGATAACATTAAAATCACCACACACACACTAAGGGCCCTCCCATAAGCCCCTCACATCAGTTAGCTCTACCCACATTTGATGTCTTTCTTGCCTAGAGTTGGGTCCATAGACCCCGGTGAAGATAAATATTGAACCAGTTGGCTTTAGGCGACAAAAAATAGAGATCGAAAATGCACCCACAAGACTATCTAGCACCTCTAATTCTTGATTATCCCAAATCACCAAAATACCTCCGGATAAACCGATCGCTGGAAGCTGACAATAATCACAGTCTCTAGACCCCCACATTTCCTTAACAAATCTCTCTTCAACCTTCTCCATCTTAGTTTCTTGAAGGACCACAATTTTACACTTCCACTTTGAGATCAAACTTTTCACCAAAACTCTACGATTTCTAGAGTTTAGACCGCGCACATTCCAAGATAGAAAGTTAAGCTGCATATCTAACTTTAGGGATCCTCCCTCTCTTTCCAAGTCTTGACACTTCACCTTCTCCACCCATAAGATCACAGCTAATACGGTGCAATTCCCTAGCTAGTCTCGAAGCACTTCGACCTGGCGAGGAACTTGTCTCTTGGACTAGCCTCCCTCCACCAACTTCCACCATGGGCCTCTCACTTTCCTCCTGCCTGGGAGGCTCAACATCCTGCTCAGAAATACAAAGCTGTCTACCCTGATCAACTAGGCAGGAAGCTAGATCAACTGAAACGTCCCTGCTCGTTTCATCTGCAATACTACTACCCTGCCTTCCTCTGATAATGCTAGCAAGGAGCTCTTGAGCCTCTTTGTCGTGTCCTGTCCAAGAGAGACCTAGACTTGCCCCAATGCCCATGATATGACAAAAAAGCCAACCTGAGTTTCTGGAAGGGGTCTGGAGTTCATTGCTGCATAAATTGGCCAAAGCATGCACTAAAGAAGCAGAATTAACAGTAAAAGACAAAGTACCGGCTTGACATACCTGTTTCGACGGCCTAGCTGGGAGAATGCAACCACCCTGAGTCAATAGAACACAATCATCAGGTGATGGGTTAATCAATTCAGAAACCTCTGCTGGCTCTCTTTCAAAAACAATAGAAGACATGAGACTGTCTTCCTTCCCTGAAGCCGAGGATGTGATCTCAACGAGCGCCCCTTCCAAGGTAGAACCTCTCACCAAGCTCTGTCGTAGGTGAATTTTCTGATTGTAATTCTCATCACTTGCCTTTATCTGTTGAATCTCCTGATTGAATATGCTGCACCTTTGGTTTGAGTTTTGCTGTCCAATGTTGCATGGCACGGCAAGCTCACCAACCAATTGTTGATGCACCAACTGTTCTGTTGCCCTCTGACCTGTTGGTACCTCTTTAGTTAGCTTCCCACCCTCAAAAACAAAAGGCCTCCTCACGATCTCAACCTCCTCTACAATATCAACGTCCCTTGCTTCAGTCACAATTCCTGTCTTAGAAACATTAGTAACATTAGCAGACACCCCTAACCTAGACCTCCCCAAGGATGACACAACCCTTTCACTACCCTCTCTCAACCCAAAACTTGTCACTAATACCCCCACCGGACTTGGAGGAATTAATGTCTTACCACCCAATATACCTATTTGGGCCTGCTCCCCGGACGAATTGGCCAAAAAGCCGACAGACTCCCTACCCTCTGACTCATGGCACCCCGCTCTACGCAAACCCAAGTCCCGAGTGCAACATTGATCGTCATTACTCAAGCCCAAATCAGAAGAGATAGGTTCACTACCCACTGACCCAACGTGACACAACTTCAGCAGGCCCACCCCTAAACCCAGCCCAGACCTCAAGCCCACAAAGGATTCATCCAACGGTAAATTAGAGATAGATGAGCTGTCATGCCCAACACCTTCAACACCCACCTTTTCTGCCACTTCACATTGATTGGATAGCTTGTTTTGAAAAGAGTCATGCTCTAGTTGGTCACCTTCAACACCCACCTCTTCTGCCACTTCACACTGATTGGATAGCTTATTTGGAAAAGAGTCATGCTCTAGTTGGTCACCTTCAACACCCACCACTTCTAGTCTCTGCAATTCTTCCCCCGAGATCGATCGGCTGCTCTTACAAGAAACTAATGGAGATCGAAGGCGAAGATGGCTCGAAACTATTCATTAAAAATGGATCGAGGAGAGAGTTCGGTAGAGGGTTAGGGTTCCTTTCCGATGATCGAACCGTTTCTCGTCGTCATATTTTATTTGAATTTCACAGTTTTGCTGAGAAAGATCAGAATCGAAACAACCCAAATTCAGAAACTATGATTTATTTCGAAGTTCTAGGGAAGAATCCCATCTGGGTTTTCAACAGTACCAGTGGGGATATTAGGGTTTTTCGGAAATCTGATAAAGGGGAGATGAAAACCGGTGATTGCTTCTGTGTTTCTGCAAAGAAACCCATCTTGTTTACAATGAAGAAAACTGGGTTGGATGGAGTAGAAGAGAATAAAAAGAGGATTTTGAATGAAGTTGATAGAAGAGATAGGATTTCACAGGAGAAAGAAATGGAGGAAAGTATTCAAAGCGGTGATGTGGAATGTAAAGGAGATGAAGATTTAGGGTTTGGCTCTCTTGACGTTTCGGATATCGACCCTGTTAAAGGTTTGATTTCTCGGTTTCATTTTTTTTTCTCTCATTAAAAATTAAAGTTCTCATTGTAGTACATAGATGTGGTACTGTGATTAATTTCCTTATACATAACTGAATTGCAAATTTTCATTGTAGTACAATGCTTGTAAATGACATTGCTCAGTCAACCAAAATGGGTTGTTTTAAACATTCCATGGGGTTTTTAAAAGAAATAGAAAGGGAAAATTCCCAAATTTGGCCAATTTGGTGATGCAAAGAAAGGAGATTTAAAAGACATGAGAAATGTTTCAAAAGGGGAAACCCAATTGGGTTGTTTAAAACTTTTCTTATTTCATTGGATTTGTACATTGCTCTCCAGAGTGGTGGTCAGTTGGCCAGCCACAAGGCTTTGGTAGGTTGGCCGCCAACCTACCAGAGTCTCTAGGCCGGCTAACCACCACAACTGTTTGATTTGGGGTCAGGGCCAGTTTCAGCAAAAACCCACATGTTCTTGTGATATAGTTGAAGACGGGTATTTTTGTCTATTAAAAAAAATTTAGTCAATTTGGTCAACGACGGTGAACCAAGTCATGGGGGGTAAGTAAACTTTTTCACATTGTGGGAGAAGGTATATCAAATTTCAGGGGGAGGAATGGACCGAATGGTTTAACTTGTTAAAGGGAATTAAACAGTTTTCATTATATATTTGGAATAAAATTCATTCATGGTCCAAGTGACTATTGTATGTGGATAGGATATCTCGGATTCTCGAATTCTATCAATATTGTTCTTGGGCCTGGATAAGGTTCTGCCTTGGGGGAATGATCTCCTTTTGCCAGAACCTTAGCTCCGGGTGGGGGTCGGAGGCCCTCCTTTCTAATCTTAGGGGGTTCAGGGGACCATGCCCCCAGCCCAATTTTTTGAGTATATGTCCTTTGGGTAAATTGCCCAGTTTCTTGTTTTCAGTTGATTTTTGTTATTGGTTTAGGATTAAGGTTTGGGATTTATATACAAGGTAATTTTTAGGCTTGTTTTATATCTTGTCAAATCATATAGATATAGTGGAAGCTCTCAGTCCTCGTTGCCCATGTACATAGCCCTTAATCATGAAGCGCGTATTCTTGTGTGTGTGTGTGTGTGTGTGTGATTTGTTTTTCTCTTCTTTGCATTGCTATCGTTTGTGTGGTCGATCCTTGATTTCCCCAACAGTGACTACATTGACTTAGTCGAGTTTAAGTTTTTATGGGTGGGCAAGTTGAATCCAAGTCAAGAGTTATCTAACATCCAAATATAACAATTGGCATGTCTTGATTGATAAATTTGAGTTTTTATCTAATATATCCCCTTGTTATGTTCTCCCAGCTAGAAGCAGGTTTTAATTAGTTTTCAACACATTCTTATCTTGGAAATTCGGCTATTATAAAGGCATGCATATACATGTTCAGACACATGCATGCTACACACATAACTGATGGTACTAGTTTAACTGCATCTAGGTTGACCAAAATGTTCTTTGTGTTGATTATGTGATTCTATTTTCTGTGAAACGCAGAGTTTGGTTTTCTGGTAATGGGTCGTGAATTTGACAACTACCCAAAGCAAATGATCCGTAATATCAAGGATTGGGACTGGTTCCTTGACAAACCAAGAGTGAAAAGTGAGGATGATGAGTTAACCGAGAGAAACAGATCAAAAGGTAAGAAGAGGGGTGTGAGGAGAAAGAAGAAAGATGGAGGCAATGATGATGAGGATTGGACAGGTGAGAGCGAAGATGAGAAAGTGCTAATTTCAAAGTTGAGAAGCGGTAAAAGACCCAGATACACTACGACTAGTTCTAAGGAGTTTAACAGACCCCGTGAGGATATAGGAAGTAGCAAGAAGAAAGTGGAGAGGAAAAATGTTTGTGCTAATGAAGATGATGATGATAGTCTAGGAAGTTTCATCGTTCATGATGATGAAGCTGAAGAAGAAGAATACAATGATGAAGAAGAAGAGGAGGAAGATTACAACGATGACAGCGATGATGATCGCAATGGCGAGGAAGAGATGGAATAATAAAAATAGTATTAATACACGGTAATGTATACTTTTTTTTTCTCAGACTGTATCCTGTCATATCTGCTATCTTTGTGTTTCCTCCTCTCTTTTTGGTACTCTTTTCTGGTAATCAGAAAGTATGTACATCTATATCAGCATTTGGATGCCAATGAATTAGGCTGAACCAATTTTAGCTATTTACCAGCCTGTTCGTTATGAAGGTAAGGCCAACATGTGTATGAGCTTGGATCAAGTACCTCGGGATTTTCTTTGCATGGCCTCATGAATTTATGTCATTAGATAAATAATTGCTGCAGCCTGACGTCCTCGTCTCACCAAAGATCACAGGATTAACCAATACCATTAGTTGCTCCTCAGAGGACTTCATTTTCTATTGTTCAACTTTGTTACAGCTGACAGTCTATGCTGTTTGCTGATTCAGGGGATTTCCTTGGATGATTGATGCCACTAATGCTTTGTTTTTTTTTTTAATTTCACTTCATGGGTTCATTTTTTATCTTCTTAAAGAATTAAAAGTACAAATAATTTTCAATCCCATCTTTTCAGCTGAGCTGAGCATCAAAGTGTTTGAACTTGTTGGAGTCGAATATATGTATCTTTGATTTGTATATGGACACCGTGAACGCAATTGGCTCGCTCTGTTCTGGATTTTGCTTGCCCTATTGGTGTGTTCATGTTAAGAGCTTTTTCATGCAGTTAGGAGATGTGTTCATGGTTACTGGATCTCATTTTTAATTTGTTTGGATATTTCTTTGCTTTTTCATGCAGTTAGTAGATGTGTTCATGGTTACCGAATCCTACAAGATCGTCAAAATGGGCACTCCGCACCTGTGTCAAACTCTGACACCCGTACCCATATCAATGCAATATAGGAAATAGTCGAGGTAAAAATCCATGGGTTAGTGGGCTGATCTGTCAAATTTGAAAGAAAACATGAGTGGTATGTCAAAAATTTCTTTGATTTCCTTTTTTTTCTGGAAGGGGTGGCAATATATTGTTTTTTGATAAATATAGATTTATTGATGACAATGTGGTTCAGAAGACCTCCTCAAAGAGCAAAACGAAAAGATCAGAACTGCACCACGCGGCACACTTTTTCGGCCCACTGACCCATGATTGATTGACTTACCCCTTGATGGACCTAGATATCGAAAATCAGCCTGATGGGTGTAATCTAGCCATTGATCTGAACACCCACAAAAATGTTCAAATCCCATGCCTAGAAGTCACCCGGGGAAAACTCTGGAATCCAACATCTACAAATCAAACCCATCAGGCTGAACTTTTGGTGCGTAGGTCCATTAAAGAGTGGGCTAATCATACATGATCAGTGGGCCCAAAAGAGTGTGTCAGGTGGCATACTTTTATGCAAGGTTTAAAAGGGGCCGTTATAACAATATAACGGATTGGGCGTTATCCTTTTTCCGTTATAATGGCCATTATAACTGCAACGCTCAGTGGCAAAAACAGAAAAATGGAGCTGAAATTCAAATTTTCAAAAACAGGAAAATAATGGAAATAACGGCCATTTTTTCACAATTTTTCCAGAAAACAACGGCCATTATTTTTTTTGAGCGTTTTAACAGTATAACCGTAACGGGGAGGTCCGACTCGGTTATAATGGCCCGATGTTTTCATTATAAGTCATTTTTTAAACCATGCTTTTATGCGCCCCCACAGCCAATAATTGCACCCCTCAAAGCTAAATTTTTTCAACTATAAATGAGCGGCGCTGAATGTAGCATCCGACTTTTTGGACTTGCAAGTTGCACCGGCGTGACCGAAAAATAGAAAAAGTTATCCAAGCTTAGCAAGCAAAACACTATCTGATCAATCATTGACCAGCTCAACCAATCTAAATTTACTTGGGGCCAAAGTAGATTTGATATGATGGCACACCTCAACAAGCCTGGCAGATTCAACTTCATGAGCCATTTTTGAAATAGAATTATCAAGGTGCATATCGGATGCAGATGTGCTTATGATGTAACCAGGGCCATCTCGACGCAAGTCGAGGCCGAAGGCGAAAATTCATATAAAGCACTTTTATATATTAATTTTAACTTTTTATGTAGTAGAAAATCTTATTCAACAACTATTCATAATAATCAAAAGCTACGGAAAAATGTAAATGCAGGAAGTACTGTAGTCCCTTGCAGTTCATGCAGATGACTCTTGCAGCTTTGCATAGATCATTTTTTGGACTTAAATCACTGCATGGATGTTCAGCCCAAGGTTTAAAGGGGGACTGTTATAACAGTATAACGGATTGGGGGCGTTACCATTTTTTCCATTATAATGAAAAAAACGCTCGGGCAAAAATGGAAAATAACAGAAAGAATGGCGCAAAATTTGAATTTCGAAATTTTAAAAATGGAAAATAACGGAAGAAAATGGAATATAAAGGAAAATAACGGCCATTTTTTTCAAAAAAAATTTCAGAAAATAACGGTCGTTATAGCGGCCGTTATTTTCGTTATAACAGTCCATAACGTAACGGGGTAGGTCCGAATTCGTTATAACTGTCGTTATAACGGCCATTTTTTAAACCTTGGTTCAGCCCACCTGTTGGTGGATAAACACACTAAAAATCAACTTGATTGATGATTTCTAGCCATTGGATTTACTATAAAAAAACATGATCAAATCCCGTGGCTAGAATCAATCCTATAAAGTTCTAAAATTTATGGCTAAAGATAACCAATCAGGTTGTTTTTGGATTGTTTATCCAACGTGGGGTGGGCTGCTGGGGCCTTCCCTTGCCAAAAGAGAGTAAAACTTTGATGACAGAGAGCAGTCGATGACAGCCCACAATATGAGCCACATGGCATACTCTTAAAGGACACTGACCATATGGATGTTTGGCCGATCCTTCCTTAGATGGACCTACAAACCAAAAATCAACCTGATTAGTGATTTCCAAGCATTGGGTCCCAAAGGAAAGTAAAATAAATAAAAGTATTCATTTCATTATGGAAAAAATAAAAAACAAGAGCACTTCCGACGGAGAGGGGATACTGCAATGAGTCAAAGAAGCATGTCACGACAACAAGGAAAGCGGATTTCTTCAATGATGACGTCATCCCATGGCCCACCACTAGGGGCGAGCTGACGCAACTCTCTCTTTTAACCAACTTCATCAACGTCATCAGTCGCCGCACCTTCTTTGTCGACGTCATGAGTGTCGTCCTCCACCTTTCCCTCCATATACCTCTCGACCTATCATTAGGTGCCACGTGGATATCGACACTCCAAACATGACAGGGCAACGAGTAAAATCGTACGCGACTGAACCGTGAATCTACTGCGAGACTATTTAATACGGTATCTGGAGATGTACTTAATCGAGTATCCTTTTTCTATAAAACCCAAACGTCTCACCCCAAATGCCTTGTTGACGAGAAGTTTGTTCGTCTTCCATCTCTCTCTCTCTCTCTCCGAATTTCTACGGAGATGTTTGGTGTAGAACGTCACTGGCTCTTATCAGACGGAGAAGTAAGGCTGGAACTAACGCCACGATCAGTGGCGAGAAATTCTCCGTTAACAATTGACGTGGTGGAATCGGCGGAAAGGAGGATCGAACGGCTGATATCTGAGAATCCAGTGGTAATCTTCAGCCGATCATCATGCTGCATGTGCCATGTGATGAAAACGCTACTGTCCACCTTAGGGGTGAACCCCACCGTGATCGAATTGGATGAGGGGGAGATGGGTGCGCTCGCTGCTCAGGATAGCGAGGCTAGGGGAGACAGTGCGCCGGCTCTTTTTATAGGTGGGATCAGCGTCGGAGGACTAGAGAATCTGATGGCTTTGCATCTTAGCGGCAAACTTGTGACCAAACTTCGACAAGTTAGTGCTATTTGGGTGTGATATTGTAACTTGGCTGAGTAGTGTTGCCGGTAGCCTCGGGAGCACGTCCTCCCTCGGTCCATATCGTATGAGGGTCCTTGGATTGACATCACAAGAGCTCCGAGGACCATCCAACGGTCTGGACCATGCGAAGCATGTTCACCTGATGCTGAAACCATCGTTTTAATGACCTTTCATCTTTTATTGCTGTTTTTATCACATTTTGTTTTCCTAATACGAATGATATACGGGAAATGATCGTCTATGAACAGAAAATGGGAACATGTGGACTGCTGGACCCATAACATTTGGGTCTCACCCATGAATAATACTGAAAATACCCATGAACTATGTATGAACATTTTGATACGTAAGTCCCTCAAAATGCCACATGGCATACTCTTTCGGTCCTACTGACCCATAAATGTTTGGCCCACACCTTGGTGGACCTACACACCAAAAATCAGCATGATTGGTGATTTCTAGCAATTAGATTTGAGCACTTCTTCATCATGGGCTTGAAACCAACCTAAATGCGTTTTCATGATACCCATGTTCAAAAAGTGCTTAAATCCAATGGGCAATGGGTAGAAATCACCAATGAGAATGACTTTTGGTGCGTTTTGGTCCACCAAACATTCATGGGTCACAAGGCAAAAGAGTGCGTGCCACGTGGTATTTTGTGGACTTATGTATCAAGGACTTTTTCCCACGTTTTTCATGATTCTGATTCCACACATCATATAATACGAGAAGAATTAATCTATCCCCACAACTTTTCTTGAAGGCCATCATACGATATATCACATTTACTTCAAGTATCAGATTCCATGATTTCTCTTAATACACTACGAAAAACCAGTTAGGAATCGTTTTGAATTGTTCCTAAAGTGGGCGTCGTGAAAATTTTAGACTGGCTCAAACTTGTTCTTGTTTTGTAAGTCAGAAACAATTCAAAATTGTTGAATATTTTTCAACAAGAACGATTTTGAGCCGTTCTTAAGTTTGGAACGGTTTGAAACCCTTCATACAAAGAGCAATTTTAGGAACAGTTATGGCACTTCAGGAATGGATTAAAATGGTTCTCTTTGTACAACAAATACAAGAAACACGAAAGCCTTAATTGAGTTTTAATCCTTCTAAGATTATACTTCCCTCTGAATCTATAAATAAAGCTCACAGGCAAATGTATATATGATCCATCAAATCCCATCTAATAAGATCTTCAGCTATTTCATTTGTAATTTCTCATTTGACGTGAGAGAATTTCTTCACCACACAATCCTCGAGATTAGCTATGACGAGAAGAGTTAGAGATATGTTTCCTTTATAGATTGGACACTGGGGGTACTTGCAAAAATACTCTGATGCTCAAGTAACATCAAGATGAAGAATTACGAGTGAACTGTAGTCTTCTAAGAATATAAAAATTTATTAAAACATTGTATTTATTGGGTCTCACAATATTAGTCAGGGACCCATATATCACTTAATTGGCTCATGTGCGTGGCTTATGAAATATGGTGACACGTGTAGGACTAAAATTAATCGATTTTTTTTTTTTTATATATGTATGATATCGACACTAAATTATAGCCCTACCCTAACCGTAAACCCAAAACCAATCCTATTACTAATCCTAAACGTTAAACCATAGCCTAACACTAAACCGAAGTTTAAACCCTAACCCTAACTACATCTTAAATCCTACATACTAAAGCTAACCCTAATCCCTTGCACTGTTTGCTTTCCGGGTATGTCTGAGAACACCCTGACCCTAAACCCAAAATGCTAAACCCTTTAACCCCAACTATGCCCTAACGCTAACGTAACCCCTATACCATAAGCCCTACTTAATCACACCCTAACCGCAACCATATTCCAAAATCTTAACCCTAACGTTAGTGTTTGGGTCCCAGGAGGCCTCAAACTAAGCTTGTGGCTGGCTCAATGTTGAGTTAGATCGGACAGACTGGGACTGGGGCCGCTCAAGTCGCAAGTTGCAACCTCTTGATAATTGTTTAATAGAGCGGGCATGTTTGGCTGCAAGAATTTTGTAAAGGTCCGTTGTACTCTATCAATCTATCCAACCATCTGTTTACATTGATGAGCGTGCCTTTGCAACATTCCCGCATCTCACAAAGATAAAGAAAATATGGCAGCGACAACAACAACGTTGTTAGCCAATTCCTTCGTCAAGACCAACTACTTCTACTTCTCTTCTGTGGTTCTGAAACCACCAACAACCATGGCAATGTGTTCAAACTTTGTCCCTCAGATTCCGAACCACTTTAGACAACAACCCATTTCTTCATTTCCTACCCAACCACTCTTCTCTGTTTCTGCCAAAGCTTTCTCTTCTCAGACCTCCAATGAAACATCAAAAGGTGTATTGTTCTTCATGAATTTTAACAATTCTTTGATGGGTACCTGTTTTTCTTTTTGATTTAGTTTTTCATTGTATAAACATACTGCTGACACTAGGAAAGTTGTTTTCTTCACATAATGTGCTGTATGGACCTGTGTTTCGTGTTGTTTCTTCCAAGTTTAGATTTTGAGTTTGGTTTGTAGATTTATGATCTTTGATTGGTATTTTTCTCGATGTAATGTAAAATTTTATATTTCTACCAGATCTTGCTTTGGTTGATTATAGTTATCTGTGAAAAAATGGGATATTTTGTTTTCAAACGATTCTCCTAAGGAGCATCTAGAATTCGGATAAAGCTACCTACATGACATACTGTACATGTGGCCCCTGATTCATTGAAATGAAGACTGGACAGTTTAGTTCATGGGTACCTCTTCAATGGTACACAACACATGTTAGAGGATCTTATCTTAATTTTTACTATCTAACTGATAGGTAAATCTTCAAGAGCTTTGAATAATAGGGAAAAAAGTTCCATATGTAGCGCAGTTAGATACACCTTGTTGATTCGGGTTTTAGATTTTACCCTGTTCAGGTGTTGATGTTGAAAACCATACAGCAGTGTGCTTACATCCACGGGTGAGAAGAGCCTTTAAACTATCTCTAAAGAACTAGGGTTACGATAGTTTCCTCTCTTCCACTCTCTAAATGTACAAGTGAAACCCCAGCGCGTCTTTAGAGAATATATAGAAATCTCTCGTACAAAAAGGTACCCAAAGTACACTCCACAAGTTGTACGTACCCAATCACAAACTATAATCCCTGCAGAACAGTACCTCCTGCAGAATACAATACACCTAACCCAACAGTTGACCTGCCACCATATGAAAGGTTTGATTGATGGCTAGTTGATGTATGTTTATGTTATGGGTTCTGGGCTATCTAACAAGGACACTCCATTTTCGAAGAATTTGTCATATCGTAC
The DNA here is from genome assembly GCA_035048495.1 of Euptelea pleiosperma. NCBI lineage: Eukaryota > Viridiplantae > Streptophyta > Magnoliopsida > Ranunculales > Eupteleaceae > Euptelea > Euptelea pleiosperma. Next base: position 31,124,633 of record CM068549.1, on the reverse strand, counting down.
ACTCACGTATCAGATACAAGCCAACACACTTTACAAACAAATCTTAACTTACTCAAATATTTTGGTTGTGAAGAGAGGGATTTGTTTTGATGGGGTAGTTTTATTAATGAGGAGGCTTTCAAACCAAAATTAAGAATAGGTAAATTATACAGAATTCGTTGGCCTACACATGGATCAACTTATTTGGCTGATGTATTCACTTTGATGGCCAACCACACATCTTTTATTGGGTCAATATGGAAACCAATATGTACCACTCTGTTAAGTTGACTGATCCCAACTGATTTCAGAGTATTGTTTGTTCGTAATCTTGGCAAATGCATTTGGAAAGTCTATTTATGTTTATATTCTTCAGAATATACTTTAAAGGCTTCTTATTTTGAATTTGTAGCAGACGAACTTCCAGCACATATTGGATTTCTAGGTCTTGGAATTATGGGTTCCCCAATGACACAGAATCTCATAAAAGCTGGGTATGCTTTGATCTCTTTAAATCACGAATTTCTCTAGAGAAACTTCTAGCCTTGATTGCGTCTTTTTAAAAGAACCTCTGAGGCTTATGCATCAAATCTCTTAAGCATGAATTTTTCTTATAACATTCACCAAGATGTTTAAGAATGGCTTATGTATATCCTGATTATGTGGTTGTTTCCCCAAAATCTGTTAAGCTCCTAATGTTTCAAACGCAATCGGAGATGGACCGTGAAGATACATTGGCTATTAATATATGATTTATTGAACTTGATGAATACTTATGTGAATTTTAATTCCTTTACTCATGTGTAGATGTGATGTGACTGTTTGGAATAGGACCAAGAGCAAGTGTGATCCTCTCATCAGCTTGGGGGCAAAGTAAGTTTTGATGTACTAATTATTCATGAACTTTTGGAAGAGTTTTTGTATTTTTTTTTCTTGAATAATTTCATTTTATTGTTGGCAAGAGTTAAAGTTGTTATCTTTATCCATGATGACAGCCTAACCTACTAGATGGTAATCTAGAAGTAATTTGATTAGGGAAATATGCAACTGTCTCAGATATTGTATGCAACACGTATTTGGTGACCATGTAACTTTAGTAGCGAGAATCTTCCCCTTAGGGTGCCATGCCAAGTCGGACTTACTCTTGCTCCCACTACTGGATATAGATATATACTGTGTGTCCATCAAGTCCACGATCAATTTTAGGTTTATTGTTTTTGGAATCTAGACATTGTCTAAAACCAAAGTTCAGGGAAGTAAATTACTAAATAAGTTAAATTCTTACATTTTATTAAATAAGCAAAGCTTTTCAAGTTAATTAATATATTTCCTACAAAGGCTTCCATGTAGCTCCTGCTTCAAACTCGTTGTAAGACCTGCCACTTCTGGTTGTATAGAAAAAGAAATTGTTATTGTTTCCCTGAGGAGGACATCCTCCCTAGGGTCCACACAATTGGATGGTCCTCGGGTTTTGTGTGCTGTGAATCCTAAGTAATACCATCACTGTGGACATGGAGGATGCCTTCCTCAGAATGTTAGAAACAAATATGTAAAAGAGCACCTAAAACATTTTCCAGGTATTATGATGAATATGCTCCTTTCACATTCGTAACGTTAATCTAGAAGTTAGACAATATAGTAGAATAATGATTGAATCAAATGGGAGAAAAAATATGGTTTACTGGATCTTGTCGCAACCTTTTGTTCTTAACATGGTTTCTGAGTGCCCTAGAATATATATGATCTGAATGCAATTAACTCTATGACATGGACTGACATTTTTGTTTTGCACCTCATTTCTTTGTTAAATACCCTGAAACATATATGATCTGTGAATGCAATTAACTCCATCATGCGGATGGACATTTCTATTTGCTATAACTTGATTCATTATAGAAAGCGACCTTCTATGGCATACCTTTTACTATGAAAGTAGCTCTTAAATCTATGTTGTACTTGTATCCATAACCATCCTTCCAACCCAACTTTTTATTGTGGGAAATTTTAATCTCAATTAACACTTTACGCGAATGTTTTCGTTTCTGCAGATATAAACCTTCTCCTGAAGAAGTTGCCTCATCTTGTGATGTCACATTTGCCATGCTTTCTGATCCTGAAAGCGCAGTGCGTATATCTAGTTTGACTTAACATGCCTGCAGTGTTTTCATGTATGACTAACCGTAGATACGCTTTTCAGGTGGATGTTGCCTGTGGAAAGCATGGAGCTGCAAATGGAATGGGTCCAGGAATAGGGTATTATTTTTCGTGCTTCCCTCATGAAAAAGAATTCTAAATTAATTAACTGCAATTCTTAGATTAGCATCCTTAAAACTGTAAAAGTGCTTAGTTTAAATGTCTTAGTCCTCTATTACACATAAGATAAAAGTTTATATTTTTTTTTGTCCTACATACACGGGTTTACATCCTTGTTTTATGTTTTCTCAAGCATTTTAAGTCCCATTGTATGGTTGGCTTTGATGGGGGATGCCACGTATATATCTGGTTAGGTTGCAGATGTAAAGGCACAACTATTTTGTAACTGTATACTTGGGTTATTTAACATGTTGTGAGTGATAGCTTAGCTTATCTGTCAATTTTTTGGTTCCATTCTTTAGCTAGTTGATTTAGCTGGATTAATGTTTGATAGATAAACAAGTCAGCTTTATGGCTTAGTTCACTTCGAAAGCAGGGAATCTCAAAACCTTTCAGCAATCCTATGTTGTTTGCTTCTTAGAGAATTTTGGGGAGACACGTTTGGGCCGATTGACCAAATGTGAAGAAAGGTAGGCATTCTTCTCATGGCCTTTTAACTTGAAGCTGAAGGGCGTGGAAATAACTACAAGGGCCTTTATTCATGCTCAACGATCCTTTTGTTCAGTTGTTGCACGGAGTAGATTGTGTTATTATTTATGGTCACAGTAATAATACTGAAAACTGATTAGGTTGGCTAAATTCTTGATTTACCGCTTAGAAAGGCAACTCACAACGAAGCAAAAGAGAACAGTGAAAGAGTCTAATTTAGTAAGTTAGGCTTTTGGGGAATTTCTTTGCTTACTAAATGACTGTTATTTTGTATGAATCTGGTTCCTTCTACTGTCGTAGATCTGAACTGTGTGAACCAATAATTGTTTGTTGGTATGTTCGAAGCATAAGCATCTATAACTGTAGCTCACCTACTAAAAGTGTGTTTTATATGCTTTTGCATCATACTTATTAACTTTTATTTAGATAAGCAGCATCATACATATCAACTAAGACTGCTGTTATTTGCTTCCAATTGTATGGTCTCTTTTCATAAGTATAACTAAGTGTGTATCCATGTTAAAATCTCTTTTGATGAGCATTGGCAGGTATGTTGATGTTTCCACTGTTGATGGAGTCACTTCTAAACTAATAAACAGATATGTTAAAGCTACTGGAGCACTATTTTTAGAGGTAAGAGGGTTTACTATTTGTTGTTCATTTCAATTTTGTACCTTTAGTAAGTACAAGAGTTGTGCCATTATCTCCACATGCTTCATTTCAGTGACATGATAGTAATATCTCAAAGGATTTCGTTTAGATTTAGTGCTTTTTAATAGGCTCCAGTTTCAGGCTCCAAAAAGCCTACAGAAGATGAGCAGCTGATATTTCTAACTGCAGGTAACTACTATTTGTATGTATGCTATTAATCTCTTGAGTTTATTTATTTAATTTATTCACTATGATTTCTAATCGAACATGAATCTTCAACTCAAATGCTGACATTGAAGATTGTGAAAACTCTTTAGATCTGTGGTGGTATATGTGCAGTCTGGTTCTTCAATTCATATATGTTTTAGGCTAGTCACGTGTTTCTTTCTTCCATCCTTCTGCTCTTATTATATAGATTTTTCATTGAGAACATGTGTTGCACAATGCTGTCAAGGGAGGTCTCATAAAAATTGAAGCTATAATTGCAATCTTGCAGGGGATAAATCACTATATGAAACGGTTGCTCCACTCTTAGACATCATGGGGGAAGGTATGCTTGTCTTGTCTTCCCAGATACCTTTTTCCACACCTAACCCTGTAATCTTATCCTCTTTTCCCTTCCTTATGTTCATTGATATATATATTTTGCAGTCAAGGTTTTACCTTGGAGATGTTGGAAATGGCGCAGCTATGAAACTTGTTGTAAACATGATCATGGGAAGGTTCTGGCAAATTTCTTCTAACCAATCAAATCATGGATTAGATAGAAGGGCTTTCGATTTGGGCTTGCTTTGAATAATTTAGTAACATTGGTTCTTTAATTGTTCCTCAACAAATGCAGTATGATGGCTTCTTTTTCTGAAGGGTTGCTTCTTAGTGAGAAAGTAGGATTGGACCCAAGTGTTCTCGTTGAGGTATTTCCTTAGTTGAAGGCTTCCCTCCTTACACTTTCTTGTTTTCGTCTGTTGATAGAACTTCTATAAACCCCCTGGTCCTTCTGCAGGTAGTATCACAGGGTGCTATAAGTGCTCCAATGTTCTCTATGAAAGGTCTTTCAATGGTTCAAGCCATGTATCCAACCGCATTTCCTTTAAAGCATCAGCAAAATGTTTGTAGCTTTTTCAAATTACCAAAAATATAGGAACTGACTGTATCATCTACTTACACCAAAAAAAAGAAAAAAAATATCCTCTGAAAGTGAACCTTTTGATGATGGCAAGACATGAGGCTAGCTTTGGGATTAGCCAAATCTGTTTCCTAGTCTACTCCGATTGCCGCAGCTGCGAATGAACTGTACAAGGTAGCAAAATCTCATGGTCTCAGTGACCAGGATTTCTCGGCAGTCATTGAAGCATTGAAAACAAAATTTCAACCCCCAACAAAAGAGTAATCTTACTTTGTTATAGTTTTTGTATCAACTTGTACACTTATATGACATGCGATGGAAGATCCTCGGCTAGGCTTTGTCGATTCAAGTCACATGGGCATTTTTTAAGCTTTTCATTCCCCTTGTTCTAGTTCAATCTATGGGAGGGAAGAACTACACATCAATATCTCTTCTAGAGCATTAGCTAATTTAATCTATCTACATTCAAGGCTTCTCAGACAAGTTCAGCTGAAATGCATTTAGTTTAAACTTTAAATCAGTATGATTAGTTAACATTTTTCTTCTCACATCCCCATGAAGTGTCACTGTTCTCTATAGCAAAACTTGGCCCAAGTGCAGCCCTACTACAAGGTCTGCTAATTCAGGACAAATCTAGTCTTTGCAGACTTAAAAGTATGCAAACATTGTTAGTACTGTTGGGTGTCCCTTGAAAAATGTGTTATTTCAATGTTTTCAAAAAAAATATTTTATAAATTAAAAACACGTTTTTCAAGGAGCATTCAATGGCGGATACAATGTTTGCATACTTTTAAGTCTACAAACAGTTGCAGACTAGATTTGTCTGTTAATTCAACCCATAGGTTATAGCATGGTTTAAAATAGCGTTTAAAGGTACACATTATAACAAACTTAACACTGAAATGTCGATTAGTTTGACGTTATGACAGCTGTCATCTGTTATTTATGTTTCTATAACATGAATCAAAACACTAATAAACTAACAGACTTTTGTCCATTTCGGACTGTGATTTGACCCATTATAACGGAAATAAAGGTAATGTTACCCATCCTCGGCTTTAAACCTTGGGTTATAGTATAGACGTTCAAAATTATTGTATATATTTTAAGTAAAAATACCATTTTTTTGATAAGAAATTAAGAGTCAGGACCAGTTGGTAAAGTGGGCTAGTGCCCGTTGGGTAACGAGGAGACCTAAACCCATGGCATTATCGCAAACAGAGGATTCTCGACCTGCAAGCGGGCGTTAAAGACACCCGTTGTGTGACTAAAACACTGAATTTCATTCATAGATAGGTAGTATGGAAGTGGCGAACCAAACAAGCTAGAAGGACAGCTTTTACATAAAATGTAAGTATGAAATGCATCTCTTTTCCGCATAAAGGGGTTTGTGCTAGGCTGTTTTGAACATTTCATTAAATATGATTGGACGGTTTGGAGGGACAAGTTCATTTTTCATTTGAAAATAAAAAGTAGGAGCCACCTGTGTGTCTGTGTATAAAGTTTGAAGTATTTAATCAAAAGGAATCGATGATTGAGGAGCTCTTGGGCCTAAGTAGAAGCTATGGAGATAAGTTACAATGTTGTGGTGGGCTAGGAGGTACCCATTATTTTGATCGATTAGGACAAATTGATCTAATACAGGGGACAATTGTTTTGGTCCGACCCTACAGGGAACATTTTTTGCTACCCTTCGTGAAAACTACTTTAAAGCCAAAACCTAGGTAGGGGCTGGGGGCACGACACTCACCTTCATAAGTTGTTTGGCATGACAAGCAGCCCATCCCATCTCACACGACGTTCGCCTAGGCAGCTAGGCCTATGAGAAACCTAGGCATTGCCCATCTAGACAAAGGCGAAAAGAGACACCTGTTAATTCATTAAATGCCCATCTCCTGACTCAACATTATTTTGCTTTCATCTTTTGTTAAGGATCATAACAATCATAGATCAAAGTCTCGGGATCGGCGGTTGGATCGGACCCCTCCGATCCCGAGTTGGATCGGCTGGATCGGCCCGATCCACCGTGATCCCGAGACGGAAAAAAAAAATCCTGAAAAATGCAAAAAATGAAGAAAAAATTCAAAAAATTGTAGAAAAATCAGAAAAGTGTTGGATCTCGCCGGATCTCGCCCAAAACTCACCGGATTTTCAACTCAACTCGAAGAAATTTCAACCAAAACCTTCGATCTTCATGGAACTATGTGTTTCGAAGGTTGATCTACCATTTTCAAGCTAATTTTAGGTTCTAAGAAGGGTTGGAGGAGGAAAGGGGAGGAAAACGAGTGAAAAAGATGGAAAAATAGAAAAAAAAATCGAGTTTTTATAACGTTTTTGCCGCTAGTTCAACTCGCCGAGTTGGATCGGTTTAACTCGGTTGGATCGCCCGATCCAAGGGGCGATCCAACCGATCCAGAGACTTGGATCGGATGATCCAGTGCGATTCGAGACAAACATCGGATTTTTGTGTCGGATGGCTCCGATCCCGGTCTGGATCGCCCGATCCAACTCGGGATCGCCCGAGACTTCGAACCATGATAACAATATGATGAGTGTGAGCCCCATGAAACATTCTTAGAGACCCCTGATCATATGGATGTTTGGCCCATCCCTAGGATGAACTACATACCAAAAGTAAGTCTGAATAGTGATTCCTAACCTTTGGATCTGAGTACCTAAAATAATGCTCGAAATCCACTATTCCTAACCTTTGGTATGTAGGTCCACCTAGGGATGGTCCAAACATCCATACGATTAGTGCTCTCTAAAAGTGTGTCATGTGGCTCATACTAGTCCCTCGTCATCGTTGATGAGGGACATCAGTCATCAAAATTTTAGTCATTATTAAAGCCAAAACTTGGGGCTACATGCAACAGAGGCACCTATTAGTTTATTAAATGCACCACCACCATAAACAAGGAAGTTCTTGGAAAATGCCATTTTTATGAAGAAAATATTTGTTGATTAATTAGTTCCTTAATAGTTTATATTTCCCAACATTTTTTTTATAAGTTACCATGTATTGTATTAAGCAAAATCCCATTTTTTTTTATTTTTAATTTTTGAAAGCAAGCAAAATTCCATTATTGGTGATTACCGCACTAAAATGACAGACTCCCATTACATGACACAATATGAGCCACGTGACTCACTCTTAGAGGACTCTGACCATATGGATGTTTGGCCAATTCCTAAGTGGACCTACAAACCAAAAATCAGCATGATTAGTGATTTCTAGGCATTGGATCTTTGTAGGACGGAGATTGACTGGAATCCAGTATTGATTATGTATTTTTTTTTTTGGATTAAAACCATATCATTCGAGAATTTTTGATCATGATCATTTGACACTTGCTCTTCAGACCTTTTATTTGCACTATAATTGTATTAAATTGTATTTTTTATATTATTGGTGCTAACTTTGTCTGCACCATTGCACATAGTTTAGAGGGTTTTTAAAGAAAGGAAAAAAAATTATATAGTTAATTATTACCCAATTGCTCTCTTTTGTCCATTAAATATTCATTACTTTTTTCTTTTCTTTTTTTTTTTATTATTTAAAACTATACCCTTTATTATTCCAAAAATGCCCCTCTCTTCACATGCATGGATGGCACGAACCGGTTAATAATCAAAATTATTTTACTAAAAAAAATTCCATAAATCACAACGAAACCCTACACCCAATATCACACACACGATTCACCAACTCATCAATCTCAATGCTTAATTAATGAGTCACCTCTTTGACACCTCATGAGAGGAACCCAACTAGCTGGACTGTCCAGATTGAGGATTAAATCCAGGTGGGCCAGATAGACACAATCTTGGGTAGTCTTCTTGATTAAAAAAAAGAAAAGCAAGATCATCTCCCACCATAAATCTTATTTATTTGAGTCTACTGATTCATAAATGATTGGCCCACAACTTGACACCAATACAAATAATCAGCCTGATTAGTGATCATTGACCGTTGGATTTTAGCATTTTTCATGGGGTGATTTCTAGCCGTGAGATTTGAGGATTAAATGAGCCAGGTGGGCCAGATAGACACATTCTTGGTGTAGTTTTCTTGATTTAAAATAAAAAAAAACAAGGTCATCACCCATCATAAATCTTATTTATTTGAGACAGCTTAGCAAAGCAACAAGGGAGAGGTACAGCGAAAAATTACCCAGGTGTTTTTTTCCTGTGGGGCAGTGGGTCGAATAATTCATGAATGATTGGCCCACCACTTGACACCTATACAAATAATCAGCCTGATTAGTGATCACTGACCATTGGATTTGAGCATTTTTCATGGGCTTATCTCTAGCCGTGGGATTCATTTTTTTTGTGGGTACTCATATCGGATGGCTAGACATCATCAGTCAGGCTGATTGTTAGTGTGTAGGTCCATCAAGGGCTGGGATAGTGGTAGAGTGTGACATGTGGCACTTTTCAGGGCCCCACTGGCTGTATAGGGTTCTTTTCTTGAATACAGTAGTCTTTTGAAGTAAAGGGCGGTTCCTTTCTTGAACTGTGGAAGTATTAGGAGAAGAGAGAGAAAGAGAGAGTTTTAAGTAACGCCAGCACACACCTCTGCCCAATCTCTTCGCTTTAAACTCTTTTTTCTCCGATTCCAAACTCTAAACAAGTCTCTTCTTCTCTCTATTTCCCCACCCTCCCCTCTTCTCCTGCAGTCTATTTTCTAGGGTTTTAGGTTTTTTTCCTCTCTAAGAAGTGTTCTTCACACCATGAGCAACAACAAGGATCAGTTCAACATGGCCGATCTTAACGCTGCTCTTCCAGGTGTCGCTAATGGTAAAATCAACATAAACCCTAATATCTCTCTCTCTCTCTCTCCCTCTCTGTCTAATTGATTCTGTACTCACTAAGTATTTGAAACCCTAATTTTTCTTTTCTTCTCATGTATAGCTCTTAGTGCTGAGGATCGAGCGGGTCTTGTTAATGCTCTCAAGGTGTTTGATTTCTCTACTGGTTCATTTTTTAATTTTTTTGAGTGTTTTTGTTTTCGTGATCAAATTTCAGGGTTTTGTTTGGCTTATGCTTATGTGTTTTCTGGGGTGTGTGCAGAATAAGCTCCAGACTCTGGCGGGACAGCACCCTGATGTTCTCGAGACCCTCTCGCCGATGGTCAGGAAGCGCGTCGAGGTTCTGAGAGGGATCCAGGTTCGACTTTTAGTGTTTTTGAGTGTTTGTCTTGAGTTCATTCTTTAGTTGGATAAGTAGGTGTAGATGTTGGATGCCCTTTTAGTTTAGATACTTTGGATAATATGTTGGGTATGCTTGAATTGTATGTTTTATGCATGCTACACCCCTATTTCAAACTTTAATTCGTTTGTTCTGGTGGTTGAAGTTGAAGTTGTCTGATTTTATTGGATATGGATTTTGCTAGTTATACTGTAAAATTGTTCTTCTCATTAATTACAGTATGATTTATGATCAATAGATGTGCAAAATTTGATTTTTTGCCCTCGTGTATCTAAAATTGTTCTTCTCTTTTGTATTGTTTGGTGTTGTGATCCTATACTGTTGTATATCACTAAGACTATGTGGTCATCTCTTCGTCGGGAATATATTCATCAGGAAATTCATGCACCATCTTCTCAAGAATTGTTGATAAGTCTTGATGGATCATGTATAAATGTAGGTAAGGCATGGCATGCACAGTTTAAGTTAGGTGGCATTGCCATTTCAACATGCAGTCATGCATTGACAGGTTGTGTCTCATGCACAATCTTTTAATGCATGGACAATGGTTAGTAAGTTCACATAGTTTTTTTATTTTTATTTTTTATGAATATACTGTATTAATCCGACAAGAAAACGCTTCATAGAGGCTGAGGAACTCTCCTGACAGAAAGGAAACTAAGAAGGCATATTATACACGTATAATATGCGGGTTTATGGTTTTTTGAAAAAAAGTATTACAGCGCGAACATTGCAAATATTTGGTAAAATTTGTTTATTTTATGAGGAAAAGTACTATGTACGATTTTTTCCGAATTATTGAAGGCTTATATTTTAAATGCAAAAATTACAAATTCATTTATTTTTTAAAAAAGTTTGTTTTATTATATATTACTTTTTGATATTTTTCGAACGAAAACCTGAAACTCCGCCAGTGGTGCTTTAACATTGCACTGCGGCTGGTCCCAAGCCCGGATGAAAGAGGAGGGTTACATCAGGTTGGCATCCGGTGTAAAACTTTGCCCTATCCTTTCATAAATCCTGATTCATTATGTCATTTAGCTCATGCTAGGGTGTGAAATGGCTTTAGACAGAATTGAATGGAGGAGCAGGATTCGTGTAGCTGATCCCATATTGTTGGGATAAGGCTTATGACGATGATGATTGACAAACCCAAATTATACTCAAACTTTTCCTGTACTGTATTTTTGCCGTATGCCGAATTGTTATGGTGTAGACAAATGGTCGTACTAAAGTAACTATCTGAGTAGCTCATTTGATTGATAGGAAGAAGTGTGATCTGTTATGGCGATGTTTTGGACCTGTTTTGATCATTAGACATAGAATCTTATTCTGTTTTCACCTACTAGAATACTATTTCTCATATAGTTATTCATGCTTCCATGCTTTCCTTTTTCTATTGGCACTTTCATCAGTGTTTGTTTGCATGAAATGCCCGAGTTCAAGGAATAAATTAGAGGCGAGTAGGTTTGTTTTTATTGATTTTGTGATGAGGTTAAGTTATGGGGCCTTCTGACGCTCTCTTAATTTGCAGAGTCAACATGACGAGATTCAGGCAAAATTTTTTGAGGAGAGAGCTGCACTTGAAGCTAAGTACCAGAAGCTCTACGAACCACTGTACACAAAGGTATTTTGTCTTATTCATTTTTCCGAAGAAGCACAAATTTTAAAGATAGTTATTTGATGCGGCGGCATCTTGGCAGGTCACTAGCCTGATAAAATATCTTTATTGACCAATAACTATATTGAGGATCATAATTGTTGGCTGCCTATACATCGATAAAAAAAAAAATTGTTGGCTGCCTATACTCATGCAGATAATTATTTATGACTTTCTTCTTGTTCTGCTTGGTAATTTTCTTGGATCCTTGACAGCGCTATGAAATTGTGAACGGTGTAGTTGAAGTTGAAGGAGTTACAAATGAAGCTGCAGTGGACCAAGAAGAGGATAAATTGATAGAAGGTACACAAGGGGCAGCTAACACTGACGCCTTGATTTATTTACAAGTTTTGTAGATGTTGTGTCTTATTATTTATGTATGCTATACAGAGAAAGGAGTACCTGATTTCTGGCTAAATGCAATGAAGACTAATGAAGTACTAGCCGAGGAGGTAAGGGGATCTAACATGCCATTTTTCCTAGTTGGAATACGCCATTTTGCCATGTTGGATTGCTTCTGTATTAAACTGTGGTGGAATTATGTTCCCTTCTTCTGGAGTTCAGATTTCGGAACGTGATGAAGGGGCCCTCAAATATCTCAAAGATATCAAATGGTGCAGGATTGATAATCCCAAGGGTTTCAAGCTAGAATTTTTCTTTGATCCTAATCCTTATTTCAAGAATTCCATTCTGACAAAAACATATCACATGATCGACGACGATGAACCTATACTAGAAAAAGCCATAGGGTAAATTTGTTTGCTACCTCACTATCTCACATAAGAACTGCTACTTATTCTTTTCCTGTAACTCACTTTAATTTGGGACTTTGTAGGACGGAGATTGACTGGCATCCAGGAAAAAGCTTGACACAGAAACTTCTGAAAAAGAAGCCGAGAAAGGGATCAAAGAATGCCAAGCCCATCACGAAAACCGAAATTTGTGAAAGTTTCTTTAACTTCTTTAGTCCGCCACAAGTCCCCGAGGATGATGATGATATTGATGAAGAGACTGTAAGTTCAGCATCAATTAGATGGATAGAAAACAATGAATGCACCGTATGTTAAACAAGATTTGTCTTTTTGATTTATTGACAGGCTGAACAGCTTCAGAATCAAATGGAACAAGACTATGACATTGGGTAAGTTACTTGAATCTTTCTTGTTTAGTTATGGGAGAGATCTATTTTCCATACAAGATGGTGAAAAATCCCCGACTCTTTACATTTTGATTAAAGCAACAATTTGTTTAGTGAAACAATAATCTTATCAACTTTGTGGCATTGCTTGTAAAATTGTGAATCTCATGTAAGTTTAGATATTTGATCAGTAATATTCGTGAAACCTTTTGATAGCTTTCCCATCTTTCTTTGGTTCTGTTTCTTGGAATGAGTTGGAAATCTGGTGCCTTGTGCAGGTCAACTATTCGAGACAAAATTATCCCACATGCTGTGTCGTGGTTCACCGGAGAGGCCGTTCAGGAGGATGAGTTTGTAGACATCGAGGGAGATGATGAAGGTGAGGAGGATGACGATGGTGAGGAGGATGAAGACGAGGATGAGGACGATGAGGATGACGAGGATGAGGATGATGAAGACGAAGACGAAGCCAAGAGTAGGAAGAAGGTACATTTTTTAAAATCTGCTTGAAATAATTCATTTTTAATTTTTTTAGAATTCTGAAATTGTGGATCCTATTGTTGCCCATGTTTGAAATGTTCCCCCAGTCATTGGCTGGACCTTCGTTTCACTACATCTTTTAATTATGCTTAAAATTTCAAATAAAGTACTTGTAAAAAAAAAAATTCAAACAAAGCATATTTTGGTTCCCACTTAATTTATCTTTAACAGCATGTGTATTGATTATGGCATCTGTGTTTGTGCAGAAGAGTGGGCGGGCCCAAATTGGGGAGGGTCTGCAGAGTGAGCGGCCTCCTGAGTGTAAGCAACAATAAGTGTGTAGATTGGCTTGGTGCAGTGTCAAAGGGGGATTGTTAAGCAAGGGAGAGAGAAGGGGGTAAGAGTTTTGATGGTTTTTTTTTCCTGTTATTAATATCATTGTTTTTTAGGGTTTTCTTTAGGGATGTGGTCAGGCTGTAAGGGGTGCCTTGTGATTTGTTCAAGCCTTTTGGGTTTCCTCTGGTTGCTCAGTGTTGTGAACTTCCCATGAACTATTAATCATGTCTATGTTTTTCTTAATGCTTTGAACTGTTATGCTCTTCAACTAATTTTTTCTAGTACATGGTTCCTAGAAGAAGCCATTTCAGTATCCAACCCTGAAAATGGTTAATGATAATTGGCAAAGACAGCTACTCCAAAGACCGCATTGAAGCCAGAACCGAAAGTACCCCCCACCCTATGGAGTGTCCTAAGACCCATAATTAGGACAACTTTGTAGAAACTGTGCTCATTTCTATTTAACTTCCCCTCGCGTTGGTAGTCCTAGTTAGGCGGGGGTTAAAGTTTCTCCTTGCCCTCTAGTTTTATTATATACTAGTAGGTGGCACGTGCCCACGGCACTCTCCGACAAAGCGTCTGCCAAAATCGGGTGTGAGTGGCTTAGATCCACCATCCATTTGGGGTGATAAGGTCTCGGCCATCCTTTGTGAAGCTGATAAGAGGGGGGGGATAAGTGACTTTCCTGTTTGTTTTGTTATATAGACTAGTGGGTGCCCCGTGCCATCGGCTCTCCTCGACAAAGAATTTGCCAAAATAAGTCGAGTGGTGGAGATCCACAGTCCATTTTGGGGAGGATTAGATCTCGGCCCTTCTTTGTTGATGCTTATAAGAGGGAGGTATAAGTAGGGAGACTACCAATGTGCTTTGTTATATAGAATAGTAAATGGCCCATGCCCAGGGCACTTTCCGACACAAAATGTATAAAGGACGGGGGCATTACCGTTTTTTCCATTATAATGGACTGTAACGCACAGAGGGAGAAATGGGAAAATAACAGATAACAAAAACTAATGGTGTTGAAATTTAAATTTTTAATAAATTGAGGTCAAATGAGCTGGATTGAGTAGCTGAAATCTAACTGTCCACATTAGATCGATGGATTTGATCTCAACCACTTTTTATCTAACCGTCCACATTAGATGGATGGATAAGATAAGAGAATACAACTGAGTTGTCTTGATATATGTGTGGGTGGCCCCGTGCCTGCGGCACTTTTGGACAAAGTGTTTGTCAAAATCGGGTGAGAGTTAATGATATGAAGCATAGTGGATCTCAGCCGCTCATTATTGAAGCCATATAAGAAACTCATTAACTTTCCGTTACTTTTTTTAAAATTTAAAATTTAAAATTTTCAAATTTTAAATTTTAAAATTTGAATTTCAGCACCACTTTTTTTCGTTAAAATCATTAAAACAATTTTTTTCATTTTTGCCCCTGGCCGTTTCAATCCGTTTTAATGGTAAAACCCCTCTCGAGGCATAAAAAGTGGGGCTCATGAGCCTGACCTTTGGGCTATATGTAAATCCAACTCATTTCATTCCTTATATATAGGTAAATAGTAGGTGACCCGTGCCCACGGCACTCGTCAACAAAGCGTTTGTCAAAATTGGGTGTGAGTGGCTGAAATCCACCATCCTTTTTTGGTGTGATAAGATCTCGGCCATCCTTTGTGAAGCCGGATAAGAAGGGGAGACAACTGTCCTGTTTTGTTATATTGATAGTACCACCCATGCCCACGGCACTCATCGACAAAGCGTTTGTCAAAATTGAGTGTCCTGAGTGGCCGAGATCCACTGTCCATTTGGTGTGATAAGATCTCAGCCATCCTTTATGAAGTCGGATAAGAGGGGGAGACAACCGTCCTGTTTTGTTATATAGATAAAATAAAATTATGGGAATTTTTGACATACCCCTCCATGTTATCTTTAAAATTTGACATACCCCCCCACAATTTGAAAAAGCTGACATACCCCCCTATGACTCGGTCCACTGTCATTTGACCAGTGTTGACTCGAGTTGACTACCTAATTTTGTTTTAAAGGACGAAAATGCCATTGTCTTCAACATTAGATCAAGGGTTTGGGTTTAGGCCAAAACCCATACCCCAAAATCAAGCATGAAAAGAGGAGATCAAAAATTAAAAATAAAACCCATGTTGGTAAACTTGAGATTTTTTTTTTGGTTTTTTGATGAATTAAACAAATATTGAGAAGAAAAAACCCCAAAAAATAAAGAAAACTCATGAATGAATGAGAATTTTTTTATGGATTTTATTGTAAAATAAAATTTTAAAACTGAAAGAACCCATCTTTCCAAAATCCACATCACAAAAGTTTAAAATATAAATTATTTTGTCTTATTTTTCATTTTTGTTAATGAAAAATTTAAAATTAAAATTGTATGCTTTTAACCTTGGGTTATTTTTTTTTGTCTTATTTTTTTTTTTTTTAACCTTGGGTTTTAAATTATTGCCAGAGTGGTGGCCAGTCGGCCATGAAACTCCGGTGGGTTGGTCGCCGGTGATGGGTGGCCAACTCATTGGAATCTCTTGGCCGACCGTCCACCACAGCCGTTTGATTTGGGGTTTGGGGTTTGACCCAAACCCTTGTTCTAAGGTTGGCATTTTTGCCATTTAATACAAAATTTGGTAGTCAACTTGAGTCAACATTGGTCAAACGAAAGTGGACCGAGCCATAGGGGGTTATGTCAGCTTTTTCAAATTGTAGGGGGACTCGGGGGTTATGTCAGCCAAAATTATTGTAGGAAAACAGAGAGAACCCTTTTCTCAAGTTTTACAGTTAGCAAGGATTATTTTCAAATCGTCAAAATGTGTTGGCTATTTTTCTTTTCCAACTTGTTATTTCTGATTTTTACCATCTATCTATATAACAAATCAGCTCAATTGTCTCCCCCTCTTATAGGCTTCATATATAGATGGTTGAGATCTTATCCGCAATTGGACGGTGAATCTCAGCCACTCACACTCTATTTGGGCAAATGCTTTGTTGGGGAGTGCCGTGGGCATGGGCCACCCACTAGTCTATATAACAAAACACAACGGTTGTCTACCTCTCTTATAGGCTTCATATATCTAACATAGAATCAAATCTAGATGGTTGGATTAATTTAACAGGGAAATTGTCTCCCCACTTATACCCCTCTTTATCGCAAAAGATGGCCGAGATCTTATCCCCCGAATGGACTATGGATCTCAACCTCTCACACTTGTTTTTGGGAAATGCTTTGTAGTGGAGTGCTGAGGGCACATGCCAACCCACTATACACATCTATATAACAAAACAGAGAAGTGACTTATCCCCCCTCTTACCGGCTTCACAAAGGATGGCCGAGACCTTATCGCCCAAAATGGATGGTGGATCTAAGCCTTTCACACCCGATGACTTTGGCAAATGCTTTGTCGGAGAGTGCCGCGGGCATGAGCCACCTACTAGTTTATTCAAAGAGAGGGAGAATTGGAAAAGCCTCGCAACTACAGTCGAGAGACCATGACAGAGATGATCATGGGAGTTAATCTCAGTCATTGATATGAAGCGTAGTAGATCTTAGCCATGCAATTTGGTGCGCGCGTGAGGAAGATATATTTTAGTGGCTTGGGGGATAAGAGGGGAAGATCTGACCATTCACATGGGATGAATTAGGATGAACGGGAAGATCTCACCCGGGGGGGAGGATAACTGATGTGTCTTGATATATAGATTGCAATTTGGACCATGATGAGCAAGTTACAACACACACACTCTCTCTCTCTCTTCTATAGATTGCAATTTGGACCATGATGAGCAAGTTACAACACACACTCTCTCTCTCTCTCTTCTATAGATTGCAATTTGGACCATGATGAGCAAGTTACACACCTCTCTCTCTCTCTCTCTCTCTCTCTCTCTCTTCTATAGATTGCAATTTGGACCATGATGAGCAAGTTACAACACACACTCTCTCTCTCTCTCTTCTATAGATTGCAATTTGGACCATGATGAGCAAGTTACAACACTCTCTCTCTCTCTCTCTCTCTCTCTCTCTCTCTCTCTCTCTCTCTCTCTCTCTCTCTCTCTCTCTCTCCTATTGTAATTTTATTTTGGGTCGGGCTCCGTTGACAGATCTAAAATGACAGATAAAATGACAGGGACACAATATAAGCCACGTGGCATACTGTTACAGGACTCTGACTGTATGGATGTTTGTCCTATCTCATGGTGGACCTACAAACCAAAAATCAGCCTTGATTAGTGATTTATAGGCTTTGGATTGGACTTATGTTCATAGGCTGATCTCAACTGTGGGAATTTGAGCAGTATTTGAGGTACAAAGATGCAACACTTATAAATCATTAATCAGGCGGATTTGTGGTTTGTAGGTCCACCATGGGATAGGACAAACATCCGTACGGTCAGAGTCCTGCAACAGTGTGACACCTGTCTTATATTATGTGCCTGTCATTTTACCTTTACCTGTCATTTTAGATCTGTCAACGGAGCCCGACCCTTTTATTTTATATATAGTAAAAGTAGAGGAGAAGAGGAAGAAGAACTCCCCCGCCCTAAGTAGGACTGTCAATGGGAGGGAGTTAAACGGAGAAGACCACAATTTTTAAAAAACTGTCCTAGTTATGGGTCTTTGGGCAACCATTCAAAGGGCGTAAATTATTTATTGAGTCCGTCTAGAGCAACATCCATTTTTAAAAAACTGTCCTGTCCATGTTGCCAGGGTTTGGTGTTGTCATGTATTATTTATTGAGTCCGTTTAGAGCAACATCCAGTTCGTACACCCGGATGTGGGGCCCACATAGAGATCATGTTGGACAATCCAAAGCATACATTGAGCTGTTCTTGCCATGATCATCATCATCACCAAAAATCAGTTCATTTCAACATTGCCAGCCATATAAAAAAATTGACCCAAAGTAATAATTTATTTGGATGGTCTGGATTTTTCAAATTAAAGTCTATTTTTCACGAGGTTAGGAATGTTGAATTTTCCTGATTTTTTCTGTGGAGGGTAACCATAACATGAAAAATTCATTGTGCAGTTGGATTGTCCAACGTGTCCTCTATGCGGGCCCCAACCCCGGGTGTAAGAACTGAATGTTAGAAATGGGGGTGTATCTCTGGACGGACTCTTATTTATTAGCATTTAGTGCCATCCAAATCACTAAACTAGTTAGCACCCGTTTAACTTTGGGATTTGCCAGGGTCTAGTGCATGTCTGATGATATTGGATAATGGCCGTTCTAACAAACTGGTCCCCGAACGAAAAGTTGGACCACACGGGTAGTATTGGAGGTAGATTTTACTTTTAGCAAATGGAGTCAAAATCAGTGCTTGGTTTATTTTTGGTCTGAATTAGGGGACTAGCCTTTTTGAACTTCACGCGTGAGTGAGTTCTCAGTCGTGGATACTGAGAATCTAACAACCACTGTTGGATTCTCAAAACCGACAGCGAGAGCAAGCCAGGAGCATGATTGAAAAGACGAGTGCAAAAAGGCGAGTCCCATGATCCCGACCCTTCATCTAAAAAAGAAATAGAATGTTATTTTTAACCATCCACTAAGTGATGTGCTTTCAAATTATTGCACCTGAGACACACATGAAAACACAAGGACAAAAAACAGATAAAAAAGGAAAAAGAAAATTAAGTAAAAAAAAAAACAGCTGCTATGGTGCTATTGGAGTTTCTTTTATTAGAATAAATCCATAGATAAAAGTATGTAAATCATAAATCATGCCAAGCTTTTATTCCAATTTTGCATCTCCACTCTTTTATCTTTCAATTGATTTGAGCTTTCTTCATGGTCCAAGCACTCAATCTTGAGATTCTTACACTCTCAGTTCCATTATTAAAAACATAGAGATGGGCCCCATCAGCAATTGCTAACTTGGGGTAAACCCTAGCTGTGATGCAACTCTTTCCTTCCCCACCAAAACTCTCCACAATAGAGTGATCTATCTGTTGAAAAATCAACTCAAATACATTAGAACCAACCCCACCCCCCCAAAAAAAATTAAAAAAAAAAAAAATGTATAATTCATACAGCTTAAGGGGTTTTTGTTGACATACCCATTATTTTCTGGATTTTTTGGGAGCTACTATACGCTATAATTTTTTTTTTCTATGATCATCAGTCCTTGCCATGATGATCATCATCACCAAAAATTAGTCCATTTCGACATTGTTAACCATATAAAAATCAAGTATCTCATATTTTAACAAAAAAAAACCTCAAAATTTAAAAAGAAACCCTTTTCTGACCCCTCTTGGGAGTCGGACTCGGGGACGAGGATTTCGAGAATCCAACGGTGGTTGATAGTGCTGAGCTGGCATTGATATCAACCCCGAGTCTGACTCCCAATAGGGGTCAGAAAAAAGGGAGGCTCCTTACTTAAATAGCTACTAATCAAATCACTAGCTAAAATTTACCTGAAATCTCATCTCATCGAGTCAAGTGGTCAAGTTTTAAAACTATGATAATGACTGTTTAACCTCTAGTCTTTTCCTCTGGTTTGTCAAAGACTGCAATAGGTTGGATGGTCGTGATCATCCAAGAGGTTGGACTTTTGACCAGTACTATCATAGATGGTGTGATGTGTAACTACCCTTAAAACATTTAAAAGAAAAAAAAATGAAAGAACATACCAAGCTCCTTAGTGACAGCTTCTCATGGAGAGGATCGATATCCAGGAAAGCTCCATAGCTGGTTTTGTCTAGCCCTTGTCCCAAAGTGGACCTGTTTTTGTTTGTTTTCAAGTTAGGTAAGATTTTATGAATAAAGTATGATTCAGATTACAAAATTCAATTAAAAAAAGAAGAAGAAAAAACTGACCTGCTTTGATCACTACACATGAGGACCACGTATCTCTTGTGATCTTTGAATATCCGGAAGAAAATAGCCGTTTGTTCTTCCAAGTTCTTAGAAGCCAAAACCAACAACCCAAATGGTCCAACACTGCCTTTAACTGATGCATCCTTTTGACTACATAGCAGTTGTGGATTGACCCAACTTGGGTCCATCACCTCAGCCTTCTCCAACTTTGACACTTCAAATGACACCTCTACATCTGCCTTTAAGAGAGAAAGGAAGATGGGTTAGGACCCACCATTCCATGGGCTGTTTGCAACCTGATCATATCTCATGTGTAGGGGTGGCAATTTGTACCCAATTTAACCATTATCGAACGGTCACGATTTTTTCCGGTTCCAAGACTTAAATATTTCAGAACCAAACCCAACAGACCTAGAACTGATAGGACCCAGAACCGAATCGATACCCAATACTTCATGGGAGAACCTGATATTTATTGGTTTCGGTTCTAAGTCCACTTGTTTAGGAATGGGAAATGATAGGGACCGGAACCGTCATACATGAACATAATAGGTTCTGGTTCTGGGTACCCTGCATTAGTATATTGTGCTAATGGATTTATGGTGTAGTAAGAAACTCACCTGTGAGGCTGTTACGCCCGAAACTTTGAGTACTGATCCTCCCTTAAGCTTTGTGCTCGGCAAGTCGACTCGGTTCATACGCAGCTTTTCGATTTCTACAACTGGCCATTGAACCAATTGCCTCCCGGTTTTATCGAGCCAAAGATTCCGAGGTATTGCCTGCAAAACAAAACCCATGGCATCACTGAGTTCACATGAAAATTTGAGTGAGGATTGGACTGTTCAACTCGACGACTCAGCTAGGTGACTTAGCTGAACCATCAAGTTGAGTTGGCTGTGCACGAGTTGACTCGCTGAGTTTCCAAGCAATGTTCAATGTAGAGGATTATGAGTAAACTTTGATTTACCTGAATTCCAGACCAACCCTTATTGACATCATCTGATACACTATCAGATTCATTGATCCAACCCCACAATATCCTCCGGTTCTTCGCGCTGTCGAAGAATGTCTTTGATGCGTAAAATTTTCCATAATCATATCTCAAGCCCGAATCGTTGTCGACGGAACCATGTTCAGGAATGTACTTATCCTTGTCATGATAATAAGTCCCAACTGTGTAGTACTCATGTTTGGTATCGTCCAAGCTCACCTTAAGCACATGTTTAACGCTCGGATTAATCACCGAAGTGTCGACACCAATTGTGTTTGTAAGAGAAACTGGAAAGAAATCCGGGCACTCCCACATTCCGGTGTTGCTCGCCGAATGTAGCGGGTGCTTAGATTTGATCCAGTGAATAAAATCTTTGCTTCTATAGAGAATCGCCATTCCTCGACGTCTTCTCTTGTTTCCTATGATCACCCTCCATCTCCCATCAGGCCCATACCAAGCAGTGGTGGGGTCCCTGAATGAGCTTGCATTGATACCATTGATGGGAGTTGGTGTCATGAGAGGATTTTGTGGTGGTTTTATCCATTCTCTAAGGAATGGATCAGAGAGATTCTTGGGCACTGCTAAATTCTGAACTTGGCGGTTTTGTGGGTCTATGCCTGTGTAAAGAATAGCCGGTTTATCCCCGGGAAGGATCGTAGTAGAACCGGACCAGCAACCATTAATATCAAATGGAGCAGATGGGTAAATGGCGTGATCATGATGAATCCAATTAACGAGATCCGTCGATGTAGCATGGGCCCAAACAATGTTACCCCAAACTGCACCAAAGGGATTGTACTGATAGAACAAATGGTAAATTCCCTTATAAATCATTGGCCCTGCAATAAGATGGCCACAAATCGCCCTGTTTTAGCACTTAGCCCTGAAATCAATCTAAGAAGCTTCAAAAAACTAAAATAGAAATCAAAAGAAACTGACCATTAGGATCTGTGAATCGAAGAACACCCATTTGTCAATTCCAGAACCAGAACATGTCGAAAGACAAAAAACAGAAGATTAAGACCAAAAAAAAAAAAAAAAAATTCTTAATGAGACGAACAAGAACAGAAGAAGAAGAGGAGATGAAGTTTGTGAAGAAGGGATACCATTAATCCAGTTTTTGGAGGGTTGGAAGTGATAAGCAGTTCTGTAAGGCTGATTTGTTGAATCAGAATGAAGAGATTGAAGGTTTCTGTAAAGGTGGTGAGAGGATTCAACTCCATGGCCAAGAAGAACAGAGCACAAACCTATAAACCAAATTACAGAGATGGCCATGGCTTCTTTTAGAAAATGAGGAACCAAGATAGCTATTTATTGGTTAAGTGGTGAACAAGGGCTGTGCCCACTTGTGTTCATGAGTTGTCTGGATAAAATAGAAATACAAATCAAAGTTGGGTAAGTTCCAAAAAGTTTACAGGGGGGAAATTTCAAAGGATAAGAGTAGAATCTTGCCCAAAAAAAGTCAACAGTTCTTATTGTATATATAATAATAATTAATAATATTTTATGTATTTTCAGAGGATTATTGATTATTCTATTCATTAATAATATATAAATAATAATAATAATTATTATTATATTTAATATTTTTATGTATTTCATAAATAATATCGGAGCCCAGCTAATGGGCCAGACACTCTTCCCCAGCCTGCCCCGTCTTCTTATTTAGCCAATGACTTGCTTAGAGTAAAACTTGCAGGACCAGCAGTCACAATATGAGCCACGTGTCCCATTTTAGAGAACACTAACCGTATGGATGTTTGGCCAATACCTAGGTGGACCAACAAACCAAAAATCAACCTGATTAGTGATTTCTACGCATTGGTTTGGAGTCGTTTTCATGGGTTGATTTTAACTGTGGGAATTTGAGCATTATTTGGGGTACAAGATCGAAAGGTTTGAAATCACTTATCAGGTTGATTTTTTGTTTTTAGTTCCATATAGGGATTGGCCAATAATCCATACGATCAGTGTACTCTACGAGTATACCACGTGGCTCATATTGTGGGCGATTCCTCGAACGGCTCGAATAATTTGTTTACAGATCTGATCAAGGTAGATCCAGAAACGATCAGATAGATTAACGGCATGACGGTTCAAATGTGTGTAGGTCCTGATATCAACGTCCATAATAATTGATTACAAAAAAAGTAATAATTAATTGGCACTAACTATAATATTAATTGACAATAAGGTTTAATAGGTTCTAAGCCCAGGATGACAAAGTGCTCAAATCCAATGGCTAGGAATCACTAATCAAACTGATTTTTGGTGTGTGGGTCCACCAATATGTGGGCCAAACATTCATCGAGGCAGCGGGCCCGAAAGAGTCTACTACGTGGCAAATTGAGGGACTTCTGCTTCATTTTTCCATCGTTTTGGAAGTCATTAATCAGGCTAATTTTCGGTCTTATAGTTGGAAGAGTCGTGCTACCCACGGACAAAAATATGTGTGGTTGAGGCCTTTTACCATTGGATTCAAGAGATCTACGGTCCACCACGACATATTTTTTGTCCAATTATCCATGGGGTAACATTTTCCTAGTTATATAAACGGGTCAAGTAACGTAAAAATTGTAATTTATTAGTTTTCAAGTTCATTTTTTTAACTAAATGTCAACAACGATGACCGTCGATTATAACATCTGTAATTTTTAAAATAACACCATGTTTTAATAATTTATAGCATTAAATACCAAATAATGTAACGGGGTTGGAAGGTTACTGTTATAACTGCCATTATAAAGGCGTTATAAACCTTCTTTTTAACCATCATTTACAGTCACTTTTTTTTTTGATGATTGACAGTCACTTTAATTGACATTAAATTTGACTAATATTACTTTTTATTTTCAATTACCACATAGTATAAAATCAGCATTCCGTCCAATTAACTTTAATGGACGTACAATATTTAAAACATGGGATAGTTCTGTCCTGGTTTGAAGTAATCCAAGAGCTATTTACTGTTTGGGTTGCTGTACATTATGCACCATATGGCACATTTTTTTTTATAACGTTATAATTTTATATGCACCATATAACAGACCGTTACTGTTATGACCGTGTCACGTCCAAGTATAAAATCTATCAGAAAATTATTATTTTAATATTTTTCCAAAAAAAACCCTCATTAATTGTAAAATAACGTCTGTTACAATGGAAATAATAACAGATATCCAATTTCTTTTTTGATTTTGGGTGTTAAAATAGGAAAAACATAATGGGGTTGATCGATAAGCCGTTTTTGTAGAAAAGCTAGACACCATCATATCGGGACAAGTAGACGCATAATGTTTTTTTTTTTTTTTTTTGATAAGTGAAAGATTTCATTAAAGAGATGGAGAGAAGATCTTGGACAATACAAAGAGGAAAAAAGAAAAAAGAAAAAAAAATAGAAGTACTGCACCAACTGTGGAGGAGAGCCTTACTACTAATGATGATGTCTTGAAGAGAGCTAACCTCTCCTCTGAAGACTCATATTTCTTTCATTCCAAAGACTCTAGATTCCAAATGACAGCAGATAGGGGATCCTTCTCTGAGAGGTCAATAGACGCTTATTCTGAACAATTCACCCCTTGTTACGTGCAGCAAAACAAGTCCAAAATCCGTGTAATTGACAAGTGCAACTCAATTATACTTCACGATTTGTTTTGTTCTCAAGGAGCAAATAGGAGCAGTACAGGTGTTTAATCCGATAAGCCAATCAATGCACGCAACAGAATTGAAAATATGGAGATTGGCCAGTCAACAAGAAACGCTCTCATTGCTGAGAAAGTGACAAGTTAAATGAATACAAGGGAAAGTGAGGTAACAGGAAATCATCCAGTCAACAATGAACGTAGTCTATCTTGAAAAGCTGAGAAGTAAAACTTGTGTCACAATCGGATTGCAAATCACAAGCCAATGAGCTCTCGGCACGTACACCGAAGAGCAAAAGCACATGCGTACGTTGCAAAAGCACTTGTGTACGTGCCGAGAACTCATTGGCTTGTGATTGTGTGATTTACAATTTCTTGTGATAGAAGTTTTGCTGAGGGGACGCGCACACAAGAGATTCTCCTTTTTTATTTTTTTTTAAATCCTCGGACCCCAGGACAGGTGGTAGTTAACAATACGTCCAGAACGCCATGCATCAAAAAGTCCAAGATCAAAAATTTTCGCCACGCAGTAAAGAAGTTCAAATCTTCTCCGCCCATGTTTTTCTTTAAAGCTAAGCGCCCTTCTAGACGGTAATTTTCTTAAACATGATGCACATGGTCATCAAGTTATCTAAATGGGGGATCCTGAATGCAGTTTATTGGACGGTTAGGATTGTTTAAATGGTGACAAGTGGAAGTGGCTTACCATTTGGATTGTGAGATTAGCGAATTCTAGGGCCAGTAGTGAAACAAGGAATTTGGGCCGGCGGCGGTGGGGGATTTTGAATGATTTTTAAACAATCAAAGTGTGGCCCCACTGGCCTCATGAATGTTTGGTCCAACGACCCAAAATCATTTTAAATCATTCTGATTGGTGATTTTTAGATGTTAGATTTGAGTACTCCAAAAAATACTCGAATCCAACAGCAAAAACCAACCAATTAGGCTATTTTTGGGATGCAAGTCCACATGGCATTTTTTTGGTAGTGGACATCAAAGCTTCTCGTATAGGCGGCCCTAAAAGCATGGCCTCCTATCTATATCTATATATCTATATTATAGTAGAGAAGTGGGCAGCGTCCCTCTCTCTCCTCCACATCAAGGTGACGTGGCACTCTCCTCATACAGAGTGCCATGTCATTGACACTGAATTTTCTATCATCTACTAGTAATGAAAGCCCGTGTTAAAGCACGGGTGGAAATAGAAAATACAAACTAACAACAATTAATTTTTATATCTACATCTAATTGTAGTAGGAAATAATACAGAAAAATTATTTAACTATTTCATTTCCCTTCATCCTCTCTAAACATGATAAGAAACTGAAAAAAATTGCTAACACCAAAAGAAAACAAAAAATAAATTTTTATAATCTTCATTTTTACATTCAAGCATCGCACAACAGCACAACAGCCCATCCACTATGTCTATAATAGTGACGATCCTTTCATCAGTTCTCCCCATCTTCATATTTTTTTTATTCACACTCCTCTCTTCACTATTTTCAACAACATCCCCTTACCTTGTAAAACATGATAAGAAAATAAAAAAAAGGGCTAATCAACTTATTGACCATGTATTTTATATTTTTTCTCTTTTTTAGATTATTTTTTTTTGTTTAATTAAACAAAAATTGTACATGAACGGAGAAAACATCAGTGATCTTTACAAAACTCTCCGCAAAAATTGCAGGCATGTCTCCTCCACTTCTCCTTTAAATTTCTATTTTATTTTTATTTTTTTATCTATATTTTTTCAAATTAATCGGAGCCTATTTAGATCAATTTTTTTTCATCCACTTAAAATAAATAAATATCTAATTCTATATGTATATAACAGATTGAAAATAACTTGATGAATCGACGCAAATCTGTTATTCTTAACAGTAATTGCCGAGTTCTTTAGCACCCTCTTGAACTGATGGAGCTTAGTAGGCAACAAATGAAGATAGAATAATGTGATCGGCTGATCCTTTGTAACATGATCACTTATTAGAATTTTAGAAGTGCGGGTGAATATATATTTTGAAGACTCAGAGCTTTGAGAAGTCGCGCATCAAGCCAAAGAAAAAGAAATTGAGACAATTTTTGCTTTCGGCTACGAAGAACACTCTTAAGAACGAATGGACGTATGAATGTGGATAAAAAAAGATTTTTTTTTTTTTTTTTTAAGATCAATTTGATGTATATGACCGTATTAGTTAAGAATTATAATGTAAAATTGTAAACTAATAAGGATGTCTTGCTTATTGTATATTATTGTAGTTTTTTTTTATCTTAAATATCTTATTTATGAAGTTGCCAATAACCCATTTTAGTCTTACGTAATTATATTACCATTTTAAAGGACATGGTAACATAATTATTATAGATATTTTTTAGAGATTTTTTGACTAAATATATTTAGAGTATAGTGTTAAATTTGTAGGTATTTTTTATATGCAAGGGGTCCAATTATATTTTCCTTTTAATTTTTATATAGTTATAATGAAAGTTTTTATTTTTTATTTTTTTATGAATTTTTCCTTTTAATTTCTTACCCCGTGCTTTAGCACGGGCCAATAACACTAGTATTTAAGAAAAGGAAAAGAACCGATCAGGAAGGTTGCAGATCGTCTACAATATGAGCCAGGTGTCACACTCTTAGAGGTCAATGACTGAATGGTTGTTGGGCTAATTCCTAAGTGGACTTACAAACCAAAAATCAGCTTGATTAGTGATTTCAAACATTTGGATTTTTGTACCCCAAATAATAGTCAATAATACTCAAATTTCACGGTTAAAAATCAACCCATGAAAATGACTCCAATCCAATACTTGGAAATCACTAATCGGGCCAATTTTTGGTCTATGTTCATCTAGGTAACATCCTTACGGACAGAAATCTCTAACATTATGCCAAGTGGCTTATATTGTGGACGGTCAGCAAAGTTCTAGTTTAAGAAAATGCTTTCCCACGGATAACCGGACAAAAATATGTACGGTTTGAGTCGTTGATGGTTACACCATGGTTTTAAAAACGGCCGTTTAAACGGCAACGCCCCAAGCCCGTTTCCGTTAAAACCGTTTGAACACGTTTTAATAGTTTTAAAAAAAATGGCCTTTTTTGTTTTAACGGCCGTTAAAATCATTTATACAGACATTTAATTCTGAAAAATTTTGTGAAAAAAAATGGCCGTTAAATCCATTTAATTCCGTTAAAATCCGTTTAATTTCCATTAAATTCTGTTTTTTTTAAATTTCAAAATTTGAATTTCAGCGCCATTTTTTTCATTTTTTTCCATTAAAATCAGTTAAAATCATTAAATCCGTTTAATTCTGTTTTTTTTTCCTTTTTTTTTTTCCATTTTTGCCCCTGTCCGTTTCAATCCGTTTTAACGGCCGTTTAAACGGTAACGCCCCCAGTCTGTTTTACCGTTAAAACAGCCTCCTTTAAACCTTGGGTTAAACAACTTAAACTAGGTCAAGGGGGGTAATCCTAATGTTTGAAAGTATAAGGGGGTATCAAAAATTACTTTCAAATTTCAGGGAGTGTTACTAAAATACCGATATTTATAAGCATAATATTTGGATGCATGGCCTATTTATGGGCCTAAGGGATTCAGGCCCAAGAGCTGTCCATGAGTAAGGCTCAGCTAAAGTTAAGGCCAGCCCATTTACCTAATAAGTATTAAGGCAACTCGTCCTAGAAGCCTCGCTCCGGGGACGAAGCCAAGCCTAAAAGATCGAGTTAGCTGTTATAAATGTAGTTCAAGCCCGGCATAGAGCACACTTACAAGCCCAACGGGACCTGGCCCAATACCACCCCTTATTTTCCATTGACCCTAGTTTCCACAAAGGAAAAAGATGTAACAAGGTATGCCTGAAACTGTTTCATTTACGGAAGCGGCATTTTTGCTAGTCACCGCTGCCATTTGGGCCCACTGACCGCATGGATGTTTATCCCACCCTTTGGTGGACATACAGACCAAAAATCACCTTGATTGGTAATCTATAACCATTAGATTTTAACACTTTTTGGCACTTTTTAAGACGTTCTTCTAGCCGTTGAATGCAACCATTTTTTGAGTACTAAAACCAACGGCTAAAAATCATTAAACAAGCTAATTTTTTGTATGAAGGTCTACTAAGGGTGGTCTAAACATCCATGCGGTCAGTGGGCCCAGATGGCAGTGGTGACTACCAAAAATGCCGCTTCCGCAAATGAAAAGATCTCAGGTATACCTTGTTACATCACGACCAACTCTACGAAAACCGGGTCCTAGACAAAATAACTGATAGGACCCCTCCCCAATATGTCACGTGGCCTATCTTTCAGGGAAAAACCTATGATACAGAACTCCACATCAAAATTTTGATGCAGAAGTCCTTGCAATTGGCATTTGGCACACTCTGTCGGGCCCACTGACCTCATGAATGTTTGGCAAACATCTTGGTGGACCTATATACCAAAACTCAGCATGATTGGTGATTTCTATCTATTGGATTATTACTTTTAATCATGGGCTTGTTACTAACTCACAGGTCTGTTCATGAAGCCCATATTGAAAAGTGCTCAAATTGAGTGGCTACAAATCCCTAATCATGCTGATTTTTGTTGTGTAGGTCCACCAAGAAGTTAGAGATGCATACGGTCCAAAAGTGTGACACGTGGCAATTTAAGTGACCTATGCATCAAAATTTTGATATAGAGTTCTGTATGATAGAACGGCTCATCTGTGGGACCCACTGAATACATATATGAATGTTTGACATACCCATTGGAGGACTTACACACAAAAAATCAACCTGATTGATGATTTCTAGCGTTGGATTTGAGCTTTTTCTGAACAGGCCTCTCGACGAGTTCCAACCGCATGAAGCCCATGACAGAAAAAAAGCTCAAATACAACAGCTAGAAATCATCAATCAGACTGCTTTTTGGTGTGTAGGTCGATGAAGGGGGTGGGGCCAATCATTCAAAGAGTCATCTGGCCAGACAGAGTGTGCCACTTTGCATTTTGTGAGTGGTCCTATTCAAGGACTCGTTTCGATTGAGGGCAAAAAGTAAAGAAAGGTATACAACATACGAATCAGACGCTTGGAGATCCGGGACCAATCTGAATACATGCAAGAGCAGTGCTACATATCGCTGATGATCCTCGAGATTGACCCCACAAGAATGTAGAAGAGCATCAAACGGTCTGCACACTATGGAGGACTTAGATGCTATACTGACGTTTCCTCTAGTAGTGTTACCATTATCGTTAGTGGCTGTCACTGTCCTCGAGATGCACATCACACAGACTGAAAGAAGTCAAAGAACATCCAACTGGCGTGTGCCTAGGGAGTGGTGATCATACCTAGGGAGTGGTGATCATATGGTGAGCTCACCATGGTAGTAAACTACGGTGACTCACCATGATTACCATGTGATCATCACTTCCCACGTGACAAGGACGATTCTAGGTCACGGACGAGTAAAGCTTCTGAACAAATTGTAAATCACACAATCACAAGCCAATGAGTTCTCGGCACGTATACAAGTGCTTGCTTTGAAGTGTACGTGCGGAGAAGTCATTGGCTGTGATTGTGTGACATGCAATTTTGTTGTGACAGTAGTTTTACTCGTCACGGACTTTACCGACATGTGCGCGTGTCACATCGTATTGGTCAAACTCAGTTACTCAATAGGGAGAGGACGACAAGTCGTGCAAAATGCGTGAACGGCACTCTCTCAGTTGAGAAAACCTTTGCTCACACCATGCTGTGAGCGAAGCCTACGAGCCACGTGGCACACTATTAAAGGGATTTGACCGTATGGATGTTTGACCGGTCCATCAGTGGAACTTAAAACCAAAAATCAGCCTGATCAGTGATTTACAACTTTTGACTCTTAGCACCCAAATAACGCTCAATAATGCTCAAATTCATACTGTTAAAATCAACCCATGAAAATAACTTCAATCGAAAGCTTAGAAATCACTGATCAGGTTTATTTTTGGTTTGTAGATCCACCTAGTGATTGGCCAAACATCCATACGATCAGTGTCCACTAAGATTGTGTCACATGGCTCGTATTGTTGGCTGTGATCTGCTTCGCTCACAGCATGGTGTGAGCGAAGGTTTACTCCTCTCAGTTCAGACCCGACTTTAGCCACGAATTCGTCGTCAGAGGGGAGGGGGACAAAATTCTTTTTGACATCTGGCAATCTCACACGACATCGACAATTCAGCAGAGAGTCGAAGCATCCAAAGATGAGATCCGTGATCAAATAAGTGTTCTTCCATAGGTCCACACCATTGGATGGTTCTTGAGATTTGAGTGGTGAGATTTTGAGGACCATGCAATGGTGTAAAGAGGATGGGCTGGGGTGGGTCTGGGAGATAATCGGCTCAAGCCCTGCCTTAGAGGAGCACGGATTGGGTCGAACTTGGGCCTAGAAAAATTGGGCCAGACCGTGGGCCAAAAGGCTTTCTTTAATTTAGAACTTTAGATCCAAGAAGACATACGCAAACCTTCTTATAAATGTTGATAAAACACAATCTCCGGTTGCTTTCGTACAAACCCAGAAATGCTTCTTGAACAGGAGATTGTGGTGCCATGTGATTGGCCACAGCTTCCCCGCTTCAAAAAATCAACTTCAGCAAAAATTTCTCAACTTTCAGCGATGAACCTTGTTATACGGTCGTCTCTCTCTCTCTCTCTCTCTCTCTCTTGTTTCTTTTTACATTATTTTGTTTATTTATGATCTTGATTAATGCATTTTTATCATTGTTTGTAGTGCGTCGAATCGGCGAACATCCGACGGCAAGCATGAAGGTTGGGTCTTACTCTAGTTGTCATTTGCTACAAGAAAATAACCCTTTTGATATCTAGCCCTATCCGGCCTATGGACTGTTATGCGAGTCGGATCTAACCAACTAAACACAAGATCTGACCCCCAGCCAAATTAACTCAGTTCATGCTAGACGAACATGAAGAGCCATTTTCAGATTTCAGACAACAGTTCTTCAGTTTCCAATAAAAGACATCCGATTTTCATTTCTGACCTTATTATTCTCAAGAAATATTGGAGAGAAGATACGGATATCCATAGAAGAGTACAAGTAGGAATATATTTCTAATGGGGTACGTACCCTCTTCTTATAATAAATAATGTACATATTCGTTCCATTATTTAAATACTTTTTTTTTTGTAAAATTTTTATTTTATTTTTACTTTTAATTAGTGTATAATGAGCCGTGAGAGTGCATATTTGCGAAGCTAGAACCCATTTTAATAGAAAATGATTAAAGAATCAAATAAGAAAATCGATTATTTATTCTTTTTGCTTTTTTAGAGAACACAAACTCATTGGAAACATCAACACCCAGAAAGACGGTCTAAGCTCCACTACAAAAA
This sequence comes from Euptelea pleiosperma, assembly GCA_035048495.1. Classification (NCBI taxonomy): domain Eukaryota; kingdom Viridiplantae; phylum Streptophyta; class Magnoliopsida; order Ranunculales; family Eupteleaceae; genus Euptelea; species Euptelea pleiosperma. Next base: position 31,092,389 of record CM068549.1, on the reverse strand, counting down.
GTAGGAGGTTCTGAGATCAACTCTCCTTGGGGCCACCCCTTGGAACGAGTAGGGTAATAAGTGGTGCAGTCCACATTAACTTGCCCAGCACACTATGGCACATGTGGAAGGGGTGACTATCGTGCCCCGGAGTACTAGCTAGCTAGTCGGGTGCTCTAAGAGGCCTAGATACCCCCGGTTTCAAAAAAAAAAAGACGACTAATTCTTTTTTGTATGAAATTGCTATTAAGTTAAGCAATTTTGTCGCTGATTTCATAAACAAAATAAAAAATTAGTGACGGATGTAGATTGAACCAAACTGAAAACCAGGTAACTATAGTCTACACTCAAATGAGCAATGCATCACCCATATATCAGATTAACTGGAGGATTTTACGCCAAGCAGAACTAAAATGTTGGCAGTTGTTAAAGAAAAATATCAAGATATTTGAAGCAACCGATTTGATGTGTGAGATCGGATTTTGAATCAGGTTGCTAAGCCATGTGCACGTTGTTCATGGTATAGGCTACATAAATGATATGAACGATCGTTCACCAAAATATATCATGCTATTCACTAATAGATTAGTAATGGACGTGGAGCCCACCTGCAGATGAGTTAAGAGCTGATTTTTGGTGAGGATGATCTCCTTACCATGAAGATCATACTCACAAAAATCGGTAATTTGTAAAACTTCTAACCATATCAAATATGGACCTAAATTTAACGGTGAAAATGGATGGTAAAAAATTTTCAATTTGCAATTCACTTTTCACTAGACTGCAAATGTTGGAATGGGCTAGTTTTTTGTGTGGTTGATATCTATGTTGAGAAGAATATCTTCACCAAAACTCAGCCATCAAGATCTGCATGTGGGCTCCACGTCCATTAGTCATTCTATTAGTAAAGCATGAGAGAGAGAGAGAGAGACAAAGAGAGAGAGAGAGATCTACCTAGAAGACACAACATGATTTGATTTAACTATATGTTGATTATGTTCTATAGACTTTTTTATGCTATATTATTTCTGCCCATTCAAAAGAATACAAGAGGGAGGGATGATTAAAACATCCAATTGGGTCAACCATCAGTGTGGCCCAGCCAATGCATGCCTTTCACATACCCATGTGGTTTACAAATGTTGTAACAGCCGTTAAAACAGCATTAATGCCCCAACCCCGTTACATTATTTAGACAATGACACCCATAAATGAAAAAATGGGCTTAGCATTATAACGGCTGTTATAATAGAAATAACAGCCATTATTTTACCGTTATCAGGGTAATTTTGAAAATTAATAATATTTTACTCGGATTGACAGACGTTATCACAGACCTAACAACAGTCTGATCTTTCAAATCAAACCCATTCTAAGTGTGTTCTCTCCTAACAGATCATCCAGCACCAATGGACTTAGTTTTATTTTGTCTTTTATTTTTTGAGAAACCATCCGCCACTTGTCAGATATTCAAATATTATTCTAAAAAATAATTGTTCTTAATGTTAATTATTAGAAGATAATGAAGAATAATTCATAAAAAAAACAACTCATAGAACTGCTTTCCATGGGTGCGCATTGTTTCTGAATTCAATCAATTAAGCAATCATGTTAGCGTAAATGCAGAAAGCTGAGAAGGCGGGTTGCATAAATCAACGCCTTATCATTCTCTCTCCCTATATGCAAATCATACGCTCTTTTCACTTATTTGCTTTTTTTTTTTTTTTTTTTTTCTCCTTTTTAAAAGAAGGGAAAGGTAGTAAGAGATTAACAAAAAGATTACAAAATTATATGGAAAAAACACTGTAGAAAAGTAAGAGTAGATTTTTCTGTGCTTGGAAGGGAACAAAGGGAAAGACAGAAAGTGCAATGTCAGTGTAAGCCTGTTGGGTTTGGGGTACGGCCTTGAATGGGTGGAGGATTACAGAGGGATCCCCCCCTCTCTCATCCACATCCACATCTCCCTCTCTCTTTCTCGTCCATACCTTTCCTTTTCACTCCTTTCTTTCTTCCCTTCTTTTGTTTTGCTTTTACATCTCTCTCTCTTTTATTTTGCATTTTGTTTTGATCTTCTAGGAATTTTCTTTGTTTTATTCATATTTGTGTGGCTTTTAATTTTTTCAGTTTTCTTGGTCTTCGCAAGTAAGGCTGTTCTTCATAAAAAAGAGAGGAAGTTGTTGAAAAATTGAATGGGGAGATTGGTTGCTTAAGGGCTTGGTGCAGTTTAGTTTTGGGTTTGAAGCAAAAGGATAGAAGGAATCATCATCAGGAACCCTAAAGAGAGATGGGTTTTATTGCCAACTGCAAGTTTTAAATGTTTTTTTTTTCTCTATCTTTTCCTTAGTCCTTTTGTTCTTTCCTAGAATTGGGTTTTGATCTTAGATCTCAGGGAAATCCAGCTCTCTGATGAAAAAATAAGATCTGTGTGTGAATCATGAAGAAACCCTAGAATTCAACATCTCCCATGAAACCCTAAAACTTATATGCATCAGACTGTGATGATGAAGGGTCACATAAACCAACACCTCCCAGTTGTGGAGGAGAACATGTCTAATTTGACTTCTGCATCTGGTGATGGAAGTGTTTCTTCAAGCAATAGAGCTGAAACTGGATCCATTTACCAACAACAGTCCTTCGCTTCACCACATCAAACTCCAGTAGTGAAGAAGAAGAGAAACCTCCCAGGAAACCCAGGTCTTAGATTTATATACCAATTCCATTTTACTAATGATTATATATACGACTGTTTTTCTTCTGTTATATTCAATTATTTCATCTTTTTTTTTTTTTTGGGTTTCGAATCAGACCCAGAAGCAGAAGTGATAGCTTTGTCACCTAAGACTCTCATGGCGACGAATAGGTTTGTGTGTGAGATCTGTAACAAAGGGTTTCAAAGAGATCAGAACCTTCAGCTTCACAGAAGAGGCCATAACCTACCATGGAAGCTAAAGCAGCGAACAAGCAAAGAGGTGAGGAAGAAGGTGTATGTGTGCCCAGAACCTAATTGTGTGCATCATGATCCATCAAGGGCTCTTGGAGACCTTACAGGAATCAAGAAGCACTTTTGCAGAAAGCATGGAGAGAAGAAGTGGAAATGTGACAAGTGTTCAAAGCGTTACGCAGTTCAATCGGATTGGAAAGCTCACTCCAAGACTTGTGGCACCAGAGAGTACAGATGTGACTGTGGAACCCTTTTCTCAAGGTAAGAAGAACAAGCTAACCTACCCTTTTTGTAAAGAGAAAAAAAAAATAAAAGATCCGAACCTTCAAGAACACTTAAAATTTCTTCCTCAGCTTCACTGAATGATTCAACACTCTAAATTTCTCTCTAGAGACGGGGAGAGCAGAAAAAAGAATCTCAGTCGAGAAGAATATTTGAGATTTCTTCTTCATCATCAAGCTCTTTGTTCACTGAGAGAGAGGGAGAGAAGATTGCTAACTATATATAGAAACCTTTAATAAAAAATCTACTGTCTTATATAACCATGGAAATAAAAGCATGAAAATATAGAAAGAGAAAGAAACAAAACAGTGATAGAATACTTTTACACTGTTTTAGGCTTTTAGCTCTTTGTGATGGTTTGCATTTTGGTTCTTTCTCTTTGTTTTTTTCCTTGCAGGATGGATAGTTTTGTCACTCACAGAGCCTTCTGTGATGCTTTAGCAGAAGAAAGTGCAAGAGCATTCAAAGCAAACCCAATTCTCTACTCTCAACCTGGAACTTCAACACCACAAATAAACCTACAACCCCAATCCAATAGCCATAACCTTCAATCAATCTCACTCAAAAGAGAGCAACTACTACAACAACAATATCACAATCTAAGACCAGAGATACCTCCATGGTTAGCTTGCCCACCTGTAGACTTCTCTACAATTAACCAAGAATTCTCGGCGACTCAAGCTTCAATACACCATGAAAACCCTATCCCTAATCTTGATCCTACTCTTCCTCCTTACCATCCATCAGCCTCCCCACAAATGTCTGCAACTGCATTACTGCAAAAAGCAGCTCAAATGGGTGCAACCATGAGAAAACCTTCTTCTTCATCAGCCACGATCAGACCCCACCATGCTCACATGTCTGGTAGTACTGGTTTCGGTCTGGGTTGGTCTTCACGTGAAGAGATGGAAAGTAGGTTTGTTCATGGCTTGTCTACTTTTGGGAATAAAGCTGATGTTTCTTCTGGTCTTATGGACCACGTATCTGCAAGTGCAGGAGCAGGAGCTCCTTCTCTACTTCAAGACATGATGAGTTCTCTCTCTTCTGCTAGTGGGTTTGATGGATCGTCGTCCTTCGAAGAGGCCTTTAATGGTGGGATGGTGAATTCAAAGAGAGATGGGAATGAAAATCTCTCAAAAACAACCACAACCCATCTCAGTATCAATGATGAGCGTCGTGGTGGTGGTGAGAATGATGGATTGACTAGAGATTTCTTGGGTCTTAGAGCACTTTCTCATACTGATATTCTCAACATAGCTGGGTTTGATCAGTGCATGAGATCTTCTTCTCCATATGATCAGCAGCAAAATCAGAATCAGAAACCATGGCAAGGTTAGCTTCTAATTAAGGAGCTTGGTTTTTCTTTTCTATTTTCAATGCCTTTTTTTTTGGTTGGGAATGATCGAAGGAGACCTTCTTCCTTCTTTCTCCCTCTTTTTAATCCCAAAGGGATCTCTCTCTCTCTCTCTAAAAAAAATCTAATATTTCTATGGTTTTCATGATTTGTTGTATGAATAATTTTTTGTCTGTAATTCTTTTGCTGTGCTACTATATAATAAGAACTGTCAAGGGAAACCTAGAATTTTCCTTTCTTGGAGTTACACAGACTGTGATATCGTTGCTTTTCACATTGGGTTAACTTTAATTTCTGATTTTTGTGTATTATGTCTTTTGGTTTTGCTAATTTCTTGCACTTGGGGTTGCACCCAATTGATCAAGAGGAACAATATATGTGATAGTCCAGGTTAGTATCAACGGTACAGGTGGCACACACAATCATCAGACTGCTCAATTGATACGCCACCTTTTGGGGATTACACGTTTTGCTAGCCATCTGATCAAATTAATTTTCAAATGGTTACTATTTGATGGGTGAATAAGTCTCACGAAATTGTCCCAAGGGTAAGGGATCCTTAATAGCTAAAATTCAAGACCTTTTTTTGCTAAGATAAAATTGTATAACTGAGAAAAAACTATACAAGGAGCACTAAGGAGAGTCCGAACCACACCGACATCCCAACTAGGTTGGCACCTCGATGGCCTTCAGACCACACACCTCTACTAGATTCTGATTAGAGAATCTTAAAGGTCTGATCTAGAGTTAAAATTTGAGATGTTTTACAAAAATATAAGAATAATGGGTGGGCAGCTATGTTCTCCAATCTATCTGATTTTTGGCTTATGCTCCATCCAAGAGACGGCTCATTGATTCTATGGGAAGTAATCGATGCACTAAGAAAGCATCTTCTATTAACTAATCTGATCATCTTGACGACTTCTCTATTTTGTGATATGGAAAATGTTCGGTCATGCTTTTTGCTAGGGTTTTCACCTCCTTTTCACTCCTTTCTTCAAGTACCCATATAGGGTAAAAATTGTTTTTTTTTTCTTGGTCTTATTGTTTTTGAAAGGTGAAACATGAGAACCCACATATAGATCTTAAATTTAAAGTTGCATAGTCTGAACATCTATACAGGTTAGTACAGTTTTAGATATACCCTTGTTTGATTTGGGTACTTATTAAGCATCGGATGCTCCCATCAAAGATTCTTAGCTAGAAATGCTGTTCATATACAGAACAGAAAAGATCGAGATGCTGCTTGACACCCTCACGTGGGTGCAAGTGGGATTCATTCCCGAGGATGGCTCCACTTTCTACTTTGGGATCCTACCCATTGAATCTTACATTGTGAAAAGAAATGAAAAAGATTTTATTTGATCAGAAGCCACCGATCTGAACGATACTAGGATTTTCACGCCAGAATCGTTCAGATCGGGGAGATTCAGATTTGAACCATGATTAGCTGAATGTCAAAAGGTATAAATACTCCATCCCAAGGTATAAATACTTGGATTTGTTCACTTCTGTGAGATTGTGTAGCAAAAAAATAGTGAGTAGCAGCTTTTCTGAGAAACAAATATTGTGAATATAAGTTAATGGGATGATGCACAAGACGAACGACTGTTTTGGGAGCATCTGTGAGAAAACTGAATCCAATGTAAACCGACATGAGTCTTGAGGCGGAGATTGCAGATTGATAGGCTTTGGTGAGGATGATGTTGATGTGAACTACTTGTTTGAATCGTTGAAGGGCTGGTATTGTAAGGAAATATTTGAACAGATTCGATCAGGTTTCGAGGAATAGAGCGAGAGACTGTGGAGCAAAAATGTGAAGAGGGAGACATGATATGAAGATGGGAAGACCACTGACCAGGTCCTATACATAGTTTGTTAGGAACACGCGGTTCGAAGTCTCGGCTGATCCTGTTCTGGATCTGTGGCCATCGAGACAATGCTGAAATGGGGTTGTCTCGCCTGTGACGACGATGCACTGCTCATGGAGAACCCTCACGTTATCTCGAGCGAGACGATCCAAGACGAGCGATCCACCCTCGGCGCCCACCTATCCAGCCTCAGATTTTCAACCATGGTTAGGAATCCTGTCCCAAATGCTACATGGCACACACTTTCGAGCCCACTGACACCTGAAAGTTTGGCCTACCTCTTGGAGTCCATCTAGTATACCAAAAAATGCCACGTGGCACTCTTTTAGGCCCATTGACCATATGAATGTCTGGCCCAAACTTGGTCAACCAAACAAACATAAAACCAAGGTTTAAAGGAGGCCGTTTTAACGGTTAAACGGACTGGGGGAGTTACCGTTTAAAACGCCGTTAAAACGGCCAGGGGCAAAAATAAAAAAAAATTGGAATTTAACGGATTTAAACGAAAAAAATGGAGAAAAAAATGGCGCTGAAATTCAAATTTTGAAATTTGAAAAAAAAAAAAAAGGAATTTAATGGAAATTAAACAGATTTAACAGCCGTTTTTTTTTCACAAAAATTTTCAGAATTCAACGGCTGTTTAAACGGCCATTTAATTCAAAAACGTGTTTAAACAGTTTAACGGAAACGGACTTGGGGCGTTGCTGTTTAAATGGTCGTTAAAACCGTTTAAACGGCTGTTTTTAAAACCATGCATAAAACCACCCTGATTAATGGTTTATTGCCCGTGAATTTGAGTATTTTTCATCATGGGCTTAGAACCCATTCATGGCATGCTCTTGAAGTCTATGATAGAAAAATGCTAAAATCCAATGGCTAGAAATCACCAATCAGACTTATTTTTTGTGTATAGGTTCAGCACGGGTGCCATAGACATTCATATGGTTCCCCAAAGAGTGCCATGGGGAATTTTTTGGGAGTTCGGTATTTGTGTACAGAATTTTGTGTACTAGTTTTTTTCACTCTTGGTAAATTATCCTGATTGATGATAGAGAACCGTTGGATTTTCCAATCCCACAAAGCCTATGACCCCCAAAAAACAAAAAAACTCTCAAATCCTACTGCTAGATATATTGAATAATCAGGCTGATTTTTGGTGTGTAGGTCCACTTTCAAGGGGTGGGCCAAACATTCATGGTGTTAGTGGGCCCAAAAGAGCGTGCCACATGGCATTTTGGGAGGGGTCTTATCAGACTGTGTATAGGACCTAGTTAGTAGTACTATACAAGCTGGACTCACTGATGATAGGCTAAAAATTTGACCTCAACGGTGATCAAAACCATCTGATCCATAATGTTCCTATATGGAGAGTCCCCCCCTCATTGTACATTCCACTTGATCATTGACTATGCCATTCAACGATTCTGGCTTGTAGAGGACCGGGTCCTATAAAGTTTGATACGACATTGGTACACACTTCAGGGCCCACTGACCTGTGAATGTTTGGCCCACCACTTGGTGGACCTATACACCAAAATCAGCCTGCTTGTTGATTTCGAGATGTTAAGTAGAGGGTTTTTTTGTTATGGGCTTCATGGGTTTGGAACTCATCCATAGACATTCATGAAGCCAATAATGAAAAAAGATCAAATCCAATGGCTAGAAATCATCAATCAGGTTGATTTTTGGTGTTTAGGTCCACTAAGGGTGGGTCAAACATTCATGGCAATGTGCCACATGGCATTTTGGGGAGGGTCCTATTAAGTATTGTCTAAGTATAGTGTACAGGACCGGGTCCTATACAAGCCAATTAGTGGGGCACCTATTGGATCATAGCCCAATATTGAGATTGATGTTAGACTATTATAAACCTTTTTCTTGACCATTGACCTTATTAACTCTAGACAAGAAAATTAAGATCCAATGGTCAACTATGATTTTTGAGCATTCCCCAAACATTAGTTGGCCCACTAATTGAATGGTCCTGATCAATCGAAGGATCATATCCAACCGATATAATTGAACGAATGTTTGGGCTCGAATCCATCTAAGCTGTAGGGCTCATTGAGGTTGGTGGACCGACAACTTCAGACTTGTATTTCAAGGGCCCAGTCGCCTGAGGTATGCAAGTACACACCGAGTTTGCGTCGGAAACTTGTGCAATAATAAAAGACAAAAAATCTCTCTGTAAGACTTCGTGAATCAAATCGCGTCGAGAGATTTCTATCTTTCTTCGATTATAAATACTTACAGAGAAGAGAGAGATTAGACATTGGTTGTATCCTTAAGGGAAGATGGCTTGGAGGCACCTTCTTACGCAGGTCAGCTCAATCTTCCCTTTTAGATTTTGAATACGAGATTTATGATATGTTTTGTTTTATAGATTCCTTAGTAATAAATCGAAAAACCCATTTCCCCAATTCGCTTAGTTTCATGTTTTAATCAAGGTTTTCAAAAACCCTAATTTCATGGTGGTTTTAGGGGAAACCTGTTTGTGTTTTTCTGTGGAGTCTCATTTTGATGGGTTTTGGAGATCTTGTTCAATGGGGAATCCAGATGTTTGAATGTGTGGTTATGGTTTGGCTGTTTGAATGTTTGAAGAGCGGTGATGGGTTTTGTTGGTTTCTCTACGGGGGTGGGAAATAGATGAAAGAGAGTGTCTTTCTTTGATTGCTAATGATCCTGTAAAAGAGAGAGTAATTTCTAAATTTTAAAAACTATATGAAGAAATCCTTTCCAAGGATTTAAATTCCGTTGGTCGAAACCGAAATTTCATCTGAAATTTAGGTGAAATTCTATTAAAAAACTCAAATTTCGGTGATTTTAGTAGAGCCTGAAGCTGAAATTTCGGGCGTGCTGACGAAATTTAAAACCTTGATCCTTTCACCGTCTATGACACACTTTCTCAATGGTTTTTTACTTGCCTGCTTTCTCCTTATGTGGGAAATTGTTGCTTCTGTTTATAGAATGAGTGTATGCTCTCTGGTGCGTTTAGGTTCTCTCCTCTTGTTTCGTCGTAGTTATGTATATCTCTTACTATAACAGGTTTCAAGACAACAATCTGAGTTGCGGCATTTTAGTGATTTGTATGCTAGACTTCATCCCCCTTTGCACAAGTTCTCAGGTGGTGGAGGTATGTTTATATTTTTGGCAATTATTTGCTATTTATATTTAAATTGTCTTTTGTCTTCTGTTGTTACATGTTATTGTTTTTCCCTAGTGTCAAGAATGGAGATACCTCGTTGGCTTCAATATCTTTGCTTTATTTCTATGAGATTATTACTTTTGGTTTTAATTTTTACTATCATGTTTTGGAGGCCGTCAACTGCGATTCACGTTTAATTGATTACTAGCTGAGCTATATATAGTATAACAGCTTTCATATTGTCTTTGATATTTAAAGGTTCACTTGTTAGCGACTTCATACAAATGTGTTTGAAAACTTCTCTTTATATTAGACATTTGGCTAGACACTCTTTTTTTGGTTGGCATTGGTGGTCAGAAACATCAAACATCTCATACCAGACAGTAAAACGGTACTTGTTATGCGAGCACAAACTCATGGTCACACAAATTATAATTATGCATAGTCAGTTACTTCAAATTTAAAAATTAGGCGCATTGCACCCATGGACTAGATTTGTTTTTCCCTGCATCATCTACAAGTTTATCTGTTATTTACTTCTTTGTGTCTATGTCCACAACCAGTTGCAGGCTTTAATTATGAAGCTTGGAATCATGAATATTATTCTTTTTATCAATTTTGTTCAAACCTCACTCTTTAGTGTTGTTTCATTCATTTTCATTTTCATTCCAATCTCAATTTAGCTTGACCATAAAAAAAATATTTGGATAATGATGAGAGAATTCCGGCTGTGTACTTTGTATCACAAGATAATTTTTAAGAATGGACAATTATTTGAGGGATTTTGCAGAAATGGTTGTACTTCTTTATGCAAACCTATTCTTCTTGCATTTTAAGCTTCTGTGAAACCAAGGTAGTTAAAGGCACAAGGTGCATTTAAGGCGCTAGGACCTTTAGTGCTTGAGGCGCAAAGCGCAAGGCGAGGCACACGCCTGATTGAAGCGATGCGTAATATTAAAAATTATAATAAATATAAAAAATAAAGAAAAATAACATAATAAAATAATAAAATAAGTAATCATTGGGCCATAAAACATAAAAGATAGTAAATGTCGAAAATCTCAAGTAACCCAAAAGCAGTTCTAGTTAACATTGTCATTATCTAAATACAAAACAAGTAATCAAAAAGTCATAAAACATAAAAGATAATAAATGTTCAAAATTTCAAATAGCCCACAATTAGTTCTAGTTAACATCGCCATCATTTAAAATAGAATCATTAGCTTCATCCCCATCATCATCAGATGTGTTAGCCTCCTCAATAGATTCTTCTTCTTCTATCTCCTCCGAATTGGCCTCTTCCTCTTCCGGCTACCTTATTAAAGCCCTTGCTCTTACTCTTGACCTTGATTGTGATCTAGTATTCGATGATCTCACAACAACACTCCATGTCAAGCTATTATCCTCAAACACCAATTTATCTTCTGCTACTCCACCTTCTGTTTCCATCACCTCAAGTAGTCATTCATTGCTTTCATCAATGTCTTTCAATGAGATAGGTTCAATTGTCTCTCTCCTATCATATCGATGATAAATATAATAGGCCAAAGAACAATTTTTTTCACTAAAAAATACGTATTTTAGTGAGGCGTGCGCCTGATGGGCCTGGAGCCTGGTTTGAGGCGCTCACCTTACCAAACACGCCTCGCCTTGACCCTTCTAAGGTGCTTTAGGCGTGCCTTGCGCCTGAGGCGCGCGCCTTGACTACAAAGTGTGAAACTATCTCATTGGTTTGTGGTTGGTCGATATGATCTGATCTATATTTTGACTTAGTTTTGAGGATCCACATATAGTTGATTTGATTTTTTTAATCTTATAAATGAGGTAGAGCATTACCATAGATGGCAGTTGAACCTTATTTTGTCCAACTTAATTGTATCCTCCAACAAATTATAAAGATTATTCTTATTCCTAGTGGTAGTGGTGAGGCTCGCAATTGACTCTTTGTATGATAAAGATTATTTTTGCTTAATTTCTTAATTTCTCAAATTCAGAATTTCTTAATTTGCTTTTTCTTTATTATTACATTTTCTGAAAATGACATTACGCAAATGATAAAAGCATAAATATTTAGGTAAATCTTAATTGATCTTTTTCTTTTGTCTGCAGGGAATAGGTTTGGATGTGTTCAAGAAAGGTTTCAGTCCAGTTATGTTGGCAATTTTGCTCGCAGAGCACGTGATGCAGATGGAGCAAATGATGCAACACTGCTTAAAGAGCTTTACCGCCGAAATGATCCCGAAGGAGTGATAAGACTATTTGAAAGCCAGCCTTCATTACATTATAACTCAACGGCACTTGCTGAATACGTTAAAGCATTAGTCAAAGCTGATAGGTTGGATGAAAGCGAATTGCTCAAGACATTGCAGAAAGGTATGTGATGGAACAGTAGCACTGTCGGTTTTTAGTGTTTATGTTTGTTCATACCATCACATATCTGATTGGTTTGTACAAAATTGTTTGGATCGTTACCCTTCCATGTACACATATCTCTAAGCACTACCACGCATATCTTGTGAACAAGTGTTCTCACAGTATCACTGCTTGTGCGCCTTCTGTTTGTACACATAGGTTGTGGATAAATGCTATCTGGGGGACATATGAGAGGTATCTTTTGATTGTTAAACTTCTAAATGCTTTACGTTGGGAAACTCTAACAGTTAGAAGTGGAGGTGGGGGAATACGGATTGGAATACTTTTGCGTAGTATCCATTGAACTATCAAAAGATAACTTTCACCCCTGAAAGTACTCAAAAGTAGAACAGTATTGGAAACATATTATTAGTAAGCTGTAGCCGCTTTGTTTCATATGCAATTTGTGTGTAATGGACTCCCTTATACTGTGTTGTGTATGATGCTCTTAATTAATATAATTTATCTAGTGCATCCTCTTTTCCTTATTCATGAGGTTATAAATGTGGATTTTTATGCATGTGAAAATTCTAATAGTTAGGTGCAGAAGTGAGGGAATACTGTATTGAATCCTTCTTTCGGAGGTACCTATTTGAATATCAAAAAGACAACTTTTCCTCCTGAACGTAGGGCAATATTTGAATCACATGATTAATAATCTGTAGCTACTGTGCATCATAAACAATTGGTGCAGTATGGACACCCTTATACTGCATTGGGTAGAGGCACTTGATTAACTTACACTGTCTCTGATATGTTGGGGGGGCTGTGTAGGGCATTCTGTTTTCCTTATTCATGAAGTCAGGGTTGTTGTATTCTTTAGTCTGATGAGACAAGGAAGGTTGTATATGACCTCATACCGTTCCTAATCAAACCCTAGCTCATCAGGGCCTCTATATGGGCTTTATTAATGGAACAAGCTTTTTAGTAACTACCTAGGGAGATTGATCATAATTACCAGAGAGCCTTAATATTTTTATATATCTGCTTAAAGTCTTCTGCAAATTCTTTTAGTTGAGCCTATGTATGTATCTCCTAATGAGTTTGTCTTGGTTTGCTGATTGGATGAGAGGAACAAAGGACAAAAAATATTTGAATTTGAAGTCCATTTTACTTATCTAAAGTTTATGTTGTTCTTTTCTCTTAGGATAAGGATCTTACTGCCATTTCTTTCTCTTTTTACCTTTTAGATAAACTTCTCAATAAAAAAAGAAGAATGAAGTTGAATTTGGTATGCTTCTGTGGTTGATCCCTAGAAAAAGTAGTATTTCCATCTCTTATATTGAGCTTTTGCATGTCGAAAAAGTGAAATTGTATCTTTATGTACCAGACAGATTTTGGCCCTATTTGAAACTTCACTTTATTTTTGCTTGGTTGTCTCTATCTCAGTGGGAGGTTTGTTCCTTCTTGCCCCATTTCTTTGTTTTCAAGTTGTTGGTTGCTTCTCTCTGGTCAATGTTTATATTTGGTCTCACATGCGGCACTGAAAGTTCAGTTTTATCTTGAAACTTGTTATGAATACTGGTAAACAAGAACTGCCTGCAGGAATTTCTAATGCACCAAGGGAGGAAGAAAGTATGGGTGGCCTTTCAGCTCTGAGGAACGTGGGAAGGCCCACAAAAGATGGTAACCTTGGAACTGCTAGTTCCCCTATTTATATGGTGACAGCAGAAGGTGGGCATTTCAAAGAACAGTTGTGGCGTACATTCCGCTCTATTGCACTAGCCTTTCTCCTAATTTCAGGTGTCGGAGCACTGATCGAGGATAGAGGAATCAGTAAAGGTATTACCATTCCTTGATGATGTTTAGATGCTTCCTCACACTTCCATATGGATGAATGTTTTCTCCTACTTGTCAAAAATAAAAAATTTATGTTTTCTCTTTGGGATACTTTTTTTCCAGGGCTGGGATTAAATGAAGAGGTGCAGCCTAGCATGGAATCTAGCACAAAATTTAACGATGTCAAGGGTGTTGATGAGGCCAAAGCTGAACTGGAAGAAATTGTTCATTATCTTCGAGATCCAAAGGTAAATGTACCATAGGCTTTACTGTTTTTCTTTTCCCAGCATGCTTGAGGAAAAGAATGCCTTGTTCTCTTCGAAGGTGTAGGAATTTTGTTCAGCATTTTTAGTTCTTTACTCTTGTAAGACCGTCAGGGAGATTGAACTGGCCATTGCCCTTTACTATATTCAATCTTGGCGTCTGGGATATTTATTTTTCTTTCATAAATATTCTCAGTTACTATATCGAACAAATTATTTCCTTCGCTGCAATCTGATGCTTGGAGTCAAAGCCTGTGTTTGATTTTCTATAATTTTGCATTCAGTCATGACTTCTCTTGGATATGCATATCTATTTGATGCATTGTAAGTAGGCTCTTCAGATGTCAGCACTTAAAGAATTCCACTTGCTAATGCCCATTCAGTTTGAATTCAATATATGAGTTCTTTAGGGTATCATATTTTGATCCTCTTCCTGTAAGTTTTCTAAATTTCCTGCATTCAAAGAAATCTCAAGATTTCTAATGTCTACTTGACATTTGCTCAAAGTTGACGATGAATTTTGCTTCAAAGCTAGCATGGAATGCAAGCCCCTCTCCTGCCGTAAATTTTGAAATTAGTTATCAAAAAATGTTATTTTCACCATCTAAGTATTAAGGAAATATTCTGAACCTTGTTTCCCATGGGAAATCCGTCTGAAAGGCTTTCCTAAAGGAAGTAATCATCAAACTAGACTAGCTGATTTCTAGAATCACATTTTTACCATCTACTGCTGGTCTATTCATTCTTCCCCCATCATTTTTGTGCTTAACTTCTCTTCCTATCAAAGTGAGATTATAGTTTTTGTAACAGCAATCTCTATGTTGCATTGATATGGGTACGGGTGTCAGAGTCCGACATGGGTGCAGAGTGTCTGATTAAGTGAACCTTGAAAAATAGGATCTATGGACTCGGTAGTGTCCTTGAAATAATGTGAAGCACAGTAATTATTTTTTAAATAATAGTGGATAATGTGGTAGATGATTTGTGTTATATATATTTATAAATAAGAGAATTCATATCTGTAATGTTATATTCGTTGAACTCATTACCTATGGCAAATGTTAATTAGTATCTTGCAAATAAGGGGGGAAAAGTTTGGAAGTGTCGCATCAGGATCTGTATGACGTCGGACTGACACGGGTACTTTGCCTTCTTTGTGGGGCTGTTTTTGGGGGTGGGGATTTCAGTTGTTGGCTTTTGCTTTCTTCTTTTTGTATGCTGCTGTATAGTTTTCCTGTGGGGCCTGCTCAGCCCTGCCTTTAATACATTCCATTTTACCGATAAAAAAAAAGGATCCATGCAACACAGAACAACCTCCTTTAGTTTTCTATACCTAAGTATTCTTTTTAAGTGGTATAATTTACTTAGTGTTGTACATTCAATTGTCTCTGCTGAGTTTCCATTTATTCTCAATGACAATAGTGATCGGATATTGCTTGTCTGAAATATTGTAGTGATTACAGAGTTGCACATTGAATTCTTCTTGGAACTGGTTTCTGAAGCTTTTTCCTTTATGATATAGTAATGAGTCTCTTAGCCGTCCAAGAAGATCTCAACTTTCATTGTTTTGGCTTTTGGTTGTTGCAGCGCTTCACCCGTCTAGGAGGCAAGCTCCCAAAAGGCGTTTTGCTCGTAGGTCCACCTGGCACAGGTAAGACTATGTTAGCAAGAGCGATTGCAGGGGAAGCTGGAGTGCCCTTCTTCTCTTGCAGTGGCAGTGAGTTTGAGGAGATGTTTGTGGGTGTGGGAGCCAGGAGGGTAAGGGATCTTTTTGCAGCGGCAAAGAAGCGGTCTCCATGTATAATTTTCATAGATGAGATTGATGCAATAGGAGGGAGCCGTAACCCGAAGGATCAGCAGTACATGAAAATGACTTTGAATCAGTTGCTCGTTGAACTGGATGGTTTTAAACAAAATGAAGGGATTATCGTGATTGCTGCAACCAATTTCCCAGAGTCTTTAGACAAAGCACTGGTGAGACCTGGTCGTTTTGACCGTCACATTGTCGTCCCCAATCCAGATGTCGAGGGACGGAGACAGATCATGGAATCCCACATGTCAAAGGTATTAACATCTTTTTAGAGGATTTTTTGGTTCTGTTTGGTAGACTCTAAGGAGAGTCCATTCGCAAACTGGTACATGTTGCCTGACGTGCAGGGGGTTAAGGATCCACCGTTCAATGAGTCCATACTAGGTTATCTGCTATGCCAAAAGATTCATCTGATTCCGATGATCGTACCAATATGTTTTATGAACTTTTTTCTTTACTACTCATCAAGTGTCTGTGTATTCCGATTGTCCACAAGAATGTGATGATAGGATGGTTATGAATAACAATCATCTGATCAAGTTGATTTCTACTGCATGAGATCTCCTCGCTGAGATCAGTTGAAAGGTATCCAACCCCTCTGCATGTGCCTCATGTGTTCCAAGGAATGTTGTTGGACCATCTTTAGGCTCTACCAACCAGTATCTTAGATCTCGTCATCCTTTTAGTCACCTTTACCTGAAAAGGAAATAGATGCGAAGTTGACTAATATTTTCTACACCCAAATATTGTTTTATAGGTTCTTAAGGCAGACGATGTAGATCTGATGATCATTGCCAGAGGAACACCTGGGTTCTCAGGTGCTGATCTTGCAAACTTGGTTAACATTGCCGCTCTCAAGGCCGCAATGGATGGTGCTAAGGCTGTGAGTATGGCTGATCTGGAGTATGCAAAGGACAAAATCATGATGGGAAGTGAGCGCAAATCAGCTGTAATCTCCGATGAGTCACGCAAGCTGACAGCTTTCCATGAGGGAGGCCATGCACTTGTGGCCATCCACACTGATGGGGCTCTTCCGGTTCACAAGGCAACTATTGTTCCACGAGGAATGTCTCTTGGCATGGTAGCTCAGTTGCCTGACAAGGACGAGACGAGTATCTCACGCAAGCAAATGCTTGCTCGGTTGGATGTTTGCATGGGTGGGCGGGTTGCAGAGGAGCTCATTTTTGGAGAGAACGAAGTTACCTCCGGTGCATCTTCGGATCTCCAGCAGGCAACTTCTCTGGCAAGAGCAATGATTACAAAGTATGGGATGAGCAAGCAGGTAGGGCTCGTTGCTCACAACTATGATGATAATGGGAAGAGCATGAGCACTGAGACCAGGCTTCTTATTGAGGAGGAGGTGAGAGAATTCTTGAATACAGCCTACAATAATGCAAAAACTATTCTGACAACCAACAGCAAGGAACTCCATGCACTGGCTAATGCTCTGCTCGAGCATGAGACACTTTCAGGAAGTCAGATCAAGGCTCTGCTTGCCCAAGTCAACTCTCAACATCAGCAGCAACAGCAGCAGCAGACAGTTTCTTCACAGAGCAGTTCACAGTCCGCACCCGTGCCTCCCTCCACACCCAGTGCAGCCGCATCTGCTGCCGCAGCAGCGGCCGCCGCCGCCGCTGCAGCTGCTGCTGCTGCAGCAAAGTCCAAAGGTGTTGCTCCTGTGGGATCTTAATGCAAGCGGAGCCGGTAAGACTTAGTCACCCGATTGCTGTTTATCAGATTCAATGTGCATATAGTCAATTAACCGTCAGGCTTCGATATCTTTGAAATAGAGATCAGGTTTTGAAAACTGTAGTTACGTGCTGCCGATTGAGGTCTGTTCATGTAAAATCATCACTCCATGAATTTGCAAGTGACCACAAGGTGTAGAAAATTAAGGGCAGCAACATTACCATATTGAATGCAGAAGTTCGAATCCGCAAAGAGCTTTTAAGTTTCAAGCACGTCATCCCTATGATCTTTACTCTAATCTGTAAAAAGATGGTCACACTTTTGTCTTTTGATCAAAATGTGCCCCACTTGTTTCCTGTTATCAGTGCACTCTTTGTAACCCATCTTATTCCATGCTACCTCATGACTGTAACTAATTAATTTCACATGTTGCATTGAGATGATTTTCAGTCAGCTTTTGGATAGTCTGCAGGTGGTTTGGATCATTCGAACGGCCGTACGAGGGTCAGGGTGTGGCCTTTGGGAATGGTGGGTCCTGATCTCTTGCACTTTCGCCATTTACTTTAATTTTTTTTGCTTAGATAGTTATTTTGGTATATACAGTGCTCCAACATTTGATTTAGCCTCCAAAGTTTCGACTCCAGTGGTTTACTTTCCGAATAAAAGAGGAATTATATTACAGGAATTATATTACACTAGGGGGTGGCACGTGCGTTGTGAGTGATTGTAGGGGCCTCGTCAACGTTTGTGACGGACCACAGTATAAGCCACATGGCACTCAGAGACCACTGACCATATGGATGTTTTGCCAATTGCTTGCTGGACTTGCATACCAAAATTCAGTCTGATTAGTAATTTTTATCCGTTGGTTTAGTCTTTTCAATGGTTTATTTTTAACAGGGAATTTGAGCATTATTTGGGGTACTCAGATCCAAAGGTTAGAAATCACTAATCAGGCTGATTTTTGGTTTGTAGGTCTACCTTGTGATTGACCAACCATCCACATGGTCAGTAGTCTCTACGAGTGTCACATGGCTCACTCTTGTCCGTCGTCACCAACATTGATGATGGACCTCCTACCTGATAACTGATGAGCCGATTTTAAAGAGAAAAACGTATTTTTAATGTAGGATGAAAGAACAGCAGAGAGAGAAAGTTAGGTTGTTGACGTGGCGCTATGCATGAGGAGAGTGCCATGTCAACATGATGTGGATTAGAGAGAAGAATGCTGTGCAATTCTCTGCTTTAGTATAGACTAGTGGGTGGCTCGTGCCCACGGCACTCTCAGACAAAATGTTTGCCAAAATCGAGTATGAGTGGCTGAGATCCACTATCCATTTGGAGGATATGATCTCAGCCACTCTTTGTTTAAACCGGACAAGATAAGAGATAAGACAACTTCCCTGTTTTGTTATATAGATTGGCATATTTGGCACTCAGTGTGTTGCCAGTAGTGTAGGTGCCTCAAACCAAACATAATTCGTTGTTCATTTTAAAATGAAACATGCCCAGTACTGGACCTATGGGCTTTTAGAACTGGCCTGAATTATCCCAGCTTGAAGGGCAGCTGGGCCTAATGGGCCTTAACTTTAAGCAAAAGTTACCTTATGCACAATGTAGTGATCTAAGAAATTTTTTACGAATATTTATAGGCAAGAATTATTTCTAGAAAACTTTTCTAAAAGTATCTCTCTCTCTCTCTCATGGTATCTCATAGATTTCTCTTCGATAGTCAAAGAAGTTCTACTCTCTCACAGTCGAAAGAGTTTTTTTTTTTGCTAAAATTTGCATCTACCCTTCAAAAACTGCCACATGGCAACTCTTTCCGGCTCACAGACCCAAGAATGTCTGTCCCACCCCTTAGTGGACATACACACCAAAAATCAGCATGACTAGTGATTTTTAACCATTGGATTCCAAGCCCACAACGAGTTTAGCTCATCAACATTACCATATAAGATAGTGGATCTCAGCCACTCATACTTGATTTTGGCAAACGTTTTGTGAGAGAGTGCCGTGGGCACGAGCCACCTACTAGTCTATACTAAAGCAGAGAATTGACAGCATTCTTCTCTCTTCTCCACATCATGTTGACATGACACTCTCCTCGTGCACAGCGCCATGTCTACAACCTAACTCTCTCTCCTCTGTTCTTTCATCCTACATTAAAAATACGTTTTTCTCTTTAAACATCATTAATGACTTTTGCCCAGAAAATAATATAAAAACTCTAATTAATTAAGGTAATCTATATATATTTTCTCATTCTTTAACTCTCAATTAATTACATGATAAATATCTATCAGATCTCTCTACGGTTACCTACAATATCTCCACAAGAAAAAAAAAAAAATCCAAAACACTCTTTCATATATTAAAATTTAATTTTGATGTGGACTTGCTTAACAGAATAGGGTATCTTTAATGTCTGCTCGTGCTTTAGCACGGGCTTTCATTACTAGTATTTTCCTAATTTAAAACACTTAATCAAAGAAAATTTAGCTTGAGAAGAAAATTTTCCTGTGTCATGTGGCATACTCTTTTGGGCCCACGGGTCCATGAATGATTAGCCCACCCCTTAATGGACCTACACACGAACAAGCAGCTTGATTGGTGATCTATAGCCATTCTTCTAAGTCCAAAAAAGTACTTGAATTCCACGATTAAAAAATCATCCCATGAAAGATGCTCGAATCCAATGTACAGATCCACTAAGGGTGGTCCAAGCAACCATTGAGTCAGTTGCCCCAAGAGTGTGCCATGTGGCCGGGGGAATATGGTTTTCTCGTGTTTTCGATTTGACTACAATATCATCAACGTAATCTTCCACGATAAAGTTGTTAGTACTAGGTGGACTCATCTTGGCCAAAGTGGAAGAGAAGGAAATGGTAAGAGAATCGGCATGATGCTCACTGAACCTCTGTAATATCTAGTAAGTCGAGTCTTATATCGGCAATGAGAAAGAGATTTGGAGCGATATCATCAACCGTAATCTTCCACGATAAAGTTGATAGCAAGGTTTAAAGGAGGCCATTTTAACGGTTAAACGGACTGGGGGCGTTACCGTTTAAACGGCCGTTAGAACAGATTGAAACGGCCAGGGGTAAAAATAGAAAAAAATAGATTTTAACGGAAAAAATGGCACTGAAATTCAAATTTTGAAATTTGAAAATTAAAAAAATAATAGAATTTAACGGAAATTAAATGGATTTTAACAGAATTAAACGGATTTAACGGTCATTTTTTTCACAAATTTTTTCAGAATTAAACGGCTGTTTAAACGATTTTAACAGCCATTTAAACAAAAAAATAGCCGTTTTATTCAAAAACAATAAAACGTGTTTAAACGGTTTTAACGGAAATGGGCTTGAGGCGTTACCGTTTAAACGGCCGTTTTTAAAACCATGGGTGATAGTACTAGGTGGACAGATATTGGTCAAAGTATATTTTGGCATGGTGCTCACTGAACCTCTGTAACATCTAGTAAGTCTTATCTAGTAAGTGGAGTATTATGTCGATCGGCATGCTAAAGGAAATGCTAAAGAGATTAAATCCCCGGGGGAAAGCGAACATATACAACAATGCGTGTCAGATGTAGAGGCGATGTTCAGCAAAATAAAATCCAAATTTGTGCTCTCATAGGAGGACCCACTGATTGCTGGTCACAAACCTGCATGTATGCGCGCCATATGTCCCAATGAGGATAGTAGTGCCATATCTTTAGGACCCATGCATATTTACAGACACGTGCAGAAGGATGGCCCCCCCCCTGTCCAGTGGCCCCACCTAGTAGATCCACATGGTGATCTAATAGCTCAATTCGAATAGAGTTATCAAGGCAAACAAACACCCCCCCGTATCAGACTTTCAACACACTGTCAAAGAGTAACAATTATTGGTTGTGTGTCAGTGTACATAGCCTTTCTCGACTGACCCACAAATCAATAATTGTGAACTTATCATCCACTCATTATCTGCATTTCCCTCCACATTAAATTTCAAAAAAAAAATTAAGGGCCTGTTGGGTAACGTACCGCGGCGGGAAAATAAAATATTTGCACGAGCTAATATTCGTCCGGGTGCATTTGGCAGCCACTTGTCCTCAGCGAATATTTAGCCGGGCCCACATATTTGCCCTCTGCGGCGGGAAAACATTTGATCACCTCCCCCGTGTAAATATTTTCATGCTAATTATGCTTTGGTGAGAAAATTTTATTTTCAATAAAAATTAATTTTTTAGTATATAAAAAAGATAAAAATGAGTTTTTTTTTTATCCTTTGACATAATATGTGGTTCCCGCACTCGCCCAACCTATTTTTGACTTACTTTGATATGTGGGACCCACTCAAATTGAAAGAAAATGAAGTACGCTGAAGTGAGCTAGCTCATACATGTACCAAACATTGTTAAATATTGATATAAACATATTTAGCTAAGATAAAATTCGCCTGGCTAAATAATCGCCGTGGGAACTCTTTTTCTCACATACCAAACAGACCCTAATTGAAAACTGATTTGTACGTACAGTTTTGGCCAATGACAAAGACGACCTGACTGTGCACTTGACAATGTCCATGGACCCCGGACCATGTGACCATGTCTTCCTTACTCAACCAAGAATTGAGAAAAACAAACCCATAAAGTTCTGGATAATTGTAGTTTCCAAAGATGTTGGACACAAAGAAAAAAACACCAAAACCAATAAAGTCATGACATGTGTAACGATGCCAACTGGTTTTCCTGAATCTGTGTTTCAAAGAGGTACAGATTTTTGAAGTAGGCTTGAACTCTCATTCATAGTTGGACGCTTTAAACATCCAACGATAGGACGCCCGACATCTGTATATGGCAGAGTTAGAATATTCTCCCGTCGAAATCCCAAGGTCACTATGCTACATATACAGATGGCAGGCTCTGATTAGATCCTCAACCACTTGCTAGTTAGCCTAGAGATTTGGTAGGAGAATATTCTAACTTTGCCATGTACAGATGTCCGACACCGCTTGGCAGAATCCAACGATGTCAACACCAATAATGTCACGCCACGTGCACCTTGAAAACCTGCAATCCGTACTAACCACAGATTTCTTAGGTTCCACGTTTCGAAATCTTATTAGTCTTGGACTTTAAATAATCGTATTCTTGTGCATAGTAAGAAATATTATATTACAGTGATGGCCAAGAAAAATTATGTGGTTCATATGGTTAGTATCATCAGATATATAGAGTCAACTTTCGTTCTCACAGCTAGACCTTAAGTCTGAAATTAAGACATGTAGACCTTAATGGTCCATTCATACCAATTGAAATTCAGTCCTTCAGTGATTTATTTTAAAGTCATCCTCCCTTAACTTAATGTGGTATGTGATAGTATCTTTGGAAAAGATTCTAAGATTTTCTAATAATATCTAAAATGCCCTTTTGTGAATAAATTTTTTAAAAAACTTACTAAAATGTCATAAAAATTTAAAGAAAATCACAATGCTCTTGGCATAATTTTCAGACATAAGCCAAGTACCGAACGATCTTATTTAGATATGAGTACTTTTTAATTTTCAAACACTTAAGCACTTTAAGCTTTCAAATCTGAAATTAAGTTTTACCAAATGCATCCTAAGTGCATGTACATGGATGACACATTGCCGACACGCAAAGACTTTTAGAGGAGTTGGGCTGACATTTTTTTTTTTTGAAGGGTAGATACAAAGTTTGCTCCTATCTCGGGGGCGCGCGCAAATTATACATATCATATTATAATGTACTCCCTCGTGTTTGAAGGTTATTTTTTCGCGCTTACAATGCTACACAACTGAAGACACATGCTTACACACGTCTCAACTACACGTGTGAATCC
Source organism: Euptelea pleiosperma (assembly GCA_035048495.1). Taxonomy (NCBI): domain Eukaryota; kingdom Viridiplantae; phylum Streptophyta; class Magnoliopsida; order Ranunculales; family Eupteleaceae; genus Euptelea; species Euptelea pleiosperma. The sequence continues at coordinate 31,069,009 of CM068549.1, read as the reverse complement.
CATAGCTTTATCCAAAAGTTCGCCAATCAGGAAGCTCCATGTGTAGATGGTGCTTCAGCAATCAGGCCAAGTTCTGGCCGAGCGAGGCCCATTGATATATGTAGCTAGGCCCAAATCGTGATAGGTCGTTACCTACCCCAAATTGCATGTTGGAGCTGCCATTAGGGCCTGGCTTAAGGTATTAAAAGTTTAAGGCCAAGTCTAGCCCATTTATCTAGCAGGACATTAAAATCAATCTTAGGCCCAGCCTGTCAGACCGGGCCTAAAAGCTCATTCATCCAGCCTGGCCCATCACTACCCCTATATTTTATTGAACACCTCTGAAGTTTGTAGTTTTGCCGAAGGTTTTAGTTGGACTGTTATAATAGTGCAACGGACAGGGGGGCGTTACTATTATTTCCGTTATAAGTCCCTGATATTTTAACCGATGATATAATTGTGACCGAAAAAAAGGGAAAAATAATGGAATAAAAATAATTTTTTTTAGTATATTCACAAATAACGGTCATTATGTCTGTTATAACGGTTTTATAACATGTTTATAAAAGATTTAAATGGCCATTATTTGTGAGAATTTATAAAGGATTTTAAAACATTATTGAAAAACAATGAAAGATATTTTCGCTATTATGACTGTTATAACGAGATATCATTTATTTATTTTTTTTAATCTATAACGAGATAACATTAAATCGGACATAACGTAACAGGGTCAGTGTTACCATTATAATGACTGTTATTTTCATTATAACGACCGTATTTTAAACCATGGTTAGTACCAGGTTATTCTTCTGAACGTTGTGAATGGGTCACTATGAGGGCTAAATGGGGTGTGCTCATGCATGTGAAATCTATTAGCCTGTGACTTGAAATCAGGTTAAGGATCACTGACACCTTCACCTTCCAGTGCGTTCTTGTACATCTGATGCAGGGAGTTCAACCAATGCACATCGAAAGTCGCAATTGATGGGGGTGTGAGATTAAATCCCTATATTTTGTAGCTCAGATACAAGTACCCTGTTCAAGGCATTTTAGTGAGCCACCCTGACGGGTTTCACCTCATTGGCCACCCCATCCTAGTATGGAGATACTTCTCCATCATCCACCTATATTAATAAGGAAGCTCGAACACAAGACCTACAAGGAATTTAACCAATACACCTCAAAAATCATGACGGATGGTGGCATGAGATTAAATCTCTTTATCTCATAGTTCAGGTACAAATACCCTATTTGTGATCTCTTAGTAGGCCATACCTCATGGGCCACCACGGGCCTCGACTTCATGGGTTACTCCGATGGGCTGGGGCACCTCGATGGGTCCCACCTCATGGGCTGCCCTGATGGGCCTTGACTTCAAGGATAACTTCAATGGGCTGGGCCACCTCAATGAGTCCCACCTGATGGGCCACCCCACCCCAGTGTAGAGATCGATGCTCCTGCATCACCATCATCCCCATTACACTGTCCTTATTCTCCCCATTGCAATGCCTTTATTCTCGTACTAGTTGGATAAAAAGCAAAAAATGGGGGAAAAGTTAACCTAACTTTCATAAGACTAGCAATCTTCCCCGTGGGGTTGGTAGCTAGCGTTCTTAGTCTTAGCTAGACGAGCGTCAAACTTTAAAGTCCCCCGAGAAAGCAAACATATAAAAAGATGGGTGTCGGATGTAGAAGCGATGTTCAGCAAAATAAAATCCAAATTTGTGCTCTCATAGGAGGACCCATATTGATTGCTGGTCACAAACCTGCATGTGTGCCATATGTCCCAATGAGGATAGTAGTGCCATATCTTTAGGACCCATGCATATTTACAGACACGTGTAGAATGATGGGCCCACCGTCCAGTGGTCCCACCTAGAAGATCCACATGGTGATCTAATAACTCCATTGGGATAGAGTTATCAAGGCAAACAAACACCCCCCGTATCAGACTTTCAACACACTGTCAATGAGTAACAATAATTGGTAGTATGTCAGTGTACATAGCCTTTCTCGACTGACCCACAAATCAATAATTGTGAACTTATCAATCCCACCCATTATCTACATTTCCTTCCACATTAAATTTGCAAAGAATGAACTGAAAACTGATTTTGTACCTAAATATAGCCACAATATTTTAGCCAATGTTGGCCAATGACAACAAAATGTGCACTATGACAACGTCATGGACCATGACCCCGGACAATGTGTTCATTACTCAAACAAACCCATGATACCTTCTTGCAACTCTTGTCTACATGATGACTGCTTCATTTAATCGTCTGCAAAACCCATCAATCTAAGTGTATAATGCATGCACATTCAATATCAATGGCTACTTTAAATTACGAATTGAATCCCAAAAGCTGTAGATATCTTTGGGTCTACAAAGGGTATTAGAAGAGAGTCGATTTGGTTCCCTATACGAATTTTAATATACAGAACCTCATCGAGGGGGAAGTTCTTTGGAGGATGGTTCTATTTGCGGTCTTATGGGATCTCTGGTTGGAGAGAAATAAGAGAGTCTCGCACCCTTAAGCATTAAAGCTCTCTTATTTAGTTTGGAGAGTTTTCTACCAGAGACCAGAGATGAGAGGCATGTTGGGAAGAAAGAACAATAAACGAGTAATAAAACAAAGATGCAAACAAACCACAAGACAGAGATTTACTTGGTTCCCTCTAGATTGAGGTACATCCATGGATTCACACCGATACCACTATCCTCTAGAGCAAAAGAATACACATAGTACAAGATTGAGATCCTTGTTTGTCACCAACAAGGGTATATATAACCTTAAGACGAAATTAGAGTTTCCATATATTTATGTGAGAATTACGGAAAAGCCCTTAGAAAAAAGTCCTCCCAAATCTATGTACATTGCCTTCATGTACAATGCTTCAAGAATCATCAGTCTCTACATAACACAACAAGGCATTTACTTTGCAGACTTCATTTTTCATTTTGAAGCTCTTTTTTGTGTAGAGGGTTGTAGCATTTTTCCTCAGTTTTTGCGGTTTTGGCGGCTCTTTGTACATTCCTAGATCTTCTTGATCTCTTTTTTAATACATTTTTGTTAATACATCCTATATTTTGTCCCGGCAATACGATTGCTTTCGGATTGAAGTTGGTTTTCCTTTCTTGAAACAAGTCCCATTTTGGACCAAAATGATTCATCCACTCTGACTTGCTGATCTTGATATTTACCAGCCTTGTCACAAAATTGTAATATTTCTTTATTTCCACTCATGCTGATAACTATCATCTCCTCATGTGTTTTAGATTTGACTACAAGATCATCCACGTGGGGAAAGACTTTCACCACACTGTCAAGAGTAACAATAATTGCTACTCTGTCAGTGTTGATAGCCTTTCTCTACTGACCACAAATCTATATTTCTGAACTTATCAATCCCACAAATTTTCTAGATTTCACTCTACATTACATTTGCAGAAAATGATCTTAAAACTGATTTCACATAATTTGAGGTACAACTTTGACCACTGACAAGACCATGACAAACGTACGACACTACTGTGCACCATGACAAGGACCCCGGACCATGTGATCATTACTCTTAAAAAAAAAAAAAAAAAAACCCCCCTTCAATTTATGTGCATTACACATTCAATATCAATGGGTACTTTAATTTACATATTGAACCCCAAAAACAGTTTTTGGGTCCAGAAATGGAACTAGATCGAGAGTCGATTTGGTTCTCTATACGGATTTTAATATATGGAACCTCATAGAAGAGAAAATTCTTTGTCCCGGCGATAGGATCGCTTTCGGATCGAAGTAGGTTTTCCTTTCTCGAAACAAGTCCCATTTTGGCCCAAAATGATTCATCCACTCTGACTTGCTCTTGTAATGGGGAAGATACTGCTTAAGCTTGATACCAGCCTTGTCACAAAATTGTAATATTTCTTTATTTTGATCCTCCAAGTATTTCCAATCATGCTGACCACTTGATCTCAATAGTCCTATAGAGTAGAAGATATCTTCATCTGGAGTAATTGCTGACATCCTCTCATCCCACCTGCAATATGCATATATCTTTGTTTTAATTCATAATACATATTTTAAAATGACATAAAAATGCACATGGTGTGGGGCCACCTTTGTATGGGTCCTACGACGTGGTCGAAAATTGACCATCAAGTTGATCATGGATGGGTTTATCCATGATATTCATTAATTCATGTGTACGCGTACTCACTTGTTTCGGTTCATGGGGTAGACAAGTATGGGTCCGGTGGTGTTTGTTTGTCTAAGGATGCCCTTAAAAACACCTGAATCGAAATCTGAAATTCGAGATTTGGGTACAAGGAGATTCAGCCATGGATGAGGAATGTCCCAAAGTCCTTGTGATTGAAGCTTTAGCTCTCCCTTTCGAACTCTATTCAAGAAATCTATGTACACGACGTCTTTCACGAACCTAAAACCGGGAATGTAGCTCAAATCTTTGAGCAAGAATTCCAATTCCTTCAGAAAATATGCAGAAATTAACGATTAGTAGCGCGCACAGCTTAAGTTTAGGACCCAAAATTGTCTAAACAAGAGAGAAATTAAGACGTACCTGATCAATCGTATCGATGGTTCCATTGTTATAATACTTAGCCACCTCTATGTAGTAAATGATGCCATGTTTGGTTACTAGGGAAGTTAGTCTCGAAAGATCGATCGGAGAGAAAAACGAAGACCTCGAGATATTAGCAGGAGTTTGTCCATCCATCATAAGCGAACCTTCGACATAATCCAATCCATTCATTGAGATCAAATGTTCTTGGTCTCTTGTAAAAACAGAGAAGTCATGGTAAAACATGCGGACCCACCTCACCTACAAATAATTTTACAACCCAAATTATTTGGTTAGATTGCTTATTTATTGGGTTAAATTCATTATGACTACTTTAATTCTATTTTATTTTTATTTTCTATGCTTGTAATTCTCTATATAAACTCCCTTAAGGTAGTGTAGAGTAGTGTTTTCGTACCTGGACCGGTCATTGAACCAGTCAAGGGACCGGTTTACTGGGTCACTGGTTTAACCACAGGGTCAACTGGGTCAACCCACCACATGGCAACTCTTTGGGGCCCACTGACCCATTAATGTTTTGTCCACCCCTTGGTGGACCACCCTCCCATGTCTGGTCAACTGGGTCACCAGTTCAACTCACCGGCTCGCATGGGTTACAATAATAAGAACGGTTTTTTCACAGATTGTTGGGTCGGGATCAACCCAATCCGGTTTTGTGATTGGGTCACTGGTTCGATCGGTCGGGCCATAACATTAATGTCAAGATCATACTAAAATTTATTCAATAAATATTAATTTATATTTTCTTTCAGTTGGATAAAAACATCCTAGACATCAACACCTGATGTCATATTTTTTTTTTTAAAACCCTGGGTATCTAGGGTGTCTCTTTGAGCACCTGACTAGTCCCCCGGGTCATGATAGTCACCCTTTCCTCATGTGCCGGAGAGTGTACTGAGAGAGTTAATGTGAACTGAGCCACTTATTACCCTACTCTTTCCAGGGTGGTGGCCCCAAGAAGAGTTGAACTCAGAACCTCCTACTTTTTGGAGTAGAGTCCTGGCCACCCGCACTCAACCCTTGGGATAGAAAAAATCACCTATTTTTCTAATCGAAGGGTCAGTTTTATCCCATAACAAAGCTGGTAGATTTCACTATGTGGAAGTGGGAATTAATCATCTGAGTCGTTGATGCATTTCATACGTACCATCTGTGGGGCCGGCTCTAAGGCAATTCTTGCTCTTGTGATGATCCCAAACTGACCTAGACCTCCAAGCACCGCAAAAAACAGCTCTGAGTTGATCTGTTTGGAGCAGGTCACCATCTCTCCTCTTCCTGGATCAAAACAAGCCACAAAATTGTTCATGTTTGTGTGGGAAAAAAGTGACAAGTGCATGCATGCATGGTCCTACTCTTGTTTGATAAAGTTGTGGATAATTGTAGTATCCAAACATGTTGGACACAAAAAGCACCAACACCAATAAAGTCATGCCAGGTGTAACCATGCCAACTGGTTTTCCATTCTTTCTGGATAGATTCCTTAAGTAAGCCTTGAACTCTCATTCATGGTTGGACACTTTAAACATCAACGATGGGACGTCGACATCTGTAGATGGCAGAGTTAGAATATTCTCCTGTCTAAATCCCAAGGTCACTATGCCATATACAGATGGCAGCCTCTGATTAGATCCTCCACCACTTGCTATTGAGCCTAGAGATTTGATAGGAGAATATTCTAACTTTGCTATGTACAGATGTCGGACACCGCTTGGCAGAAAAAAGGATAATTGGAGCGACCAACGATGTTAGACACAAAAAGGTCCAATTATGTTAGACACCAAAATTGTCCAACACCAATAATATTACGCCACGTGTGCCATAAAAACCTGTAATCCGTACTAACCACAGATTCCGTAGGTTCCACGTTTCGAAATCTTATTAGTCTTAGACTATTTAAATAATCGTATTCCTTGTGCATGGTAAGAACTATTATACAGTGATGATCAAGAAAAAAAAGTCAGTGGATCGTATGGTTAGAATCATCAAATAGAGTCAACTTTCGTCTTAATTAAGAGATTTTATAGGTGGGATACAATGAACATGTTTCATATATGGTGTGCCACATTTATGAATATGTTAGTACTTAATTGTGAATGCATGTAGTATTTTTAAAAGCGCAATGCGTATATAAGGCGGTTTTCCTTCGTGAGGCGACGTACAAGGCTTGATGCAAGCCTAAAAAAAAAAAAAATTAATGTTTTAAAAAATTCATAATCATAATAAATTTAAAAAAAAAAAAAAGTCATAAAATTGAAAAAAATATATAGATAGCTTTTCTTAATAATAATTGACCTTAATAGGTAACCATTCCGAGGCGAATGAAATAATCAAACTCATAAACGAGGTCCCGATATATAAAAACAAAGATTATAAGTCCGTAAAAAAATGAATAACCAAACATCAACCTCAAAGAATCAAATTTATAATTCTAAATCATACAACCAAACAACGTACCGTACTCAATAGTCAATACTTGCGCGCAATTATAAGCTTTTAAATGAATATATGTTAAGAACAAACGGCAAAAAAAAGTAGAATAAACTCTTGCTTAATCATGTGTATTTGATCCGTCTGTTGCAAGAAGCAAGAAACGCACATGAAGCTACAAAATTAAAAACGAATTAGAAATGAACGAACTACGACAAAAAAAATTTCTATATGAAAAAAAAATAGGGCATAATATGTTTAATTTAAAATTTATACAAATTAGTACTATTTAAAATAAGAGTAAGAAAATGATTAAAACTACAATTCCTTTAAAGTTGTTTTTGACATAAAATGCATTAAGAAAGTATTTTCGAAAAAAAAGTTCATTACACTCTATTCGACCTCGAACCTCAAGTCGAGGCAGAATATGGGTGCCTCGCTTTGAGGCGACACCTGAAGCGCCTCGAGGCATGCACGCCTTTAAAAACACTGAGTGTGCATGTGTATGGATATATAGCACATTGTATAATACCAGTAATAACATCCATCTCGTGCACATTGCTGATTTGAGGACCATGGCGAAAGGCTTGTCCGCTTATTCCAGCATTCGAGAGGGTTCCGCCGACGGTGAGATACAAATAATCGGTCCACGACCGTGGTGTAAGCCCATGTTCAAGGGTGGCAAGTAACACATCGATCCAAAGCTGCTCACCACCAACATCGACATACAAATCCGACATTCGACGAGAAATACTAATTCTTCTTCTTCTTCTATTGGTATAATCATTCAAAGAAGTCATATCCACAACAATACCATTAAGAGCCATAGCTTGTCCATGAATTGAGTGACCCCGGCCCCTAGCCGCAATACTAAAAGGAGCAGAGGAAGTATACGAAAACCGTATTAGTGTTGCAATATCGTCGTGCGACGACGGAGAGAGAACGGCTGCCGGAATCTCTTGAACAAGTTTACCAAAATCAGTGGAGGCCCGGATAGTAGCGTCAGGATCAACATGTAGCCTAGTAGCGAGGTCGAGCGATATAAGCTCCGGTGGCAATAAACTAGTCCATGGCCTTAATTCCCCTATGATCGACATCAAACGGCTTATAACGAAAACCACAATGAAATATGATGGAATTGGACAACTCTTAGCCATGAGAGAGAGAGAGAGAGAGAGAGAGGGAGAGAGAGAGAGAGAATGGGTTGGTGGTAGAAGGGTGTGGTAGAGAGGCCGGGGACCGTGGGGTTTAATTTATATTGTGAAGAAGTTGCATGGAAATCTTGGGTTGCAGAGAGAGGATCCCGTCCGGTTCGCAAACGACGTTGTGGCCTAACATCTTTGTTTGTTTTCAAAGATACGGAGGACGAGACTCGGGATCCTATCAAGCAAACGTCATGACACATGGAAATTTGTTCCTTTTTAACTTTCTTTTTCTTGCTCGTGGATCATGCATGACCAAGATGCTAAACGACCCACTGATTTTTTTTTTTCATTGTCCCAACCTATCTTTTGTGGGCCCATTCAAGGACCATGACGCATCTTTTCATGGTCTCTCATAAGGGGAAAAAAAAGTTTGATATGTTGCCCACGCAGCTAACACCCAACATCCCACACTGAATGCTTGATTAGAGCCTGTAGAACAAAAAAAATTTGCTCTCTTACTAGAATATCAAACTTGATCTCCTAGGCTTAAAAGAATGACACGTGGTAACACTTTCGGGTCCCACTGACCATGATTGTTGGCCTGAATTAAAATATCTATTTTTTTTTTTTTAATCTTTTGCAGTGTTACATCATGTGCAACACCTTTAAGAGTTGCTTGCTAGCATTCCTTTATAGCTTTCAGATATTTGCAACCTTGGTTTAAAAAATGGTTGTTATAATGAAAATATAGGCCGTTATAACGGATTCGGACCTCCGCTTTTACGTTATATACCGTTTTAACACTAAAAAAAATAATTCTGTTATAATAAAAATAACGGCCATTATATATGGGTTGTTTAAGTGTCCAACACCAATAAGATGCCGAAACGTGGAATGAGAGTTACAGGTTACCAATATAGAGAATATGTTCCCTTTTTTTTTATATAAACAAAAAAAAAGTACAATAAAAGTGGAAAAACCAGTTGGCAAGGCTGTCTCCAAATTTCCTTTAGGTACATGTGGCAAAAGTTTATTGGTGTTGTACACTTTTTGTGCCAACATGGTTGGTCACAACAATTATCCAAACTAAATATATGTACATTCTAAAGATGGATCTTTGACCCAGGAACTTTTAATGTTGGACCCATCAAACAGGACAGATCCAACAAGCAGCATGAGCCATGAGCACCACGTGTCCTGATATTCTATTGATGTCCAGCAATATACACACTACTCTATCTCAAATTGCATGTCGTTTGTCCATGCATGCCGCACTCATCACACTATTATTAATAAATTAATGGATCGAAATAAGTTAATCTACCCATTTAATTTATATTTGGAGAGTAAAATAAAAACTTCCCATATATAGAACGATAGGTGGTGCAACTTGGCAAGGTTGGGTCGAGTCATATGGGCCAAACAAGGCCCAGCCCAAGCTTTAGAAAACTCAATTCACGCCCAAATATCTTATGTTTTTTTCAGTAAGTACTGCAGAATTCATTGAATAAAGAAAGATGATACAAAAAGATGCCTAGGAGGTCGAGAGAAGCTACTAAAGGAAAAAAAAACCACCAACAAAATCTAGAGGAGAAAAGGCTACACTATATCTCTAGAACGAATAAGATCCCAAAGGAAAACGATGTCCTCAAAAAATGAACCACAACACTAAAGGGGCATTTTACACCATAAAAACTTCAAACCCTTTATGTTAAGAATGATGTTTGCCACCGCTTCCTCCCTTCATTCAAACACCCTAAGATTGCGCTCTTTTCATAATCCTGAACAAATCGCAAAAGGAAGCTGCATCATAAGACTCTCACTCTGGACGCAAAAGTTGACCTGAACCGTGAGTTTTATAAAGCTTATAAAAATAAATAGAGAAATCGCCGTAGAGATGATTATGAACATGCAGCTGTTAGCTAGATGTATTGCTTTAACAAGATAAGATTTCATGCTGAAAAGTTCAGCAATAAGCTTTAACTTAAATTATAGATAGATCCTTCAAAAGGACATGAGCCTTTATTGGACCAAATGCGATCCTTTCGTTAGAAAATTGATTTAAGCTAAAATTGAAAACTGTAAAAGGAAGAAAAAAAAAGGGGCCTCTTTTGGACCGAAAAGAAGTGAGTGTGGGCGTAGAATTGGCCTCATGAAGAGGTTGAGCTTTTACAAGTCCTCAAGCTAAAGCGTTTTGGTGAGTGTATTTTGTTCTACAACAAAATTGAAAGATGAATAAGAAAAGAAGACAAAAGGAGATATTTTGGTGGGTGAGATTCAGATCTGCAAGGAAGATTTAGATCGAACAACGATAAAAACTACCTGCATGGTGGTGGCATGAACGAACAATGACGTGGTGGCTCATGGCATGCATGACAATATGAATGTGAGATGGCATGATTGAGCATGGATTGTAAGACTTAGATGACAGCGCAGATGGAAGGCATGGTGCATGGTTGTTGACATGAGAAATATTAAAAAAAAAAATTAGGACAAAAGCAGTCGCCGTGTCGCTCACCAAGAACTAAAGTGTGATCTCAATAGATCAATGGCTCTGACACCATGATAAAATTCACTGACTTTATATTGAGAATTGTTGGGTGAATAACACATTAACATTTATATAGAAAATAACAATGGGAGAAATAAAAACCAATCATCTTATAAAAGTAGAAACCTATCAGACCAATTTTACTAATTCTAAATAAAGAAGAAAACTACCTCATTTTTTTTTTCTAATCATAAATATAAATTTAATTTCCCTCCACTAAGCAAGTCACCTTATTTTTTTTCATTTCGAATAAACTTATTCATCGTGTCATATGGTGTCATGTCATGAACCTAGCTCAAATTCCATGCTCTTTGTGTATGTGTGTGTGTGAGAGAGAGAGAATGAGAAAGAGAGAGAACAAAAGTATTGCGGGGTATTATTGCCAGAGCCAGAGTCTGCTCTCCCCAAAGGATTTCAAAATCTAAATGATTTTTAATGTGAATTCTTGTGGTGGCTGCAAAAAGTGAAATAGTCCCAGTAATGGATTATCTTTTTTAGATATCAAGTTACAAGAAGGGAAGGTTTTATTTTTTTGATAGGTAAGCCTATTTTTTAAAGAGATCAGTAACTCGGTGAAGGTGGGTTTTGAACCCAGATCTATGATTACATTACCCACAAACTTTACCAACTGAGCAAGCTAGCACCTTCAAGATGGGAAGGTTTTTACAGGTATGAAAATTATTTACAGAATATATTCACATATAAAGTTTCCTACATTAAATAAATCTCTACACATATATTCCAATCTCCTAGATTGACTTTCCTTGTTTATAGTATTGCTTCCCTTTGCAAGTTTCCTTTCTCAATAAGCTTCCTACAAGTTGAGCTAGGGTAAACAAGAACAATGAACTTGGCACAAAGAGACTCCAAAGCTTGCCAAAGAAGGCCATTAGTAAAAGAATTTGGCAACCTTGAAATGAGCTTAAATAAAATTACTGTGTAACCCTCCAAGATCAAATTATAAAAATACCCCTCTATAGTGAAATTATTAAAATACTTTTCTGATGATTGTTTGATGGTAATACCTTATGAAGTTACTAAATTATTCTTACCAGTTCTCATTAAATGTCAATGAAATGATAAAATTACTAGATTACCCCTGTGGAGTAAAATTTACTAAATTACATTGATGATCGAGTAATACATCCATAGTTTTATGGGCTCGAAAGAATGCGCCACGTGCCATTTTTGGAGGGGGCTTTGATAGGGTATATATTGCCAAGTTGCCCAACATGTGACATGATTGATGATGACCTGAAGTGTGATACACTGCCAAAACATGGTAGCTGACACATTGTCAAGTGGCAACTTGGCAGACTATATCAAAGTCCCCTTGCAAAAATGGCATGTGGCACATTGTTTCGAGCCCATAGAATTTTAACACCTATTTAGTGTGTAGGTCTACCAAGAGCTGAGCAATACATCCATAGTTCTGTGGGCTCAAAAAATGTGCCACATGTCATTTTTGGAAGGGGACTTTGATAGAGTATACACTCCGAGGTCGCCCTTTGACAACGTGTCAGCTGCCATATATGTTTTGGAAATGTCATCACACTTCATGTCATCATCCTTCATGTCACATTCTCCATTAGTTAAGAGCATCTCTCCAAAGATCTCACAATCTTTCAACAGATAAGTTTCCCTGTTAAAAGTAGAAACTTGCAAAGAGAAAGTTTTCCTTCTCAAAAATAGAATATTTTTGCAAAGATATTTCTCTTGTTAAATGAAAGCTGCTTATTGATAAAGGAAAACCTACCAAGGGAAGCACTTTAAACAAAAATGAGCTTAATCATATTGATTTCTAGTCATTTAACTTGAGCATTATCGGGGTAATTTATGGCTTTTCTACTTGAGCTTTGCTCTTGGAACCAAAATCTAACTGCAATAAATCACCAACAAAACTGATTTTTGATGTGTAAGTCCACCAAAAGTAGCGGCCAAACATCCATAATGTCAATGGACCTAAAAGCATGCTTCGCGTGGGATTTTGGGAGAGGGCTTCTAGTATGTAGAGCAAAGCTTCATAGACTCAACAAGTCAGCTTATGGAATGTCATATACTAAGTAAAGCTTAGTAAGGGGGAGGGAAAAGGACAGAGTGCTCGGATTGGGAGCATGACAAAAGGACAGTTCCTATTGTAGATGGGTTTGGGCAACACATGAAAAATGTCGGTCCACTGAAAAGATGTAAAATGCCTATTCAATTTTTTGCTTTTATTGTAAAATAAATTAAAAGATAAAAAAAAAATCTGATGACTTTTTAAATTGTGATTTGGAGGGAATTACCTGTTCATTATAACGGTCACCTTTAAACCTTGAAGTAAAACTTTGATTACGATGGCCTGTCATCAAAGTCCGTGAATGAGTTCTCACTTACGCCTGGGGGGGTGTATTTGTCGGGAACTCATTGGCGATGAGATGACAGTGTGATAAAAATTTTACAGATTCCTTTGACCCAACGTATCAATCACATCCTGAGAAAGTAACCATCGCCTACAACCATATGTTTTATCCACACTATAGTGGATCCAGCATGATAGTTTGTACAATGGGAGGTTACAACCGGACGGGTGGACGGGTGGGATGGTGAATTCTTTCATTCTTTATTATAATCTCCCAACATCAATCAATTTTGATTGATTGAAGGATAGGTACTAGGTACGAGATACTAACCCACTACCTCGGCTCCCACCCCCACTAGATTGATTGACTGATTCATTATTTGGGTGAGATCTCGACTATCTCTTAGATGCTCTGGGTCCCCCCCCTCCCTTTGTGGAGTAACACTTTGATGACAAGCCCCTCTCATCCACGCCAATGACAGGGTGAAATTGAGCCACATGGCACATTCTTAGAGGACTCTGCCCGTGTGGATGTTTGTCCAATCCCTAGGTGGAGCTACAAACCAAAAATCTGCTTGATTAGTGATTTCAAACCTATGGATCTTTCTACCTCAGATAATGGTCAATTGTCTCAGATTCTCATTGTTTAAATTAACCCATGACCCAACACCTACAAATCACTAATCGGGCTGATTTCAAACCTTTGGATCTTTATACCTGAGATAATGGTCTATAATCTCAAATTCTCACGGTTAAAATCAACCCATTAAAATAATTCCAATCCAACACCTATAAATCACTAATCGGGCTGATTTTTGGTTTGTAGGTCCACATAGGGATTGGCCAAACATACATACGGTCAATGTCCTCTTAAGAATGAACCACGTGGTTCATATTGGCTGCAATGGTGTCTTCATGTGCCAGACATGGTGGTGACCGAAAGAAGAGACGACTTACAAAAAGTAATTCTCCCATCCCATCACTGATACGTGAATAAAGCATCAAATTAATGGACCGTCATCATTGACTCTACCTCTTTTGGTCGAATCATTGAAGACTCTTGCATGGATAAAACTTTGATGACGGGGCAGCAGATCTCGGCACGTGTATTTTGTACGGAATGGTTACTTCGGTCACACCACACGTACCCAGGTGAGTACTTGAGTGCTTCTTGCCAAAAGACTCACCGGTGTACGTGTGCGGTGGGGGCCGAGGTGGTCCAACCGTACAAAATCCAGGTGCCGTGATCTGCTGCCCTGTCTGTCATTACTCCTCTTGCATGTGGGGAACATTTATGTGGTGTACGTACTACCAGAACTCTCACAAGAAAGTTAGAATAAAACTCTAATCAATAAAAAAAGTCGCATGTTAGAAAAGTGCGGACGCAGAAAAAGTTTTATGACATTTCTATGCAAAAACGAGTAAAACTTCTGTATCAACAAAGTTGCAAATCACACAATCACAGCCAATGAGTTCTCGGCACGTACACCTCAAAGAAAGAAAACACTCGTGTACGTGCTGAGAACTCATTGGCTTGTAATTGTGTGATTTACAATTTGTTGTGATAGAAGTTTTACTCTACAAAAACCATTTCTAAAAAACTTGGTCAGGATAACCGTACATACCCTCTTTTATTAATAGATTCATTGGACCTAGTCTAGTTATTTAGCTAACTTTTAGTTTCACTACCAGGGGACGGGTGTCGAATGATGGGTGTGTCTATAATTCTGTGCGCTGGGGGGGACGCAACCTTACACGTGGCACATCTTAGAGATCATTGACCATATGGCCAAATGTTTGGCCCATCCCTAGCTAGACCTACATATCAAAATGCATCTTAATTACTAATTTATATCATTTGAATTAAAATCATTTTTCATGGGTTGATCTTTATTCGTTGAATTTGAACATCACTATTTAGCATGCAACTCGAGGTGCATTTTTTGTGCCAATGACCAAACAACACCACCATGCACTGTTTGAAAAATACAATAAATTTCATGCAATTGTTAGATGCCTACGTACCTACAACATAAAGAATACATGGGAATGACTTTCTATATAATTAGAGAATCATTAGATTCGGAGACAGTTCTCTTGCACAAGCATCCCCCCTCAATAGAACGATGTGGATGAGAAAATAATTCAGCATCTGACCAAGACGTATAGAAGCATGATTGATTAGCATATTATTGCAAGCTAAGCTTGAGTACTTGTCGCCATCTCAGTTCTAACTGGAAGAAAGCTACCAGTAAACCACTTCAAAGTATTATGGTTGGATGCCAGAACGACAGTAAATCTAATTTTATAAGAAAGTTGTATGTTCAATGGTTATGATGAATAGAGGAATGGGTGATGGCGTGTTGAACTTATCACCAACAATCTCAAGGAACGTAGTCCTTGAAAGTGTTTTTATGGTGGTCCTCAAACAATGTACAAATGCCAAACTCATTCGATCTTACAGAAAGGTCGTAGGTGCATGAAAAAAGAAAAAAAAAAAGTAAAATAGTTCAATCATGCCATAGTGACTTCAAACTTAGAAGTGTCAAGTTTATTAGAGACGAAAGTTGTGGAGCCAATTTCAGGTCCTTCACCATTGAAAGATTCACAAGTGCATAGTTCCAAGTTCAAGATAACGAACTTCAAATATTTAGAGGACCAGGTCACGTGTAGAACGAGCTAGTAATAGTACTTGACAACAAGGTGAAGAAGTTGGTACTTCAAATTCACCAACAACCGAAGATTTAAGGCCTTTATAGTTTGATTTGTTCAATAATGAACAAGGAGTTCAACAAGGATCTCAGCCCAAAATGTTAACTCAATTGATAAAGCCAAATTCGAAATATTTTGACCGAACATCCTTGAATTCTAGTCGAAAGTCAACAAATCATATCGAAATAGCATTTCAACATTCAACCTGGCATGCTAGAGAGTCAATGCTCAAGAGAGTGTTGGAAGAGTCATCTTTAACTCTATCTCTTTTAGGTAAATCGTTGAGGACTGGACGAATAAATATCTCATCTAAAACTCTTTATAAGAGTCATTAGATGGTTTGTGTTTAGGCTCATGCTCCGGGGAACCACCGTTTAATTCTTGAAATCCATAGTTGAGCACATGAACACTGAGAGGGGTCAGAAAAAAAAAAGGGGGGTCTCCTTAGCCCGACCCTTTTGTTTATGTTTATGTTAGTCCTATGAATAAGTTCATTGAACCTAGTGTAGTTGTTTAGCTAACTTTGGAATTAAGTTACCTTGGTGATTAGGATTAGAAGGATGGAAATAAATTATTAATCAGGCTGATTTTTGGTATCTAGGTGCACATAGAGATGGGCCAAACATAGGTCTCTAAGATTGTGCCACGTGACTCATATTGTGGTCCGTCATCAAAGATTTGTTCACTGCCATTAAGCTCACTGTTTTCAAATAGACGTTTCAAAACCTCAATAAACAACACGCCTATTTCTGTAATAGAACTTGGCCGACGGATGTCGGTCAACATAGTTGCTGACGGACTACAATATGAGCCACACGGTATATTTTGGAAGTTTTTTAACCATATGGATGTTTGGCCCAGCGTTAGTCGGACCTACAGGCCAAAAATTAGCCCAATTAGTGATTTCTAAGCTTTGGATCATAGTCGTTCTTATGGGTTGATTTCTAACTGTGGAATTTTAGCATTATTGAGCATTATTTGGGGTACAAAGATCCAAATGTTCGAAATCATTAATCAGGCTGATTTTTGGTATGTAGATTCGCCTGTCAATGGGCCAAACATCCATACGGTTAGTGAATACTAAGAGTGTGCCACGTGGCTCATAATATAATCTGTCAGCAAAGTGGATTAGCCAAGATCTACTCATATTTCAGCTACTACAGTGACACATGCATGAGTCTGTCTGTACATTAGGGTTAACCTTTACAGAAAAAGCGTACAACAGATGTGATGGAGGATTTTTCCTTCTTTATCATGATATCAATCAATCAACTCAATTGTTGGGTTTGTACTAGGTACTGTGTGCCAATATGTCGGGTCCCACCACTCAAGGGGAATTTTCAGGGGCCAGTTCTTCAACGGGTCAGGCTCTGCGGACACATATTTTTTCACACGTAATTTTGGTGTACCCACGTGGAAGATAAATCAATGGCTGATTTTTGGTGAGGATGATGGCCTCACCATATAGATCACTTCTACAAAAAAATCAGCCCATTCTGAAAATTTCTAACACTATAAAATGTGGGTTTCAAGTTAACGGTAAACAATAGACGGTCCATAATTCTTCAACTTGTAAACCATGCTATGATTATCGGAACGATTTGAATTTTTGTGAGGGTGATCTCCTCACAATGGAGACCATCCTCACCAAAAACCATCCCATTCCAAAACGTCTACTTTATATATTGGCCCCCAACGATTTTTCATGTGTGAAATTGTGTGTGAAAATGGGTGTCTGCTGAGCTTGTATACCATGGTTTAAAAAACGGCCAGTATAATAGATTCGGACCTCCCCGGTTATGTTATATACCGCTAAAACGCTTTAAAAATAATGGCCATTCTTTTATTTCTGTTATAACGAAAATAACAACAGTTATTTTCTAGGAAATTATGTGGAAAAAAAAACACGTTATTTCTGTTTTTTTGTTTTTGAAATATGAATTTCAGCACCATGGAGGCAGATCCGTTTTGACAAAAATAAATGGTCCAAAAACTACCTAGCCGTTGAGGCAATATTATGAACAGTTTGGTTAGCAGCTCGATGAGCATGCTCAAAAGAAATAGAGGGAAAAAAGAAGACAATTGTACAACATCAACCAAATGGGCTATAGAGTTTCTACCCAAACCAAAATAGCCGTTGTAAGGTTATTGGCAATAGCTTTCGCATCCACCTCCACTATCAGACCTTGATCCTTGAAGCGCCCCACCACTCGAAGAGCCCATTTCAATGCCCCGACTTCTGCTTCTTCAATTGATTGGGCTTCGGTTCGCATTCCACCTGCCAAAATACAAGAATTGGAGTGGTCTCTAAGAATGAAACCAAAGCTTGTTGCTCCAGACTTCTTTATCCGCGAGGCATCAGTGTTTAGCTTCATTTTAACCATTGGGGGTGGGATCCAGATAGCATTGTCAGCTTGACTGCCATCTTGAGGGCTCATAGTAGGGACACACTTCAAGATCTGGAAGGGATCCTTTGGTAATTTCCATGGACAAGGTTATTCCGCAAAGCCCAAATTTTCCAAAGTAAAACAGATAGTCCCTGGTTTAGTTTAGGGCCCACTTACCGTATGGATATTTGGTCCACCTCTTGACGAATGTACAAATCAAAAATAGTATAATTAAGGACATAGCCGTTGGATTTAGCATCTTAATAACATTGATTTTGACTGTTGAATTGGAGCCTTTCTTTTATTAAGATGTTAAATAATAACTGTTATAAATCACCGATCAAGCTAATCTTTGGTATAAAGGTCCACCAAGATGTGGTCCAAACATCCATAAGGTAAGGAGGCCCTAAACTAAGCTCCAAATGGCATTTTTGAGAGGGGGAGACTTCAAAATTAGAACTCCCCTTGGGCTTGTAAATATTTTCTCGTTAAACTAGGTCAATGAAATATTCCTAAAGTTTGAAAGTACAAGAGATATTACTAATTACTTTCAACTTTCAGGGAAATATTACAAAAATACCCTTGATTATTTAAGTGGTGTATCTCTTAGATGCTCTCATGTCAGGTCCCACCTTGTTGATTAGGTCAATTGTCATTGGGTCGGGCTCAAGGGACCCCCATTCTGACCCCCTTTTTTGACCCCGTCTTGGCGTACCCATAGAAAATGAATCAATGGCTGAATTTTGGTGGGTATAATAACCTCACCATATAGATCACCCCAACAAAAAATCAGCCCATTCTGAAATTTCTAACCCCATCAAATGTGGTTTTAAAGTTACACAGTAAAAATCGACAGTCCATAATGCTTCAGCTTCTAAACCAGTCTATGAATATCAGAATGATTTGAATTTTAGTGAGGATGATCTCCTCACCATAGAGATCATCCTCACCAAAAATCAGCCATTGATTCATCTTCTACGTGGGAACACCAAGATGGGGTCAAAAAGGGGGTCAGAAATGGGGGTCCCTTGAGCCCGACCCATTGTCATTATGCTTTTACCTTCATTATTTCAACAAAATTGTTTGAGGTATGGTTTTGTCATAGTTCAAAACAAAAAAAAAAAAAAGCCCTTGTAATAGCCGTTATAACGGTAAAGCCCAACCCCATTATGTTATTTAGAAAATAATACCCAAAACCTAAAAATGGGCTTGATGTTATAACGGCCATTATTTTCTGTTATCGAGGTTATTTTGAAAAATAAAACAAAAAAACGAATGATAATATTTGACTTTTTTTTACTTAGATGTGACTGACGTGACCTATCATAACAGGTCGTCAGAAAACACAACGGTAATATTAAATGTCCATTATAACATTATAACACACCATTTAAAACCTTGGGTTTGGATGTATGCAGCTTAGAGTAACAATAACATATTTCAACAAGTGAACGTTAGCACTTTGGTGCAAGTTGAAGGTCATATAAAATCGGAATGTATTAACAAAATTTTAAAAACATATGCTTTGACAGAAGGATATCGAGAAGATCTTGTGTAACACAAAAAGCAAAAGTCACAAAAAAGAAAAGGAAAGGACTACAACATACTACTCTACCCATAATTATATCAAACCTGAACACCCTGTCTGTAATAAAGATACCTCTCGTCTCTGGAAGAATACCCCTCCCCCCCAGAAAGCCTTGATGCTCAATATAGTCTCTTGAAGGGAGCATTGCTTATCTTTGAAGATTCTCCTATTTCTCTCCAGCCATAAACTCTAAAATGGGATTCATGTTGCTGACTCCAAACATTCGTGATAAGGCGTAGATGGGATTCATGTTACGACCTCATTTGTTCATGCATAAATGAGATTTTCTTTAAATTGAGTTAATTTTTCGTTTTAGGTCCCAAACCAACGTGTACATACCCATCTATTTACCCGGACATACTTGACTACATGATACCTTTTGTGTTGCTCGCCTCTGGGTCCATATCTTAGACCCGAGTAATGATTGAGTCAGGTCTGGATATACTGATCCCCGATCCGTTGACACCCCAAATTTAAATTCACGTGTCATTATTGAACGTCCAAGCCACCCAGTTGGTCCACCGAATCATCAATTACAAGCACTAAATTAATGGGCCGCCCCATGCCTCCCGGATGGGCAGCAACATAGCAAATTGTACAGATCTAGCAATCCTTGCGATTTGATATATGGGCCTTTTGTCTTATTAAAAAGTTTTGTTATTCTCATAGTGCGAATGTTACGGAAAAAAATTTCCGGTCCGGAGAAATCGAATTTGAAGTCCCCCCTCTCCCAAAATGTCGACACGTACCAGCACTTTTAACTCCCCTAACCCAAGTCTATAACCTAACCCAAGGCTTTTAACTCCCCTTGGTTAGTTGGCTAAGGAGAATTAATACGGGCTACGTGTCGAAATTCGAAGAGCATGTCCGGGCTACACTCAAGCCGGGAGGCAAGGGGTGACCCACCCATCACATCCTCCATGAGAAGAGTTCGGCATATTTGGTTGCTTAGGTGAAAGAAATAAAGGACTGCCTGTGAATTCTCTTTAGCCCACCTACCCACCCACCATGTGCCTTCCAACTTGTAGCCCTACATAGGGAGGGAAAAAGTTTGATTCTCAATTTGAAGAACGCCAAAAATTGTCATGGGGGCACATTCTTTTGGCTCCATTGATTCATGACTGTTCATCTTACTCCTTTGGGAATTTATGCACCAAAAATCAGCTTGATTGGTGATTCTTAGCTATTGAATTTGAGTATTTTTATCATGGGTTTCAAGAAGAGGCCCATATGTGGATTCCAAGCCCATTTTGAAAATGCTCGAATCCAATGACTAGAAATCACAAATCAGATTGATTTTTTAATTTTTTTTGGTCCACCAAAGGGAGGGCCAAACATTCATGGGGTTATTGGAGTTAAAAGAGTCCAACGGCGAAATTTTCCAAGTGACAAACTTTTCTCCTCAAAGGGATGATCCAGATGAACAACCATGTAGCAATGTATGTGCATTTTGGATCACACACACTGATCGGGTCAGGATCTCAAAAATCTAGTTGAACAATGACCATGATCGGGTAAGGATCTCAAAAATCTAGTTAAACAATGACCACGATCGGGTCAGGATCTCAAAAATCTAGTTGAACAATGACCATGATCGGGTCAGGATCTCAAAAATCTAGTTGAACAATGACAAGACCTAGACGATCCATTGTAGAATGGGCACTGAAAATAGCATTTCCCAAAGAAAATAGCCAAAAATGTCCCTCAGATTCAAAATTGACAACCAACACAAAGCCTGCCGAACAAGAATATCACAGGAGAAGTATTATTGTAGATTGGATGTTGACATGAAAATAAAAGAATATATTGAATACATAGGACCTCTAGAACCTAAACTTGGGACCACGCTATTTTAGCGGTGTGGCACGTGCTACTTTATTAATGGAATAGTACTCTTTCGCACTTCATTATTAGTTATAAAAATAGATTATTATAGAAATTTTAAATAAATAAATTTATAAAATATCTGGCTTGCAAAAAAAATAGTTTATGGATTAAACGTTATGATCTTTTTGAAGAATTTAAACAAAAAAAAAAAAACTAGAATTTCCTAAAAAAATGTTATTATTTAGTTTAAGACGAGCAGGACCAAAAGGTAATGTTACCGTTATATCTGTTGTAACGGACGTTATAACGGGTCAAATCATAATTGAAAATAAAAAGATTCAAAATATTATTTTTTAGTATTTTTACTTATTTTTTAAATAACATAAATAACGGGCAACGGACAACGGACAACCATTAAGACATGGGTTTTCTAGCGTGTTCTTTAGCAACTAACATAACAGTCTTAAAACTGTAAAGTTATAACGGGCATCGTAATATCGGTTATAAAATTTTTTAAACCAAGCGAAAGTGTTTAATTACCTCCAAATCGGTACCAGCAGAAAAACTACTAAGCAATCTAGTATTTTACTAAGGAAGAAATTGTAGAAGATATAAGGTTCCAGCTTGCTCAGTCGGTAAAGTTTGTCGGTGATGATACCATAGACCTGGCTTCAAAACCCGCCTTCACCGAGTTACTTATCTCTTTAAAACCAGGATTAACTACCAAAAAATTTTTTTGTAGAAGATATAGCCCAGAACTATAAAGCTAATTGTGTTCGAATTTCCATCCCTCTCATTCAGATGTTTACCATCCCCATCCAGCAATATAAACAAGCCGGCCCATTAAAGTTTTTGGGCCTGAGTTTGAATTGAATTAGGTCAGACTTTGGGGTCAGAACTACTCAAATTTACCAAAACAAGTCCCAGGCCCACCCGGCCCATTTTCACCCCTACTAACTTTCTAAGGATAGGAATTAGATGATCGGATGGCTTGACATTCAGTGTATGGGTCTTTGCCAATTCAACGGGTGGCCTGACATTTGGATGCCAAGAGTATACTTTCGCCCAGTTGATTTCGAGCCACTAGTGCCCCTATGTATGCGTGATCATCATCCCAAATATGTCAATTTAGTTTAGTGGGCAATCAGAGAGATGGGCCCTCAATTCGATGGTCGAGATTGATAACCATGTGTGTCGTGTGTAATGATACCAGTGGGTACAGAAACAAAGACAAGGCCCTAGATTATTGGTCAAACAAACAGGTCCCAAATGCAACAACTTAGAAGAAAACCCAAGAAATGTACAAAAAGCCTGAGCAGCAATGCAATACCTTATAGAATAAACATGCAATTATATGAATGGTAAAACATAAATTCACTCTGCTGTAGAAGCAATTCTATTATAACCACCAGCAAATCCATCACGTCCCCATCTTCCATTGTCACCTCCAAAAGCTTACTGTTCTATGCCACAGTAGAGCTTGTGATACATTAAGTTACAGTAATCGCCCATTGGGAAGGCAGGCAAATTTTTCTATAATCACAGAGGCAAGCATAAACCAGCAATCTACTTCATGTTTTAACAAGCAGCTCTTGATATGATTCCAGGCAATGGAAGGCATATCAATGAAATTTCACAGAAGAAACTAAAAATTTTCGCATTGCCTATGTACAAATCAGATCCATTACTTTCAAGACACATTTTCAGCTGCAAACATATGCCTACATATCCGGTAACAAGATTAAATTACCTGTAGAGAGGAATCTCACTGGGAATTACACATTGGAACTTAAATTAGAGCTGCTCTACATAGAGCATAATAGATTGGCCGAGAAGTCACCCGAGTAGAAAGACGATAGGATTCTCCATTTTCTTGGTATGGCAAAAGCTTATCTTTCTGCTATTACTCAGTCAAAAGTTAACATCAAATTTCTTCTCATAACATCGAGTCAAGCAGCAGCAACCTTTCTTCCATCTTCAATGAAGTAAATTGCAGTTTCTGGCACCTGAGCAAGGCACATAGACGAAACAAAACCATTAAGCTTATGTGACACAACATTTTAATTGATCTTCGAGAACCACATCAGCACAAAATGCAAACCCTTTCAGCAACACACTTAGCCAGGCAGCATGTGAGATGAACCAATTGAAAGTATTAAAAATCCAGCAACCTACTGAAAAGACCCCTCAAATTTGAACATACTATAAAGTAAAAGTGGCAGGCATTGTTCCTATAGTGTGCACAACCACTAATCATCTGGAATTTTCCCCGTAACCAAATATTAGGTGGTGATGAGAGCAAAAAAAACAAAAATAGAAGCTGCCCCCTCGCATCACATTTTTACGTTTCTCCATCAACTCAAAAATTTGGATTACAGTGTTTAAAACCGAGGGGATAGATCAGGTCAATCCAGTAAAACCAGGCTGACCCGGTGATGTCATTTGATATCATAAAAAAAAAAAAAAATGCAAAAGGAAAAAAGAAAAATCAAAATAATTATAAAAAAAGGGAATTTTGGGAATTTTTTGGGGAACAAAAAAATAATAAGAAACAATGAAAAGAACAATCAGAAAATCCTAATGTATATTTTTGCAGTGATTTAATGATTGTAACCATCAAAAAACATGAGACAACCCTATCTTTACAGCTCTCTAAACTAGGAAAGAAAAAGATAAACGTGAAAACTGTAAACCAAAAACCCAGAATCAAACTGCAAATATCAAACACATGCATTTGGAATTTATGAGCAACCATTTAGAATGAGTCGGAAGTTTTATCACACACAGTGAACCACCTGGGTCACCAGTTTTGACGGGGTTGAGGGTCCAACCAGAACGGTCAGAGGTCTGGTTCCTGGCTCAACCTGTCCAAGCAGCAGGTTCTATCTGGGTTTTAAAAAATTGCTTCGATGTCACCTGCAAACACAGCCTAAAGCACTAGATTCTGATGCCACTCTGATTTTCCATCTATGTCTTGAGCCAGTCACTTCCACTAGACTGAACAATAGAAGGTTCAAAAGGAAAGGACAGTTTTGTAATTTAATGTACCAAGGAGTTTCCATCTGCAAATGATATAATTCATAACTTGATATTTGCCTTTTTCAAAATATAAATTATCAGTACGGATATTTATTAAGAGCAGTGCTAGCTGGACTGGACTCCCAGGTCGACTATGTGACAGACCACCAGGCCTACTTGATGCCACATGTAAGTGTGAAACCATCTACCTATCTAACCGGTTCACTTTCACCTAAAAATTTTCAGATCCTTTCAAAATAATACAAATATAAATGAACTAAACTTAAACAAACAAAGTCCTGGCTTCCTCAACCCATAAAAAAGACAAAAATCTCTCCTCCCCTTCTCCCACTTCTCAAACTCAGTTATTCGTTATTAAATTTTTTTTTTTTCGATAAGTAGTTATTCGTTATTATCGTCTCCAAAAAACCTTGAACCATCCTTCAGCCTATGGTGGGCAGGGAATGCATTCTCCATGGCTTCTTGTTTGAGTTTTCATAGGAAAACCCTAGATATAGACAACAGCTTCATTATTAGTGAAGAGTAGTAAAAACCCTTTACCCACAGGGGTGTTGGCGCAGTGGTAGAACCACGATAGGGGTTTGCTCCCTCTGATCGTGTGTTTGGGACTCACGGGCCTCCTGACTTACCCAGTTGTGTGTAGGGAAACTTCCGCGGGGTCGGTGCGCACGACCGGAGGGATTAGTCCCACCCAAAAAGGTGTGGGGATACCCTTCGACAGCAAAAAAAAAAAAAAAAAAGGTAAAAACACCAGAAGGGGACAGAGGTTCCTTCTTCAAATGGACCAGCTTCTTTGTTAATGGAGAGTGATAAAACCCTAGAGGCAAATAACTTCAATCTCAATCTCCTCAATCGCGGTTACTAATTGCCAAAGAGAGAGAGATGTCTTGGAGTTACAGGTGGAGAGAAAATAGAAGATTCCCTTCCATTTTTGGGCTTTTGATTCAAGTATTTAAAAACAATAACATCTTTTTGAAACAGATCTTAAAATCATTAAAAGAGGACCTTTGAAAATAATCCGCCCATCCTCCTTTTCATTCACCTCCGACAATTTTCTTCAGCATTCCAGTGAAAATCAAAATAATTTGCTCCAGTTTTTACTCTTTTTACTTGATTTTTTCTGGCCATGGCTCATCGCAAAAAAAATTAATAAATAAAAATCAAATTCTCCAAAAAGTTAGATGGAGCTGGAAAAACGAGTAATCCAGTTCCCTAAGTACCACATGGCACAATTCAAGTGGGAGTTGGTTAGGTAGCCGGTCTTCTTACCATTTTCCATTAATTAATACAATAAATATCTCTACTCAAAAGACTGGAGTTCATCCTGAGGAAGAGAGAAGAGCCTACAGTTTCCGCTTGAAGATATCACAACTCTCATATTAGACCACAAGAGTAAGAGATTTTAATGAAGATTTATGAGAAGAATAATCAGTATCTATTCATTTTATTAATCCATCAGCATTATATAAAATTGAAAATCACAGCATATTAATAGCATAATCAATTTACCATCAATGCTCAACGGATGACTATGATGTGCATTAAGACTCGTTCAAGTCACAAATCCACAACAAAAATTAGAATAACTTTAATAATTATTTTAATAACAAGAATTAAAAGAATTGAAAAAGAAAAAGAAAAGATAAATGCCTAAAAGAATACTCATACAAATCTTCACAATTTGTGACAAACAAGATATAACCATCCTCATACGAATGAAGGTTAATTATAGCCTTCATGAAAATGTCGCAGCAAGTTGAAGTTTGGAAGAGATGTTAGGGATATAGCTGCCATTGATAGGGAAGAGGAGCAGCATCAAATCTCTCAAGAGTAGACAGCCAAGGGTGTGGAGGCCAAGGGAGAATTCTTGAAATGGGTAAGATGGGAGGAAACTAGTTGGTGCCAAAACTCAAGGATCAGGTGGCTCAAAAAAGGTGACAAATATAAGGCATTTTTTCATAGGACGGCTAATGCGCATAGAAGATGTTAAGTTAATACCATTTCCAGGCTTATGAGGGAAGGTTAATTATGTGGTGCAATTTTATTCTTCTCTTTATTCAGAAAGCCAATCATTTCAACCCAAGCTAGATGAGGAGGAAGTCTTTTCATCCCTTAAAAGATCTTAGTGTATTTGTGCAGGCTAGATGGGTTTTACTTAGCTTTTTCCAAGAGGTATTGGGACATCATCAAGGAGGACTTTACAAAAGTTATGCGGGAATTTCAGGAGACAGCCTATTTGGAGAAATGCTCCAATGCTATTTTTTTAGTTCTGATCCCAAAACAGGAGTGGCAGAGAATATCAAAGATTTTAGACCAATTTCTTTAATGGGAAGAGTGCTTAAGATCCTTTCCAAGGTCCTAGTGTAAAGGTCAAAAGAGTTTTGAATTCTTGGGGGGTTCTTAATGTCCAATGAATGCATAGATTCCAAATCCAGATTGAGAAGTGGTAACAATCGCATCATTTGCAAGATCAATTTGAAAAAAGCATATGATCGTGTTAATTGGCAAATTCTAGATTATATGTTGGGATAGAAATGGGAAGGCAAGTTAATGTGACTGACCTTGCAGGAACTTTGGGTTGTCAGATGGGCAAACTATCTACGATATATCTTGGCTTGCCTCTTGGTGCTAATTATCGGTCCAAAGCTCTATGGAATCTGGTGATTGAGAGCTTCAAGAGGAGACCAGCATCATGGAAGAAAGGACATTTGTCTAAAGGAGGTAATCTACTCTTATTAGAAGCACGCCGTCTATCCTCCCTACTTTTATCTTTTTTCTCATAAGTGCCTCCCCACTTATTTGCTTTCTCTTAACTCTATTCCGGCATATATGGCCTCCAGGATTGAAAAGTTGGAGCAGGATTCCTTTAAAATAACAACGATGAGATCCATTATTATCATTGTGGCATGGAATAAAATTGGCAGCGCTATAGGAGCACTTGGTATAATGTCAATTAGGGTCATGAACAAGGCCCTATCGGGTAGATGGTTTTGGAGATTTGGAGTAAAGGTTAATAGTCTTTGGAGGAGGATCATTGTCAGCAAATATGGTAGCAAAAATTGAATTGGGATAGCAACATCATCACCTCCACTTATATGTCCAGTGTTTGGTGGGGTATCACAAACTAATTCAATGGTCTCCACAAAGGTGTGAGAATTAAGGTGGGTCCAAGGGGAAAAATCAGATTTTGGGAGGATAATTGGTGCGGGGATTCTACTCTTCATACAGTTCTTGCTGCCTAATATGCTATAACAATTCATAAAGATGCTACAGTTGCTGACTGCTTGGAAAGATTAGGTGATCGAGTGATTTAGAACCCCAAATTCAGAAGAAACTTGAACGATTGGGAACTCAAGAGCTTCACCAGTCTCCATGCTAGACTCGAAGAGGTTCCTTTACAAGTAGACTTAGAGGATAGACGCGTTTGGAGGTGGGAGCCCAAAGGAAACTTTTCTGTCCAATCTTTTACCATGGCCCTCGTGAGGTCGAAAGGAACAAGCCTCCCTGATTTCCTGGCCAGACTCCTTTGTAGTAATCCAGTCCCTTCAAAAGTCATATTTTCCTATGGGCAGCTTTGCTTGGTGGCATTCTCCCAGTGAATAACCCGATCCGCAGGGGAAATATCATGGTTAATATGTGCTTTCTTTGCAAAAAGGATGCTGAAACAGTCGACCACCTCCAAATGCATTGTGATTTTTCCTTACAAGTTTGGCAAAGGATTTTCTGGGAAAATTGAGAAGATTATGCCTAGGAGTCTTAAAGATCTCATCAATGGACGGATCTCTCCTCAATTTCAAGCTCAAGGTTGGATTCTTTGGAGACTGCTTCCCTATGATGTATGTTGGTCCCTATGGAAAGAAAGGATCAGCAGGATCCTTGAAGATAGGTCTGAAACAGTTGATCATGTAACTAGCAAGGTTGAGGCAAAGCTATTTTGGTGGAGTTCTATCTTAAAAGAAATCAAACGAACTACTTACAACTCTTGTTGTTCATCATGATATTCTTTTGCGTGATATGAGTGCTCTTTGAGTAGTGCTTCTTTTTTCAAAGGAGCTTCTATTTTTGCCCTCTCTGTTTTGTATAGCTTTTCAGGTTCTTGCCCCTTTTCATAAATACCTTACTTATCATCATCATCATAAGCCTTTTCCCAATGGTATAGGGTCGGCTGCACAAATCCTGTTCTCCATTCAATCCTATCTAAAGTCAATTCTTTTGTTAAGACAAGTTTCGTAAAATCTCCTCCACGTTCGTTTTGGCTTTTCCCACGCCCTTTTAGGCCCTTCGACTTGCACAATTGTTTCTTAATTGTCCAACATTCTGCTCTATAACGCATCGTCGATCTTATTGCCATCTTATAGAATTTTCTTTTTAGTCTGATTGGCAAATGTCGATCACATAGTACTCTGAAAGCACATCTCCACTATAGCCACCACGCTCTAATTCTGTGAGCAACATCCCCCTCAATCTCTACTTCATTATGAATAATAGAACCGAGATAATGAAATTGATAACATCGAGGAATACAGTTAACTTATAAAAAAAAGGTTAAGGAATGAAATAATTCCATTTGGTTGTTTTTCCAATAAAAATGGCAGTCCAGCTTTATGAGTCAGCTAATTCATTTGAATGCCCAAATACCCAAGAAGAGCCTAGAGCCAAATCGCTTCACTGTACATTGTGGACATATAATGGTACTGTGCATTAATGCTTGGTTTTGCAGGAGTGTTTTGCTTTCTAATATGTTTCGAAGAAATTAGAGATGAAGGGAATTGCAGGAGTCCATGGTAGGTTTTTCATTATCGGATCTTGGTCCACTGGTATTGAATACACCATAGGTTGAATAGAAGGAGTGGCAACACAGCCATGTCAAAGGTTCGGTGAGCATATCAAAGACTCTTGCGATATTGCGAAGATATGTGGTCATTAACAAATTGATTGACTGCATAAATGGCACAAGTAATGCCAAGAGAATTAGTGCTTTCATCTACCTGACAGAACATTGATACACATCACATTGGAAATTAGGTTACCCATGAGAGTAAGGAGCTTTCCGGTGGAATGTTCACAAACATAACAAATATACTGGAAAGGTGAAATGATACAAGTTATACCAAGAGTCGTGAACAACCAGTAACATCATGCACATTAAATACGATCTGCCCATGTGTGAAGAAACTAACATAAAGTGGGCAAAACAATAAGGTTTCAAAATGTGCTCAAAGTGCCACTTATAATATCTAAGCTATTCAGAATAGATTCATATGAGAAGATAACGTTTATAGTTGTATTATGTTGGGATCAAGTATTTGAATGCTTTTTTTTATTAGTATCAAGTATCTGAATGCTTAATATGCTGTGTATCGTGACCTGTATTTTGAGCCAAAATTTAAAACTGCAATGACATGTTCTGTCAAAGAATGTCTAAGTGATGAATTATACCATTCAACCAGTTAAAAGAATGACCAAAAAATAAAAACAAAGAAATACATCAAGCTTCATATATGACATGGAGTAGAAAAGATGACGAATAGAGTTAATTACATCAGGCCAGGTATCTGTAATGAACTCAACGATATCATAGGATATGTCCCCCTGAACATCAATTTGCTCCTTCTCAGTAGGCCCCTACAACCGATTATGCAAAAATTAGACATAAAAAATGGCAAATTTATGACCCAAAACACTTCATACTATTGAATAAACTCCTGCACCTTAACAACAGATGCTCCAGTGGCAAACTTTTTCCCAAGCTTCTTTGAAGCATCACTGAGTTTAATACCTGAAACATTGTTCCTCACAAGCTCTGGAGTTAGAAAATCATGTCAAAACCTTCAGCAATCACTAATACATCCTATGATCCTTTTGAAAGAACAAATAAGCTAGAACCACACTGAATCTTGCTCACCAAAGAGTTCCAGTCCTTTCACCATGGTGACACATTTACGCTTGTTACGTACAACCTTTTCAATAATAACTTCTTGCTTCTCCTACAAAAAGTATCCAGTTCTGAGTCCTAATTATCACTGATACTTCAATAAAGCATCAAATCAGTGGAGCATTATTAACTGAATAATTGATTGATCTCATGGATGTAATATGCAATCAACAAATCTGAAATCAACAATGACATATGGCGGCATTTCATAAAAGCACATCAGATTACCTACAATAAAAAAAAAAATCAACACTTCAAAAGCTCTTAGTCCCTGTCCACACAAAAAGTTGACTCCACAGAGGTTGTTTTAAGTCTACACTTCCTTCTTTGATGACCTAATATATAAAAGGACTCTACAGAACTCACTAAAGAGTCCCCAAAAACATACGATTTGACATAATAACAACTCACCCCTCACCCCACAGGATTCACTTCAATGATTTACTTATCGAAAAAAATTCAACTCAATGAATATCTCTATGACCATGAGAGGCCATGAACGAACCCCATCCTTGAACAATATCAAATATCTCATTAAAATAACCAATAAACTCACTCTAAACTTCTTGCTTGCCAATAACTATGTATACGTATTAGGACTGTCAACGGTCGAATATAAGCATATCCGAATCTGATAAGATATTCAATATCTGAATTCGATTCGAAATCCGACGGGTATTCTGAATCAATATTCGAATTTGAATCCAATTAACTTATTGGATATCTAATTCGTGCGATAAATATATTTGATATATATAATAAGTTATTATATTTTATATAATAATAAAATATATCTACAAATATGATGAATATATTTATTATATTTATAAAATATACCGTATCGGATATTATCATAGCGAATATATCAATATCCGAATCCATATCAGAAAAGTATTTGAACATAATAAATCGATATCCAAAATTTTCGAATAATATCCGATTATTCGAATATAGATTCAAAATTGGATTTGAATTTTTGACTATTTTATCTTATACGTATAATTATCAATTTTTGACTATCCATTGACACCCCCTAATCATATATATAAGTAAAATCGCAGATACAGCAAGTTTGTCTCCATAGTGGCAATAGTAAGCTCTTCTTGATTATCTGTAAATTAAAAATGCATTTAGTTTCCCCTTTAGCTTTTGTCTCCTTTGTGTTAAATTTAGATGAAATCCCATCAAATCTATTGGAATTCAGTAATTTCTATTATCGTGATCAGAACTCTATTTTAAAGCTTCAACCACTACATCACAAGACCAAAAAAAAAACAGCTCTTCATCCATAAAAGACCTGTATTTACTTGTACAGGATCCCAAATCAGTTACCATCTAAGTCACCATTAATACTCTTTATACATAAAATAAAATAAAAATAAAAAAAATTAAAAAATAAAAACACACAAACTAATCTAGTAAAATGGCATAAGTAGTAAGTACACCTTAATTATGCCTGTTCAGTGTTCCGAGACGTCAAAGGTGATATAAAGAACCGTAGAACTATCGAAAATAAGAAAAAAGTGATGTGGAACACCGAGTGGGGTTAAGAAACGGATAACTATCACACCAAGCAAATCCCTGAGTGAAGACACACTAAAAAGTGATTACTATAAAGACTGGAAAACAATCCCAACACTCAATCAATCCATGATAGCCACCTTGAGTTCAAAGATGATGCTTTTAATAGATAAACATCGGTAAAGCATTTTGGATTTTCTGAAAATCAAGTGGCACCTTGTATGGTACCCTCCAACTAGCATGAACAGGCCAATATCAAGAGGTGAAACTTCGGTTTCATTGTTTCAAAATCCCTAAACATCTGTAACCATTATTTCATTACTTCGATGAAAAATACCCCAACGTTGTGATGTGAGAACTCCATGCATGAAGCACTACTCCTTTGTGAACACAGAAAGCTAAAAATAAATGGCCTTGATTTCAAGGTAAATTTTTATCCAATTACATGCCTTAAAAAGCAAAAAAAAAAAAAAGCATGAATGCATGATGCATATGCTAACAAACATAATGATCATCATCATCATCTACACCTTATCCCAAATGTTCAGAGTGAACAACATAAATCCTATTTCATCCTCATCTACACAAACAAACATAATGGAAGGAAGTAAAAATGATTGGATCTCCAAAGAAAGCTTCTCAATGCTATGGGATTGACATAGATTGATATTATGTCAAAAGATTGTTTATATTCAATTGTTCAACCAAGGAAGCTTAAGACTTACTTTCTTCTTTATCTTCCCACCAGGAAGACGTTTTACTTCTTCTTGCTTAGATGCTGAAGTACCACCTGCAAATTAATTAAATAAAAAGAGAGAGAGAGAGAGTTAAGAATGCTAGCATTTCCCTTACACTTGCAGGTAGCTAATAAAAGAGAAACATATGCTTGTCCAAAACTAGATTTGTCAGTTACCAAACAAAATGGACCCAACTAATGAAAATGGGAGAATGCAAACAGAGAGGAGGTCACTGGAGTTCCTGAGACAAATTTAAACACCCATTTATTTATAATAAGAACACGCCAACAGTAGCACTGGAACACGCATGAGTGCATACTTTCACAAGCGAGTGTTGAGTGGGTTAGTGGGTAAGTGCATGATGACGGGTTTTGAATCTATAATAACAACACAAAAGCATGCAAAGCACCATCGATCAAACTATTAGCTAATCTATCTAATTCAATTGAAGAGAAATGGAGAACCCAACACTAACATTATGCGAAAAAACGTAATCTAGCCATAAACTTTTCATTTACTTTATGAGTGTGTTTTGAATTAAGTCTATAATACTTCTCTTAGGGTCTTAATGCATGAAAAATAAGCATAAATACTACCCCGAAAAGGGTGAATCGAAGAACATCTACTTAGACCAATCTCTAAGGAATTGGCAGAAAATGGGACAGCAAAATAACAGTAAAGATGGAAATCTAATACAGTAGAAGCTTTTTTACCAGAGGGAACCGCGGGAGAGGCTCTGTCAGCGCCACCTGAAGAAATTCCAACCGATTGGAGCTGATCGGAAACCTTATCAGCTTCCTTTCCATTGGCCTCTGAACATAGACAGACATTCCAATAGGGATGATGATTAGGGTTTGTAACTTTCCTCAAAAAACGAGCAAAAAAGGGGAGCTTTAAACTTTAAACCTTTAACGAGATCTGGGTAGAGGTCGGGAGCATTCTCGATCAACCAAGGCTTGCATTTCTCGAAATCTGGTCCGAATTCGCAGTACTCGGCGGGGAGACTGCAGACTGCACAGTACAGAACTCGAACCGGTTGGGGTTTCTCCGCCATTAAACCTCTCCCTCTCTATCTCCCTCTTTCAATCTGTGTGAGATTTACGGAATCGCTTTGGGAAATTTCTGTAGAATGAGAATGGGAATATGGGAAAGTGGGGGAACAAATTGTTGGTAACAAATATTTGCTCAGTTTATAGACAGTCATAACCATCTGTAAGAAGGTCTGGACTCAGGGCCACAACTCAGTGGGTCCCACTAATGAGATTTCAAGTCCAATTCTGGCCGTCAAATTTCGAAATTGAACTGATCAGGTTGAGTAGTATCGAACGAGTATCGCACCTGCAGATCAAGAGAAGACCATGAAGGATATGAGTGGCAAGAAAAACATTGGTCCCAATATGAGCCACGTGGCACACTCTTAGAGGACTCTGACCGTATGGATGTTTGGCCAATCCCTAGGTGGACCTACAAACCAAAAATCACATTGATTAGTGATTTCAAACCTTTGGATCTTTGTACCTCAAATGCTGCCCATGAAAATAAGTCCAATCCAATGCCTAGTAGAAATCACTAATCAGGCTGATTTTTTGTTTGTAGGTCCACCTAGGGATTGGCCAAGCATCCATACGATCAGAGTCCTCTAAAAGTGTGCCACATGGCTCATATTGTGTCCTGTAACGGGAGCCGTCCCCGGAGCCCGACCCTTTTGAAAAAAGCTATAATAAGATGAATTAACTAAAGTAAAAAATGTTGTTGAGGCTGGGCCGAATTCCATCGAGCCCGTCTGGGATTAGGGCAGGTTGGGCCGGGTTTGGGGTCAACCCGAGCCCAACCCGATCTTCAAGGTTTTAAGCCAAGCCCAACCCAAGGCCGGGCTTAGAATTTTTAGTCCGAGTCCAACTTGATCGGGTTAGTCGGATTGGTCAGGTTGATAAATTACTAAATTTTTTATTTTTGTTGCTAGGAAATATTGGTAAATTTTTTCATAATTTTGAATATAAAAATACATAAAAAAAATTTATCCGTCATCTTTACAAACATAAACCACATTAAAATATAGGGTAGGAAACATAAAACATATATATTTATATTTACAGTAGTGTATTGTCGGGCTCGGATTGGGCAGGTTGACAAAAGCATCAGCCCGTGCCCAATTCAATTTTGATTGGGTTGTCAAAATCCAGGCAGAGCCCGACCCAAGTATTGAAGCGGCCAACTCAATCCGAACGCAACGTCGGGTTAAGGCCTTCGGTTTCGGGTTGAGGTTGCCAGAATCGGGTTGGGCCAGCCCAAGTTACAGTCGTACCTCAGATATATGTAACTAGAACAAAGCCTGGCCTTGTATAGCTTGTTATGTTACGAACATGCAATATCTCAGGCTCAAGCCCGGCTGGCCTGTTAAGGTCCTAAACACCTCGAGCCCAACTCTGACAAATAATAGGTAGCATAGGCTGGGCCTAAGATTATTTCTGTTAAATTAACCCCTAAGACGCTCCATTAAATTAACCATAAGACCAGGGCTATATTCAGCCCAACCGTGCCCATGTTAGACCCAGCCCAATGAGTCATTCTGGCCCAATGACAAGACGCTCCATTTATCTAATGGACCTTATAAGACCAGGGCTATATTCAGCCCAACCGGGCCATGTTAGACCAAGCCCAATAAGTCATTCTGGCCCAATGACAACCCTACACGAGTCCCACCATGATGTATGATCTTGTTGTATCAACCGAGGTTTAAAAATCGGCCATTATAACGAATTCGGTCTTACCCCATTACGTTACGCACTGTTAAAACGCCCAGAAAATAACAGCCGTTATAACGAAAATAACGGCCATTATTTTCCGTTATAACGACTGTTATTTTCTGAAAAAAATGTGAAAAAAAATCATTTTTTCCGTTTTTGAAATTTTGAATTCAGCGCATTTTTTTCCTGTTTGTTCCCTTTATTTTCCATTTTTGCCCCTGAGCATTTTTTCGTTACAACGGAAAAAACGGTAAAGCCCCCAGACCGTTATACCGTTATAATGGTCCCTTTTAAACCTTGGTATCAACCATGGTTTAAAAATAGCCGTCGTAACAAAAATAATGGCCGTTATAATGGAGTCGGATCTCCCCCGTTACGTTATGTACCCTTCTACGCTTTCAAAATCCATGGACTAGATCAATGTACGGTTAGAGGGTTAAAGACGTGCCCACGACGGCTCCTTCCTAGTTATCTCCAATCACAAAACCATTACGCACCATATAGAGTTATAAACAACTCTTCTTGATCATTATCTCTGTTTTTTTCTCGGTTTTAGGACTGACTTCATCAAGTTGCAGGTGGTGAGCTGAAATCGACAAAAACAAAGGGTACGAAGGATTTAAGATACTGCTAGCCAATGGATTCTAAAGTTTCTAAAACACCCACCAAATTTAGAGACCAAAGAATCTGGCTGAATACTTTGAATAGAATTCTCTCTATTTTAGAGAAACACCCTCTAAATTTATCTGCTATCTTTTAATTTCCTCTTCTTCTTCCTGTCTGCTTTTGCTATATACTTCATCTAGATTTATCTAACCATCTATTTTGCACTTATTTTAGTTTTTTTATTTTTTATTTTTTGCAGTTTTCTTGTTCATCTTATATTTTTCTAAAAAAAATTAAGAAAGATGAGTGAAAATGGTGGTACTGTTCGAGCTTGTGCTTCATGTAAGTTTCAAAGGAAAAGATGCAAGAAAGAATGTTTCTTGGCCCCGTATTTCCCAGTGAATCGGTCTCAAGATTTCAAGAATGTTCATAAACTTTTTGGTGTAAGCAACATCACAAAGATATTGAATTCTCTAAAGGCTGATCAAAGAAGTATAGCGGCTCAGACGATAATTGTCGAGGCCAAGGCAAGGAATGATGATCCAGTTAATGGTTGTGTGGGTATTATTAATAAACTCTACTCTCAATTAGAACTTAACTGTAACGAGCTTGATATCGTGAACCAAGAACTCTTTTACGCTCGACAACGAGTGGAACTGCACCAACAACAACAACAAGGATTGCAATGCTTCTTAGCGTCATCCCCATCATCATCGTCATGCTTCTTAGCGTCATCCCCATCATCATCGTCATCCTTGCTATTCCTACAACAATTCGGAAACTGCCATGCTCTAGACCTAGTAAGATTGTGTTTTCTTTTTTTCCATTAAGATTTCTTTAATAATATCTGATTTCTTTAGGTTTTTTTTTTTTTTTTTGATAAGCTTAATTTGTGTATTTGTTAGGGGAATGAAACCTATAATACAGGAGAGATGAAGAACTTGGGTCAAGGATACAATTATTGCTCAAGTTTTCAAGAATTTGAAGATCTGAACAAGACCTATGATGTCAAACTAAATGATCAAACTGCGGATACCTATCACCATCAAAACGCCATTATGAATTGCAACGATTCTGCGGATACCCATCACCATCAAAACGCCATTATGAATTGCAACGATTCCAGAGAATTAAGGTACAACGGAGAATTATTATCGAATACTTTTTCCATTAATAAGATACCTTTCCCTTCTTCGTACATCTTGATAGAGTAGGATATCAGTGCTTTAATCTCCACCATAAGTTCTCCTCTTGAAGGCTGAACATTGTACTATTCCTCTCCCTCCACAAACCCCAAATGACCGTACGTCAATGGAGTCATTGCTCACATTCTTTTCCATCGACGATCAAGATCCTTTCCTTTCCATGTCGAAAATAACATTTTAACAGTCTTGGGAACTACCCAAAGCACCCCCAAACTTCTCGAAAAACTTTGTTCATATCATCCACGCGCTTCTACAATATAAGAACAAATGATCCACTGATTTCAGATTGCATAAACAAAGTGGACAATGATCCACAACTCTCACCTCTCTCGTCCAAAGAAAATTCATAGTTTGCAGCCTTCCTCGAACCGTGCACCATGATAGAAACTGTACTTTGGATGGAACTCTATTATCCCATATGCTTGTTGTCAGAAAATCCTCTACTTCATCTCCTTCCAAAGCCCCCATAGAGTAAATGTATTGAAAATATATCTTTGCTATCATAGGTCCACCTCCTAGCATTGTTCCTCGAATTGAGAATAGGAGTCTCTTCCAAATTGATCATAAGATCTGTCAACCGAGGTACCTCACAGTCGTAAAACTAACGAAGAAAGTCAAGCTCCCAACTCAGTAGGCCATTTGTATTTCACTGACAATAGCAAACTTCTTATCTGAAATGAGAAAGAGATCGTGAAACTCAAACTTAAAATTCTCATCTATGCACAATCTATCCTCCTACATACCACATTATTGGTCATAAAAAATTAAATATATAAGTATATTATAAGAATCTTGATCAAATTAAATTTTAAATTACATTTACATTTAACTAAAAATGGTAAGTAAATGAATATCATTGGTAAGATTCATAGAAGCTTTATGATATATTTACTAATTAATGGATTGAAAATTAAGCCATGAACTTTTGAAAAAAATATAAATTACCCTAACAAAAGAAAAAGAAACCTTTATTTTAAATTGTATGACATTCCTATTAATCTAAATTTTGTACGAATGATGTAATAGTCACTAGCACCATCTCCAGTGCTTAAACGTTTCATGAATTACAAAATAGTAAGCAATAAAAAAATGAGAAGCAAAATCTGAAATTTTAAAACAATTAAAATGCGTAAACTACTGAAGTTTAGTGTTTTGAATTAGTAATTTTATGTGAATTTATTAGAAGCTAATTGTTTTTTTTTTTTTTTCCATTCATGAATTACAGTGGTGGATCAACTCTTATAGAAAAACAGTCGCAAAATCATGTTCCCGATGAAGATTTGAAAAATGTGGTTGGAATATTTAATTACCTAGAAGAAGTGCATGGACAACTAACGTGGGAATAATGTAATATCTACAACTAGAGGAGTCCTTAGACGAAAAGAATGCTCCTTTCAGGAAATGATTCTTACTACCAAAGCTTTCATATTTAGTTGGGGTAGCATCTTCCCAGAGTTGAGAGTCACTTTCTTCGGGGGTATGGTTTTCAGTTTTGATGATATTTTGTTCCTATTTTGGGCGGTTCATGTATTAGTGTCGACCTCCGCCTTTCTAATAAATTTGCTTGGATTTATCAAAAGAAATTCTACAGGTAGAGGTGTACAGAAAGAAACCAAATGATATCATAAGAAGTCCCGAATCCCTAAAATAGACGACAAGTTGACGTCTCGATGCCTTATTTTCTTGATCATGTGACCTAATTATTTTCTTCTTTCAGACGTTCTTGTGAAATATTGCTTTGAAAACATACATAGTAAAGTTAATTCATATTATCATAAATTTGTGTTCTTTTTTAACATCTTGCACTTTGTTAATCTGCGTGGTTATCAATCATAATCTTTTTAATCTTTAAGTTTCTTCCAAATCTGCGTGTTTAACTGCTTTTTGGTGTGTAGATCTACCAAATGGGCCCAAAACAGTGTGGGCCAGGTGATATTTTGGGATAGGAAAACATCAACACATCAAAATGTTTTCCTGTGATTTTAGAATTGTCACTAGCCATGTACAGTGGCACCTGATTGGGTACACAGCTCCACACTGAAAAATGCGGCACATTTTTTTTTTAGTTGGCAAGAGACTTAGGCCCTGTTTGGTTTGCTGTACTGAGATGCATTTTGTACTCCAGTGTAAATGCAGTGACTGGCAATGCACCCACTTGCAATGGATTTTGGACTGCACTTGCATTGCATCTATTTTTTCAAGGAGTTTGCAAGGACTTGGCAACCACTTGCACGCCAGGCCAGCTCATTTGCACGTCCCCAACCAATTATGTGCATTCCAAAATTGTGGCAAGTGAGTGCATTTGCATCCCAATGCAGCGAACCAAACAGGGCCTTAATGGTAATTAAGTGAGGCCGGTCTTGTACACAAAAATGGTTCAGCCCTTCAATACCAATAAAGATGCAATAAGTGTACTTGCAAAAAATGGAGAACTCTCAATACCACGTTTCGAAATCATATTAGTTTGGACCCTTTAAATGTCCAACAACAGGTGACCCTACAACAACCATAACTACAAAACCGATGATCCCCTTTTTCATTCGCCTTTTTTTCCCTACAAAGCCCGTTTTTTTGGGCCCACTAACCACACGTAGTACAAAAAATCAGCCTGATTGATTATCTCTAGCCATAGTACCACTTTTTCAGAATCTGATTCTAGCCGTTTGATCCAAGCATGTTTTATTGGGTATAAAATCCAACGGCTAGAAATCATCAATCAAACTGATTTTTTTAATGTGTATATCCTCCACCAATGGGTGGAGTGGTGGACTCAACATCCATTTGGTCAGTGGGCCCAAGTCTATGCATACTCACAAACTTTACCAACTTAGCAAGCTGGCAATTGTTATGAAGTACTTGGACCAAAGCCTCTGGGCCCCAATGCCAGCCCATTCACACCATTAATGGAAAACTGACCAATCTTTACTAAGCTTTCATGCAAGAAATCAAAAATCATGTGACCCCTTTTTGGATTCATCTTCTTTTCTCTTTAAAGCTATTAGATTTTCCCTTGTACTTCTCTCCAACCCCAACAAATCTCTGTTCACAAGATACCCACAAGCAGCAAAAAACAAATAAGACAAGAAAACCCTAATTTTATTTCCATTCAATGAGCAAACAAATAAAATTAATAAATAAAAGGATAATGAAGGGCTACTTCTGGGGGGCCCATTGATCGAACGGTCATAATTCCATAATCAGCTACTAGTGAAGGGGGGAGTGTCTTCTGATGGAGAAGGGGAGGAATGAGAAGAGAGATCATTGTGAGAAGGGGAATGGGCCCCTCTTCCTCTGTATCCCCTTGATTTGATTTCTTCAATCATCTTATGCACAATGCTCATCTTAGGACGATCTCGTGGCAATGGGACCAAGCAAAGCAAGGCTACTTGTAGGAGAGCCATCATCTCTTCTTCCATCTCCTTGTATCGAAGGAGTTCGATATCGAACACCTCCGATGTCCATTCCTCTCGAACCACTGATTGCACCCACTTGGCTAATAAACTTGTTTCTCCTTCGCCTGTCGCCATTTTCCCCGTCAAGATCTCTAACAGAATTACTCCAAAGCTATAAACATCGCAGCTGTGAGAGAATTTCTTTGGGTCATGGGTATTGAGCATCAATTCGGGAGCGTTGTATCCATTGTTTGATAGTGATGGTGAGAGAAAGAGCTGGTGGAGAGCGACATCAGAGATGCAAGCATTGCCCTCTTGATCAATTACGACATTCCACGACGTGAGGTGTCCATGAGCTAGCCTGGATTTGCATGCACTATGGAGGAATGTGAGGCCGTTAGCCGTGTCAGATGCGAGTTTCAACCTAGTGGTCCAATCTAAGGGAGTTCTTCCGGGCCCCCGATTTCCTGTAAATTTTTGAACATTGTTCGTCGACAACTAAAACAAATTATAAATCACAATTTGACATGAAATTGGGGAATTCCAATTTGTCATTAAAAATGTGTTAAAATAAAACAAAAAAAAGTAAAATATTGACAATTTTTTGTCTTGTAAAATAAATTTTTATGTTCAAAACTGAATAATCCAGAAATAATTCGGAAAAGTTCACGAATAATTGGATCATGTTAAAAAATGCGAGACTTTTTCCGAACTTTTGAATGAATAGAACGTTGTTCGATTCGTATTTTAAATATTTCGTAGGGTAAACAAATATTCGCGAATAATTCGAGAATTTACTAACTAGCCTCTAGGCTTCAGCCCATCAACGGCGACGTCTTAAATGGGCCATAGCCCAAGATTTCCACCACCAGAATGATCCTAGCCATTAAATACATTCTGATCATATAGCAGCATAACTTCATTGATCGGAGTAATTAGGATCATCCAATCCGTGTGATGCGAACTATGTATATTAATCCAAGAGCTGACCCATCAATCAAACGGTTCAGGTTGATGGAGATATCCACCAATTTTTCAGTATAGATGGATTATACAAAAAAAAAAAAGGATTATACAAACCAAGATTTTAAATAGTCCGTTATAACATTATAACGGGCAGTTTTAATGTTACTGTTATATCCGTTATAACAGCCGTTATAGCAGGTCACATGAGTCTCATCTGAGTAAAAGAGTTCAAATATTATTACTTTATTTTCAAAATAACCTCAATAAGGGCAAAATCATGGATAACGGACAAAATAACGGTCACTTTTGCCGTTATTGAGATACCATTATAAGGGCCCTTACAACTTTTTAAAGCCATGATACAAACTATTAATTTACATCATGAAGAATAATATCTATTTTATTTAGCAAAATTAACTAATAAAACGGAAAGTAACGGTTACCGTGTAAGAGAGAATGTAGGCTCCCGTTGGGTAGGAAATCGTAGACCAACAGCAACTCTTCTTTGGAGCAGTAATAAGCCCTGAGGCTCACGATATTACCGTGTCTCAACACTCCAATCTCTCTCAACAGCCCTTCGATCTCCTTCTTCTTCCTCCTCACCTTCGTCCTCTTAACCACAGCCACATCTCCACTGTCCATCAAAACCTTATAAGTGGTCCCCACACTCCCCTTCCCCAACATCTCAGCCGAAGACTTCAACAGATCATCCACCATGAAACTCTTACACCCTTCAAAGTACATCATCTCCTGATCCTCCTGATCCCTCCCTACACCATAACTACTAACTTTCTCTCTAACTTTCTCTCTTCCGTGCTCATGATTTCTTAGCCGTCGATTCCTACAATACAAGAGAATCCCGATCATCATCGCAACGACTACAGAAACATCTGCAATTATAATTCCAAGTACTATTAGATGACGACTCAATTTATTCCCCCCTTGATCTTGAGGAACCCTAATTGAGACCGGATCATTCCGGACCGTTCGATTCAAGCATTTGATCGGTAATGGTTCTCCGCAGAGATTCTTGTTGCCAGTAAAACATGACGAAGCAAACGAAGAGAACGATTTCGGAATTTCTCCGGAAAGATTGTTATCAGAGACATTGAAATCCAAGAGAGTTTTGAAGGTATCAGTTGCAGCTGATGGTAGTGATCCGGTGAAGGAATTCGCTTCGAGACGAAGTGTTAGTAAATGTAGTAGCTGGATGAGTTGGGTGATCGGAATGTGACCGGAGAGACGATTGTGGGAGAGATCGAAGCGGCGGAGACGGCGGAGCTGAGAGATTCCGGAGGGAAAGTTTCCGGAGAATTGGTTGTGGGAGAGGTAAAGAAGCTTGATGTTCTTCCATGAGGAGAAGTCTAAGGAGGAAGAGAGGTTGTTGTGTTTGAGGCTTAGGAGTCTGAGGTGGTTGAGGTGGGTTAGGGTTTTGATGGAACCAGTGAGGTTGAGGTTTTCGAGGACGAGTCGTGTGACTCGGTTGTTATTGTTGCAGGTGACGCCAAGCCATGAGCCGGAGCAGGGGTAAGACGAGTTAGACCAGGAGGAGAGCGAGTTTGAGAGGTCTGAAGAGGTCTTGAATGCGAGTAAGGAATCAAAATCAGAGTTAGAGGATGAGAAAGAGAAGAGAAGGAAGAGTAGGAGAAGCAGGGAAAACAGCTTCAGCATTTCTCCGTCTTGTTCTCTCTCCCCTCTCTCT
This sequence comes from Euptelea pleiosperma, assembly GCA_035048495.1. Taxonomy (NCBI): domain Eukaryota; kingdom Viridiplantae; phylum Streptophyta; class Magnoliopsida; order Ranunculales; family Eupteleaceae; genus Euptelea; species Euptelea pleiosperma. The sequence continues at coordinate 31,025,597 of CM068549.1, read as the reverse complement.
CTTCTGGAGAAAACACTAAACAGGGGAAACGCAGCTGTGTTTTCCTGTATATATAGAATTATAACAGTAACAGTACTTAGCCAATAGCAAAGTATGACCGTTATCTTGAGGCACGTGGCAAACATGCAGCCTCAGCTTTTATGTTAATACAATCAACGGATCAAAACGTTCATTATAGACACGTTGCAGACGCAGGACTTTTCGGAAGAAAGTAAACATATTTAGATTGTTGCAACCATCATGATTATAATGCCTTTTCACGATTGGATAAATTGGATGGTTGAGATCTTTTGTCCACGTTGACTTGACTCTTGACTTAGAACATCACTTAGGTGGAGTGATTTTACCCTCTTCCAATTGACAAAAATACCCTTTTCATTTAAAACATTAAATCTGAAATGAGAAGGATTTTTCTGTCGTTGACTAGAAAAGGTAAATCATTCACTCAAAAAATCATTTACCTACCATTTAAAGAAGGGAATATGATAGATCTGGTTTTAATAGATGTGATCTATGAGTGTGCCACGTTGCTCATATTTTGCGTTGTGACAGAAGCTGTGACAGAAGTTTTACTAAAAGTCGGTATTATGTGGATTCTATGTAGGTAATATTTTGTTAACTATCACCTTCTAGTGAATTTTAAATTTGACAAAAATGCCCCTCGAAAGGTGAATTGGGATAATATGTTAGTAAGGATATTTTTGTCAAATGAAAAAATGTATAAAGAGGTTAATTGACAAAATCATTAATCTTTTTTGTATTTTGTGTTTGTCATCACGCGCAAGTGTGAACGAGAGGGAAGAGCTGACTAGCCGTTGGGAGTGAAATATAACGTGTGCAAGGAGCGTATTGTACGCGCTGCTTTAAAAGCAGATGAAATTTTGTTAGCTGTGTTAGGTGGAAATGACTCGTGAGTTCCACAACCAACTGTAGCCAATATGAGCCACGTGACACATTCTTAAGAGGACATGTTTGGCCAATCACTAGGTGGACCTACAAACCAAAAAAAAATTCTGAACAGTGATTTCTAAGCGTTGGCTTCAGTCAGCGGCGTCGCTGACTGCATGTCATCGATGGTTTACTCAACCATGATTCGTCTGCTACGGAAGATACAGAGAGTATTTGTCGCGTCCGGATTAAACTAGCGCGTTTACTTTTCTCGCTTGGGCTATTTAAACGCTGTCGACACGTAGACTGAACCACGCTGGCAGCTGGCTTCCAATTGTATGACCAGGACAAAACTTGTCTGATTGCCCTTGAATTTACGATTAAAACTTAGCAGACCGTCGACGATCAGCGAAGCCGCTGAGCGCCCACTTGATGGCCACGTGGCACACTTTTAGAGGACGCTGACTGATGTTTGGCTAATCCCTAGATGGGCCTACAAACCAAAAAAAAGAGCCTGATTGGTGATTGAAACCTTGGATCCTTGTACCAAATTATGGTAACTAATGCTCAAATTCTTTAAATCAACGCATGAAAATGACTCCAATCCAACGCTTAGAAATCACTAATCAGCTTGAGTTTTGATTGTAGGTCTACTTAGGGATGGGTCAGGTTCGGGGGACAGACAATGAAACCGACCTTTTCACCTAAACACATAAACCATTGATCTATCAAAATCGGACGGTTTTCCTTCTCTGCCTTTTCAATAGAGAAGCCGAGCCGATTTGAGCCGACTGTACTCTTCGTTTAAAAAATTGAGGAATACGAATCCACGTGGTACACGTCGTCTGACACGTCTCCTCTGCTGCCTCTCCATCTCCTCCTCTTCTCCTCTACAACCCTCTGAAACACTATTTTCTTTATACTATTCCGGCAAACCATAGATAACTTGCAACCCTCTGAAACACCATTTTCTTTATACTATTCCGGCAAACCATAGATAACTTGCAACCCTCTGAAACACCATTTTCTTTATACTGTTCCAGCAAACCAGAAATAAAATGTGAGGATTCTAAACGATGTCTTTAAATAGCTCAAGTAGCTTGGGGAGTTAATGGAATCATCCCCACCCCCCATACAGTAAAGATGCAATGAAACTGTATTATTCAAATCACATTCAAAACGAAAAAACTAACTTGGGAATGTAATGAAGTGCATGACTTGTTTTAAACTTGGTTTAACTCTTGAAGAAAGAAATAGAAGTGAATCAAAGATATTTTTTTTTTTTTTTTGATATGTAAAGGGAATCAAAGATCTTCTAGTTGAATTACAAAGTCATTGATCCAGTGTATCTGTGAGGGTTCTTTACTGTAATCAACTACCAAATGGTATTGCTCGTCCAAGATCTTGTCCAATGAATGAGCTAGCTCTGTCTCCCAAAAACCCAACATGCAGCACCCATATACCTTCTGAAATCAACTCCCTCAGAGCATCAAAAGCGACACCTCCAGCACCCATATCCTCAAGTAACACCTCAGTCGAACCAGGCCTCCAAAAATCTACATCACAGCTCTTATCCACCAATCGAACCTCAAAGTCCTCAAAGAACACATCATGGGTTCCACGAAGAAGGCTCTTCAATACTCCAGCAGACATTATGGTCTCAAAATCGTTGCTGTATTGAAACCTCTCGTCGCTCGATCGTCTTCTCTCTCTCTTTCCATGTAAGTCTTTTTTTGCTTCTTCCATTTGTATTTGTTTTAAAAAAAAATTTCGAAAAATAAATCACCTTCCTAAACACGTGTCATAAGCCAAGGACTTTGGTATCAAAACTTTGATACCTCGTAGATTTGATTATGTTTTTTCTCATGAGATTTGGTGGAGATGACAGTTTTTTGTGACCTCATTAGAATTGTTCGGCACCCAAATATTTTGGATGAAAATCAAATATACGTTAAGCATGGATGGATGAAATGATCGATTTGATGAGGGTTGATCTAGTGGCTTAGAATAGGCATAGTTTTTTTTTTTTTTGTGTGTGTGAGCAGATCATATTAATCAAGGGTCAGGCTAAAGGGACCAACAAGTTCACTAATGTTCTCGGCCGTGGATCCCGAGAATCCTACAGTTGTTTTATTTTGCAAAAGTGGTTTTGCTTTTGCAAAATTGAATACCAGCTCAGCACTGTTAACCAACGTTGGATTCTCGGGATCCACAATCAAGAACATTACTGAACTTGTTGGTCGCTTTAGTTGGTCCCCTGAACCCGACCCATTAATCAAAGCAGAAGAAAACAAACTAACCCAAGTCCGGACTCCGGACTGAGGTTCCGGACCTTTTCCATGCCCTCAGTGATCGGAGTCCCAGAGGACTGGGAGAGAAAAGAATTTAGCCCGTTGGGTTTCGGATTGATATGGGCTAAGGGAATAGAATAGACCAAGGTTTAAAGGAGGCTGTTTTAACGGTTAAACGGACTGGGGGCGTTACCGTTTAAACGGCCGTTAAAACGGATTGAAACTGACATAGGCAAAAATGGAAAAAAATGGAATTAAACGGGTTTTAACGGAAAAAAGGAGAAAAATGGCACTGAAATTCAAATTTTGAAATTTGAAAATTAAAAAAATAGAATTTAATGGAAATTAAATGGATTTTAACAGAATTTAACGATTTTAACGGATTTAACGGCCGTTTTTTTCACAAATTTTTTCAGATTTAAACGGCTGTTTAAACGATTTTAACGGATGTTTAAACTATTTTAACGGCCGTTAAAACAAAAAAATGGCCGTTTTTTTCAAAACCGTTAAAACGTGTTTAAACGGTTTTAACGGAAACGGGCTTGGGGCGTTACCGTTTAAACGGCTGTTTTTTAAAACCATGGAATAGACCAAAGTTTTATCAGTATGACTAACGAAAATAACCCTAAAGCCCTTCTCACCCAAAACCTCTGTGTGTTCTATCGAATCCAACGGCTAGAATCAATCTTAAAAAGTACTAATATCTATGGTTAGAGATAACCAATCAAGCTGATTTTTGGTTTGTATATCCGACAAGGACTGGGCTAAACATCCATGTGGCTAGTGGACCCGAAAAAAAAGTTCTACGTTGGGTCCTAGGCTTGTAGTGGGACCAGGGTTGGGGGGCCTTCTCTCACCAAGAGGCCTTAGGCGACTGCCTTAATGGCCTTAAGGTAGAGACGGCCCTGGTTCTATATACATGTCAGTTGTGTTTGGAGTCTTTGGAGTGTAAGAGAGAGAGCAGAAGAGATGGGTAGGAGAATACTGAACGATGCTTTGAGAACGATTGTGAATGCGGAGAGGAGAGGAAAAGCTACAGCGAGACTACAATCAATCTCCAATGTCATGGCTTCGTTTCTCAAAGATCATGAAAGATCGAGGTAATCAATCACCTTTTATTCAGTTATTTTTAATGGGATTTTGTTCTTTTTGATTTATCAGACGAGATTCTACTGTGTAAATAAATATATGTTTTTTTCTGCTGAACTTTGATTTGATTCATCAGGTTTAGGTTCTATGTAGAAATGGGTCTCCTTTAATTTCTCTAAATATAGCCTTTTTTCCCCCCTTTTTGGCATCCCCAAATCCTTATTACATATATCTTGTAATATTTAATTTCTCTAAATATAGCCTTTTCTCTAAGCTTTGTGGATTTTTCAATGGATAATTTTAGGGTTGTCATTTGCACAAGGGACCTACATCTTTGCTTTATACCAAGGTTTAAAAATCGGCCGTTATAACTGATTCGGACCTACCCCGTTATGTTACGTACCGTTAAAACGCCCAGAAAATAACTGAAAATAACAACCGTTATTTTCTGGAAAAAATGGGAAAGTTATTTTCTGTTATTTTTCCCTTATTGAAAATTCAAAATTTGAATTTCAGCTCCCTCTTTTCCGTTGTTTTCGTTATTTTTCATTTTTTTTCCCATTTTTTTTCGTTTTTGCCCGGGCGTTTTTTTCGTTATAACGGAAAAAGCAGTAACGCCCCAGACCATTATACCGTTATAACGGTCCCTTTTAAACCTTGCTTCATACTGGTCATTCCTCTCTCTCTTTGATGATGAAGCATGGTTTACCATTGCATGTTTTCATGTCATTTGCATGTTGTGTGCTGCAATTCCTAGTTGTAAATTTTTTGGGATCCCTATTTTGTAATTAAAACTTGGCGCCGAAAGCAATTGTTTCGACTTGGGGCTACTCCCATATTTTCATGTATACGTTCTATTTTTTGTCCTACCACAGGTCTACTCCCATATTTTCATGTATACGTTCTCTTTTTTGTCTTATCACGTATCCATCACAACATCTCATCTCAGCTACACTCACTTTGTGAACATGTTTTTTGATTGCTCAATGTTTTGCTCCATATAGCATCGTTGGTCTTATTGCCGTCTTAAAGACTTTCTTCTAATTTGATTGAACACGTCGATCACATAGCACTCCCAAAGTAACGAATTGGTCGTTTGAGGTTTGTTCTGGTTGTCAATTTTAATTGGTGGATCATCTACATATGTGTCCTGATTAAAATTGCATTCCATATTCTCTGTCATGGTTCGACTTATTTTAATACTCTTGGATTAATCCAAAGCACTCATCCTGACTTCTAATCTGCTTTTTAGGATATATCAAAGATTTTCAAGTATTTGATCCGCATAGAGTGGGAAGAACTGCCAAGGTAGGATAAACGATTGACAGGCCCTCGTGTATAGGCCGGAAATCAAGGCCATGGACATCGAAGAGTACAGATTACGTATGGTATAGAAGGGCATCTACACGCCCAAGGTCTGTTTCACCAAGCCCTTAGATTAGCAGGATTAGCATCAGATTCCAAAGCATTCATCCCGACTTCTAATCTGCTTTTTAGGATATATCAAAGATTTTCAAGTATTTGATCCGCATAGAGTGGGAAGAACTGCCGAGGTAGGATAAACGATTGACAGGCCCTCGTGTATAGGCCGGAAATCAAGGCCATGGACATCGAAGAGTACAGATTACGTATCGTATAGAAGGGCATCTCCACGCCCAAGGGTCTGTTTCACCAAGCCCTTAGATTAGCAGGATTAGCAATTCAGATTGTTAATAGGGTCTCTTTCACTGGTTCAGTAGCTATTATGCTTGCTGCCAAACATGCTCCTTTAAAACATAAGGCTTAACTAGCGAAGGGGTGATCAAAATTTAAGTGTATAAACAGTTTGGGGAAAATGTTTGTGGTCTGTTGTCTAGGCTTCCTCCCTGGGTTGGCACTCTTGTCTTGCCACCTGGATATGTACTCTGGATTTGTATCTTCTTGCCACATGGAGGGCTAAGATTTCTCTGATGATCTTTTCTTACCACCCTAATGTGGACAATCAATATAGGAAAAATTGTGATGTTCAAAATGCTCGATGTGTCCCTCGACTCCCTCCGCTAAAATGTCACGTAACACTGTTGAGCATTTTTCTCTCAGCAGCGTCGTTGGTGCGACTTGTGCAGGGGAGTCAATGTCCGGACTAGCCCAATGGGCTTTAATGCCCAGCCCGATCTGGGATTGATTGGGCTGCATGTACCAGCCTGGTTGGTCAGGTCTGGACTAATGGACTGGTCTTGGTCTTAAATTTATCATAAATAATTGTACGCCTACCCCTAGTTTAATGGCCTGCCTAGTTTTATTACCTTTTATTGGCCAGGATTCCTGAGATATTTAGTCCCGTAATGGACCAGGCCGGTCTTGGTCCTAATTATATATCCCAGGACGGGCTCGGGAGTCCTCCACCTATCCCATTAACACACCTAGACTCGCCAGATTAATCAATTCAGGAATGGGACACGCCACTGATTCGTAAGGTAAATAGACTTGGGACTTGTTTGAATGCCATATTTGATGTCACTGCTCATCTCTTATGTTCCGTTCAGCCCAAATCCGAAGGGTCCAGCCCGTTATATCTATTATTGGACCGGACTTCGGCTAAATCATTGGACCTATAATACTGGATTGAGTCTTCCTAAATATATCTTAGGCCCGATCCAAACCTGACCCTTAACACCCCTATAAACAATTCATCATTTTGGATACGAAGGTGCAAAGTTACAAATAAAGCTGTAGGTCTTGCTTTTCTTTAATAGTTTAAGTTTCAACTTTGAAAACATGAAAACATTGTAATTGAATCTGATTCCTCCATTCTCATTTTATTAGCTTTTTGGGGAGAAGAAGGGGCACAGAGGTTTTTCCATATTATTAAGAAAATTCCATGCTGATTTTTGGTGTGTAGGTCCACCTAGGGATTGGCCAAACATCCATACGATCAGTGTCCTCGAAAGATGTGCCACGTGGCTCATATTGTGGGCTGTCAGTCACTTACTGATCAGCCATGTTTTACTCATTTTAGAGAGAGAGAGAGAGATATTACTCTTTTTGGGGTGTGCCCCGACGACTAGGAGTCTGCCCCGAAAGGAAATGGCGAGTGCAAATATGCACTCCCCTTTTCTTTTGGGTAGCTCTACCCTGCACTCACGTTTGTTAAGCTCCGCACCCACACGGCACACACCCTACCGTCCTCCCTCTCTCTATTCCTCTCTTTCCTCTTGTATTTTGTTGGATTTCTTCGATAAAATTCAATCGCTTACCAAGAAAATAAAATAAAATTTTATCATCACCAATAAAAAAAAAAAAAAAATTATCATAAGCTTATCTTAAACTGAATCCCCACCATCCATTATCGATTGCGGCCCATCTTAATTAAAATTTCAACAACCCTAAGATTAAGACAGTGCAACAATTTTTATATGAAAACATAACTAAAAGTGACAACCCAACTATATGTAAGGTTTTCCCTCCCAATCAATGAACCAAATCTTATGTTATTAGATGCTACTATAGCTTAAATTATTGTTATGAAAATCGACCTCGTCATCGAGTACGTGGTGTGACTGGTTTTCCGGCCATTAAAAAGATAACCTCGGTGTTTTTTACAAAAGGAACATGTTCCGATGACTTAAATTTTTTAAGATAATTTTTTTCTTTTTTGAAACTGTGGGTATCTGGGCCTCTTAGAGCACCCGACCAGTCCATCGGGGCATGATAGTCACCCCTTCCACACATGGCGCAGTGTATTGGAAGAGTTAATTTAGACAAAGCCACTTATTACCCTCTACTCTTTCCAGGTAGTTGCCCCAAGGAGAGTTGAACTCAGAACCTCCTACTTTTTCAAGTGGAGTACTCCTGGCCATTTGCACACAACCCTTGGTCTTAATTTCTGTACATAAGTTTTCACCGAAGCTCTCAGACATGGATTCCAAGAATCCAACGGTTACCGTTTTGCGTTGCAAAAGTTAATGTCAGCTCTTGGATTCTCAGGATCCAAGAACAAGATTTTCGGTGAAAATTTATGTCCAAAAATTTAGGGCCGCGGACGCCGATCATTTAAAAATTGAAGGTAAGGAAATTTTTGAGGACGTGAGTTTTCCGGTTGAACCGACCGGGGTTTCATAATTATGTGGTGATTAAATATGATTAGAAAAGTAAATTAGGGTGGTTTTAGTGCTCGTATTTTGTCATATTTGTCGAAACAAGCTGGATTTGGTTGCTTTCGCATTCCTCAACCCTCTTTTATTCTATTTAATTAATTGTTTCAATTGGATGATTAGGTTGTTTGATTATCTTTTTTAAGATTAAAATACTAGAACGCCATGTGGCATCATGGATGTAAGATCAATGATGAGATTGCACATTACACACATGAAGGGAAGCGGGACCCAGCATTTGTTGGCTTTCACTTTGGAGATTGATCACAACCATCTCTTACTGTCAAAAGAGTGCAATTGATCAAACAGGTACGATCATTCAAACGGGTCAATATTTATCCAATGGATGTCAAATATATATAATGGGTCCCAGCCCGCTCCCTGTAGGGACATCTTGATTACTTTCTGCAAGACAAACGGGTAGACTTGGCTGCATGGGATCATAATTGTTTTCTTGTTTATTTATGGGACGGTGATCAGTCACAAGCTTTTCGTTCACAAGTTCGACTTCTTCGTTCCCCTGATGATGGCGAAGTATGACGAACGCATGCATGACCTCTGACCTAATTATTTATTAATGGATTCACCTCTTTTCTGCTTCTCACGTCGAACTCACCGCGAGGGTTGGTGACTGCAACGTACCAACCACGTGGCCAATATTCTAGAGATAATTTTTTTGAGGGTTGTTATAAGGTCACCGGTGGTTTTACTCAATCGAGCGCTGTGAGGCCCAATTGGGAGAACCCCTACGGTTCATTTTTGGATTTTTGGGTGAGAGAATGATCTCCTCCATCATTTAGAGACCAATGACCGTATGGATTTTGCCACCCAAAATAACCTGATTGGTGGTTTATAACCGTTAGATTTTAGTCTTTTGATTCGAGTATTATTTTGGGATACCTAGATCCCAAAAGATGAATAAAACTTTGATGACAGGGCACAATATGAGACACGTGGAACACTCTTAACTCTGACCGTATGGATGTTTGGCCAAGTGGACCTACAAACCAAAAATCAGCCCGATTAGTGATTTCTAGGCGTTGGATTGGAATTGTTTTCATGGCTTGATTTTAACCGTTTGAAATTTGAGCATTATTGACCATTATTTGAGGTACAAAGATCCGAAGGTTTGAAATCACAAATCAAGCTGATGTTTTGTTTGTAAGTCCATATAGGGATTGGAAAAACATCCATACAGTCAGAGTCCTCAAAGAATATACCACGTGGCTCCTATTGCACCCAGTCATCGGCCTTGATGACAGGGTCCTGTCATCAAAGTCTTACTCCCAAAAGATCACAAATAACGTTGATTCCATGGTGTTATTAGTTAAAAGTGAAAACAGGGACCCACCAAAATGTTTGATCACTATGATCTTTTCACACTAGTGTGCCACGTGTATAAATAATAGGATCCCAGGGCTCACCGACCTATAAGGCTATAACTCCAAAGAGCTGATACATGGGACATTGTAGGCATTGTAGCGGTAAAGACTAAAGACTAAAGAGTACAGCGAGGCCAGACGTATCTGTCATATTGATTTACATCTTTTTCCAATTGGAATTTGGAACTGCCTTCTGAGTGAAAATTTAGTCTGTGGAGCGGATTTCCCTGAACAGCTGTGGAGCCCATAAATGTGCCACCTGGCACATTATTTGACCACACTGACCTATGAATTGCTCGACCATGGACTTTGCACATGAAAATCAGTCTGATTGGTGATCTGTGGCCATTCAATCCTACTATCCAAAAGAAAATTTCAAATCCAACAGCAAGAAATCACCGCATGAAAAACATTGGAATTCAACCACTAGAAATCACCAATCAGGATGATTGTTGGTACATCGAGTGATGGGACGATCATTCATGAGTCAGTGGGCCCGATAGTGTGCCAGGTGGCACATTTTATGCTCTACAGTCTACACTCTACATAACTCCACGGGAAGAAAAAAATATGATCCACAGAGTAAATTTGTTAGACTTCGACACGAACACACGGAAAATTTCACCACCTCATCATGAAATTTGAATCACAATGCCACGTGGCACATGTATAGAGGACACTTGTTGTCTAGGACGCCTAGGTCAAGATGTACCTCAGAATCCAACATTACCAATTAAACGATGTCCCTCACAATCCAACATTACATTTAAAGCTCCACTCGACCAAATCCTTTTATGACGGATGTCCGTCGTTAACGTTGATGACGGACCACGGTGGACCTATGTACGAAACGTCAGCCTAAATAGCTATCTCTAAGATTTTGATCAATGTAACCCAAATAAGGCTAAGTATTCTACGGTTAAAAATCAACCTATGAAAAAGACTCCAATCCAACCGTTGGAAATCACTTATCAGGCTAAGTTTTTTGCTTATTGGTCCACTAAGGATGGGCCTAACATCAATACAGTCAGCTTCCTCTACAAATATGCCACGTGCAGCAACTGTCGGCGAAGTTTTACTGTACTAGAGCCTAGAGGTGTTTGGCAGCATCTGCCAGAATGTTCCAGTCTTTAAAGTTTAAATAGCAAATCTTTTTAGTTTGATTAGATCGCAAGTGGGCTTGAAGACCAAAGTATGAGCCACGTGGCATGCTCCTAAATACCTACAAACAAAAAAAAATACTCAGCCTGATTAGTGATTTTTCAAACCTTTGGATCCGTATACCCAAGTTACGGTCAATAATGCTCAAATTCCAACTGTTAAAATCAACCCATGGAAATGAGTCTCATCCAACGCTTAGAAATCACTAATCAGGTTGATTTATGGTTTGTAGGTCCACATGATCGACCAAACATCCATACTGGATGTGTCCTCTACAAACGTGCCACGTGGCTATATTGTGGGTGTGGCAGTCAGCTTCTTCACTGACTGCGAGCTGTAGGCAAAGTTTTACGGATGATGTATTAGGCAACCCCCCAACAGAAGAAACGTGTGACACCCATAAAAGGGTAAGTGGGGACGAGGGTGCCATACTTCCACTTTTTCACTTAATTAATTAAGTTCTTGGTACAAGGCCCATATTCATATCATCATCATAAGTCTTATTCCAAGTATATGAGATCCGAATCTATGAACCCAATTATTACATTTAATTCTGTCCAAAATTATCTCTTCTTTAAAGCCAAAACCCGGGGTTGGGGCACACCCCTCACACGGACAGAGCAGAGAACTGTGTGGGCAGACCACGGACCGAATGGCTGTTTGGATCTGAATAATCCAAATAATTCTCTCAATTCACGGTTAAAAATAAATCTTGAAAAAGATTCTAATCCAATGAATAGAAATTACTAATCTTTAGGGATGGCCCAAACATCCATACGGTCAAAGGTCTCTCAGAATGCAATGTGACTCAAACTGTAGTCTGTCATCAACGTTGACGTCCAAGACGGACATTCATTAATAGATTTTTACTGACAATCTCGTCCGTACCTCCCAAGAATCCAACGGTGGCTGACAGTGCTGAGCTGGCATTCACTTTTGCCAAGGCAAAACCACCGTTGGATTCTCGGAATCCACCCGAGTGCTTTGCTGAATTTTTTTCCCCAAAAACATAGGTCCTCGGAACCTGTTCTATTATGGATCTCTTAACAATAAAATCGGATCAAGGTAGATCTGGGTCCGATAAAACATATACCAATTCCCAGGTCTAAGACCCGATGTTAACGGATCGGGTCAGTTATCAGGCGACTCGATCCATTAACAGTACAACAAAGTAACTGAATGCAGAAACAGAAAAAACAAAAATGAGTACACAATCATCGCCTTTGTTTCTATCGTTTAAACGGTTGAGATCGTCAAAGGCAAGACTTCCTTCCATAATACTCAAAAGGTTAAAAAAGTCATCTACGTTGTCGCCTTCTTCTTCGAAAATCGAAACTAGAACTTTCATTAACACGTGGACTGTAATGGCAGACAAGAAGTTTTTCCGTCGCTATCTTTATTACATCGCCATCAAAACACTTACAGACTTACAGGTTCCAGAATACAACGGGAAAAAAAAACTAATATGTAAGATATTTTTGATTCCCCAAGCAAACAGCCCACAAACTCTTCTCCATATACAAACCAACCAAAATTAAAAAAAAAAAATTATTTTTAAAACCTAAAAAGTGATTAATATCAGAAAGTCCATTTCCAAATCTTGATGCGAAGATCAACCTTACACTTTGCATCAGAAGTAGAAGACAACGACGGAGATTTTCCAGTCGGAACAGGAGCTTGAACTCCTTTGCAAGAGACCCTAATCCCAACCTTTTTAGTCTTCAAACCTCCCATCTTCACCTTCACCTTCGTCTCCAACTGAATCTCCAACGGTAATCCACTTTTCTTCTTCAGATCTGACTTCAGTGAACTTGCAGATGCCGAGTCCAGATCTCGACTGATGCTAGTGACCGGCGTTCTAAAAACAGTTGTGTTTTTGGTTTCATGAACAAAGGACGGTATAGATCCGTCACCGACATCCACGTCATTGGAGTTTACAGTAATGGAGATCGGATCGTAGAAGTAGATAAGCTTTTTGTTCGGGTTTCGAGCAGAGATAGTGAGGTCGAGCTTTGAATTGAGGTGAGAGGAAGAATCCTTGGAGGTGGTGATATTGAATTGCGAGATTCGGAGAGCGGTGACTGAGAAAGATGGGCGTTGAGGACGGTAGAGAACCCAAAAAATAGCTCCAACGATGGCGGCGAGGAGGATCAAAGCGATGATGAGGAGAGAAGTCCAGAGGAAGCAGGCGCAGCAGCAGCTCCGTCGGTGGCGCCTGGGCCTGTTCTGAGGACGGTAGGCTGGGCGGTTGGCGCCGTACACCTGAGCTTTGGTGGCGGGGAAAGATGGATTGGTTGTGCCGTTTAGGGGTTGGGGAGGGTTGGAGGTGGGCTTGGAAGAAGGGTAGACCCTGTCTGTCATTTTTCTTAGGGTTGGGTTTTCTCTTTCTAGGGGGAGAGAGGGAGAGGGAGAGGGAGGTGGTGGGATTGTGAGGAGAGGAGGAGAAATGTAAAGGGAAGAGGTATGGGAGGAAGGTGGAATGGGGTGGAGAAAGAGAGCAACCCTCTACCCAAAAGTGATATTTCCACTTCACCTAATTTGGAATCCCTTCCTAACTTTTAATTTAGACAGCTTGGGAAGGTTCTTTTGGACATATCACACCTCATCCCCTTCTTTGCAGGGCATTGTACACGTGGCTAATGATCTGTCCACTAGAGTGGGGCCCATGGTCTAGTGATATTTACATGTGTAAAGTTTAGCGTTGTTTCCGCCCACAATATGACCACGTGTCACTCTCAGTGGATGCTGACCGTATGGATATTTGGTCAATCCCCAAGTGGACCTACCAACCATAAATCCAGCTTGATTAGTGATTTCAAACCTTTGTATCTTTAGGGTTTGTTTGGTAAACAGACTTGTATTTGAAATTGAAAATAGAATTTCAGGGAATTTGAATTTCTTGTGTTTAATTGCAAGGTAGATTTACTTAGAATTCCTAATGAATTTTAATTCCAAAAATTGAAATAATGGTCATTAATGGTCAAATTCCCATAGTTAAATCAACCAACGAAAATGACTCCAATACAAAGATTAAAAATCTCTAATCAAGCTGATTTTCTGGTTTGTAGGTCCACCTAGAGATTGGCCAAACATCCATATGGTCAGTGTCCTCTAAAAATGTGCCACATGGCTCAAAATGGGGGCAGTCAGTCATTGACCGTGAAGTTTCACTCTTTGATTTGTGTAAATATTCTGCTTTGGGCCCCACTCATTCGGCCTACACCATGGATCAGAGATGGCAATCTCAATCCGGATTGACCCAATCCGACGCGGTCTCGGGTTGTCTCGCTCGAGATCCTATAAAGTCACTAATAGGCAGGCAAGTCAATATTCGTTGCCATACACTGCCCCTAATAAGATGCCTAGATTCATGGTGTTGGACCCTGAAAGTTGCAAAAGCAATTTAACGTGTCAACTTGATCAGGCCTTTCAAAAATGTCAACTTGATATGGGAAAAAAGCCATTTCTCCTCACAAAAACCGAATAATTATCACTTCTTCACCTCACTTCCTGCAAACAGGAGCAGTTCTTCCAAAAGTTTGATGCATCTCCCTCGAAATGACACGCGCTATACTTATCCTGGGCACGTTGACATCATTTCAATTTTTTACTCAACCCCTGATTGACCTACACTCAAATTTAATCCCACGGACTCATCCCTTGATGGACACCTACACTTAAATTCCATGAATCTATGAATTAAGTGTTGGTGATCAATAATGCCTCTCCCCAAGGTCGCACTAGGGATTTGTGGGTGCCAGGTCGATCGCCGTTGGAGTCAAAGGCTTATAGGATCTAATCGTGAGACCCGCAAGATGTGATGTCGATCATGGTTTAAAGGTTAAAATTTATCCTCTCTTGACAAAATATCTTTTTGAGAAGAATGGCAGCTGTAAAGGTCTTAACACTAAGAACCCTTGATTAAAAAAAATGCTCAAATCCAATGGCTATGTATCATTGATCACGCTGATGTTTGGCTTGTTTGTGGATGCCAAACATTACGGAGTCAATGTACTTGAAAAAGTGTACCACGTGGCATTTTGGGGAAGGATGTATCAAAATTCGAAACAACCTTTGTATCAAAGATTTCTTACTCAACCCGTGTCAAAAAACATGCATACAACTTGGAAGAGTGAGATTGGGACAATCCAAAACGGGTCGGATTGGAGTGAATCCAACCAAGTCTATCTAGAAACTGGATTCTAATGGGTCAACCCAAATCCGACCCAAAAAAGTAGGTTTCGTATCTAGTTAGTATACATGTACAAGCATCATGCTGTATGATCTTCTTTAGATGCGGAAGTGAAAAAGAGGAAAAAAAATTAGATTCGAAGCTACAAAATCAGGTGCTTTGTTAGGATTGCCCATATCTTACTTTGCGGATACCTTTCTATGGAACCATAATTTTTTTTTTGTTCATGACATTGACTGCATAGCAAACCGGATTGGATGCCTGATTCTTCAATGGATTGAGAAGCACCCCACCCCTCCATTCTCATTAGACTGATCTTGTGGTGGGCCCATTGTTAGTAAATTCTCAAATTATACGTGAACTGTATGAATCATCCAAAAATACGAATCAATCGACATCCTACTCAAATTTTGGAAAAATTCGTGCATTTTTTAACATGATCAAATAATTCAAGAACTTTTCCATATTATTACCGCATTGTTTAGTTTTGAACCTGAAAATTCATTTTATAAGACAAAATTTGCCAATATTTTACTCATTTTTTTGTTTTATTTTATTTTTAAAACTATTTTTGCCAAACTTTTAATGGATTTTAAATGAAAAACTCGTTGCCGCACTCTCTCACACACACATACACAAACACCATTCTGATTAGACTGATCTTGTGGTGGACCAAACCAAGGTTTAAAGGAGGCCGTTTTAACGGTTAAACGGACTGGGGGCGTTACCGTTTAAACCGTTTAAACGGCCGTTAAAACGGATTGAAACGGTCAAGGGCAAAAATGAAAAAAAATGGAAAAAAACGGAATTAAACGGATTTTAACGGAAAAAGAGGCGCTGAAATTCAAATTTTGAAAATTAAAAAAAAAATGGAATTTAATGGAATTAAAAGGTTTTAACGGCCGTTTTTTTTTACAAAATTTTTCAAAATTAAATGGCTGTTTAAACGATTTTAACGGCCGTTTAAACGATTTTAACGGCCGTTTAAACGATATTAACGGCCGTTAAAACAAAAAAAAAACGACCGTTTTTTGTCAAAACCAATAAAATGTGTTTAAACGGTTTTAACGGAAGCGGGCTTAGGGCGTTCCCGTTTAAACAGCCGTTTTTAAAACCATGGGCCAAACATTCATGGGGTCAGTGCGACTGAAATAGTCTGCCACGTGGCATTTTAGGGGGAGATTCTGCTAAATTGGCTACTTTAGCTCACTAATTACGCGAAACTCATTCTGTTGGATTTATTTGAATAAAAAATGAAAAATGATTTATCTCTTAGTCTTATACTATTTATAGTCTTCTTTGAAAAAATTAGATGGCTAAGAGGTTTGATCCTTAGACCTCTTGCTATTGTGCTTTTTTGTCTCTTCTACTTTTGTACTAGCTACTTTATTTCAAACCCTTTAAGCTAAAACTTTTGGAGGGAAATCAATTTTTTGGTTCATGCTTTTAGACTATAGTTTACCCACTCTTTTAGTCTCACATTGCTAGAGAGAATAAGTATCACTGGTATATAAGTAGGAGTGTTGGCCATAAAAGGTGGAGCCCTTAGGCTCCTATATTTTGTGCCCATGGGGCACAACTATGCTTTACAACACACGCGCGCACGCCGGGCTCGGGTTCGCGGGTTGTGGGTTGTTATTAAATCCTATCTTTTTACTCAAAGTTTTGACTCATTCTTTGGATCACATCCCTTATATATTTGGACTCTTCCTTCACTGTTTTACACAACAAAAATTCATCTCTGTTTTACTCTCTTCATTACTGCGATTTTCTGAAGTTCGATACAGTGAGTTCGTCTCTTTGTACAGTGTTGATACAGAAGAGAAGATCGTTGAATCCTGGGAGGTGTACGTTACAAGAGGCCGACAACATATATTCGGCGGCGTTTTTCACAATCGTGCAGAGCACGAACCTCGATCTACAACAACCATCTTCTACTACTGCTATATCATCGATAAGTTTATTCTTTCTGCTCTACAGATCTCTGCCATTGCCATACGTTTTTGTTGCAGCATACTTGTGAGTGAATTCTGTTTCATTACTGCTTAATCCGAATTATATTCTCTAAGTATATACAATTTACATAACACATTCTGATCAAACAACCTAATCGCAGAAATCAAGGGCTTTAACTTCGCCTGTTAAACGAAAACATGGTTAACATCAGATAATTAGGATCACTGCCATGACCCAGGTCTAGATTGAAACGCATGCATGCTTATATATACAGCATAAACTACAAAATTCAGGTATGACATCTTCCTACACAATACACCAGTTTGGTCATGTAAAACTATAACCATAGTTCTACTCAAGAAGAAAACAGCAAGATTATGCCAATGTCACTTTAAAAAACTCTCAAGCTCATTAAAGATTCAGCTTGGTTATGGTTTCCAACAACAGCACTAAGAGAGACACGCTTCAAACTCCAAAAAATTCTACAATGATAGCAGCTTCATAGCAGGATTGCAATGCCAAAAAGATTCAAGACCCTGCAACCTGAGATCCTTAATGAGTATATTAAGTATTTCAATCTGATCCCTGTCAGGGGTCCTCATTGCTCTCAGCCAGTCCCAATAGAACAAGCTTCATTTATAATCAGATCCCTGGATCCCATTGCCTGAGAACATAATTATAATAATCAAATCATCCCTCCCACTTCGTCAAAATTGCAACCTTATTCCTCTTAAAAAGGATTTTCGTTCGCCTTCGATAAACATGTGTGCTATCAGAGATTGTAGTTTTCCTTCCCTTCTTTGAAGAGAGTTTTTTTTTCTTGGGCTCATCAATTGATTGTTTAACACTTTAACATGCTTCCCCTTT
Organism: Euptelea pleiosperma; assembly: GCA_035048495.1. Classification (NCBI taxonomy): domain Eukaryota; kingdom Viridiplantae; phylum Streptophyta; class Magnoliopsida; order Ranunculales; family Eupteleaceae; genus Euptelea; species Euptelea pleiosperma. Next base: position 31,007,638 of record CM068549.1, on the reverse strand, counting down.
GACATCAGCTTTAATCTCAATGAAAATTAACGAATGGTTTTCCTCTTTTATGCTAAAGCTGCAACTATTAGCAAGAACTTGTATCTGCATCTACTGTAAATGGCAATGCATCAGACACTGGTTCTTTCTGGACGCTCTGTTTCTTCTGCTTTTTGCTTTGATGCTGCTTATTTGAAGCTCGATCAGCATTGGAGACGATCTTTGAGACTGTAAAGCCCGCAACTTCAAAAATCTGTGATCTTAAAGGGATCAGCGAATTGCGCAATGTAACATCGACTCCATCATACGTCCACACGCCTAAAACTGCCTCTCCTTTAAGGCCCATAGCAAACCAACCAAGACCAGAAGCCGCAACATCTACAGAACTCACATCCCAACTGTTCCCAGAGATGCGAAATTCCCTTCTCACCCATTTCCCAAGCTCTTCAACTCGATTCTCACCAATTGGTGGCTGCAGTGAAAATAAGTTAGAATTTCTATGAAAGAATAGATTTAAAAGATGAAAGACACTAATGATGTTGGCAGACTCATGAGTCGGAAATTGTAGAATAACCATCATTCATTAGCATAAGCCCAAAAAATACCTGTAATTGACAACCAAAATGGTCTTCTAGCATTGCACAAGCACTCTCCGTTTTCCCCATATGCAGCGGCAGATAAGGTGATGCCCAGACTGTAATATAAATAGAATCTACAGATGCTTCTTCTACATCCAGCCTCATCAATCCAGCAATATGAACTGTATAACCTGCCTGTCAGTTGTCATAACCACATAAGAGACATGAGCCAGGACACATAGGGCAGAAAATAAAAAGATAAACACGAAAAAGCTTCTCCCGAATATGCATACAGACATGGAGAAAGACTTGGGGTTGAGCCTTCTGAGTTGCAACCATGGTATCACAGGTTTGATCCAAGCTATGTAAGGAAAATAAAGTAAGAGGTGTTCCATATGCTTTAGAGCAGAGCTAATTCCAATTATTTAGATCAAGCCTTAGTTCCCAACTGCTTAGAACCATAGCATTGAGGTGCCAGGGTGAATCTCATCTCACCCATGAAGACAATATACTCGGGCAATATACCTTGTTATATGACTATAAAGACCTAATATATTCCTACATCCTACAAAAACAGTAGTTTACCTTCCGTTTCAAAGGTCACCAACAATGACTACCATTTTCACACAAAAAGAACAAAACAAAAAACAAAAATAAAATTGTGATCATAGAACAAGGACAAATGTGGTTCTAAAACCTTCAACCGAGGCATTTTGAAAAAGCAATGATTAGCAAGGAAAGAAACAAAAAGCTTCTGTTAGAGAAAAGCTGTGGTCAAATACTCGAACGGATCCTCTGCACATTATAATCCAGTAAGTAGTAATAGTAACCTGACATACAGCTTATCTTAAGCTATACTGTTCCTAAGCCTACCACAAGAAAGCTTTATTGTTACTAATAGTCAGATGAAAAGGTCAACCCGTCGCTGCAAAAGACAGATATAGAACACAGCACCACATGCCTGAAGACAAATTGTCAAGCATCGCAACCATGGGAAGATTTCTCCTTTCCAAAGAGCTGAGCAAGGGGGGAATAGTCTTTCTTTCCCTCCTTCGTACTCATATAAATATATTGGACATAAAATGACAATCCTTTATATGTAAAAAAATAACTTTACGAAGAAAGGTCAATAGATTACAAGAAAGGTAAATAAATTACAGATTATTAGGGAGGTGAGGACAATAAAAAAAAAGGGCGGCAATCTGTTAGCTTCAACAGTCTCTAACCCTTCAATCTAAACTTTTTCTACCTTCTTCTGTGCTGTGCTGCTAAAGAATCACTATATAAACTCATCATGTACGTAATTAAGATCCAAAGGGCACGGGTACAACTTATAGATATATCAAACTGTCAAAAATTTCCTCTCATTGTCAACAGTACTCTAAATTCATCTTCAGTCTTCACAACCTGGTCCAATGTCTGAATATAGAACACATCTCATATGAGTATTCTTAACAACCAACTCATAATTTTCTACGGTACAACACTTCTGTGAGGCAATTAAATAGAAACCAAAGCATAGGTTTCTACTTGTCAAAATAACCAACCACAAGCTAATCTAGAAAATCTTACAGAAACACATGACGCTCCTACCCCCTTCCATCACCAATATAACACCAGACTGCTCCCAAGAGAATCAATAAACTGTTTACAAGGCAATGAAAGAGTAAGTCATTCCATTTCACACCCCACTAGCCTGAATACTTGTCCCTCTTTCCATGTTTTCTATCTCTTAATACTCAGTGTTTTAGTGGATGGCACGAACATTATAGGGAAACTAACGAAAAATGATTAAATAGACATATTAATGAAAAAGAACAATCAACAATGATACATCAGCTGAACCCTTGAGTAGAAAAAAATTTCCAAGGTGATTGTTACTTGTGTGGCAATCTAAGATAGAAATATCACTTATTCGAAGATATAATTAACAGAAGGACTGAATACATATAAAACTTAACATTTGGAACTAATGATCAAGTAAACTAACCTTGAGCCTATACGTCCTTGGTTTCAACTCCTTGCTTATATGCACCAGTTTCTGCTCTTCCCTCGTCAACCTTGTCGTAATCTGGTGGGGATGCAAAAGCCCGGGCGTATCAAACAATTTCGCCTGCCCAGGAAGAACACCCCCAACTCTAATAATCCCCAAAGTAGTCCCAGGCACTGGAGCTTCAGTTAATTGAGTAACCTTCCCGCTAACATGCTTCCCTATCGAATTAATCAACGTAGACTTCCCCGCATTCTGTGCTCCAATTGCCCAAACATTCCCTCTCGCTCCCGCCAATTCGCACACATCGTCAACAAGATTCTTTAATCCCCAATCCCTCACCGCGCTAACAAGATGAACACTTGTAAGCTTATTTGCTCCCCCCTCCCGAGCACGCTGCCGAACCCAATGCTCCAATGTAGTTGGCGATAACGATGGAGGGAGAAGATCAATCTTCGTCACTACAAGTACAACCCGAGGTACATTCCCCGACTTCCCCTGTTTCCAAGCTGCCGAATTCTCTTCGATCGTTTCTGAAACCAATTTAGCAACTTTACGAGGGAAAGACCCATCAAAATCAGCAGCATCAACCACCATCAAAACAATTGATCGGGTCCCAGTCGTTGTAACCAGTTTTCTACCTATGGTGTGATCGAAATCAAAGTCCGGCAGCAAATTCTCCACGGTTGCATCTTTAACTTTCCCGTAATGGCGTAACGAATGACACCGAGCACAAACTACTGGTTTAGGGTTAGGGTTAGGGTTAGGGTTGGGGTCTTCGGGTTCAACGAGTTCTTTCAAAATACCCCTTTTGAGTGAGTTTGAGATTTCGGGTTCTTCGGCGACGGGTTGTCGGTCGATTAGGGTTTTATAATTTGGGTCCTTAGTGGAGGGTTTGATGAAGTAGCCGGGTAGTTTTGGGTCAGTTCCTTGCATGTAGACGCCGCAACCGGGGCAGATGAGGAGATGGTGAGAAGTGGTTTCGTCGTAATTTCCATCTCTGAGGAACTTCGGGAGTGTTTTGGTTTCTGAAGAGAAGGCTCTGAGAGTTGGAAATTTTTTTGTTGGAGATTGAATTGGGTTTTGTTGTTGATAGGGTTTTGTTTCGTGAAGAAGGGAGGGACGGGGGTTTATCGATGAAGTGAAGTAGAGAGGAAATAGCTGCTTGAGTCTCGAACGAGACAGCTTTCGAGCTAACATTCTCTTGTATTGCTCTCCTTCTTCTTCCTCTTCCCAGGCTCGTCGGTGGCGGTGGTGCTGCTGTGGAGAATGGAGGCCAAGTTGCAGAGGCGCCGGTTTTCGAACAAGAAAAAAGACGAGACACAGAAATCCCTCAAAATGCTACATGGTCACTCTTTGGGCCTTGGTGGACCTACACACCAAAAATGGGCCTAGTTAGTGATTTTCTAACCGTTGGATTTGAGAATTTTGCATCATGAGCTTGGACCCATTCAATCCCTCAAAATGATGAATCGCTCTCTTTACGTCTTGGTGGACCTACATGAAGAAATTTATGATACAGACTTCTATATCAAAATATTGATGCAGAAGCCCCTTAATTTTCCACGTAGTACAATCTTTAGGGCGTTTGCCTCACACCTTGGTTGACTATCACAGCAAAAATCAGTGTGATAAGTAATTCATAGCCATTGGATTTGAGCACTGTTTCATAATGGTCTTGGAACCAACACAGACTGGATTATAAAGCATATGATGAAAAAGTGCTCAAATCCTACGGCTAGAAATCACCAATCACACTGATTTTTGGTGTGTAGGTTCATCATAATGTGGACCAAACATTCAGGGGCAAGTGGGCCCAAACGAGTCTACTACTTTGCAATTTGAGGGACTTCTGCATCAAAATTTTGAGACAGAAGTCTACATCAAAGAACAACCCGACCCACACAAGTGTAAAAAGTCTTTTACCAACTAATGGCTCTAGTGATGAGTTATAACCAAGCCCATCATTAAAGCCCAAGCTTACAACCAGATCCATTATGCCATACCCAGCCCAATTGATGAAACCCATATTAAAGTCTTAAATCCATTGAACAAGTCCAATCCAATAGAACTAAATCAGTTAGGTGAGCCCATCGCATAGGTCTTTTAGTCTATATTCTTAACCCAGGTCATTAGAACCCACTAATCGAAGTCTAACACCATTAGTATACCCATGACTTGGTCAACGTAATTGACCCAAACCCTTGACTAATTGGTCCATTGACTGTTTGACCCTCGACCAGATTTGTGATGATAGTCTAATTCATATGAAGATCAAATGGATCAACAGCGACGTTTCAACCTTAACTTGGACGCTGCAAAAATCAAATTAAAGATCAACAACTAGTCTAAGCATCTTTTCTGTTGGCAATTTTGATTTCAATATATGCATCTGAATTCAAAGTCAAATTCTTTTCAACCAAGAGGATTTGATGTAGAAACATCCTACTATTGTGAACCCTCTACATGAGATCATTGAAGCTTTCTCAACCTTCCATCGTCCAACCCGCCTGTGATCCCCACAAGGAGTCACAAGACTTATTATTATTGTTTTATGACTTTTAATTTTAATTTTAGTTGAATTAAGATTAGTACTCTCTCAAGCTATTTAAATTGAAGAATTTCACGTTTAGGAGTAATTTTCCAAATTTGCATAGTGTGATGCCTTGCAAGGAAGAGCGATTCTCTCGACCCGGTGGAATGATTTCACTGAAACCCTAACCAATTGCAAAATGGTCCTCCTGTGCTCATCTGCTGGGCTTATCAATTTTTTTTTCATAAGAATCCGATACCCAATTAGATAATTCGAGATTTTTCTTTTTGTCAGTGGTCTCTAAGAGTGCCACGTGTAAGATGCTGCCATGAGTAAGGTGCATGTGCATCGCCCGTGGCGGACCCCCTAATGCCATTAAAGCATCATGAATCATGCGTAACCTTCAATTCAAAGTTATTATAGATTACTTAAGCAAAAAATAAAGGTTGTGCCGTAGAGGATATGGACCATTCAATTAAAGAGATTCAGGGTCCACAAGGCAAAACTATATTAACAAGCAAAATGTCTATTTTACCCTTTCCAGTGCTTTTCTCTTGGACTGTGAATCTATCTCTAAAATAATACTAGTCTTTCTTTCCAGCTTCCCTATGGCCGTTCCTTTACAAAACTTTGTTTTTAAAAAACGGCCGTTATAACGAAAATAACAGCTGTTGTAACGGATTCGCACTTCTCCCATTACATTATTTACCATTTTAACGCTCAGAAATAATGAAAAATAACGACCGTTATTTTCTGAAAAAAATTTGTAAAACAAACATCGGTTATTTCCGTTATATGTCATTATAAATTTTATTGAAAATATGAAATCCAAATTTTGAATTTTGAACTTTATCCCCGTTTTTATCTGTATTTTCCGTTATTTTCTCATTTTTTTTTTCCATTTTTGCTCCTGTGCGTTACAATCCATTATAACAGAAAACGTAATGCCCCCCAGTCCATTATACCGTTATAAACGGCCCCTTTTAAACCTTGTACACAAACCATTCACGTGCAATACCGACCCAAGGAGAAATTTTTTTGGAAGGTTCTTCTACCAAACATTGCAAAGAGGCTTTCCAAAGATCAACACGTGTATAAGAATTCAATTAAAACGGAGTTAAAACTTTTTGCCCCTTGTGTATTTAATTATTTCTTCTTATACACGTGACAACCTTTGGAGAGCTTCCTTCATTTTTCATGTTTCATGCAAGAAACTTCCCAAAAACATTTCTTGTGACTTATATAGCATGACCGACTACAGTATGAGCCACGTTTTCTTAAAGATTTCGATGTTTGACCCAACCCTAGATGGACGTAGAGACCAAAAATTAGCTTGTTTAGTGATTTCTAAGCGTTGGATTGAAGTCGTTTTCATGGGTTGATTTTAACCGTACAATTATTGACTATTATCTATATAACAAAATAGGGAAGTTGTCTCCCTCTTATCTAGCTTCACAGAGGATGGTCGAGATCTTATCTTCCAAATAGACGGTGGATCTCAGCCACTCACACCCGATTTTGACAGAAGACTTTGTCAGAGAGTGCCTGTAAGACACAGGCCACCCACTAGTTTGAATTCAAAAGTCCCAAAGTTTGAAATCATTAATTAGGCCGAGTTTTTGTTTTACCATGGAATTTGAGTTTTTATTTGACCATGGAATCTGAGCATTATTGACTATTATTTGAGTACAAAAAGTCCCAAGATTTGAAATCACTAATCGGGCTGATTTTTTGTTTGTGTTCCGACATAGTAAATGGCCAAACATCCATATGGTCAGTGTCCTCTAAGAGTGTACTACGTGGTTCATATTGTGGTTGATCAGTAACTTTGCTATATGATGCTAGACAGTGAAGTTCTACTTCCAAGACAAGCCAGGAATTCAAGAAAGTAGTCCATTTTCATTCAAAAATGTCTTCGAGCAATTATGATCAACAGCGTTTATATCAACCACATTGACCATCTTGATATTTGACTTATCCTTAGATTGACCATCTCGATATTTGACTCATCGTTAGTTGGACCTACAGACGAAAAATCAGCCTCATTGATAATTTCTAGCCGTTAGTTACTACCCCAAACAGCACTTTCTTCCTCTAGCAAAATAAAATGTTGGCACCCGCTTTTTCGCTTAGTAAACCCAAAAAAAAAAACCCTTCCCTCCTTTTTCACTCATCACACCTATAAACATAAAAAAAAAAAAAAACAAAAAAATTCAAAAGATAGAACTAAGAAGAAGAAGAAGGAGACGCGCTTTCACTTAGTAAACCCAAAATAAAACCCTTCCCTCCTTTTTCACTCATCACACCTATAAACATAAAAAAGAACAAAAGAATTCAAAAGATAGAACCAAGAAGAAGAAGAAGGAGATGCGGCCGCTACCACCACCGTAGCAGGTCTCTCTCTCTCTCTTTTAGTGTGACATTCTCTCCTGCTCCGATCTCTCCTTTTTCTTCTTCTCCTCTATTTTTCTGATGGGTGTGATGAGTATTAGGTTTACTCAACGAAAACGCGGGTGCCAATATCCCATCCCTAATTAAAGCGTCATGCCCGGGTTTCAAAACGGCCGTTACACCAGAGATAACAACATGAACCTGTTACGTTATTTCGAAAATATAAATAATCTACATATCTGCGTACACGTTTTATGTGACTTGAAAAGTTACAGAAAATGATCAGGCAGCTGCCCTTTCCACGCATGTAACGACACATGTATAGGTGGCATTACTCAGATTCGATGTGCAGTGGGACCAAATTGATCCGACTGACCTGGTCCGCAGGCGTCCTAGTCTTACATTCTTGCTATTATGCGCAAAACCGTTGGACAGTGTCCACCGCCCCCCCTGAAACTAGCATGTGGCACAATCCACTGACCAATGAATATTACGGACACCAAAATTTAGCCGGATTGATGATTTATTGCCATTGGATTTTGAGCATTTTTGACGGGTAAGTTCTATCCGCTGATTCTAGTTTTTTATGGGGTCCTCAAATCCGATGGCTAATAATCACCAGAGGGCCCGAAGTATGTTCAACGTGGCATTTTCTTTTTACGGCGGACAAAGATGATACTATCATTCTGAGGATGACACTGTAGCATCGTCCTTCCAAGTTCAAACCGGGGACAGTCCTCAAGATTTGTTTTGCGTGGATCTTGAGGACAATTAGCGGCTTGGGCTGCCCATTATTTTTCTCCTTCTTCGTCTTCTCGATCTCACCTCTTTCCCCTCCTACCAACCACCAACAGTCTCCATCTTCCGGGGTAGAAAGAACAGAAGAGTAAAAAGACCAAAACACCCACACTTTTATAAAAATTCAAGGAGAAAATATATAACAACAATGCCCATCAACAGTAGATATATAACCAAAAACTCATCTCAAGATAAACCCTAAACAAACCTTGCTTCTCAAAAATAAAACAAAACCCTAGAACCCATCAAAGATCAAATCCAAATTACCCAAAAAAGTTTTTTTTTTTTTTGTTACTTTCCACCTCTGCTAAGCAACTCCTTATATCGCAGAATAGAATCGAGCCTCTGCAACTTCAATTGCTGCTTGAACCTGTCAATGAAATCGTCCGCCTTTGCATCAACCTCTTCATCGTCTCCACTTGTTTGTAACTCCCTCGCCTTACTCTTACCCCCTTTTACAGTCGAGGGTCGTTTCTCAACGATCTCTTCTTCCTCAAAACGCCCAACAGCCGACTTCGCACTCGCCGACTTCTTTATCTTCTGCGACAGCTTCACCGGCATGTCTCCGGACGCCGGTTTCGTGTCAGATATCGACCTGGTAACATGATGATCATGAACCTCATCTGGGTTTTGATCTAGAGTTTGTTGGGTGTCTAGCTCTGGTGGTTGCAAGGTTGAAGCAGGAGGAAAAGGGTTTATTTCTTGGGATCCGTAGCGGTAGAGATTGATGGATTTGAGGCGTTGTAAGATGGATGGAGCTCGAGCGAGGTGTGGTTCTATTCCTTCTATCGTTTGTTGGTGGTGTCTCTGGAAACCGATACCGGAAACAATGGCGATGGTGCCGATGATGAGGTTCACGAGGACGAAGAGAACAGTTGGAGTGAACCAACTGTTCAGGAAAGTCCAGATCGAAGGAAGAGATTCTTCAATCATGTTGGGTTCTTCTTCTTGTTGGTTCGACTTTCTCTTCTTCTTTTGCAGACTGGAGAGAAGGAGAGAGACGAGCTTGTGCGAAGGGTAGAAGAAGAGCTTGTGTGAGGCCTGCGTTATGATTAACTTAAGTGACTCGGAGATACGGACAAAGAAGAAAGTGTGGAGTGTTTACGACTTTAGTGGGAATAAATTTTTTATGGCAATATCCGTCATCAAAGTTGAGTATGTACCACGTGTCATATGCTTAGAGACTAGTAACCGTATGGATGCTTGTCACATCCCTAGGTTGACTTATATACAAAAAATCAGCCTGATTAATGATTTATAACCTTTGGATCTGACTACACTAAAATAATACTCGAATCCACGGTTAACAATGAACACCTAAAAAAAGACTTCAACCCAGCAGATATAAATAACTAATAAACCAGAATAGTTTTGGTTTGTAGGTCCTTTAGCGATAACATCCATGCGGCCAATAGTTTCTAAGAGTGTTCCACGTCGCTCATATTTGGTTGTCTATCAACGTTGATGATGGATCTTCATCATTAAATATTAACTCCTTAGATCGGGAATTTCTGGGAACAACCCAATTTTACCTTGGAGCTGTGGAACGCATAAACATGCCCCACCTGGCATAGTCTTTCGGGACCAAGAACCCATGAATGATTGGCCCACCACGCAATGGACCTACACACCAACGACAATCCTAATTGGTGATCTCTAGCCATTCGATTCTATCATTTTATGAGGTGATTTCTAGCTGTTAGATTTGAACATTTTTTTTATACTCCGATTGAATGGCTAGATATCATCAATCACACTGTTTTTTGGGTTTATAGGTTTATCAAGTGGTGGGCCAACCATTCATGAGTAATTGGATCCAAAAGAATGCCATATGGCAAACTTTTATTCGCTTCACAGGGAAAATACTCAACACGGTAACTTTTTCGGGGAATAAATTTGTGTGGGGATCCATTTCTCTGTAGAGCTTGGAGCGCGTAAAAATATGCCGCTTGTCACAGTATTTCGGGCCCAATGACACTGATCTCTGACCATAATGTATCGGGGAAAAATGTTCAAATACAACTGCTAGAAATCACATGATGAAAAACGTTCCAATCTATGGCTGGAGATCACGGCTGACGGTGTGTAGATCCATGATCCATCAGTGGTGGGCCATTTATTCAGGTGACGTATTTATAGCGAGGGTTATGTATTTGTGTGGTGGTATTCAGCTAAGAAATTTTCAAAGCTATATGAAAGTTGCATGACCCACCATTTTTTGAGTAAAACTTGTGTCACAAGATGTTGTGACGGAACACGGTCACAGCACTCAATACGAGCCACGTGGAATACTATTAGAGGACAATGACTGTATAGATGTTTGGGCAGTCCCTCGGTGGACTGGTACACAAAAAATTAGCTTCATTAGTGATTTCTAACTGATTCTATTGAAGTTATTTTCATGGGTTGATTTTAACAGTAGAAATTTGAGCATTATTGAGCGTTATTTGGGTGCATAAATCCAAAGGTTGTAAATCACTAATCAGGCTGATTTTTGGTTTCTAGGTCCACTGAGGGACTGGTCAAACATCCATACGGTCAAAGATCTCTGATAGTGTGCCACGTGTCTCGTATTGAGTGCTGTGACCTTGTTCCATCACAACATCTTGTGACACAAGTTTTACTCCCATTTTTTAGGTCGCTTTGTGCCTTAAAATTGACTGGTAACCACGTGATCCATCACTTCGTTTGGGACGGTTGGAACGTACTGATCTAGTGGATCGTACACGTGGTCCGTTTATCTGAAACAACGAGTCAAGCTGTACAGTGGCTGGATACCTTGTTGGGTGGCCATTGGACAAAAAACATGAACGAAAAGGGAATTTTTTATTAGTGGCGGTAAATTTGGGTAAAGATCTAATGATCGTAACCCATCTGTAGAAGTAGCCCACTAATCTACGGTCTGAGATCAAGGAGTTAAAGGGGTTCTGTAAAACTATAAACTATTTTCCGAAGCGCAAGAAACAAGAAAGTTTGGGATCTTTCTTCTTGCACGCGGAACAGTAGAGCGAAAGACACCGAATATTTTCTATCAAGACGCCGGCTGTTGTCCTATCCATCCAGTAAACCTTTTGATGTGTTCTCGGCACATACATGCTTTTTGCCACCGTACCCATATGAATATTTTTTTAGATTTCCTTTTTAAGCAACTGGGTTCGTGGCAATACATTTGGGCTACGTGTCAAAAACTAATTGGTAGTCAAGGGCTTTGATGACAGCCCATAGTCTCAAAGGTTTTACTCTTAGAAGGACCCTTACTACGAGCACCCACATTAGAACAAAATGCCCTTGTTCTGTGTGGGTACCCACCATTCTCATTCGTCTCCTCCCTCTCATCTCAACTCCTCTCCCCTTCCCTCCCCTCCCTCACAGTATATATATATATACAAAGAGAGAGAGAGTTACATTAGAGAGAGAAGAGACGAAGGAGAAAGGTGGGTGCCCACACAGAGCAAGGGCATTTTGGTCAATGTAGGTGCCCAGCTGAAAAACGTGGGTGCCCATAAAGGGTCCCTTTCTCACTGTAGTCTACTCCTATTCCTATCTATAGCCACTAGCCACTAGCCACTAGCCAGTAGCCACCCTCTTTTTTTAATCGCGGTAAGTGGGTAATATCGCCGGTAGATATGCCTCTTATGTTTTCACAGCAGGTAAAGTGGGCCCGGGCTAGAGCAAGAAGACAAACGGCTCGGCGAGGAACTCACTGAGCGGTAAAGTGGGCCCAGCCCAATGAAGTCAACTTTGATTGGGTAGAGCAAAGAGTGCGAACTCACTGACACGGTGTAAAGAAAAGTCCTAATCTTTTGCAAACATTAAATAGAAGCGCTTTTAATTTTGTTAAAATGAAAGTTAATATAAACAAAGACTGGATAAAATAGTAGTTGAAATCAATCTTATTTTAAGGACTACATGGTCACGACGTCACCACATTCAAATTTTTATTTTTATGCCTTCATGGATTCCGTACTCATATATGTGCCAACCACATGACACATGGTGCTCGTGGACCCCACGCATAGATGATAATGGGTCCCCCATCACAAACAAAAAAAATGGGGTTATTGCCATCAGTAATAACATTTCACCTAGGGTTGTTAATGGGCCGGTTTGGGCTGACCTGATGGGTTTGGGCTGCATTACAGGCATGACAGCTCGGGTTAGGTTGATTTTCCGGCCCACTAGATAAATGGTCTGGGATTGAGCTTACTTTTGACAAAATTAGTTTAAGCTTAGCCCTAATCTAGTGGCCTGGTCTGTTAAATCTATTATTCGGTTGAGCTCGAGCCTATCAGGTTGTTCTTTTTTAACAAGATAGATCGGGTTTGGGCCTACCTACATATATACAGTGGTACAGGTACATGAAGAGCTTGGCCCATTTCAAACCCAGTTTATTAAAACCCCTAATTTCACTCATGGTGTCCATTATTTTTCTAAGATGCAACTTTCACTAGAATGGGCTAGGGGTTGACGCTATGTATTCACACATTACAATGCTAAGACCCACTTTTGGTGTTCATTTCTAGTGGACTCCAGAACCTAATTTGATTTGGGTTGGGCTTGGCTTATGGACCTCATTTATCACCCAACGCATGTGATGTAATAACAAGTTCAGGCCCATCCCAAAATTTTCTTGGACATGGATATTTAGACTTGCATCAAGTTCTTTAGTCCTTTGATGAGCCTGGTTCAGGAGGCTTGGGCCGAACCTGAGCGTAGTCAAATTGCACTGAAAGCCTATTCGATGTGTGTGGCGTTCAGAGGCCGTTTCATCCCCATTCTTGCACCCTTACCCATTAATACTTCCTTGTTTTGCAAGAATTTGTGATGTCAACTCATATCTAACTTTGTAACATTCTACCTACCTACCTATCTGTTCGCCTTTTAGTCTGTGTTGGCGGCCTCGTTGAATGCGAGACAGGACTAATTTGAGGAATTGGAAGTTTACCAAAGAAAATGAAATAAAGATTAGAGAATTTGACCATCCACACCATAGATGGTACAAAAACCATCCTCTTCCATAGTTGCTAGAAAGGGAAACAAGAAACAGAAATGACCCCTAAAAAATTTCATGTAACGCGGGTAACGAAAAATTTGACCCAGAGTTCTTAGATTGAAAATTTAACCCAGGGTCATTACTTCTCATCACCCACTATTGGAACCAAACAGTAGGAAAATAGATTTCAGGAAGTGGCACTTCCTGAAAACCCACTTCTTGGAAAATCACTTCGAGCGAACCAATCGCAGCCTCAAATCGTCGCATATGGCCTGAGGGGCCCGGACCAACTTACCATAAAATGACATGTGGAACAACAATGATGCATGAATATTTTCAAATTCCCAAGAAACCATTCTCGAATAATGTGAATAAGGAGTTGATGTATGTGCTTAAAAATGGCCTCCATCAGGATCGTCCATGTGTTACCTCGAAATCCGCAAATAGCAGATTTATCTTTAATCTTAGGCTAAGTATTAGAAGTCGCACCATATTACTCCTAAGACTATAAGACTTTATCAAGACCTTACACCAAGATATTGGTTTGGTGGCAGGGAGAGCCAACTTTCCTCGGAAGGCTAGCTTAGGTGAAAGATCCGGGAAAGTGGACATGACCCCGAAGAAGGTCTTGAAATCCGCTACTTAGGATTGAATTGTGACCTACTTAACCGAGATCATGACAAAATAGAAGTGACTATTGTCTTTTAAGCGTGCGTCGTCGGCTTGTGGGAAACATCACATGACAACCACCCAATATCCCTTATAAATAGGGATACCCCTTCAATGATAGGGGGGGGTTGAAGAAACTTATAACTTGTCCTAATCTTTCTCTCACCAATCCGCCCCCGCGAATATCGGACTAACCAGTTTACAAATAAAACAATCTACCAAGATTCCACGTCAGCCAGATCATTTGGGTGGTTAGTCGAAAATCTCTGGAGAAATTCAGGCCACACATTTTCATAGGACGATAATGACCATATGATCCACTAGGGACAATGGAATGGAAAGGCTGCCCATCATTATTTCAAGGGGTTATCTTAAATTTTGAAAGTGTAAGGGTGTATTACTAATTACTTTCAAATTTTAGGGGGGTGTTGCTAAAATACCCTTATTTCTTTGGTAATGATAGGAGGACCGCCAAACAACAGTCTTTCCTTTTTTCTTCTTCTTCCTTCTTCTTCTTCTTCTTCTTCTTCGTCCCCTCTTACCTCTCTCCCTGAGTCCCTACTACCAACAACAGGCTCCATTTCCAAGAGTAGAAATCAGAAGAGTAAAAAGACCAAAAGTACCTATAACTTTATTAGAATTCAAGGAGGAAATATATAATGTCCATCAAGTTCAACAACGATAGTATATATATAACTAAAACTTATCTCAAAATAAACCCCAAAACCCATTAAAGATGAAACCCAAATTACCAAAAAAAAAAAAAAAAAAAACTTTAATTTGCACCTCTGGAAAGCATGTCCTTATATCGGGTAATCGAATTGAGCCTCTGCAACTTCAACTGCTGGTTGAACTTGCTAATGAAATCATCAGCCTTCGCATCGACCTCTTCGTCGTCTCCAAACGTTTGCAACTCACTCGCCTTACTCTTCCCCGCTTTTACAGTCGAGGGTCGAAGCTCAACGATTTCTTCTTCCTCAAAATGCCGAAAAGCCGACTTCGCACTCGCCGACTTCTTCAGTTTCCGTGGCAGTTTTACCGGCATGTTTCCTGACGATGGTTTCATATCAGATACCGCCCTGGTAATATTATGGTACTCCTCAAACTCATGTGGGTTTTCATCTAGGGTTGGGGTTCGGTCTTGTGCCTGTTGGGTGTCTAGCTCTGGTTCTTCTAAGGTTGTGGTGATGGACTCAAATGGGTTTTCTTCTTGGGACCTGGAGCGGTAAATTTGGATGGATTTGATACGTTCTAAGAAAGATGGAGCTCGACCATACTGGGTTTGTGTCCCTTCTATCGTTTGTTGTTGGTTTTTCTGGGTTAAGATACCGGACGCAACGGCGATTGTGCCGATCATGAAGTTCAAGAACACGAAGAGAACAGTTGGAGTCAACCAACTGTTCATGGAAACCCAGCTCGAACTAAGAGATTCTAGAATCATCTTGGGTTCGTTTTTGCAGATTAGAGAGAGGGAGGGAGGGAGAAGAGGAAAGATGTAAGATTGTGGTTTACAGAATACAGAGAGTAAGAAGAGTAGAGACTAGATGAGTTCATGGATGCTAACGAATTTCTCTATATGAGCCACGTGGCATACTCTAAGAGGCCACATATGTTGGCCCCATCAGTAGGACCTACAGACCAAATATAAACGTCGGTGAGGAAAAATTGACTAAAGACTAGACAGGGCTATTTGTCACAGTGAGTATTTACGGATCTCGAGACGCTATGACCTGGAGACACGGACAAAATAGAAGAAGGTGGAAAAAATTTATGACTCCGAATTTCTACGCCACAGAGACACCTCTCTCTCTATGTCGACCACGTACTCACTTTAAATTCAAGTAGGGCGGCACGTGCGTTACATTGCACTGCACGTGAATGATTGTAGGGGTCTCATCAACGTTGATGACAGACCACAGTATGAGCCACGTGGCACACTCTTAGATACCACTGACTTGATGAATGTTTGGCCCATCCCTAGGTGGACCTACATCCCAAAATTCAACCCCATTAGTAATTTCAATCCGTTGGATTAGACTCTTTTCCATGGTTTATTTTTAACGGTGGATTTTGAGCATTATTTGGGGTACATATCCAAAGGTTTGAAATCACTAATCAAGCTGATATTTGGTATGTAAGGCCAAACATCCATGCAGTCGGTCATCAATAAGAATATGCCACGTGGCTCGTACTATTGTCCATCATCATTGATGTGGACATTGGCGTGCTGGACAACATGTGAAGGTGAATTTCTTGTGAAGCCCTTGTGAGGTGGTATGCCCAGTTCGGCTCTCAAAATGATGGCATGGGAACCGAAACTGATTATTGGGTTCCAATTCTCCATTCTAATTCCAGGCATATTGGTTCCAATCTTGATAATATTACAAATTTTACACTTTTAACCGTTTAACTATACATGTCGGTTCCAGTTCTTATTGGTTTTGGGTCCATATCAAACTAACCGTCATTTTTGGTTCATTTTCTGATTTTGGGTCTTTTTTAGTCGGTTCCCAAAAATGTGGAATCAGAACTGGTGTTTTCAGTTCCGGTTCCGATTTAGTTTCGGTTTAACCGGTAAAATAACTAGCATGCCTGTACAATGAGTCGAAAATATACATTGGTACAGAGGATACCAACAAAAATATCTGTTGGTATGTCATTTTTTTCTCACACCTACTCATTATGAATAATTCTACCCCCATGTAAGGTTGATGTTCCCCTCCCAAAATGTCACATGGCACATTCTTATTGCCCACTAACCTTACGGATGTTTGGTCCAACTCTTGATGGATCTACACATCAAAAATCAGTTTAACTCGTGATCTCTAGCCGTTGGATTAGAGTTTCTTTTTTCGAATGCCAAAATATAATTGTTATAAATCACCAATCACAGTTATTTTTGGTGTCTTGGCCGACAAAATGTCCATACGATCAAAAGAGTACTATGGATACCATAACTTACCCGCCATATATGAATTATCATCTATATAACAAGGGAGCTCAGTTGTCTCCCCTTTTTATAGTCTTCATATAATAGATGGCCAAGATCTTATCCCCCAACAGGACGGTAGATGTTAGCCACTCACCCGATTTTGGTAAATGCTTTGTCGGGGAGTCCGTGGGCACAGGCCACCCACTAGTACTTAACAAATCGGGTCAATTGTGATCTCGCCGATCTATTAGACCAATCCCACGAGACTCAATTAATTTTGATAAAGACTTCATAACGAGTTACAGGCATCTGACCTATTAGCGACAATTACAAGTATCTCACCGAATTAGCGAGAATCTCACTGAATTCATTCAATAAAGAAATTTACTTACGTAAGAAAAAACAAACTCCCCAATTACAATCAAACACAAAGTAGGCGACTTCTTAAATATTGGATCAGCACTAGTAATAGAAAGATTCTGAAGAGGGTCAATCTCTTTCAGAATTGGACTCGCTATAACATGGCACATCATGGTTAGAGATTTTCCTTCACCGCGTCAACCTAAATAATAGCAAGTCTCTAATAAGAATTGGTCTTTCTCGGAATTGGACTCCTTTTTTATTTAATAAATATAGGCGAAAAAACAAATGTATACTATCATTACAATTCTAGTCAATTCACCCATAACTCCATCTCTCTCCTGTCACTTGAAGTGTCTTTATAAGTACCACCCAATGTCCAAGAAGCGAAGGAAGCAAGAGAGCACCTCTTCTCTCATTCGAAGAAGCGACTTATCAAGGATCTTGAGAACCATAAAATCGCTCACAAGTGCTCAAATCAGTGTTTTTAAGAGTGGAATATAGAAGAGGTGAAGGTTTTTTTTTTTTTAAAATGCCAAAATATATAAAAAGATATTTGTGCTCTTCGTTGTTTTTTATATGTTTTAATAGATGGGGGGTGTTAGGATCGCCATTTTTCAAAAAAAATATTATATAAAAAAAAAAAAGACTTTTTTGAAAATATTTTTCTTAAAAAGGCCGTTTGAATCATCATTAATGCAAAATGTCTTTATTTTCTCTTAGTGGGCCCACAACTAAATATCTTTATTTCTTTTGGAAGGGGACTTCTACCAAAACTGTTTCTTTGCTTATTATATTCATTGAGCTAGCAAAATTTAAAAAAATCTTTTCTTACTTGAAAAACAGTTTTCAGCTTTATTTTTTTTATAATAAGACTTTTGTGGTTTAAAAAATATATTTTTATGGAATAAATACTTTTTTTTTAAAAATGCTCATCCAAATAATCTATTATTTTGGAGAATGTCTCCCCCCCCCCCCACACACACACACACACACACATAATAATTTAATATTATTTAAAAAATAAAACATGGTTTTAGAAATACTTTTGGAGTAATAAATAGAAATGCAACATGAATAAATAAAAAAAAAAGGAAATGCGAAAGCACGATTTTTGTTACTCACAGCTGTCATATGGGCCCATTGACTGCATGGATGTTTATCCCACCCCTTGGTGGATATACACACCAAAAATCACCCTGACGAGTAATCTATAACCATTAGATTTTAGCACTTTTTAGTACTTTTTAAGGCATTTTGATAGCCGTTGAATGCAACCATTTGTTTTAGTACTAAAACCAACGGCCAAAAATCATCAAACAAGCTGATTTTTGGTAAAATGCCTACTAAGGTGTGGGCTAAACATCCATGCAGTCAGTGGGCCCAGATGGCAGCGGTGACTACCAAAAATGCCGCTTCCGCATTTGAAAAGATCTCAGGTTTACCTTGTTACATCACGACCCTAGAAAAAAATATAATAAAGAAGGGTAAAAATGTCAACTCTGAGGAGTTGATTAGGTACGTCTCCAGAGTCCAGCCCTTCTTTCTTTCTACAGGCGGTAAATCGGTAATTTCGCCGATGAATATGCTTCTATTTTCCACGGTTGGTAAAGTGGGCCCGGCCCAGAGCAACAAGACAGACAGGCAAGGGATAAGCTAATCTCTGAGAAGTCCATAGGTGCTATATGGTGGAACGTTAGTCCATCATCTTCAATGGACCCTACCCTTCACTGGACATGTGGCTGACGAAATCATCAATCATAGCCACTGAGTTCGTTGACGAACTGGATAATAAGATGATCATAGCTTTCCAATCTAAAACTAAACCATTGATGGTTACAGATTGAAGGATAATGTTGAAGATAATTTCCATGTCGGGTCAGATAGTGCTCAAGTGGATCTTATCTCTATCTAGGATCAATTAGTTGTCGTACAACAATTAGGGATCATTTGGTCATAATTATGGTGAAATGATATCTTATTCTAGAATCAAATCTATGAAAAAGATTTCTAGTAACTCTGCTTTTAGCATTATGATTCATATTTTGATTCGGATCCAATTCATTTCTAGGTAGATTCGGATCCAAATTTGACTTTTAAAATCATGATCCGCATCCGGATTCAGATCAAGGTAGATCCAAACCCAAATTTGATTTTTAATATTATGATCCGTATCAAGATTATGATTTGTATTGGATCTTGGTAAATTTGAATCCAAATTCTATTTTTAATATCATGATATGTATTTGAGTACAAATATAGGTAATTCTGAATCCAAATTTGAGTTTTAATATCATGATCTATATACGGATACAGTTCCGACTTGGATCCATGACATGATCCAAATCTAAAACATGACCCGTACAAGAAGTCTGGATCTACACTCTCCAAAAGAATGTCCAACCTAAAAACCATATCCCCAAAATAAACACCTCTCAACTCCAGAAAGATACTCCCTTAACTGAATAGAAAAGCCTTTATACTGATTACAATTTCATGGAAGGAATTTTCCTTGTGTCTAAAGATCCTCTCATTCCTCTACATCCATATACCCCACGTTACCGCAAAAGGCACCATCTTCTGTATTAATTATCCTACTTCTGAAAGGGGTAGTTTAGGCCAACTTGCCAAAAGAACTGCAATAGATTGTGGCATTACTCATAGTAGACCGACTTCAGCTAAAAACATATGACTATATTTGTTTGACAAAATCGCAATATAATGAAAGATGATTCTAATTTTCTTTATTGGCTTTGCACATAATACAATAATTCATCAGTATTTATTTTCTAGCAATCAAATTCTTAATAGTGAACAACTTATTTAAGGATAAGCAAACAAACAGGAAGAAAAAAATAATAATAATAAATAAATATCGTATTTTCAACAGCACTTTTGATTTCTAAATGTTGGGATATAAAACTAGATGAGCTATAGAGGTAGAGGATAAAGAATCATAAAATGAGGTAACAGAAAAATCACCCAATTGGAAAGAGTCCAAGATAGTAGGAACCCGCACTCCAGGGAGTTGGATAGTTACCCTATTCGCACACTATGTTTGTATACCACGTACCGTATGTCGACTAGTTTTTATATTTATTTATTTTATTGTTAGGTAAGTTACCAAACATGCACCTTGGAGTTGTGTAGGATCTGATTTCATTTACCTAATATATAAACCAAATTAAGTGCAATCCCAACTATCAGTCAAGTGTGATTGGGTGGAGTGAAGAGTGTGAACTCACTTAAACCGTTTAAAGTCGTTATCCTTTGCAACTTTGCAGACTAGTTTTTTAATTTGTTGAAAGGAGATTTTTTTTTTCTTTTCTTTTTGATAAGCAAATGAGAGTTAAGATAAACAAAGATTATGCATAAAGTAATCGTTGAAATAAACCTCATGACTACTTCATTACCACATCAGCATACCGACAAGTGCCATACACATGGTGGTCGTGCATAGGAGTTGGGGTCCACAATTCAAATGGCAAACATTTGGGATAAGACATAAATGATGATGATGATGATGTTGATGATGATTCCGATAGGGTCGTCTCTTAAAAGAAAAAAATCATGGGTCATAACCATATGGTACAAATACGAAGGTTTTAAGTGGTATGTTATAATGTTATAACGGACCGCTATGTCACATGTGATTGAGTAAAAAAAGATGAAAATATTATTTTTTATATTTTTTTTAAATAAACTTGCTAACGGGAAAATAATGGATAACGGATATAATAGCTGTTATTCTTTTTTATAACAGTCATTATAATGCTAAGCCTGCTATTTTGGTTTCGATGGTTGTTTTCTGAATGATGTAATGGCATTGGGGCATTACCGTTATAACTGCCGTTACAACGTATTTTTAGAGCATGCCTACTTCTATTTCACCAAGGGTTGTTAATGAATTGGGATGATCCGATGGGTTTTAGACCAGCCAAAAGAAACCTTAGCTTGGATTAACCCAAGCCTGGGGCTGATTCTAAGGTCTGCCCAAATCTAATGGCCCGGTCCATTATATCTATTATTGGGCTGGGCTTGGACCTAACAGTTGCACTTATCTTAACAAGCTAGACCGGACTTGGGCTTGACTACATATATCTTGGGATGCATTCAAGCTCCGTCCGGTCCAAAAGTTTCCATGTTGCCAAACTTTTCAAACATTCGGTAAAATTCACATATTTTATGAGGAAATGTATTTTACGTTACATGTTAAGACCTAGGGTGTGCATTTTTCTAATGTGCTCTTGAGCTTAGTTTGATTTGGGTCAGTCTTGGCGTTATCTACTCATAGGCAGATGGACCTCATTTATGGGCCTACACATTTGATGTAATAACAAGTCTAGGCCCAGGCCAAACTTTTGTTGGCCTTGAATATATAGGCCTGTACCAAGTTCTTTAGGTTCGTGAGAGCCAGGTTCAGACTCGGGTTGAACCCACCCGAGCCCAAGCGCAGTCAAATTTCACCGTTATGCCCCACCATTACCATCCGATCCGATACCTTCTGATGACTCAACATATATTGACCGTCAAATGCATGCCACATTTGTGAGCCGCCTGGAAGAGGGGTTTTAGACCATCTTCCACCCTGATCAACACCAAATCTTTCTTCTTTTGTTAGAATTATTATATGAACTCATCTAACGTTTTAATGCAAGGTTTAAAGGAGGCCGTTTTAACTGTTAAACGGACTGGGGGCATTAACGTTTAAACAGCTGTTAAAACGGCCAGGGGCAAAAATAGAAAAATTGGATTTTAACCAAAAAAAAAAAAAAACAGAAAAATGGCACTGAAATTCAAATTTTTTCAATTTGAAAATTGAAAAGAAAAAAAAATGGAATTTAGCAGAAAATTTAACGGATTTAACGGCCTTTTTTGCACAAATTTTTCAGAATTTAACAGCTGTTTAAACGATTTTAACGGCCGTTGAAACAAAAAAAAAAACCGGCCGTTAAATTCAAAAACGTTAAAACGTGTTTAAACGGTTTCAACAGAAACGGGCTTGGGGCGTTACCGTTTAAACGGCCGTTTTTAAAACCATGTTTTAATGTTCTAACCAAGGTTTTAAATCGCCCGTTACGACGATCATTTAACATTTCATCCTGATGAGAGGGCTATAAGATATTTCCTATGTGTGGACCACCCCATACGAATTTCTGAAAAGTTCCATAAAGGGTAGCCAATTTAGAGACCTATTAATATTAGGAAACTAACTCTAATTGATGTGTGATCTAGGGTTACGGGTGTCCTAGGTCTATTACTATTTTAGGTGTGGTAGTTCCCTAATTAAACAAGGAAACTGTAGCCCCTCTCTCTATAATTTTCATGATAAGATGTGAGACTAAGGAGATAAGAGTGTATAATTAAATACACTATGGACATCCTTCTCTCCAGCTCATGCAATCGCAGCCCTACAGTATGTGCCAAATTGATGAGAGAGAAGGGGTCCCATCTCTATCGTACGATCGATAACTACAACAGATCTCATACCTTCATTAAAGTGCACACACCAAGATATATGTGATCTATTCCCTACTCCTTTTCCTCGTAGATACATGTATGTATACCTCCTTTATCACAAGTCATAGGCACTTGACGCATTTAAGCTATTTCAAGCTGATGTAGAGAAACAATTGGATCGTAAGATCAATGTAGTCCATTTTGATCGAGGTGGAGACTATTATGGCCAGAGCAATCAGAACAATGTGAGCTGAGGGAAATTCATTGAATATTTGTGAGAGCACTAAATTGACCCTCTATATTCCACGCTAGAGCAGAATGGTTTGCCTGAAAGAAAGGTCGAACTTATTAAGATGTAGTTTGTAGTCTGATGGGTCATTCCGACTTGCCCGAGAACTTTTGGGGTAAAGCACTCGAAACTACTATGTATCCATGATAAAGGACAATTTGAAAAAGCTGACATACCCCCTATGACTCGGTCCACTGTCATTTGACCAGTGTTGACTCGAGTTGATTACCAACTTTTGTATTAAAGGACGAAAGTGCCCTTGTCTTCAACCTTGGAACAAGGGTTTGGATTTAAGCCAAAACCCATACCCCAAATCAAACATGAAAAGAAGAGATTAAAAATAAAATTAAAACCTATGTTGATAAATTTTATGTTTTTTTTTTTTTTTTTGACTTTTTGATGAATTAAACAACTATTGAGAAGAAAAAACTCCAAAAAAAATAAAACTCATGAAGGAAGGATATTTCTTTTTATGGATTTTATTGTAGAATGAAATTTTAAAATTGAGAGAACCTATCTTTCCAAAATCCACATCTCAAAAGTTTAAAATATAAATTGCTTTGTCTTGTTTTTCATTTTTGTTAATGAAAATTTTAAAACTAAAATTATATATATACATTGTATTTTTTCTTTTTTTAACTTTGGATTTTAAATTATTGTCGGAAGGGTGGTCCAACCGGCCATGAGACTCCAGTGGGTTGGTCGCCGGTGATGGATGGCCAACCCATTGGAATCTCTTGGCCGGCTGTCCACCACAGCCGTTTGATTTGGGGGTTTGGCCCAAACCTTTGTTCTAAAGTTGAAGACAAGGGCATTTTTTGCCATTTAATACAAAAGTAGTAGTCAACTCGGGTCAACACTGGTCAAATGACAGTAGATCGAGTCATAGGGGGATATGTTAGCTTTTTCAAATTTGGGGAGGGGGGGGTATGTCAAATTTTAAAGATAACATGGGGGGTATGTCAAAAATTCCCTAGTTTTTAAACGAAAGAGTGACCACTTAACCTTTTAAGAAGAGTAACTGAACCGGAGAGTCATTTCTCTGTATGAGGTGTACCAAGTGGGAGATTGTAAGATATTTCCTCTAAATAATGTTAGTAAAGATGACCAAAGGCTTCAAGAAGCGATTTAAAGAATTCGATCCGGTGATTTGATTTCTACCAGAGACAGTACAGCTATTGTTACCCTTTGTAAAGCAATGTGTGGTATTATTACCCTGTTTTCAAAGGGAAGCCTCTCTCTCTCTCTCTCTCTCTCTCCTCTGTTACCTATTGCAATTTGGTTTTCCCTTTTTTCTCTCTATGTTCTCTACCTACCTATCTTGAGAGTGAAATGATCTTTTAATTATACCTTTTTCAATTCATTTAAGGGTTTAATCGATGGTTTTTATCTTTTAAAATACAGCCCTTCAAACAGAAACGGACCTCCCCCGTTACGTTACATACCATTTTAATGTTCAGAAAATAACAGCCATTTTTTTTAAATAACTGCCGTTATAACAAAAATAATGACCGCTGTTTTATGAAAAAAAAATTGTTAAAAAAGCCCGTTACTTCCGTTATTCAAATTTTGAATTCTAGATCCGTTTTTTTCCCTTATTTCCTTTTTTTTTTCCCGTTTTTGGTCCTGTGTGTTACATTCTGTTATAACGGCTGCTATAGCAGAAAAAAACAGTAACACCCCAATGATCCATTATACCGTTATAATGGCCCCTTTTAAACCTTGGTTTAATCTGAAAAAAGAAAAGAAAAAGGAAGCAGGTTGCGGGTCCGCCTTGCACGACAAGTAGCCCTAAAACTGCCCTAGGCCCCTAGCCCAACTTAAACTCAACCCTGATTACTTCTTTAACATGGGTTGGGGCTGTTTTTAGGGTACATGTCATACCTATGGCTTCTCTTTTCAGTCGTGCAGGTGCCGCTATGTTCATGATAGATTTCTATACAATACCTAAGGACCCCCAAAGTAGTTGGCACCACTTTACAGTGTGCACCAACTGCATTTTAGGCTTCATGCATTTGGAAGGACCCAGACAACTGTGGCCCCAACTTTGCAAAAAGTTTATCTTTCATTTTCATGAATGTTTTCTTAGCACATTTGTTTGCATTATCTAGTTTTGCAGGCCCTTAGCTGTAAGGAGTATCCCCAAATTATAGGGGTTACCTTTTATCAGTCTCTTATTATTTTTCTTACACTTAAAAATCAGAATCATTTGAATTCCATTTTACGACAAAGAAACAACAACAAAAGCGAAAAATACTACACTACAGCTTCCTCATGGGCCCAACAATTTTGTTTGATATTGTAATGTGTGTTACAGGTCAAGATCATGTGACATGGTACCTCACAAGCTCATGAACTTATCTCTGTGTCATAAAAGTTCTTAGAAAGAGACAGGTACGTACACCCGTGCCTTGTGGCCCGGATACCCTCGACATAAAAAATAAAATAAAAACCCTTTAAGAGGGTAGGTTTGATAGTGCCATACAAGCATGAGTACAGATTAATATTCATCAAGGGCATTTGCTTTTTCAGCCTTGACAAAAGCAGAGCAAAGGAAAAGAAATGGATTAAAGCAGTGATTAAAGCTATTTCTGTGATGAACTCAAGGTGTTCTCTCAACTTTCTTTGTATGAATTTATTATGTAAAAAGGCTTCAATCAAAGAATATTAAGTTGTGCAGAAAAGAACACTCAAGGTAAGTTAAAGTAAGTGAGCCAAAAAAAGTGAGTGAACACAGAAGGGGTAGGAGTGGATGTCAAGAAACATTGGATCACATGCCATGGGGACCCACCTAATAGCTTTATATCATAAATTCTCAAGGGCTGTCAACAAAGTATGGGTTTTTGTTGTATGTACAGAAGAACAACCATCAGGTAATTGACACTATTCGCTTTTGGATTAATATATGGATGGACTTGTAAAACGTGGCCCCACCAAAAATATATCCAGCAGAAAGACTTTAGGAATGTCAACGTCCACATGATGTTATCCACCTGTGATGCATGTTGTCTGATGAGATGAGATGGTTGATGTAGAATCCAAAGATAGAGATGTATTGTCCATACATGCCTCAAAAACTTAATAGTTTGTAGATTTTGTGAAAATTCACAATATGTGATATTAACTCATATGGCTCCCCATAACCCCTAAGGAAATAACGGGACCAAATCCAGGTCTTTGGGAATTATCCTTCAAAGACTCGATCCCAGGTCTTGGGTACAACCCCCCACAGCCTGACCAATTCAGCTGTTAACTATAACTTACCTAATAACAGTTCTAGGCTTATTATAGAGGCAAGATAGGATGAATGACACTGAACAAAATAAGTTTAACCTCATAACTAAAAATGAAAGTATAAGGGTCGGGGTCAGCAGACTCAATTTTTTTACTAAAACTCTCGGCCGGTCTAGGTTTATTATAGGCAAGATAAGAAGAGAACAAAATGAGATTTTCTTTCCCTATGTATTAAGCTCCAACAGTCGAATGAATGGCGCTGAACAAAAATAAATTAGCCTCATAACTGAAAATAAAAGTATAAGGGTTGAGATCGACGGACTCAAATTTTCAATCAAACTCCCGGCCGTGGATTTCACAAAATCCAACCATGTTTGAGGCTAAGTCTATCTTGAGTGTGCTTGAGACAACTCGTCAAAAGAGTTGAAAGAATATTTTGGTGGAATCGGACACGCAAGGTCTCATATCTCTTCTCCAAAATGGTTCTTCCTCAGTGGGGTGATTTGCTTCCAGGATATGTGCTCAAATACTGGATATTTCTTTTTATTTTGATAAACTCTCGTTTACTTTCTTAGGACATGTAACTAATACTACTGCTCATACTATTGCCCATAGGACTCATTCTTTTGGGTCGGCCTTAACCTGGTCAGACTTCTCTCTTGGATAGCTTCATGATGCCATTTTAGAAGATAAACGTCTAATCAAGACAAACGTCTCATCTGATGTGTGCTCCTAGACTTAGTTATTGTCAGAGCGACACGGTTCTAGAAGAGTAAATCCACTATCTAACGTACTTGGCGGAATTGAAATAAGCTCCTATAATAAAACCAACCATGTCTAAATTTATCTTATTTTCAGATGACCTCAAACTTCCATCACACCAATACGCATAAAAGGAATTTATACTCTTAAACTACCCAAATGACCAACCACCAACTGTGTGGTGGGTAGAGAGACATGTGCACAACCCCGTTAGACTCTCACTTAAGAACCTCAATTGATCAAAGTTGGAAAATATCTAGTCCAAATTTGGAGTAAATTTTTTATGTGGACCCTTTTTTTTTTCTTCTATGTGGAGCCATTTCAAATGTTGCCATCTGTACACGGTAGAGGAATATTAGAATTTTTAAAAATATTCCCCTATCAAATCACACGGGTCCCACTCATGAACAGGGCAGCACTTGAGATGGCTCTAGGGGTGTCAACGGGTCGGTTCCGGTTCGGTTCCTAAGGTGACCAGAACCGGAACAAACGGTTCCGGTTCTTATCGGTTCGGGTACTTATCGGTTCCGGTTCTCAAAGTGATGGTACCAGAACCGGAACCGATTATGTAGTTTTTGTCAGTTCCGGTTCCAGTTTCTGGTATAACGGGTCCAATCTTGGTAATATGAGAATTTTTACACTATATTTATATATTGGTTCCGGTTCTTATCGGTTCGGTTCCGGTTCTTATCGGTTTCGGTTCCATATTAGAGTACCGGAACCGTAACCATTAGTTTCCGGTTCGGTTCCGGTTCCGGTTCTTTTTAATCAGTTCCCAAAAATGTGGTACCGGAACCGGTGTTTTCGGTTCCGGTTCCTATTCAGTTCCGGTTAAATCGGGTAAAATTGACACCCCTGGATGGCTCCACAGCTTCACATTGAAAAAGTGTCCACCAAATTTTTTTTACTTCAAACCCCGTTTAACTCTCACTTAAACCTCAATCGATCAAAATTGAAAAATTTCTAGTCCAACATTGGAGTAAATTTTTATGTGGACCATTTTTTTTTCCTTGTGGAGCTATTTCAAGTGTTGCCATATGTATGTGGCAGAGGTATACTCCAATTTTTTAAAATATTCTTCTATCAAATCACACGGGTCGCACTCATTAACAGATGGCAGCACCTGAGATGGCTCCACAGCTTCACACAGAAAAAGGGTTCACCAAATTTTTTTTTTCTCCCAACTCCATTGGACTCTCACTTTAAGAACCTCAATCGATCGAAGTTAGGAAAATTTCTAGTCCAAATTTGGAGTAAATTTTTTATGTGGACCATTTTTTTTATGTGGAGCTATTTCAAGTGTAGCCATCTGTATGTGGCAGAGGAATTCCCGCTCATGAACAGATGGCAGCACCTGAGATGGATCCACAGCTTCACACAGAAAAAGGGTCCACCAAAAAAAGAAAAATTTACTCCCAAATTGCATTTATATCCATTTAATCCTTTATTTTGGCGAAAGAGTCCAAATTCAACATCCATCACAATCTAACCAAAGATATGCGACATCGTCATCACCACGTAAAGTGGTGTCTAACACTGCATCCCAAAGCCACTACCAACCAGTTCAGTTATGGGGACCATAGAAACCATTGCTTAGGAAATTCACATTTTTGTATTCCATGTATAGAACCTTTTGAAAATCATCTGCCGACGTTTCATTCTGTGTGGTAGGAATCAACAATTTCATACTTCCAAATTTCCTTTTCTCTTTGGTAAGGCAAGATCCACCCTACATACCCACGCTTAAGTATTTAATGAATAGTATATTCCTCTATCAATTATCAAATATAGGTCCACTAGTGATCAATTTGATTGACAACCCACCTAATTGGTGGGCCCTGGTATCAAAATCATATGGCTGGATAAAGCTTACCTTGTTCATGAAATCAATTTGCCAATCAAATGGTTAGAATTTTTCATCAATCTACTGTTTGGGTTATGACCCATATCAACTGGACGATTGGATCAATGACATATCGATCTTTTGCCTGGACTAGTAAAAAAGCTCAGTTGACTAGAGAATTATGGCAAAATCAAGGGTACCCATTATCTACGAACATCAAATTCAAGCTTCAAAGTGAAGTTTTGTGGGTAGGAAACCTGTTTGCCAATTGAATGGTTAGATCTTTTCATCAATCTAGTGTTTGGGTTATGGCCCATCAACTGGACGGTTGGATCATTGGAATATCTATTGCCTGGAAAGTAAAAAAAGAACCCTCATTTCACTAAAGAATTATGACAAAATCAAGGGTACCCATTATCTACAAACATCATTGGATGATCATAAGATGAGGTAAACCATTCAATTTTGACCATCTACTAAAGTTTATATGATGGATCAAAACTCATCATTCAAGCTTCAAAGTGAGGTTTTGTGGGTAGGAATGTAGGATCCTTCAAAAGGTAGAAGAGCCCACCCTCTTGAATGCAATCCATGTGCGACATTAAGGGATGGTAGACCTTCCTTAGGGTCCACTCAAGAAGTACATTAGATGCCCTAACTCCTAACTCCAAAACCCAAAAGTAAAAAAAAAAAAATTTAAAAATTTATGACCTTATAAGAAGGAAAAGCGTTGTAGTCAATGCTATTTGACCTTTTATCACACTTCTCAATGTCTGAAAGCCCTAGAGAAAAATCAAAGAGGAGTCAAGCCCAACCACTAAACAAAGAATCAAAATCTGAAATTTCCACATCTTAATCAGTTAATCTTACCTTCCCAATATAATATTTTGGGAGAATCTTTTCCTCCCTCTCATTCCTCCACTCCCACTCCCATCCCCACCAAACCAAACCACATTCATTCCACCCCCTACCCCCACTCTTTCTCTCTCTAAAAGAAACTGTTTTTAGCTCTGTGACTGTGAGTGCTCTACTCTCTCTCTCTCTCTCTCTCTCTAAAAGAGACTATTTTTAGCTATGTGAGTGTTCTCTGTAACAATTCTATCTTCGGTTTAATTGTCTTTAATAACTCATGACAAGAGAAACGGTTCTCTTCTCTACTGCATGGCAATCTCAAAGCTCTGCAAATTTCAGAGCTTTTTCTCAAAAATTCAAAACTTTGAATTCTTCTTTCAGAACCCGTTTATGGGTTTTCAATAAAACTCCTTATCATTGCTTTTCAATCAATATTTTTGGGTTTTCTCTAATCTAAAACCCCTTTTGTTCTTCCTTGAAGATTACCCATATTTTATTTTAGTTTGTTGATTCCATTTTATTATTTAGGTTTTTTTTTCTGTTTTTCTTCTTCTTTGGAATGGGTGGGTCGGTGGGAGGGAGATTTTGAGATTCGATCTTCAGTTTTTTCTTCAAGAGAAGGATGTGGATGCAATTAGTTCTTCTGGTGCTGAAACTCTGCGTTGTTGTCGTTGCTTCGGTAGTTCATGGATCTGCAGGTAATGGGTTTATTTTTTTTAATGTTTCTATTTGGTTGTAGATTGAATTCGATTTTACCCATCTGAGAATTTGATCTATTCCTTGTTGGATTTGATTATTTTTATGTTTTAAGAGGAATTTGGGGATCTGGTCGGTGTTAGCAGTCGTTTATATAATTTGTGAATTATGATCCGGGGAAAATAAACTGCTCACTATGTTTATTAAATTTGAATTGGTAATTGGTGTTACATGACTTCGTGTGATTTATGGGAAATGATACAGTAGATACGAGCTTGGCTGGAAATTGAGTTCTGTTGTGGCTGGACTTTGATCTGAACTTGCCAATACCTTAAAGAGAAAAAAAAATGAAGAAGAGTGCCTTAATTACTGTAGATTGAAGCTTAGAGTATCTAAAGTCAGGTTGTGTAGATAAAATCTAGTAACTTAATTATTAGTACTCTCCATCTGTTGGTTCAGCATAATCTATTTGCTTTTGACCTAGTAACGACTGGTCGAGCCCACCCAGTCTCTTCTACTCAGCATGGTTGATTGGTGGGCTTCTAGTTGTAAACTCCTCAGAGGTAGTAATTTCTTTTTCAGTGGTGCCAGATATCTGCTGTTTTCACTAACATGGAGCTTTGGTGTCATTATGGACATGCTCTATCCTGGGGAGCACAAGTTTGGTTCCCTGGTTGTCTTCCTTGATTTCTCAATCACCGGTAGTTGCAATTACCCAAATATTGACTGCTTTATCTGAATGATGATCTCGAGGTTGGCCTATTAAGTATTAATTATTCATGTGTATATTGGTCTGAAGTTCTCCAAAACTATGTTGTTGATAACATTTGAAGGTTTTTTTCTTCACGATTGACCCGAGCGCCTTATTAGAAGGAAGTTGGAAATCCACAGAAGTCCAGTTGTTCAGGAGCACTCAGGTAGCCTGATATTATGGCATTTTGCTCATCTTTTCTCATTTTTGGTATATTTTCTCTTCAATCTTCTCCTTTTCCATCTCCCACGAGCCATTTGTAGTTTTCATCTCAATAAATAAGCACTTGACTGTAAATTTTAGTTGACAATTCGGAGCATGAACAAGTATAAAAATCTTTTTCTGATAGGTAAAGGATTAAAAAAATTAGGGAAGAGAATTCCCAATATACTTAGGGGTCCTATATACAGTAGTACGTGCTAGAATGTCGGGCCTCTCATTGTTACTTCGGAGGATATATGTGTACTTTGTACCAAAGGTCTGCCGTACCAAATGATATACAAAGATTAAGATTTGAAATGTAGAGTCACTTCTGGCTCATCTGAGTTCTAACCGAGAACCATTGATTTTTTATTCTTCTGCAGGGTTCAATATCTCCCCTTCACCAGCAATTTTTTCTGCGGTTCCTCCTATTGAAGAAAGAACACCTGGTCTCGGCCAGCATGGAAAATCACTGAGACCCAGCATGCCAAGTGCATCACCTCTGCCTAATGGTAACCTTGCTTAATCTTGACACCAGTAAATTGCTATTTGATCTTGTAACCATTCGGTAAAGCTTATATTTAAACATTGCAGGATCAGTTTTGCATTCGCAGATGATATCACCACCCTATAAGTCTGCACCTGTGCCCCAAAACATGCAAGTGCTAGTGCCATATCTGCCGCCGAGTCCACCAACAGTACTGCCATCACATAAGTCAGCACCTCTGCCTCAAACTACCCAAGGGCTTGCACCATCCATGCCATCAAGTGCTCCTTCTCATAGAACAGCACCAGATATTAAACTCCCTATCACAGTGCCACTTGCTTCAGGTACATGATTCATTCATTTATCATTGCACGGTCATTGATTGCCAGTTAAAATAGGTCCTGACATAGCTTCTGTTGTTTAACAATATACAGTACCTGTTGCATCACCACCAAGGAAATTTCCACAAAAGCCTCTGGCTGTGCACCCAACTATGCCAGCAGTAGCTCCATCTATTTTATCAGGTGCTTCTTATGAGATAAATTACTGATGTAACCATCCACTCAAGGAGCAGTCATTTGCTCCTGGGTTCAATTGACACCATGCTGACATCTTCCTTCCTCTATAACTATGGTTCACAGATCTTTCAAATCCCTTCTTGTCACTTGTATTGAGACAACAGAACATGGATACGGCTGAGCCATTCCAGAATATTATATAAAATGCATTTTAAATTGTGTAAAAATAATAAAACTATATCTTAATAAAGTATATTCATGTTTCAATTATATATAATGGTGTCCATGTACCCTGGATTTGAGGATCCATCAACTCCAACATGTAGGTACTTTTCGTGATTGATCTTACGTTGGATCTGTCCCAATATGATGTTACAGAGCCTGCTGTCTCTTCAATATCAGCTCCTCCCCCCAGCATCAATAGGAAGAGATATGGAATGCCAGTTGCTGTGCCTCCAAGTGAAACGGTCAACCATTTATCACCTGTCAACCATTCTCCAACTCAAGGTATTTTGGCAGGTCAAGGTTGAG
Source organism: Euptelea pleiosperma (assembly GCA_035048495.1). Classification (NCBI taxonomy): domain Eukaryota; kingdom Viridiplantae; phylum Streptophyta; class Magnoliopsida; order Ranunculales; family Eupteleaceae; genus Euptelea; species Euptelea pleiosperma. The sequence goes on along the minus strand of CM068549.1, from coordinate 30,974,791 downwards.
CTGTAATTAGCAAATTTATGGAATAGAAAATGAGAGTTCTTATGCTCGATGATTATCAACATTTCCTTCAGATTACTTTCCTATTGCAGCCCCTGCGCCACACAAAGCCACGAGGTCCTCTAATGTTCCTGCACCGTCCAAGTTATCTCCTAAACCCCCAGCAAGGAAATGGGTTCATAGTCCTGCATCTTCACCTTCAATCTCATCTTATAAGCATCATCATGCAAGGAAAAAAGCCAGCAGCCCTGCTCTTGCACCATCATATCTGTTTCCACCGCCACCTTCCCACCACCAAGGTTTGATATTTTTAACTGAAAATAGTCTCAACAAATAAAGGTTGATCAGTAACTTTTGTTCTGAAAATTTTTGGTAATCGAACTCTTTTCCTTTTGGTTTCTTTTTTAATCTATTGAAGGTACGGTCATCCCTCCGACCCCTTCACATCTTCCAAAAATACTCCCAAAGAAAAGTAGGAAAAGGCACCATGGTCCTCCACCCATGAACTATGGTAATAGATTGCTTCTAAAAATTCATGTTCACCCAGTGTGTTAGCTGTAAACTGGGCTGCTTGCTTTAATTTCTAATATTCCTACATGGCAGGCCCTTCTGTCTCCCCAGTTCAACCTCCCTTTCCTTCAACAGTGAGCCAGGTTTCACCTGTGTCTTCGCCGTCATCAACAGTTCCATCTGGCCGAAAAAATAGTATGGGAATACTTATCTTATGTCTTTTGCTTTATTCTAAACCTTCTCTGTTTCATTTACGGTAAAGATTAACCGATGATGTTTCATTATTGTGCTTTCTTTCTGCAAGGGACTGCTCTCCCCCCCACAATTTCTCCTTCAGGATCTTCCCCAAGTAACTCGAAGAAGCCATTGCCATCACCAGTTGAAGCACTGCCACCACCACCCCCTGATCAAGGTACATCAATATTAAATTTTGTTTACTATAATTTATCCAGTGTTTCTGGTTTATTTGGTCTTCCTACTATATTCTTCATCCATCCCAATATTGTATAGTGACAGTTGTGTTTGATCCTACTTGTAGATTGTACATCAGTTACATGTACAGAGCCGTTAACAAATACCCCTCCTGGATCACCCTGTGGCTGTGTGTGGCCGATGCAAGTTGGATTGCGTCTTAGTATTGCACTATACACTTTCTTCCCTTTGGTTTCAGAGCTGGCCGAGGAAATAGCGACCGGAGTTTTCATGAAACAAAGTCAAGTTCGCATAATGGGAGCAAATGCAGCCAGTCAGCAGCCGGAGAAGACTATCGTCCTTATTGATCTGGTACCACTTGGAGAAAAATTTGATAATACTACAGCATTTTTTACCTTCGAAAAGTTCTGGCTCAGGCAGGTTCTCATAAAGACTTCCTTCTTTGGCGACTATGAAGTATTATATGTACGCTATCCAGGTATTTGATAGATCACCAGTTTCTTGACTCTTTTATGTGCTCTATATCTTGGACTTTGCTACCTGCTTAGAACTCTTGCATCTCTTCAGGTCTTCCTTCCTCACCGCCTTTGGCACCCTCAAGCATTACTACTATGGATGAAGGGCCGTACTCTGGCCATGGAAATAATGCAAGGACAATAAAACCTCTGGGGGTTGATGTGAGGAGGAAACGGAAAGAAGGCCTCGGTGGCAGCATGATTGCTATCATAGTTCTATCATCTTCTATAGCTGTGGTTTTATGCATTGGAGTTGCTTGGTTTTTGCTATTGAAACGTGGAGACCATACTCATCCACCGGCACCAACTCCACAGGCCTTAGTACCTTCCCATGCGAAGCCATCAGGTAGAAACACTGTCATTTGGCTCATGTGAAGTTTCTTTTTTCCTTCTTCCTTTTGGACAAATAATAAAAATTAATCATAGCAGGTGCTGCTGGGTCTATAATGTTTGGAAGTGGGCCCAGTTCTGCATCACTGTCCTTTGGCTCTAGCATCGCAACATATACGGGGTCTGCTAAGACTTTCAGTGCAGGGGAGATGGAGAGAGCCACTGATAACTTTGATGATTTGAGAATAATCGGGGAAGGTGGCTTTGGGCGTGTGTACAGTGGTATCCTCGACGATGGAACAAAGGTAGCTGTAAAGGTTCTTAAGAGGGATGATCAGCAGGGTGGAAGGGAATTCTTAGCCGAGGTTGAGATGCTTAGCCGTCTGCATCACAGAAACTTGGTCAAGTTGATTGGTATATGCACAGAGGACCATACCCGCTGCCTGGTCTATGAACTAATTCCAAATGGCAGTGTGGAGTCCCATTTACATGGTAGTACAGAGTAAACAATTTTGCATTCTTGGTTCTTTGCATGGGCTCTGCTAACGTGTTAGATATTTACAAGTTTTCCTTTGTCCAATCCTTTGGAGAAATGGTTTTGATTGTGTTCCTCTCTTATGCTTTCAGGAGTGGACAAGGAAACTGCTCCTCTTGACTGGGGGGCCCGAATAAAGATTGCACTCGGTGCAGCTCGAGGTCTAGCTTATCTGCACGAAGACTCAAGCCCCCGTGTTATTCATCGGGATTTCAAGTCCAGCAACATCTTGTTGGAACAGGATTTTACTCCCAAAGTTTCTGATTTTGGCTTGGCTAGAACAGCTTTGGACGAGGATAACACGCACATCTCAACACGTGTTATGGGAACTTTTGGGTATGAACTTCTTTCCCTTATACCTGAGTCCTTCAAACATCCCTGGGTACACACGTCGACCCCACACAACATGGCTATGGGTGTGGGATCCATGTGGGATATGACACACTCATACCTGAATTTTTTACATTAATAATTTTTTAAAGGTAACACTTTTAAAAAAAATAGTGCGAGTAATAAAATACTAAATATTAACCTGAGGTTTTGGTCACACATATGCGTTCACCCTAAAATTAGCCTGTTTGGTGATTCCTAGCTGTTGGATTTTGGTGTTCATCATCAGGGGCTTCATGAACAGAACAATGGATGAAAAGCATTGGGTCTAGGCCCATGTTGAGAAAAATGCTCAACTGAACAGTAAGATGTCCTCACCATGGTGATCATCATTACCAGAAGTCAGTCTAGTCTGATGTTACTAACCATATGAAAGTTGACCTGACGTAACAGTTTAATTGGACGGTCCAGATTTTTCAACTTCAGGTCAACGTTTTCTGAGTTGAGAAATACTGGAATGACTGATTCTTGGTGAGGATGGCCACCCTGGTATGGACAACTTACTATACAGTTTGATTGTCCAACATGTTCTCCATGTGTGCCCCTCCAACGGGAGCAAGAATATTCTAACTCAAATATTATCTGTACCTGTTTCTGATCTGAGTTTTGGGGTAAACAAAAACCCAACACCCAGATACGTACCATACCCGCACCCAGATAACACAGATTCTTTCTTTGATGTTCTGTGGTTGTACTTTTCTCTGTCCTAATCAACTTCTTGTTTCTCAGTTATGTAGCTCCAGAATATGCAATGACCGGGCATCTTCTCGTCAAGAGTGATGTTTACAGCTATGGTGTAGTCCTTCTTGAGCTCCTAACAGGAAGAATACCTGTGGACATGTCACAGCCACGAGGTCAAGAGAACTTGGTTGCTTGGGCTCGCCCACTCCTCACAAGTAAGGAGGGGTTAGAGATGATCATCGATCCAGCTCTAGTGTCTAATTTTCTGTTTGATAGCGTGGCTAAGGTGGCAGCTATAGCTTCAATGTGTGTGCAGCCAGAAGTCTCTCACCGTCCATTTATGGGTGAGGTTGTTCAAGCCTTGAAGCTAGTGTGTAACGAGTGTGATGAGGCCAAACAAGCAGGATCAGGAAGTTGTAGCCAAGAGGACTTGTCTGTTCTAGATGTGGATACTAGGACCAGTACTGGTTCAGGTCAGCTTCCGGAACCTTCACGTGCCCATTATCCAATGCAGGACTATGATTCCTATCTTGATGTCAATAGGGAACTATCGGCATCAGATGTATTCAGTACATCAGCAAGATTTGGGAGACAGGCATCGGGGTCTTTTAGGAGGCATTCCAGCTCAGGGCCTCTGCGAACAGGGAGGAGCAGACATTTCTGGCAGAGACTAAGAGGCTTGTCTAGAGGCAGTGTGAGCGAGCATGGAGTTGCATTCAGGTTAGGGGCAGGGTCCTGTTGAATTCGTGGTGAGTGCCATCCAGAAAAGTAATGGTTCTTCCCATGGTCTCGAATTTCACATTCATGAACATCAGCAGGCAATTTATGACCCACACAGATCCATATGATATACAATTACATACAAGGTCTGAAAGCTTTGGGCGGTTATGACGTGTACAGTTCATCAATAATGACTCCCTGCTGCTCCGAACCATGAAAGAAGCAGGTTGGTTGTGGTGGTGAAGTTTGTCAAGAAGATCTTTGTCAGCCCATAAAATTTTGATGCCAATGCATCATTTGAGCGAGGTGTGGTTCCGGTGAAGCTTAATAACTGTCCCATGTTGAGGTGGTCTGGTTTTGAACAAGATTTCCGCACATCTTGATTCAATTCAGTTCATGGGAACCGCTGTATTAACGCTTCTGATGTAGTTTTTTTTCAGATTGGGAGAGCAGAAAGCTTTTGTGGATCACAAATTCCTCTTCAGTCTTTTGAGAAACAAATGGTAAAACATGTATTGAGCTGATTTAAATTTGATTTGAAAAGAATAAAAGATAAAAGTTCTACTAGCAAATGGTAAAAGGTTTTATCAAGATTCTTTTAATTCTTTATAAAAAAAAAAGATTTAATATAATTCATTATTAAATAGTTATATACAGGATCAGGTTATTTTGACACCTAAATGACACCCCGTTATGGGGCCCACACGGAGATGAGTTTACAGCTGATTTTTGAAGATCATCTACGCCGAAAATCAACCCTTTCCAACATTTCTTACTCTATGAAAAGTGGGTTACAAGTTAACAAAATCTAGACCACCCATTTTCCTGTAAATTTTAAGTTCACATTTGGTAAGGTTAGAAATTTCAGAATGTGCTGAATTTTTGTGAATATAATCATGGTTACCTTGACAAAAAACCATCCTTAACTCATCTCCATGTGGGCTCATAAAGGTGTGCCAAATGGTGTCATTTTAGGCGTGTCAAAATAACGTTTCTGGGTGGCGGAATTTTTTTTGGTAGGCTTGTGTTCTTCATTCTTTAGTATCAAATATTCACATATTAAGTGGAGTGTAGTGGGCCCGGCTGAGTTCTCTCAAGCCTGCCCAATTGTAGATAGGTCATTAAATTTGGGCTGGGCGTAAGTTAATTCCTGTTAAAAGTGAGCTCAGCTTGGCTCATTTATGTACTGGGCCTTAAAATCAGTTCCAAGCCTCACCTGTCAGGCGACTCAGGCTTATAAATGCAGTCCAAGACCCATGGGGCATGTTAGTCCCTTGGCACGATCAACCATGTCAGACTAGCTAACGTCACACATGCCATTTGATACTCCTAGCTAAGATGATCTCATGATCATAACCATAATTAGCAATTCGGCGTACGGCAAAGATTCAGAACAGGAAAAGTTCGAATTTAATTCAATTTTAAGATATAAAAATTCGGTAATTGTTGAAGTGTTCTATTCGTTTGGCCTTAAAAAAAGCCTGAATTTGATCGATTTTTTCCATTTTATACAGCCATTAAATACGTGAATGATACGCTTTTTATTGTGTATTAAACTTATGATGTTATACAGCCGTTTTTTTGTGTATTAAACGTGAATGATACACGTTTTATTTGTTTAGCCTTAAAAATCTCGATTTTTACTGATTTTTTATTTTATATGGCAGTTTAATACGTTACTTCAAAAAAAAAAAAAAAAAATTTGGGTATTAAATGCGAATAATGCACAAATTTACTAACTAGGATCATAAGTTCATAAGTACCTATGTAATCTTTGATAATTTTCCATTTTTATTGATCCGATCATATGGTGACAATCTTTCGAACAGGCCGATTTTGTCACGTATGTTAATATCTTGATATCACTTGCATGCTCATCAAACCCACTCCTTGGTGGACTTGCACAGAAAATCAGTGGGCCCAAAGAATGTGTACTTTTTATGCCCACCTGGACATCCAAGTTTTTCTCAGATTTCCCTGCTTACCAAGAAAAAGACTAGTAGATTTACAACACTTGGAGCCAACTGATCCAATGGATGTTTCGTCTTGGTGGACCTACACAACAAAAGTCAGCTTGATTGGTAATTTCTTGCCGAGTACTAAAAATGCTCAAATCCAACGGCTAGAAAACACCCAAATAAAATGTTGAAATTCAACAGTTAGAGATCACAATCAAGCTATTTTTGGTATGTAGATCTACCAAAACATGACAAAACGTCCATGGGTAAGTGGGCCGAAATATTGTTCGGGCAGACTTCAAACTTGTATGGCTAGTTAGGGCCCATGAATCAACTCTTGATTAGCAGTAACCCAACAAATCAACCAGATCAACGATCCCAACCATCTCATAAATAACCATCAAATGAGATCGATTTGGTTCCCCAATTTAAAATGGTGGATCCAATGATCTGGCCTCATTTCGATGAGAAAGCATCAAAGTTCGTATAGCGTCGCAGCAGGAGATCGCACTTCTCTCAAAAGGAGACTCGAAAGTTGATTTAGTACTTCGATAGTAGCGAAAGAGCTCTCAAAACAGCAAAAAGAGTAACCAGCGTGACCGCTTCGTCGTCTCTCGTCTTCGTCTCCACACTCATCAGACATGGTATGTGTGTTTTAACAGAAACCCATCTGAGATGAATCTCTAAGATTTATTGGGTTTTCTCTGAAATGCGTTTTCTGTGTTTTCTCTGAAGGCTCCGGCTGCGAAACCCATCACGAGTCCCGTCCCAGATGCTTGGTTCCCATCCTTGGCCGTTCTCATGCTGGCCGTCGGACTTGTCGTCACTGCTTCGTTCTTCATGTAAGCTATCCGATCCAACATTCTCTCTTTGAGATATTAATTTAAGATAGATTCCATGTTGATTATTTGAGTTATTAACACCCAATTTTATTCAAATTTGTTCTAAATTCTAAGTTTAAAGTTCAATCAAGTAAAACAAGAATCATGTTTTGGTGATCCAGTACAGGAATTTCGAGAAAATCTCGTGTGGGGTTTACGAGTTCGATCTTTATTTTTATATGTTTATAATGTAATTTAGTCATGTTCTTGTTATCTAAGAAAAACCCATTAGGCGAAAATGACTATAGACGGCAAAATGAGGTACCCAGAAAAAAATTGGAAAAGGAACATAAAACTGGATAATTTATGAAGTCAATCGAGTCCCATTGTTTGCTTGACCCGATCTAACAGTCGGAGAGTTAGATTTCGAACAATAGTTGGTCATGGGCCATGAAAAGCTTATGTACATCCATAACAATCATTCCAAGCGAATCCCTTTTGATCTAATATGTGGAAAAGTTGGATGACTACTCAAATTGCAGAATAGGAAGTTTTGGTGATTGCTGTCTGTACCTTCTTAAATACTGCAAGAATCAATCCATCCAACATTAGAAAGAAGTTACTGGGAATTTATGTTAAATTTTCTATTTTCTGTTTTCTGCTAGCATTGTTGTTTTTTAGGCTCATGAACCATAGTTCAAAACAAATTTCACTGGAGAGGTTATCTTGCAATTGTTTTTAGATGACCTAGGAAACTTATATTGGTGTGTAAGTTGGGGTTTTGCAGATCTGTCCATTCCAAGTTAGGGATAATTACAAATGTGTGTATCTACATCCACTAGTTTCCTATAATCTCGAACTAGCGGAAGGCATGGAAAGGGAGAGTGGGTTTGGGAGAATTGAGGGCATCTTTGGGAACTCCTTAATAGTTTCCTATAATCTCGAACTAGCGGAAGGCATGGAATGGGAGAGTGGGAATGGCTTTGGGAGAATTGAGGGCATCTTTGGCAAAAAGTGGCAAGATTTGAATTCTTATGTTGTCTATATAATAGTAAAGATGTTCAAAAACATTTCTACCCTATTTATCAAAAAAAAAAAAAACATTCTACCCTTTTCTGTTCTGTTAAAGCTAAAGAGTAACTACTGGAAAAAATGTGGCTAATTGTGAAGAACTTCTTACCCTTGTAAAGATGAAGACTTAGCTTTCCTTGGCACTTAGAATAGTCCTTTATTGAATCAACTGCATTTTTCAAATCCGATTAGATGATGATGGATTGCACCCATGCAATTTAAGGAAATTCAATTGTGTTTGTATTAGTTAACATAATTATCTACCCACCTTAACATAATTATCTACCCACCAAGATTTTTTGCCATCTTGGCTGGATGATTCAAGGGTGTAGATACCTTATTGTACATGGGTTGATTAATTTGCCTGACCAAAGTTGAGAATTGAGCAATCGTGTCCAAGGGTCTTGGTCAAAGAATAATGTTGCCCTTGAAGCTTTATTATCTTCCACCCAATGTAGAGACTAATAAGGTTGATTATTTTGCCTGACCAAAGTTGAGAATTGAGCAATCATGTCCAAGGGTCTTGGTCAAAGACTAATGTTGCCCTTGAAGCTTTATTATCTTCCACCCAATGTAGAGACTCTAACTGATGCAGTCAGCTTGTACAAGGCATATCTCTTTCTTAAAATATCCAATTGAGAAGCCGTTAGATGCGTTGAAAAGCTTGGTTTGAGATCTACAACACTTATTTAACAATTCTTGTTGAGATTTTGACGTTTCAGGCTTCAAAAGTGTATTAGAAATCTGGGTGTAGGGACGGAATTTAGGGATACTTTAATGATTTTAAAAATTAGTTTTTTGTTATTTAGATCAATGGTTTAGATTAATGTCATAGATAGTCATTAAGAGAGCATTATATAAAAATACTTTTGATTATTAATTGAAATTTGCTTATAGGCTTTTATTTTAGTTTCTTTGTGAACATTTGGAATTGCTTAGATTAGTGACCTCCAAGAGCTTTTTTAGGGGTTTTTGCTCTACGATAACCTTAGCAGTGCATTCGAGTGAACTTTTGTAATTGTTTGGATTTGCACGCTGCAGGAGTTTGTTAGGGGGGTTCACACTAACAAAACCTTAGCAATGCGCCAAGTCGAACTCCACCTACATCACTAACCTTGTAGAAACTGTTAGAAATCTGGGTGTAATGGTATTGACGTGATTTAAGGGTTTTAATCATTTTAAAAATTAGATTTTGATTATTTGATTAATGGTTCAAATTAGTTTCTTAGTCTTTTTCAAGGTAGTTAAAGGCGCAAGGCGTTAGGACCTCTAGCACCTGAGGCACAAGGCGAGGCACGCCTGATTGAAGCGAGGCGCAATATTAAAATTTTTAATAAATATAAGAAATATAAAAAAATAAAGACAAATAACATCATAAAATAACAAAATAATTAATCATTAGGCCATAAAACATAAAAGATAGCAAATGTCCAAAATTTCAAATAGCCCACAATTAGTTTTAGTTAACATCGTCATCATTTAAAATATAATCATTAGCTTCATCCCATCATCATTAGATGTGTTAGCCTCCTCAATATATTCTTCTTCTTCTATCTCCTCCGAATTGGCCTCTTCCTCTTTCGGCTATCTTATTAAAGCCCTTGCTATTACTCTTGACCTTGATTGTGATCTAGTATTTGATATTGATTCACAAACTCCAGCAGCTCTCGCAACAACACTCTATGTCAAGCTATCATCCTCAAACACCAATTCATCTTCTGCTACTCCACCTTCTGTTTCTATCTCCCCAAGTAGTCATTCATTGCTTTCATCAATGTCTTTCAATAAGATAGGTTCAATTGTATCTCTCCTATCATACCGATGTTTAATATAATAGGCCAAAGAACAAAAATTTTACAAAAAAATATATATTTTAGTGAGGCGCAGGCCTGATGCGCTTGGAGCCTAGTTTGAGGGGCGCGCCTTAGTAAATGCGCATCGCCTTAACCCTTCTAAGGCGCTTTAGGTGTGCCTTGCACCTGGAGCCTGAGGCGCGCGCCTTGACTACAGAGGTCTTTCTTATAAAGAATCACTAAGAGAGCATTGTTAAAAAATGTAAAAAAATAGAGTTGATTATTGAATGAAATTCGCCTTTAGTTTTTTTTTTTTTAATTCCTTTGTGAACTTTTGTAATTGTTTGGATTAGCACGATGCAGGAGTTTTTTAGGGGAGTTCACGCTAACAAAACCTTAGCAATGCGTCAAGTCGAACTCCACCTACGTCACTAACCATGTAGAAACTGTAAACCTATAGAACACTTGACCTTGTTGAAGTTCATGAGGAGACTTTTTTTCGTATTTTCATTTAGTGGAGACTGGAGATATCATTTTGTCTCTGACCTTCATATTACAAGCCATGATACTGTTATATTTTAGTCTTAATGCGTTTAGTTGGATGGGCATTTGCTATATCTTCTTAAAGTTCTTGGATACATCTCAATTTTATTGCACATTTTTCTTGCACCTCCTCCTCACCTGTTCTCAAGAAAACCATCCTCAAAGTTTTCGAAAACACACAGCTAGTCTTTATTTATTCTTAGGTTGATCAACTAGTCTTTATTTATTCTACATGTAGCATATAAATGCTAGACTGGGAAACCTGATCATTGTAGTTACCCACAAACTTTTTTAAATACCCTTTCGGATCCTCTTTTTTTCACCTTTCCTTTGCTAAATAACCAAAATGTACTTGAAAAGTTTTAGAACATACTTATTCAGAACAACCTCACTGTCTTAGCCATGTGACCGGTTTAAGATCCTAATCTCAATAGCCTTAAATACCTTCGTCTCCTTTTTATCAATTCTACACCAAACTACCCTTGCTCTCGTTGGCCAAATTACTAACTACTCTTTCTTGTGAAATTACTGAAACACCCAATGGTTCTTCACAACCACCCAAGTGTTTGCTCCTCTCCCTGCTTCCAGTGTTTTTGCACTTTGGATTTTCTTCCTATCTCATAGGAAAAATACCTCAAACATTCCTTTGGAAATTACCTAAAGAGAGGGATAAAAGAGAATGGTCAAGAGAAACAGGGAAAAATTCTTCTTAGCTTTGTGTTTCCATTTTACAACCTAGCCTCTCACCATTTTGGAGCTACATCAACGGGACCAAAGTCCTTTAATGGCCCATTTTAAATCATCAGCATTTGGGAAGAAGCATGGACTCCAGATGCTTTCGAAGTCATCTTGCCTCCATATTATGACTAATTAGTCTAAGTTCAACAGGGTAGAGTAGAAGCCACTCTTTAGTCGGTGCTGCTAGGAGGTGCCAAACCTCTTCTCCTGCATAACTGATCTCTTACCCCTAATCTCTCTAGTTCTAGTCTTATGGTTGGAGTCAGTTTTGATGTTTCTGAAGAACATTTTCCAGAGGCATAATGTACGAATGTGAACAAAATAGCCAATAGTTAACATATTAGTCAATCGAGTGCTTGATCACGATATCCAAACTCATGGAGTTCATTCCATGAGTAGCGAATCAAAAAGCTGCACCCTTAGTTGACTATGTAACTGTAGGTTTTACCTTTTTATTATGGATAATTAAAGATTGAATTTCGGATGTGGGTTTGGTGAACTAATAATGTTTCTTCAGTTGAGACTTTTACACGATTAATGATCAATCGACCTGCTCTCACCTCTTAGCAGTTATGCTCTCTTACTAATAGAAGTATGTGCTCCTTTCCACTTGGAAAGGATTGATTCTGGTTGAAACTTAAAACTTTACATAATTGTTTATTTTAAAAAATGTTATAACCTACAAGAGATGGTCATTCATTATTGTCACACTTAATAAGATTTTTGCAGATGAAATGATGAGGGCAATTGAATAATCATTTTGATGAACTGTTATGAATCCTGAGATACTGATAGAACTCTGCTAATTCCATTGATTGGTGGAGAAGGTGATTTTTGTAAATCTATTTTTCCCCCATCTGCCACTTGCAAGCAGTTTATTGGCATGATGTTTAAAGTAGTCCTCCAAGTACCAGAAGGTTATCCAACGAAGTACCAGAGGGCAAACGGAGTGACAAACAGAGAAAGCCTTGAATTGGGTCTTGCTATAATTGCCACCTGTTAATATCCTATTAATTCTTTTCATAAAGCATGACTGAAGAGAGGGTACATATACCACGGATCTTCCGCATGATAAAATTGAACAAGCTATGGGCATTTAAAGGATGTATATCATTTTATGGATGAAGTATGAACTGGGAAGTCTTCGAACTCCGTTGCTTCTCTCATTTTTTCTTTGTTCTCTCTTAGCTTCCATCTTATGGTTTGGATAGAAATAATAATCTGTTGTTCTTCTTACCTATCAAAATAATAATAATAATCCATTGTTCTTCTTGCAGCTATGAGGCTACCTCATCCAAGCGAAACCGCAGCATGGTGAAGGAACTTGCTACTGGAACAGTGGCATCTGTTTTCCTGGTATGTTAGTGAATTGTTATTTCTGTTTCATCACAGTTTTCTAAAATTGACATGCCTGAGAGATCGAGTCCACAGCTAGGGCTGAAAGTTGATTTTTTTTTGTTGCAGGGTTTTGGATCTTTGTTCTTGCTACTTGCTACAGGTGTATATGTTTGATTTCAAACGACTCTTTAAGAGGGGTAGAATTTTGACAAACAAAACCAAACGTCAGTTTTACCTGACAGATCATGTTTTTAACATTTTTAGTCAAGCTTGTGTTGGTTAATGAAATGAGGGTAACCTTCTATTGACGAGTTGATGGGTTTGTCCTTGCATTCTGATATACGCACCACCGCTCACACACACACACACACCCAAAGTTTTGCATACTTGAGTCACTCAGCTATAAAATCTTGACTTGAGTGTGTTTACTTGGTGATTGAATGGATTTGGCGAAAGCTTTTCAGCACCTGGCGACCTGACATAGCTCTCTTCATCCTGAAGGTTTTGCTATATATAGAAATTCTTCTATTTTTTATATTCTCTTGAAAAAGTCAGTCTAATCCAAGTAACTATTGACTCAGGCAAGTCAACGAGGCATGAAATTTTTTGTGAAAATTCCAATTACAAACCATGCATGAAATTTCCCTATTTGATGCCGTCATTTCGATTGTGCTTGTACATCCTCCCAACTGAGCAAAATGAACTGCAGACCTTTCTTTCATATTTGATTAACATTTAAATTTTTTGACATACATTCGCTTAAAAATTTCATCGCTATGTTCGGAACTTTGAATTAAGAGGTGATTTATTTCAAAGGTCCAAAAGAATGTGGTTGATCAGATCCTTATGATGATATGATCATCTAGATGGGACCCATAGAATGGTGCATCCACTTGTTCACAGATACCTGTGTTGGGATTAAACTCAAGATGATTAAAAGCTGCCGATCAACTTTTCGTATTAAAAACAAAACAAATATAACTTCTATTTCATTCTCTCAGCTATCTTCCTCTTTGGTCTCTTTCTTTGCCCTAAACCTGTGATGAAAGAAAGTGATCGGTTGGGTTCAAATTTGTTTTCAGAGACCTTGGTTGTTTCCTCGGTAGTGACCTGAGATAATAATCTACAGAGAAGAAAGTAAGGTTCCTTGATGCCCGGCACCCTCTCGTTTGGGGGTTCAGTATTCTTGGAGACATAATGCAAAGACGGGGTAGCCCTGTACCCAGCGTGGCCCAGTGGCCCAGTACCTAAGTAGAACTCATTTCCTTGGACTACCATTAAGAACTCCTTACAAAATTAACGCAACAAATCATTATAATCATCATTAAAAATGCTGTTTCACCATTTCATGGGAGCGGGCCCACATTTCATTTTAAAATTTTAAAATTAACGCAACACATCAATTTAAAATTTTGAGGTTTGAGGCAAGTGGAGTAAAACTTGCATGACTGATGACGGTAATATAAGCCCTGACCGCCCATAATATGAGCCATGTGGCACAGTTTTAGAGGATGGGGATGTTTGGCCTCAAAACCAAAAATAAGCCTAATTAGTGATTTCAAACCTTTCGATCTAGTGCCCCAAATAATGCTCAAATTCCCATGGTTAAAATCAACACATGAAAATGACTCCAATCCAATGCTTAGAAATCACTAATCAGGTTGATTTTTAGTTTGTAGGTCCACCTAGGGATTGGTCAAACATCCATGCAGTCTGTCCTCTAAACAGTCCTTGAATATTGTGTATCATACTATATTAAGTAGGATCATTTCATGAACTTATAAGTGCCTAGGTTTTTTGTTTTAGTAGACAACTAATAGGTGCCACGTGGACATGGTGTATCGTTGTTGTTGGCAAGTTTTGGATTTGAAATCCCAATTAATTATGGTTTCATCAAAAGGAAAAGCCTAACACATAGTTACCACTAACTGGACAGCACAATTCCTTTGGATTCGCAATTTGACAAGATGTTCTACACGGCACTTGAGAAGTTTGATGGTTTTCTGATGAAAATAAAGCAATAAGTGTACACAAATATGGAGCAAAACACTACCTTTTGCAGTTTCTTGAAATCATTATAAATGTCTCAAAACGGATTTGGCTAATAGCAGTAAGAAAATGGCCTCCTGAGACGGGCCAGAGGAAATGAACAAATTTCCAGCAGTAAAAGATCGATGGACCCAAAACAAATGAGAAAGAGTTTTGTGCCATCAAGGACCTCCAGTATTCCCAGACATTCTGATCTGAGAAGGGCAGTCTTCTACTTTCAGCCATGTGTTATGCTTCCAGCTCCCCATACTCTTTATCTTACAGTAGAGTAAGTAATGAACTCCCTTGAAGTGAACTGAAATGGTTGGTGAGGTATGGGGTTCCTGTTAAAGAGAAGAACAAGAAAAGATTTAGGTAGGAAGTTTGTATGCAACAATTGAAAAATAAGAAATTCCAAAGGTCGACATACAGCCGAGGTCCATAAACTTTGATCTGTCGCACATGGGTATCCCTTCCATTAAGGTGATTGGATAGCACAGCGATTTGCAGCATGAAGGCGTTGATAAATGCTTCTCTGCAACAGATAGTGGCAAACAAAAAGTCGAAGACATTGCTAACTTTTACATCAAAGGCCATAAAAGGGAGAGATGAATGCCAAAATGACATGGATGGAGGTAGTAAGAAAAGATTTGAACACATGTACTTTTATAGAAGAAATGGCTTTAAAGTTTAAACAGAGTCGAATGGTGAAATAAGATTTATGTTGCCAACCCCAAACATTTGGAATTAAGGCATAGATGGAGGTGATATAATATTGACTTATGGATGATTTTCAACTATTATAAAAAAAAAAGGGAAAAGGTTTTCTAGATGGGTTGTGAAAACCTCTTCTCTGGATGGCCCCGCCACTTTGTGCCATGTAGAGGGCTGATGTGATCAATCCACGCTGTCCATCCGATAGAGGACCCTCTGGATTGGCCGTCTAGATACTGCCCTTATCCACATCACACCTATATCCTTCCATGTATTGCACTTTTCCCCAGCGAATCGCGGCTCTTATTTTTATTTTTTTTCTAATGAATTTTTTTACAAGAACCAGGGTTCTTTTTGCCAAATGGCAGTGGCGTATTGGCTGAATGGGTCATCCAGAGTACCTGGCACGGCACAATTAATTTCTTCAACTTGCACTGGATCCCATTGTTCCCATCTATAAAGGAAAAGATGATTTAAGTACCTTTTATAGTTCAGCAAAACACTGATAAAATCTCCATGCAAATTTCATACCAATGGCAATAAGGAGACATGCACTCTCATAAACATTCTTACAGGACTAAATAACAATTCCGAATTAACTGAACACACATTCCCCTCTGCTTCCCTCTTATTTTATTTATTTATTTTGTTTCAGCTTGCTTCTACCCGAAATCCAGCTTCTAATGTCTTCCTTCTCATTTTACAGTCAATAGAACAAGTGGTTTCTTAAGGGGCCAATCTTCTAAAGTTTATACAAGAGATGCATCTTTACAAGTTTGAAAATACAAAGGAGGGAGATAATTTGCAGAGAAGATATGTACTATGCATATTTAGGTGTTACTATAACACAATTCGTTACATGAAATATAGCAGTATATAAGTGATACATGGGAAGATTTAGATGTGTCTACATTTCCTAACTAGGTTTCCTAATAAGGAGAAGTGATGACATATCCATAAATTCAAAGGTTTTCTCCAGATGTTCTGTTCTCTTTTACATTTTAGTCCCATGTAGACCAAAACTCGAAAGCTTTCACCGATTCGTCCTTCTCAAACATTTACAGGGTATAACTACAATAGATTTATTTATTTTTCGATAACCCACTCTTCATCTTTGCAAGGATTAAATGAAATTTAATCATTTTATTCGTGAGTTATCAGAGCAAAAAAACTAGTGAACCCAGGTCCACAGATTCGTAGAAACCACCTGTTCTCAAGATCCTTAAAATGAATAATAATTGGTTTTCACCAAATGGTTTACTAAGCTCTTCTATGTTTCCATTTTCATTTGTCCTTGATGTCAACCAGAAGGAATAAATGGGTATTTTTCAGCATTTCACCACGAATGGTGGGATTTTCTAAACTACTGATTTGAAACTGAATAATACTCTGAATTAGTCATCTAATGAAATATGTAGAAGCAATGTAAGAGAGGAAACCAAAACAAACAACCCAAGCACCAAACTTTCTAAAACAAATCAACGTACTGCATAAGAAGGTGAGATCTTGAGGAACTATTGCAAATAAACAACACAGGACTACAGCATTGACAAAGATATTGCTCACCGGGGATCGGTTCCAGATAAGGATATATAAACCCAACCGATTGGCTTCACGAGTTCCACAGTTTTTATCTCCTGAAGCAATTGTGACACACAGCGTAAAGAATCAGCAGAGTCTTGGTTTGGGTTTCAGATAAAAACTAAAATGAAAATCCATTAAGCACTCATTGTCAATCAGACTTGCAGCTTTATAATTTGGTTTTAGTCCAAGCTCAGTTGACAAATTATTGCATGTCTAATGTATACGTGTAGCATTGTAACTACCCAAATCAATAACATTCAATGGGTGAAACTGAAAAAGATAGCTCTACCTTCAAATTATGGAAGCCATCACCAGCCCGGATAGAGATCTTGCTTGGCGTGTAGCTTTCATCAAGCTTGAAATCCACATAGAGGACAACTAACTATACAACAAGAATATGCCCAACTTACTTGCATTAAATTATTACAAGCCGACAAAGCCATAAAAGAATCCAAATGTGAGAGACTTGAAGACAAAGAGGAAGCAGAGATAATGCACATACTTGCAACTTGACTTTTTTCTGAAACTGGATGTTTACTAAATGAGGCTGTGCACCGTCTGATCTGAACACACACAACAGCAGGAGGGGTATAATAATTTGAGTAAAACAACTAACCTCGATATTATGAGGAACAGTCTTTAAATTTAAAAAAAAAAAGGTTTAATAGAACTGAAGGTTTGGAATGAGAATCCTATCTGAAACAATAAGACACTGTATGGTTGGCCATAAAAGGTAGTCGGAAAACGAATTTCCTGGTAAAATGTGAATTATACTTCATTTGGTGAGATGGAATACTGATTTTCAGGCAGAAAATAGTTCCGTTATACTCCATTTTTTGGGAGATTGAGCCTGATTTATTTCCAGGTTATTCAATGTGAAAATTATTCAAATGAAATCTTCTCATCCGTCCTCGAAATTGCAACAGCTATATCTATTATCCTTAGTCCATGACAGTTCTTCTCCAAGCAGAAAATAGTTCCGTTATACTCCATTTTTCGGGAGATTGAGCCTGATTTATTTCCAGGTTATTCAATGTGAAAATTATTCAAACGAAATCTTCTCATCCGTCCTCGAAATTGCAACAGCTAAATCTATTATCCTTAGTCCATGACACAGCTCTTGTTTACTTGGGGTTGGTACCCATAGAAGGAGATGCAATAAAGGATGCAGGTTTTGATAATTTGCATGTTTTAGTGAGTTTGGAGTGGTATTGATTTGTTTAATGTGGTGTTTTTAAGACATGGGTTAGTGTTATTTTTATCACCTTCTTCTTGTTTGAGGTGTTGTTCCTAAAACTTCCCAGGATTTTATTGTTCACTAAACTTTAATATGTTCTAAACATTTCCCTGTCAGGTAGTAAAACAGTTCTCTGATTCTTGGACGCAGAGATAAATACGTGGACAGTTTCCTATATCCTTTGAATGTAGCATATCACCTAGAAATATGTACCAACCCACAACAAATTGACACATGCATAGCATATCATAGTCCAAAATCCAAATAGATTCATTACATGTGTAAGCAAAACATGGCTACTCAATTGCATCCTTAACATGGCTACTCAATTGCATCCAAATAGATTGATCTCCTCTAAATCTCCTTGTTTAGAGGAGATTTTTATTCTTATTTACACTTCCTGATTGTGAGGAAGGGTGTTCATGGGTTGTGGGCCCTGCAGCCATGGTGTGGAGGCTGACATTCCTTTGGAAGAGATATTACATGTTGGTTTGATTTTTATAGATGGTGATTTCCTAGTGGATCATTTTATTGATGAATGTCCTCCAGAAATTTGATGGATATATGACGTGCAGATTGAAGACCACAAATATCCAATCACCATAAGCTAAAATGCGTCTTCTTATACAGGATCTTTCAGTTGCATTGAAGGTTGTTTATGGCTTGTGTTTACTCACAGACGTGAAGGATGATTGGGCTTGTTGTCGTTGGTACTAAAATCAATCTTCCATGATTTTCCTTATCATTGCAATAATCAAATGATTCCCACCAGTGATATTTAGAGAGAATCAAGTTCTACCGTCACTGTTGGGAGAGTGACCCACTTACTACCTGACAGAGAACTTTATACTTCTGAATTTTCTTCACTATATTAGAGTTTCAAGGATCCACTCCAGCAGAAAATATGTGTGAAACCATGGTTGAAGAAACTAAATACAAGAGGAAATCATAGCAACAATTTAAATTCAGTCTCCAAAATACCAACAGCTTCCTGTTGATCGAAATACTCCCACTTTAAAAAAAAAAATAAGTTAAACAAGTTGAAAATAAAAAGAAAAAAATTGGATGCCAATGGAGTTCTAAGAACAATCTCAACATAATAAAAACACCTTTCCGAATAACAGTCTTAGCCTCTTTGAATAATTATAGAGCTGTAGTCTATTATAGAGCAGTCAAGTAGACTCCACGGATGGTCTATCATCCTCATATTACCTCACGTGGCACACGTGCAGGATTGTGGGACCCACTTGTTGTGTTCCACCTATTTAGAAAGTTGATCCAGCTGGACATGTACCTTTTGCTTTTTTTTCTTCTTTAGGACCCACAAGGAATTCCATATAGAACGATCAATTGGTTAGCTATGTGATCAATAAGATCAATGATTTAAGAGCTTTATTACCGTTTTTTTTTCCGATAAGTAGAGCCGTATTACTGTTTTGCTAATATACTTTTGCTTATTTTGAGTGAGTGGTATAGAAATTTAAAGAACTAATTGGATGATCGTAGCTTACTTTTGCTTATATAGAACTAATTGCTTATTTTGTCTACCTCTTATCATTTTCATCCAATCTAAATGTAGGTGTTGTTGCCAAATGGAATGGAGGTAAGTAATAGTTTCAGTTGCAACAGATAATAATACATTGGATTCTTGCAAATAATAAATTCTGTTATTAAAGTTGAGCTTTCCGGATATCATGGATACATTTTTTAATTTAGATTAGGCCAATGCTCATGTTTATATGTGTTTATGAAATAGATGAACCACAATGAGGACCATACCAAAAAAAAAAGGTCGTAGATGCCGTTGCATCTACTTGTGCAGTTACTTCATGCATCATATGAAATGGACATCTGCCTCGTAGAAATATTGGTCGAATGAAACAACCTTCGCATGTCACTTGGAAGAGGGTTAAAGCAATGTGCATGTGTGGCTTGTGTTGAAGCCATAAAAGAGAAGTTTGGGGCGTCGCTGACTGACAAACACATTATAAATCGTTTGAGATCATTAAAACAAGATTATTATGTTGTACAAAGGCTTGGATGGGATCCAAATAGAAATATAATCGTTGCACAAGAAGAAACTTGGAATGAACACATCCAGGTATTTCAGCCATTTACTCTACATAGGATATGTTTATAAATAAATACTCATGTTGATTTCCTCCATGTGTTCATCCCTTTGAGTGATTACCAAGGTTCTAGTTTATTCTTAATTAGAGTTGTTAGGTTGTAAGTAGTCAAAGTTGTTAGTGTTTGTTAGGCTTTGAATAAGTCTCCCTTTAAATGAAAGGACATTTTGTTAACGAGTAAGTTTTTGGGTGATAATGGAGTTTTATTTATCTTTTTAATTTGGACAAGTGTTGGACTAAATATATACTTAGTATGTGTAAAACAACATAGATGACAAACATATCATTTTCTACCAACTTTTCTAGACATCCAAACATATGAAAAGTTTTCAGGGTGGATTTTCAGGGCTGCACCCAAACAATGGAAAATAGACAAAAAATAAAATTTTCCTGTTATATATTTTCTTTTCTGGCCAACCATACAGAGCCTAACCTCTAAGAATGAATTGCCTATATAGACAGAAGTGGATCATCAATGAAAGATATAGAGATATGAAAACACTAACTAACCAAGTAACTAAAAGAGAGAGAGAATAAAGATGGAAACGCACTGCCAGTAGGTATCGATGTTGTCGTCACGAAGGGATTGGACGCCGTTGCCAGACTTGCAAGAGCTGACACTCCAAGCAGCCTTCTTAGCCATCTCACGGAGGTCATCGTCCACCGCCAGATGCTGATTCCCCCATATCAGCTTCCCTTCCTCTTCCCCATCCGACTTTGTTGCCATTTTTCACAAAATCCTCTTGAGAATTCAATGTTAAAACTTGAAACCTGAAATCTGTAACCAACCCCCTCTCTTTTTAACTCTTTCTTTCCCTCCTCTTTGCTCTTACTAGTCCACAACACTGCATGGAATTCACAAAATGAAATTGATTCACAAAGCATATACTAAACAATAACAAAGCATATACATTAGCCTAATTCATAAAATTTAAATGATTCAATCTTAACCTTCTTAATTGGGTAAAACCAATTTTAGCAATTTCTATAAGCCATATGAAATTTCCAGATTATAGCCTTAATCGATGTTGAATTTTTTATCTTCTTAAATGGGTAAAACCAATTCTAGAAACTTCCTTTAACAGTACGAAGTTGTCAGATCACAAACTTTAATCGATTCGATCTTGATATTCTTAATTGGATAGAACCAATTCTAGAAATTCCGTAAACTATATGAAATTACTGGATCATAGCCTTAATCGATGTTAATGTTTTGATCTTCTTAACTAATAGCCTTGATTAATGGCTAAATCGTACCCTACGAGACCTTATCATGGCTAAGAAATATAGAGAGCAGTCCAGTGCTTATAGGAGGAAGAAGCTGAGCCAAGCTGTTCATAGAAAGTTGGAGAATGCTTATAAGAGGTTATTTTTGATTGGGTGTTTTGCAGGTTCCAAGAACCATGACATGACATGCTCTTATAACAAGAAGAAGCCTTGGGATGTTCTAAGAGATGCTTCCATCTGCTTTGGTTTCTTCACCCACCACCCTCCAATGATGATAGGAATGCAACAATCGAACCAACATCACCCCCAGATCGGGTCATTGTTGGGTGGATGGCCATTTCACCACCGTTCATAGACTTTCTTGGGGTAGGAACTACGCGAAGGGAAGGCTGAACAAGGAAAGGAGTTTCTAAAACCAGAAGAGAGTATTTTAAACTTGACAATGCTAAAAGAAAACTCAATTGCCATATTAAAGGTAAAAAAGAAAGGATTGTTGTTCAGCGGGGTGGTTGAAAGATCAGAAATAATCCTTTGAACTCATCCCCTTGTAATTCCTTGTAACCTACCACTCAAATGAACCCCTTCAAAGGTGAAAAAAATAAAGACGTGTGTAAGAAATGCAATATCACCCTTTATTCATTTTCTTCTTTAATTATTTTATTGGTTTACCATAGAAGAATGATACACCCGACAAACAAAAAGGAAACTAAATTAAATATTTGGAAAAACTTAGTTTTTATGTATTCAACAAAGGGAGATTAGAGTGAAGATTTTAGGAAACAAAAATAATCTGTTTGTAGGAATGCCCATTATATTTAAAACGCAAAATAACATAACTTCAGTAACTTCTTTTGATCTTCAATGAGAAAAAATGAAATATAGACAACATGTTTGAAATTTTTAATGAAAGAAAGTATGCCTAGCTGTGCAGTTTCAAAGAATATTGTTGTAGCAAACAAGAGGCATGTGAGGTTTTGATTACCTTAACTAAAGATTTGCTTTAGAGGGAAGAAAATACTTCTTTCTTACATGACTCATTTCTTGTCTGTTTCATGTATCTCCACATGCTCATCTTTGATATTTCTCATAGCAATCTGAACCCAATTGCAATAATTTTCAGATTAGGAGGTTGATTCGAAGGCTTTCATCTTGGCCATTAATGGCACGTCCATGTTTAAAGCTGTTAAGATTGTCGTTGTCCCACTACTTAGTTTGCCAATGGAGAATAGAACACACGGAAAGTTCAAATTAAGGGCTAGTTAAAACATTTTCATCTCAGATGTGTTTTGAAACAAAGCACGGTATTAGTAAAATATAATAGGTTTTTAATTTTCATTTGCAATAAGAAAATTGGACTATATGAAATGTAGAGTTTTCCGTGAAGGGTTTGGTTTTTCTTAAGACTTCTCTCTTCAAAGCTGAAGATAATTACTAAGGTTGAGAAAAATGTGAGTCTGAGAGAGAATCGTGGATATGTTGATGAAGGGACTAACAATACCAAACAAGACATGGCACTTTTGAAACATCCATTTATCATGGCCTGCAAAACTCAGGCACGAATTCGTGCTTACTCTGAGTCTGGACACCAATTTTCTCCCATGCATTCATGATTGTAACTGTTCAACGCTCCTCGGTCACAGACACAAGAATCTCAACTCTACAACATAAATCTCTAATAAAAATATCTGAACAGAAACTTGAACCCGATAACAATTTGACACTCAAAACCTAAAAAACACCCAAAATCTATATATCCTTCGTACAAAAGTTACCAAAAAAACAGAAAATTGCTAGCAAAGAAAGCCAAATATCTCAAAATTTTCACTACGGGACTAATAACTAAACCCAGATAGGATTTGATCGATTAAATCCCAAATCTTACGAGAAAATCTTACAATCCAAATACCAAGGCACACAAAAACTCTAAACCCACGCCCAATTTACCAAACACACCGGTCATAGACTCTCTTGGGGCAGAAAGAAAGATCATTGCTGTGTTAAACCCACGCCCAACGACAGTTCTAGGTCATTGCTGTGTTAAACCCTTTAAATTTCCTTTTTTTTTTAAAGAACAGAAAGAAAGAAAGAGTTCGGCAGCCGGCAGCAGAGAAAAAGAAAAAAAGAAAGATACCAGCGTCCGGCGGTGTCAAAGTGGGGTAGGAGCAGCGGCTTCCAGTGCGAGCAGGTTGTGTCAAAGACTCAAAAGTGGGGCAGCGGCTTCGTGCGGGTGGGTGTGGGGTGGGGGGCACTGACCGCATGAACGTATGGCCAACCCTTTGGTGGATAAAAAAATCATTGACGGTGATTTCTTGCCTGGATCGAGTACTTTACAAAGATCCAAAGGCTTCAAATCACTAAACGGGCTGATTTTTGGTTTGTAGGTCCACCTAGTGATTGGATGTTTGGATGTTGTACCCAAATAATGTTCAAATGCTCAGATTCCTAAGGTTAAAATCAACCCATGAAAATAACTTCAATCCAACGCCTAGAAATCAATTATCGGGTTTATTTTTAGTTTGTAGGTCCACCTAGTGATTGGCCAAACATCCATACAGTCAGTGTCCTCTTAGGAATGTGCCACGTGGCTCATATTGGCTGCAGTCAGCGGCGAAGGTTTACTCCATGAAACCCTTGATAAAAAAAATAAAGTGCTCAAATCCTACGGCTAGAGTATGGTCCATCAAACTTTTTATCGACTCGTGGGGTAAGCCTATACAAAATAAAATTAGCATGATTGAGGATTTCTAGCAATTGAATTTGAGCATCGTGGGCTTTATGGACAGGTTTCAATCTAATGACTAAAAATCACCAATCAACAGATGAGAAAAAAAACTTTTTCTTGCGGCGCTACGAAGAGAATAAAAATGCACTACGTAGCACACTCTTTCCGGCCTACTAGATGGTCCTACACAACAAAATTCAGCCCAAATGGTGATCCGTAGGCCATTGGATTCAAGCATTTCCATGAAATGGCTTTAACCGTTGGATATAAGTAATTTTGTGGGTGCTTAGTTTGAATGGCTAGAAATCACCAATCAGGCTGGTTTTTGGTGTGTAGATCCATTTAGGGGAAAGTCAATTCATGGTTAGTAGCTGGAAGGACCTATAGCACCATAGGAAAAATTGGCTCCATGGGCTAGGGCTGCAACTTAGGCGGGCTCAACCCGAGCCCGACGGGTTGAACACGACACTAGGGTTGGGTTGGGTTGGGGTAGCCCTTTTAGAACTTGGGTTGGGCTTGGGCCGGATTTTTGGTAACCCGATCAAATTGGGTTGAGGCTTGCCCCAACCCGAGCCCGACTTACAAACTATATATATATATATATATATATATATATTAGTTTTGGATCAGGATCGGGAGACAACAATTTCACACAACATTTTTGACAACAATTTTGACGTACCCACATGGAAGATGAATCAATAGCTGATTTTTGGTGAGGATGATCTCCTCATCATATAGATCACCCCTACAAAATTCAGCTTATTCTGAAATTTCTAACTCCATCAACTGTGGTTTTCAAGTTAACGATAAAAATAAATGGTCCATAATTCTTCAACTTGTAAACCAGTCTACGAATATCAGATTGATTTGAGTTTTTGTGAGAATGATCTCCTCACTTTAGAAACCATCCTTGGCAAAAATCATCTCATTCCAATACTTCTAATTTATAAATTAACCAACACCAATTTTTGTTGTAAAAAATGTTATATGAAATTGTTGTCCCCCGATCCTGACTTATTAGTTTTACCGACAAATATCCACACAACATTTTGGCAAATGCAGCAACCCATAGATGTTTGTCCTTAGTAACTACAACCTTTGCGTGATATTATTAAATGTGCCTGAAACTATTTTTTGACATTTTATATGATCGGTTGATAATGAAAATATCATGTTTTTCTTTAACAATTGTTTTTGGTTATTTCTTTAGTGACTTTTATCATGCATTTTAGTTAATGAACTTTTTCGTCAATACAAAAATATCATGTTTTCATTCACAAGCTTTGGAAATGAAGTTATGCTATTATTTAATGGTTAGCACAACGGCTATTGTATTGACCGATAAATTATTCGAAAATGAAAAAATTCAATAATATTTCAACCAATAAAAAAATTAAGAAATTAACCAACCCGATCAACCCGACCCAACTCGATAAAGTTGAGATGGGTTAGGGTTGACAACCCGAGCCGAGTTGCAGCCCTATCCATTGGGCTAAGAGTGAGACACATGACGTTCATGAAGTTGATATATCATGTATCAACCGTGCCATGGCCCAGCCACATATTTTCTACTCCCATAAAGTCATAGGAAAATTTGGCCTCAATTTGATGTTGGCCCATGAACAATGGGAGACACATGGCATTTTTGAAGTTCGTGTATCAAAATTGCTCTCCGAGTCAGAGCATTTTTTTTTTTTTGGAAAAAGATATAATAAGGTATGCCTAGAACGGTTTCAAATGCAGAAGCATAATTTTTGTTATTCACCACTGTCGTTTGGGCCCACTGACCGCATAGATGTTTATCCCACCCCTTGGTGGATATACATACCAAAAATCACCCTGATTGGTAATCTATAACCATTGGATTTTAACACTTTTAGCATTTTTTAAGGCGTTCTTATAGCCGTTGAATGCAACCATTTTTTGAGTACTAAAACCAACGGCTAAAAATCACTAAACAATCTGATTTTTGGCATGAATGTCTATTAAGGGGTGGACTAAACATCCATGCAGTCAGTGGGCCCAGATGACAGCGGTGACAACCAAAAATGCCGCTTCGCAAATGAAAAGATCTCAGGTATATCTTGTTGCATCACGACCTTTTTTTCCTCATTCCCATTACCAATTACCAGCGGGTGTCAACGGGTCAGTTTCGTTTCAGGCCCGGAACTGGAACCAAACTGCAACCTATTACGTAGGTTGGTTCCAGTTTGGGTTCTCAAGTTTTTTATTTTTATTTTTACTGTCAAAGGGTATCCCCACACTTTTTGGGCGGGACTAATCCCTCCGGTCGTGCACACCAACCCCACGGAAGTTTCCCTACGCACAATTGGGTAAGTCAGAGGCCCGTGACACGATCAGAGGGAGCGAACCCCTATGGTGGTTCTACAACTGTGCCAACACCCTCGGGGGTAATTCGGGTTCTCAAGTTAGTGGAATCAAAACTATAATCGAAACCATTTTATACATGTCGGTTGTGGGTCCTCTCGGTTTCGGTTCTTTTTGGGTCTGGGTACTGGTGTGTTAACTTAAGAACCAGTTTTGGTTCCTATCGGTTATCGGTTCCACGGGTACAAAACGAGACCCTACGAGTAAAATGTCGCTGACCGCCTTCGATGACTGCCCACAATATGAGCCACGTTGCACAATTTTTAGAGGATTCTTACCGTATGGATGTTTGTCCAATCCCTAGATGGACGTACAAATAAAACATCAGCCTGATTAGTGATTTCAAACCTTTGGATCCTTGTACCCAAATAATGATCAATAATGCTCAAATTCCCACCTTTGACATCAACCCATGAAAATGACTCCAATCCAACGTTTAAAAATCACTAATCAAGCTGATTTTTTATATGAAGGCCCATCTAGAGATTGGCCAAACATCCACACGGTCAGCGTCCAGTATAAGTGTGCCATGTGACCAATATTGTGGGCGGTCATCGTAGGCGGTCAGCGAAGTTTTACTCTTACGCCCACCGCTTTATAAAAGAAGCTTGTCTCGAGTGTCGACTCGTCTTGTCTCGATCTTTTACTTCCATTTTCCACTTTTCGTGACATTTGCAAAGTTGAAGAGTTTGGACTTGAGAGAGAAGAAGGAGCGGGAAAAGAGAGAAGAGGGAAGAAAGGAGAATGAAGGAGAGAGGGAAAGCAGGACAGCCATCGGTGGACGAGAGATACACTCAATGGAAGTCTCTCGTTCCCGTCCTCTACGACTGGCTCGCCAACCACAACCTTGTCTGGCCTTCTCTCTCTTGCCGGTCTGTTCTTCTACTTCTCTCTCTACTAGGGTTTCCTTTTTCTCAACTCTTCTAGGGTTTTGTATCCATCTAAAGTCACCAAACCAGGGAAAAAAACCCTCATTGAGCTGAACATACTTGTAAAATCCTCACATTTTGCTACAGAAAATGAATGAAACAACATAGATTCTGCATTTTGGTTCCTCTCTGTATAATGTTCATATGTCGTCATACTAATTTAGGTGGGGTCCACAACTGGAGCAAGCAACTTACAAGAATCGCCAGCGTCTCTACCTATCTGAACAGGCAAGTGAATCTTCTCTAACTCTATATCTCACTCACATTGTTCTTGTAGCGCTTCGATGTTTTACTACTGAATCCAAATTTAATATGTTTCCTCAAAATGCAAAGATTCTTTTGAAACATAATTGCGTAAACACGATTGTTGAATTCCTTAGTTTTTTTTCTCTTCTTCAAGTGCTTAACGTAGAAATCATTTGACCTAAGAATTTGCTTTTATTCTACATCTATAGATTAATCTAAGTCTAATTTTACAGCACACCATGGTTTAGAAAAATGTTTAATAATGGTTATGCTCCAACCCCTTTCCGTTGTATGGTATTTAACAGTAAAAATGTATTTAATAGTTACTGGTGCCGAAGCCTAATTTTCGTTTAGTTGAAAAATGAAATAAAAAAATAAAATTGACTGTTCATTAACCTGTTATAATGGCCATAACAATAACCTGAACGTTATAACAGTCCCTTTTAAAACCCCACAGTACACATGTGGAGCTACAATGACCTCTTCTTCGTTTTTTATTTTTATTTTTTTCAGACTGATGGTAGTGTTCCAAATACTCTCGTCATAGCAAACTGTGAAGTTGTAAAACCAAGGGTTGCAGCTGCGGAGCACATATCACAGGTGATGTTGCCGTGATTTAATATTTTTAGCTTTTCTTTTATGCCAGAAATTATTGTTTCTTCGTGGTATTCATCTGCTAATTGGTTGATCGATTTTGCAGTTCAATGAAGAAGCACGTTCTCCCTTTGTAAAGAAGTTCAAAACCATTATACATCCTGGGGAGGTATGAACCAATTGTTTATATTTCTCTTACCTGTTCTGCCAATGATGAGAACTTTATTAAATTTCTTAGAACATTGCTGAGTGACTATCTCTGGGCAGGCCCTAAGTTCAGAATACAGATATGATTTTTTGAATGATCGAACTAACTTTTCTTTGAATTGGGTTTTTGGCTAATTCTCCATTGACTTTGTCAAGTGGAAGTAGGAAATATAATAAAGACCTTTGTGTTTTGAATAATGCTGTTCACCTCTATTTAACTTTTTAAAGTGGGGAAAAATGCATTTCTATCAATTGTGTCTGAAATATTTGTTTCAATTTGCATCTATTACAAATTCTCACTCAATCTGTATTTTACTTTGCAGGTCAACAGAATCAGGGAACTGCCGCAGAACAGTAAGATAGTCGCCACGCATACTGACAGTCCTGATGTGAGCAAATAAGATAATAGTACTTTCCTATGATTTCTGAGTTATTAATCTAGCGTATTGTTGCAGCTGTTCTTAGATTATCTTGATCTTCATCTATCTCTAAGTTTATCATTAGCATATTCTAATGCGGCTTAGGTTCTTGGGACTTTTAAATCAGGTTCTCATCTGGGATGTTGAGTCTCAACCTAATCGTCATGCTGTTCTGGGAGCTGCAGATTCTCGTCCAGATTTGGTCCGTTTGTATTAAACTTGATGTTTACTCTTATTAGTTATGCATGATTATCTTAATTCCCTTGACTTTTTGTTCTATCTCACCGTAGTATCATTTTAAGCACTTCTTTGTACATAACTGGATACAGATTTATACTAAAGTTGTCACAAATTAACTGACTTACACTTTGATTCTTAGTTTATCTATTTTGAGAAGTGATTTTGCTGGACAATTCGTTCTTTTCTGCTTAAGGTGTAACACCAGTCAACTTTGGACCTCATAATCGTGCAGATATTAACTGGGCATCAAGATAATGCAGAATTCGCACTTGCCATGTGCCCAACGGAATCCTTCGTGCTCTCTGGAGGTTAGGAAGTTTATCTTATTTGGTTGTTACTTTTACTGTGCATTTGTAACTATGGTTCAAAGTTGCGGGTTTCGTTTAACATCTTTGTGAAGAAGATTTACACAATCTTTTATACATTAAAATCATTGTATACTTATTCCCCAAGACAAAATATTATGAACGTATAGTTCATGGTCGTATAAACAAAATTAGGTGTATTATTATGTAAAGTTACTTTTGCATATTATTTGAAGATTACTATTGCATAGGTAGCTGAGAATTTTTTTTTTGATCGGTAAAAGGATATATATATATATATATATTAAAAACAGGGCTGAGAGGGCCCCAGGAAAGACCTCAAACCAAAAAAACCCGACTCCAAGGACAACCCACAAAAGGCTGACAAGCTAAGATATCAAACAGTCCCACCGAAATGCAAAATCCTTGAATCTAAACCCTCTTAACTCCAGAATTCCTGAGACCCAATGGTACAAAATGGCTTTGATGTTCATGATAATCTTCTCAACTTCTGTCACCTTATCTTCGAACGTCTTTCTCTCCTTCCATATAACCCAACTGATGGCAAAAGGAGTGAGCCTCCAAAGAACTCGACTGCTGGCTGAGAAGGCCGAAGAGAACCAGCCTGCAAAAGTGTCAAATACCGACTTGGGTAACACCCAAAGAATTCCAAAGAGGCAGAGGAAATGTTGCCAAATCTTTTTCGTAACAGGGCAATGGATGAGCATATAATTGGTTGTCTCCTCCTCACAACGGCATAAGATGCATCTACTCGGCAGATGAAGTCCACGTTTCCTAAGCTTCTCCACGGAAAGAATCTTGTCCAACATAGCACACCAAATGAAGAAATTCACTTTAGATGGAATAGGGATTGTCCAAATACTCTTGGTTGAGAAGACACCATGGCTAGGACCCAAGAGATAGGCATAGAAGGTAGCCGAGATTAATCTATTTAGATCTTTCATCATTTGTGTGGAATGTGAACTGCTTATTTCTTGTGGAATTTTCGCTGGACTTTGAATTATTAGATGTGATGGTGCATCATGATACTTTATGGTTTTATGTGGATAACAGAGTACTGAAGAACTTCTTTCGAGTTCTAAATTCTCATTTTTTTTGTCCTTTAGCCTGGTTCAATTAAAATTGATTTTCTTCTTCTTGCCTTAGTATTTGATATTTACTTTTCCCTTAGGTACACCCTTCTAACCAATATTACTCTTACGGCAGGAAAAGACAAATCAGTCGTTTTGTGGAGTATACAGGATCATATCTCTGCTTCGGCAGCAGACCCAGGGTCGACAAAATCCCCAGGTTCTGGGAGCTCAAGCATTAAACAAACCTCTAAGGTTGGTGGTGATAAATCTTCAGACAGTCCTTCTATTGGACCACGTGGTATCTACCAAGGGCATGATGATACTGTTGAAGATGTGCAGTTCTGTCCTTCAAGGTGACTACTGTGATCATAGTAAAAAAATCGTGTATAGATCCCTTAATAAGTATCATGGTTGTCCCTTTTCTTATAAGATGGAGCCGTACAGTTTGCATCCTTAATGTAGCATATCCTTCTCTTTTAGATTCTGGCAAATTCTCTGCTACTCATGGTCCTGTGTTTGAATATATCATTCAATGTTGTATTCAGAAGTCTACGCTTCTCACAAAGAGATTTCTAGAGGAGAAAAGGAAATACCATCCATATTTTTTAATTTTTCTTCCTTCCTAATTTGCAGTTACAAGAATGTGAGATCTCATTTCTGATGTTCCTGATATGCCTTTTTGCTGGCTAACAGTGTTGTTTTAATCTTGCTGAAGTGCACAGGAGTTTTGCAGCGTTGGTGATGATTCTTGCCTTATTCTATGGGATGCTCGATCTGGCACTGGTCCAGCCATCAAGGTTAAATGCCATTTCTTTGTTTATTTCATCCTAAGAGCTCTTTAATCCTTTCACTGTTAGACATTCGTCCACCTAACTATTTTGTGAAGCATACTATATTGTGATGTATAAACTTGCGAGTATGGGTATATTACCCGAAATGACTTCATCTAGACCTTTGATCTTGATTTATACTGCAACTGAGTTGTCAAACTATTACACCAAGGGATAGATGCTCCATTTACTGAAATTTAGCTTTTTAGACACCTTACTATACTCTCATCTCAAACACATGCTGACACCTTTATTCAGACACATTTCAGCAGTCGTTTATATATTGTTTATGTAATTTTCATGTATATCAGTTTATCTAAATGCATTTTCCTTATATTGGTTACTACACGAACTAACTTATTTAAATAAATATTATAAATGTATGGAAATAAACTGGGCAGACATGTTGGCATTTGTTGCGGTGAGTGTGTTTGACACACCGAAACCATGTCTTGTGTTGGGACCTTAGTTCATGTCTAAGTTACATAGTTGTAGACAACCTCTATAAAATCCCTTGTATGGGATGTAACAGCTATCACCTAGGTTTATAATGCATGTATTTGTTTTGATTTGTACATTTAGTCCAATTTGAAAGGTTTGTCTGTTGGACCACTTAAGTTTGTGCTGTGCTGTGTATGGTAAGGACAACTTATACAAAAAAAACTGTAATAAAATCAGACAATGCATCTCTGACAATAATTTGGTCATTATAAGCAGGGATGGCTTTACAGTGATTATGAATCTTTCTCAAATGGTCATCGCCCCATTTATTTAAAGCCTATGCCATCTCTTTTTTCCATTCTTCCTTGTTTGTCTTTTCCAATGCAATTCACCTTTAATGTTAATTATCTGACCAAGAAAAAACAATTCAATACGTGTCATATGTTTTTGGGGCAGATCCTCTGCTTTTGATTCTGATTTTCTGGTGGCTGTTGTTTGTCTTGGGTCAACAGGTTGAGAAAGCTCATAATGCTGATCTTCACTGTGTTGATTGGAACCCCCATGATCAAAACCTTATTCTAACTGGGTATGTGTCAACTAGCATTTGCAAGTAGAATGTACATAGAGTATCACGTAGGAAGGAGTTAGCGTTGATGTTGTTTCAACATGCTGTTCTGGACCTTGTTCTACGTTCAATTTTCATAGGTGGGGAAGCACATGAGGCATTTTTAGCTACTTATTTTCTATCCTTGCGCTATTATTTCAGGTCGGCCGATAATTCCGTTCGCATGTTTGACCGCCGGAACCTCACTTCTGGTGGAGTTGGTTCACCGGTTTATAAATTTGAAGGTCATAAAGCTGCTGTTCTTTGTGTGCAGGTACGGAATAATTTTCTTGGTTTATCTCTTTGTTATGACATTTTTTTGCCACTTTTTATGTAAAGATACATCTGCAGAGCTGCTTGGGTTTTTCTATTTTATTTACGAACGGTTTCTTAATTTTTCAGTGGTCTCCGGACAAGTCGTCTGTCTTTGGCAGTGCTGCTGAGGACGGTCTCTTAAATGTTTGGGATCATGAGAAGGTATGGAGATTCTGTTTTTTCTCTTTCTATGTATTTAATCTATACATATGGTACAAGCTTGTTAGAAAATCTATTAGCATTTTAGGCATCCTTGAGAAGATATTCACATGGAGGTCTTAAGTCTACTAAATTTGGTCCCAAGCAATATCTGTTGATCACTGCTATGGTGAACATGTTCTGTGTTCTTCTGTTATTTTAGTAGATCATGAGTTTAAAGTAGTTTCATTTTCAGCATGGTCCTCATTAATAGGTGAATCTAACCCAATAAGCCATTCCTCTGTTCTAGTTTTTCTTATCCTGCCATTGCTAGAACACGTGCCATTGTTTTGCGACAACAGTTTTTTTCTTTGCTTTTGTTTTCCGTACTTGTTTTGTGCCGTTTCTCTTTTTTGTTTTATTTCTCTTTTCTGTGCGTGTTTAAGTATATAACATTATTTGGAGAATCAGCTCAATCATGGAGCAAATGATTGTCCTCCCTTATATACAGACAAAGTTACCACTCACGTTCCTTGTCATGTTCCAGGTTGGTAAAAAGAAAGACCGTGTAGGGACGAGGATGCCAAACTCTCCTCCGGGCTTATTCTTCCAACATGCTGGGCATAGGTATGAAATGACCATCCTTGTTATATCTGCCTGTGGTTGATCTAGTATTGGATTTTGTGATTTTTGAAATATTTTATACATGGTGACAAGGCGATTTCCACTTCCATTACTCTCTCTCTCTCGCGGGCGCGCGCGAGCAAGCACTCTTGCTCTCGCTCTCACTGCTTCGTTGCCATAGTTCCATTAACCTTTATGTTTGTTCTTTTGCTTCCCATATCCTATTTAATGAAACATACTAGTGGAAGATGCTTACATATCTGGACAAATATATTGACTTAATATCTTGATAAATAGTGAAGTGATTTCTACTGACATTTAATATATTTTTTCCTTCTGCGAAGTCTTTGACGAGATTTAAAGATGCGAGTTGAGTTTGTAGTCAGATGATCTAGGTGACAATTCCATAGAGTTGAATTGTGTATAAATATAGATTGATAAAGGAAGAAGAGAGGAGAGGAGGAAGGAGAAAAGAATCGAGGAATAGCATTTTTGTGATATTTTATTTGACAACCCATCATTTCCCTTCTTCTTCTCCCCACCCACCCTCTTCTTTTGATTCCATCTTCCATAAATACAACTTTGACATTAATGAATGGCGCATAACATAATTAAGAAGGAAAGGATAAGAAGACAAAACTGCTCCTGCCAAATTCATAGAATAAGTTCTAATTGAGATACTAAAACTCCAAGTCTGACAATACATAATTTCTCTTACAAAGCTTATTAATTTAAGTATCCTACTGTTGCCTTATTCTTACTTGTTAGTTAGCCTCTTGATTATTATATGATGCGTGCCCATTTTTGACAATTAGATATCTCTAGTAGTGTTCGATGTTTTTCTCCATTTGTTTTTGAACTCATTATCTGCTTAACTACATCGGTTCTTTCATGTTGATGAGTTTTTTCTTCATAGAATAAACAGGCGGGAGTGGGGCTCAGTTGATCTATCATAGGAGACAAAAGGCTTTCATTAATGCATGAGATTATAAAAGGATTAGTCATGATTAAATATCTTAGAAGAATTAGTTTGTCTATTAATGGAGTGCCATAAGCTTCGAAACAAAATAATAGCTTTGAGATGAGGATATTAAATGTCCTCCAGTACCCTAATTCTTTACACAATATGCCTGCTAGGATAGGGCTGAGGTGGGGGCTGTGTGAATTGTAATGTTCAAGTTCTGAATGATTTGCATGGAAAATCAAAAATTTGACTCACATTTAGACAACATCCAGCAACTTAGGATATTTGGTGGAAGGCTATTTAGTTTTCTCAAAATTTTAGTGCTTATTTTCTGACAAGTCACTTAACTGGAAAATCTAAGGTTTCCTGCGGGAAGTTTCACGAATTTCATAGTTCAACACGTGATAGATTGACTTCTAGTTTTCATTTTATATTTATTTTCTGCAGGGGTTGATCCTTCTATTTTTGATTAATTGGATATGAACATTTTTGTATATGCAATATGCAGGGATAAAGTGGTTGACTTCCATTGGAATACATCTGATCCTTGGACAATCGTTAGTGTGTCTGATGACTGTGAAAGTACCGGTGGAGGTGGGACATTACAGGTACTCAACTTCTTCATATTCCTCGGTCTAATTTTTTTCATTATACAAAGGACTTCATTATAAATCTGTGATAGCTGCTGCAGCTGGAATAGAGAAAGTTTAGGGTGAAGCTGGGGGTTCATTAAAGTAGATGACTTTTGCTTCTATTATTCAATAATAAATGAATATGAAAAAATATGCCCCTTAAGTCATCTAATATAGGTAGATATTTCAGAAGAACTTCAAGTCTAGTAGCAAACCTAGTTGCAGAATTTTTCTCCAACATCTACCCCTTAAGCTGGGGCATTGATGCCATCATGCCCATCATGAAAATAATGTAATGAATGCTATCTTTCTTGGGACAATTGGTAAGAATGACTTATCAAAAAAAAAAAAGAATTGGTAAGAATGTTCATTAATATGGCTCCTGATTGGACAAATACATGGTAGTTTTATCTTACAGACCTTACAAACCAAATAGCAGTCACATATGATCTTCTTTTTGTTCATTGAAGACTGGATTTGAAGCAACGTGTGGCAGCTTGATTGTGAAACAATCATCTGCTGATGAACCCCCACTCCAATCTCTTGTAAGAGAGTCTTCATCCAAATCAATTTTCAGTGTACACCATGGTCTCAGTGTTTGACTTCAATATGCTTGATCCACCCACCACAATTGGCTTCTTACTTTTCCAGATTGCCAACTTATCACAGAATAGTTTGTGCCTTGTTAAAGCATCTCTTTCTGAATGATATATGAAGGTTCTGGTCAATGAACTGGTTCAACATATAATATGCCCTACCAACGATGACCGGCTTGAGTTGATCATTTTTTTTTGTTTTCTTTCCAAGCTACCAGCTTGAGTTGAATTGAGATTAGAATAGAATGTTGGTATTTGAAACCTTATACAGACGGAACACACAGATTATGCTTTTCCACTTTGTTTTCTGAAAAATGAACGAGAAGAATTGGTGGACTTGTACGGTGTTCTTCTCACTCTGACATATTGAAGAATTTGACCAAACCTCACGTGGCTATTTTATGATTCTTTATTGAAGTGAAAAGTATGAGTACTCGCATCAGGGCAGGATAGGGAGAATTCATTTTACTATATCAGTTGCAGATGTGTCACACATCCTGACATCCATGGGAGTTGGGACCCACCTTTGCCAGCTTCATTATGGAAATTTCATGTGCCAAATGTCTTTATTGATCATATGGCCCTAATTATATGATCTATTTTAGATCAATAGCACTAATTATATGATCTATTTTTTTAATGGTTCTGAAAGTATGGCAAATGTCCAATAAAACACTATCAAATAGCCAAGTCATATCTGTCTTTAGCCCGACCAAATAATATTCCATTTGTCGAGAGAGGCGGGGAAGACGGCTTCTCCTCATTCTCCTGCCGACATTGATATTTCTCTAATGATTTATTCTTCTTTTCTAACTGTTGACTGTGTTTTGTCGTTGAACTTCGATGTCTGGTGCAGATATGGCGCATGAGTGATTTGATTTACAGGCCAGAGGAGGAGGTTCTTGCTGAGCTCGAGAATTTCAAATCACACATACTCACGTGTTCATCAAAGTCTTGAATTTTAAACTCTTGTATGCTCACCACTTGATTCCAAAAACTGTGGAGCCATCGGACTCACATTATCCTCTTCAGCAAGGTTTGGAGAATCAGGTCATGTTCCTTTTATAGGTGTTAATTATTGTGATTGCTCAACATAATTTGAGATGCTGGGGATGTTTCACCATTCTGTGTTGCTAACTTTTAGCTAGTCTGTATGTCCAAATAGGTAGGTTATGGATCCTTGGTTTGATTTGGTTCACTTTCTTCAATGACTCGTGAATTTCCTTCTTAGATCATCTTCTTTTTGGACTTTTTGGGATATTTGCAACTGTGATCTGAGCATGGTTGTATGGATGCGTCTGATAAATCAGTCACTCCTATCCTGGATGTGCTTTTTATAAGGGATCACATGCGATTACATGTATGCATGTCCAGAAAAGGAGAATTGCAAAATGTGGGACGTAGAATTCTATCAGGTCATTGGACTCTTATTATATTTCGACCATGTCATTTTCCTTCTGAACATTAAAAAGAATGTGATGGATTACATAGTTACTGTCATGTGTCAGTGTTCAGCATGCCTTACATAGGAGCCACGTGTGCATGTATGCAGGTATGCTTGCATGTGTATGTAACCGTATGTGTAACTGCATTGTATACTTGGAAGGATCTACAAAATTGGGACAGGCATATGATAAGCGTAACTCGTAACTTAGGTATCAGAAGACTGGGGAAGGAAACTGGAGGTTTTTTTTCAAGCTCTGCAGCACCCAGCTTAATTTTAAGGAGTGACAAGGTTGTGCAACACGGGTCTACCTCTGTATTGGCAGATTGGTTGTTCATAAGTTTTGCAGCGATAGTACCCCCAATAACTTGGATCCACTTTGTACCACTTTTACGGGGATGTTCCCGTCTCTTGCTCTTGATCAACCTGGCATCGCTATAGGCCATTGAGCATTACACCAAATTCCCTGACATATGGAAGATGCACATGCTCATCAATCCAACGGACCATTTGCCATTGATGCATTGAGATAATTCTAGTCTGCTTGTTGCAGTGTGATTCTAAGGTGAACATAGGGTCTGATCAAAAGTTCGATTGAAACCCAAGAATGGTTTTAGTCAGTACTCATTTCGGAGATCCGAAATATGATTAAACTTTCCCCCATTCTTATCCAGTTTATCTAAATGCCATATTGACTGTTATTGTGGTCAATGCAATGCGGGCCTAAAGTGGATGGCTCATTTTTCATCAACCCAGAATGTTTAATTGTTGGTCATTGTGTTGGATTGCACACAACTCAATTGGTTCAATGTCCTTAATTGGTATCTCATTTAAATACCAATCACGTTGCCCGCTAACTTGTCAATCAAAACCATTCAAATGATGGCCACATCTTGAACGAACTGTAACCCAAGACTCAGTTCCACTGGAACATTTAGAGCCCTAATTTGGATGGCTAAAAGAATAAGATAATATCAGGAGATGATATTTTGATAGATAACACAGTTTGATCGAGTAATTTATTGGTCGATAATCACAATGAGCCAGACCTGTTTGCAAAATTTATGCTTTCAGGACCTAGCCCAGTCTTATTAGCCCAAAAGAACAAGTTTAGTGTGGCAACTAGTATTAGAGGGACCAACTCTAGTTCTGTTTTGAAGGCTAAAAGTCTGAAAAAGCGGCTCAGAAAGGGCCCTGACGATTTCCAAACACAGCACAGGACCAAGGCCCATTTTTTGGATTTCCAAACCAAACAGGCCTGACTTCATGTCGCATCCGTCCCAACCTAAACCAAGACTGGATACCAAACTTTATTGTTACTCCTTTAACCCCACTTGACTGAAGTCTTAAAAAAGAGGAAAGGTTCTCTGCACTGACAGTAGAGAGAAGAAGTCTCCACAGGATTTTCAGAAACGTCTTGGGCTGAGAAGTCTGCTCAAGCGGCCATTTTTGCTCAAAGACGGCTGTATGAACCACGTGGCACACTCTTGAAAACCACTGACCGTATGGATGTTTGGCCCATCCCTAAGTGAACCTACAGACACAAAATCAGAGAGATTGATAATCTTTAGCCGTTGGATTTAGTCTTTTTTTGTTATGGATTTGAACATTATTGGAGTACTCCGATCCAATAGCTAGAAATCACCAATCCTGCTGATTTTTTATCTGTAGGTCCACCTAGGGATGAGCCAAACATTCACACGGTCAGTGGTCTTCGAACTTTTGCCACGTGGTACATGCAGACGTCGAGTTGAGCATTTTTGTTCAGAGTCGTCTTTGATCAAACTGAAAGTGGACTCCCACGCGTTTTGCAAATTTCCCGTCCCCACCAGTGGCCCACTGCCATGTAGTAAAATAGAAAAACAAGGCAAGAGAAACTTTTCTTCTTGCCACATGGAAGATGGCGGTTGGGGCTGAAACGTGGCAAGGTGAGGTGGCAATACACGTGTCCCTCCAAGCCAATCATCTCACCTGCCACTTGTAAGAAAAACCTGAATTTGGAGTAAAACTTCTGTCACAATCGGATTGCAAATCACACAATCACAGCCAATGAGTTCTCGGCACGTACACCTCAAAGCAAAGGCACATGGTACGTTGCAAAAGCACCTGTGTATGTGCCGAGAACTCATTGGCTTGTGATTGTGTGATTTACGATTTCCTGTGATAGAAGTTTTACTCCTGAATTTGGAGATTTCTGTCAACTGTCCGTGCAGAAAACTATTCCCATTTCAATCAATCCTCTATGCACTATTACAATTCTCTCTCCAAAAATTACTAAAAGGGCCCTCTGTTTACTTCTCTCTCTCTCTCTCTCTCTCCTCACTCTGTGCTCTGTTCTCTCTGTGTGTCTCCGACTGTCGAAGATGGGTAGCCCCACTTGGATCGCCACCCTCTTGTACGCTCTTCTTCTCACCCCTTCTGCGCAGTCGTTCTATCTCCCAGGTGTCGCTCCTCGCGACTTTCAAAAGGTATGCTTCTCTAGTCATCATTTTCTTTATTATCGAAGAAAATCCATCTCAAATTCTGTACTTTCATCAGATCTTTGATTGATTTATGCTTCTTTACTTGCTTACTAGTTCTATTTATCGATTTATTCCAACTTTTTCGTCGATTTCCTATGTGGGTTTGCAATGATTTGGATCTAGTGTTTTGGGTTTTGATCTATCTTAATCTTCAGTTCTGTTGGATCTGGGTTTCTGAAGTTGTGGATATTTGGGATTTGTTGAGTTGAATTGTGATGAAGTTTTATTAAGTTAAATGTGAAATTTATTGGTAGATCTTGAATGGGATCTCTCCGTAGGAATTTTGTGGCTGATTTGATGGAGAGAGGTTTCAGTTTGCAGCTTTATGAGATGATTAGATGTTAAGGCTTAAAATTTTCCTTGTTGAAACGATGGATTAGCTTAACTTTAGTTGTTTTTGGAAGTTGTTCATTGTTGTCGGGCCATGCATTTCTTTTCATTGATTATTTGGTCTTTTCTGACACATGTTCTAGACAAGCTTGGTTGCCGAGCTGCATCTGTGGTTTGGTATCATTAGATTTACTGCTCTATTTGATCTGGCTTCTCTCTGCATCTTTGTTTTCCTACTGGGTGAGCTGGGATCCAGCGCCAGAAAATTCAAGCAATTGACCCACAGGCTTCAGCCCAGCAGTGAAGAAAAATGCCCTTTGGATTGGTAACTAAAAGAATCTATTAATCACAAACAGACTCTACTTAGATTGTTAGGATTTCTTAGTGTATAGAATTATGGATACAAAAAACCTTCGTTCAAATGACATGAAGGGTCTAGAAAGGATCGATTAAGTAAGGAAGTAAAAGATTATTATTTTCTGTTTTTAATCGGGTTGAATTCAAGACATGGTGCCTACGCTTGCTGTGTGCCTAAAATTGTCAGTACTTGTCGTTCTGGCAAACCTCTCTGGATATAAAGTGAATAGGGTAGTTGTCTGAAGGAACTTTTCTATGATAAGGAATAAAGTTACTAAACATGAGTTCGTCCTAAACTATGCTAGTTAAAATTCAGATTTAATTCATGGAAATTTAATTTGGTATGGAGAACTTTGGTAGATATTTGCCAACTTGGAGAAGTTTGGAGACCTGATAAATTTTCACATTTGTATTATTAATGTAGCTTAAATGTATGAAAGAAATATGAACTTACAAAGAAAAATGGTTATTATTAACGAAAAAATTCAAGATATACAATCCAACGAGTGTTAGATCTTCCTTTCGATCTCTACAAGTTGTTTTGTTACTTGAAAACTCTTAATGAAGTGGTTGTTTTTCACCTAGGAACCTCCAAAATTAAGGAAATGTGGAAACAGTGGGGATAAAAGTGTTTTAACACTCTCCTCTGTTTTAAGGTATCAATCATGAACAGTAATCCAAAATATTAAAAATAAACTTCACTTTGCTAGGTCATAAATCAACGAAATTCAACTTAATTTGCTATAAAATCAGCTAATTTTAATACTATTAATGGAATGGATCGATTTAAAATGTGGAACAATAGCTTTTGGCCACTCATTGAATCTTTTTCTCTATGTAACAAGGACACTCCATTTTCTGAAAAATTCCCATGTCAAATACATGAAACACTTTTTGAACAAAGTGTAATTTTTTTCAAATAAAATTTTTTCAGCTATTGTTTATAGGATTTAATGTATATTCTTTCTAATTGTATCATATGCTTGAACTAAAGGAGTTTTGAAATTATATCTTTCTACTACTAATAAAGTACATGTCACATGTCTCAGATTATTGGGTTTGTGGCTGTTAGTGTTTTAACACTATGTCCCAACGTCTGACATTGAAGCATTTCTGTGTACACTATATAGCTTTTTCTTGCTAATGTGTTTGGCTTGGAAGACATGAGCATTTTGATTAACCTGCATTTAATTTTGTAAACAATCCCTCGCTTTCTTGTGAACTGATTTTACCAAGAGATGTAAGAAATTGATTGGTGAGATGTGTGCATTTTTCTTGGTAAATATGGGTGAGCTTCTTATTTGAACTTATTTGTTTACGAAATTTTATATTTTAGCACTTCTGCGATAGTTTGGCTTCTTTTGGTTTCAGTTAATTATTGTTTCTTGGTCTCATGGTTGTCCTATTTCTATACAGGGTGATCCCCTTCAAGTCAAAGTGAACAAGCTTTCATCCACAAAGACGCAACTTCCTTATGATTACTATTTCCTGAACTATTGTAAGCCCACCAAAATTTTGAACAGTGCAGAAAATTTGGGAGAAGTACTTCGAGGTGACCGCATTGAGAACTCTGTTTATACAGTAAGCTCCATCCCACTTCCCCGGATTATAATTTCATGATAAAAAGTTAATTCTTCGATTTGAGTTTTGTAGAAAACTTTGCTGTTTTACATCTGTCGGACCATGATTTTGTGGATCTAAATGTTTGAACTATACCCCAGTTTCAAATGAGAGAAGAACAGACATGCAAAGTAGCCTGTAAAATAAAGCTTGA
Source organism: Euptelea pleiosperma (assembly GCA_035048495.1). NCBI lineage: Eukaryota > Viridiplantae > Streptophyta > Magnoliopsida > Ranunculales > Eupteleaceae > Euptelea > Euptelea pleiosperma. Next base: position 30,932,782 of record CM068549.1, on the reverse strand, counting down.
TGCTGAATCTGCAAAGAATTTCAAAGTGAAAATTGATGATGAGTACCGAGTAAACATGTAAGTACTGATTTTAATTGATGCCTCTTCATTAATAATGAGTAAACATGTACATAGTGAGTTTACATGATGCCTCTTCATTACCTTCCTAGATGTCAGTCCCATTTGTATGGTTGTTAAAACTGAGTTCTATTGTATAGCTTGTCTTTTCACCTATGACTTTGTAACTCTTCTTTTCTGTCTCTTGGCAACATTACTTCGTTAGGTTTAACCAGAATGATCAATTTACAGTTTTCTATTTTACTTCTCTGACATCTCATCAATGGATATACAGGATTTTGGATAACCTTCCTGTTGCAGTTCTTAGACAAAGGAGGGATGGAAGTCAGTCCACAATTTATGAACATGGTTTTCGTGTTGGGTTCAAGGGACACTATGCTGGGGTAAGTTGCACGTGGTGCTTGTTGAATGCATAATGCTTTTGCCTTTATTTTAGTTCACGTTTTAATTTGCTTGTGTAGAGCAAAGATCAGAAATATTTTATCAATAACCACCTGAGCTTTAGAGTCATGTATCACAAGGATCTTGAGACTGATTTGGCCCGCATTGTTGGTTTTGAAGTCACTCCAAACAGGTGCTGTGTTTTTGTTTCTCTTTGCTTGTGAATTACTTTGCTTTTTTCCTTGTAGTGCATTATATGCTTATGCCCATGGTTTCTCTTTGTTTGTAATGTTGTTCTCAATCATTTACTTGTTAATGTAGTAGGAAAAATGCTAAAAACACTACCTCATGTGGTTTATGCCGTAAAGAGCAAACAAAAATATGACGAAAACAACACATATTGGAAGGAAACAATGGGAAAATGGTTTCAGGGAGAAGAATATGTAGTTGCTAGGACAGTATTTTGTTTGTTGTTGATATTCTAAACACAGAGTGGTCTGATTGGCAGTGATGCAACCCAAACTGAATAACACCTTCATCAAAGTGACCAAATCAGGCTTGTGGAGACTACTTCAGCCCATAAATTGCCTTTTCTAAGCGACGGACACTCCGAGACTCCCCCTAACTACAAACCTCTCCTCTTGTAAGGTACCATGCAAGAAAGCATTTTTCACATCTAGTTGAAACAATGGCCAGCCCAAATTAATAACTAAATATATCATAACACGAATTGAAGCAATCTTAACAATGGACGAGAAAGTTTCACAATAGTCGATGTCATAAGTCTGAGTATAGCCTTTGGCAACAAGACAAGTTTTTAACTATTCAACAAACCCCATCAGGGAGAAACTTCACGGTGTACACCCACCTACAGCCAACCACCTGCTTCCCCAGAGGGGAGGCTGGACAAGTTCCCACGTACCATTAGAGTGAAGAACATTTATCTCAACAATCATTGCATTTCGCCAACCAGAATCAAGAAAGAGCTTCTTGAAAACAATTAAGAATAGATATAGAAGAAATAGAAGTAGCAAATTCATGATTGGATGGAGACAAGTGAACAAAGGCACAACCTTGGAAAGAGGGTGTTGGGTAGAAGAACGTGTACCTTTGCATAAAGCAATAGGGAGATTCAGAGACGAGGTAGATGATGGAGGATTTGTCGACGGCAAAGCTACAGGAGTCTGGGGCCGACACTTGATTACATGCAAGATACTTACAACGTACATACGTGCGAAGTGGTGGAGCCATCGAAACTTGCACATTTGACGAAGAAGAATTACTAGCCTCAATTGGAAGCATAAGAGGTTGAGACTCAAACTCAACCAAATGACACTTATCAGAAAAGAATGGAACATGTTCAAAGAAAGTAACATCTGGACAAACAAGGTTTTTTTTTTTACGAGACATAGGGTCATAACATCGATATCCTTTTTGGGTAAAATATTATTCTTAAACGATGCATTTATTAGCATGGGATCATGTTTATCAAATCTAGGGCCCAAGTGTTGAACAAAACAAACACACCCAAAAACTCGTGGAGGCAAGAAAAATAACGGACTATCTAGAACTAGAATAGGATGTAGAGACTGACCTTGAAGAACTGACATGGGTATGCAATTGATGAGATAACATGTTGTAAGAAGTAAGAACTGCATCACTATAAAATATTTTAGGGAGTTTCATCTCAAATAAAAGAAACTTGATAACTTCAAGCAAATGTCTATTCTTTCCCTTTTGGCTATCCCGTTTTGCTGGAGTGTATGGGAGTATGAAGTTTGATGCAAAATACCATGAGATTCAAGATAAGAATGTAATGACAATGAATCATATTTTTTTGCATTATTAAATCGAAATACGTGAACAAGCAAACCAAACTGAGTTTTGATTTTAGCATGAAACAATTGAAATGTAAAAAAAGTTTAGAACGGTCTTTCATTAAATATAACAAAGTACTTGAAACCATTTCGAGAGGTAATCTGAATTGGACCCCAAACATCTAAATGAATTAAAGAAAAATGACTTGACACACAAGGGATAATCTTGGATTGGAGATGAAACACGATTGTGTTTACCTAACTGACATGACAATTAATTTTTTTTATAAACTCAATTTAATTTAAGTACCTTACTCAGGGACGGAACCATCAATTGTAACGAATGTAAAGAGGGATGTCAAAGTCAACAATGCCACTGACGCAGTGTGAGGGAGGTTGTCTGAAACGCAGCTGTCTCTCCCCCGCCATCAAGATAGTATAAACCATAGATTCACGCCCTCCACTAATCTTCTTCTTCGTTTTGATATCCTGAAACACAAAGATAATGATAAAATTTAATAGAACAATTCAGAGATTTGGTGAGTTTGCTAACACACATAAGACTAAAACTAAAGGTAAAGAAAGAGATGGACTAGGAGAAGTAGAACCTAGACTGGACACTTTAGATGTAGTGCTATCACCTAATGTTATACACTGTGAAGAAGTATACTGGATGGAAGAGAATACACTTGGAGTCTCAATTCTATGATTTGAGGCTCTAGAATCAATAACCCAAGGAGAAGAAGATCCAGACACCCAGGATCCACCATGACCTCCTCCTAAATCACAGCCTCTCTACCCACCACCACGACTACTATCACTTGTCCACCACCACATCCACTTCCATGACCACCCTGACCAGCACTACCGAAAAAAGCTAAGGCTGATTTGTCAGCAACAGATCCACCAAAATCAGACAACGAGGCTCATTGAAGACGAGCAAATACTTTGGTCATACTTTGAACCATAACTAGCTCATATGGCTTAAGGCCAGAAAGAAATCGAACAACATCAATATTTTCACGCTGCTTGTGCTGCTATTCTAAATTGGAGGTAAGAGGTTGGTACACATTCAATTCATTTATGATATTCTGCAAAAATGAATAGTAGTCGGTAAGTGTCTTATCATTCTACTGCAATTCCTCAACCAATTGATAGGTCCTGGTAGTGTTATTCCCACCTAAGTATATCTTTCCAACTTGTCCCATATCTCCTTGGTAGTATTCAAGAACATCAAATTAACTCTAATCTTGGGATGCATATTGTCCATAACCAAGTCATGGTTTGAGCAAATTCCTGCACCCATTCCAAGTAATAGCTGGCATAAATTTTTGGCCTATTTTTAGTCAAATACTTTGCTTTTTTCCTTTGGCAGTAAGAAAAACCTCCATGGATTTAGCCCAAGGGACATAATTACTTCCACTAAGCTTAATGGAAGTCATTTGAATATTAAAGAACTCACCCGACATCATCATAGCCTTGCTCTCCATCAAAATGCACCACCAAAAAATTACAACTTCACACAATTATTAAAACAAACACCTGGCAGCATCCACATCAGCACCAAACATCATCACTATTAAAAAAAACATATGGAAGCACCCACAACAGCAAACGTCACTCTAATTCCACTTCAAGAGCTGCAAACAAACACCAACACACATCGGATAACACCAACACCACTTCAAGGACTCTTCAGGGGCTGGGCATCATCAACATGCACCAAACATTATTATAGGGGTTGCAGACAACACCAAAAACATCTTTAGCTTGCAAAAGCCTTTACATAGGTTGCGGCAACCTTTTTGATCAAACCCTAGCCACTAACACCCTTTTTGAGCAAAACACTAGTCCTGTGGTAACTTGTAGAGTATGCCCTTAGCGTAAAAAAAGTGTACTGCTTACTGTTCACAGTTACTATTCAAAGTATTGTCCATGGGAACACCATCAACACCAAACTTGAGAACTTGATTCCCAAGAAAGAAAGGGAAAAGAAAAAAAAAGAATTTGGAGAAGACGAGAGAATTAGGGTTTCTTCAAGGTATCAAAACCTTGCTTTGATACCATGTAAGTTAGGTTAGAGCTTTGAGAAGAAAGAAAAAAACAAGAGAGAAGAAGAGAAGTCGAACTAGCTTAATGTCCTAGTCAACTCCCACTTTATTATATTATTGAAAACTGTCAAAAAGACAGTAATACCCCTACACATCAGCAGAATACAAATAAAACTCTTTATCACAAATATAAAAGGTTAAAAGTGAATGTTACAGGTCTGATTTAGACATTGTAATTGCAGCATGTGATCAGCTGGGCTAACCGATGCCTGTAGGAGGATTGCAATCAGAGAAGAAGAATATGATTATGCTCCTGGGTATGGGCCCTTTGCCTTGTGGAACAGAGGTTTTCTGCTCAAGGGATGGGGGAAGGGGGAGATCTTTTAAGCTTTGGGGTTCTGATATTTGATGCAATCTTGGTCATGAACCATGTAACACTGATACAGACAAGTTTCTCTGTGTATGACACAAATATGAGGTGTCTGACACGGCGCCTTATAGAAGTCCAAAACTCAGACACAACTGTACACATGTAATAAATATATTACTTTAGCTACATTTAAATTTGAAGTGTTTTTAAAAAAAATAAAAATAAGGAAAGAAATATGTGAAATTAAAAAAAAATTACATACACCACTGAGCTATTCAATAACTTGATAAGAGTAAGTTGATTTATAAGAGGAAGACTATCAGACAGCTGTAGTATTAAAAACTTTTTAGTGTATGCCGTTTGGAGGGTGGAAAACACCAGCTCGGTGTTTAACAACTATAGTTCGATAGTGACAAGAAAAGTCTCGCTGTTCCGTTGACAATAGAGCATTATATTTACTTTTCTTTCTAACTCTTTTGATTCTATATGCATCTGATGGTCTCAATCACTGGAAAATTTGCTTCTTGGTTTTGGATTGGATCACTCTCATGCTTTGACCAATGGTGTCTGTATCAGATTGCATAATAGATGGTTTGATCATTCTGGTCATTGTTACTGTATGCCTTAACTTTGTTTCAATATGTTTTCATTCATATGAAGAGCTCATACGGGTTAAATTTTTATTTAGGTTAAATAAACATATTAACGTACACCGAATGTAGGTTTGTTTTTTGCTTCCACGCTGCACTTGTAATCTAATCTCTGTAGTTTACACTTTACACCGAGAAAACAGACTGTCACACGGCATGCTCATACTTTTGATTCTCAACCTACTCTCTGGAGTTAGAGGTATATTATCTGTAATCCAATCTTCTTCAATGGTTGTATTAAAAATTTGCATGTCATTGCTATATTGCTTCTTCAAATGTCATTCCCTGCTCTCTTACATATATGTTCTGCAAAATTTCAGTAGTTCGTCAGATGGATAGCCTCCTTGTTATGTTTTTTTGTCTTCTCACTCAGCTCTTACTAACAGTATTAATCACGAGTACAAGGTTTGGGATGAGAAGAAACCTCAATTGGTCACGTGCAACCCAAGCACCAAAAATTTTATTCAAAGTAGTACCGTTCCACAAGAGGTTGATGCAGATAAGGAGGTTGTATTCACATATGATGTTACTTTCAAGGTACCCATTTTTACCAAATCCTTACCTTCTTTTTTCCCTTATTCGATTCCTTAGTTGGTTTTCTTTTTGCAGCCCAGTGAAATCAAATGGGCTTCTCGTTGGGACACTTACCTTCTCATGCATGATGATCAGATCCACTGGTTCTCCATTATTAACTCTTTGATGATTGTCCTCTTCCTTTCTGGTATGGTGGCCATGATCATGATGAGAACTCTGTACAGAGATATTGCCAACTATAATCAGTTGGAGACCCAGGATGAGGCACAGGAAGAAACGGGATGGAAACTCGTCCATGGGGATGTTTTCAGGCCACCCATTAATTCCAGTTTACTCTGTGTTTATGTTGGGACTGGGGTCCAGATATTAGGAATGACACTTGTCACAATGATGTTTGCATTGCTGGGTTTCCTGTCACCTTCAAACCGAGGGGGGCTGATGACTGCCATGGTTCTCTTGTGGGTCTTCATGGGCTTATTTGCAGGCTACTCTTCAGCACGTTTGTATAAGATGTTCAAAGGCACGGAGTGGAAGAAGAACACCTTGAAAACTGCGATCATGTTCCCTGCTATTCTTTTCTCCATATTCTTTGTGCTGAATGCTCTAATCTGGGGTGAGAAATCGTCAGGTGCAGTGCCGTTTGGGACTATGTTTGCCCTCGTGTTCTTGTGGTTCGGCATATCGGTGCCGTTGGTTTTCGTTGGTAGTTACTTGGGTTTCAAAAAACCAGCAATTGAGGATCCCGTAAAGACAAACAAGATCCCCAGGCAGATACCAGAGCAAGCATGGTACATGAAACCGGTTTTCTCTTTACTAATCGGAGGCATACTTCCCTTTGGGGCAGTCTTCATTGAACTCTTCTTCATCTTGACATCCATATGGCTGAACCAGTTCTACTACATCTTCGGCATCCTCTTCATAGTCTTTGTTATCCTTGTCATCACTTGTGCTGAGATAACAATCGTGCTCTGCTACTTCCAGCTGTGCAGCGAAGACTACCAGTGGTGGTGGAGGGCTTATCTGACTGCAGGATCCTCTGCGCTCTACCTTTTCCTCTACTCGGTCTTCTACTTCTTCTCCAAGTTAGAAATAACGAAGCTGGTGTCTGGCATCCTTTACTTTGGATATATGTTGATAGCATCTTACGCATTTTTCGTGTTGACGGGGACAATTGGCTTCTATGCTTGCTTCTGGTTTGTCAGGAAGATCTATTCCTCTGTGAAGATTGACTGATGCAGAGCTACAAAAAGGTACTTGGCAAGTGGGTATATCGATAAGCACTGAATATGAGGACCGGGTGAAGTTATAGGACTACAGACGAAGGGGACGAATGTTCCCTCGTCTCCACTTATGCAGGATAAGATTGCGCCTCATGGAACTGGAAATTTCTCTCACGATCTTTCCAATACTTAGTATTTTGCAGATGATAGTGTAGGACTTGGTTTATATCTCATCTATAATTTTAACCTTTTTCTTGGTTTACACCTTTTGTTATGAACTCTATTTTCAATAGCTTCTGCACAATGAGCATATACGGCTATTCTCTGTTATGGTTCTCGCTTTGATAATTGTAACCATCCGAATAGAGCATCTCTTCTTCAACTTTCAAAATCCTTAAATTTTTTCATTTTTTGATTTCCAAAAGTACTCTTAAATTTTTAAGTTTAGTGCCCCCTATACTCATTCATATTTCCAGAAGTACTCTGTGTAGTTGATCAAGACGTCTCGAGATTCTGGATTGTCAAAAAATGTCATATTGGAGCTGATGCATCTTGTTCTCATGGCCAGGACTCCACTCCAGAAAGCAAGAGGTTCTGGGGGGGACTAGTCGGGTGTTCTAGGAAGCCCGAGTACCCTCTGTTCTAGTGGGCCATTATATCTTTTTTCACCCATCATTTTATCAAACCCCATGGGCAAATGTGACTTTTGCAACTATTCTTTTCTTTTCTAATTGTTCCTTGAGTTGTCGCAATTTTCAGATTCGTCCCTTAATCTTCTAAAACTACCATTTCGTCTGAAACTTACCTATTTCATCACTTCTTGCAAAAAGGCTGTGCAGAATCAGGCACCTGCCTTCCACTTCTAAACTAGGTCAATGTGAGTATTCCTAAAGTTTGAAAGTCTAAGGAGTATTACTAGGGGTGCCAATCCGGCCCTCTTGTAAGGGGGCCTGGCCCTACCCTACCCTTTTGAAAGCTCTAAACATAGGGCTTTTAAATAAATTTCAAGCCCTTAGGGCAGGGCCGGGCTAGGGTCACACTCAAGGGGGCCTAGCCCTTGGCAAATCATCTCTGTTATATTTATTTATTTTTAAATTATATTTTATAGAATAACACATATAGTGGATCTTTTATTTAGAAAATGATACTAAGCTATTTAAAGTGTCAACTGTTAATGAGAGATCAAGTTATTTAGGAAATCAAACTTTTTTTGAAAAATAAAACATACAAAATAAAAGGGAAAAATCGGTTGGCATGGTCTCCAGGTTTCCTTAGGTACACATGTCACAACGTTATTAGTGTTGGACGCTACAATTATCCTAAAAAAAGATACAATTTTGAGCAATTTCAAGCCATTCCAAAATTATGACCGACCCAAAATCGGTCTTATTTTGAAAGATTTTAGATTGGTTTAAAATCACTCTAAAATGATTTTTTTTTTCTAGTGTAAATTTATAATATATCATTTATTTTATCGAGGATTTTAAGAAGATTAGAAGGTTCATTTTCATTTTCAAAATTATGATCATTCATCGAAAAATCTATATAGATTAAACCAAGGAAACATGTTACCAAACCAAGTGCATTTTTTTTTTTTTTTTTGTAATTAAAGCTTTTATAACATTAGAGAAGAAGAACATGAGTTTGGAGAATACCAAGTGTTCTCATCTAAAAATATTTACAAGCCAACTAGGGAATGAAGATTCCCAAATCAAAAAGGAGTCCAAGGATGAAGCTTTTGCTGCTACTTGATGGGCAGCATTATTGCCCTCTCTCAGAATATAGTCAAAAGAGAGAGATGGGAAGAAACTATGATAATACAAAATATCTGAAGCAACCGGTTTTGATAACACTATGATTATTAAAGCATCCACTTTTTCTACTAAACAAATTTATATTTTAATGATTTTGTTTTAGGCCCTGGCTCTTGAGGGTAGGGCTAGGGCCTAGTCGGTTCAAACCCTCAACGGGCTAGGGCCTCACCTTTATAAGTAAGGGTAGGGCTAGGGTCGAGCTAGGCCCTACCCTGACCCGGCCCTTTGACAGCCCTAAGTATTACTAATTAATTTCAAAATTTGTGGGGTGTTAGAAAGGTTCAGGCTCTAACGACCTCTTTTTTTTTACCCCTCTTGGTGTTTGCGCGCTCCCCTGTGGATTTCATGAATCCAACAGTGGTTGTCAGCGCCCCCAAAAGTGCAGAGTGATGCCAGCTTGGTGCTGACAACCACCAATAGATTCTTGAAATCCACGGCCAAGCACGCAAACAGCAAGAGGGGGTCAGAAAAATTGGGGTCCCCTGAGCCCGACCCTATAAAAATACCCTAAAAAGGTCATACAAAACAAATGAAATAAATTCTTCTATTATACTTGTTAACGGACCAAGACACTTCGTTGCGTTACTAGCACTCCATTATTTAAAAAATGCCCCTATGTTTTTTTCCCCACTTCTTAAAGGTTCATTACTCTCTACTCTCCGCACAACTTTTACTTCCGTCAATGTGAACGCATTAATGGCCACTGACTATATGGATGCTTGGCCGAAGTAGACGTATGTAACAAAAATCAGCCTGATTAGTGATTTTTAACCTTTGGATCTGAGTACCTCGAATAATATTTGAAATCTATTGTTGAAAATAAATCATGAAAATGACACTAATCCAACGGATATAAATTACTAATTAAGATCAATTTTGGTATGTAGGTCCTCCGAGGGATCAGCCAAACATTCACACGGTTGGCACACCGTCCCCGCTAGTTGAGTTAACAAGCAACCCCTCGGTTGGATTTGCACAGATGCAACCCCGCAAAAGACGAAAAGGTAACTGTACAAATTTACTCGAACGTACACTTTAAAGGGTATTATCGTAAAGATTGTCCACAAAGAAACGCGTTTCACGAGGCGCTTTATTTTTGCCGAACAGAGAATCAGAGATAGCCCACCGACAATTCGTCTGGAAGGGTCGCAGTTACGTTACCATACAATTCCCGCCATTTCTGCCACAGTGAACAGAACAGTGCCTGCCACGTAATCCACCTAAACCAGCTGTCCTACGTGGCAATCTCTAGCTGCCAACGCTGGCTTCTCCTCTCCTCCTCTGCCCTCTCTCCCCCGCTATTTATACCTATCTCTCCCCTCTCCACTCACTCACTTTGCTGTCTCGTTCTTTCAAGAAAATGAAAGAAAGTCGAAAGAGACCGGAATCTGACGACACGGTCGATGTAGCCTGGAAACGACCAAGAACTCCAGTGATATCTGAAGACGAGGTGGAGGAAGACTTCTTTGACATCTTGGCTGGGTTTCCGATTGAAGTCGAAGAGGAGACGGTGATGGAGGCGATGAAGGTGTTAGAAGAGGAGATAAGCTTTCCTAACATCACCCCTTCATCTTCGATGACGTTCTCATCATCGTCGTCGTCGTTCGTTACGAGCAACGGTAACGAAGAGAGCTGTGGGCCCTCGTTCTCCGACTCGGCATCGACTGTGATGGCGAGCATTGATATGGGTAGTATGAGCATTTCGTATCTGATAGGCCACACCGAGGGGTATTCATATGGGTCGATGATTTTTCCGGTGATGGAGACGGAGCCGTGGGTTTTGGAGGAAGAGAGAGAGTTTTTCTGGTCAGAAGTTGACGAGGCTTCAACTTCAAGCAGTGGAATCAACGGATGTGATGGTGGGGAGAGCGATGATGAGTGGCTGGCAAGGGTTCTTAGTGGGCCCCCTTTTTTGAGTTAAGAGGAATATAGCCATAGAGGTGAAAGGTGTTATCTCTAGGGTTTTGGTGGGGGTTTAGGTTTTACACTGTTTATACTGTCTATAGAAGAGAGAAGAAGAAGAGTTTTTTTGTCTTTTTTGGACGAAGTGGACAGAAATGATACAGTGAGCGAGATGTGCAGTGATTTCTCTGCAACTTTTTGTTTTTTCAAAGCTCTGTGTAGTTTTGGAGGTATTTTCGAAAGGAACAGTTTTTTTTTTTGTGTTCCATCTGTTTTTTTTTTTCTTCCTTTTTTCCAATTTTAAAGTTTTTTAAGCTTAATACGATGGATGCGATGAACTCTTTTCATGAGCAGACCGTTGGACTCTCCTTGAGATTCATACCAGTATACCACTGTCTTGAACCTTGGGAAGACGTCCTTGGAGGAGGACAGAATCATGATCCTTGAACATTTTGATCCATGGCGCGTTCTGGCACTTGTAGTTTTGCAACCTATCTGGGGTTAAGGTGGCCTTTAACTATAGTTGCTTTTTCTCCACTGTTAAGGGTAACTACAGTTAAGGGCACTTAACTGTGTTATGTGTTATGAAATGGTTTATGGGTTGATTCTAAGCCCACGATGGAAAAGTGCTCAAATCCAACGGCTAGAAATTTTAGCTTGTAGGTCCACCAAGGTGGGCCAGACATTCATAGGTCAGTGGGTCCCAAGGCTGTTGGCGTACACAAAAGGTCTATTGAACTTTTGCGCTGGGTAGGGGTGATATACTCATACACACTTGCGTGTCAGCTTTGCGCCTATGCTAACGGACTGTTGGGTATTGTGCATGATGAGTAGAACTAATCAGGCTGATTTTTGGTTTGTAGGGATTGGTCAAACATTTATACGATCAGCATCCTCTAATTAAGATTGCTCATATTGTGGTCGGTCAACAACTTTGCTGACCGGCACTGGTCAACACAGTCCTACTCACAAACATGTTAGGTTCAGGGCAAGGGGTGGAAGCTGGGCATTCCCTTCCGAGCGCAACACTCTTCCTCTTGCTGTTTCTACGTGACCTGCTCTCTACTCTAGCAAAACTTCGCTCGAGAATTTCAGGTATTGATCATTCTTGCCCTGGTGCTCCCACCCGCTAGAAGATGTCTTTCATGCTTTATTTAGTGATTGCCTTTGGTTTGCCTCACTCCTCTCCTTTTCCCCCTCAACTTATGTCGAATGTGTTTGAAACAAGGTTTTGAAGAAAATAAAAATCAGAGAATTAATAGAAAAAATGAGAAGATCGAAAATAATTAGTACAATTAAGGAATTGAGACAAATGTTAACGTTAGAAAAATGAATTGTAAAAAACAGATCAAAACTTATTTGAGATTAAGGCTTCTGAAACCACAAAGTCATAAAAATAAAATTCGCCCATGATTAGTGCTAACAGTTCTGCAAACGTCCGTATAACAGGATTCAACAGTTTATCTACATATTTTATTTTAGATCAATAGAGCCACTAATTTGTAGTTTATTTATTTTAGAAAAAAAGTCATATGATCTATTTTCAAACTTGGTGACCAATCACACCACTAAAAATAGTTGGTAGTAACTCCATAATATTTTGCCTTTTTTGCATCTAGTTGGATAACGCTATTTCACAATGTGCAAAATAGAGAAAGAAATTAATTTCTACTAAAACTAGAATTCTGCATCTAATCACCATTCATTTTATTTATCAATGAAATCAACTAAATCAAATCTATAGGTTATCATTTTTATTAGAGTTACAACTCTTGTAAAGAGAAAGTCATTCATGAGTGGATTACCATTATCGTCATAGTAGATGATCTCATCGATCCGAAGAGGATGATGCTGAAATGCGGAATTGCTTGCCGTACAATCATCACTGGTTATCATCTTTACCAGACTCATAGGTCGGATAAAGAGAAAGTCATTAATGAGTGGATTATCATTAACACATCTTCTAAAGGACGCGCGTTATGGAGGATTCTACCCCTTGCGATTAGTCGGTGCCTTTGGAAGGAGTGAGAGTTTTCAAAGGCAAGAAAGAAGATGTAGTTTTGGTTATTCTCAATATCAAGGGCCTTATGTACTTGTAGTTTAAAACTTTTAAAGAATATAAAGGTCTCTTCTTTGAAGACTTTGTGTTTCAATGGGGTCTCATTTGGTGTTCTGCCTCTTAATAGATTCTAAACTTATCAAAAATATATATATTTTTGTCAATAAATTGACTGTTAAATTTGACATCAGACTATGTGATCGTTAAACTCTATAAATGAGGTAACTTGGAAATCTAACAATCATCTCGATTATCATGTGGAATAGTCATGTGGCTTACATGTCTTAAGCTCCGTGATTAGGCTCTACTAACCTAGAACCCGTTGTTGAATAAGAACAATCGAGTAAATAATGCCTTCTTAGGCGCGCTCTACTAGGGACATTTGCTCATGCGAGCTCCAAACACTAGTCGCATCCAACAAACACAAGCAATGGGCCATTAATTTTTTTGAAGCGGTGGAAGTTTAGAAGCGGCGATTATGCGCCAATGGGCCATTAATCCACTGACTTAACTCCGGTTAAGCAGTTGTTAACCGTTGGAATACGCTGATGCGCGCCCAAGCATCCCAAAGTGCAGACCATGGTTAGTCATCAAGATTCCCACCACTAAAAGTAATAAATTATATTTGGGTTGGATGATTACCAAAGGAAAGGATGAGTAAAATTTCTGTCACAAGATGTTGTGACCGGATTATATGAGCCACATGGCACACTGTTAGAGGGCGCCGACCGTATGGATAATAGATGTAATTAAAGTTTCTGAATTTTGAGGAGAAATCTCCATACAAAATATTGCAAAGTAGTGTAAAGTGTAAAGCATCTATATATACATAAAACTCTCAATGGCCTGGTTAAGGCTGTTCTTTCTTTCATTGTACTCTCTTGCTGCAACACTCGTCTTTTTTGATGTGGAAAGAACTTTCTCTAGATCTGATTGTGAGAGAAGCCTTGGTGTCTGCAAGAACAAGGGAAATTCAATGATATATGTTAGTAATTTTCCTTAACAAGCAACAAGAGCGTGTGTATATGCATGAGCAGCATGCATGTAAGCACGAGTCATGCATATATACTTACATGAGATGGATTGCCGTTCATTTCGTCACATAGTAGTTCCCTGATAGGTAAATAGGCAGCCTGCTTGCAGAGTTCAAGAAGATCTGAACCAGCGTACCCATCGCACAAGCTGGCTATGTGGTCAAAATCGATGTCATCTTCCATATTCTCACCCTTCAAAATCACCTTCAATATCGAGACTCTCTCGCTGCAATTGGGTAAGCCAATCTCAAAGGCCAGGGGAAGACGTCGGAGTACTGCCTCGTCAAGGTCTGATGGGCGGTTGGTTGCAGCAAGGACCATAACCCGAGCATTCTCTATGTTTTAAAAAATTCGTATGCAAAAATCATTTGCAGAAAAATTATTCAGGGCAACAAATATAGAACCTAGTACTAGTAGTAAAAGAAAATCATGAATGATATGACCAGTATTTAATAATTAACGAAACTCACGGTCTGTTGTAAAACCATCCCACAAAGCCATGAACTCGGTTTTCATTCTGTTCATGATTGCATCATTAATGGAATCGCGTCGTCCCAAAAAACTATCGACTTCATCAATAAATATAATAGCAGGCTGGAGCTTATTCGCCAAACTGAATACAGCACTCACTGCAAAAAGTCATAGTAAAATATTTTGATTCCTAATTATGTAAAGAGTGATTTTGTTGTTTAAATCAAGGTTTAAAAGGGGGCGTTATAACGGTACAAAACGTAACGGGGGAGGTCGAGTAGAATTCGTTATAACGGCCGTGACGTACCCAGTTAAAATGTGAAAAAAATGTTATAAACTTGATTACTACTAAAGCAGTATGTGCTTACCAAGTTTTTCTGAATCACCATGCCATTTGCCCATTATAGTAGACATCTTCAAATTAATGAATACAGCTCCAAACTCCTTTGCTAATGCCTTGGCAAGCGTGGTCTTACCAGTTCCAGGTGGTCCATATAACAATATCCCCTTCTGTGGTTTGAGAAGCTTCCCATGTGCAAACAATTCAGGTCTCTTTAATGGAAGAATCGCTGATTCATATAAAGATCGCTTCACATTTTCAAACCCTCCAATAGACTCAAACTTTGCATCAATACGGTCTGGATTTTCAACATCATAGATTATTTGATCCTGCATATGCATGTGATCGATGATCATCATCAATATTATCAGAAATAAGCCAAACCCAACAATCAATCAAATGCAATGCAATGGAATGGATAGCAATCAATCTATAAGATACCTCGTAGATATTGGTAGACACACGGCGACCTAATCGCTTGGCGATTTCCTTTTTCTGTCCTCGGGTTTTCCTGTTTGGATCCCCAGACGGATTGAAGTGTTGGACATAAGATTTATCGGACCAGTAATTCATGGCTGCATTCGCAGCCATCATTAGCAGTTGATCCACATTGATGTAGATCGGAAACCCATACACATGGATGTAGAACCCCATTCCTCCAGGCTCCAACTTCGACTCACTCTCCTACCACCCTCCATTCTCAACTTTTCCTTACTCTCTCTATATATAATCAAGCTTTCTAATCTAAAAATAGATACTACTCTACCATCACTTTCTAATTCTTATATGTTACTTAAAAGGCTAGGGTTGTGTTCGGATATTTGAACTGCATGTCCGACTGTGAATAAGAATTCCAGCCGATGGTTTTAGACTAATGTCCTTATATAAAAAATACGGTGTTATAACGGTAACGCCCAAAGCCCGTTATAACGACCGTTATTTTCTGAAGATTTATTTTGAAAAAATACCCATTATGTCCGTTACTTGCTATTTTTCCGTTTTTGAAAATTTGCATTTCAAATTTTGAATTTTGCCATTTTTTCTGTTATTTCCGTTATAACAGAAAAAAATGGTAACTTCCCTAATTCGTTATTACACTAGTAGGTGGCACTCCTCTACAGAGCGTTTGTCAAATTGAGTGTGAGGGGCTGAGATTCACCGTCCAGTTGGGGGATAAGATCTCGGCTCTTCTTTATAAAGCCTATAAGAGGGGGAGACAACTTCCCTGTTTTGTTATATAGATTAGGGTCCGGCTCCGTCGAAAGATCCAAAATGACAGGGACACAATATAAGCCACGTGGCACAGTACTGTTACAGGACTCTGACGGTACGGATGTTTGTCCCATCCCATGGTGGACCTAAGAAAAAAATCAGCTTGATTAGTGATTTATTGACTTTGGATTGGACTTATTTTCATGGGCTGATCTCAACTGTTGTAATTTGAGCAGTATTTTAGGTACAAAGATCCAACACTTATCAATCACTAATCAGGCTGATTTTTGGTTTTTAGGTCCACCATGGGATAGGACAAACATCCGTACGGTCAGAGTCCTGTAACAGTGTGCCACGTGGCTTATATTGTATCCCTGTCATTTTATATCTGTCAACGGAGCCCGACCTTGTAGATTATAATGGCTCCTTTTAAACTTTGTTCCAGGCCACTACTGTGCTGCTGAATTCGAATCAAAATCCCGATATACTAAAGCTTGGGCTTTTAGATGCAAGTTGGCTGGGTGCCCCACCTGGCCAATCCGGCCTGTGTGCACCCCAAGTATATGATGTGTTTAAGCGACTGTACCAGGCAGATATACTATACTTGGGTTTTACATGCTGTGCTGGGGTTGGAAATGTTGTGCCAAGGTCAGATA
Organism: Euptelea pleiosperma; assembly: GCA_035048495.1. Lineage (NCBI taxonomy): Eukaryota > Viridiplantae > Streptophyta > Magnoliopsida > Ranunculales > Eupteleaceae > Euptelea > Euptelea pleiosperma. The sequence continues at coordinate 30,916,214 of CM068549.1, read as the reverse complement.
TGCTGTGGTAGGGGCACAAGGCCGGCTCTACGTTAAGGCCATTAAGGCCTAAGGCTCCCAACTCAGGTCCCACTAACCACATGGATATTTAGCCCACTCCTTATTGGATATACAAACCAAAATTCAACTTGATTTTTATCTCTAGCCATAAATTTTAGTAATTTCTAGGACATGATTCTAGCCGTTGGATTCAAGCATGTTTTTTTGGGTAGTAAATCCAATGGCTAGAAATCATCAATCAAGCTAATTTTTAGTTTGGTTATCCACCAATAAGTGGGTTGAACATCCATGCAGTCCTTGGGCCCAAAAATATCGCCACAAGAGTCTCTACATCGGTTTTATATAAAGATTTCCAATAATATAGAGAGTTTATTTTTTGCCTTAGGGCTCAACTTGTGGTTGCACATGACCGACCAGTCTTCAGCCGGGAAGCACCGACACATCAAGCAATTTGCATATGAAAAGATTTTCCCACCACCTCATCTATATGTGCTAAGATTTGGTGCGGTGTCACTGAATTTAGGGCATGTTTTATTGCCAAGTGGAAAAATTGCATTTTCTTGTCTTTGGGTAAACACAACTGTCCCACGTTAGATAGCCATTGTAAATCTGTATAATTTTCCCTACCAAGCCATCTAAATCTATATAATTTTCCCTACCAAGGCATTCCTGACTCAGTTTTCACGTGCCATCCCACACGTGTGCTCGTTATAGCATAGTGAAATATGTACAGCTCAGATTACGGGGTAATATATAGAATACCACCCCGTAATCTGAGAAATAAATATTTGAGAAAAAATTTGATGACATGGCACTCTGTGCGTCCAGAGTTCCATGTCATCCGGGCCGCGCTATTATATAGATATATAGATTCGAGCATTATTTGGGATGACCAACACATCCATATAGTCATTGGCCTCTAACAGTCAGCCACGTGGCTCATACCACGGTCTGTCGTCAAAAAAGTTCTACTCTTCCTGAACACATTCTTAGAGACCGATGATGACCGTATGGATGTTTGGCCCCATCTCTACAAACACAAAATCATTCTGATTAGTGATCTTAACTTTTGGATTTGAGTATTTTTCATGGGTTTAATTTTAACCGTGGATTCAAGCATTATTTGAGGTACTCTGATCCAAAGGTTAATAATCACTAATCAAACTGATTTGTACTATGTGAATACATTTATGGATGGCCCAAACACCATACGGTCAGTCAGGGTGGCAATTTGGCACATAGCCCGCGGCCCGTATGTTTATCTCGGGCCAAGGACGGATCAGCCCGAAGTTGAGCCCAGCCCGAACTGGCCCATGAATATGCTGGGTCGGGCCCGGGTTTGAAAACCTAGCCCGCAGGCCGGCCCGAACATAGTGTTTCACGGATGGTTTTGGTCCGGGCAGCGGGCTGAACTGTCAAGCCCGTAGTATGGACCAAATGGCCCAGCCCGAGACCAGGCCCGTCTGTTGATCCCGTGTTTTGTGACTTTAGGGAACTTCTAAGTTTGATGGGGTCTCTTCAAAACACAGCGGTTGTCTCCCCTTCTTATAGGCTTTATATATCCAAGGGCCCATATCAACCTTTATATAAAATAAAATTTAGACGGTTAGATTAATTTAACAGAGAAATTGGCTCCCCACTTAAACCCCTCTTATCAGCTTCACAAAGGATGGCTGAGATCTTATCCCCCAAATGGATTATGGATCTCAATCACTCACACCCGATTTTGGGAAATGCTTTGTAGGGGAGTGCCGAGGGCATGGGCCACCCAATATACATCTATATAACAAAACAGAGAAGTCACTTATCCCCCTCTTATCGGTTTCGCAAATGATGGCCGAGATCTTATCACCCCAAATGGATGGTGGATCTAAGCCACTCACACCTGATTTTGGCAAACGATTTGTCAGAGAGTGTGCCCACCTACTACTCCATATAACAAAACATGGAAGTTGTCTCCTCACTTATCAGCTTCACTAAGGATGGCTGAGATCTTATCCCCCCCAACTAGACGGTGGATCTCAGCCACTCACCCGATTTTGGCAAATGCTTGGTCAGGGAGTGCCGTGGGAACAGGCCACCCACTAGTCTATATAACAAAACAAGGAAATTGTCTCCCCCTCTTATAGGCATCATAAAGAAGGGCTAAGATCTTATCCCCAATTGGACGGTGGATCTCAGCCACTCACACCCAATTTTGACAAAAGCTTTGTCGAGGAGTGCCTTGGGCATGGGCCACCTACTATCTATATAACAAAATAGGGAAGTTATTTTATTTCTTACCTTATCTGGCTTTGTAAGATAAATAGTGGTTGAGATCAAATCCATCCTTCTAATGTGGACGGTTAGATTTCAGCCGCTCAATCCTCCTCATTTATTCGTCTTAAACTTCAGTATACATGCAAGGATTTGGTGTACGTTTACCAAATATGTGCATGTAGCACGGATTCGGACCTCCCCCATTATGTTATGCACCGTTTTAATGCTTAATGACCGTTATTTTTTCCATATAAAATTTTTTACCGTTATTTTTTTTTAAAACTTTTGTTAAATAACATCTGTTATTTTTCACTTATTTTCTGTTGCAAATTTTATTGATAATTGGAAAGTTATTGAAAATTGAAAATTCAAATTTTGAATTATAGCGTCGTTATTTCTGTTAATTTTCATTTTTGCCCCTGTGCGTTATAATCCGTTATAACACAAAAAACAGTAACACCCCAATCCATTATACCGTTTGAGTGCCGGAACCACACAAATTTTGCAAACGCTTTTTTCATGGAGTACCATTTACTAGTACCATATATATTAGGGTCGGGCGCGGGGGAGCCCCATTTTTTACACTCATTTTGGTGGACCGACATAGAAGATGAATCAATGGCTGATTTTTGGTGGGGGTGATCTCTATGGTGAGGAGATCATCCTCACAAAAATTCAAATCATTCTGATATTCATAGACTGCTTTAGAAGTTGAAGAATTATGGACCGTCGATTTTTATAGAGTAACTTGAAAAACACATTTGATGGGGTTAGAAAATTCAGAATATGCTGATTTTTTGTTGGGCTGATCTATATGGTGAGGAGATCATCCCCACCAAAAACAGCCATTGATTCATCTTCTATGTGGGTCCGCCAAAATGGGGGTCCCCCCGAGCCCGAGCCTATATATTAACTATAAAAAAAAGGCCTTATATAACCTCAATTTGTATCGAGAGGACCTGGATCAACCCAACTCAACCCAGTTTTATGACCGGGTCACCAGTTCAACCGGGTTTAATAACATTGTATTGACGATAAATACGAGTATTTTGGTCACTGTAGAATCCTTATTTGCAACCTAAATATTTTACGACAATCTTGATATTAGTATTTACGTGTCTTTGGTTCAACAAAAATATCTAAAAAATGAGAGTAGCACTTGAAAGGGAGCAATTTCAATTGCATTGGGAGGCAGGTATGAATTGCCTGCTCACTAACCTACAGGTTGTTAGTGTGTCGGTCCACAGGGGTGGACGGCATGGATGAAAGTCTCGGGATCGGAGGCTGGATCGGTGGGATCTGCCAACTCACCCTGAGACGGTGTGAAAATCCTTCAGAAAACAGAGAATTCGGGTGAGACAGACATAGTTTGGATCGGATCGGTGGGCACCGATCCCGATCCAGATCGCCCAATCCAGACCGGGATCGGCCGAGACTTTGAACTGTGGTGGACGTTGGACCCCTTATTCATGGGTCAGTGGGCCCGAAAAGAATTCCTATACCATATGGTGTGTTTTTAAGTTTTTATGAACCACAGCCCCACAAGAAATTTCAATGAATGGGGACCGTCCAATGTTCGACTTTTCTCCAGATCACTGCAACTGATTTTATTTTTTTTTAACGCAGCAGCCCAAGTTTTTTCTTTTTTGTGAACCAGATCAGAATATATTAAGAGAAAACTCCACCCTCCTTGATATAAAAAGAGATTAGCCAAGGAGGAGGAGAAAACCAAACAGAATCAGCAGCCCAAGCTTTCACACTCGAAAAAGACGGAAAAAATTTCTCTCTGAGATTGCAACGTGGCAATTCTTTGGGCCCACTGACCCTTTTTTTTTTCTCCTTCCTAACGGTTTTTTATGGGTGTCTTCGCTTGATTTGAGGACTCAGATTTGATGGCTAAAAATCACCGATCAAGCTTGTTTTTGGCGTTTACGTCGAGCACGCGGGATACCTGCACTCTGCATAGTAGCCATCACAAAATTCCACTTGTTCGCTCTGACGAACTCAAAAAACCTTCAGATCCTCGGCCATGGGGGTTCCTTTCTTCGAATTCCTGACCAGATCTCGAGATCCGCGTCAATCATTTCGTACTTATCTGAAACACCGGAGACTCAAACTCACCGGAACTCCGTGAAAACCCTTGGTTGTAACCTTCTTTACTGATCCGATTTAGGCCAGATCTGCAAAGAAATTACTGTAATACTCAAGTTTTGGATCAATTTCGGCTCTATTTTTGGTAAGCGTCAGACTCGAACCAGCCTAAAGAATCTTCGGTTCTCTCCCTTCTCCTCAGACGAACCACAACGAGGTAGGATAAGTCTTCGGTCCTCCACTTCTGCAGTGGTCGACTGACGGGAAAGAAATGCATAGTCGAAGAGGAGAGGAAGAAGAAAAGGAGAGAAGAGGAGCTCACGATCGGGAGGATTTGGGAGAAGGTCGGGAAAAATGGCTTTGAGAAAAGAGAGGCACATTTTCCCATGGAAAGGAGTTCTCGCCTCTATGGGCGGGAAATGAATTCCAGGTTTGGGCCAGAAAATCTCGTTTTCTCAGGCCATCATCAAACAATGGAAATTCGTGTTTTCCTGATAAAATTGGCAATGAAACACACCCTAAGAGTTTTTATACACTGGACCTCGACCGTACTGGATGACTAGCCCTGCCTAAATCTTATTATCGAACGGCTTATATCACTCCACAAAGTGAAAATTTGTTTACGATATCTCTTAGATAGCTCACACGAAATTTGCAATTTTGGACCCACGATGCAATCTCTTTGTAAAATTAGGCCTTGGGAGATGCCACACAATCCTATTTCTTGTCCTGATAATGGACCAAACCATACAGTGTCACCAGACTCACCACTACATCAACAATAGGTCCCATCACCCAAAATGCTTGCCACGCGTACGGCACAGGCAGGATGGGGCCACCACACCATCAGCAAATCAGCTTTTCCATTAGTCGCATAGCTAAGGAAAAAAAAAAACTTTGCCTCCCATTAGCCACATAGCTAAGGAAAAAAGGAAAAAAAAACTCCCATTAGCCACGTAGCTAAGGAAAAAGGGCAAAAAAAACTAAGTTGACCGTCGCAACAAATCGCTGACCGCCCACAATATGAGCCACGTGGCATATTTTTAGAGGATACTGATCATATGGATTTGGCTGGGTGGACTGACAAATTAAAAATCAACCTGATAAGTAATTTCTAAGCGTTGGATTGGAGCCATTTCATGGGTTGATTTTAACCCTGGGAATTTACCATTATTTGGGTACAAGGATCCAAAGGTCAGGCTGATTTTTATTTTGTAGGCCCATCTAGGTATTGGCCAAACATCCATATGGTCAGCGTCCTCTAAATGTGTGCAATTAAAATCATTTTAACAGCCGTTAAATTCTTAAAATTTTTGTGAAAAAGAAAAGCTGTTAAATTGATTTTTTTTTTTTAAATTTTAAAATTCTGAATTTTGAATTTCAGCGCCAGTTTTTTGGTTAATTTCCGTTTTTTTTTTCTTTGCTCCTGGCCGTTTCAATCCATTTTAACTGTTTAAACGCCCCAGTCCGGTTTACGGCCACCTTTAAACCTTGGTCACAAAGACCAAACATGGGCCCATGGAGTCCGTTGGAGCTGATAAGGTTATTTTAATTATAGATATTTTTAGGGAATTTTTGTAACCCCCCCCCCCCCCCCGGGGGAGTTGTGTTCTCCACCGAGGATTCCGAGAATCCAACAGTGGTTTATAGCGCTGAGCTAGATCAATTTTTTTACTTTTTGCAGCCCCATCAACCACCACAGTTGGATTCGCGGAATCCACGGCCGAGAACACGACTCCCGAAAGGGGGCAATGGAATTTAATGGATTTTAACAAAAATAATGGGAAAAAAGAGGAAAAATTGGTGCTGAAATTTACAATTCAAATTTTCAAAAAAAAATTCCACAATTTTTTTCAGAAAAATAACGGTTGTTAAAACAAAAAAAAAGGCCATTATTTTCTAAGCTTCAAAACGGTTCTTAATGTAACAGGCTTGGGGCGTTACCGTTTTAACAGCTGTTATTTTAAACCAAGGTTTAAAGGAGACCTTTATAACGTTACAAGTCATAACGAACTGGGGGCATTACCGTTTTTTCCGTTATAACGAAAAAAAGCTCAAGGGCAAAAATGGAAAATATGGAAGAAAAAAAAAACTGCACAAAAATTCAAAAAAATAGAAAATAACAGAAAAAATGGCCGTTACTTTTGTTATAACGGAAAAATAACGGCCGTTATTTTTGGGGCGTTTTAACGGTCCATAACGTAACGTGGGAGGTCCGAATCCGTTATTACGGGCATTTTTTAAATCTTGGGTTAAACTAGGTCAAGGGAGTAATCATAAAGTTTGAAAGCATAAGGGGGTATTACTAATTACTTTCATTCAGGGGGGTGTTACTAAAATACCCTATTTTTTTTATGAATAGAACTTGTGTCACAACGGCCAGTCACGACCCATAATACGAGCCACTCGCACGTGGCACACTATTAGAGCATGCTGACCGTATGGATGTTTGTACAGTCCCTCGGTGGACCTGCAAACCAAAAATCAGCATGATCACTGATTTCTAAGTGTTGGATTGAAGTTATTTTCATGGATTGATTTTAAGCGTAGGAAGTTGAACATTATTGAGCTTTATTTGGGTGCAAAGATCCCAAGGTTCTAAATCACTAATCAAGCTGATTTTTGGTTTGCAGCATGGTTTTATAAACGGCTGTTTAAACGGTAACGCCCCGAGCCAGTTTCCGTTAAAACCGTTTAAACACGTTTTATTGGTTTTGAATAAAACGGCCGTTTTTTTGTTTAGCGGCCGTTAAAATCGTTTAAACAGCCGTTTAATTCTGAAAAATTTTGTGAAAAAACGGCCATTAAATCCATTTAATTCCGTTTAATTTCCGTTAAATTCTATTTTTTTTAATTTTCAAATTTCAAAATTTGAATTTCAACGCCATTTTATCCGTTTTTTCCATTAAAATCCGTTTAATTCTATTTTTTTCCATTTTTGCCCCTGGCCGTTTCAATCCATTTTAACGGCGGTTTAAACGGTAATGCCCCCAGTCCGTTTAACCGTTAAAACGGCCTCCTTTAAACCTTGGTTTGCAGGTCGACCAAGGGACTGGCCAAACATCCATACGGTCACTAACCCATTTCTAGGAGCGACATGACCTTGTAAAACAGATGAACCACGCATATCAGACTTGAGGACTCTCGGCCAAAAAAAAATTAATATTTTGGCGGGAAATAACTTCTGAAGTGTATAAATAGGAGAGGAATAGAGGAGCATTTGAGTTTTGTTTTGAAACAATTTGTTTTTTAAGATGCCCCAATCCAATCCCCCCCCGTTTCCGCTCTTTCCACCACCTCCGCCCTTCTTCGACCCTCGTTCACGCTCGAGCGCGAGCAAAAAGAAGAGGAATAGCATTTCAATGCCAGTAGATGGGAGAGCCTTTCCTCATCTCTCCATCAACGGTCCACCTCAGAGGATCACTCCGGTGGCTCCGATCCGACTTTGCTCTCCATTCGGCTGGCCGATCACCACTACGGCAAGCAATTCGGAACTCCGGCTCCATCCTCTTCAGATGGACGAAATTACTTACCGTAACAACAATGGTGATCTATTAATGAATGATTTTCTATTCACCGGAGTTGTCACGCTAATAATGATGATTACTGGTGGTGATCCTACAGTACGCACGTAAGCATTCCGGCTGGCCTATCTTCACTCCATTCCATTCTGCCTCCTCCTTGAGCTGATGATTTACAGAAAAATAAAAAAGTAGAGTTCTAGTTGTAGTTTTAGGTTTACTTTGAATAAATGCATTTGATTAGGTTTACTTTGATTGATTTCTTGTTTTGGATATTGCAATTGTACGTACTCTTACAAGTTACGACTCTCTCTCAAAACTTACTTTGATCTGATGTTAGCTTACTTTGATCTGATGTTAGCTGATGTTTTACAGAATAAAAAGCAGAGTTCTATTTGTTCTTTCTCATAGAAAATGAACTTCTGAAACATTTAGCATAACAAAATTGCAAGAAATTAATCAAATAGATGCAGAATTCCAGTTGATTTGATTCTCTTTGATGATTTGATCTCATCTTGGTTGAATCGTGGAACAGGGTGATCGACTCTGTGAATCTGTAATTTTTTTTTTTTTTTTTGGTGAAGAGTCTGTACTGAATCACTAATGATAAGAATTAATAACTCCATGAATTCTTTCACTTCGATCTCAGCTTGTAATGGAGTATGTTAGCCAATATGGTCCCCTGCGAACCTGTCGCCGAGAAAGTTTTTGATCCGGCAACTTTTGATAATGTGATCCAGTAACCTATAGTGAAGTGCCAGGTGGCTTTTAACTGTAGTTACGTGAACAGTTGAGAAAAAGGCAACTACAGTTGATGGATCACCCAGGTGGCTCTTAACTTTAGGTTACTGGATCACTGGATAAAAAAGTTGCCGGTTCAAAAATTTTCTCTCCGTTACTTGTATATATTTATACTTGAAAAGAGTGGTGATCATATCCATGTGGCACATTTTGATTGGTGTCATGAACTGGTTTATGGGTCGGTAATGGTTCCAACTTCCAAGCACATGAAAAGTACTAAAATCCAACTAGAAATTACCACTCCGGTTGTTTTTTTTTTTGTTTTTTGGTCCCCCAAGGTTTGGGCCAAACATTCATAGGGCTCACTTAGTATGTATGTAAACAGTGTCAGTACGGTTGGATGTCCCTTGGAAAATGTGTTATTTCAATGTTTTCAAAAAAAAAAAAATTATAAATTAAAAACACATTTTTCAAGGAGCATTCAACGGTGGATACACTATTTGCATACTTCTAAGTATTTAAACAGTTGCATACTAGATTTGTCGACATTCATAGGTCAGTGGGCCCCAAAGAGTGCCAAACTATCACATCATTACCCGCACTTTGAAAAGAAATTTGGACCAAAGGTATATAGATCTGATGGTTAAGAAATCCGATGGAGTTCAATTTTGACTTAAGAAAGCTCATAGTCATGAAGTTTTGGCCAACCTTCAATCTATTTTAACTTAACTTAGCCCGGGTGGATCCATTAAAGCTTGGGCTTTAAATTCAGAGGCCCAGCCTACAGGCTTGTAGATTCAGCTGGTTCGGGTGCCCACCAGACCAGCCCCACCGGCCGCCGGTGTGCTCGAGTAATATGTCTCCTTCATATGATATGAGAGGCAGAGATACTAGATTGAGGTCTTACATGCTGTGCTGAGGTTAGAAATGCTGTGCCAAGGTCCGATGTGCCTTGATATGGTAAACTATGCTGTGTTGAGTATCTATTTGATCTCTTGCTAGGGATATGTTTGACCCATGTTTCAAAGTCTCAGCCGATCCTGGTCCGGATCGGGCGATACGGATCGGGATCGGAGCCCACTGATTGGACCTGTTTGCAAACTTTATGCTTTCAGGACCTAGCCCAGTTGTAGCCCAAAACAAGTCTAAAAAGGGCCTAAAGAGGCCCAGAAAGGGCTCTCACTTTTAGAGGAACCAAATCTAGTCCTGTTTTAAAAGCCAAAAATCTGAAAAAGCGGCCCAGAAAAGGCCAACCCGATTTCCAAACACAACATAGGACCAAGGTCCATTTTCTGGATTTCCAAACCAAACATCCCACTTGACTAGACTTAAAATAGGGAAATGGTTCTCTGCACTGACAGTAGAGAAAAGAAGTCTCCATAAGATTTTCAGAAACATCCAACATGGAAGTTGAAGTCTTGGGCTGAGGACTCTGCCCAGAGTCCATTCTCAAAGACGCCTGTATGAACTATGAACCACGTGGTTCGGTGGATGGATGTTTGGCCCACCATCCCTAGGTGAGCCTACGGACAAAAAATCAGCAAGGTTGATAATCTGTAGCCGTTGGATTTAGTCTTTTTTTTTTCTATATGGATTTGGGATTTAAGCATTATTTGGAGTACTCCGATCAAATAGCTAGAAATCACCCATCCGGCTGATTTTTAGTCTGTACTCTGTAGGTCCCCCTAGGGATGGGCCAAACATCCATACGGTCATTGGTCTCGAACAGTTGCAATGTGGCTCACGTTGTTGAACATTTTTGTTCTTCTTGCCACATGGGAGATGGCGGTTGGGGGTGAAACCCGACAAGGTTAGGTGGCAAAACACGTGTCCCTGCAGGTCCATCACCTCAACTGCCACTTGTAAGAAAACCAAGAATTTGTAGATTTCTGTCAACTGTAAAACTATGATGACCGGGCCTTGACATCGGCGGCAATGACAGGGCCGCCGTTCTCGGCACATGGATTTTGTATGGGCTAACCACCTCGGCCTCACCGCACACGTACCCAGGGTGTACGTGAGTGTTTTTTGCCACCCACCCCAGTGAATTAAAAAAGAAATCTTAAAAAACACTTACCTGGGCATGTGCCGAGAACTGCGGCCCTGTCATCGTCGCCGATGACCGGGCTCAGTCATCAAAGTTTTACACCCATTTCAATGATTCAATCTCTAGACACTTACAATTCTCTCTCAAAACTCATTAAAAGGGGACATGATATTGGCACCCATGAACCCATAATTTCACTCGGGAAACCCACAAAAAACTCAATCCCTCTTTTTCACTTATCACACCCATCTACAAAAAAGAGTCAAAGACTTAGAAAAGAAGAAGGAGGCCACCATCGCGACTCAGAGAAGAAGGAGGCCACCATCGCCACCACAGGTGCACCTCTCTCTCTCTCTCTCTCTCTGTACTGGGATGCCCAGCGGCAACCCTTCTTTGTTCCTTGATTCTTGCACTACATGGTGGAGTTTATAATCAATAGGCCTAACAATATGTCAACTCGAGGTGGCAGAAGAGTGATATTGCTTCATATCATTGGGCCCACGAATTTCAATATGTCCCCCCTTTTTCAGTTTTTGCAATTGGGTCCTAGTAATGACAAATTAGTTCAGAAATGGATAGAAATTAATTTTTGGCTCAATGGACTGATTCATTCATTAACTGATGAGCTATGCTTGCATCCATCTCACATTTTTTCACCAAAGTGAAAATAATTTTGTTTGAGTCAGGTTGGGTTTGGTGAACCGATTCGGCTCAAGTCTGATGGGTTGGGTCAAGTCTGACTGGTTTTGGGTCAAGTTTGACTGGATAGGGGTGATATACACTTGGGTGTAGGCTTTACGCTTAGGCTAAGGGACTGTTGGGTATTATGCATGATCAGTAGAACTTTGCTGACCCACCACAATTGAGACACATGGCATATTTTTAGAGATTTCTGACCGTACAGATGTTTGTCCGAATCCTAGATGGACATATGGACCAAAAATTAGCCCGATTAGTGATTTCTAAGTGTTGGATTGGACTCATCTTCATGGGTTTGATTCTTAACTGGGGAATTTGAGCATTATTGACCATTATTTGGTGTACAAATATCCAAAGGTTTGAAATCACTAATCAGACTGATTTTTAGTTTGTAGGTCCACCTAGGGATTGGCCAAACATCTATACGGTCAGCGTCCTCTATATTTCCACTTTCATGCCCGCACAAAAACATATTGAAGTAAATTAATTATCACTTTGTGCATGAGAAAGTGGCACAGAAAGACAATGTCGTCAAGTATATCTCTACCTTTGATCAAGTGGCTAATATTTTTACTAAGGGACTTACATCAACCAATCTCTATCTCTTCCACAATTAGAAAGAGAGAGAATGGTGAAGATTGGAGAGAGTGAAGGAGAAGGTCGGCAATAGTTTAGATTGAAGAAGTGGATTTTATTTTGAACAATCTAGTAGTTATATAGAAAAGGGGAGACGGGATAGCAGACCGTCGGAGTGTGAAACACTAAAACCTTTTAAGACGTGATGTCGCTTGGACTTTCAAGGAATTAGTGGGCTGGGTGATTAGGAAAATGGTGACATGGCATTTTCGTATGTGGAGAGTTCCTCGTCACCACTTCTCTCCTTTAATAGAGGTAAAGATTAACTTTGCGAGGATAAATTTTTTTGAAGCGGTGGAAGTTTAGAAGTGGCGATGATGCGCCAATGGGATTCCACCAACTCAACCTGGGTTTGTTAACCGTTGGTATAGGCCCTAGTTGCCAAGTTCGCGAATTATTAGTGAATAATTCGCGAACAATTCATTTTATAAGGTAAACCAAATTATTCGACCGAACAATTAAAAAATTAGGAATTATTTGTGAATAATTAAGGCAATGCATTTAAAACATGTTTTATTCGGCTAGACAATTAATTCGGCTTGAAAATAGAGTAAAAAAAAATAATTAAAAGAAGAAAAAAAAATCCTAATTTCATTCTTGAATTCACATTCTTCATCGTCTCCACCCTAATGCATAGGACATCCAAAGGTGTCTCAATGGATATAAATATTCAATATATTATTATCAGGTGCACATAAGATGCTTGTAAAAGGACACAATGAGTTTTCAAGAAATACTTAAATATACAATTTTCAATAAAAAGCTTTTATTTTAATCTTTTTACAAAGAGGAAACCTGAGGTATTGGACTCATGTGTTTGTTATGCTAAATATTTTTAGGTTCACTGATCTCATGAATGTTAGATTCATCCATTGTGAACCTACAAGCTAAAATCTAGCCTGATAGGTAATTTGTATCATTGGATTTTAGAATTTTTTCTTTCGTTACAGCCTTCTTGAACAGACCCATGGGTGGAAAACAACATTGGATCCAATGTCCGAATTTTTAACATTGAATTTTTGGATCATGGTCGAATGAAACACGAATGAATGTTGTTGTGAACTTTTACTGTTCATCAAATTTTTGACCGAATTTTTATCGACGAATTTTTAGACTATAACTAAATTATACTCAAACTTTTCCCGTCTCGAACTTATCCCGTATCCGAACTTAACAACTAGAACTATAGGCTGAAGCCAAAGCATTCCAAAGTGCAAATCATGGTTGGTCTTCAAGATTCCAACTACCAAAAGTAATAAAATATATTTGGGTTGGATGGTTACCAAAGGTAAGGATGAGTAAAATTTCTGTCACAAGATGTTGTGACCGGATTATATATATGAGCCACATGGCACACTGTTAGAGGGTGCCGACCGTATGGATATATAATAGATGTAATTAAAGTTTCTGAATTTTGAGGAGAAATCTCCATACAAAATATTGCATAGTGTAAAGTGTAAAGCATCTATATATACATAAAACTCTCAATGGCCTGGTTAAGGCTGTTCTTTCTTTCATTGTACTCTCTTGCTGCAACACTCGTCTTTTTTGATGTGGAAAGAACTTTCTCTAGATCTGATTGTGAGAGAAGCCTCGGTGTCTGCAAGAACAAGGGAAATTCAATGATATATGTTAGTAATTTTCCTTAACAAGCAACAAGAGCGTGTGTATATGCATGAGCAGCATGCATGTAAGCACGAGTCATGCATATATACTTACATGAGATGGATTGCCGTTCATTTCGTCACATAGTAGTTCCCTGATAGGTAAATAGGCAGCCTGCTTGCAGAGTTCAAGAAGATCTGAACCAGCGTACCCATCGCACAAGCTGGCTATGTGGTCAAAATCGATGTCATCTTCCATATTCTCACCCTTCAAAATCACCTTCAATATCGAGACTCTCTCGCTGCAATTGGGTAAGCCAATCTCAAAGGCCAGGGGAAGACGCCGGAGTACTGCCTCGTCAAGGTCTGATGGGCGGTTGGTTGCAGCAAGGACCATAACCCGAGCATTCTCTATGTTTTAAAAAATTCGTACGCAAAAATCATTTGCAGAAAAATTATTCAGGGCAACAAATATAGAACCTAGTAGTAAAAGAAAATCATGAATGATATGACCACTATATAATAATTAACGAAACTCACGGTCTGTTGTAAAACCATCCCACAAAGCCATGAACTCGGTTTTCATTCTGTTCGTGACTGCATCATTAATGGAATCGCGTCGTCCCAAAAAACTATCGACTTCATCAATAAATATAATAGCAGGCTGGAGCTTATTCGCCAAACTGAATACAGCACTCACTGCAAAAAGTCATAGTAAATATTTTGATTCCTAATTATGTAAAGAGTGATTTTGTTGTTTAAATCAAGGTTTAAAAGGGGGCATTATAACGGTACAAAATGTAACGGGGGAGGTCGAGTCGAATTCGTTATAACGGCCGTTACGTACCCAGTTAAAATGTGAAAAAATGTTATAAACTTGATTACTACTAAAGCAGTATGTGCTTACCAAGTTTTTCTGAATCACCATGCCATTTGCCCATTATAGTAGACATCTTCAAATTAATGAATACAGCTCCAAACTCCTTTGCTAATGCCTTGGCAAGCGTGGTCTTACCAGTTCCAGGTGGTCCATACAACAATATCCCCTTCTGTGGTTTGAGAAGCTTCCCATGTGCAAACAATTCAGGTCTCTTTAATGGAAGAATCGCTGATTCATATAAAGATCGCTTCACATTTTCAAACCCTCCAATAGACTCAAACTTTGCATCAATACGGTCTGGATTTTCAACATCATATATTATTTGATCCTGCATATGCATGTGATCGATGATCATCATCAATATTATCAGAAATAAGCCAGACCCAACAATCAATCAATCAAATGCAATGCAATGGAATGGATAGCAATCAATCTATAAGATACCTCGTAGATATTGGTAGACACACGGCGACCTAATCGCTTGGCGATTTCCTTTTTCTGTCCTCGGGTTTTCCTGTTTGGATCCCCAGACGGATCGAAGTGTTGGACATAAGATTTATAGGACCAGTAATTCATGGCTGCATTCGCAGCCATCATTAGCAGTTCATCCACATTGATGTAGATCGGAAACCCATACACATAGATGTAGAACCCCATTCCTCCAGGCTCCAACTTCGACTCACTCTCCTACCACCCTCCATTCTCAACTCTTCCTTACTCTCTCTATATATAATCAAGCTTTCTAATCTAAAAATAGATACTACTCTTCCATCACTTTCTAATTCTTATATGTTACTTAAAAGGCTAGGGTTGTGTTCGGATATTTGAACTGCATGTCCGACTGTGAATAAGAATTCCAGCCGATGGTTTTAAACTAATGTCCTTATATAAAAAATACGGTGTTATAACGGTAATGCCCAAAGCCCGTTATAACGACCGTTATTTTCTGAAGATTTATTTTGAAAAAATACCCATTATTAGGGCTACAACTCGGGCGGGTTAGAGGTCAACCCTAACACAACCCAACCTTAAAGGCTGTCAACGCTAACCCAACCCAACCCAAGGTCGGGCCTAGATTTTCCAACCCTAACCCAACCCTATCGGGTTGGGTCGGGTTAGTTGGGTTGGTCGATTTCTTAATTTTTTTATTGGTTGAAAATATTGTTGATTTTTTTCATATTAAAATACTTTATCGGTCTATACAATAGCCATTGTGCTAACCATTAAATAATAGCTTAATAACTTCATTTTCAAAGCTCGTGAAAGAAAACATGATATTTTCATAATAACGGAAAAGTTTATCAACTCAAATGCATGATAAAAGTCACTAAAGAAATAATAAAAAACAATCGTTGGAAAAAAATACGATATTTTCACTATCAACTGACCACATAAAATGCCAAAATGTAGTTTCGATGACATTTGGTAATATCACACGAAGGTCGTAGTTACTAGGACAAACATCCATGGGTTATTGCATTTGTCAAAATGTAGTGTAGATATTTGTTGGTAAAACTAATGGGTCAGGATGGGGGGACAACAATTTCATACAACATTTTTTACAACAAAAATTGGCATTGGCCAGTATTGGAATGAGATGATTTTTTGGCAAAGATGGTCTCTATAGTGAGGAGATCATCCTCACAAAAATTCAAATCAGTCTAATATTCGTAGACTGGTTTACAAGTTGAAGATTTATGGACCGTTTATTTGTATCGTTAACTTGAAAACCACATTTGATGGGGTTACAAATTTCAGAATAAGCTGATTTTTTGTAGGAGTGATCTATATGATGAGGAGATCATCCTCACCAAAAATCAACTATTGATTCATCTTCCATGTGGGTATGTCAAAATTGTTGTAAAAAATGGTGTATGAAATTGTTGTCCCCCGATCCTATATATATATATATATATATATAGTTTGTAAGTCGGGCTCGGGTTGGGTCAAGCCTGAACCCTAACCCAACCCAATTTGATCGGGTTACCAAAAATCTGGCCCACGCCCAACCCAAGTTCTAAAAGGGCTAACCCAACCCATCCCTAATGTCGGGTTCAACCCGTCGGGCTCGGGTTGAGCCCGCCCAAGTTGCAGCCCTACCCATTATGTCCGTTACTTGCTATTTTTCCGTTTTTGAAAATTTGCATTTCAAATTTTGAATTTTGCCATTTTTTCTGTTATTTCTGTTATAACGGAAAAAAAATGGTAACTTCCCTAATTCGTTATTACACTAGTAGGTGCCACTCCTCGACAAAGGGTTTGTCAAATTGGGTGTGACGGGCTGAGATTCACCGTCCAGTTGGGGGATAAGATCTCGGCTCTTCTTTATAAAGCCTATAGAGGGGGAGACAACTTCCCTGTTTTGTTATATAGACTAGTGGGTGGCCCGTGCCCACGGTACTCCCTGACAAAGCATTTGCCAAAATTGGGTGTGAGTGGTGGAGATCTACCGGCCGTCCATTGGGGGATAAGATCTCAGCTATCCATTATGAAGCCGGATAAGAGGGGGAGACAACTTCCCTGTTTTGTTATATAGATTATAATGGCTCCTTTTAAACTTTGTTCCAGGCCACTACTGTGCTGCTGAATTCGAATCAAAATCTCAATATACTAAACCATGCATGTGCAATGGAACGACAAAAATATTTCTCTGTGGACCAATACTGTGCTGACTGGTCGGTCATGTGGCCCTGGGTAGGGGTTGCACATGACCGACCAGTCTTCAGTTGGGAAGCTCTGACACAGCAAGAAATTTGCATTTGAAAAGATTTTCCCACCCCCTCATCTATATGTGCTAAGTTTTGGTGTGGTGACACTGAATTTATGGCATGTTTGATTGCCTAGTGGAAAAATTACATTTTCTTTGGGTAAACACAACTGTCCCTTGTTAGATAGCCATTTTAAATCTGTATAATTTTCCCTACCAAGCCATTTAAATCTATATAATTTTCCCTACCAAGGCATCCCCGACTTAGTTTTCACTTGCCATCCCACACATGTGCTCGTTATAGCATAGTAAAACATGTACAGCTCAGATTACGTGGTAATATATAGAATGGGAAATTCTATTTGCACCCCCACACATTCCATAAGCACCCCTTTTGCGTGCTTTTAGCCGAAAATGCCCTTGACCAAAAAAAAAAAAAAAAACCCAAGCACCCCACTCTTCGTCCTTCCCTCTCCCTCCACATCTCTCGCTCTCTCACCCTGAAAAAAACCCAAAACAAAGAAAAAAAAAAGAATAAGGAGGAGGACGACGCTGTCGCCATTGCCACCACCACCACAGTTATGTCTTTCTCTCTCTCTCTCGCCCCATGGTAGTTAGTGCCGTGGGGACTGTGTAGGCCACGGCCAGCCCAGCCGTGACTTCTGTGGTAGCCACGGTTGGGCTGGCCATGGGCTACACAGTCCCCACAGCACTAACTACCAGATTGGGTTTTACTTATGGAATTTGTGGGAGAGCTTGGGTTTTGCTTATGGAATTTGTGGGGTGCAAATAGAATACTACTCTTTTATAAACAAGACAGGCTATATAGTGAAACAAGAATGATGGTATCTACACATTTAGAGAAAGCTTTAAAATTTCAACGATATCTTTGTCCTTAAACAAGACTTATGAAGCGAACAACTACCTACATAATTACTAATAGGATAATCAACTAACTAAAATCTAATAAAAAATCTTCTTTCTATGTGAGGCGTTTGATCCTCAAACTCCTCTTTCTTCTAGATACGCCATCAACAATCTTAGCGAGCACCGAGATTGCATTTTCAACCGAAGCTGCCTCACCCCTGTTTCTTGAGCATGGTAGTGTTTGGGAGCTTAACCTACTGTACTCTCTTGCTGCAACACTCGTCTTTTTTGATGTGCAAAGAACTTCCTCTATATCTGATTGTGAGAGAAGCCTTGGTATCTGCAACAACCAGGACAAAAATGAGAGATCCAAGCAGCAACAGTAAGTTAGAATAAGGTAGTTGTTTTCACTCTAAAGGGGGATTATGTGGCTTCATTTCAGTACTATTTTACTATTCCCGGGTCCATTTTTTTTCCATTTCATGAGTTGACTAGTTATCAGTTGTCTGCAAGAATTATATATGTATCGAAAATATGCATGAGCAGCTTACAAGCATGAGAGGGATACTTACATAAGATGGCTTGCCGTTTATTTCGTCACATAGTAGGTCCCTGATAGGAAAGTAGGCAGCTTGCTTACAGAGTTCAAGGAGATCTGAACCAGCGTACCCCTTGCACAAGCTGGCTATGTGGTCAAAATCGATGTTATCTTCGACGTTCTCACCCTTCAAAATCATCTTCAATATCGTGGCTCTCTCACTGCAATTGGGTAAGCCAATCTCAAAGGCCTGGGGAAGACGCCGGAGTATTGCCTCGTCAAGATCTCCTGGTCGGTTGGTTGCAGCAAGGACCATAACCCGAGCATTCTCTTTATTAACAATACAACATGAGCACTTCGTTTTACTCCAAGATTTGGGGGGTTCAGTGCATGAGCATTTGTTAGACAACCATTTTTTTAATCATTATATGAGACACGAAATAGAAGTCGAAGTTGAAAACTGGACAAAATACTTTTTTGAATGAATATTGTCCAATCTCCTCTTCTGCCTTGGTTCTCAATTTATGAATTCGTAATTAAGGAAAGAATCATACGTGAATGCTGCATTTTTTTTGTTTACCTAGTCAATTCATCAGCGCATTAGCTACTCAATTGCTCTTATTTGACGACAGGTGCGACAATTAAGCCAGAATAACATTATAACGACCATTGTTTAAAAAAACCTTTTTTTTTTCCTATTTCGAGTTTTCTTTTTTTGGAAAAAATAAAAATAAAAGGGTCAGGATCGGGGGACAAAAATTTTGGCCGTACCCACATAGAAGATGAATCAATGGCTGATTTTTGGTGATGATGATCTCCTCACCATATAGATCACCCCTACAAAAAATCAGCACATTTTGAAATTTCTAGCCCCATCAAATGTGGTTTTCAAGTTAACAGTAAAAATAGAAGGTCCATAATACTTCAACTTCTAAACCAGTCTATGAATATCGGAATGATTTGAATTTTTGTGAGGATGATCTTCTCACCATAGAGACCATCCTTGCCAAAAATCATCCCATTCCAAAACTTCTAATTTATATATTGGCCCATGCCAATTTTTTGTTGTCACATTTGTTAAAAAAATTTGTCCCCCGATCCTGACCCTATATATCAAGGAAGCAACCCGTCAATTTTTCCTTGGTCCCAGAATCCTAAACCATATACCAACCCAAAGCCAGTTACTAGGCCATCTTAAGTTTGAAAAATCTGTTTCAGGTTTTGTGGTTAGTGCTGACCATACTTGATGGCCTGAATATCTAACTGTTATGATAAATGATGAACTATTATTTTTATTTCTCAGCAGAAATCAGCCCATGCTCCATGCAATAAAAAGATTCCTAGCTATTTGGGTCTGAATTTTGGGCTTGTGATACAAAGGGATCTTACTACTTTGTTCCTTGCACTATTACGCACATAAATGCAACTCGTTTCAAAGACTCAATGCTGAAATTAGGAAATTTCGGGCACCTAATAGGATTTGTATGTCAGAAAGTGTCGATACAGAAAAAAAAAAGTTACATGAAATTTATATGCAAAAAATCATTTCTGGAAAACTTATTCAGGGCAACTATACAGAGCCTAATATATGGGAAAATCATTTCTAGAAAACTTATTCAGGGCAACCATACAGAGGCTGATAGTAAAAAGAAAGCGTGAATGATATGACCACTATGTAATAATAATTAAAGAAACTCACGGTCTGTTGTAAAACCATCCCACAAAGCCATGAACTCGGTTTTCATTCTGGTCGAGGTTGCATGGTCTGTAGCATGGCGCTGTCCCAAAAAACTATCAACCTCATCAATGAATATAATAGCAGGCTGGAGCTTATTCGCCAAACTGAATACAGCAGCCACTGCAAAAGTGAATAGTAAAAATATGAATATTTTACCTTATGCCATATCCAAATTACCAAAAAAGGAAGTTTTCATACTGTCCTCATATGTTTATATAAATCAGAAAGCCAATTAACTAGATATATTCAACATTAAGAAACATTCTGAGAAAAGTATACAAAATTAACTTAATTAGATTCAAAAAGAACAAAGAGCCAATGACACAATGTTGCAGGACCATCTTCTAGAATGTCAAACTTTTCTAGATACTCTTGAATCAAACCTCTTTTATGAAGGAGTTGATACAACTCCAAAGAAGGCTTCCTATTGAGGTCGTATGCACATTCATCAATTACCCGGGGTCGCAAAAGATTCACCTCAAATTTGTTGAATACCACTATTTGAGTGTGGTCTCTGCTTGAAGTCTTCTATATTCCTATAAAGATTATGAGAGTAATTGATTGGAAAAAAATTCACTAATTAATGTTCCCAGTTCCATTCTTCTTCAGTATCTAACTTCTAAAGTTCATCCACCAAAAGAGATAATCACGGGGTACTTCTAAAGTTCATCCACACTTACCAAGTTTTTCTGAATCACCAAACCATTTGCCCATCAAAGTAGACATCTTGACGTTAATGAATACAGCTCCAGACTCCTTTGCTAATGCCTTGGCAAGCGTGGTCTTACCAGTTCCAGGTGGTCCATACAACAATATCCCCTTTTGTGGCTTAAGAAGCTTCCCGTGTGCAAACAAATCAGGTCTCTTTAGTGGAAGAATCGCTGATTCATATAATGCTCGCTTAACATTTTCAAAGCCTCCAATAGAGTCAAGCTTTACATCAATATGATCAGGATTTACAACGTCGCAGATTATTACATCCTGTGATGATGATGATGATGATGATGATCATTACGAGAATCAATCAAATCGGTTGAAATTCAGACTGCAAGCCCTAAAAGAATATGATAGAAGAATATATATACCTCGTAGGAATTGGTATGGTATACAGGGCGACCTAATCGGTTGGCGATTTCATTTTTCCGCTGTCCTCTGGCTTTCTTGTTTCCACCGAGATTACGTATTTCTCCAATACACGTTTTAAAGAGCCAGAAACTCATGGCTGATTTTGCTGCCATAATTAGCAGTTGCTCTAACAGTTGCTGAGTGATCGCCATTTCTCCAACTCAAACTCCACTCTTCCTCCATTCTCTTCTTATACCTCTTCCCCTTCCCCTTACGTGTTCTTTACATAGAAACTTTCTACATATACCTCTTCCCTTCCCCTCTCGTCTTCTTCCCTACTACTTTCTACTTCTCTACTTTCTATAATGCCTCTTCCGTTTCCTCACGTGCCAAAATCCACGCCTTTAAGATGTTCCCACCACCCTTAACCGTGATTAGTGATTCCTAAGCGTTGGATTGTATTCCTTGTCCTGCGTTGATTTTTAACCTTTAATTCGAGCATTATTTGGGATGACCAACACATCCATATAGTCATTGGCCTCTAACAGTCAGCCACGTGGCTCATTCCACGGCTGTCGTCAACAAAGTTCTACTCTTCCTGAACACATCTTAGAGACCGATGATGACCGTATGGATGTTTGGCCCCATCTCTACAAACACAAAATCATTCTGATTAGTGATCTTAACTTTTGGATTTGAGTATTTTTCATGGGTTTAATTTTAACCGTGGATTCAAGCATTATTTGAGGTACTCTGATCCAAAGGTTAATAATCACTAATCAAACTGATTTGTAATATGTGAATACATTTATGGATGGCCCAAACACCATACGGCCAGTCAGGGTGGCAATTTGCCACATAGCCTGCGGCCCGTACGTTTATCTCGGGCCAATTACGGATCAGCCCGAAGTTCAGCCCAGCCCGAACTGCCCCATGAATATGCTGGGTCGGGCCAGGGTTTGAAAACCTAGCCCGCAGCCCGGCCCGAACATAGTGTTTCATGGGTGGTTTTGGTCCGGGCCGCGGGCTGAACTGTCAAGCCCGTAGAATGGACCAAATGGCCCAGCCCGAGACCAGGCCCGTCTGTTGAGCCCATGTTTTATGGCTTTAGGGAACTTCTAAGTTTGATGGGGTCCCTTCAAAACACAGCTGTTGTCTCCCCTTCTTATAGGCTTTATATATCCAAGGGCCCATATCAACCTTTATATAAAATAAAATTTAGACGGTTAGATTAATTTAACAGAGGAATTGGCTCCCCACTTAAACCCCTCTCATCGGTTTCACAAAGGATGGCCGAGATCTTATCCCCCAAATGGACTATGGATCTCAATCATTCACACCCGATTTTGGGAAATACTTTGTAGGGGAGTGCCAAGGGCATGGGCCACCCAATATATATCTGTATAACAAAACAGAGAAGTCGCTTATCCCCCTCTTATCGGTTTCACAAATGATGGCCGAGATCTTATCACCCCAAATGGATGGTGGATCTAAGCCACTCACACTCAATTTTGGCAAACGATTTGTCAGAGAGTGTGCCCACCTACTAGTCCATATAACTAAACATGGAAGTTGTCTCCTCACTTATCAGCTTCACTAAGGATGGCTGAGATCTTATCCCCCCCAACTAGATGGTGGATCTCAGCCACTCACCCGATTTTGGCAAA
The DNA here is from genome assembly GCA_035048495.1 of Euptelea pleiosperma. Lineage (NCBI taxonomy): Eukaryota > Viridiplantae > Streptophyta > Magnoliopsida > Ranunculales > Eupteleaceae > Euptelea > Euptelea pleiosperma. The sequence continues at coordinate 30,893,154 of CM068549.1, read as the reverse complement.
TGCTTGGTCAGGGAGTGCCGTGGGAACAGGCCACCCACTAGTCTATATAACAAAACAGGAAATTGTCTACCCATCTTATAGGCATCATAAAGAAGGGCTAAGATCTTATCCCCAATTGGACGGTGGATCTCAGCCACTCACACCCAATTTTGACAAAAGCTTTGTCGATGAGTGCCGTGGGCATGGGCACCTACTATCTATATAACAAAATAGGGAAGTTATTTTATTTCTTACCTTATCCGGCTTCGTAAGATAAATAGTGATTGAGATCAAATCCATCCTTCTAATGTGGATGGTTAGATTTCAGCCACTCAATCCTCCTCATTTATTCGTCTTAGGCTATGAATTTTATGGAAATCTGAAACGTCAGTATACATGCAAGGATTTGGCGTACGTTTACCAAATATGTGCATGTAGCACGGATTCGGACCTCCCCCATTATGTTATGTACCGTTTTAATGCTTAACAACCGTTATTTTTCCCTTATAAAAATTTTTACCGTTATTTTTTTTAAAACTTTTGTTAAATAACATTTTCAGTTATTTTCCGTTGCAAATTTTATTGAAAATTGGAATGTTATTGAAAATTGAAAATTCAAATTTTGAATTATAGCTTCGTTATTTCTGTTAACTTTCATTTTTGCCCCTGTGCGTTATAATCCATTATAACACAAAAAACAGTAACACCCCAATCCGTTATACCGTTTGAGTGCCGGAACCACACAAATTTTGCAAACGCTTTTTTCATGGAGTACCATTTATTAGTACCATATATATTAGGGTCGGGTGCAGGGGAGCCCCATTTTTGACACTCATTTTGGTGGACCGACATAGAAGATGAATCAATGGCTGATTTTTGGTGGGGGTGATCTCTATGGTGAGGAGATCATCCTCACAAAAATTCAAATCATTCTGATATTCATAGACTGCTTTAGAAGTTGAAGAATTATGGACCGTCGATTTTTATAGAGTAACTTGAAAAACACATTTGATGGGGTTAGAAAATTCAGAATATGCTGATTTTTTGTTGGGCTGATCTATATGGTGAGGAGGTCATCCCCACCAAAAACAGCCATTGATTCATCTTCTATGTGGGTCCGCCAAAATGGGGGCCCCCCCGAGCCCATGCCTATATATTAATATATTAACTATAAAAAAAGGCCTTATATAACCTCAATTTGTTTTGAGAGGACCTGGATCAACCCAACCCAACCCAGTTTTATCACCGGGTTACCAGTTCAACCGGGTTTAATAACATTGTATTGACGATAAATACGAGTATTTTGGTCACTGTAGAATCCTTATTTGCAACCTAAATATTTTACGACAATCTTGATATTAGTATTTACGTGTCTTTGGTTCAACAAAAATATCTAAAAGTGAGAGTAGCACTCGAAAGAAAGCAATTTCAATTGCACTGGGAGGCAGGTTTGAATTGCCTGCTCACTAACCCACAGGTTGTTGGTGTGTAGGTCCACAGGGGTGGACGGCATGGATGAAAGTCTCGGGATCGGAGGCTGGATCGGTGGGATCGGCCAACTCGCCCCGAGACGGTGTGAAAATCCTTCAGAAAACAGAGAACTCGAGCGAGACAGACATGGTTTGGATCGGATCGGTGGGCACCGATCCCGATCCAGATCGCCCGATCCAGACCAGGATAGGCCGAGACTTTGAACCGTGGTGGACGGTGGACCACTTATTCATGGGTCAGTGGGCCCGAAAAGAATTCCTACACCCTATGGTGTGTTTTTAACTTTTTATGAACCACAGCCCCACAAGAAATTTCAACGAATGGGGACCGTCCAATGTTCGACTTTTCTCCAGATCACTGCAACTAATTTTTTTTTTTTCAACGCAGCAGGCCAAGTTCTTTGTTTTTTTTTTTTGGGAACCAGATCAGAATATATTAAGAGAAAACTCAGCCCTCCTCGATACAAAAAGAGATTAGCCAAGGAGGAGCAGAAAACCAAACTGAATCAGCAACCCAAGCTTAAACACTTGAAAAAGACGGAAAAAATTTCTCTCTGAGATTGCAACGTGGCAATTCTTTGGGCCCACTGACCCTTTTTTTTTTTTTCTCCTTCCTAGCGGTTTTTTACGGGGTGTTTTCTAGCCCTTGAATTGAGTACTCAGATTCGATGGCTAAAAATCACCGATCAAGCTAGTTTTTGGCGTTTACGTCGAGCACGCGGGATACCTGCACTCTGCACAGTAGCCATCACCAAATTCCACTTGTTCGCTCTGACGAACTCAAAAAACCTTCAGATCCTCGGCCGTGGGGGTTCCTTTCTTCGAATTCCATGACCAGATCTCGAGATCCGCGTCAATCATTTCGTACTTATCTGAAACACCAGAGACTCAAACTCACCGAAACTCCGTGAAAACCCTTGGTTGTAAACCTTCTTTACTGATCCGATTTAGGCCAGATCTGCAAAGAAATTACTGTAATACTCAAGTTTTGGATCAATTTCGGCTCTATTTTTGGTAAGCGTCAGACTCGAACCAGCCTAAAGAATCTTCGGTTCTCTCCCTTCTCCTCAGACGAACCACAACGAGGTAGGATAAGTCTTCGGTCCTCCACTTCTGCAGTGGTCGACTGACGGGAAAGAAATGCATAGTCGAAGAGGAGAGGAAGAAGAAAAGGAGAGAAGAGGAGCTCACGATCGGGAGGATTTGGGAGAAGGTCGGGAAAAATGGCTTTGAGAAAAGAGAGGCATATTTTCCCATGGAAAGGAGTTCTCGCCTCTATGGGCGGGAAACGAATTCCAGGTTTGGGCCGGAAAATCTCGTTTTCTCAGGCCATCATCAAACAATGGAAATTCGTGTTTTCCTGATAAAATTGGCAATGAAACACACCCTAAGAGTTTTTATACACTGGACCTCGACCGTACTGGATGACTAGCCCTGCCTAAATCTTATTATCGAACGGCTTATATCACTCCACAAAGTGAAAATTTGTTTACGATATCTCTTAGATAGCTCACACGAAATTTGCAATTTTGGACCCACGATGCAATCTCTTTGTAAAATTAGGCCTTGGGAGATGCCACACAATCCTATTTCTTGTCCTGATAATGGACCAAACCATACAGTGTCACCAGACTCACCACTACATCAACAATAGGTCCCATCACCCAAAATGCTTGCCACGCGTACGGCACAGGCAGGATGGGGCCACCACACCATCAGCAAATCAGCTTTTCCATTAGTCGCATAGCTAAGGAAAAAAAAAAACTTTGCCTCCCATTAGCCACATAGCTAAGGAAAAAAGGAAAAAAAAACTAAGTTGACCGTCGCAACAAAGCGCTGACCGCCCACAATATGAGCCACGTGGCATATTTTTAGAGGATACTGATCATATGGATTTGGCTAGGTGGACGGACAAATTAAAAATCAACCTGATAAGTGATTTCTAAGCGTTGGATTGGAGCCATTTCATGGGTTGATTTTAACCCTGGGAATTTACCATTATTTGTGTACAAGGATCCAAAGGTCAGGCTGATTTTTATTTTGTAGGCCCATCTAGGTATTGGCCAAACATCCATATGGCCAGCGTCCTCTAAATGTGTGCCACGTGGCTCGTATTGTGGGCAGTTAGTGAAGTTTTATACGTTGGCCTGAAATCCATTGATGACGAGAGTGATCCTGTTGGCTCGCATCAAGGTTGCTATAGCTCGGTAGTTAGAGTTATCTTCCTGGTCCCAACATCGTGCATCTACGTGGCGTCTCAACCAAATTTTAATAAGCGACAATAACAACAGCATGAATAAAGAACGTGATTGGTGATTCATAGCCATTGGACTGAGTACTTTTTCATCAAGGCTTAGAACCAACCTATAGGCCTGTTCATGCAGCCCATGATGAAAAATGCTGAAAGCCTACGGCTAGAAATCACCAATCACCAATTTCTACCTGTACTTCTTCCTTGATGTCTGTTGGTGAAATTCTCAACACAAATGAGCCACTTGACACACTCGTCATGTTGTTCTCTGTAAAATGGTATTGCACATTGATGTAATGACCATACAGTGCAAACGAGAGGTTGTCACAAAGACCAAAGACGGGCCCATGACGTCCACTGCAGCTGATAAGGGTATTTTAATTAGGGAATTTTTGACATACCCCTGTGTTATCTTTAAAATTTGACATACCCCTCATAATTTGAAAAAGCTGACATACCCCCCTATTACTCAGTCCACTATCATTTGACCAGTGTTGACCCGAGTTGACTACCTAATTTTGTGTTAAAGGACGAAAGTGCCCCTGTCTTCAACCTTAGAACAAGAGTTTAGGTTTAGGCCAAAACCCATACCCCAAATCAAACATGAAAAATAAGAGATTAAAGATAAAAATTAAAACACATGTTGGTAAACTTGAGTTTTTTTTTTAGTTTTTTAGTTTTTTAACGAATTAAACAAAGATTGAGAAGAAAAAACCCCCCTAAAAATTAAAACTCATGAAGGAAGGTGATTTCTTTTTATAGATTTTATTGTAAAATGAAATTTTAAAATTGAGAGAACCCATATTTCCAAAATCCACGTCTCAAAAGTTTAAAATATAAATTGCTTTGTCTTGTTTTTCATTTTTGTTGGTGAAAATCTTAGAACTAAAATTGTATGCTCTGTGTTTTTTTTTTCTGTAACCTTGGGTTTTAAATTATTGCCAGAGTGGTGCCCAGCCAGCCATGAGACTCCGGTGGGTTGGTCGCCGGTGATGGGCGGCCAACCCATTGGAATCTCTTGGCCGGCCATCCCCACAGCCGTTTGATTTGGGTTTTGGCCCAAACCCTTGTTCAAAGCGTGAAGACAAGGGCATTTTTGTCATTTAATACAAAAATTTAGAAGTCAACTTGAGTCAACACTGGTCAAATGATAGTAGACCGAGTCATAGGGGGGTATGTCAGCTTTTTCAAATTGTGGGGGGAAGGGGGGTATCTCAAATTTTAAAGATAACATGAGGGGGGTATGTCTAAAATTCCCCAAAAATAATTTTTCGGGAATTTTAGTAACACCACCCTGAAATTTGAAAGTAATTAGTAATAGGTCGGGCTCAGGGGGTATTACTAATTACTTTGATTCAGGGGGGGTGTTACTAAAATACCTTATTTTTTATGAATAGTTTTAGGAGAAACTTTTTTTTTGTGATAAATCCTGAAAAAACTTCTGTCACAACGGCTGGTCACAACCCACAATACGAGCCACGTGGCACGTGGCACACTATTAGAGGATGATGACCGTGATGAATGTTTGGCCAGTCCCTCGGTGGACCTGCAAACTAAAAATCAGCCTGATCAGTGATTTCTAAGTGTTGGATTGAAGTTATTTTTATGGGTTGATTTTAACCGTAGGAAGTTGAGCATTATTGAGCGTTATTTGGGTGCAAAGATCCGAAGGTTCTAAATCACTAATCAAGCTGATTTTTGGTTTGCAGGTCCACCGAGGGACTGGCCAAACATCCATATGGTCAACATACTCTAATACTGTGCCACGTGGCTAGTATTGTAGGTTGTGACCTTACTTTGTGTAACCACGTCAGGGGACAGGGACTTGAGTTTGAGTTATGAAAAATGTGTCACCTGAGGGTACAAAGGTCATGTAAAATATATGGCAGAGTTGTCTTCTATCTTGATCACAAATAGTAGATTCTAGAATTGCTAGGCCGGGGTGTGGGGTGTCTTTGAGTTGCTTAAAAGGTGTCACTGAGGGTATAATGGTCATGTAAATATATGGCAGGGAGTTTTCGTCTTGACTCTTGATAAAAAAAAAGCTGATTTTGGAATGGAGAAACAACCTTATGTGTGTTCTCGAACCTTAAACGAGGAAGACGATCCATAGTACCTTAACAAGCTTGGATCAGACCCGAGACCCACCAACCCGAGCCGGAGATTCGAAATTTGGAGGCAAACATCGTTTCCTATAAGTATGAGAACTCATATATGTTCTTTTACAGCATTTGAAATAGAAAAATGGTGCATCCTCTGTTTCCCTTCCATGGCTTCGGACAACCTCCACGGATCTTGAGGCATCCACCACAGTGGATAAAAATGCCAGCAAGGAAGAAACCATTTCCGCGATTATCCATCAAAGGTCCACCGCGTTGCATCATTCCTATCATCCCGATCCAACATTCGTTTCCATTCGACTCGCCAATCTTCATTGAAGATGATCCTACTGCAAGTCAATCGGCATTCAATCCGCCTCCTCCTCTTGGACCTCATCCGATCGATGAGATCGAACACAATGGCGAGAATGGTAATGAACTGATGAACTATTTCGTTTTCACCATTGCGGTGATTCTGGTGATGTTGATATCCGGATAAAGATTTAGCTGATTTGATTGATACATACGGAAGTAAGTAATAGAATAAATGAAGAATAAATGAAGATGCAGAGTTCTACTTCTAGTTGTAGTTTTAGTACGTATTATGGATCTTTAGTTGATTAGATTTAGAGTTATAGTTGATTTGGTTCATCAGTTTGATCTCATCTTCTTTTTGCAATTGTAAATGGCGTAGTCGTTTGGAACAGGGCGACTCTGTGAATCTGTACTGTGAATCTGTACTGATAAGAATTAACTCGGTGAATCGGTTTGACTTGGTTCAGTTTGATCTCATCTTCTTTTTGCAATTGGAAATTGTTGAATCGTGGAACAGGGTGACTCGATGAATCTGTACTGAACTACTGATAAGAATTAATAACTCGGTGAATCGATTTGATTTGTTTCACTTTGATCTCAGCTTGTAATGGCGTATGTTAGCCAATATGGCCCTCTACGAACCTGTTACCGAGAAAACTTTTGATCCGGCAACTTTTGATACAGTTCTACGAACCTGTTACCGAGAAAACTTTTGATCCGGCAACTTTTGATCCAGTGATCCAGTGATCTAAAGTTAAGTTCCAGGTGGCTTTTAACTGTAGTTACGTGAACAGTAGAGAAAAAGGGAACTACAGTTAATGGGTCACCCAGGTGGCTCTTAACTATAGGTTACTGGATCACTGGATCAATGAGTGGTGATCATATCCATGTGGCACATTTTGATTGGTGTCATGAACTGGTTTATGGGTTGGTAATGGTTCCAAATTCCAAGCACATGAAAAGTACTTAAATCCAAATAGAAATTACGAGTAAGACTTTGATGACAGGGTGCAATAGAGCCACGTGGCATACTATTAGAGGACTCTGATCGTATGGATTTTTTTCCAATCCCTATATGGAACTACAAACAAAAAATCAGCTTGATTTATGATTTTAAACCTTTGGATCTTTGTACCTCAAATAATGGTCAATAGTGCTCAAATTTCACACGGTAAAATCAACCCATGAAAACAATTCCAATCCAACGCCTAGAAACCACTAATCAGGCTAATTTTTGGTTTGTAGGTCCACCTAATGATTGACCAAACATCCATACCGTCAGAGTCCTCTAAGAGTGTTCCACGTGGCTCATATTGTGCCCTGTCATCGGCCTTGATGACATGGCTCTGTCATCAAAGTTTTATTCAGAAATTACCAATCCGGTTTTTTTTTTTGTTTTTCAGTTCACCAAGGTTTGGGCCAAACATTCATAGCAAGACTTGCCCGACCACCTACAATATAAGCCACGTGGAAATTTATTAGAGGACACTGACTGTATAAATGTTTGACCAATCTGTAAGTGGACCTACAAACCAAAAATCAGCCTGATTAGTGATTTCAAAACCGTTGGATCTTTATACGGAAATAATGGTAAATAATGGTAAATAATGCTCAAATTCCTACGGCTAAGATCAACCAACGAAAATGACTTCAACTAGCGCTTCGAAATCACTGATCAGGTTGATTTTGGGTTTGTAGGTCCACCTAGGGATTGGCCAAACATCTATACGGTCAGTGTCCTACCTGACCACGGGTGGTCAGGCAAGTCTTGCTCCAACATTCATAGGTCAGTGAGCCCCGAAGAGTGCCAAACTATCACATCATTGCCCGCACTTTGAAAAGAAATTAGGATCAAAGGTATATAGATCTGATGGTTGAGAAATCCGATGTAGTTCAATTTTGACTTAAGAAAGCTCCTAGTCATTAATTTTCGGCCAGACCTTCAGTCTATTTTAACTTAAGTTAGCCCGAGTGGATCCCTTAAAGCTTGGGCTTTAAATTCAAAGGCCCAGCCTATGGGCTTGAAGATTCAGCTGGTTCGGGTGCCCACCAGACCAGCCCGGCCGGTGTGCTTGAGTAATATGTCTCCTTCATATGATATGAGAGCCAGAGATACTAGATTGACGTCTTACATGCCGTGCTGAGGTTAGAAATGCTGTGCCAAGGTCAGATGTGCCTTGATATGGTAGACTATGCTGTGTTCAGTGGGCTCCGATACCGGGATCGGCCGAGACTTTGAACAATGGGTCAAACATCGCCCTAGCAAGAGGAACCAACTCTAGTCCTGTTTTAAAAGCCAAAAATCTGAAAAAGCGGCCCAGAAAGGACCAACCCGATTTCCAAACACAGGACCAAGGCCTATTTTTTGGATTTCCAAACCAAACATCCCACTTGACTAGACTTAAAATAGGGAAATGGTTCTCTGCACTGACAGTAGAGGAAACATTTTTTCACGATGTTTTGAAAAGTCCGTGATTTGAAACATTTTTTCAAAGGGTCGGGATCAGCGCACAACCTTTTTGGACAACCAAATTTCCACACCTCTTCGCCAGCGTGGATTCCGAGAATCCAATGGCGGTTTTGTTTTGACAAAAGTGAATGCCAGCTCAGCACTATCAACCATTGTTGGATTCCACAGACGAGAAGAGGTAGAAATTTTGTTGTTCTCAAAACCTGTTCCTTTTTCAAAAAATGAGGTTTTTTTTTCCTTCAAAAATTCGTGTTTTAAACGGCGATTTGCTAACTATGGGTAGGCCAACATAAGAAAAATCAGCTAGATCGGTGATTTCTAACAGTTATATTTTAGCATCAAAACATAAGGTTCAAATTCAACAGTCAAAAATCATGATATTAAAATGCTAAATCCAACGGCTATAAATCAGTAATTATACCGATTTTTTTATGAGTATATTCATCAACGGGTGGACCAAATATGCATAAGGTATGTGGGACCTAAAGAGGGGGATTTTAAACTTTGTATTGTTAATGTACCTAGGGCTCCAGATGTTTGCCTGAAATAAGTTTTCTAGAAAGGATTTTCACATTTGTATTATTAGTATGTGTTTGACTGACCTATTTGTGGGATATGTTGGACCTCTTGTGTGATAGGGGTTGCGCTTGACCGACCAGTCTTCAGTCGGGCAGCATTGACACATCAAGCAATTTGCATTTGAAAATATTTTCCCACCACCTCATCTCTCTGTGCTAAGTTTTGGTGCGGTGACACTGAATTTTGTCGTTATGAGGTGACAACATTCTTTTTTTTTGATAGCCAACCAACATCTAATTTTGAATATTTGACCTAATGGGGTCTAACGTCTAGCACAATTGGATGACATCAATTGTTGTCCAATTAAAACCTGGTTGTCCTTTGGGGTCCGACTAGAAAACTTTTGCATTCATGATTTGAATTTTCCCAACCTTCTATTCCCTTTCAACTCAAATTCCCATCCAAGGTTTTAAATTGTTCATTATAACGTCAAACGGTCACATCTGAGTCAAGAAAAATCGTCAGAATATTTATATTTTTGATCTTTTCCACATTTTTTTAAACAACAACCGTTATAATGTTTTTTTTTTTTTTTAAGTCTAAGAGAAATAGATTAAAAGGAGATCGAGAAGATCTCAAAGAGAATACAAAAGAGAAGAAGATAATAAGAGCATACACAAAGAAAGAATAAACCCCAAGCAGCAACCAACCGACACCGAGCACCGAGAACTCTACTCTATCCCCCCATGATAGAGTCAAATTTGAAAGCCATATCACTAAAGAAAACTCAAAACTAAGTTTTCTAGAAAGGAATTTGAGCATTATTGAGCCTTATTTGGGTTAAAAGATCCAAAGGTTGTAAATCATTGATCAGGCTGCTTTTTGGTTGGGACGGGATATTGGCACCTGCATTTTCACTCAGTAAACTCATCCCTCCTTTTTTACTCATCACACCCATCCAACCAAAAAACAAAAAAAAATCCTCTGGAACAAGGTCTCTCCGTTATAACATAACGGGGTTGGGGCATTTCTGTTATTAGTAAGTGCACACGTGCATTGCACGTGGATAGTTAGAGTTGGACTGAGGAATCCAATGAACCTACTTCGTATTTAACGTAAGTTTTTATAAAATCTAAAATATCTGTATTCTTTTAATTACATAGATTAAATGTGTATGAAATTTTTGGGAATAAGCTAAGAAAAAGAGTTGGAATGAAAAATGCTTTTTTTTTTGCAAAGAAAGAGTTAGAATGAGGAAATGATGACTTAGATTTTTAAGCATGGCTTTAAGTGGTTTTGAAATCGAAAAATAAATGAAGAATTTAAGAAACAAATGAAGAAGAGAAGGAGAGGGAGAGACATTGGGAGAGGAATTTTAAAAGGGCATTTAAAAAATTGATGATAGATGAAGGAGAGAGAGAAACGTTTTAGGATAGAAGTGTATTGAAAGTAGGGGCTGATGGATATTTTGGGGAAAAGAAGAAAAAATTAGCTATAAAATAGGAAAAAAAAAGTTTTTTTTTTTCATATACTGACATTTAGAAGTAGTACTAGTACGTGCACGGGACTGAGGATATGTACATTAATGAATTTTATAAGAGGGCCTCTCCAGCATTAAAACTGACTTGATTGAATTATCAAAACCGTCCAATCTAAACTTTACAAGTTAGATCATTATGGTGACTCAATTGGGTCTTTATAGACAAAAAATAAAAAATATTTTTTATTTACATGTATAATTGTATCTTATTTCGATACAACAAAAAAATTGATTTTTATTATTTTAGAGATTTTTGGATTAAAAGATAAGGGATTTGTTCTTCAAAAAGAGTAACAGGAGGTAGTAGTCACTGCTGTCATCTAAGCCCACTGACCGCAGGGATGTTTGATGATTTTTGGATGTAGGCTTTAGTGCCCAAGAAATGGTTGATTCAAACGCCACCTTAAAATGTACAAAAATCTAATGGCTAGAGATTGCCATTTAGTGTGATTTTTGGAGATATATAACCACCGACGGGTGGTGGACTATTGCTTTTCACTGCATCCAGAGGTTTTTCCAATAAAATAATTTGAAAAAAACATATAATTAAAAATATATATTTTTAAGGATAAATATGAATTTTCTTTTCCCATAAAATACCTATAGCCTTTGACACTAATTTCCATTTATCTCCACAGCTTTGCCGATCTTAAATTTTTTGAAAAAAAATTATTATGATCAAAATCTAATGCATAAAGATTGCCAATCAAGATGATTTTTAGTGTGTTTATCCACCAAGGGATGCGCCAAACATCCGTCGTGTCAATGATCTCTAATAATGAGCCACATGGCTTATACTGTGGTCCATTGTCGAATAAATGCTAAGAGAAGAAGAAAATATTTTTAGTAGACCTTTCAAAAGCAAACATGCATGCCACATCCTAAGATGCGACGTGGCACAATTTTAGAGATCAATGATGGTATAGATATATGACGCATCTCTAGTTTGACTTTTGGACAAAATATCTGCCTGTTTGGCGATTTCCAACCATTAGATTGAATTAGTTTACAATTGAAAAATTTTATCGTTGGATTGGAGACTTCATTTGAGTATCAAGATCCAACGTCTATAAATCATCAATCAGGATTATGTTCGGTCTTTTGCTCCACGTAAAAATGGTTCATCCATACGGTTACCTCATTGTTTAGGAAGTGGACGATAGAGGTGATGGAAAATAGGGAGAGAATCTATAGGACACATCTTAGACTTCAGTTTTATGTAATTGTACAGTGGAGAGAATGAACGTTAAGATATTAGCAATTGGAACAAAAAATTTTTTACAGCCGAATAGAAAGAGAAGAAAATAACTGTTATCATCTTCTCTGCATCCATTACATACCTATATTCCTCTCCTATTGCCTCCATAAGATTGTGATTTTATCTTTCTAAGTTGCATCGACATGGCAAAAAGATGATGGCTTTCCACATTGGGTGTACTAAAGAGGGAGATAAAGATGGGATTGACATATCGTTATCAACAACTACAATGGTCGTCGGTGAGCACGAGATGATTAAGCATACATCATCAGTGACGAAGTTGGTGGGGGAGACGGGAGAGGGAAAGAGAATTATTTTTTGTGAAGATTGAGAATCAATTAGGGGAGACATTTTGGGTAGAGATTGAGAAGAAGGAGATGAAGAGACATTTTGTTTGGAGAAATATCAAACATTAGGAGATTAATAAGCCATAAATTTAGTAGAACAAATTCTTGGGAGAAGTTTTCTGATGCTTGAGACAAATGTGTTAGGAAAGAGAGACATAACGAGAGGGAAATAATGGTAGATGGAATTTAATAAATGTCAAGTTTTTTTTTGAAAAAGATAAAAAAAAGGTGGATGAGTGACACCTCAAATTTGGGCATGATATACAATATGGTGTTCTTGATAGCATCCAAAGCTTCAAATTGCTTTTCAGGAGTATAGATATCTCTAGACACAATGTCTATTATCTTTCCACCAAATTTTAGCTGCAAGGCAAAATAACAATTTTAGTAAAAGGCAAACACTGCGACTTCGCTAGAAATAAAACTAAATGTTATTGGCTTCTAGCTTTACTTTTAAAACTTGAGGGTCAATTGATCATGATTCCATATGAACATTTCTATTTAGTTTATCAGAACATAAGGGCATGAGAAACAAATGGACTTCTATTTGTAAAAGCATGTGAGGCGATGGATTATTTGATTGGGAATTCAGCATTTTCATCAATGAAGGACTTGACTTGTTTCATGGACAAACAACTACAGTAAGACCATAGTAAAAGCCAACTACAGTAACTGATTAACCCTAACTTTAACTCTCATAATTTCTCCAAGAAGAGAGGAAGACTTGTAGACAGAGTAGTGTTCGCTGATGATGATATTGACTCTGCTGAAAAGTTGAAGTTTAATAGACACTATTTTGAAACTTAACTTAGAAAAGGCTGATTACAGGGGCATGTACTCGAAAGGGAGAATGGCCTTTAAATCAGCAAATTATAATCATTGATATGTTGGGGAACATGTGTTTGAGGCTGTTCATTGATCACAATAACCATTTCTATGGGCTTCTATTCTTATGGTCAGATATGGCACAGGAACATTTGAGAGAGAGAGAGAGAGAGGGTACCAATAAAAGAAATACCTATAATCAGAATACTGGTTGTAGATGTTATCAACAGTATGATAGTGATAGTAGCAAGGACCAATTTCCCTGCATCAGGCTTTGCTTGCAAGGCGACGAAATGTTAACAACTTAATATATTTCACAAAGTGGCTTTATTATCAGAAACTCACCTTTTGATTCAAGAGAGTAACCCTCTCACTTGCCTGAGGCACTCATAAGTTTTTTAGAAATGATTTTTGCATATAAATGTCAAAACTTTTTTTGTATCAATACTTCCTAAAACACAAATCCTTTTTCTTTTTTCTGTAAGACATTATGTTGATCACCATATAGAGCCTTATATGCAGAAATCATTTATAGAAAACTTAATCAGGGCAACCATGCAGAGCCTAATCATAACTGAATATGGTGTAGGTAAGTAGATACTATTTAACACAAAGTTGAAAATGAAGTTGGTCTATATAATTCAATACCCATATCTCGCAAAATAAAATTAGTAGTCTTCTATTTTAGGAGATACTTTCTTGCTTAGGTAAGTTGAGATGGAGTACTTGTACTGTTATGCTGACCCTTTAAAAATATTTCTCCAAGGTTATATGTAATGTAATCCATTGCAGTGGGTACCTGTGACTTATTTTCTCTAAATATCCATGCTTTTAGCCTTGATTATTGTTAATTTTAGGAGAGAGAGAGCGCAGAGGTGGCTCAGTGAGATATGAGAGGTTTTAAAAGAGCTATAGCATCCTCAGATAAAAGGCTATTTATATTCAGTTGGGGCAAAACAATCTCCCATGTAGGTGCTAGGACCATATATGCAAAACTGAAGAGAGTTGAATCTGTTAGTGTGAGTTTATTGCGGTGGGGACTATAATGAAAATCGTTAATTGGCAGTTGAGGTAGACAAACACACTTTAATGGTGGATTAAAAAGAAAAAAAAGTGTGTAAAGGGAAATTATTTTTGAACTACAAAAGGAGATTGTATAAGTCAAAGGGATCTTGAAGCAGGGTTATAGTTCACTATGGAATCATTTTCTGCATGATGAGAAGTTTTGCACTCCAAGAATAAATATAAATTTGTTTGATCAAGCTCTTTGCACAAACTCCCATTTGACGGAGCTCTTCTCAATGAATAATTTTGTTGTTTGAGCAACACCATGAAAGGGATATATATATATAGTCTGAACATGATGCTTTATCCAAGTTCTTCGTCTTTGATCCATTTCATGAAAAATCTTGCACCTTATTGCAAATATGTCCAATTTCGATAGGAAAATTGAAGAAATGAAGACAACTTCTTTAATTAAGCCCACGGTATTATGTGTGGTGGTAGATAGGTTCATGGAAAGTCTTCAATTAACAGCGTGGCTGACCGGTGCACATCCTCTTCCGTTCAAATCATACCAATAATCTATGATCCATAAAGTTAAGAAGAGATAAATTAGGGCTTTTCTTAGGATTTTAACCTGCTGCATCCTTGATTTAGAGATGTGAGAGAGAATGAGTGAATATCAAGTCTACAAGCTGAGTGCTTTAGAGTTGGATGAAGGTGAAGAACGCGTGTGCACAGGTTTGTTAAATGGACCACCTGTTGCAAACAGATAATTACAATAAATATTGAAGTGCAAATATAACCATCCCAAAAACCAAAAAAAAAAAAAAAAAAATGAACATTATATCGAAAATCCAAGATAGGATTCTTTGTAAACCTGAATCGCTTTAGTAGTAGCGAGTTGTTGAAAATTAGGGTTTCTGAAACCGCAAATAAATATGAACGATCAAGAAAATATAAGAAATTTATTAGAGAGATAAACAACCTATTAGAGGAAAAGCGGCAAAAAGGCAAAGGAGGTAGAGGTTTCAGGTCGCAGAGAAAAAACTCATAAATGTTCTATTTCAGTAAAAAGAACTCACATGGGGATAGAAAGTTGTTTTAGAACAAATTTCCTATGAATCAAATTTCCACTCACCTATTTTAATATATAGTTTTTCTTTGAGATCTAACGCCAAAGAAGAAAGATGGTGCATTCTTTATGACAAACTGATATGACACTGGAGACAAACACAGAGAACAAATAATATCTGTTTGATTTCGTTAGCAAAAAAGAAAAAAAAAATACCAAATAAGGGAAAAGAGAACGATAGAGCTAGAGACGTTTTGGGAGAGGTAGACGGAACTCGAGTTTCATACAATGGAACTAATACATCGGTTGGAAAATAGAGAGACGATAGAGGAAGATACGCGAAAGGGATATGCGTTTTGGATAACAAAGGAGAGGAGGTTACGTGGACGATGTGACGATATTAAACGGGGAGAGCTGTTTTGTGAGGTATTTTTGGAAAAAGGGGTAGAAGATAAAGGTAAAAAAGCTAATGTAATGAACATGCAATCAAAAACATTACATTTCAGAGAAAAAAAAAAGCAGGAAGATGAAATCTCAAGTAACTCACAATCTAATTTGGGGAGAATTCGGAGATGCACAGTAAGGAAGAGATGTTTAGAAAAAGAAAGGTACCAACAAAGAGATTTTTTCTGGAATAAAAAATGTGATGAGTGGTATTTTTGGAAAAAAAACAAAAAAATCAAGGACAGCGCCATGTGGAGGAGAGAGAAACTTCTTCTCATGCATTAGCTTTAGTAGAGAAGTATAGATAGATAGATGGGGGGATGATAGTAAAGAGGAGAGAAGGGATTTCGATTATGTTGAGGGTTAATTTTAGGAAATATTGAAATAATCAGAGAAGAAGGCACATAAATATGTCTTTTAGGGTAAATAATGATGATAAATAGGAAAAAAAGTTTTTTCAAGATACCGACATTTAGAAGTAGTATAGATAAATATAAATATAGATATAGATAATAGAGAACAATTCAGAGAAGAAAATGTTGAAAGAGTGCAATTAATTTACTAGTGAGCTTTTTACTTCTTCTAGTAAACATTTTTCACATTTCATAGAAACTATACATGTGACTTTTTAAAAGATTTTTTTTTTTTTTTGTAAGATTAGAAAGGAGAGATTTTCTTTTTGAAAGGACACATCTTAATTTCTTCAAACATGACCTAGAAGGAATAAAACTAATTTATAAAGAGGTGCAGACTCAAATATATGCAAAGATTGCATGTACCATCGGATGCAGCTTGAAAACCATGTCATCTAATTTTTCAAAAGTTTAATTTTTAACTTTAAAAACACATTTTGATGGTACTAGCAAAGTTTAAAAGTTCGGTTTCAAATGTTATTTCGGTGAGGGTCGAAACCAAAATTTCGGTCAAAATTTTGAAAATTTGAAATTTTTTACAGAAGTTTAGAAAATTTTGAAATTGATATTACGGATGAAAATTTCAACCAAAATTTCATGAAAAGTTTGAGATTTCACAAAAAATAAAAACCAAAATTTTATATAAAAATTTGATTAAACTAAGTTTCAAAAATATCTGAAATTTTGGAATTTCTGAAATTTCTCTTTTTATGGATTTTGATTTCGGCTAGCCCAACATTTCGCCAAATTTTAAAATCATGTTCTGCACCATGTGTGCAGACTAGTTTTACCTGACCAGAGGAGGTAAAAGGCAAGGTTTTAAATGACCTGTTATAACGTTATAATTGTTCCTTAAGGTAACTGTTACGATAGTTAAAAAAGTCACATCTCTCGTGTCTGAGTAAAAAAAAAGTTAGAATATTAGTATTTATTAATTTCTTCAAATAACTTTTTCTACGAAATGGCGATAAGGGTAAAAAAAATAATTTTATTTTTCAAAATAGCGGTTATTATAGTTGATATCCTGTTTTTTTCAATTTTGGGCGTTATAAAGGGAACAACGCAACGGGGTGACGACATTACCGTTATAACGGCCGTTTTTAAAACCATGGTAAAGGGCTCCCTGGAAAAATTCCCATCTTTCAAAACCAAACTACGAAATAGATTACAAGCAAAGACACATTTGGTTAGGATCACCTCATTGATCAGCGTGTTCGTACTCACTTCACGGATGACACGTGTTTGACACAAAATTGGAAGAAGCTTCTACCACCTATTGTTTGACAAGGGCATGTTTGGAGTCAGGGATTTTGATGGGCCAGCTTTGTTGACGGTAAACATTTTGTAATTAGTTTTGAGTGGCAATTTGCCCAAGGGTCAGGCTCCAGTTACCCCCCTAAAATGACAGGCTCCGGTTACAGGACACAATATGAGCCACGTGGCACACTCTTAAAGTACTCTGACCGTATGGATGTTTGGCCAATCCCTAAATGGACGCAGTGATTTATAGGCGGTGAATTGGACTTATTTTCATGGGTTGATCTCAACTGTGGGAATTTGAACAGTATTTGAGGTACAAAGATCCAATGTCTAGAAATCACTAATCAGGCTGATTTTTGGTTTGTAGGTCCACCTAGGGATTGGCCAAACATCCATACGGCCAGAGTCCTCTAATAGTGTGCCACGTGGCTTATCATTTTAGGGCGGTAATTGGAGCCCGACCCTTTGCCTAAAAGGAAGTTGAAATGTAACGCCAACAACAACGGGCCGACCCCTTGAAGCTATAGACAGGTTGTTAAAAGGCCCTGTACCGCGTTAGGTCCCGCTAGTCAGACCTAACAGTGGTTACACCTAACTCCGCATCCAAACACAGTAAAAAAAAATGGTGGTTCTTACTTGTTTGAGGCAGTCAAGGCAGTCAACTCCAACAAACAAGTAAGAAATATTTCGATATGTATAGAAATATTTTGTGAAATTTAACATTTTTTTATGTATGTATTCTTTCCTGTCGGAAACCTAGAAAATGAAAATATTTTACGAAATTTTATTTCCTTACCTACAAAACAGCTTTTTCTCTCTAGAGGGCTAAACATTCATGGGGTCCGCGGGCTTGAAAGTAAGCCCATATTATAATATTTGGCATGACCAACAAGTGGGACAAGTACATGTGACCAATACTAGGGTTTCCTATAAGCGTAGGAAAATGTTTAACCGCAAAACAAAAAAAAAGAGGCATGCGGTTGAGCTGTGGACCGTCTGATTCAAGAGATCATGACTTTATTAGTACCCAAATGATTGTTTTATCCTTTGCAGTCGTTGCCACATGAACTATGGATCCCTTGAATCTCATAGCCAACGGCACCGCACTCGTCTTTTTTAATGGTTGAGCATGGGATAGCACGACCCTAAACATAAATTCACAGCCTTAGAAAGAAGGGAGGCGTATCTTATTTCCCGGTAGACCAAAAAATGGTACGGGTCAGAACTGAGATGTGACCCGATATAACATTATTAATTTATTAGTGGTTTAGATCTTTGGGGTGAGATCCATTTAAATATGACTTGGATTCAGATCTAAATAATTTGACCCAATTTTGATATGGGATGGATATCCGGGTTGGGTCCAGGCATGTATCTTGGACCTGATAGGATCCTCTATTGTCATGTAACCAAGCTTGGTAAAGCGATCCGACCTGTATGTGTGCTTGTGAGTCGGATCTGAATACTTTAATATGGATACTAGGTTGAATATGAATCATGCATTTCAGATCCGGATCAAGCTTACGCGAAAAAAAAGGTATCTGAAAATGGATACGGTCGAATTGATACTTAGGCCTGCTTGGCATCCAATCTCTAGTTTGTAGGAAAATATTTGATAATCAAATGTTTGCAGTGATAAACATTTGTTGGGAAAATATTCATTTGGTTGGGAGGGGAGAGCAGTTGGAGACGACCAAAGGGGATGAGAGAGTCATTTGCCTATTGTTTGCAGCTGTTTGCGGTCACTTTTGATTGGAAACGTTAGATCACTTTTTGGCAAAAAATGATTGTGTATAATGCAAATATTTGTTGGCTGATGCACCACCAAGCATACGCAAATGCCCCAAATGTTTGCCCACAAATTAACATTTGTTGTGTTGCCAAACAAGGCCTTAAAGTCGAATTTTTATCAAACTTTACGTCGCTGTGAACTCCAATGTTGGAGGAACTGGGATGTAAACTTGAATATATGTTAGCAAAAATTGGTATCGATCCTGACCATCTATTAGTTCAATCAAATCCATTCAATTGATTGGGATCAGGGGATTGTTTAATTCTAGGATCATAGTGATACAAGAATTGTAGTGGAACTACAGTTAACACACTAGGGATGCAACTTGGGCAGGTTGGGAGTCAACCCGATCCCAAACCGAGACTATCCAACCCCAACCCCAACCCGAGCCCAACCTGAGGTTGGGCCTAACATGTTGAGAACGAGCCCAACTCGGTTCGATTGGTCAGGTTCATCGCGTTGGTCGAGTTGGAGAAAGGGGTGAAAGAAACAAATGAAAGAGAGACCTGGAGAGAAGACGGAGGAGAATTTTCTCTGCAATCAAAATCATCCAACATTGTTTACTGGATCTTCAAGAAAGATAGAAAGCAAGCATACGAGAAGATGTCTCAGAGAGGATTTGAAATATGCCCGCAAGGTTTTGATCGTGACTCAAGAGCAAGATGTCTGGAAGGTGATGCTGACTGACAGAGACATCCAGTTAGCTTTGGATGAGGAACAAGATTTTATTGACTTGCTCAAAGAAGAGTGCATGGAGGTGGCTGAATCCCTCCCCCTCAACACCACCATATCTACCAAAAAAAAAAACTTGTTCGATCCCCTCAAAACCACCACCTCCTCATTCCTCGGTTCCACCCACAAACTCCGTTTCAAGGAAAAGAAACTCAAATCCAACTCCTCCCTCTCCAATATGGTACAAATTCATCCCTAAAAAAAAACTCTAATTTCTCTTGATCACGTAACGTTAACCTAAAATTTCTTTCTTTTGAGAGATAAAGAGGAGAGAGAGATGGTGAGGCAAGAGAGGGAAATGCGAGAGAGACGGTGAGGAGAGAGAGGAGAGAAGGAGAAGAGAAGACATCGGGCGTAGGAGATATGTACTGGGCATTTATTGTTGGCTCGCATTGGGTCAGTTTTCTCAACGTCTCAGCCCAAGCCCAACCTGATTTTGATCGGGGATACCAAAACGAGGCCCGAACTTGAGCCCGAGTGCTGAAGGGGCTAACCCCACCTAGCCCAACATCTGGTTGAGCCCGTCGGGCTCAGGTTGAACCCGCCCAAGTAGCAGCCCTATAACACACCCAACATATAATAAAAGGGGCTTCGTTGACGGATCTAAAATGACAGGTACATAATATAAGCCAGGTGGCACACTGTTACAGGACTCTGACCGTACGGATGTTTGTCCTATCCCATTGTGGACCTACAAACCAAAAATCAGCCTGATTAGTTATTTATAAGTGTTGCATCTTTGTACCTCAAATACTGCTCAAATTCCCACAGTTGAGATCAGCCCATGAAAATAAGTCCAATCCAAAGCCTATAAATCACTAATCAGGCTGATTTTTGGTTTGTAGGTCCACCATGGGATAGAACAAACATCCATACGGTTAGAGTCCTGCAACAGTATGCCACGTGGCTTATATTGTGTCCCTGTCATTTTAGATTTGTCAAAGGAGCCCAACCCTATAATAAATGGGTGTGTTTTTTTTTTTTTTCGGGAATTTTCCCCATGTTATCTTTAAAATTTGACATACCCTCCCACAATTTCAAAAAGCTGACATGCTCCCCTATGACTCGGTCCACTGTCATTTGACCAGTGTTGACCCGAGTTGACTACCTAAATTTTTATTAAAGGACAAAAGTGCCCTTGTCTTCAACTTTAGAACAAGGGTTTGGTTTAGGCCAAAACCTAAACCCCAAATCAAACGTGAAAGAGGGAGGTTCAAAATAAAAATTAAAACCCATATCGGTGAACTTGAGATTTTTTGATGAATTAAACAAATATCGAGAAGAAAAAATCCCCCCAAAATAGATAAAACTTATAAAGGAATATTTTAAAATCGAGAGAATCCATCTTTCTCACATCTCAAAAGCTTAAAATATAAATTGTTTTGTCTTATTTTTCATTTATGTTAATGAAAATTTTAAATTTATGCTGCTCTTTTCTTTTTTTTTTTTTTTTTTTTACCTTGGGTTTTAAATTATTGCCGGAGTGGTGGCCAGCTGGCCATGAGACTCCAGTTGCTTGGTTGCCAACGATGGGCGGTCAACCCATTGAAATCTCTTGGCTAGCCTCCACCACGGCCGTTTGATTTGGGGTTTGGGTCTTTGCCCAAACTCTTGTTCCAAGGTTGAAGACAAGGGCATTTTTGTCATTTATTAAAAAAATTGGTAGTCAACTCGGGTCAACACTGGTCAAATGACAGTGGACCGAGTCATAGGGGGTATGTCAGCTTTTTCAAACTATGGGGGGTATGTCAAAAATTCCCTTTTTGTTTTTGATGATTATAATAAATGGGTGTGTTACAAAACCTTTTAT
Organism: Euptelea pleiosperma; assembly: GCA_035048495.1. NCBI lineage: Eukaryota > Viridiplantae > Streptophyta > Magnoliopsida > Ranunculales > Eupteleaceae > Euptelea > Euptelea pleiosperma. The sequence goes on along the minus strand of CM068549.1, from coordinate 30,871,533 downwards.
TCTCTTCGTCAGTTTGTTTAATCAATAACAGCCCCAACTCAGTTACATTATAACAGAAATAACGGCTGTTAATATTCTGACCAGTTTTTGACTTAAGATGTGACCCCTTATAACGGTCGCAATAGTAACGTTAGTTGTCCGTTATAACGTTAGAATGGACGATTTAAAACCTTGGTTTAATCCTCTTAAACCATTTTTTGTTCTGTACATATCTACACGGCCTTTGATGAAGATATGGATTCTTATAAAGTGAACCCATGTTGCCGTTGACCTGAGGAGGTGTCCTCCCCAGGTCCAGACATTTAGATGTTCCTCGGGATTCATCCAGAGCCCTACCATGGTCCCACCCCACCTTTAAAAGGTAGCTATGACATCATTGTTCCTACTTTAGAACCAACCAACAAAAGCGAACCCCAATCCACCGACTGGTTGGCACAAGCCACGTGTAAGGTGCTGAGTGAAAGCTTTATGAACCTTGATGTGCTTCACAACAACATATATCTCAATTTAAACAGGAAAATTGCTACTTTCAGATTCCATTTTGCTTCATCAGCTCTTAATGAAAGAGGATTTGAGCTCTGCAAGAATCAAAATTGGCTCTGAAAATAGCAATTTCCCTTTCAATATGGTAATAATGAAGAGACTCAAAGAGTAGACTTGGGAAAAGGAGAGCCTCGTCTTTATTTGAAAAAAAAAAAAATAAATGAATGACTCCCAAGTCTAATACACAGCAAAATCTCCTTATAAATCCTCATTAAGCCCACCTTCTTGTTCTCTTTGTTCATCCCTTTGTTTGTCTCTCTGATTGCTAGTGAACCTAGCAACAATGGTGGCCAAGAAGCCAAGAATTGTGATCATAGGAGCTGGAATGGCAGGGCTTGTTGCTGCTAACAAGCTCTACAAGGTCACCAGCTCGAAAGAACTTTTCGATCTCTGCGTTGTCGAAGGTGGGACTAGAATTGGTGGCAGAATTCACACTTCAGAGTTTGACGGTAACCGAATTGAGATGGGAGCAACATGGATTCATGGCATCCGTGGAAGCCCAATTCACAAAATTGCCAAAGAAATCGGTGCATTAGAGTCCGAGCAGCCTTGGGAGCATATGGATGGGTATTTAGAAGACCCGGTAACTATCGCGGAAGGTGGGTTCAAGATTGATCCGACAATCATTGAGCCCGTATCCAATCTCTATAACAAAATGATGGACTTTGCTCGGGGGAAATTGATTGATGGAAGTGAGAGCAATGAAGAAGTTGATTATTGCAGAATTGCAGCTAAGGCTTTAAAGAATTCTACTAGCAATGGAGTCTTCAGATCACTCAGCATCGGTTCTTTCCTCCGACAAGGCCTAGATGCTTATTGGGTTTGTGCAAAAGAGCGAGACGATATCAATGGGTATGGTAATTGGAGTCGGAAATCGCTTGAGGAAGCCATATTTGCAATGCATGAGAATACTGAAAGGACTTATACTTCGGCCTGTGATCTGTTAAATCTCGACTTCAATGCCGAGGGCGAATACCAACAATTCCCTGATGAAGAGATCACTATTGCCAAGGGATACTTGAGCATTATTGAATCCTTAGCATCGGTCGTTCCGCCTGGTTTGATTCAATTGGGTAAAAAGGTTATAAAGATCGAATGGAAGCCGCAGGGGATTCAACCATTAGAGATGGAGAAATATAATGAAACTAGTCCTGTAAAGCTACATTTTGACGATGGTTCGATTATGGTTGCCGATCATGTCATAATTACCGTCTCATTGGGGGTTCTCAAAGCTGGAATTCGGGAAGAATCAGGTTTGTTTAGTCCTCCCCTTCCCTCTTTCAAGACCGAAGCAATTTCGAGGCTGGGATTTGGAGTCGTTAACAAGTTGTTTCTGCAATTGGGTCCAACCCATGATCAGGAAAAGAACAATTTCGAAGGTTTTCCATTCGTGCAAATGGCTTTCCAGAAGCCTGATTTGGAATTAAGGCACCAAAAAATTCCATGGTGGATGAGGAGGACAGCCTCTCTCTGTCCAATATACAAGAATTCTAGTGTCCTCCTTTCATGGTTTGCAGGGAAAGAAGCTATTGAGCTAGAATCTCTTAAAGATGAAGAGATTATCAATGGGGTGTCGATGGCAATCTCTAGTTTTATACCCAATTTCCAGCCCCGTAAACTCGTCAATTCGCACAAATGCAGCAATGGGAATGTGAATCCAGTGGAGAGCTCTCAAGATTTTAAATTCAAAAGGGTCCTTAAGAGCAGATGGGGAAGTGACCCTTTGTTCATGGGTTCTTACAGTTATGTAGCAGTGGGTTCGAGCGGCGATGATCTTGATTCAATGGCGAAGCCATTACCGAGCATTAGCAACGATGGTGTTCCTCCTCTTCAAATCATATTTGCAGGGGAAGCAACTCATAGAACACATTACTCTACTACTCATGGAGCTTATCTCAGTGGTGTAAGGGAAGCCAATAGGCTTCTTCAACACTATCACTGTGGTGGGTTTTCAGAGCTGTTGCACCATTAGAACACTAGAAGAACTGTCATCTATCCTCTCTCTTCTCAAATTCCTCCAAATCTTCTTTATACATCTCTATAAAAGTGGGAATTGAGAGTGAAAGAAAGAGAAATTGAGTGAGAAAAGAGGGAGTATACTTTCAAATGTGCTGTGTTTGAAAGAAGCTTCTTTTCATTTTTCTATTGCTTCTTTGTTTTCTGAGTTTCCTTTTTATTTGATCTTTTGATCTTCAAAGCAAACTGGTTGAGATTATGCCTGGCATTGTATATTGGAAACCAAATGAAAAGAAGAAAGCTTTGAATCTCATTTGGGTTTTTATCATATTGCTCTCTCTGACACTATTTTTTTTTTGGGGGGGGGGGGGGGGTGGGGGGGGTGTTCAGTGCACAGGATCCAATGAACCCAGCTGTTTCCAGCAGCTTGGAATCTCTTCTTCAGTTCCTTTCCTACACTACTTGTTGCTGACTTGCTGTTCATCATATTGTCTTTAATCCAAACACCCTTCTCAATAAGAATTTTCTTCTGGGTAGTTGAAAGTCTGAAGTCCCCCCTCCCAAAATGACACATGGCACAATCTTTGAGACCCACTGACCATAAGAATGTTTGGCCAACCCTTGGTGGACCTACAAACTAAAAATCAACCTGATTAGTTATTTCTAGCCACTGGATTACTCTATGCATTTTTTGGGGTAGTTGAATCAAAGGGTTAGAAATAACTGTATCAAGGTATTCTTAAAGTTGACCATAAGGTAATTAGTACAGACCATGAACTGGCCAACAGTTTATGTGGTTCACATGCAGAGGGATGGATCCATCATGTGATCTTTTATGTAGCAGATCTCTTTAAAAAACAGGAATCCTATATTCTGAATATTATAGAAAAGAATTTGTCCATAAGTGGGTCTACAGCTATCATTCAATGTGACCCACCTACAATATTCAATGGACAAGATTGCATTGACTTAGGATATTAATTGGGTGGGTCCAGATGTCTGAATATTGCCTGATTAACCCCAACAGACAATCACGTGATCCCATGGAACTTAAGTAGTAAGTTAGAATCTGAGATTCGATGTGCTCTTTTGCTTTCTTGCATCTGTTATGGGCCCCCGGAGCACTGACTAGTCAATTCACAAGAGTTTTTCATGGAGACCATTATTGTAAGTTTTGGCAGAGACCCACAAACAGTACAATCACCCTCTTGCTGTCTCTTTTTTGCCTCTCGTGGGTTTCAATCACCATTTGATGATTGTTAAAAATCCCAGACCAATCTGGCACCCACGTCATTTCAGATTCAGCACTCTTGTCACAAACAAACAAATGAGAATCTTCAATCCCCACCCCCCCACTACACCCACTGCTCTCCCTGTCCCAAGAAAATTATTCAAAATAACTGTTGGTAGGTAAATCAGACTTGTTTCTTTGATCATTGTCAACCCATTATTGAAAATAATTGCTGGTAGGCTTAAATCTTGTAATAATGACTAGAGAATATAGTTTCTTCAAAATTCACCAATAGGTTTCAAACAAGAGAAGATGATTGTCAGGCTGTGTGTGTGTGTGTGTGTGTGTGTGTGTGGGGGGGGGGGGGGGGGATGTTGTACCTGCAAACCTGGGATCGAGTCTTTGGGGAGTAATTCCCAAAGACCAGGGTTTGGCAATATCTTCATCGTGGCCTGACACATGTATTTGTGATGCCACATTAGTTATTAATGGGAAACTTAACCATGTCAGCTATAAACTCCATCTAGATTTTAAAAACAAGAATCCTGAGAAACCCATAAGGTGAGAATATAAAATTTGACATGTGACTACATCAAGTTCTTGTCTAGTTTGGCAAGTTGCAGTGGAATCTGCAAGTCTGCAATGCACCTTAACAGTTGCAATTCAAAAAGCAATCCAAGTGAGTCTTTGGGGAGTCGGTCAAATCGTAGGTAAAGTTAACATACGCTTCATCTCTCCTACCAAAACATTCATTACTTGATCATTGGGTGTCAGCAGTACACAGCTTCAGACATGGGAGTCGACAAAAATTCAATCATATAGTTACATTTTACTTGAATGTTTCTCTTGTTAGTAATAGGGTTAAATTTCTGCACAACGTGATATAGATAGTGTTGGGACGGGATTATCTGAGTAATTTTTTTTTTTTAATACAAAATCAGTTTCCATCCTGTATCAAGCAGCACCATAAAAATGTTGGCCATTATCAGAGGATTACCTTCTAGAGGAAGGCCTAGTAAAAAAAATGACGTAAAGAGCACATGCCAACCGAAAAAAATCCTGCACCCATGCAAAACTTCAGGTGTCGGATGTACATACTGCTCGGGGTGAAACCCACAGGATGGGTATCAGTCATCAAAGAGACACAGTCATTAGCTCATGCACGATCTCAACTTTCCATTTCTTTGCCTGCAAAATGGAAAATGGGTAATATAGAAAGTGCAATGCAGCATGAAAAAATTATGTACTTAATATTTGTGATTAGCACCTACCAAAATGTATCCTTCTTTTCTTGTGCTAACAGCTCCTCAAATGAGATATCAGCAAATTCAGTATCCGTGCTTTCTACAAGTGGGTCTGAACTGGCCTTCAACTCCATGTGGGCACCAATTTCAAGCATCTTCAATAAGATGGAGAGAGAAAAAGTTAGACCTCGGGCATCCCTGTCAATCAAGACTCAAAGACTTGGTTTTGGTGGGACAGAAAACGCCAAAAACTGCTACAACTCCCTGATGGTGGCTATTGAATCCCTGTAAAATTTATACGTATCTCATACAAATCCACATTATAATCATCGAATAATCTCAAATTAAGTTCATTACATCCAAATATGTCTTCAAATAGACAAATACACAAAGTAAAAAAGGTCACTTTCGACTTTTGAATTAATATTCATTATCATCATAAGCCTATCCAAACGATATGGGGTTGGCTGCACGAATCCAGTTTCTCCATTCAATTCTGTCTAATAATTATTTAATTACGAAATAATATTTATAATCAAGTATTAATGAATGATAATGTGTTTAAATAATTACATCAATTCACTAAGATTATGTATACTTTTCAAAATCATATCTACTGTTAATCAATAGCAAATACTTCATTTTTTAAATTTAAAAAAATATTCGAAGATAGTAAAAAAAATATTTTTCAGGAAAAAAAATTTAACTCGACGAAGTTGTAGATCGGGCTATGTTGCACAACATATAATTGATTCATATTCAAACATGAATGTTTTGGTATGAAAATCAATGAAATTGGGGTTTTCCCCATATTTCAATTTTTTCACCCAAAAAATTCAACAATTCACCATCAAATCTAGCGTAAATGCATCATAGATCCATAGACCTGATGCGTTTACACCTTATGAATGATTTCCTACTAATAAATTAACATAATTGAATGCAATAAAAATTGAGTGTACTTGCCCAAAATCACAAAAAAACAAAAAAAAACCAAAGTCGTTGATTTTTATCAATTTGATGCAGATAGAGAGGTTGTTAACGTCAAAGATAGAAACGGATTGGTCGTATTTTATCCTAGTAATGGAATGGAAATGTATGCTTTTAAGTATTTGGAGGAGTTTGTGAGTTTCAAGTGAAGAATGAAACTCTGTTGAAATGTTTCCATTTATGTCAATTATGTTAGTCAAAAAAATATGTTTTATAAGGTGAAGAATACTGAAATGCTACTGTTCGCCGAATATTTCAATATAATATCAAAATATAGGTCAAAACAATACATTTTTTCGTTCCATGTTATATTTCATGCCGGGGTTTCAAAATTCTGAAAATTTCGAGAAATAAACGAAATTGTGTACCTTAACTGAAAATACTAATTTACATGAACAAGGATACAACAATACCTTTTTGTATGCCGGTGAGAGCTTAAGCTGTTGTTGGAGCCGGTTATAAACGACCACATCCTCCTCTAATCTCTTTTCTTCTGCTTCTAGTTTGTATATCTGCATATATCAATGCATTAAGCCTACTTTGAGAGGTGACAAAAAGGTCCAGTGGACGCTACTTGTTTCCTCATGCTAGCAACTTGATGTATATCACAAACCTGTTGACAAAGGCGGTCAAACGAAGATCTGTCTGCCTTTAATAATAGAGCCTTCGCTATTGTGAACTTACGTTGGATGATCTCGGACCTGTGGGAAAACAGGAAAGGAGGTAAAGTTATATAGACTGAAAAACTGGTAGGATAATCAGTAGGAAACAAGAGCAGAAAGTTAGCTTCTCAAAAGAAGAATTGAGATACATACTTGTGCTGTAATTCATTTCTGGCCTCAATCAAGCAATTCGCAAACTGACCAACCTGCATAACAAGTACACATGAAGGATTAATTTCATTTTTCAGGTCATGTCATGCATGTTTTTTCACCCCATGACCCACTTCCAAAAGAAAGGACCGCAATTAGGTGTGATTCTAGCATTTAAATATTATAGCTGGATGGCTGAAGTGGAGATGTGCTCCTGGATTGTCATGTGACTGACACTCACCGGTTAAACAGAATATTTTATATGGCGGCAGTAAGATGGCTGTGCTTTATGTAATTGAATGTTGGCTATCAAGAAACAACATATACATAGAGTGTTGCATGCTGCTGAGTGGATGGGTAGCTAGACCAAAGAAAGACAAAATTAGGAATAAGCGCACTCAAGGGAACGTAGGAATAGCCCCAATAGGTGATAAAATTAAGGAAAGTCGACTGAGATAGTTTAACCATGTGCAACAAAGATTATCAATACATCGTTTAGAAGATGCTCAGGTGCAGGTTGAAAGCTCTAACAGGATGAGAGGAAGACCAAAAAGGATGTTGATCAAGGTAGTGAGGAAAGATTTGAAGAAGCACGCTTTAATAGAAACATGGCCTATGTTACCCAGATACACCCAGGATATGGCCTCAACATGGCTTGGATATGACATTCATACTTAAATTGAAGTACATGACACGAATACAACACCCATTTGAATTATCTGGATAACAGAGAATTTGGCAATAGCTAAAATGGACTGGCGGAACAGGATTCATATAGCCAACCCTAAATAGTTGGGATACGGTTTTATTGATTAATTGATTGCTTGACATATATGCATACCCTTGTATCCTTTTTTTTAAAGAAATTTGAGCTATGCCTACTGTAACCAACTAGATCCCTTTTCTACCAAAGGCAATAACTATTCTGTTAACACTCGGTAACATACACTCCCAAAATTACTAGCGTGCTAGTTAAGTAGAAAGAGGAACTAAACCGTACTCGCCTGGAAACTCTTCCAGAGTTCTGTGTGAGTTGACCTAGGTATTTGCAGAGTTATAGGACTCGATGAAATAACTATAAATAGTAGTAGAAAAGCTTGATAACTTTTTTTTCCAATTTCTTCAAAAACTCTCCAAGTAAATCATTGATTTGGCCAAGTTTTTCATGGCTCTAACTATTTACTCAGGAAAGTTTGCAAAGTATCTATGTATTATTCAAGTGTTTTGCCTTCCATAAAAGGCCAAGAGCATGTTTAATTCATGAAGGGGACAACAGTGTCTTTATGTCTCTTGCACATCAAGAGAGTAGGGAAAACAAGGGTGGAGAACCAAGGTAATCTAGAAATTGTTGACCTCTGGTTGAGAAACTTTGGTATGTCCAAATTCTTAATGATCTGAATCAGTTATTTCTTTTTCATATTTCAGAATATTAACTTCCATTCCACAATTAGTTATTTGTATTCTGCTAACAAAATTTAACTATATGGGATTCCATCCACTCATACAAAAAACATAAGATCTTATGCAAAGCTACCATTTGAAAAACCCCGTCATGATTCAACATGGTCAGAAGCTTCACCATTATCCAACTTTAACACAGGAGCAACAACATCAACAAAACACGCTAACACAATATTCCTAACGCAACTGAATTCCCACTTTTTTTTTAACAAAACACATTAACTCCTAATCACTTCAGTTCTCCCCTTTCTTGTAGTATATGTTTTTTCCTCCTGTATTTCTTATTTTAGCAAATATTTATTGTTCAATAAAAATACAACCATGCAACACTTTCAATACTATGTCCTCCCTTAGCAGAGGATTCTTTCTCTTTTGAAGCACTCCTTAATGATTAATTAAGGCAATAGGCAAGGATTTCAGAACAGAACTTTTATAAAAAAAGTTGCAACAGGGATCGTGGTATCAATTCCAACTTACCTTCCAAAAGAAAAATCTAGTTCACAGATTTAGGAACAATGCTTCTACAAGAAAATTGTTGATAACCTAATATTATTGGATAATCTAGCAAAAATGTGTGACAAATTCTTGATAGCATCAAGACCTGGTACATTATCAATTGGAATGCTTTTGACTGCTTCCATGACTTCGTCATCAAACATATGAAAAATGGAAAAATCATTTATATTCATGGCTTCACCAATGATGAGTGAGACATTGAATGTTCCCCCAAAAACTCTTCATTTGCACACCAACCATCTAATTTTTCTAAGAGTGAGTCAAGGGCAACTCACCAACATTAATTGGCAACAAAAATGGATCCATTTTCCAAGAGAAACTGGAAAGAATTATTTGAGCCCTCAAGTAATTGTAGTCACAATAACGATTTTGTGTTGCACTTGCCTTCATTCGACCATTTAATATGAGATTCTCGCTTCAGTAAAAATATCTCTAATTTTAGCATCTATTTATTTTTATGTTTGGTGTCTTTCTCCACGTGAGCTACTTCATTTCCATTAGATTCTTACATCCCCTACCTTCTATTCATCTTACCTGATATTTTGACATATGGAAGCAATGAGTTTATCCAACTCTTTCATATTACTTCAAACACTTTTAAGTTAAAAAATAAATAGGGGAACCTACCAAAGCGACACTCCGGAAAAGACTTCACAACATTCATTAAACCCTCATGATGCAAATACGTCTTCGTAGTTTTAAACTTAGAAAACCTTCTATTATCTCCAATAGAGAGAGAATCATAGAAGTGGGCATCAATTCGATAGCAATCTCAAAACGTGTTCTATTAAAGATGTAGAAAATATATTCAAACAGTTTATCATTGACAACATCCTTTTTTTTAAATCTTGCTCAAATAGTTTGATTACCTCCTCTATTATGCCACCGTTTAAATCAGCTACCAGAACTTCCCTGTTAGTCAAACACAATCACCTGGAGCAAAATACCCCTAAGTTTAAGAAGATAAAATGACATCGAAGTCTCTCATTTAAACATTAATGATCTTAAAAAAAAATGTAGCATTGGTATTTGTCCAAGAGACAAGATAGCTCATCATCAACACATTAAGTTATATTTGTACTTGCACCAGAGTTGTTTCCACTCCTTTAACAAACAAGGATGGGCATGAAACACGATTTTTGCAGCCCAATATTAAAAAGTTTCTTAAAATTGTAAGCATTTCCTCAAAAATAAAAAAAGAAACGAAAAAAATGATGGTCAAACAAGGAACATGGGACCTGATCCAATTCCAAGGCCATATGGTAATAGGACTTGACAAGTTGATCATCTCGCTGCTTGATCTTCCTCTTTGTCACTCTTAGGGAAGACATGAATAAACAAATAAACCATGATTGTCCTCCGTAACCATGATTTTGTTTCGCCTTCCCTACTGCCACCATCCTTGACCTAAGATTATTCCCCTTCTTCCAGGAACTCTTCTTTTTTCCCATTCCTCTCTGACTGAAGCACCAACATCCTCTTGTCTACCTCCAACCCATTACAGGGTGAGTTATTGCCAGCTCCTTGTTATTGTTGACAGACAAATGAAAGGAACTAATGCAAGTACTAGTAGTTAGACCTACGAATCTAATCAATAGGTGGGTCCGAAAACTTCGAATATGCACCACATGTGCAAGTATTCCAATGGCAGATCTTCTTTGAGGTCCACCTAACAAGGACCTTGGATCTCCCCTCCTCCAAATAATAAGGAAAAAAGTTTGTGAAAACCATTGGTCTGGGTTTGGAGTTTAGACTTCTATTTTGACCCACTTTTAAGTTTGATCAAACTCAGCAGCCTAGTTTCGGATACGAGTTCCATGAATCAACTGAACCATTAAAACATGAAGCAAGTATGCAAGGAAATAAATTTCGCGAAATTATCGAAATATTTCAATTTTCTATGTCACTGGCAAGAAAGAATACATTAAAGTCGAAGTCGAAGTTTAGAACCTTGACTGCGGGAGATGGTAGATTGGGAAGTCCAACCTCTATCTCAAGCCCTTGATGGAAGAGGAACTAAGCTTAACTCGATTGCAACTCTCTAACGAAGGGTTGGGAGGCTAGCCTTCTACCCCAAGCCTTGTGATGGAGAGGTGGGAAGCTGGGTTTCTACACCACTCTCTACAATCACCATGGGAGGAGCTCAAGCTCAACTCACTAAAGCCTTAGCTTCTTCAATTTTTAGAAATAGAAAACTCACATCTTCTTCTCTATAAGGTGTTATATATGAAGCCTTAAACCCCCAAGAAATCCTAGCCTTTGGATTGCTTTCCCAAATCCTAACCACTAATTACATAAAACCCTTAAAATACCCAAAATGTTCCTAAACAAAAGAAGGAATTCCCAATTAATCCGTCTCCCACACAATCCCAAATAAAATGTCCCATTTTCTTCAATCCCATGTCTTCTTGGTTCACATCAGTCTCCTCGGGTTGAAGAAATTCGGCTTCAACGAGTTCTCGTTGACACTCTAGTTTGTGTTGGAGTGTGGTGACAAATAACTCCAATCTAGGTGGCCCACAAGACGGTGGTAGCAAACTTGGACTTCCAGGAATAGCTTGAGGCCATCCAATCTGATGCCTAGATTCAAGCAAGTGTTCATAGGTAAACAGTATCTCAGCGCTCAAGCTCCCAAGCAAAGGAATCCACACATTTCTTTGACTGCTGATGACAAGGAAGCACCACAGAGATGATGCAAATAAGAGGACTCAATTCCATGATTCTATCTACTCCAATAAAACCACAATGTGGCATTACATCAAAAACCGAATCAGTCTAAATTGATGGTAACCCAATTTTCTCTACTAGTGGGTTATCAATGACTGAAATGGTTGCACGTTGCTCATCATAGGCTTCACCATCCATCATCATCTTGTCTAGGGCACTGGTATGCCACAACGCATCTAACTTTAGTGGAGTAACAATTTTAGCCTCATCAGCTTTCAATTCTTGCAATTGGGCACCGATCGAATTAGCATTATCCACAGGGGTAGGCGGAGTACTACTTACTATGATAGTGCTATGACAATGGGATTGCCCCACCAAGACAACCGGTAAATCTTTAGTGGTTTGTGTTTGGCTCAAGTTGGTGTGATAGTTCTTTGGTAATTATGCCTCAAAGGACACATCTCCTTCAGTAGCTCCGGGGCATGTTCATACAGGTGATCATAGGCCTCATGTTAGGCAAATTTGTCTTGTCTTGTGGCCAATCCATTGAGGCAAAATGATTCACCTGATCAGATGCATATTTTCCCTTCTAGCAGTCTCAGACGATAGGACTCATACTCACAATCATGGAAACATGCAATTTTCCCAAATTAGACAACTATTGGCCTTTGATCAACTCTCGTACATGCAAGAATGGTATATTTTCTTAACACCACTGTAGATCCATCTTATCCCTTTTTTCCTCTGCCATCAGAGTTCTACCCTTATTGTGCATATTTCTAATGAAGCTCTGACCATCTAATATGCTCACCCAAAACCTTCGTTAACCATGGGATTCCAGTTTCATCTAAGTAAATCGATTTAACGAACCCAGCCAACCCCCCTCCCTCCAAAATTTTCAACAATCTGCTCCAACTCCATGTTTTTCGATCAAAAGTCAAAAGTCTTAGCTTCAATCACAATAGTCTTCTTCATTCTTCAATCCTTCTCGACGATACAACCGCAATCCCTTGTGAGATGAACGCAAGCAAATCACAAGAAGGGCAATGAAAACCATGTAGTTTAGATGTCAATGTGTAAGTTTGGACCCATGTTCCAAGCCCGGAACAAAGCTCAACCTTGTGTAGTTCAGATTTGAATTTTTTTTTATGTAACAAAGGTGTATTTTTTTTTATAAAAATGTGTATTGTGTCAAATGTCAATGTACTGTAAAATATACAAGAGGCAGGGAAAAGCCAACCCAAAAACATAAATACTTAATATACAAGTATTGCCAACACTGCAATTAACTATATTGCCACCATGTTTCTTGGTTATACCACATGTTTCATGCTCCACCTTGTTTTTGTCTTTTTCTATATCTTAGTTTCAACACACCTTAAAAAACATGATACTATTTTTTTTATCTTAATCATCACACTGTTTTGAAGGCAAGACACAAGTTTGGGAAATTATATCTTAAAAGATTTACATGAATTGAAATAAATTAGAATATACAACCAACATGAAAGAAAATATCGTCCTATTTTAGAAACTATTTCGTAAGTTGTCTTTCAAAATTAGTTAAAGTTCTAAACACTCAAGTTGCAAAACCACTATGAGAGTAGAGATCACTCATTCTTTGACATTGATTGACGCTTGAGTTGATAGGATCACTATCAGCAGAGATATCACCAGTGAACCAATCTTGGAGTCAAGGATGATGCATTCTTCCTAAACGTCAACTTCACCAACTACAGTGATAATGGTTTCGTTTCAGATCCCAACGAAATATCATAGTTCGTGATCGTGATGAACAAATAATCATTGTGGGTATAAAGTAACTCAGTGAGGTAGTGCCAGTGCCACTATAAGCACCATAACTACATCGAAAAAGTCTACTGTAGCAATGTAAGATATTTTTCAACCAAAAGTGTGTAATCAGTAATCACTAGCTATTGGAGAACATTCTCTACAGGTCCCTTCAATCTTGGACATCATGGGTGACCAACTAATTTTATTAATTTATATTATTATTTTTTGATAAGTCATGTTAATTTATATTCAATGTTGTAATTCACTACTTTCTCATCCTTAAAATGAAATCTCAGTCAAAATTATGATCAATATGGAAATTATTTTCAAAAAAGCGGACAAGAGGGAAAAGAACTAGATTTTTCCTGATAGAAACATCATCTTAATCCGAATATCTTCTAACACCATTATCATCGGAAACAGGATAGCCAAAAGACAGAAACCAACATATCTGGAAAAAAAGCATTATGGGTACTCTGTGCAAAAAAATTAAGACCTGAGCCAATGTCAATGCATTGGAATCATGGGACTTCACAAGCTGATCATACTGCTGCTTGATCTTCCGCTGCGTCACACTCGACGAAGATGTGAACGGATACAAACAATCCAAACAATGCTTGTTCTGTGAAACCGATACATGGCTCTCCAAACACAGTTCAACGCCACCGTCCTCGGGCCGTGAATTATGGCTCTTCTTCTTGGCCCTCTTCTTCTTTTTCTTCCCTCTCTGGTCCGCAGTCGTCCCACAATCCTCTCCAACCGAATCGCTGCCGTCCTTATCTAACTCCGACCCATTAGAGAGAAGGTTATTGCCGACCTCCTCGTTCTCGTCCAAGGAGAAATGGGAGGGAAAAGAGGAAATGTGAGAAGCTTCGGGGGAATTGGAGGTGAGGATATCTACAAACAGGGGAGGGGGGTTATGGGTCTGATGGGTTTTATCGATAGTTGAGAATAGAGAACATATGAAAATGGAGAAAGGATTTTGGGTCGATTGCTCATCTTCTTCCTTTGTTCTCTTCAATTTCTTATACAGAGAAATGAAGAGAAAGCACAGAGAGAAAAGAAAGACGGATAGAAACAGAAGAGATAACACGGGTTGCTGTTGTTGTTCCATGAGAGATGAAGAAGAACTGAAGAGGAGAGATTGTTGTTTTAGATGATAAGGAGGAGGTCGCCGTCGCCATGGAAACACGTCATTAAAAAAGGAGAGAAAGGAAAAGCAGAGAGAGATCCTCTTTTTCGCTCTTTGAAGTTTTGAACTCAAGTCTGAGCGGTTCTAAACCAATAAAGTGTTCTCTTGTGTGTATTATACGCCTAGTTAACAATTCGTCATACGGCAAAAATACGGAACCTAGGTATAATTCGGATTTTAATTCGAAACTATGTTAATAAAATGTATTTAAAAAAATGGTTTTTATGCATTTTTTACATTTTAAAATCAACTTTTTCAATAATTTGAGAATAATTTGTGTATAATGCACATTTAATATGGGTATAATTCAGTCACTTATAAAATACGTTAATTTTACCGAGTCTTTGAATAATACTGCTGTATAATACATTTTATTAAAGAAAAAAAACAAATACGTATATGAAATGGGAAATTGCTACCTAGGATCATAGGAGAGACATTAGGCAGTTGGCATAGATAGTAATTTGGTGTACGGCAAAAATATCGTAAGGGAAAAGTTCGAGTGTAATTCAAGTTTGTCATTCGAAAATTTGAAAAAATAAAATAAAATAAGTAGAAATAAATGAACAAATTTTTTTTTTTTTTGCATTAAAAATTACACTTTTAATAATTAATAATTATTTGTGTATAATACAGAAATAATATAGTTCTTCATAAAATACATTTTTTAACCGAATCTTTGAACAAAGCTCAGCCGTATAATAGGTTTTTAAAAAATTCATAAAATTCACATATAATGCATGAACTGTGATAGTCCTGGTTCTACCCAGTTTGTATCTCACAGATGGTACACGGCCGTTGTTAACCTGGAATGTTGGATTTGTGGACCCATGTAAGAGATCTCCTTAGACCAAAAATCAGCTTCATCAGTTGATTTTAACAATCTAATAAATACACCCTTTCTCTAGACATTCCCTGCATTTCTTGCCGTCCAGAAACAATACAGCTAGCACGATGATTATGAACACTGGTTGGGCTGAATTTTGGTTCAGGAAATCTTCTAAATAGGGCCCACAATTTTGTCGATTTAGGTTGAGAAGAATATCCCCACCTGGACCAGGAGAGGTAGTATTAAAGTATGGTAGTGCAGGGCCTGCAGCACTAACACAGGCGGAGTGCTGGCCATCTAGGCAAACTACATACTCCAAGCTATGATCATGTTATGCAGGAAAGAAAGGCTACAGGTTAAAATTTGAAGACTAAGAAGCAGCACCAGGCAGAAAGCATTGCAATGATCAGCTGTTTTCAAGCTTGGATGTAAATCCAACTTTGTATTTAATAATGCATTTAATACTGTAAGCCAGCAAGATGATGATGATGATGATGATGATGATACAAAGCAAAATAAAAGAAAGAAAGAAGCCATTAGTAGATGGGTCACAGTGCTTAAAGATTTTGACATAGAACCAACAGGTCAAACTCCTTTTGATGAGCTTTGATTCATTCTTAAAAGTACACAGCAATGAAACAATTGCTTCCCCTAGAAAAGGAAATTACATAACAAAAGAGATTCCAAGTCCTTGCAAGCCAACAGCTTGCCCCTACCATTTTTAATGCAAAATCTGCAGTATCATTGTGCCGACTCAGCTGCTTCGACCTTTGTATTACGTACGAGTCTCTTTTTGGCAAACAGCAGCTAATCTATATACATGAAGCTTCTTCCAACTCATCTTCATATGGTCTATATGGGCTTTGGCCAAATGATGTGTTGCGAGTATTTACAACTTCACCCTTGCGCCAAAAACCAAAACAGTAGCCTTGACGACCTTGAATGTGTACAATAAATCGTAAGGAAACTGAAAAACTGTATTGAAGCGTGAACACCAAAGAAGAATTGTTTGCGACCTTCTTCTTTATTGATTTTCTTGGATGTTCCCAACCATCAGCTGCAGATGGCCTCGACTGAGAGCTTCTTCAAAATATTTGGACATGGATCTCCTCCAAAAACCTCAGGAGCTATGGTTACTGCGCAAGCTTGCTGCCCAATGCACCTCTGCAACAGATCCCATGTGTTTAATTTTCTGGAAGACATTAGAAGAAATGACACAACACAAATGAACTGGACTCTGGTAACCCAGCATATAGTCGTGTCAGCTGTTAAAATTTGTACAAATTATCAGTGTCTTCAGAGGATGTACAACTTGTGACCAGTAATAGACTGGCTATAAAAACTTTGACTTGTATAACAGAGTGAGTCTACTTGGTGACTCAGGCAAGTCATGAATTTTATATATACTGTTTAATAAATGAAAATAATTACTGTGTTTATATATGTGACATAATGTTGGTGTTTGCATCCCCTCTCTGAAGAGAGGCCATGAACCGGCAGAGTCTGTGTTGACTTGGGTGAGTATAGATCATGAGACAACTCCGGAAAACTCAACAGAATCAGGTTCTAGTTCTAGCCAAGTTACCTGAGTTTCTAACTCAGTATATCTAAAAATGGCTCGACTCACCGGAGTTAAGAGTGGGTTCTCCAGTTTTCTACGCAAGTCATTGATTGTGGAATGCAAAAAACGTTTTTTCTTCTTTTATGAGATTTAATTTACCTTTTCAAAAGTGTTGTATGACTTGTGGGCATGACAGCTCCCCTCCCTGAAGCTTCCGCAGACCCCTTGAGGAGTTCCGAAGCTAGCAAACTTTATTGATGAGATTTTCTGCCCAGGGGCACATTGTAGATGGGCTTTGGGCCTTAAGGGTCTGTCGCTTTTTCCAGAGGATTGCATCTGATAACTCATTAGCGTCGGCTGCCACTCAAAAATATCAGCACAAACACTTTCAACTGTTCTTCCAACCAAAGAAATCCCATTCGGGTCACCACCCCATTCTTCGAACACAACCAATAGGTTCCCGGTTGGTTTCAGCCATGGACGAGGAACATGATACCTGAGATTATTAGTCATTGATCAGTTCACAAATTTTCTGACATATAACAACCCATGTTATTGAACAAGGAAGCTTTGTCTCACATTCTTTGAGAGGCCTCTCCACAATTACTCTCGCATTTCTTCTCATTATATGTTCCAGCATAACTACAATTACCACAAGTACCAGATGCTTTGTATGCAGGCCAGTAGCGCCCAATGCCCTGCCCATTTATCCATATCTGACCTTTTCCCATGGTACCCATATCTAAAGCCAATGGATCATCCCCAGATGGTGCATTGAAAATAGTCTGGAAGCATCATAATATAGAAAAGGATGCCATGTTGACCCTTAGTAAAGTGAAAGCTGGTATAAAACTTCATATATTCCACAGACACCTTAACTGAGGTTCAGGGTCCTCACCTTGTACCATGTCAGGGGCTGCTTTTGAGCCACTAGAGATCCTTCGACCCACTCAACAGAGGAACTTCCACTGAGTGAGTGAAGACTCAAAGCTTCACCTTTTAAACCAATCTGCAAGGGAACATATGAAGAGTTGATCCCCTATCACATTGGAAGGAAAGCCAAAGTACAGAATAGTTAGAAGAAAAACCTTGTAAGACCATTTCTGCCATGACAAGTCCCTTCTCCCCTCATTGAGACCCTTCAAGATGACTGGGCCAAGAACCCCAGCATTCCATGTCTCAAAATGCGGGCCGATGTTCTAAATTCAATCACAGCCAGTGAAAATCTGAGCACAGTCAGGTTCATCTAGCACCAAAATTCTCCACAGAATATGAAATACATTGGAGATAAGAGAGATGGAACAGACCGGGAGGCCTACAGCTATGCTTAAAAGGCAAATCTTGTTAATGCCAGCTCTCAGATTCACATTGTCACTAAACGTTAGTTTCGGATTCTCTAAACTCCCATACACAGTTCCTGCCGGGAAAAAAAAAAAAAAGATAACAATTATGAGTTAAATAAGAAAAATAAGCTTAAGACTAGGTATTTTGTAAAAATATTTGTTTTGTGTAAAAAGGATGCAAGAGCTTGCCTACCTGATAGTTGACCATTGATGAAAATATGCAAAGCATGGCCTGCTGATAACACTGTAAGCACAGGATACTGGCCATTCTTCAAGAATTCTTCGTCTGGGTCTATCTTGATGCTGAAGATAGAGAGAGAAGATCAGTTAAAGATAATGAACAACAACAACAATAATAGGAACCTTTTATGGGGTATCTGTTTTGTTTTAACTTTCTTTTTCTTTTTTCTTTTTTCTTTTTTCTTTCTTCTTTCTTCTTTCTTCTGATTGACAATGATAAAATTCTATTAGAAAAAAAAAAAAACAAATAAATAAATAAAAAGACTACCAGGGATGGGGAGAGAAAAAGGAAAGATAAAAAAATAAGTGTTACACCGGTAGCTCCACTCCATAAAAAAGAAACAAATGTTTTGTTTTATCAGTGTCTCAAAGAAGGCAAGACCTTGATGGTTTATAATTACTTACTCTGTCGAGTACCACAAATAGTCCGAAGCATCTCTGGTGATATTTATCTGTTCCAACAATCCAATCGTTGTGATTGAATTGTCATAGGAGGCAGTCTCTTCATTGTATGACTGCCAAGAGAATCCTTCACGCACTGGCATCATCTTCTTCTGTGAGCTTTGAGAGCCAACCTGTTCAGAGATTTGGATCTTAAGTCACAAAATTTCGTTCTTGGGAAATTCAAAAAGTTGTTAAATTAGTGAGAAAATATGCAGAAAATTAAATAGGTAAAAAAGGAAAATATAAGTTAAATGTTAAAAATCTTAAATATTTTCTTCATTAACAAATAAACATAAAAAACTCGTGAAAATGGCACAATTTTTTGTGAGACTTTTGTCAGGAATCTTTGTTAAACAATCATTTTATTGTGAGATAACTAAATCTCTATAGAAATTGAATTTTTTATCATTTTTTTTTAAATCCAAAAATGTTGCAAGATTTTCAAAATATTGAAGAAATTTGTGAATGATTTGGATGAGCACCATTTTCTTTAGAACATGAAGTTGGAAATAAGCAAAAGAAGCTCAACACAGTCAAGAGTCTGATTCTCACCCTTGCAGTGTTGAAAACAGTGTGCTTGCAGTCGGGAAGGATGCTGATGGACCAAGGAGGTAGGTTGTAGTGCATGTCCCCAAAGGCCACTTTTGCAAAAGATTTTGAGTTATAGTTCGCAAGAAATGCAGCACAACCTCCTGAATTATACCTGAAGACATGAGCCTGGATAGCAAATAATTAAAAGGTTAGTTTCAAAACTTATTTGAGGCGGTATGAATAGCTGTAAATGAGCTGAAGTGAACCTCTTGATAATTCCCAAGTGACATCACAGTGGGTTCTCCAAAAACTAATGCCGGTTCGCACAACTTGATGGCTCTATGCAGATCCTTCAAATGGCCCCATTTGGGTTGCCTTAGTAGTCCTAGAAAAATAGAAAAGAGAACACAGTCAGACTATGTGGAACAGATTATTCAATAGCTTAATCATGGTTGGCATATTAATAGCCGTATTAGATTAAGCAAGTCCTCTAAATATAGAGAAGTCTAATCAAAGAATGGAAACTTTGAAGTGTAAAAGCCCTCTGTCGCTGTCAGCAAACATGTGGAAGGTGGGAAAACTGCTAGATAAATGAAAGTCTAAATTTTAATTGATTGTAAAACACTCTATCACTTATTACTGTCATAGACTCATACATGGTGCACATATAGAGGCCGAGGGAACCAGCATTTGATGGGTCCAACCTAGGACATTTCCTAAACCAAAAATTCACCTGCTAGGATGATCGTAACTATCTGATGTACATCACTATTTTGGACAGTCAAAAAATATGACAACCATCCTGCAAAGATCTATAGATCAGATAGTTACAATCATCCAATTGTTTCCACTTTTGGCCCAAAAGATCCTACATGATACTATAGAATGATGATACTACCTGCATTTGGGCCACATGTTGGGAATGGTGCTTATATATACAAATACAATATACTGTCAATTGTAAGACTAGAGATCCAACGCACGCCACTGTAAGATGCTACCTCCTGTTACGTACCATATTCATCAATGGGAGCATCGTAGTCATAGCTAGTGGCTATGAAAGGACCACCTGCTGTCCGGCCAAAATTCGTTCCTCCATGGTACTGAAGCAGAAAAATCGAAATATGACTACTGTAGTTTCAAATGACTTGGGATCGCCATGTACCAATTGGATTAGAGCTACTTCATAAAGACAACAAGATATAAACTTACCATATAGTAATTAATGAATGATCCACCTTTTTGTATAAACCTGGCAACTGAAAATGCCATATCTTCAGCTGGTCGATGAGGAACTGGACCACCAAACTCTGTAAACCTGCCAGTGCAACAGAAGAAGAAGGATACTTAGCTGGGGAATGCCTCTTATAGAGTTACCAGTAATTTTGATTTCTTAAATGGGCATGTAGTGCCCAATATTGGAATTTGGCAGATTTCAGGAGTAACAAGTAGGCAGTTTACCAGCCAGTCCAGGCTTCTGTCCACATCTTGGGTTTATA
Source organism: Euptelea pleiosperma (assembly GCA_035048495.1). Taxonomy (NCBI): domain Eukaryota; kingdom Viridiplantae; phylum Streptophyta; class Magnoliopsida; order Ranunculales; family Eupteleaceae; genus Euptelea; species Euptelea pleiosperma. The sequence goes on along the minus strand of CM068549.1, from coordinate 30,850,680 downwards.
AGCCTTGTTAGGAGAAAACCAGTCACAGTAGAAACCATTACAAGTGTTTATCTGTTGCAAGATCAATAAATAGAAGTTAGAAAGAAAGGAGAAGGGAACAGATTCAGGAAACATGTATATTGGGAGGCACTATTAACTCAACAGAATACCAAAGAAAATCACTCAAAGATTATATTCTGTGAAATCCAATAGTAGACAACGTGAATGCACAAGAAACACATTCCCAAATAATTTATGTTGAAAGGCTTTTTTAATTTTATCTCAGTAAACTGGAAGAACAATGGAGCGTGAAACATAAAGTAATATTGAAGACAAAACATAACAGATAGATAGGGCCCAGAAAGAGCAACTAAGCCATGTGCAGAGGAGATAAAAATTCTTTCAAGTTTCATTCATGACCACCCAAGGAGACACCATATTGATAAGTAGTAAACCCCACTAAGAAAGGAAGGAAAACACCGCATGAGACGCACAATAATGGTTACAGGAGAATGACGAGAAAGCAAAGCTAAGTGTTAAAAAAAAAAGTGCTAAGGCCCTTACTATCAGAAAGTAAAAGCTAAGTGTTAAAAAAGTGCAAAGGCCCTTACTATCGGATCGGGGGCGTCATCTTGCTTGCACATGACCCATGGGACTCCAGTGCCAAGACCCACGGCCATTTCTGCAGCAAATTCTGTGTAAGCCTGACCAGGAGCACCAATCTCATACTCCATAGGCCCATACTCATTCTCTATCTGCGATACACATTTGAGGGAGAGGGACCCATCAGTTTCTCAATAGGCTTGCTCATTTTTATCGAATACTCAGCAAATTCAATACAGAATCAACCTTAGAATGGGTAAAATAATTAAAACCGGGGAGAATAGGCTACTCAACCAATTGATCGGGTTACCTGCGAAAGAATTATCGGACCTCCCTGAGATTCATACAACCCTTCTGCCTTCATCATGTCCACAATCTTTTCTGTAAATCCTTTCATTGTGGCCTATTATATAATCATTCAAAAGTTAAAATTAACTTAGTAGAAAATAATTGACACAGAAAAACAAGACAGAGAAGTGAAATTTTAGGTGGAAAGAAGGAACCCAAGTACCCAACCTTAAAAGGCTCATTGTCTGTTCTGAAACTGATACCAGGAATATATTTGAGCCAAACAGGAAACCCCCTGAATTGAAAACAGAACAATTGCTTAGCATCCAAAACACCTCTTGAATTTTCAAAGTTACGTATAAAAGGAAAGCACACTTAGAATTTTTTTTTTAATTTTGGTAATTGAATAATAATTTTATTACCCAAAGTTCCATTCAGCACAAACATAGGGGCCAATCCTGAGATGAACATAAAGGCCTGCTTGCTGCACCAGCTTGATAAACCGAACCAGATCGTACCTTCCCTCAAAATAGTACTACAAAATAACGAAATTTAAATAAAACCCATTAAAATCTCTGTGCCCAAAAAGAATTGGAAAAAAAAAATGAAAACGGGAGCATTTCCATTACTTCTCCCTGAAAAGGCTCGTGACCATTCCAAAAAACATATGTCTGGATTACATCCAAGCCTCCATCTTTGGCCTTCTGAATAAGATCTGGCCACATCTGCAACAACCAGAAAAAACCCACAAAAAAACCCAATAAATCAATAAAATAACCTCAGAAAACTGTAAAAAAAAAATGCATAAAACAGAAAAACCAGAGATACCCATTTGGGAAAAACTTCAAGAATCTTCAAATAATGTAGAAAACCAGAAAACCAGAGATACCCATCAACCACATTTGTATTAATACCTCAGGAACGCTTCGTGGGTAGTGAATGGATCCGGAAATAAGGATCCTCCGCTGCCCATTTATGATTATAGCCTTGTTATCATAAGACACATAGGCTGTAACAGTCGAAAACCATGTAAACAGGAATACCAAAAACAACTTGTTGGTTCCCAACACGTTCCACATTACAAGTTTCGATCTCCGCCTTCTCAAAGCAATGGCCTTTTGTTCTTTCCTTTCACTTCTTCTTCCCTTAGAAAAGAAGAAGAAGGAGGAGGAGAAGAAGGGTAGTTCTTTCTTTCTTGCTCTGTTACACTTTTTTTTTCTTCTTTCTGAGAGAGTGAGAGAGAGCTGTAAAGTGTGTTCTGCTGCTGGGTTGGATTGCAAATGTGCAAAATGAGAAGCTTTGCACCTGTTCTTAAGACTGTAATTAAATAAATAATTAAGAACAACACAACAGTAATACTGTGAGTTAATCGAGGTGTTTTTTAATGAATTTTGTGAGAAAAAAAGAGATTCCCTTCTCAATCCCTACACGCTTGGTCTCTACTTTATACTGTCCAAGAAAAAGTAGACCCTCCTTATTACATCCCCCAAAGAAGGAGAAAGTGTATACCTTCCTTCCGAGATGAACAACCACAGTTAAGCCACGTGGCACACTCCTAGAGATCCCTATCCCTAAGTGGACCTACATACCAAAAATTAATCGTCTTGATTAGTAATTTCTAACCTTTCGATCTGAGTACCTTAAAAAGAAACCCATGAAAAAAAATACTACGATCCAACTATTAGATATCAGTAATCAAGCCAATTTTGGTCTGTAGTGTCCACCTAGGGATGGGCCAAACATCCATGTTGCCAGTGGCTTAGCAATTCGGAGTGCAGCAAAAATACGAGAAATGTTCAAGAACAATTCGGGCGTGTGTTCAAAAATCGGGGAAAATAATTTAAAATAAAATAAAACAAAAAAAAGTAAAATATTGACAAGTTTTTGTATTTTAAAATGATTTTTCATATCGAAACTAAATAATCCGGAATAATTCGAAAAATTCTTGAATTACTCGAGAATAATTTGATCGTGTCCAAAAATAGTAGTTCGCTTTTTTATTTTTTTGAATTATTAGTAGGGTTCATGTATAATTCGCGAACAATTCGAGAATTTACTAACCATCTGGTCTCTGAGAGTCATACTTAGTCCACGACGTCCATGTCAAAGATGTATTCCTTCCTTCCATGATCAAATCATTGGAGGTCTGATCCAAGGCTTTAAATGGTCCGATACAACGTTATTTTTAAAATTTTTTCAAAATATCACTAAGCCCATTTTTCGATTTTGGACATTATTTTTTAAAATAAGATAAAGGAGTCGGGCCATTATCGTTATAACGTGCCGCGTGGCTCATATTGTGGGTGGTCAGTGATGGTCTCCGGTCAGCTAAGTTTTACTCCAAAAAACTGTCATATGTGATCCGATATGGTTAGGTGCCAGATCCATTTTTAGACCCGATTAAAAAAAGGGTCAGATGTAGATACACTAGTCTAGTACCTGCACCAAAACATGTGCATATTATATTATGCTTCGACATGGCTCCATGTGTTAAGGGCATATAAAAATTAGGGTTTCAAGTTAATTGCAATCTTATATTGCAACTTGCCTGTCACTATAGTATATATCCAGACTTATCGGATCAAATTGGAGATGATTCATAGGTCCAGACTCGATATTATCCGATTGGATCGGGTTATCAGAACAATCCAATTCATTGACTGCCCTACTTCTTAGGCTGTATGGTTGCCACACAAAAAGTTCTAGAACGTTTTAATCATGATTTAAAATAACACCGTTTTAACGGTTTTAACAGCCGTTATTTTTTGAAAAAAAATTGTAGAAAAAGGCTGTTATTTCTGTTATTTTTTTGTTTAAATTCTGTTTTTTTTTTTTTCGTTTTTGAAATTTTGAATTTCAGTGCCATTTTTTCCCGTTATTTTCGTTAAACTCCCTTTTTTTTTTTCATTTTTGCCCTTGTCCATTAAAATCCGTTTTAACGGTAACGCCCCCAGAAATACGACACTCATATTTTGGTGGGGAGGCCCTCATTTTTTGTCTATTATAAGGAAAAAGAAAAAGGAAAAAAACAAAAAAAAAAAGATAAGTATTTTAAAGCATGGGAAAAGCATTTATCTAAAGAAGCTTTCTTTTGCTTAAAAAAGAGATTTTTTTTCCTTTCTTTTAAGCAATTCCTAAAAGGAAGATCCACAAATACATAAACATGTTTATGAGAAAGAAAGTTTAAATATTTTCGAGGAAAAAACCGACAAGTGGATTGAACGTCGGTTAATTTTATTCGGGGCTCGTATTTAAGTCACTGTTACAGGTTTTAATTCGTACTTTTTTTTTGGATAACGGACGGGCATTTTTTCGTTATAACTAATTGTAACGCACGGGAAAAATTGGAAGAAAAAAAAAGAAAATAAGGGGCATAACAGGAAAAAAAAGCGCTAAAATTCAAAAGTTCAATAAATTTTATAACATATAATAACAGACTTTTTTCAACAAATTTTTTTCAGAAAATAACGGTTGTTATTTTCGATATAACGGAAAAATAACGGTCATTATAACAAAAATTACGGCCATTATTTTTTAGGGTTTAACGGTACATAACATAATGGGGGAGGGTTGTTGAATCTGTTTTAAAGGCCGTTATTTTCGTTACAACGGCCGTTTTTTATACCATGGTTGAAGGCAAGGTTTAAAGGAGGCCATTTTAACGGTTAAACGGACTGGGGGCGTTACCATTTAAACCGTTTAAACGGATTGAAACGGTCAGGGGCAAAAATGGAAAAAAAATGGGAAAAAACGGAATTAAACAGAAAAAGTGGCGCTGAAATTCAAATTTTGAAATTTGAAAATTAAAAAAAAATGGAATTTAACGGAATTAAACGGTTTTAACGGCCATTTTTTTTACAAATTTTTTTGAAATTAAACGGCTGTTTAAACGATTTTAACAGCCGATTAAACAAAAAAACGGCCGTTTTTTTCAAAACCGATAAAATGGGTTTAAACGGAAATGTGCTTGGGGCGTTACCGTTTAAACGGCCGTTTGTAGAACCATGGTTGAAGGGTAAAAAAATTCCTTGTCCCTTGGGAACTGCAAAATTTGAAGTCAGCCCACCCAAAATGTAGCACTTTAACTCTCACCTTCATCTAACTCATGTTAAACCCTTGGTTAGTTGATTAAGGGAGAGTTAACGAGGGGTACGTGTTGAAATTCAAAGAGGGCGGACTTCAAACCTGCAGTATCAAGAGGACAGCGGACTTTTTTTTTCTAGTCGAAGGTCTCAAATGTCATTGCTCATGGACGTAGTTCTTAGTGGTGAACCATGTAACTCTGCGTATAATCATGTTTGGTTGTTTCTTTCTTATTTTCTCTTACTTGGCGTTGCTATTGATTCTAGTTGGTTCTCAATTTTCAATGAAAAACCTATATTACAGACAACAATTATCCTTAATGGACCCCGCCCACTATAAATCACGCGTCGCGCCCCCGTACTACATTGATCCAAACCGTCCAATCAGTGGGGCTGGACACCTATCTGGCGTGGCCAAAAGTCAGACAAATAATCATCACTATCTTCCGCGTCAAGTTATTAGCAAAGCCCACATAATCATATTCTTTTTTCTTTTTTTTGATAGGTAAACATTTTTTATTCCTCCAAATCCCCATAAGGTAAGAACAGGACTGAAACCAGGTCTTTGGGAATTACCCTCTAAAGACTCCATCCCAAGCCTCTAGATACAATAATCCCCTAGAGCCTGACCAACTCAGCCCACATATTCACCAGGACGAACTTTTGGATGACCCCACAAGGTCAAGAGCTACAGTCAGGTTTTTCGTCTATATGGCGATCCTGGTTGAATGGTTTGGAATCTTTGGATCAATGATTTGGTGGGCACATTTTGGTATCGTGTTAGGCTTAGAATGGACTATATAGTCTTCTCCATGTGCATTTTTCTCCTCCTTTTCACTTGACAAATAAAATCGATCAGGGTCTTGATTCAATTTTTGAAAAAAATTGGAATGCCGCGCCATCAAATCTCAATCCGCTCGTTCGACTCAAAAAATAGTGGGGGTGGGGCTAAAAAATTATGGTATAAGTGGATCATTATAATGTCATAACAGACATGTAACGTTACCGTTATGTCCATTCCTGTCCGTTATAATGGGTTAAATAAAATTTAAAAGCTTTTATTTTATTAAATTGTTTTAATAAAATTTTCAGAATAATAGTTAAATAAAGATAAAAATAACGACCGTTATAACGGCCATTACCAGCAAAGAACATGCGGCCGGGTTATGAACAGGGAAAGACACTGGTGCTCTGGAAGAAGCAATATATGTTCTGGAAGTATCAATTTCCTTTACTATTTGTCAGTTTCTATGTTCTGAACCTCTGGTTGGGAGGACCCCACCACGTGTCGCTAATTAATTGTTTAGAATTTTAGATAAGAGACGGTGGTGATGGAAGTACGGCGGAAAATGTTTTCTTGTAAAGTAAATTTTTATGTGGACCCTTTTTCCATGTGGAGCTGTGGAACGTATAAATTTTATGTTTCACGTGGTAGTCTTTCGGGTCCACTGACCCATGAATGTTGGCCCACCACATAATGGATCTACACTCCAGAAATCAATCTGATTGGTGATCTCTAGCCATTGGATTATATTTTTTTGTTTTTAGATACTAGAGATCACCAATCAGACTGATTTTTGGTGTGTAATTACATCAAATGGGTGGGCCATTCATTCACGGGCTAGAGGGCCCGACAGACTGCCAAGTGATGCAGTTTTGTGTGCCCCATAACTCCACATTGAAATATGATCCACATAAAAAACACTCTTTATCTTTTGGTTTTGCAGCTTGCTTACCAAAGAAAGGAAAGAATCTTTGTCAAAAGCCCTTGAAATCTGAACCAGCCTTTACTCTATTAAAATTTAAAGCCTCTCTCAGAAACCTCTTGGCAATTGGCAGTCCCATGGGAGCAAAACTTTGCTGATCATGACGTTCATCGAAGCCGCTGACCTGACCGCCCACTTATAAATCACTAATCAGGCTGATTTTTGGTTTGTAGATCCACCATGAGATAGGACAAACATCCGTACGGTCAGAGTCCTGTAATAGTGTGCCACCTGGCTTATATTGTGTCCCTGTCATTTTTTATCTGTCAACGGAGCCCGACCCTTTATATATGTATCCCCTGATCCTGACCCTTAATTGAAATATATATTTTTCTTTTGTCTTTTCTGGGTTTGCATATGTGCAAGTGCAGCTACTTTGGGAGATTCTAACATTCCTCTAAAAAGAAATATAGAAAAATAGCATCTACTTTGGGAGATGAAAATAACGGCCGTTATAAAGGGTACGCCACAAAACCTGTAATGTTACTCAACCTGACTAACGTGACCTGTTATAAATTAACAGCCGTTATGACCGTTGATGAGACCTTTATAACGTCATAACGGATCATTTAAAAACCTTGGTCAGTGACCCAAACGTCCATACGGTCCGTGGTCCCCGAGAGTGTGCCATGTTTTGTGTTTTCACGCGGTCCACAGCGTCACAACTAGAGCGACCGTCATTTATTTGGTGATCTAACATTAAAATGGGACATTTGTCTTGGATAATTGGGATACTTTTGACTAAGCGAAAAGAGACGTCTGTCTATGATTCCTCCCTCCGCGTGGTCGGTCACTTGGGCCCTACCACATTCCTCCCACGATAACAACCCCAAATCATAAATCACATTCACAGTTTCACACTAAGAGCATCTCCAACGGAGGTCTCCAATTTGCAGCACAAAAATATTAATTTTTAATATAAAGTGCTTTTACAGCACTTCGGTAATCGTGTCTACTCCAACCGCAGTCTCTTGTTTTATCTCTAAATCACTGTTCCTCTCAAAAGCAATAAGGATACAAATGGAAATAGAATTTAATATACCATTTGAAAAAGGTCAAAACTGTCATTAATCAACGTTAACAGTAATAGAGACCCTCATCCGGGGTCTCTAGATTTAGAGACTCAAAAAGGGGTCTCTAGAATAGAGACCCCTTTTGGAGTACGGTTGGAGGGTTGTTTTTATCCGACGACTCTCTATTTTAGAGAAATAGAGCACGGTTGGAGATGCTCTAATTAAGTTTCTTGGGAGGCGATTATCAGTTTGGCTTATTATCTCTACTAGGGGAACGCTGCACGTGCACTTACACGTGGCACACTCTCAGAGATCACTGACCGTATTGATGTTTGGCCCATCCTTAGGTAGACTTACATGCAAAAAAATCAATTTGATTAGTGATTTTTAAGGATTTGATTGGAGTGGTTTTTATTGGTTGATTTTTAAACGTAGATTTCGATCGTACTCATATCCAAAGGTTTGAAATCACTAATCAGCCTGATATTTGGTATATAGGTCCACATAGAGATGGGACAATATGGCCAATGGTCTCTCATGGAGGTCGTGTGTATCCCAACACACGCATAGGTACCCCAAGCCGATACTTTAAAGTTGAGTGCATGGCATTTAATTGTCACAAACATGGGTGGCAACCCCAGTTTAGCTTTTATAATAGTATAGATTAGGAAAATGCCACCCCCACGGGTAAATGGACAAAAAGATGTGCAGTTGAGGACATTGACCATTGGATTCAAGAGATAAATGGTCCACTAGACAACAACTGCAAAGGATAAAACAATATCTTGATTCCAACAGTCAATGGCGTCAACCGCACATATTTTCGTCCGGATCGATACTTGTGGAAAGCTCAAGCTTTGACAGCCCCCCCTTTTTGACTCCAAAATTTTCACCCCTCGATCTTCTTGAGCGTGAATTATGAGAATGCAACGGTTGTGAAAATGACGACTCATTGGATTCTTGTAATCTACACCAGAGAAGAGGGGTGGAAATTTTGGAGTAAAAAAGGGGGGGAGGGGATTGGCGTAGATCCCGACCCTTCGTAGAATAACACAACTATTCGTATTATTCTAGTAATTAATCGTACGCCACTGTGTAAATGGACTGCACCTAGCATGGTTAGTGCGAGATACTATGGCTGGATTTGGTGGTTTTCCACTAGAGAGCTTGCTTGGTATGTGTCAACCTCAATCAATAACTTTTCGCGAGTTGCATTAAAATGGATCTTAAGGTGGCTGTTGACAAAAACATCTCTGCACTCGTCGTAACCACGAATTCAAAACATGTAATCAAGTATATTAATAATGGAGCACACGCGCTTTACTTCATACACCACTGAACTATGAAGGTCGTGGGTAGATCATCCATGTCTTCAGAGAAACTAACAGAGTAGTTGACTTTCTTTCTTCCTTCGCAATGTAATTAAAGATTTAATTTTCTCGTATTAATTCGACCTCTATTTGTTATATGAATAACATATTCTAATTTTGTTTATATAATTAATTTTGGTCAGGTCTGCCTTACTTACCCAAAAAATACAAAATGAAAAAGTTGATAAAAAATTTACTTTTTCGAAAGAGAAATGGTTTTTCTAGTAAGTTTTTTTACTTCTTCCAAGAAGCAGTTTTCTATTTTGAAAGAAATGATCGTCACTTTGAAAAGACAAGTAGAGGTAGAGTTTTTTTTAGGGTTCCAGATCAGAGGACTCGCCTTTTTGCACTCATCTTTTCACTCGCGTTCTTGGCTGCAGATTTCGAGAATCCAACAGTGATTGTTGGATTCTCGGATTCCACATCAGAGTTCTCGGGCATGGATTCCAATAATCCAACAACCACCACTGTTGAATTCTCGAAATCCACAACTGAGAGCACAAGTGTAAACAGGCTAGTCCCTCGAGCCTGGTCCTTATTTTAGAGGGACAAATATGCAAATTTTGGATTGAAAGAAGTAAAAAAGCTCACCCAAAAAAATCATTTCTCCTTGCAAAACCCTAATGTGTTTTTACAGCCAATTTGCTTATTTACGGAACAGATTTTTACCTACACGTCGGGCTAGGGGGGGCCCTTTTTTTTACCCTCTTGGTGTTCATGTGCTCAGCCGTGGATTTCAAGAATCCAATGGTGGTTGTCAGCGCCGACCTGGCATCACTTTTTCATTTTTTGGGATGTTAACAAACACTGGATTCTTGAAATCCACGGCCGAGAGCGAACACTGAGAGGGATAAGTGAAAGGGAGGGGGGTGTTCCTCGGAGCCCAAGCCTTTACCTTATCCTTGATAGTGGAAAGTATTAGTACTTCTGTTATTGAGTAGTGGAAATACTTTTCGAAAAGAGAGTAATGATCACATGGTCCAGGGTTCATGGTCCACGTTGTCATGGTGCATGGTGGTGTCGTTTTGTCATTGGCCAATTAAAACTTAAAATTCATTCGCATGTAATTCTAAGATATAATTTAGGCCAACGATGGCAAAAAGACACCACCATGAACCACGACAACGTCCATAAACCCTGGACCATGTGATCACTACTCGAAAAACCTTATCATCATTGCCACTCACAAAAGGTAGGCATTCAACTACCCATAGATTGCAACATCTTGAAAGCTTGGCCACTCATTGATCAGCAAAATCATTCTTGGAAAATGAGCGTCATCCACTCCTGTATATCGTCCAATCCATGCAATCTGCAGATGAGTCTCTTGACCATCTTTTTCTTCAATGCATCAACAACCTCATCATCCTTTCATCCTCCAACCAATATCTATCTCGATGAAACCTATTGGGAGCTGTAGTAGCCACTCTTTCTTGGACCGTTGCCAACTTGTTTCAACCCAAGTAGACCCAGGACCAAACAAACCATTTATATGGGTGTGAGTTAAATTGTAGACCAAACCCGGTCCGGATTAGTCGAACTGGTCACAAAAAACGGGTTGAGTTTATCCCGACTCGGCAATCTGTGAAAAAAAAACCGTTCACATTCTTATAACCCGCTCGACCAGCCAGTTGAACAGGTGACTCAGTTGACTCAGAAACGGGTTGAATCGGTGACCCAGGGTGGTCCACCAAAGGGTGGGCAAAACATTCATGGGTCAATGGGCTCCAAAGAGTTGCCATTTGGCAGGTTGATCCAGTTGACCTGGCGGTTGAAACGGTGACCCAATGAACCGGAACCTTGATCGGTTCGATGACCGGTCTGGGTATGGAAACATTGTCGTGGACAAGGGTGGTGTCCATGTGGCCAATGTCGTTTATCAAGTGGATGATCCAGCCTCGCACATGGCAGGAAAAGGACCATAGTAAGGTATGTAGTCTATAGTGATGGAAATTTTTTGCTTCATTTACGTAATGCTTGACATCGAAAGAGGGCTTCGTTCAAATCAAGGACCATTCACTAATACATGGGGAGGTGGGGCCTACCATAATTTTTTCTTTTCTTTTCTGTAGTGATAATTCTTATAGAAGCAACGGACTCTCTAGCTACTCTTCCACCCGAGGATGAAAGTCTCGGGATCGGAGGTCGTATCGGTGGGCTCCAATCCTGATCCAGATCGGTCCGATCTAAAACAAGATCGGGCATCTCGCCCCGAAACGGTGTGAAAATCCTTCGAAAAACAGAGAACTCGAGCGAGACGGAGAATGGTTGGGATCCAAATAGCCGGATCCAGTCCGAGGTCGCCCAAGACTTTGAACCATGCTTCAACCGGTAGCAACCACTGAAAAGAAAAATGTGATTTAGCGAGGACTTTTAGCAATGCCTGTCCAAAACCGTCGCTATAGCGTGGTGTCCATTGGTGCTTGGTAGATGGAACATGTGGTCTGGTTGAATGGGAGTAAAACTTCTATCACAAGAAATTGTAAATCACACAATCACAAGCCAATGAGTTCTCGGCACGTACAAAAAGGTTTTTGCGACGTACCCAAGTGCCTTTTCTTTGTGGTGTACGTGCCGAGAACTCATTAGCTGTGATTGTGTGATTTGCAATCCGCTTGTGACAGAAGTTTTACTCGTTGAATGGGGCGTGTGCAGTTAATATTTAAGGATTGGATAAGAGTCGGTGGTGATGGAAATTTGCACTTTTGCTTTTTGTCAACAAAGAAAGGAAATATCTCTGTCAAACCCCCCTTGATTTCCGAACCCGCCTTATTAAAACCCGAGCAAAACTTGTGTCACAAGATGTTGTGACGGAAACCGGTCACAGCACTCAATACGAGCCACGTGGCATACGATCAGAGGTCGCTGACCGTATGGATGTTTGGCCAGTCCCTCGGTGGACCTACAACACAAAAATCAGCCTGCTTAGTGATATACAACCTTTCTATTTTTGCACCCAAATAACGCTCAATAATGCTCAAATTCCTACCGTTAAAATCAACCCGTGAAAATAACTTCAATGGAATCGGTTATAAATCACTAATCAAACTGATTTTTTGTGTACCGTTCCACTGAGGGACCGGCCAAACATCCATACGGTCATCGTCCTCTAATAGTATGCCACATGGCTTGTATTGAATGCTGTGACCGGCTTCCGTCACAACATCTTGTGACACAAGTTTTGCTAAAGCGGCGCGATCCGTAGGTTGTCTCGTCCAAAATGACGTAAGCCTAATGTAGCAAATAGTTTGTTTCCGGTGAGACAACCCCAAGACCATGATCCCGATCTACATCCAGATCCGCCATCCTTCGAACCATGTCTCCCAGACTATTCTTCTACAGTCCTGATCAATGCGGGTTAGTGTCGACGAATAAAACTTATATTTTTAATATTTGATGCAAAAATCCTTCGACTCATTCTGAATTTTAAAATCTTGGGTTTAACCAAGGTTTAAAAGGGGCCGTTATAACGGTATAACGGACTGGGGGTGTTACCGTTTTTTCCGTTATAATGAATTGTAACGCTCAAGGGCAAAAATGAAAAATAACTGTATTTTTAAAACGTTATAACTGTACCTAAAGTAACAGGGGAGGTCCGAATCCGTTATAACGGTCATTTTTTAAACCATGGGTTTAACCCCTTATTATTACATTTTTGTTATTGATATTATGTTGTTAAATCACATACGTTCGCACAGGTGGCAGCGCCTGAGATGGTTCCACAGGCCATGTGGCTCTAACTCATTGATCATGAGGCGTCCCTATTTTGTGTGGGGGCCTTTAGGCAAAGCAGCTGTGTGAAAACAGTCCAAAGTAACATGCTATGGTCACATCAGGCATGTGGGTGCCTTCGGACCCAAAGATGATAATGACACCAAGCCAGTTGTCCAAATGATAGCATATGGAACGTGTACTTTGGACTAAGACCCATCTAATGGGTGGGCCCATTAAACCGGTAGACTTGTCTTTGATGGGCCTGCTGTCTTCTTATTTCTCTCTACGATTCCTCGGCGTGGTGGGTCACTTGGTTCCTTCCACGATAACAACCCCAAATCATAAATCATCAATGATGCTGAGGTAATTAGACTTCTATAGGATCAGGCCCATTCGAGATGAACGCGTCACGTTAGCCAACAATTATCCTATAGGCCCATCCCAAGACAACCACATTTAAATTAATTTGTTTTATATTTTTTTAATGTTTTCTTTTAGGAAAATTCTCTTTGCACACACACACACACACAAATTCTATAAGCACCCCATTTGGGTGTTTTTTGACCAAAAATGCCCTTATGACAAAAAAATAAAATAAAAAACCCCAGCACCCCTCTTCGTCCCTCCCTCCCTCTCCACCTCTCTCTCACCCTGAAAAAACCCAAAACAGAAGAAAAAATAAGAGGATGTCATCGCCGCCACTTCCACCACCACAAGTACGTCTCTCTCTCTCTCTCATAGGCCCTACGGCTGAGCTGGCGTGGGCTACACAATCCCCACAGCCATCCCAGCCGTGGGGCCGATGAGAGAGAGAGAGAGAGAGAGGTGCTGGGTTTTTTTTTTTGTTTTTTTTGTTTAAGGGCAGTTTCATCCAAAAAGCACCCAAATGGGGTGCTTATGGAATTTGTCGAGTGCAAATAGAATTTCCTTTTCTTTTATTATTTCCACCGTGTAAAACTGGAAAAATAAAAAGAGAAATGGACCCTAAAACTAATGTTTTAAACGGTCTGCTATAACTTTTATAATGGACTGATATGTAGAACAACAAGCATGTCTTCGTCGGTTAAAACCCAAGTAAAAGCTTCATCTAAGAGAAAGCTCTCTCTAAAATAAATCTATAAACAAACAAGCATCTTAAGGTATTCAAACTTTTATTACTATCTTACAGAACCTCGTAAACCTGTCTAAAAATAGTAAAACAATGTTTACATAAAAATAATAAGATCAGAATTTACTAATAATAGTAAATAACGAAACTTGAGATTTATTATAATTAGTAAATATAATAATATGATTAAACCTCTTTTACAATGGAACGGAGTAACCTTGTAGTACTTTTCTTCTTTCTCCTCTTATAAACTTACCTCTTTTGTTTTGAGGTTTGATTTTATGCAACGCAAGTTTCTCATAAACAGGATCTTCTCCCATCAAACCTACTAAGTTCGAAAAGAACTCGGCCTCGAGTTTAGAGAATTCTACACATTGGATTGGAGTCGTTTTCATGGGTTGATTTTTAACGGTGGAATTTAAGCAGTATTGACCATTATTTGGAGTACAAAGATCCAAGGATTTTGGAATCCCTAATCAGTAGGGCTGCAAAGGGCTGGGCCAAGGTAAGGCCTAGCTCGACCCTAGCCCTACCCTTCCTTATAAGGGTGAGGGTAGGTTCAGGGTCTAGAAGAAGAGTATTAAAAAATTTAAGTTTTTTAAGTAAAAAAGTGGATGCTTGAAGAATGAATTTGATAACGTATTTCCTCGGTTTAATCTATATAGATTTTTCAACGAATGATCATAATTTTTTTAACAGAGGTAAACCGTTAAAGTTTGAAAATTAAACCTTTGTCATTTTAAAAATCTCAATAAAAATAAATGATATATTATAAATTTACTAGTCATTTTGGAACGATTTTGAACCATTCTTAAATTTTTCAAAATAGGGACGATTTTGAGCCTGTCATAACTTTGGAATGGCTCGATCATTTGAAAATTGTCCAATATTGTATCTTTTTAGGATAATTGTCATGTCCAACACCAATAACATCGTGATTGTACTTAAGGAAATCGAGAGACCATACCAAACGATTTTCCCCCTTTCTTTTTGTACGTTTTATTTTTGAAACAGGATTAGATTCCCTAAGTAGCCTATAAACTCTCATTACCAGTGGGACTCTTTAAGTGTCCAACGACAGGTGACCTTAGAACAACCCATTTTTTTATTTAAAAAATGGTAACTTAATTTAGTTTTAAGTATACCACGTACCTGGTGTGAAATAAAAAGGATGCAATAACTACATTGTTTTATGGAATATAATTTTAATAAATAAATAAATAAAACAGAGATGATTTACTAAGGGCCGAGTCCCCTTGAATGTAACCCTAGTCCGACCCTTATTTAGAAGGGCCTTACATATTTGAGCCCGGCCCAACCCTAAGGACTTGAAAAAAAAGACCTCCTTTTAAGGGCCAGATTGACACCCCTACTAATCCTCTAAGAGAGTGCCACTTCAGCAAAGATCTACTCGCTCTACAACGAAAAAAAAAAACATTTTTTTTCAAAAATAGTGACTGTTATAATGCTGAAGGCCTCTACAATTAATTGACTCCCTTCAACCTTAGAATCTTTGTTAGTTGGGTTGGCCCGAAACAATGTTTGTATGGAACTTGGATCATGTCATAGCCACTAGGGACCATAGGTTCAACCTCCAAACCTCATGGGCTCGCTGACGAAATTGTGCGTGCGTGTGTCAGGTAAGATGGGATTGAACCAGTGACATCATAGTTGCTAATATGTATTTCAATTCCATGGGGCGCGTCCCCTTCCTATGATAGTCCAAAGTCCAAGCTCAACCAGGTCCATTTACAGTCCCAACATTTTAGGCCCAAACCTAGGGCCGTTAAGGTAATTTTGTTAGAAAGCCTAAGCCTTGCCCATTGGACTTATAAAAATCCTTTTGCTTTTTTATTGAAGTTTTGGCGTTTTTGGGTACTAGTAGGTGCACACGTGCGTTGCATGTGGATAGTTAGAGTTGGACTGAGAATATGTACATTAATGAATTTTATAAGAGGACCGAGAGTAAATTCACATCCGTGCTTTTAGAAGTACAATGTTAGACGAGCAAAAAGTTTCGATGCACCGAAAGGAAGAACTTCTGCCCTTGAGTGGTTTAATGTATTAAGGTGTAAGGAAAGTACACCAATACTTAAAATCTTGAACGTCAAAGAATTATGATTCATCTAGTAACGATCACCAAAGGTTGACTGTGTATAATTAATGCATTATTTCTTAGTTGCCATATCTATCTCCATGCGTTCTCAACATGTGAAAGTTTCTCACAAAACAGAAAAAGAAATAAACAAATAAAGTAAAGTTAGACTACCCTGCAAGATCGATCTTGATCTCACCAACCATGTGATGTTAAAAAGTCAGCACCATGTGTCTTCCAAAGACTTAATCCTACACCCATCACCCACCTTAAACTGAACATTCTTTCAAAATTATCTCTACAAATAGATTTCAATACCTCGAAGCCCTACTTAAAACATAAACCACTGCGATAGGCTTAAATTCAAGCTTATCAAGTGTGCTTCCATTTTGAAAGAGAAAAATAAAAAAATAGAGAAAAAGAAACAAAATTTGAGGCTAAATTATATATTATTATGGCAATTTATTTCTTATGGAAAAATGCATATAATATTAGAAATCCTGCCATAATGAACATAAGAAGAAAGTATATTTGAACGGAATGTGTAAAATATATGATAAATTCAATAGAAATATTGGATTTCGTAACATTTGAGCATTTGAATAGTGACTTTTAACCAAAGCACTGGATGGAAAACATGGCATTGATTGATGGTCATGATGAAACTATCTTTGCAAATCCTGCATTAGGTTTGGTATTCATACCGATCTGATAAATTAAATTCAAATAAGATAAATTGAACAAAGTATAATATTTGAAAAGTTAAGGTTTGGAAAAGTGAAGTGATAAAAAGAAGAAGACAATCTCAGTCGTTTTCTAATTTGCGTCTTTTGCTCAATGGTTGGTCATTAGTTTCATTTGATTCAGATTTAGATTCTTCGATTTCTTCCACTTGTTCCGCAACGAAATGTCCTAACGATCGATCATTCTCATTAACTTTGCGGACTTTTATAAAGAATTGATAATTCTTCCTAGTGCATAAAATGAGCTTCATATGAACTTAAATTACATCTTTTTTTGTTATAACATGAAAACAAAGTTATTATTATGAATTTTAATATTTAATGAAATTTAACATAATGATAGTTTGCATAAATGTTTAAAACATTCAATATATTTTGAAACTGGACACCCAATTAGTATTTCCGCTTCATTGAAGAGAGTAATCAAAGCAATTGAGAAGTTGATATATAATATAAACTTTAAAAGTGAGTATTTTTTTTTCAATTCTATTTGAGATGGTGACTTGACTTGTTCTTCTCTGTTATTTGAAATCGTTATTTGCTTTGGCTTATGATTTGGGGATTCGGATTTTAATAAATTAGGATTTGAGATGAAAAAATGACTTTTTTTTCCTGATTTTGTTGCTTTTGAGTTTGATTGATGGTAGGTTCTTCTCTGTGATGTTTGTAGGAGAATCGTCAATTTGGGGATTTTTGCTCCGACCCCATGAACGGTTGCCATCCCTTGGTATACACCAAAAATCAGCCTGATTGATGATTTACAAACATTGGATTTGAGTTTATTTATCCTGTGTTTCATGAACAGGCCGTGAATGCACCCCAAGTCCACGATGAAAAATGCTCAAATCCTGTCCTTTTGCTCAGGGCGGTCCCAGAGCAAAGACGAACTTGGTCACCCTTCAATTCCCAGCAACTAAATTGTTCATCTCGAACTAAAATGAATGCGGCCAACCTGTGTTCAACAATATCTCTAAAATTGTTCACAAAAAGAAGAAAAACAATCTCTAAAATTTGGTAAAAAACATAAGTTTCCATCACTCCTCTACAATACACTTTGATTGGATTCTGTAGGATCATTGGTCGAACTAAAGTCTTGAAAAACAAACATAAGCTTGATTCAGTTCAGTGCGTCGTGGCTGTCTTCTTGAAATCAATCTTGTCGACTTTAACCTCTCCATCGATGAGTTCATAAACGTAGACCACAACGCACGGACTATCGATGTCCATGAGGACAAAGCTTGGGTTAACATCGTAGGTGATGCTGCTATGGGCACCTGTGGAAGAACCGGAGTTTATAACAACAGCACCCTCGTGTTTGTAGGCCTTGAACTGATGAGTATGACCAGTCACGAGAATGTCCACATCCAACTGCCTCTGCAACATGGCTAGAGAGTCCAGGTCCCCCCATGGAATAACCTTCAGAATATCAAGCAAGGAAGAGAATTAATGAGTTATGTTGGCATGAGTATTTTTGAAGTCAAAAGACAAATACCAAGTCTTTCCAGAAAAACCATGGTTATTGAAGATGATTGAAACTTCTGTTTGGGTTGAGGGCAATGGAGCCTGAGATCAAAACCTGAGGCACCTCAAGGTCGTGACAGAGAGCATTGTCCAACCAAGGGGCTTGAACCCGGAATATCTTAAAAGTGATGTGAAGAAAAGAAAATAGAACATTCAATGAGAAAAACAAACACAATCTATATGAGGAGTGCGGTGAGAATGGTGATGTTGCATAAACGAACAACTGTTCTAAATAGGTAAAGAAACCCTAGTCTGATCACAAAATGCATGCCGATAATAGGGAGAAATATTGAACATTTGGATTTGAACCATTTGATTCACAACTTTTGGACAGTAGGATGTCTACCTTTTCTCACATGAAAACCAAATAAAATAATTGTACCAAACTCTATTTTGATCTACATATCAAAAGTTATCAAAGACATTTTAAAATATCCCAAGTCCAGAGCAAGATTCTTAATGCCAGATATGCATCTTGTTGGTTGCAATCCATCAGTTTGAAATCTCACAATGTGCATCCTTCATGTCTATGTACCTCTGAAGACTAAACCAAACAAAAATGCTTCTGTAGAGATGAAAGGAAAGCCAAACCTGATGACCATGGCATAGACCAAGCTTGAATTGACCAATGGTAAGAGTTTTAGTCTCAGGATAACGTGCATCTTCATCATACTCGCCTTGAGTAATATGTATGTCAGGGCAAAGACTCTTCAAGTAATCACGAACTTCCTGTTTATATCGGAAAGCAGTTACTAACTAAGCAGTAATGCATTTAATTGTAAAGATAAGAAACGATAACATAAATTATAAAGAGAAGTTAGACCGGGCCATCATCGTTTGGTTACATGCCTGGGTCTATTTTTAGTGAGAAATCATGCGAAGATAAAAGAAAAGCAAACCAGCTATTTATTAAGGAAATCATGGTAATTATTGCGGAGGGGTATCCATGTCTTCCTTACCTATACATTTGGACATGTGTACGAGGGTTAGGACCACCATTAGATGGGCCTTACTCCTACCTCGGAGATCTTCTAGGCTGAAAATCAACCCATTCCATCTGATTCTTTTGGATGGCCACAAATAAATGGAAAGTAGTTCAAGAATAAGTCTAGAGGACATATGGTTATAATCATCTGATCAGCTGATCATTTGATTTCTGATCGAGGAGATCTCCAAGAAGGGATCCATCAAATGTGAGTCAAGATCCCAATCTATATGTACAACGTGGAAAACAAAAGCCAGAGAGGATATGGCCTGCATCCGCAATCATCTACAGCCAGACCTTTAACATAAAAGAGTGCGGCACTTAAATTCCAAAGATGGATTTATTAATCACTTCTAAAATTATATTTGAAGCTCACAGAAAACTATCCTGCGACTTCCTAGTCTACTCCAAGTTTCCAACAGTGTAAAGGTATATTTAAATCCAAACATCTTTAGACAATAGTTTATGAGGAAATCCCATGATGTTCAAGTTCTCATGAAGACAAAGTTACGCTGAACCCTGTCTTACACACAGCAAGTTCCTAGAAAATCAAAATCACATTCATGAACAAACCATGTAACCCAAAATTTCATTGTTTCACGGCTTGATATTTCTCAGTCATGGAAGAAGCTCAATAACCATAAGACTGCTTGGACAAGTGAAAAGAATCATAGAGGTTAACTCAGAGATAATAACTTCCTCAAAAATAAGGAACTTATAGATAATCAGGTCTATATTCATGTAGATTAAGAAACATCTGCAACCAAGGGAGATCCAACTATAAAACATTTCAAATGATGAGAAACATGATCAATTATGCTAAAAGAACTTAGGTATTTTAAAATTCAAAATAGTTTAGCATAATTGTTGAAGGTGGATTAGACATTCAATTCCCTTGGGTGCCTACGGGGCCTCCTAACAAATTTACCTATACACACGTTGCTAACTATTAACCGAAATGCATAGGTCTTCTAGGCAGCCTCCTAATTCTTTTTCTTTTCCTCCCCCACCTATTCTCTTCTTCCTTCCCACTGTCAGCAGTCCCATTTATAGCATAACAAATATGTTTACTGATGGTCAGGTTAATTCGCTTGATTGGTCTGTCTATTGGCTAAAGTTCTAAGTCTACTAAAGAAGATCACCCACATACACATGTTGGGAAATACAGATGTTCATTTCTGACCAAGTAACTTGTATTGTTCATCGTATTTTAGAGGTGCTAGATCCTAGATGTAGAAGACTCTGCTTGACTGTCTTTGTAGATCTCTAATATTCATGAATGATTGTTGGGATATAGTCCATTGAAGACGTGCTTAACATTTGTGACAACCTGGACCGATCATGTGAACATCACATGACATCCATTTTCATGAAAAGAAAACTTTTATGAGTTATGCATGGATGGTATATAGTCACACAAGTAGGGTTCACTTGTACCCTAATTGACCAGAATGGTCTTACTGATTATATATATAGCTATCCAAAGGCTCCTAGTAACGGTTTTTAAGTTTTAAGAGAGATCATCGGTAAAAGGGTATCAATTGCTACTTCCGGCCTACAACCTCCAACAACAATTCAATCACGGTATGGCAAATAAGATCTAACTAACAAGACCTATCAATCCATGAATGAGTAGAATGAACCAATCTAAAAAATATCCGAATGAAGAATCCTATTCACCACCCATTCACAAGTAGCCATCTAAGCAATAATCATTCTAAATGGAAGTCACATCCATAATCCAACGGGATGAAGACGATGGACTACTGTATAACTGTGCTATACTACTAAGTTAACATGAGATCATGATTTTTAGATGAGATGATCAATCAATTGTAACTATAACATTTCAATCAATGTAAGCCGCCATTATCCACCAACTATAACATTTCAATTTCAATTAAATTATAAATGAAGGAAAGAACCAATTATTTGGGAAAAAAATAAAGAAAGTAAAAAATTCAACCAGAACGAGGCGTTCAAATGTGAAGAGATCTTAAGAGAAAACCCAGAAAACAATGAGAGGAGTCATGAATAGAGCGCTTACTTTGTACAGAGATTTCCAGTACAAACGATGTGCTGAATCTTCCCCGGAACAAGCATAGATTCGAATTTTGCAGGCAGATCAGGTGCCCGGCAAGGGATGTGAAGATCCACTAGGGCTAACACCAACACCATTCTTCTACAGTTGTTTTATAACAAATCTACCGCCTCAATGGTCAAACCTCATGGGAATCTGTGGAAAACAAATTAAAACCTAGATTGCTAAATTCACAGAACCAACTCAAACTTCAATCCCACTTTGATGATAGATGAAGGAGATGGAGAGACGTTTTATGATAGAAGTGTATCGAAAGTAGGGGCTGAGGGATATTTTGGGGAAAAGAGGAAAAAATCAGGGATAAAATAAGAAAAAAAAGTTTTTTTCCGGATACTGACATTTAGTAGTATAGATTGATGGAATAGAAATTAGATATTGTTTGTTGGATTTCCTCTTTATATGAATTTTTCCTTGTATTGTCATATACTTGTGGATTTGGCTTGCAACTTAAAGGCAAGGTTTAAAAGCAGCCGTTATAACGATATAATGGACTGGGGGTGTTACAGTTTTTCTCTTATAACGAATTGTAATGCAGTTAGGGGTTATTTGGACTCTCTGGTAATCAAGCTATCACCGAATCATGAACCTCGACAGCTATAACATTGTAATACTGTTTATGTGCTAAGAAGAAAGGTGAAGCACTTAAGTACATGGTTCTGGTACGCCTATGGTTTTTTTTTTTTTTCGATAAGTCAAGAGAAATCATATATAGATAAAGAGATCGAGAAGATCTCAGAGTACAAAGAAGAAAGACAAAAGGAAAACAAAAGGGCTCAAAAACAATCCGACTATCTAGCCAACAAGGCTTCAAACCTAAACACCATATCCGAAAAGAAAACACTTCTCAAGTCTGGTGAGATACTACCCCAGCTATATAGGGAGTGGGGACCTTCTTCTTCTACTCCTCCTCCTTCCGTTTTCTGTTTTAATTTTTATGTTCATAACGTACCTGTACTTCTGTTTTTCTTCATCTTTTTTATTCTATTTTTTGTTTATGCTCTTCACGTTTTTCTGCAACCCTTTTTTTTTTTTTGAATTTAAATCCACGTTTTATTTATTTTTATTCTTCTTCTTCCTTTTCTGTTTTCTGAAAATTCAGCTCACGTTTTCGTCTTCTTGTTCTTCTTCTTAGACTGTCCACATTTTTCAGTTTTTCTTTCTCCATTTTCTGTTTCAGAAAACAAAAAAATCAAAAAGTAATTAATAATTATACATATATCCATTATCCAATGAGCAGAAAACAGGGATTATACATAATATCCATTATCCAATGAAAAGAAAACAGAGATTATACATAATATCCATTATCCAATAAATAGAAAATCATGCCTTTCAATTTCAGAAATGAAGAATAACATGTTCTTCTATTTTATTAGTTCTTGAACTTGGAATTGGAAATATGAAACTTAGAAGTATATTTTTTTTCTGAATTTTTTCTACATTTATTTATATATTTAAAATTTTACATACTTATCTACCTAAAAAATGTGTGCGCGTGAGGCTTACGCCTTGCGCCTCAAGGCTTTGGCTAGTGAAACGCCTCGCCTCACGCCTTAGTGTTTAAAAACACTGCACAAAACACATAGCTAGGATTCTCCTTTTATAGCCACCAATACAATAAATAACTTAACTCAAGACATCTCCTTGGTACATAAACAACCCTTAGTCTAATTCCTATGTTCATAACCATTCCTTGTACAAGTAGATTCATTTCTAGAAACACCTCTTCATCTTCCCATGTGTATCACATATTCCAAGGTAACAACCCACATTTCCAAAGGCTTCTTGAAACTTCTCCCAAAATCTGGAATTTCCTAAATCACAATTAAGAATTCCTAACAACCCAAGA
This sequence comes from Euptelea pleiosperma, assembly GCA_035048495.1. Taxonomy (NCBI): domain Eukaryota; kingdom Viridiplantae; phylum Streptophyta; class Magnoliopsida; order Ranunculales; family Eupteleaceae; genus Euptelea; species Euptelea pleiosperma. Next base: position 30,827,463 of record CM068549.1, on the reverse strand, counting down.
GGTTGTATTAACAAAGTATCGTTTAATAACCACGGAATACAAGACAGACGGTATGGTTCTTTTCTACATCTGTAATCAGAAAGCATGCTACTATCATGAAGGATAGAGAAATCAGCTAAAAGGAAGCGGAAATGAATAAGAATTGGAGGCAATGCCCACCGAACAGTGAAATGGTAAGTCCAAAGAAAAATGACATAAAAAGTGTAGTGGCAGCAGGTCGCGTTACGCACAGATAGGGGTCAATTCAAATCTGACCCAAGTCTCAACAAGGCTGGCAGGAACCTGACCAACCCACAAAAGCCAAACCCAGAAATTGCTAGAAACCAGCTCGGCCAGGCGTCTGGTTTGACCCACACCCAGCATGTTTCTTTGGGCCCCAACACTGGTCTGAAAAATCAGTTAGAGCATTGACACCAGTCCTAAGACAGTGGAAAGAGCCGCGACCAAAGAAACATACAGGTACAGAGATAATTAAAGATATTGAAAAGAAATGGTTAAAATTCAAGAAAAATGTGCAAAACAAGCTTCTTCTTTTAGTTCCTACTATTTAAGACATCCGACAGAAAGAAATTAAAGGATACATACAAGCTTTGATGCGCCGAAGAGAGAAGAAACAGTACACATCTTTCTTTTACATTACCAATTAAGAGTTCCAACTGAATAAGCAACAGAAACTTCCAAAATCCATACACTTACAAGGATTTAGTGTTTGCTATTATCAGCAGCAACAGCGGCACTCTCTTCCTTTCCCAGCGCAACCACTACTTTCTTTAAAATGGCTTCTATTGGCTGGTGAGAGTTCTCCACGGCTTTGGAAAATGCCTGCCATCTCTCACCATGCTTTGGCTCTGCAGCAATGCATCTCTTCAACACATCCTTCTGGTTCTCTTCGGTCCCATGCTGAAGTTCAAACTTGTAATACAAAGCCCAGAAGTCCCCAATATCAGGGGCAAGAGTCACTGCCCTGTTTAGCCAGTTTCTTGCTTTGTCCACCTTCCTGTCATGCCAAAACAACTTCGCCACAGCAGCAATGACATGGGGATCGTGATCGCACCGCTTGAGGGCATCCATGCTCTTGGTTTTGCGCTGGGGACGTGGGACCATCTCAATCGATGCCGCCCACAGAATCCCACTTGTGGGGCATTCCTGTAATGCCTTCGCCATCAAAATATCAGATTCCTTCTTGTTTCCATGCCTTGATTCAGCTCGAATTGCAGCAAGCCAAAGTTCAGGGTTCTGAGGATTCTTCTTCCTGGCCATAGTGAGAATGGCTCGAGCCTTACTCAGCCCATTCATCTTCTCCTCCAGGCTAGCAAGTGAAAGCCAAAGGATAATGCAATGGGGACAGTGCTTCAGACCTGACTCATAAGCTTCCTTAGCTTGATCTAAGCGACAGAGCCGATCCTCTAGCTGTCCGAGCATCAGCCACAATTTAAAGAATGAAGGGAAGAGTTTCAGCCCTTCCTCAAGCAATGTCCTCTCCTCAGAAGTGTTCCCCAGTTCTCTTTCGACAATTGCTGACTTCATCCACACTCTCTCTGTGCCTCCTCTTTCTCGGGCTTTAAAAAGCAGCATCCTCGCTCTCTCAGGTTCATGATTCTCAAATTCCAGTTTGAATGCGGCAAGCCAAATCTCCTCAGAGTTGGGAATGGCAGCGTAGGCTTCTTGAAGGATAGCTCGAGCAGCGGGAACATCTCCTGCAAGCCACTTCTCTTTAGCACCCATCAGCCATAGAACCTCAGCCTGTGGTCTGTAAGTAACCGCTCTCCGGAGTAGGGCATCAAGAGATTCCCTGGTCCCATGGCTCTTCTCAAGTTGTGCGGCCTTTAGCCATATACTCTTCTTGGTCAGAAATACTGTAAGTGCATGAGCATAGATAGCTCGGGCAGTCTCAATAGAACCTCTCTTTTTGCATTCCTCTGCATCAGCAACCCATGTCCTCTTACGATCTTCTTCCTCCACCCCAATCGCGATTGTGTTATGGATTATTGCCTGGCAGGTTGCAACTGATCCAGCTCGTTCTGCGGCCTCAGCCTCCTTCATCCAACCTTCTCTGTCGATCACCAATCCTTCTCTTTGCAGAGACCTGATACCCCTCTCTATTATCTTCCCAACCATGGCAGTATTTCCATTAGCCTCTTCCAACTTTGCGGCCGTAATCCAGATAGCCGGTTCCTTCGACAGCTTCTCCCTTGCCTTATTAAGAACCTTCTTTGCATTATCATAAGTTTCCAGCCTTGCAAGAGCAAGCCACAGCTCAACATGCAAGGGGCAGCACTCCACAGCCCTCTGAAGCAAAAGCCTCGCATCCTCCTCATTAGCCAGCTCCACAACTGCCTTCCAGAGCCTCACAGAATCAGGGATGTGCTCCAGACCTTTCCTCAAGACCCTGCTCTTACTCACATCGTCATGCTCTAGCTTCGCGGCTTGCATCCACAGCTTCACTGAGTTCGGAATCGCCTTCACACCCCTTGCAATCACAGCCTTGGCTTCATCTGGGCTCGCCAGCCTACACGCCTCCAACCACACATCCTCATTCTTGGGGCACTCGTCACACCCTTTCTGTATCAATTGCCTCGCTGCTTGAATCTTCCCCGCAACCTCCTCCAGCCTCGCCGCTGCAATCCATCCCGGAGGGTGTTTCGGATTTGTCTGTGTAACAGACTTGAGCAACAACCTAGCCTTCTTGATGTCCGAAATCTCTGCATCGCTTGTGATCTTCATACTCTTCAGGTCAGTAAGGTACCCTTTAGGATCAACCACGGTTAATCCCGAAACTGAGTCTGAAAGCCTATCCAACTTCAATGACAACACAGTTCCTCTCCCTTCTCCCACTGCAGTTAAATCCGTAACGGGTGTCTGAGACCACGGAGTCTCTGTACCGCCTGCAGCCCTACTCTTTGGATCCAATGCAGTGACATGCTCCTGTTCCTGCCTAGCCTTCTCAAGCAGGGTATCGGGCACAGGCACAAAGCTCTCAAATCGCTTCTTCTTATTCCTCAGAGAGTAATCTCCAATCTCCGGAATACTATCCCACTCCTGCGCTGACAAAGTGTACAACTTCCTCTTCAAATCTGCAAACTGTTCGGTAATTTTAGGGTTTGATGCCCTGTACTTCTCAATTTCCTGCTTCAATCTCGCCTCCCTTCGATCTTTCCTTCTCGAATCCATCCTCTTATCGATGCTCTCCCAAACCGCATCCGCCTCCTTATCATCCTCATCATACTCCGCAGAAGCAAACAGCCCAACATCATTCCCTTCAAATTCATCAAACTTCTGGTTCTCATCATAACCCTTCTCGTCAGCTTCCTCCTCATCCTCATCCTCACCACCGGCTCCCTTCCCCCTCCCCCGCCCAATACCAGCTGGGCCCGCAGCACCACCAATTGTGGTGGCGGACCGATCGGGGAGATCAGGTGCAGCCCTCGCAGGACCAATATCAGACCGGGTGGTGAAACCGGTGGCACCACGACCGAGACCGGCGACATAGTTGGGTGGGGGCTTGGTGTTGAGGAATTCGAGACGGGGTTTTGGGGGAACCGGAGCTTGCATACCTCCCAATAAAGGAATATACAGGGTTAGAGTTGAATCCGAGCGAACGCCGAGATCAGAAATAATAGCTGAGTCTCCAATCAATCGCCTCGGCGACAAGAATAGTCGTTGGAGGTTGGCGGGAACGCCGGATTTCTCTTCGATGGTGAGTTTTAGGGTTTGGAGAGAGGTGGAACTAGGGTTAACATTCAGAGCTAGGGTTTTGTTGTCGAGAGATGTAACGAAAACCATTCTGCAGAAAAGAAAGAGAAAAAAGACTGAAAAGAGACCGTGGGGTCAGGGCCGGCTCTATCTTAAGGCCAATAAGGCGGTCGCCCAAGGGCCAAGGCCCATTGGTGAGAGAAGGCCCCCAGCCCAGAACCCACTAAACACATGGATTTTTAGCCCAACCCTTATTGGATATACAAACCAAAAATCAACCTGATTGATTATCTCTAGCCATAGATTTTAGTACTTTTAGGACATGATTCTAGCTGTGGGATTCAAGTATGTTTTTTGCGTAGTAAATCCAATGGCTAGAAATCATCAATCAAGCTGATTTATAGTGTGTACATCCAAGAATAGGTGGGTTGAACATCCATGCACTCATTGAGCCCAAAAAATAATCTATGTAGGGCCACAAGAGTCCTCTGCATCGACTGTAATGGGAGTCCTCTGCATCTAATTTTCTTCCATAGTTTTTGATTATCAAGAAGAAAAAATGTTTTATATAGAGTTTTCGCCTTAGGCCTCAACCAATGTTTGAAAACTCGAAAACTCGACTCGACTCGAAAGTCTGCCGAGTTGAGTTAATTGGAAGACTCGAATTCAACCCGAAGTAATTCGACTCGAGTAATATATTAATATTATATACATATATTAATATTAATATATAAATATCATATTTTTATAAGCAGAATCTATAAGATTTTGTTGAGTTTGTGTTGACAAGGCGTACGAGAAACTTATTTGGTGCATCGATTATAAAACAATAGACTCGGTGAATTAATTTTTACAAAAAACAACACACCAAAATCGTTGTTTATTCAATTCAAGTTTAATCACTTGGCCAAGTTTCGAGTTGACTCTACGAGTTTTAGAACACTGGTCTCAACTTGTATCAAGACACCCTGCCTGGGGCTAGGGTTTGCCTCAAACTCAAATTCACTCTATTTAGATAATCCTAGCCATTTGTTAAATGAAATCTTGACCGTCAAATTGATAGTTAGATCCTAGCCATTTGTTAAATGACCATTGATCAGGTCCAGTGAATGCCCTTTTTGAGTTTTAAAGGGCGCCCTGTTAGGATCATATGCCCTTTTTTTATCTTGACAAACGCGTGCCTGGTTTCTAAAGCCTAATGGACACCCATTGAAAGGGCGCCATCTCCTCCAATCATCACTGTCGACAAGCTCTCCCTCTTCCCCTCCCTCTGATCATCGACATTCCGCCCTCATCTTCTCCGATCTTCGATTAGGTATGTTGATTTTATATTTATTCTTTTTCATTTTTTCAGTAAAACTTTGATGACAGTGCTCATTGGCCCTAATATGAACCACGTGGCACACTCTTAGAGGACTCTAGCCGTATGGATGTTTGGCCAATCCCTAGGTGAACCTACAAACCAAAAATCAGCCTGATCAATGATTTCTAGGCATTGGATTGGAACTAGTTTCATGGGGTGATTTTAACCTTGAGAATTTGAGCATTATTGACCATTATTTGAAGTACAAAGACCTAAAGGTTTCAGTTTGATCAGTGATTTCTAGGCATTTGATTGGAATTAGTTTCATGGGTTATTTTATTTTTTAGTTTTTGAAATCATTTCAGACACCCTTCGAAAGGGCATTTGAACCTGGTAGACACCCTTTGAATGAAAGGGCATCTGTTAGGGTTATTTCTGTCACTCCAGAGAGATGTCATTGGACAGAGCGCTTAGTTATCTTTTTTACAAATTTTGACGTATATCTGTTTTTATAAATATATTAAACTTGATTTCTGTTTTAAAAAATTTCCAAAAATAAAATTGTGTGATGACCAAAACGCCCCTAAGAAGTTAAAAAAAAAAACAAAGAAAATGAAAGAATCAAAAGAAGGGCATTATAAGAATTAAATGGACAAAATGTCCAATGTCATGAAAACGGTTCGTTCGTTATAAATAGTATAGATGACTTGTTTTGAGCACCCCATAATCGTTGTGCAAATCGAGTCCGATTTCGGTCACCAACATCTGACAAACGTCCATGGCACACTCTGATACCACTGACCGTATATATGGATATTTAGTTCATCCATACGTGGACCTATAGACCAAAAATTATCCCGATTGATGATTTCTAGCCATGCGATCTGAGTATTCCAAATAATGCTCGAATTCCATTACGGTCGAAAATCAACACATGAAAAAAGATAAAAATCCAACGGTTAGAACTCGTCTATCAAGCTCACTTTTAGTCTCTGGGTCCACTTTGCGATGGTCCAAATATTTTTTTTTTTTTTTTGATAAGTCCAAATATCCATATGATCAAAGACGTTCGTGGCCAAACCGGACCCCTGCAAATCACTATATGTGCGTCGCACCAAAGTACTTGGGGAGAAAAAAATCATACATGGAAATCTCTATGGATTGTAAATCAATAATCGGCTTTGATTTTTGGTTTGCAGGTCCACTGAGGGACTGGCCAAACATCCATACGGTCAGCACCCTCTAACAGTGAGCCACGTGGCTCGTATTGTGGGTTGTGACCGGCTTCGGTCACAACGTCTTGTCTTGTGACAGAAGTTTTACTCCAATCAAGTGGGTGCCTCTCAGATTTGTCGCAACCCAAAGATGATAATGACACCAAGCAAGTTGTCCCAATGATAGCATATGGAACATGTACTTTGGACTACGACCCATCCAATGGGTGGGCGCATTAAACCTGTAGGCTTGCCTTGGATGGGCCTGCTCTCTCTCTCTCTCTCTCTCTGCGTGGTGGGTCACTTGGTCAATCATAAATCATCAACGATGTTTAATCCCATCTGCGTAATTAGACTTCTATAGGACCAGGCCCATTCTAAACTAATGTTGTAAATTGTCTGTTATGACTTCTATAACGGACTGATGTAGAATAATGCCGTTTAAACGGTTTTAATGGCTGTTAAAACGGTAACGCCTCAAGCCCATTACATTAAAAACAGTTTTGACGCTTTGAAAATAACGGCCGTTTTTTCGTTTGAATGGGTTGGGACCCAAACTATGTTTTTATGGAACTTGGATCGATCATGTCATAGCCGCTAGGGACTATGGGTTCAACCTCCGAACCTCATAGGCCCAATGGCAAAATTGTGTGTGTGTGTGTGCGTGTCAAGTAAAATGGGATTGAGCCAGTGACCTCATAGTTGCAATAGAGAATGTCAAACAATTCCATGGTGGGGTCCCTTCCTACGATAGTCCCAGGTCCAAGCTCAGCCTGTTCCATTTACAGTCCCAACATTTAAGGCCCAAGCCCAGGCCGTTAAGCTAATTTTGTTAAAAAGCCCAAGCCTGGCCCATTTAAAGGATCTTAAAATCGATTGCAAGCCTGGCCTATTGGGCTTATAAAACCATTTGGGCCTGTCTAAAAGACCATTGGGCGAGCCCAGCTCATCGACACCTGTATTAGAGATAATTTGTAATAAAAGGTGGGGGGTACAGGAAAAATATGGAAAAGTTCATGTATAAAATAATAAACGTATTGTACATTCTTCCCATTGAATAATACACTCGTATAATATATTTTCCCTAAAAAATACAAGATTCATGAATAATACGTAAATTATTTGTGAAGTTTTCAACGAAGGATGCACTCTAACCGGTTTTTGAGACTAATTGACCAATCAAGCTGTCTTATCCGATCCGATTTTCAGAACACTGAGCCGACGGGATAAGGCGTTTAGCAAGACTGTTACGATTTTATTAATATGCATCTTTGGACTCCCTCTGACTAAGTAACAGATTTAGAATTGGACTCCCTCCGACTTCTTTTTTTGACAAGTATAAAGATTTTATTGGAACTCCTTTTGACTTGGCACACTGTGATTAGAGATTTTCCTTACATGACTAATCTGAATAATACTAAAGGGGAGTTTGGATTGCCATTTTTAGACTTGAAAAAGTCCTTTTTTTTGGAAAAAAAAAATGACTTTTTCTAAAATAATAGATCGTTTGGATTTTCAAGTAAAAAAGGACTTTAAAATTTTGCTAGCTCAATGAACATAATAAACAAAGAAACAGTTTATGATAGCAGTCCCCTTCCAAAAAAATAAAGACATTATATTGGTGGGGCCAACTAAAAGAAGATAAGGACATTTTGCATTAATGATGATCCAAACAACTTTTTTAAGAAAAACATATTTCAAAAATATATTTTCAGAAAAGTCATTTTTCTAAAATAAATACTTTTTGAAAAATGGCGATCCAAACACCCCCCTAAGTCTCCAAACAAGCATCAATCCTTCTCGAAATTGGACCTCATTATAAATCTTTAAATTAAGCAAGGTATGATCATCTCATCTCTATTTAATTCACTTGCAACTTCGTCCTCCTTATCTTATGTGAGCATCAGAGTGTTTTTGTAGGTATCACCTGACGACCAACTAGTAAAGAAAGTAATAAAGATCTAATTATTCTTATCAGAATCAACCTCGAGGATTGTGAGGTGAAAAAGTGTTTTTGCATAAAAATCGTTACTATTATCTTTTGGTATAATTTTCCTTGTAAGGGGTATTTTGAGATAGTACAAATTTTGCTTTATGTTATATAAAAATGGTAAAATGTGGTAGGTATGATCCCGTAACAAGTGATATAACTGTATAATGGACTGGGGGCGTTACAATTTTTCTGTTATAACGGATTGTAACACACTGGCAAAAATGAAAATAATAAAAAATAATAGAAAAATGAAAATAACAGGTATTTTTAAACTTTTTTTTAAAAATAATGGTCGCTATTTTCCTAGCATTTTAACGGTACATAACGTAACGGGGTAGGTCCGAATCTGTTATAATGGCCGTTTTAAAACCATGCACAATAAGCTGATTTCTACTAATTCCAAAAATTCTAGATCCGATCCTACTAATATAAGTCCGGAAGGATTGGATTTCAACATAAATACAAATCTTTACTACTATAATAAAGGGAAAACCCGGGCTGCACAATTGTTTGCATATTTTGTCGCTTTTTCTTTTCAAAATTGCCCTTGTTTTTGTTTACGTTTTCAATAAAAAATAAGGATAAAAATGTCTTCTTGATGATATGTAGGGAGTGTTTGGGAATGAGAAGTAAAACCACTTCTACTATAATTGTAGTAGAAGTTTACCAATTGATTTTTTACCTCAAAAAAGTCATAGAAATTAAAAGCATCGGGAGGCCTTCTAAATTTTTAGAAGTAATTTCTCTAAGAAGTTAAAAGCTAAAAAATTTAGCTTCAATTTTAAGTTAGTTTTTAACTTTTCAAAAGTTAAAATATGAAACATATCCAAAACTATTTTTTTTTTTACTTTTTGGCTTATAAAAGTCAATAAGTTACTCATTTTGTGTTGCCAAACGCCCCTTACTATTATAAAGTTTTTAAAAAAAATTACCGAAATACCCTAAACCTTCCTACTAGAGTTCCTATTCATAATGTGGGTCCCTTAGATTAGATGAGTCCAAACAATTGACCAATTACATTGGTTTGAGATTAAGGTATTTAGACCCAGAACAACACTACATCACACTTTTTCCTAGTTTCATGGATGAATGAGATCCATTTCACTCAAATTTAAGGAAAAAAAGATGTAACAAGGTATACTTAGACCTTTTTTTAGCGTAAGAAAGCACGATATTTGTTACTCATCGCTGCCATCTGGGCCCACTGACTGCATGGATGTTCGTCCCACTCCAATGTGGATTTACATACGAAAAATCACCATGATTGGTAATCTCTAGCCATTAGATTTTAGTACTTTTAAAGCATGAGTCTAGCCGTGGATTCAACCATTTTTTTAGTACTAAAACCAATGGCTAAAAATCATCAAACAGGCTGATTTTTGGATTAATCTATGAGTCTCAGGATCCCCCCTTTTTTCTGCCCCCTCTTGAGAGTCGTGTTCTCGGCCGAGAACACGACTCCCGAGAGGGGGCAGAAAAGGGGGCTCTTAATCCCGACCCTTAATCTATATAGCCAGTTGATGATGATTCGGATTCAAATCCAGACCAACTTGTTAAACTGATGCATGTATTGAATCTATTGATAGATACAAAGAGAGGCCAATCCCCATCATCCATATATGGATCCACCTTCAAATCTTTTTTCTTTTAATAAACATATTTCTTCTTTATCCTTACCCATACAAATTGCTTGTGCCACCTCATCATCTCCACATATAGAGAGTGATGTTGGGACCTTTTGCCATCAAGGACGCTGTCATCTAGCTCAAATGCTATGGCCTTTAGATTTTTGCAAGCTCCATTTGGAAAGCTACCTGTATTTGGACACACTCCATCGTACCTGATAATTCGTGACAACGTCTCTTTCACGACGAACATTCACAGGAGTGATTCAAGGACTGTGTACGTAGCCTGCCTCGTGATCGTTAAAAATACGTCGTCCTGTTTTTTTTTTTTTTTTTTTCGACGGATATTATCGTCGCCGCGCCATATGGTATATATCTCCTTGCATCATATGATGTTTGTGTCGTTTATTAATTTGGGTTGTAGTGTTTTTAATGATTAATATCCACAAAATTCTCAATTAATGATTTTTCTACGCTGTTATCGGGTAGCATCGAAGGGGGGCAACAATGCACTTACCTTAGTGCTACAGGTATCTCAGAATTACCAAACCCCTCTTCCGAAATTAATCTCGCAGACAATGGGACATGTTGTACAAAGATGAGGGTACGTACCATCAATCTGTTGGGGGCGGAGATGGCCAGGACCATGCCTCAGGAAGCCGAAGTTCTGAGTTTGAATAGTACCCCCTTGGGACCGAGTTTGAATAGTACCCCCTTGGGGCCACCCCTGGGGATTTATCCTGGTTTTACCTGATGCGTGTGGAAGCGGTACACGGTACAGCCGTGCCCCGTGGGATTAGTCGGGTGCTCTTAGCGGCCCCCGGATACCCTCGTCGGCCAAAAAAGAAAAAAAAAACCTCTATGAATTATTGAATTATCCTGTTGAGGATTTCACCAGAGAGAAGATAAAAAAATCTTCTTGAAGTTATGAAATATGCTCCCATGAAGAAGTTATTGAAGGAACCATCACATGTACAGGTGACTCTACTTGTAACTGAAATGACAAAACACCCCTTCAAGGAGAAAGCTTGGGTATTACGTACAACGCGGTTTCAAGGGGTGAGGTCGTATTAATCAAAGCCACCTGTTGAGATGGGGTCCACAGTACTATAGAAATATCTCCTTTTTTAAAACATTTTGACCCCACTTCAACGTGTGGTCTTGATTATTTCAACCACACTTTTTAGAATTTTAATCTAAAATTTTTCCCTTTTAAGAACTCAAAATCACCATGAGCTTTTTTTATGTAAAGGTTAGTAGCTAATGTGAGTATGCAAATCTTTGTTGATATTTTCTCAAGTGTTATTGAATTAAACAACTTATTTTCTGATGGGTGCGATTATACCAGCACTAATGCACCGGATCCCACTTGGTTTGAGGTTGGTGAGATGGCTAGGACCATGCCTCAGGAAGCGCAAGTCCTGGCTTCAAATCTCCCCTTGGCGGCCACCATTAAGGCTTTGGCCCAGCTTACCTAGTCCATGTGGATGAGGGGGTTTGCATGTGCCCAAGGGATTTAGTCGGGTGCTCTAAGAGATCCAAGTACCCTTGGACCAAAAAAAAATTTATTTTCTGCTAATTACATGGTCATTGCGATGGAACTAACTTAAGATTTAGGAGCTTTAATTTACTAAAATTTTAATTTATTGGATCTTAGCTTCCTAAACCCTAATCACATGATCGAGGAAAAAATAAGGAAAAATAAAAGGAAAATTTTGACAATGAAGAAATGTATCTAGTGAATGATCTAGAGCATGGTTTTAAAAACGGCCGTTTAAACGGTAACGCCTCAAGCCCGTTTCCATTAAAACCGTTTAAACGCGTTTTATCGGTTTTGAAAAAAACGCCGTTAAAACCGTTTAATTCCGTTAAAATCCGTTTAATTTCCGTAGAAATCCGTTAAATTCAGTTTTTTTTTTTTTTTTTCAAATTTCAAAATTTGAATTTCAGCGCCACTTTTTCTGTTTTTTTCCGTTAAAATCTCTTTAATTCCATTTTTTGCCCCTGACCGTTTCAATCCGTTTTAACGGCCGTTTAAACGGTAACGCCCCAGTCCGTTTAACCGTTAAAACGGCCTCCTTTAAACCTTGATCTAGAGTTCAAGTAATCATTGCTTGCTCATGTTGAGCTAGTCACTTGGAGACTCGGAGTCAATAATAGGGGTAAACCCTAAAAGATTTCCAACAGTAAAAATCCTAGTACTTGGCTCCTTTTAGTGGTACAATGGATCACGAGCAGTGCATACCTATTTTGGGTTTTATGTACGTGTCGTTTAAGATTCTCTCTTTTACTTGGTTTTTGGGGGGAAATTTTGATGTAGAGGACTCTCGATGCAGCCGACGCAGAGAACACTCGTTGCCCTACGTAGCGCAGTTTTTTGGGCCCACTAACCACATGGATGTTTAGCTCACCCCATGATGGATACACACAACAAAGGTCAGCCTGATTTGCTATCTCTAGCCATTAGATTTTAGCAATATTTTAGGACTTCTCTAGCCATTGGATTTGAATGTTTTTTGAGTTACTAAAACCAATGGCTATAAATCATCAATCAAGTTGATTCTTGCTGTGTATATATATCCATAAAAAAAAATTCCGGCCCTTGGTTAAAACAAAAGGCCAAGGAAGTAAGAGAAAAAAAAATCTGAGCAGCTTTGTTCTTTAACTGAGAGGGTAGTAAAAAAGAGAAGAAAATCAGAAGAAGGGTTGCTGGCAAAGTTGTGGGGAGATGTGGGGGGCTGTTTCCTGTCCCTTGCCTGCACACGCATTCAATGCCTTTGGCAATACTAAGGAGAGAAGATGCTCCATGCAAATCCATCCCATCTTTTCTCATCTGCACAATCCCCTAAAATTCCTTTACATGACTCCAAACACCATTTATTATGGAGCTAATATATACTACTCCTCATGAGCATTGAAGATGACGTACACTTCTCGCACTTGCCCCACCAACTCATCAACCCAGATGGGTTGATCCACTGCACTGCAAAATCTGCAATCATGAGTTCATGGGTTTGATTCCAACTCAGATTTAAAAAAAAAAAAAAAAACCTACAACTGGTGGGCCATCTCTTGACTATCCCAACAAAAGAAAAAAAAACTTGCAGGGAGGAGTTGAAAAGATTTGATGTTTCGAGCAGGTCCTGATTTTTTTCCAAATGAACTGTTTCGATCAATAAGTCAGTGGTCCAAACTGTAGGGTGTATGATGACTTTTAATGGTCTGATGCGGGAGTATCATCTTAAATATTCTCTGTATTTGTATTGTATCAAGTAACTAGTGTGAGAGGTGAAATTGTGCAGATAGGATTTTGTCATTTTGGTTCGTGTAGTAGCATTCTACACCTCCTTTTGCTTTGTCTTTCTAAACTTGTTCTATCGTTTGGTTGTCATGAAATCACGTGAATGTCTCTCTCTCTCTCTCTCTCTCTCTATCTCTCTGCTTTTCCTCTTTTAAAAGAGATTTTACCTCACTTTTCATTTAGTCCTTTTAGCCTTTTTTTTCACCTCCCTCCCTATATCTCTCTATCTCATAGCTCTCGTCCTCTTTTTGCTGGACAAAACAAGACTCTTCTTTGCTTCTTCTCTCTCTAGATCTCTCTCCATGACTCCAATTTATCTAAGTCCACCACCCTTTCCTTTTCCTCCTGTAGAGCCAAATGAAAATCAACACCTTCTACTCTTTAGTCCACCACCATCTCAAGCTTCTGGTGCTGCTTCTTCTCTGTCAAGTCCTATTTTCTTCAACCCATCTCATGATCATGGAGAGATTTATGATGAAGAACAACAAGGACAACAATTACAAGAGGTAAGAATAAAAGGGTTGATGCAGTTGAATTCAAAATCTTTATTGGTTAATTTTTCTGGTTCAATGATCTTGTGGTCTGATCTCTATATCTCTTTGTTGATCTTAGGCGGCCAATAAGTATGTTTCACATGGTGAATCAAGTGATCATCAATTCCTCACATATCCTTCACTTCCAACTTTGGAGAATGATAATAACTATGGCCTTGAATTATCCATTTGTAAACAAGAGGATAACGATGACAATCAAAGTGGTAATGGTTCAGTTAAGTGGATGTCTTCAAAGATGAGGTTGATGAGGAAGATGATGAATTCTGATCGAATGGTTGCCGACAAACCGATAAGGAGTACACATACGTTTATAGATCAGCAGGAACCGCCATCGCCTTTCGACACTGACAACAGCAGCAACAATTCCTCTAATAACAACAACAACACTATTAGAGTCTGCTCTGATTGTAACACAACCAAGACCCCTCTTTGGAGGAGTGGTCCTAGAGGTCCCAAGGTGATTGATCATGTTCTTTATCTCTCTCTCGCTCTCCGCTCTATCAATCTAAGTTATACGTACACTTTCTCATCGATCTTCGCTTTCTTAAACGCCATGTTGTGCAGTCGCTTTGCAACGCCTGTGGAATTCGACAAAGGAAGGCGAGACGGGCCTTGGCGGCAGCTGCAGCTGCAGCAAGCAGCACAATTAATCCCACCGACACATCATCTATGCGGAGTACTAAGGTGCAACACAAAGAGAAGAGATCGGATGACGGCTATGTTGCACAATACAAGAAACGGTGCAAACTCGGTGCCCCTCGTAGTGGAAGAAAGAAGATTTGTTTTGAGGATTTCACTGTAAGTCTGAGTAAGAATTTAGCTTTCCACCAAGTGTTCCCACAAGACGAGAAGGAAGCTGCGATCCTGCTAATGGCTCTATCTTGTGGCCTTGTTCATGGCTGAGTTTCTCAATTTTCTTTCTTAATTGCTTAGGAACATGTTTTTGTTTTTGTTATGGTAGAGCATATGTGTGTGAAGTGAGTGTGTTTGTGTGAGAGAAAGAGAGGGAGTCATGAGAGGAAACCTTAAAATCATGTGAGGTACCCAAAACCAATAAAAAACAGGAATAAAATTAAGTTTCAAGTGATGATCATATGAGTTTGCGGTAGATTTTAGCAGGTTCTGTAACCAAAATATGATCTCCTGTTCCTTAATTAGTAGTTGATTTCAATATACAAGGTATAATAAACTATTTAGGGTTTTGTAAGGCACAGACCTCTCTTACTTTCTTTTTCAGATATCAGATTTTCTTTCTCTTGTTAATTTCTACTACAAAAGGGATTAAATTTCTCCATGTTAAGATACCAAACAAGAGGAAGGAATGATGAGTTTGATAAAATTATCATTTCCTTTACTAAAGAAATTTCTACATGAAATTCAAATCCTAGTTTTTGGAACACAAGGTGCCACCAGACATTCAAGTCACGTGGTTGAAGTTATTAGCTGGTAGTAGTATTCATATGAGCTGTGCAAAATGAGAGAGTAATTGAGCTAGGGGATGATCAGCACATTTGGTAGATCCTTTCGTCCTTGAATCCATACGTGTTTTCGTAGGTCTTATCGTAACAGGTTTGTCTATGTAGGCAAAGCTTACCGACGGTGTTCGATGTTATTGAACACATGGATAGATCGAGAATGAGGGTGTCATTGAGCGCGAATTATTGGCGCTGTCAATGGATCAAGTCTGGGAATCGTGATATATATCCAACAAGCTATCATATTGGTTCTCGATCGACATGTCAAGTTATTCTGACACACCAAAAATGACATGCCTTGGTGGGGCCCACATGGAGATGAGTTATGGGCTGATTTTATATGAGGATGATCTCACTCCGACATTTCTAGCCCTATGAAAAAAGGGGTTTCGAGTTGAAAAAATCTGGACCACCCGCCATTTCACATTAAATTTTTGAGTCCATATTTGATAGGGTTGAAAAATTTTGAATCCATATTTGATAGGGTTATAAGTTTCAAAATGGGCAGATTTATTGTGAATATGATCTCCATGGTGAAGAGATAATCTCATCTCCATGTGGGTAAGGGTGTGTCATTGGAGTAGATGTGGCTCGCATTCTCACCAAGGTGGAGAATTGTTGAGATTTTGGTTCGAATTCATCAGCACAATACTAGTCCACGGGGAAGTGCCTTTGTTGCACCATCGCACACACACATGTATTTCCTGCAGGGTGTTTATGTACTTTTACACTGTTTTAAAAATCCAACTGCATTTCAAATTCATTTTTGGGGGATATATATACATACATCTATATAGTGAAGAACAATGATCATCATCGTCCGTGGAGTATGTTTCGACTGAACTACGTAAATCGCTTGTGTCCTTGTGATTATGTGGCTTCTCTTCTATTTGATTTTCTCGTGTGTTTTGGTGGTTATTATTTGTTATTCGATTGATCATTGGGTGAAATCTACAACAAATTAGATGGTGTCAAAACCAAAGATTTGAATATAAGGGATGGCGCCAAAATACGCAAATTAAGGTAATGAACGCCAAGTTCGAGATGGAGGAATTCGATGGAAGAAATAACTTTGGGTTATGGCAAGTCTAAGTTGAGGATGTGCATGTTTAGATTCAGCAAGATCTACATAGAGCGTTGAAGAGCCTGAATGATTGCAGACATGTCAGATGAAGATTGAGAGGACTATGATCTCCAGGCATGTTGTATTATTTGTTTGAGCTTAGAGAAGAGGATCATGTACAACGTCATGCACAAAAATTCAACGACAATGCTTTGGTCAAAGCTTAAAAGTCTCTACATAATGAAATTTCTCACAAATAGATTATATTATGTGTATTATCTTGTTTGAGCTTAGAGAAGAGGATCATGTACAACGTCATGCACAAAAATTCAACGACAATGCTTTGGTCAAAGCTTAAAAGTCTCTACATAATGAAATTTCTCACAAATAGATTATATTATACCTCAAGAAGCGACGCTATGCATTAAAGATGAAGGAAGGTATAACCATGAACAAACACCTTACTGAGTTCAATAGAATTTTATCAAATTTCTTAAACGTAGATGTTAAGATGGATGATGACGACAAAGCCCTAATTCTCTTAAACTCCCTCCCTGACTCATTTGAGCGCCTTGTTACTATGTTGTTCTACGAAAAAGATACCATTGAATTGGAGAATATAAGTAAGACTCTTGATAACAGTTCTTAGGCGAAGGGTCTGGTATTAAGGTGAGATTAGAAGATAAAAAAATTTAAAAAGAAAAATCCATATCAAAATCTAGATCCAAAAAAGAGATTGAATATCATTTGTCACAAGAATGGAGACATTAAAAAGGATTGTCCTAAACTCAAGCAAAAATAAAGAATAAAAAAGATAACTGGGAGACCCTTTTCTTATTCAAAATATAAATCTTACAAATAAAAAGTTTATTCTACTAAGAAATTCTCCCAATGTAAAGATAAGTAATGATACAATGTGACAAGAGTGTCAAACTAATATATCCTCAGAACTTGTAATTGGGATATCGTTTAAGATATCTTGGTACCCCACAAGACCCATGGCTAAAATTAAATGTTGATGGTGCCTCTTCCGAAAATCTTCGCTTTGCAAGTGCGGATGGGATTATTCGAACTGTGTTCGGCCAATTCCTAAAAGGATTCTATATTTTCATCAGCCATGCTACAAATAACCAAGCATAGATGTGGCCGATATGGACGGGACTCTCTTTGTGGGTCTTATATATATATATATATATATATATATATGTGGGTAAGGTTATATGAGGAGGGGAGTGGTGTTAGATGTAAGGACATGATGTTTAGGTCGTCGTTGATTGGGAGGGATTCAATTGGTTGAGGGTTTCGCTCTCTTTGTAGTTCTTTGCTTTGTTTTTTATTTCTTTGTTCTCTTTTGCTTCGCCTTGGCAGGCCTTCTCAGCCTCTAAGTGCTTATAATATTTGTGCTTTACCTTTCCAAAAAAAAAAGATATGGATTGAATATAAGCTTGTTTCCTTTCTTGTATCTCTTCCATGTGGGACTAATGTTTTACACAAACATTTCACTTTGTAAACTAACATATTATAAATTGTAAGTAGGGGTAGTTTGGAGTCAATTTTTCGTTCACCTATAAAGGGTCTTAGTTAAATAATTTAACATCATTATTTTCATATACAAATGAGAAGATGAACCAATATAGACCCGTCTCCAAAGGTAAGTGGGTCCCACTTTTATTTATACTCAAAGTGACCCATTGCTCATATTTTCTAGTTTTTCAAACCAGATTTTTCCAGCAGTTTTTTGAGTAGTAAATCCAAAGGTTAGAAATCATCAATCAAACTGATTTTTAGTGCGTTTATCCACCGATAGGGGTGAACTGAACATCCATGGAGTGGACCCAAAAATGATCTATGTAGGGCCACGAGAGTCCTATGCATCTAAGATTTTTCCATTTAATATAGTGGGTGGCTTGCGAGGGTACAAGAGAGGGAAAGTAGTGTCATTTGTGAACAAGGGCCCATCCCTTGATGTATCAACGGTGTCAGATTCTGCAATACATGAGTAAAACTTTATGATGTGCAAATTGCTCGCTGTGTACTCTAAAAATGCTGTGTAGTGCACTTTTTCTGGCCCACAGACTACATGGATGCTTAATTGATGATTTCTAGCCATTGGATATCCAAAAAAAATGCTTGAATCAACAGCTAGATCACTCCTCAAAAAGTGTTAAAATCCAATGGCTAGAGATGATCAATCAGTTTAACCTGTTAAGCAATTTTCCCTGTGGAGATGTGCAGCGCATAAATGCAAGTCACCTGGCACACTCTTTTGGGCCCACTGACCATGAATAATCGCCCCATCAAACCAAAACTATATGACTATTTAATCTGGGTATCCAAAAAAATATGTTCGAATCAGACTGCTGCTAGAGAACACCAATCAGTCTGATTGTTGGTATGTGGCCAATCATTCAATGCATCAATGGCCCCAAAAGTGAGTGCCAAATGGCGCGACAGGGTAAAATGCTTCAGAGTGAGTAAAACTTGCCTGACCACTAACGGCCAGGGAAGCCCTGACCACCATAATATGAGCCACATGGTACACTTTTAGAGGACGCTGACCCAATGGATGTTTGGCCAATCCCTAAGTGGACCTACAAACCAAAATTCAGCCTGATTTCAAACCCATGAAAATGACTTCAACTAACTATTAGAAATCACTGATCAGGTTGATTTTGGGTTTATAGGTCCACATAGGGATTAGCCAAACATCTATACGGGCAGTTTCCTCTAAGAAATTACCACGTGGCTTATATTGTGGTTGGTCAGGTAAGATTTACCGAGTAAACCTTCGCCGATCACAGCCAATAGTATGAGCCACGTGGCACACTCTTAGATGGTGCTGACCGTATGGATGTTTGGCTAATCACTAGCGGACCTGCAAACCAAAAATCAGTCTGATTAGTCATTTACAACATTTGGATCTTTACACCCAAATAACGCTCGATAATGCTCAAATTCCTACGGTTAAAATCAACCCATGAAAATAACTTCAATCCAACGTTTAAAAATCACTGATCAGGTTCATTTTTGGTTTGTAGGTCCATCTAGTGATTGGCCAAACATCCATAGGGTCACCGTCCACTAAGAGTGTACCACGTGGCTCGTACTGTGGGCTGTGATTGAGCGAATAGCGAAGGTTTACTCAGATTTACTCCTCCACAGTAATTTTCTCTTACCAAGGGTGGGCCGAACTATGAATTCGGTCCGTAGGCCCAAAAACAATGTGCAACATCCTATATGGCATTTCTGAGATCGAGAACTCAAAAAAGAAAGAAGCTGGACTCGTCCAGACTCCATAGATTAAAAATCGGGAGAAGCAAGAAGAGAAAGAGGCGGAGAAGGAACAATGAGCGATGATGGTCCCAAACTCTACACCACCAAACCTAAAAAAGGTAACTAAAAATTTATCTAACAGTCTCTAACCTAACCTAACGAGAATCACTTCCTTCTTTAATCTTTTATCTTTACCACCAAGAAAGAATCGGAATCTTTTTTTCGATGATGATGATCTTTGTTGATTGACCAAAGCAGCACAGCTGAAGCAACAACAACAACAACAACAACACAAGCCAATGGAGACTCCTCCTCCTCCTCCTCCTACATCTACACCAGCTCCTCCAAAGGACTCATTCGCCAGGCGTTATAAGTTCGTGTGGCCACTTCTCTTGGCTGTCAACCTTGCTATCGGAGGTCGCTTCTTCACTTTGTTTTCTCTACTTCTAGGGCATAAACATAATCGTCTTATATGTTATTGGTTTTTAGTTTCAACTATAGCAAAACCCTAGATTTTCAGATCTTTGGTTGAAACTGCCATGTTACTAGATTGCATTGGAACCATTAGTTGTTAACATGAGAGATTTGATTTTGTTTCTTTTTCTGTGTTGAGATGATCAATAAGTTGAGGAAGCTCCATTTGATTGGTGTTCTTATCGGGGCCTATAAATTGGGTTTTTTATTAACTGCAGTTGATAGATGCTAGGATATTTAGAATCTTCTTCTCACAAAATAACCTTTTTGAAAATATCTATTTCTTGGGATAATCTTCCAGTCACAGACCCTGAGGCAATTTATTTCTCTCTTTTGATAATGGAATTAAGCTCACCCGATACACCCACGTAGATCCCTAGCTCCTCCCCCCAATCTAGTTGTGAGACATGTATCTAAGGTCAACACGCCTTGGGCTGCCTTGATACTACCATCTCTTGAAGATCTGTGAATTGATACGGGCATAACTACTTTGAATTGTATATAATAAAGTGGTTTTTGATTTGGGATCACATGGATCAAAGTATCAAATGTTGGGTTTTTTTTTTCCGGTCGTGGTTGGCGGTAGAGAAGGTGTCTATGCAAGTGATTAAGACGAAATGGAGAAAGTAAAGAGCTTACAAAAGTGATTAAGAAGAAGAAGAAGAAATAAACAGTGATTTTACTATAGTATTTCACCTTTTCAAAGAAAAAAAGATATAAAAAGAGCTTACTATAGTGATTGAGAAAATAAAGGGATGGGAACTTCTCAAGATACTTGAGCAGAGAAACTAACTAGGTGGAAGTGGCCAAAGGAGTATATTATAACTCTCTCCATGGCAAAGGGGAGGAAGGTAGATTAACATCTGAGATCTTGAAGGATAGTTTTGTTTGAACAATGGAAATTACTGCTACTAAGTTAGATGATTATAACTTCCTTTTGTGGTTTCAAAGTACATAAATTTTCCTCGGTGGCAGGTCGTTGTTGGAGTCTACTAATGGGATGATTAGAGAACACCATTGGAAGATTCATAATTACGATAAGTGGAGCTTAGAATATCACCGTTATTGGATGATTAAGATACAGGCATTGGTTTAGGAAATGGGACACGATTTCATTTCCCAAAATCTAGGACACAAACACTGCTATGAGTATCCCATTCAATATTTGCTACCATGCATTAAATTTGTGTTTTTTTAAGGTAAGTATCATATTTTAATATTTACATGATTCCATCATACCAAATGTTGTGAAACTTGCAAAGTCTCTTACAGTAAAATTTGTTATACAATTACATTTTTATTGATGAAACTAACAAGTAAATTGGTTAGACTTAAGAAAATACCAAATAATACAATTAAGAATGAGAAAATGGTATTCTAGAAGTATTCCTGTTGTATCCCGTATCATTATCGGTATCAAATTGTGTCGATACAGATAAGCTAGGCATGCTGAAGTATCCGTGTATCATAGTTGGGTGGTTAAAAGATGTACAACCTTAGGTTTGTTGTGGGTTTTCAGAAGGAAGAGCTTCTGGGATGCCCTAAATGCGATTCAGAAAAATAACATTGCTCGAGTTCATCAACTTTGTTACAAAACTACTCATCATTGTCCAATTGATATGCCATTGAGTAATTATTATGCCTCTCTAAAAGAAATGTAGTGAGCTGACTAGCTATCAACCCGTTATTGCTTGTTTTGCTGGTAATACTGAAGTTCAGTGTAAGCAACCTGAGAGCGGCAGAAGTTTGAGCTGTTGGCCATCTATTCTCTGATTTTGAGTACATTTGCTTGCAATATTTAAGATATCAAGCCCCAACCTGCTTTGATAGTGTATGTTCTCTTCTTCAACAAAAAGAGTGACGTCTGAGTTTGATGCAACAGTTTTCTTCCTTTGTTCCTGAGAGATCAGCTCTTGTTTTTAATCCTTGTGCTTAGAGAAGTGAGTTTGTGAATCATGAGGCTGGGGCTGTGAGTGAAGGTTAGATGACCAGCCAAAGTACACTTTCTGCGTTGACCTAACCATACTAGAGAAGTTTGTTGCATCTCCTACTGACTATGCTAACCAATAGAGTCCAATTCCTTAACTCTACTTACTCATGGCACTCATGATTCCTATTCATCGTCTACGTCCAGTGATGTTGTTCAACTTCCCATGAACTGTATGAGTTGATGTAGATGCTTGCATGCCTAGAGAACTTCTCCAGTGCTAGACCTTTGTATGATCAGACAGGCAACTTGCTAAGCGAATGGAGAAGTTTTCGCAGAATGTTAATTACAGGGAAATTTTCACAGAATGTTAACTACAAGGATTAGTATCAGCTTCGAAGTACATATCCTCATTCCAACAACTGCAACATATCAAGCAACCCATTGATTTGGGTTGTACCCTTGTTATTTTTTTGGCTTCACAATCTTTAAGCAGATAGTTGTTACAGTGGGATACCACCAAAATTTAAAATCTATCTTGGGGTATGTCTTGGTAAGTTGAAAAACTGAGACGGTACGAGTATAATAGAAACCGATACAAACGCATGACGAACCGTAGCAAGCTGAGATAGAACCAAGACAAACCCCCAAAATATTGTACTGGTAACCCCAAAAACTGGGACATCTTAGCCATTGGTTTGAAAAGGCATTTTGAGGCTACGCCTCAAGGCCTGCCTCAAGGTGAGGCGCCCAAAAAAAGCATCGAGGCTATAGCCTCAAGGTTCATTTCTGAGGCTTAAGACTTGATTAACATGGTATATACCGAAACCATGACTCCTTTTATTATTTTTATTTTCACTCTTTTCCCCAAAATACCCTCCCCATTATTTTTTACGTAAAAAACGACCTAAAATGTCTTCATTTTGTTATCTAAAACCCTTTATTTTGGGAGAAACACTAAATCTAACATTTCATCCTAGTTTTTTCCATTTGAGAGAAATTCTTATAGAGAGCTCAAATCTCATCGGATTTTGATTCCATCACTTCCTACGGTTCTTTTGTGTGGAACCTCACCAAACTCAAACAAGAAATCAAAGCATTTAAGAGTTTTTGAGGTATGTGACTACATCTAAGGTTTTTACCTTATTTTTTATAAATACATGTAAAATATTATTTTTCCCCTTCTTTGATGTTTATTTTTATTATTTTTCTTTATGATATGATTGAAGATGGTGGGAGGGGTTTCAAAAAAGCAAGGGAGTAGTGGTAGGCAATGGACTTAGCTTATTAACTACTTAGATTTAGTAATTTAGTTATGTGATTTATGTTTTTTAAGATTTTATATCAACATTCAGGCATTCAGCCTGAGTCTCGACAGTGTCATTCCTAAGGTAAAAGTTATAGCTTTAGTTACTTTTATGCTTATTTAAGTAATTTTTTTCACATGGTATGTTGTTTCTGATTTTTCTATAATAGATCATATTTAAAAAAAAATTAAGCAATGTTTTTATTACCTTTTGTGGGCAAACCGCCTCACTTTCTGAACTAGCCTTTTTAAACCTTGGTGTAAGCCAAGACATTCCAAGACGGTACGATAATTGGAACCATGGATACCACACATAAGATGGTACACATAGTGCAGTGCATCTTCGTTAAGTTGTTCTTAATGATTATGACTGATTTCAGATTGACTGTTACTGAAGGGAAAGAGGAAGTGGCAGTAATCAGCCGATGATTGTTGGTGAAAAGGATGTTATAACCAGTAGGGATACCTGTGATGAAGTCAAAGACCTAAGAATGGTGTACATGGATGGTGATAACGAGGACTGAGACTAGAAGATGAGAAGCAAATTCAGTTCGTACAATTGCATTATTAAGATGCATCTAGGTTTGTTTGGGGCTGGGTTAACATTTGGCCATAGTCACTAACAAGAGAACTTGTTTAATGCTGTGTTTAATTTATTTTTGACTTCTTAAAGTTGTACTGACTGCAGTTATATGTTGCTTTCCTGTCCCAACTTTCTTTCTTTATTTTATTTTTTTTCTTTTTTCGTAACTTGACATTTTCTTATAATCTGACTCTATCTTGAAGCTTTGGACTCAACTGACTGATAAATATCCTTGAATAGTTGCTTGAGATCTGAATGCATTTCTTTGTTACTGAGATGCATCTGGCCTTTGTAGCTTACGTGTTTGTGAGGGCAAAAAAGAAAGATACAGGAGTAAAGGATGGTGAAGTTGCTGCAGATATCCCTCCTCCTGGTGCAAGTACAACTGCTCCAGTACCTGAAAGACCATCACCCACTCCACCCATCACAGAGCCAGTGAAGGTGCGCCAACCCATTCCCGAGGATCAGCAGCGTGAGCTTTTCAAGTGGATATTGGAAGAGAAGAGGAAAGTCAAGACCAAGGATCCTGAAGAGAAGAAACGAATTGATGAAGAGAAAGCCCTTCTCAAACAATTCATTCGGGGGAAATCAATCCCGACTATTTAACTGAGAAACTTCTGTTCTAGTTTGACAAACTTAGAGATCACTAAGATTGGGCTCTCTCTCCCTCACTCTGGTGTTTGATTGGGTGTGAATGTGAATTTTATTTTTGTGGGTTGTCAATCACTCCACCTTTGTCATTGAGTTTGCTTTCAGATTAAACGTGCAGAATGCTTATTTTTTTCCCTGCAGCACTTTTTTGCCTGCATAACGAAAAGGATTTGGATTGAGGTGGTAAGAAATTATTTGAACAACTTAACTAGATAGAACTGGGATAAGGCAGTAAGGCACTGTTGATGATGATCCATTGTTTGATGTCATGTTGATTTGATAGTTTTGATCATTCAACAGTGGTCAATTTTTTGCACAGCAAATCTCATGTTGGTAAACTGCTTGTAGGTTCTACTTATCAGGGTTGCTTATGATTTCTTGTCAGAGAAATCTGTCGAGATCAACTCAAATACTAAAGAAATTGAACTTGTGGATGAGCACATACAAAGATTGCTAATTTTCTTTTAGGGCGTGATGTCTTCACTTAGGCGAGAGGGGTCATTGAAAAGGTGAAGGATATCAAGGTCCCCTCTGTTTTCTATTGCATATGAAGTGTATGTTTTTATGTTTAAACGGATTTAATGATTTAAAAGAGAATTAAATAATTGCTACATTGTGGATCTCATTCCATCTCCCTCAAAATCTTCTTGGCCTCATGTTTAAAAGAAAAGCTAGTTAAGTACCCCCAATTGGAAAAATAACTTATTTTCGAGAAAATATGGAAGATAATTGATGACCTTATATGATGGATCCCCCTACCCCCACCTACTATAACTGCCCAATAAAAATCGGACTGTGATCCAGAGCAAGGTTTAAAGGGGACCGTTATAACGGTATAACGGACTGGGGGCGTTACGGTTTTTTCCGTTATAACGAGAAAAAAAATGCTCAGGGGCAAAAAAGGAAAAAAGGGAAAAAATGGAAAATAACGGAAAAAATAGCACTGAAATTCAAATTTTGAATTTTAAAATTTGAATTTCAAATTTTCAAAAATGAAAAATAACGGGAAAAAATGGAATATAACGGAAAAAATGAAAAGAACTGCCTTTTTAACAAAATTTTCCAGAAAATAACGGTCGTTATTTTCGTTATAACGGAAAAATAACGGCCTTTATTTTCGTTATAACGGCCATTATTTTTTGGGCGTTTTAACGGTCCATAACGTAACGGGTAGGTCCGAATCCGTTATAACGGTCGTTATTTTCGTTATAACAGCCTTTTAAACCTTGATCCAGAGCAAAGTTAGGCTCATATGAGAGTAATTCAAAATTAATAATAAAAAATGCTTTGCGATTCCATAATCCAATTTTTCAATTTATAGGAACAAGGTTCAAGTCTAGTGATCTATTAGGATGCCTCAACTACATGTATCATTGTACTTCCACTTGACGCTTATCATAATGATAAACTTGTCTCGCCATGACCTTTTCTTGTATTCTCAAAACGTCTGTTGCTCCATCCTCAGAAGGACAAAGAACCTGTCGTTGTCCTAGTCGTGCCATTGGAGGTTTTAGGGATAATCTTTAATGGGAGAATTGAAAATAAAATATAATGGTGACGTTTGGTAAAGCTTTTTCTCATACCTTAAGTTTGAATGAACTGAAATTAGTGATTAAGCTTTTAGACCTTAAGCACTTTAAACTTTCAGACCTTATGACTTAATTTATCAAACACCTTGTTTTGAAAATTAAGTCAAGGGTATTGTAGGTATTTAAAATGCTTATGAGAATAATTTAAGTTCTTTTAAAGAGAAACCATTAATAAAAGGGCATTTTCAGAATTAAAAGAGAATTAAAATCTTAAAATAAGTCGTTTCTCAAAGGGTCTGAACACATCATTTAGGTGTGAATAACTTAATTTTTAGACTTAAGGTCTTAATCCAATCGGCTTCTTGCCTTTTGTCTAATTTAATGCACCTTGAAGCATGGTTTAAAAAACAACCGTAATAACAAAATAACGCCCGTTATAACAGATTCAAACCTCCCCCGTTATGATATGTACCGTTTTAACGCTAAAAAAATGGCTGTTATTTTCATTAGAATGGCCGTTATTTTCCATTTTTTCCCTTATAAATTTGATTTAAATTTTGAAATTAGCACCATTTTTTTTCCGTTTTGCCCCTGTGCGCCGTTATAAACGGAAAAAAATGGTAAGGCCCCCAGTCCGTTATACCGTTATAACGGCCCCCTTTAAACCTTGCCCTCGGGGTTTGATAATCGTGTAATAGAGAGTGAGACAAGATTCCAAAACCAGAGATTTCCATTCTTCGTGTTTTGAGGTGGTCCATTAATCATTAAAAGTGGATGGGCCCACACAAATTGTCCCCAACGAACCTCAACCACGTAACTGCATCTTCCCTTCACAAACTGCTAGATTTCAAATCCTACCGTACTAATCCAATCAAAACTAAAATCTAACACCCTGTTTTTCAGTCGTTGGCTCTTCTCTTCTTCTACTCGGAAGGGGAAAAAAAGCGCTCTCAAATGCCAGGGACCATTCAAGTTTCAGGTACTACTTAAAGATCTTCCCCTTCACTTATAACTGTAATTCAAAATATAAACCTCGTTTATCTATAGTTAACCAACAATCACTCATTTGCTTTTAACTCCAGTTCTAGACTTCATGGATCTTCAATCTTCATCAATATCTGTAAAGGGTGCGTAGATTTCCAGTTTGAGCTCTTTGATTCTCTTTCTTTCTGAATATATGTTAGGCATTTTTTTTATGGGTGTAATTGGGCTCATATTGCAGTTTCCATGGGGAATAGAGAGTACCAAACTTGGGACAAGGGAGATTTTTATTTGTGAGCAGAACAGAACAACCCCCATCTCAATTTTTTCTTTTTGCTCCATGTCTTTCTTCATGTATTTGAACCTGAATTTGAAATAATTGCATACAGCCCATTGACGACTCTCCGCGATAACCTCATCGTAACACTCCATGATGCTGAGGGCAATGAACTATCCCGAACAGGTTCTGTTATTATTGACTTGTACTAATTCATTTTAGGGGTCTCTTTTAGAAAAATTAGAGTTTTGTTTTCTTTTTTCTGGCAGGTGTGGAGACCATGTCGATAGTCGAGAAAGGACTTTGGGACGATTTGTTTCCACTTGAAGGAGGTGGGCACCTTCACATGAAGTTGCAGTTCATCCTTAGTGAAGAAGAGCGCAAGCGGGTCCGAGAATTGGTATGTTTTTCTTTCTATTTTTCATTTCTTTTGTTCTACATATTTGTTTCTTCTGGTGCCCAGTTACCTTAGTGTCAGTTCTACAAGAAACTCCATAGATAAATAAAAACCAATTTATATTGAAAATCTACCTTACATGGTTTGAAAATTATGGAAAATGGTACCAACCTAATGAGTTGTTACAAACTCATTTTCACCAAAGAGAATTTAGAATTTTTTTTTTGTTTTGCTAAGTGAAAATATATTAAAAGAGAAAAACAATACAGCCTTCAAGGAAGGAAAAGGGAACAGAAAAAACAAGCTGAACCAATATCAAGATCTTATCTCGTGAATGGAAAATAGGTCTGATTATGGTCTTCCACTGAAACAAGGAAAGGGGGTCTAAAGTCCCACCACGAGAAAGATTTGTTAGGTATTTAGAAAATTGAAAAATGAAAATGAAAAATGAAAATGAAAAATGAAACTACTAGTTATTTGGACGTTTAACATTCTATGAATCCTTACTATGGCTAAGAACCTGGTTCCAATAGTCGGTAATTTGTTGGCCTTGATATTGTTATTCTTATTAATGTTTAAGGTTTTGTATTTTTTGGTAGAGAGAATCTGCATTGAAGAAAAAACATTGGGAGCTTCTTACTAGTAGTCTTAGACATTCAGAAACTGCTGCAGTGGCTACTGTCGGTGGTAACTTTGCGTCCTCATCTTTGTACCTCAACCACGAGATCACAGGTTCAATCCCAACTTAACCATGAAAATGATAAGACAAAAGGAAAAGAAAGCAGCCAAATAAACAATGAAAATTATGAAACAAACTTTTAGTCATCTTTGTGATCTTATGTTGAACTTGTTCTGAAAGGCTTTTTTCTTGATCGAGTCCTGCATTTTCTCAAGATTCACAAGAACACCTTGCTCAAATGGAAGCTGTAAGTGTTGAAGGGGGATCCGTCCAAGGTGGTTTGATATCAAATCCTATTAGTCCCGACAAGGATCCACAATCTGGTCCTGGAAAGAGAGGAGGAATTCTGCTCAATCGATTGGAGCAAGGAGCCCCAGTTAAGGATTCTTTCACATTTCTGCTTCAATTTTGTTATTACATCAAAAAGAAAACTGAAGAGGACTGATTGAGTTCCACCAACTGACCCTGTATCTCTTTAGAATGATACAGATGGAAGTGAAGGAACTTCATTGATGGCTCCGCTGTCACAAGAGCTTAAATTCATCAATATAACCGGAGAAAATCACAAGATTTTAGAGAAGACTGAGACTCAGTCACCTCTTACTGATGTAACCACGATGCCCTGTGAAGAGAAAATTGAGACTCGGTCACCTCTCACTGATGTTACCATGAGGCCCTGTGAAGAGAAAATTGAGAGTCAGTTACCTCTTACTAATGTTACCACGATGCCCTGTGAAGAGAAAATTGAGACTCAGTTACCTCTTACTGATGCTACCGCGAGGCCCTGTGAAGAGAAGATTGAGATTCGGTCACCTCCTACTGATGTTACCGCGAGGCCCTATGAAGAGAAGATTGAGAATCAGTCATTTCTTACCGATGTTACAACGAGTCCCTGTGAAGAGAAAATTGAGACTCGGACACTTCTTACTGATGTTACCGCAAGGCCTCGTGAAGAGAAGATTGAGATTCAGTCACCTCCTGCTGATGTTACCGCGAGGCCCTGTGAAGAGATGATTGAGATTCAGTCACCTCCTACTGATGTTACCGCGAGGCCCATTTCTTCACAGGAAGCTTTATATCCTCAGTTAGGATGCTCAGAATCCCTGGTTGCCAAAAATAACCATTCAGTTTCTAGCCTATTGGAACAAGATCAAAGTCATAGCCCCAAGAAGCAGAGTGCATTGGATAAAACTCTAGCAATGTAAAGAAAATGATAAGTGCCTTTGAAAGTAAACTAGCTCAGGTATTTTGTCTTAGCATTTTGTGTGATACATTATTTCTCCATTGTTACAGAAAGGAATTATTCACTTGTTTTTCCTTTGTTGAGATCCATAAAACTTGTTTGAGCAGGAGCTGAGACCTCATGTTGACGCGCCAACAATTAAATCCCAATCAAACAATACCAAGATAGGGGGTTCTTTGAAGGGGCCAAGTGTAAAAGAAGAAAAGACAGAGATGACTAAAACATCACAGCAAATTGTGGAAACAAAATTGAATTCATTTTCCACAGGGAAGCCCTGGGAGGTGAATTTGCAACAAAGCCCGAAGCATATAAGAAGAGGAGACCAGATCGGTTTCGATGCACATTCTGTGTGTGGAGCTTCAGATAAGATGCCCATGTCCCAAAATATTGTGCAGTTGGAAGTGTTGGGTGCAGGACACACTGCAGTGGAAGGAACTAACTCAAGAGAAAAAGATAACTACAAAGTGCAGCAAAAAAAGGAAAATAGAAATGAACAGGGAACATTTTTGGAAGAGTTGGCTGGACCATGTACAGCAGAAACAGCTACTGTTTCAAGAAGAATGCTTGATGGGCCTATGTGCAGGGATCAATCTTATGGAGTACAAACATACTGGCAAGATTCTGACAATGTGTTGGAGACTGGATGGGGAACTTGCATAGAAGATTCAGACAAGCTAAACATTCGTGGAACTTCAAGCAAAAAGCGGCAACCAGTACCATATTCTGGAGTTGAACAATATCCCTTTGGTAGCTCGGGAAGTTGGATATTCCCAGATGAAGCAAGACATTTCTGCATTACAACTGCAAGTAAACAAGTGATGGATCTTGTGGGAGGCTGTGGTATATATGCAGAAACAGATCAAAGGGAGATGAGTTTGTCCAGAACAGAAGCTGTGAATGAGGTATGAACTCTTTATCTCCTCATAATGTTTTTGAGTTTATTTGTATTAGTTTGTTTGAAAAATCATTTTGATCTCTTATAATCTCTAGTTTTATAAGTTTGATGAAACGTGGACAACTTGGTTTTGTCACAATACACAACACATTTCCATCAATAACTTAAACTTTGAACCCTAACTTAAAGGAGAAATGCTTTTAGCCAAGTGAGTGTATAAGTAGTAACTAGTAAGTGACATCAATTGTATTCTACCCCTGCACTAGATCTTGCAATAACTGAATTATCATCATCAGAGCTTAATCCCACCTATATGGAGTTGGCTAGGCAACAATGGACTATTTCATGCTTTTATGTTTGACTAAATTACCCCAACAACATGTACTATGTCCAAACATTATCTCCAATCGAAGGTTGATCCTCTAACCTGTCTAGGAAAAGAAAATTTTATGAGATTTCCTTGCAGGTTGTGGACTTTAGGATATCTTAAGATCCGCTGAACAACCTCCACCATCAAACTATAATCTCAAATCATGCCCAAGGTGATTGTTTGAGACCATGAATGGCCTTTCTCAGTATTTTGACATATCATTGCTCCCTATGAAACTGAATATGGGAGGTGAACTGTCACCTCTTCAGGCATTTTCCCATCTAGGAATTCATTCTTGCAATTAAGTTAGAGAGATTCTAGTTCTTATGTGCTGTGACTAAAATGATAGCCTGAGAGAAATTCACTTTGCGATTGATGCGAGGTCTCCAAGAAATCCAATCCATAATGACCCCTTGGCCACCGACCTTGCTTTATATTTTTCTATGCTCATTGCAGTATTCAGTTTGAGGCTACACCTACTCACACCCAATGAGTTCCTTTCCCATCCAGTGACTGGAAGAGTTCCTAGTTGTGATTCTTCTCAAGAGCCTCTGTCTTTTGCCGAAACTTTTCCCCACTCAGGATGATCAAAGCTTCTTTAAATCTCTTCAGTACTCTGAGTTCAAGGTGACTCGGATTGATTAGGCTAATTGGCTGGAACATGTTTTGTCACATGTATAACTTTCATGATAGGATACAAATTGGTTGATTGGATGCACTGGGAAATATTTAGCTAATTGGCTGAACCAAGCTTTCAAGTTGATTGGGGTTTAGTTTGTTGGTGTTCTCTTGTTGTCCTCAAATCTCCAACTATCTAATGTGCATTTCAATGTCTAATTTGAGGGGATTTTCTGATGCTGTTTTTTTTTGTTTCTACATCAAAATCTAATTATCGTTCTTGCTTTCATGGATTGTTCTAGTGAATATCTTCTGATGTTCGAGAGATGAGTGTACTTGTAGTTAAACCAAATATTTATAAATTTGATAATTCATTTCCTGTTATGCTTATTTAACTCTAAAAAATTTCAGCAAAATATGCATGGTGACCCCTGTATCGAGGTGAATAAAAACGAGAAGACTTCTCACAATTTGAGAACGTCGAAGCTAGAAAGTTCAGTGAATGGTAGAGTTTCTGGAGGACTGGCTGTACAGGTTTCATCTCTCTTTCTCTCTCTCTAATATCTATACATACATACATGTATATATTTGCCAAATGTTATATCATTTTAAAGGCTTTGAGCTTAAGTGTTCCCCACATTGAGAAATATAGAATAACAAGTATATGAAGTACAACTTTTTTTTGCATGACTACCTCTTTTGACCCGTAATTATGGATATTTCCATGGTAATTCCAGCAACTGGTCACTGATGTTTTTATATTGAGATATTTGAAGCACTTCGCAGTCTAGGAAAGAATAATGAATACTGCCCAATTTCCATCACATAGTAAACTCCTCCAATCCAAAATGGAGCATATAGAATTGCTGTTTCATTTCTCCGTGCAAGACTCTAATTCAAATAATATTCTTTTATTGCTCACATGTGACCATTTGTGTTGGCTTGAAGCACTTCGCAGTGTAGGAATCGACAATGAATACTGCCCGACTTCCATCATGTATTAAACTCACCTACCAACCCAAAACGGAATTCCTAAAATTTCTGTATATTACCTTCTTCAAGATGCTACTTTAAATCATATTTCTCAAATGCCCAACATATGGGCATTGGTTGGCTTATCGCAAGCATTTAACAATATCTATTATCAGGTAAAACTACGACGAGGTCAAATTTAGCTTCATTCTCCACCATAATGTTAAATATGTTTCAGACTCTTGGAGTTGGATATATATCATCTGTTTGATTTCTTAAAAGAATTAAGGAGTCGAGCACAAAATATAAAACCACTAAAAACTTGAATAGCCCTTGAATCAGATTGAAGGGACCTAAATGTCTTTGATCTGACAAAGTATTTGCAAGGGTTTGCAATCAATTTGGTTGTTATTTTAGGCCTATGTGGATATAAACTCGACAAAGAGTGATTTATTGTAGTTTATACACCAATGCAGTGCAGCTTGTTTGTAGCTTCTTTGATCATCATTGATAGTTCTCCAAGCTATAAGAGTATCAACTATCAAGTGTGAGGTATCATAAATTCCTGATGCTGTATTATACACCAGTATCTTTGTGTGTTTACAGGCAGTAAGGGTTGCAATCTTGGTGGCATTTGGAACTGTTGTTCTTGTTACTAGACAAAGAAAAAGCAGGTACAACTCTCCCATATCTTGTGTATTTTGTCTGTATTTATCTTTTGTTCATTAAGCTTGGTCCTGTCTAAGGTCACAACACAGATACGGGTGCACTTAGCGAGAAAAGAAAACACAGATATGGGTGCAGAATTGATGATTCGACTGCCAAGAGCTTCAGCTCCAGGCATTGCATCACAAAAGTGATACACATTTTGATCTGATTTACCTTTGTTTTTTCCTCCTTGGCAGATGAATTATGTGGGTGATGGGAGTTTTAGCTATCATCCTGAGGAACACATTTTACAGGGATATATCCTCCGTCTTTGGTGTTTATGGCTCAAGTCTTCAAGTATTAATTTTTTTTTTCTTAAAAATTTAAATTCTTTTTTATTGAAATTTTAAGAAATATTGTTCAAGCTCAGGTTTGTCTGACAGCTGCTGCAGATCAGATTTTGGGTTTTCAAGGGTCCTACTGTAAAGTTTGGACCCAAGTGTAAAGTTATCGTATTAGTCAATATGTAAGTAACAATTTTGAGATCAAAGAAGTAACAATGAAGAAAACCCAAGTGTTCGATACTCGAATAACAGCATACCTGAAGGCGATACAAAGTTTAAAGTAAGTTCAAATGAGCTTTTAATCATTCTTGCAGAAAACGACTAGCTCATGATAGCAAAATTTTAAGATAAACTAAAACCAAATGCCTCTGGATTTGATAACCAATGCATGGTTTAAAAAACATTTATAATGCTGTTATAACGGTAGCGCTCTAACAGCCTTCTGTTATTTTGTTTTTTAATGGTATAACTGCCGTTGTTTTGAAAATAACCGCCATCAACCATTATTTACATTTGTTGAAAAATGAATTCAACATAATAATATTTTGACTGTTCTTTGACCTGTTATAACGGCTGTTATAAAATGGTCAGTTAGAAAATTTCACCAAGAATCTCAAATTCAAAATTTTCCGAAGTTTCACACGAAATTTTGAAAAATCGACTGAAATTTTGGTTTGCCGAAATGGCATGCAAAACCGAAATTTTAAACCTTCGCTTTTACATGCTCCTTTTTCATAGATCATACAATACTATAAGTTGATAGCATAACTATAGGGAGCTTAAAAATAAAATTTCTCATATTTTTTGACAGGCAAAGACTTCAAAGGAGTAAAACTTCTGTCACAACGGATTGCAAATCACACAATCACAAGCCAATGTGTTCTCAGCAGGTACACCTCAAAGCAAAAGCACATGGGTACGTTGCGAAAAGCACTTGGGTACGTGCCGAGAACTCATTGGCTTGTGATTGTGTGATTTGCAATCCATTGTGACAGAAGTTTTACTCACTTCAGAGAGATGAAAAATGAGATTTTTGTTTGCTGTCCTTTGGGCTGCCATGGCTGGGTTAGATACAAGCTTACGATGGGCCTAGGACTGGATATTTACGCTCGACTGATTGTTGGGCTGGGTTTAACACTGAATGCTCATGAGTCACGACAAAGTCAGGCTAAAGTGTTCAAATCCTATCCTGGGCAAAGTTAGTAAATATTTGAATTATTCGCGAACCGTACGAATTATTCCAAAAATAAAAATAAAATGAACCGAACAAAATCATGTTCAAGTGTTTGGAAAAATTCGTGAATTTTTTAACATGATCGAATTAATCTCGAATAATTCATGAAATATTTTAAACGGAAAATTTCTAAAAAGAAAATAAACTTTAATCTATTTACAAAAAAGAATACAACTTTTCGCAAATCCCAAAAAAGAAAACGAAACGCCCTTTCAAAGAGCGTTTCATTACGTGGCACATGTTTATCAAAAAACGCCCTTTAAAAGGGCGTTTGTCAGTAAAAAACGTCATTTTAAAGGACGTTTTTCAGTAATAGACGCCTTTTTAAAAAACGTCTGTCAGATCTCTGACAACTGACAGACGTTATTTTAAAGGGCATGTGTCAGTAGAAAACGCCCTTTTAAAGGGCGTTTTTTGATACCCCAATTTTTACGCCCACTTTGGCGTACCCAGAAGATGAATCAATGGCTGATTTTTGGTGAGGATGATCTCTACGGTGAGGAGATCATCCCCACAAAAATTCAGATCATTCTGATATTCATAGATTGATTTAGAAGTTGAGGAATTATGGGACTTTTTTTAAAATTTCTCAGGAATAAACGCCCTTTAAAAGGGCGTTTGTCAGACGTGTCAGCCATCAGTCATTCATTAGTCAGTCGGCGACTGATAAGACTGACAGCAGACGAAACGCCCTTTGAAAGGGCGTTTCGTTTTCTTTTTTGGGATTTGCGAAAAGTTGTATTCTTTTTTGTAAATAAATTAAAGTTTGTTTTCTTTTATGCAATTTTCCGTATTTTAAATTATTCCAGATGATTCAATTTTGAACAAGAAAAATCATTTTCAGACGAAAAATTGTCAATATTTTGCTTCTTTTTTTTGTTTTATTTTATTTTTTAAATTATTTCTGTAGAATTTTTTAACACATTTTTTATTACAAACCCGAATAGTAGTCGAACATTTCCTGTATTGTATTTTGTCCACACTGTGATTTGCTAACTATGGTCCGGGCCTCCTGGGCACGTCAAACGTCCCACTGAACTAGACTCAGGCCCAACATTTAAGCCCATCTCGTGCTCTGTCCTCCTAAGCTGGATATAGGTTGACCATATCCTAACCTGGGTTAGCCCCGGCCCATCGAGGAAACCCCAAGGTAGTCCACATATACACTCTAACGACGGTCTACCAACAAAATAGTACTACAAATGGTACACCTTCAACTGGGCGGACCTCACTTTTCATTGTGAAACACTCTAGGATATCCACCTGGCCCCAAAATCAAGCCAATGGGATGATTTGGTTACTATCATCCGATCAGACAGGCCGTTATAGTCGTCTGATCAAGTTGATCATCACCCCGGAGAGTTCTTAGTGGAACGCCATTGAGTATTGACCATTGATTTCCAATCACCAACCTCTTTGGGTTGGGCATGGCCCACATTTACATGACTTGGGCTGTGGTCCCCTTATGTATGGGCTCAATCTGTTTTATCTATTAACCAGAAGTACTTATCCCTGGTCCGAGTCTACTGATCTTGGGCCTCATCTGGCCCGGCCTGCCAATAAAATTTGCCAGTCGAGGGTGAAAGCCTTCATATTTCGTCGTAGAAGAAACATCTGGCAGGAGAAGGTTTATCAAAACCCTACCTTTTCTCTTCCGCACAGCCGAAGCTCCCAAAATGGTTCGCAGCGTCAAAAACCCTAAGAAGGCCAAAAGGAAAAACAAGGTACGATTTTTCTTTTTCTTCCAATTGTTCCTCCTCTTCTCTTTTTCCTTTTTCGTATTCATGTTTCTTCACATGTACTGAACTGTTAGTTGGTTAGTTAATTTGTTAGTTAAGTTAGTTATTGGGGGTTTCAATATGGCCGTTATATACTGCAGGGTTCTTCTTCTAAAGAACACTCCATGCCTGCCAAGGTATGGCAACCAGGGGTAGACAAATTAGAAGAGGGAGAAGAGCTTCAGTGTGATCCATCGGCTTATAATTCGCTACACGCCTTCCATATCGGATGGCCCTGTTTAAGGTGCGTCGGAGACGGTGATGTATCGATTTTTTCTTCCTAAGCTCGCTATTTTTCGATTAACAATTTCAATTTTATCATAAGTGATTGATAATTGACAATTGAATTCATTTTCACAGCTTTGATATTGTACGTGATCAACTTGGATTAGTTCGGACTGAGTTCCCACACTCAGTGTATTGCGTCGCAGGGACTCAGGTATCTGAATTGTTTCTTGTTTGTTAGATGTTACGATTGGTTTACGAATTGATGGTTGATTTCCCACCTATGCTGGATCAGATGGGTATGAGTTAATATAAAACGAGTTTGCCTAGGGAAGAATCTGAGATAGCAATTCTTGTTTTTGCAGGCAGAGAAAGCTTCATGGAACTATATAGGAATATTTAAGCTATCTAAAATATCTGGGAAAAGGCGCAATTTAGTACCTACTCAGTCTGAGGCTGACGGCTCTGATGTAGATAGTGATGGTAGTAGTAGCGATGAAGACGACGAGGATGATGGAAAGGGTGGATCCGAGCCGCCTGTTTTGCAGGCAATGATATGTGCAACTCTATGTCAGATTATCTGCATTGTAACCGTTTCATTACATAGTCTCTTAACACTATTAGCGCTTTGTTTCTTACTGTTCTTGTAACAGCTGCGCAAGGTGGAACATGGAGGAAGTGTAAATCGCATACGTGCTATGACACAAAACCCCCATATATGTGCGTCGTGGGCAGATACCGGTCATGTGCAGGTGATCTTTGGAGAAGTTTTTAAATTATTTGTCTCTTGGAATTGACCTCGGTTATGTTGTGATTGTGTGCCATTTCCTTATTGGGAAGATCTCGATATAGAATGGTTATAGAAAGCTCTTTAGATGTTAGGTAACTTGTTTAGTTTTATGGGATTATAATGCTGAAAAGTTGAAAACTTATAATTCAATCGTCCAATAAGTCTGATGGTTAATCTATTGAAGAGGTTTAGAAGGATAGAGTTTTCAAGTAACGAATAGAGAAGTAACTACGCAATACACACTAAGACATCTTTTTTTTTTTTTTTGATAGGTAAACATTTATTATTCCCCCCTAACCCCACCTAAGATAAGAACGAGACCGAACCCAGGTCTTTGGGAATTACCTCCCAAAGACTCGATCCCTGGTCTGTGGGTACAACCCCCCACAGCCTGACTGACTCAGCTGTTGGACACTTCTTACTAAGACATCTATTTTGGATTCTCTTTCTACTGATCAGATTAAGTAAAGGGGAAGATCAGCTAGCCTATGTCGCTGGAAACAGTACCAGCAAAAGTTGCCATTCTTAGGTAATCACTAGTGTCCGACAAAACTAATTTTTATCCAGGTGAAAGGAAGTCGCAACAGTATCCTGGGTCCAACAAGTGTGCAAAAGTTCTTGCAAATACGATCTAGTTAAACAAAAACTGCTGAAGGAGTGTATAATGTAAACCTGTTACATTAGGGATAGAGATACCAAACTACCCTTATAAACTATGTATATAGGTTTAGGTTCACTCAATTATTTTTTTTTTCATTATACCCTAACATCAGAAAAGACTTACGTGAAACAAAACGCTCAAGGTCTACTTTTCATCCATGAGATGTCATTATACAGTATAATAGCTAACTTTGCCGCTTACAAGTCCTTGGCTACGTTAACTAGTGTTTTAAGGCCATGGGTTTATAGAACTGATGGCCTTGGATGATATGAGGCTATGGGATACACGGAGAATTAGCCCTAGTATATAGTCTTATATGATTGAATATGCTTTTGGAACTTCTCTCTATATATGTGTGTGTGCGTGTGCGTGTGCGTGTTTAATTTTTTGATGGTTCATGGTGTGTAACACACACTTGTGTTTGGGAATGCATGGCTGTTGGATGCTACCACAAGCTTGTAGGGCAAATCATTGTTGATGGAAAGGCTTTAGCTTATTTTGTCAAAAAAGGGAGAAATTTTCTTTAGTCATGGACGAGCACAACCATCTTAAATTCTGATATCAAAGTTCTCATCACCATAAAATTAATTTACATGAATCATAAAAGCGACTTCTAACAACATCTGTTTCATATTTCTGGGATGGTTTTATTTTATACTTCTAAACTTTTCTATGCAGGTCTGGGATTTCAGTTCTCATCTAAATGCTTTAGCAGAAAAGGAAGCAGAAGGGAGCACAGGAGCTTCTACTGTCTTTTCTCAGGATCCATTAGTTAAGTTTGGTGGGCACAAAGCTGAAGGGTATGCTATAGATTGGAGTCCCCTTGTTACTGGAAGGCTTGTATCTGGTATTGTTTCTCATATTTATTATATTTATTTTGAATTCTTTTTTGGATCCTACACTTATTAATTGCTTATTCCCAAGAAAACCTCACTAACGTTTTTAAGATATTTTTCTTGTTCGAAGGGGATTGCAATAATTGTATTCACCTGTGGGAACCTTCATCTGGTGGAACATGGAATGTGAATCTTACTCCATTTATTGGACATGTTGCAAGTGTTGAAGATCTCCAAGTACGCAATCTAACTTGAGGACCAATATTTTATCTGATTGTGCTTTTTAAGTGCATAGAGTCCTAATTATCACTCTTTTATTTTTTAATGAAAGTTGTCTACCTTTCTCCATGCAGTGGAGCCCTACAGAACCTGATGTCTTTGCTTCTTGTTCTGTGGATGGAACTATTGCAATATGGGACACCCGTTTAGGGAAATCACCAGCAGGTTCTATAAAGGCACATAATGCAGATGTGAATGTTATCTCATGGAACCGGTATTTTAGAAATTATTTGTTTCTCCGTTACCATGCCATTTTGTGTCCCATTTTAGTCTGTCTTCCGTAGTGTGACTTCATTTGTACTTTCACATTTTTTAATAGGCTGGCTAGCTGTATGTTAGCCTCTGGAAGTGATGATGGCACATTTTCTATTCGTGATCTTCGATTGCTCCAGGTATTGCTTTGGAATTTTGTATTATCATTATTAAGGAATATGCATGCTCTGATGCTCACAAGAACTGACTGAAAACTATAGTATGGTTGGATTATTTTTTTTTAAACTTATTTTATATGGCAGTTGACCTTAATTATCTATCATAATTAGGATTATGTATGAGTGGCTGAAAATGGAAGGTGTCCTTTTCTGTTTTTGTTTTTTTGTTAAGGTTTCCTTAATTGTCATATCATAATTAGGACTGTAGGCTTTCTCTGGAGTACAAGTTCCATCAATTATGATTGGCAAAAGAGATCTTTTCCTTATTAGATATGGACCGTGTGATATAGACTTCATGTTATCCTATGTAGGCCTAAGAAAGCCTATGTTAGTGAACACTTTGCCACTGCTACTTTTTGTGATCGTTCACGATGATTGATTTGTGTTGCAAATTGTTGTGACCAAGTATTGTTATGCAGATAATTTTTCTAGCTTCCTAACATTACCATTTGTTGTGTTGAGTTGTCTCTGTGTCCCACTTCTTAGGTCTACATACGTTAGTGAACACTTTGCCACTGCTACTTTGTGTGATCTTTTACGATGATTGATTTATGTTGCAAATAGTGGTGACCAAGTATTGTTATGCAGATAATTTTTGTAGGTTCCTAACATTACCATTTAGTGTGTTGAGTTGTCTGTGTTCCACTTCTTTGTCAGACCACAATCAAAATTTTAGCTGAGTTGGCATGATTTTTATTTTTTTATTCATGTAGTCCTTGAGATCAAATCCTTCATATTTCCTTTTTCTCATCATTCTTCACTTCATTATTTTACATAAATGACCTTGGAAGTTTATTTGGTGGGAAATTTTGTAGACATGCTCAATTTATTATCTCCAACTCTTAATACAACACTAGATATATTGTGCTGGGAGGATTGTTGTATTATCCTTTTTTTTCTTTTTCTTTTGGCACTTGTTTGATCTAATGAGTCTATGTCAATGGAAACTAAAGATATCTTTTTTTCGAGCTTCGAATCGAAGGAACTTTCTAGTATGTGAATTTTACTCATACGATTTCTTAAAAGAGATATGTGGAGATGGTTGAGTGGTTTCTGATCCTTCAGGAGGTCCACATAAATCAGTCGAGTAAGGAAGAAGTTTAGTCACACAGTCAGTAATTTTTGCTTCCTTTTTATTCAGCTAATGCCATTGCCTATTTCTTGACTAAATTTTGCACAAGCTCGGAGTCTTATCTCTCAGTAATCTTTGCTTCCCTATTATTTTAACTCACTGATGCAATCCCCTTTTTTTCTTCTGAATAAAATTTTCATTGTACAAGTAAAAGAGATAAAAAATTCTGTTTGGGGATTTCTAAGAAGAGACTTATAGCAATGCTTGCTTGGCTGTCATTCAGTTACAAATTCTTACACTACCAGACCAACATTATGAATTCACAGGTGTTCTGGGCCTTCTGGCACTTGAATAAATCTAGGATTGCAAATACTTCATCAAGTTCTCTTCATGGGATAAACTGGAAATACTTATATTATTCTTCAACAGTTTTGCTTACTTTTCCTTTTATCTATTGTGTGCAGGGAGATTCGCGTGTGGCACATTTTGAATACCATAAACATCCTATCACATCAATTGAATGGAGTCCGCATGAACCTTCCACTTTAGCAGTTTCATCATCAGATAATCAGCTAACGTAAGAAATTTTTAATGGATAGAATCTGATAATTTGCCCAACATGATAAAACTGATAAGAACCAATACAAGGATAGAGCAGTTCCTTTTTCTTACTTGAACCTCAAATTTTTGTTCGGCCTTCATTACCAGGATTTGGGACCTTTCTTTAGAGAAAGATGAGGAAGAGGAGGCCGAATTCAGAACTCAAACGAAAGAGCAAGTGAATGCCCCCGAAGATTTGCCGCCCCAATTGCTCTTTGTTCATCAGGTTACTTCATTTTACATTCCTTCATAGAACAATTAACTCTAGAGTTCCGTTGTCTCTCTGTTAAACTTGCATTTTGGTTATGAACAGGGTCAGAAAGACTTGAAGGAACTGCACTGGCATGCCCAGATTCCAGGAATGCTCATTTCAACTGCAGCTGATGGTTTCAATGTCCTGATGCCCTCAAATATTGAGAGTACTCTTCCGTCAACCGATGCTTGAACTTGTTAGGGCTTTGGGCAAATGACATAATATGAATATCCGGCAATACCACCGTAGGTTTTTGAGTATCATGGCATGGATCACCTACTGAGTCAGCATGTCTGCCCCTGTTATGAATTGAGAGGTGCATGAACATCATTCCGCGAGTTTATTATTCAATTGCAAGTTGTACCAATTTTTAATTTTTAATGTTTTGGTTGAGTAAGAAACTTCAAGAGGGGAATAAAAAAGGATGTTGAAAAAAACTCATGTCAACTTGGGTGTGGCAACCTTATTAGAAGCCATCTACTTGTCAAAGGTCTGAATGAAGCTTGAGTTTCAAAGACTATCCCAAAGGGCAGCTTGAAGTAAGGCTGGAACACGGGCGGTTTGGGTCGGGTTGGGGGTCAATCCTACCCAACATGACCTTGAAGGCTATGAGCCCAACCCAACCCAACCCAAGGTCGGGCCTAGATTTTTTAGCCTGAGCCCAATCCGATCGGGTTGGTCAATTTCTTAATATTATTTGTTGGAAAGGTTGACAATTTTTTTTTCATATTAAAATTGTTTATTGGTCAATACAATGACCGTTATGCTAGCCATTAAACAATAGCTTGATTTCTATATCTTGTAAATAAGACCACATTAACAAAATATATTTACATCTATACTCGGTATCCTCACAGGTTTATTCGTACAAGAATTACAAGATGAAAATTCTCCATATAATCTTGCTCCTACAAATGCCAAATAATTTGCCTTCAACTGCAGATAGTAACACAAGTTTATAGCAAAATGAAACCTACACATTGACGAAAACTCTTGGCTGCAGCTAAGATTAAAATGTACCTCCATTATCAACAACATAAAAATGAGCTTTTGAACTGCTCACCTTGTCATATAGAATTGATGTCAAGCCAGTGGCGCTGTGATACACCCCTTGCAGTGAGTCGCCTCCATGGATTTGTGGCATGTCTTTGATAGTTTGTGTGTGCTATCCCAAGTTGGGTTGAGCCTGCCCAAGTTGGGACTTACCAAATTGTATCTCTCTTCATAGGTAATCGTGATGGACCAATCTATGCAAATTGCAATATTTGTACGTAAAACTAAAAATCATACTTCAATGACCACCCAAATAATGTTGTAGGGTAAATTTATTTTTTATTTTTTCGGTTAAACTAGTTGATTTAACAATGACATTAGACGCCTGAAATCATCCAATTAAGTTTACCATTTTGACTAAATAGTAAAGGGCCGCAATGTAACAAGCTGTAGCTCAAACTTTTAGCACCTTTTTTTGTAACTCACCGC
This sequence comes from Euptelea pleiosperma, assembly GCA_035048495.1. NCBI lineage: Eukaryota > Viridiplantae > Streptophyta > Magnoliopsida > Ranunculales > Eupteleaceae > Euptelea > Euptelea pleiosperma. The sequence goes on along the minus strand of CM068549.1, from coordinate 30,784,434 downwards.
TGCCATGTGGGCCTACTGGCCACATGGATGTTTAGCCCACCCCTCGGTAGTCACTTATACTGAAAATCAGCTTGTTTGATGATTTTTAACTGTTGGTTTTAGTACTCAAAAAAATAGTTGAATCCAACGGTTAGAATCACGCCTTAAAAAGTACTAAAATATAATGGCTAGAGATTACCAATCATGGTGATTTTTGGTATGTATATCCACCGAGGGGTGGGCTAAACATCCATGCGGTCAGTGGGCTCAGATGGTAGTGGTGAGTTACAGAAAGGGTCGCTCTACAGGCGCCCAGCTGAAAGACAAAATGAAGGGAGGCATTTTTGTCATTGTGGGCGCCCAGCCGAAAGACATGGGCGCCCGTAGAGCGACCCTTACAAAAATGGTGCTAGCTCAAACCAATCCCAACCTAATAGTAAATAGTAAAATACATCTCTCAGGTAAGACCCGTTCGAGTTTGGGCTGCGATTAGGCTATTGGGTCCCCAGATGATCCAATCTGATAACATCGGGTCTGGATATTGGAATCGTGATCTGGATCAACAGCTCCCGCTCCTGTAAGCTATGACTCGGTTCTGGATCGAACATGATTTGATCCGAACCTGATCCATTGACAGGGCCGCGATTCCGCCAAGTTGTGCTTAGGAGGTAATTTTCCCGCTAACACCTAGGGCTAAAACTGACCTCGTAACAAACCGCCTCAATCTCTTTCTACCTCCAACTCACTCGCTCTACGTTTTCTCAGTCGTTTAACGGAGAAAAGAGGCGTCGCCATTGTCTCAGGTATGTTTGTTTTTGGTTCCTTGAATATCAAAATTAGGGTTTCTTTCGGTTCCTGACTCCCATAAAATGTATTGTTTGACATGCGTGGATTAGGGTTTAGGGTTTTTCTTCTTTGAAACTTATTCTCCTTCTTCTTAGCGTTCTATCTGTTTTCGTTGTTTGATGAAATTAGGGTTTTTCTTTCCTTTGGGCACCTTCTACTTTTAATCTCTGATATTTATCTACCTGAATTATTATAATGATAATTTATTAGGGTTTTTACCTGAATTCATGAGACACGGTTCGAATGTCAATACCTGAATTTGGGTTTGTTTAATTTGCCGAAAGAAGAAGAAGAAGAAGAAGAAGAAGAAGAAGAAACGAAAGGAGGAAAAGAAAATACTGTAGTTGATCATTGGAGTGAGTTACTGCCGTGGTAATGTATTAGTGATTTCATTGAAAGCTCAATCGTAGAAAAAAAATCTAAGAAATAATGAAGATAGTATATGGAATAGAATGGATTTGCATCACATAAATCAATCATGAAGCATCACACCTCACAATTATATACAAGCTCTGCACATTGAAAGTGACGCCCGAAAAATCCCCCAACAATGCATGTATGTGTGTATTATGGGTAATGATCAATTCATTGAGTGAATATCATACTGGAGCTTTTATTGGTCCATGTTGCCTGGATAAAGCACACATACTAATGCTAGTTCAAGCATCTCCCCCTCTCATTGCGTGTGAGACTTTCTAGAAACCCCAAACCTACATAACCACTGATTAATCCTAACGTCCATGTACAGAAATCTAATATATGAATTTATCACTTCAGCAGCTTAATTTACCCTAACGTATAATGTGAGCTTGAGCTCGAAAATATAAGACTTCGAGTTCCTTAATTTAAGCACCAAGTAAAGACTCATAATTACATAAAACTAAATGACAACTCGGATTGCCTTTTTTACTCGCCTCCTTCCGTTATTCTTAAATGAGTCTGAAGGCAAATGATGATCTGCATTAGTTTCTTGTATTCCTTTCAGTTTGCCTTGCAGTGAATATGGCATCTCAGAATTGTTTATTCAATACATTCGGTTTATGAATGCTTATGTTTTGGCTGTTATTTATGACCTTTCTAGGGTAAGAAATAATGGCTGGAAGAAATCGCATGCCTCGCCATGCTCTTGACAATGGTAGACGTGGTTATCCCCCTGAAGGACCATATGTTCGGGGCCCTATGCCTCGGCCACCTCATCCTGCTTTATTGGAGGAAGAACTTGAAATGCAGCATGTTGAAATGCGAAGGATTATGGGTGAAAATCTGAGGCTAGCTGAAGATCGAATGGGACTGCAGCGTGAGCTAGGTGCTGTGAAGGAAGAACTGCATCGAATGAATATTGCCATCACGGATATTCATGCAGAGAAAGAAGCACGCTCTAGGGAGCTTATTGAAAAAGGCTTGAAGCTGGAGGCTGATCTACGTGCAACTGAACCTTTGAGAAATGACGTTATACAGCTGCGTGCAGAAGTTCAAAAACTGAATACTAGAAGGCAGGACCTGGCTGGGCAAGTTCAGAACCTTACACAAGAATTGACAAGGTTAAAAGCTGATAATCAACAGATTCCTCTTTTGAGGGCAGAGATTGATGGTCTACACCAGGAGCTTATGCGTGCTAGGTTGTACTCAATGTCTTTTATTAAAAAGCCTTTTCTAATATTTTTAATGTTGTGCTCTGCAAAGCGCTTTGTATTATGTAGCTTTTTCGCTTTATTATTTATGGGGCAGCCATTATACATGGATATCTTAAATGCTAAAAGAAATCTTTACAGGGATGCCTTTGAGTATGAGAAGAAGGCAAATGTTGAGTTGATGGAACAGAGGCAGGCAATGGAAAAAAACTTGATTTCCATGGCTCGTGATGTTGAAAGGCTACGTGCAGACCTTCCAAGTGCTGATGGTAGATCATGGGCTGCTGGTACTTCCTGTCCTACACTCTCTGCATTCTAAAGAAAATTTGGGTTTTATGTGTTAAAAGAGTCATTGAATCGTAACTTGAAAATACTTCATGACATTTTATTTAATATAGATATGTTCTTACTTGGTTTGGGTCTCTGCAACATATTTAACATTCTGACCTATGTAACAAGAACACTCCACTTTATGAAAAGTGTCCATGTTAGACACCATGTTGTACTCGTGTCAAACACACACCAACACACTTTCTGAAACAAATATTACTTTTTGTTCACTTTTCAACTATAATATAAATATTGTTTATTTGATTTTAATGGATATTTGTTTAGTTAATACATTCTTTCTACTTAAATGAGCTAAAGTATTCTAAAATATTTATCTGTTCACATATAGGATTAACCGTGTGGACTTGTCATCGTATCAAGTTTTTAGTAGTTAGTGTGTCCTCGGATCTTTGTCTGACATTGACACACATATACATGTCTATGTCACATAAATTCTAACTGATGCTTCAGAGGAAACCATCACCATCCTTATCGGTGCCTTATCCTAATTAGTTGGGATCGGCATGCTTCAGCAGAAAACTTCTGATTTTTCCAACTTACAACACAGATAGAATCAGTCTGTTGTTTGTTATAGTACCACTATAGTTTGTCTTGCTATTACTTTTTTGGTAGGCACGTGGCTATGCTTACTTTCTGTTATATATGTTGAATCATCAACTCCCATACTAGCATAATGGGACATCTTTAGTATGAACAATTGGATGTAGGACGATGCCTCTCCAACTCCACTAGATGTATATATGTGTCCAAGCCTTTGCATGTATCTCATGCTCCGTGAAGTTATTTTGCTATTTTCTCCTCAATTATTCTTTGTTATATGTACATGCACGGACTACAGACCATCATTACCCGGATACCGTTTCTCCTACAAATACCTGCATTTCCTACTTCCATTCTCTCATCAAGATAATTACAGTTGAGAATGTTGAGAATTATATGTTCTCCTACTGTTTCTTTGCATGGAAACTATTTCTTTACCAATTGCATGTCATGTGAAAAATTACAAATAGCATATTACTATATCAGTTCTTTCATTTTTGGAGTTTCAATCTTTTGCCTCTAATGTCTTTCTGTTGATGGCTGGTGGCTCAAGGTGGAGCTTACGGGATTAAACTTGGCAGTCCTGAAGGAGTCTTTCCTGCTGCTTATGGAGATGGATATCGGCTTCACTCAGTATGGCCTGCTCACATTAACAGAAATTTGATTATTTCTTTTGAATGTTTCTTTTTTGGGACCTCAATTCCTCAACTTGGGGCCGTCTTATCATATTATTAGCTTATCATATCCCCTGTGGTGTTTCTCAGGGTGTTACTGACAAGAGTCCTCTGTATGGCGTGGGTTCGGGTTCATGGGGAGGGCTTGAGAAGACTCGCCTTGGGCGCCGCTGAGATCTGGATGAATTCCATTTGAAATGCAAAAAGCACACCCCTTTGATAACTGCATGTGTTTCAGTACTCAAAAGGGTTGGAAGTGTTAGATTCCTCAACGGGTGCATGCCGTATAAGTAATCTTTTAACTGACAGATTTTAGTCTCTAGGAGTTGTGATGTAGCGTTGCTTTTATTTGCTGAAGACAATGACGCCTGTTATGTTCTATTTGAAACTTTAGGTTATACAAGTTAATATGGTATGTTCTGGCTAAACTTCTGTTCAATTGGTACTCTTAATGTTGGTGGTGGACAGTTTAAAATGCCATTTGGATTATTCTTCTTGTTGTCCTTGATTTAGGGTACATTAAAGTAGAGGTTATGTATCTTATCGCATTGTGTAGAGTCCGGTTGCATCTTTATCTGAAACCATGAGTTTCAATTGTAGTGTATAACACTAAAAGAAGAATAGCTTTCCTCTTCCACGTGATTATAATATTTATTTGCAACTCTGTATCCTTGACTGTGGCATATGGAGGCTTGATTAGATACTGGATAACAAAGAGAAGAAATGCCAACAAAGTCGAATGGCAAAATAGGATTCATGTTGCCAACCCCAAACATTCAGGGTAAGGCATAGATGATGATGATGTTATTGCAGTGAGATGGTTCATGTTGTAGTAGATGTTACTTCTTTTAATAATGGTATTGGTGCTCCATGCGTCTTCACATTTGTAATTAATGTGAGATGCTATTGAGTATTGAATACAATGTAATCGCTATAAGATGGTGTACACCTTATATGACTTGTGGATTTACTATAAATCCAATTGAGGATATTACCTAGTGGGTGTTACTGAAGATAGACGTTGCGTATACGTCATGCCTTTGAAATCATGTAAGGTGCACAGGACGCTCGGAAGGAGTTTTATTTTCATTCATATATTGTACAACTCCATTAACCACTCCATCCCAAGAAGCAGAGAAGAAACTGTACTGCTTTGGATTTAAACAACTTTGATTTAACTCCTGCTCTGGGAGTGTAGACATTAGTGGCCTTAACACGTGGGAGTTGCTGTTGTTCTTCACTTTATTCACCATTTTAGTACTTTTTCAAGATTGCAGTTTAAGCCTGTCGCATAAGAGTTTTAGGGAAAGCATACATTTCACCACTAAGTTATCATCGTTGACAGGGTGCCTAACATATACAGAGGGAGACATGGTGCATCTTCTGGAGGCAATGGTCAGGCTTTTGTTATTGGTAGAAACTTTGATCAAGGGTTATCTTGGTCCTCGGATGCGTCCTTTTAATGTTTTATCAATTGGATCATATTTGTGGTACATGTCTAGGGGTCTCTGAAGTATGGGGGCAATGGGTGCTGCATTTGAAGCGAGGGTGAAACCTCCCTTATATATTCGAGATGTATGCTTGATTAAAAGTAACTGTCCTCTTAACACTGCAAAAATGATAGGAATAGGACCAGAAAAAATTCGAAAGGGAGGAAAAGACAGGGGAAGAGCATCTATCTGAAGTAGCATTTGGGCTGCCTCTGAAGAATAGGAGTGCATTGGGTGTTGGACCCTTTGAAGTGGCCTGATGTATTGGATATGGACAATGGATTGAAAATAGTTTGCTGCATACATTTATGTGTGCATGCTATTTCTGTTTTAGTAATGATGTACTGTTGGCTAAGTATCTTGCTGTTTTGACTGTATTTGTTATCAGTGCACTACAGGTGATCTTTTATGGGTTTAAATGTCATTGGAAGTTTGATTGGAGCTGGCTTTGATGAAGGAAATGTTGAGTTAGAATTATCTTAACAATTGATAGCCAAAGAGAACCAAATCAACTAGAAAAGATCCATATCATCTCCAGTGCATGGATAGAATTGAATGAGATATGATGAAATGAATAATATGGATCAAGATATGTTTCGGGTTTGGCTGAAATTTGCGTTAATGAGCTGTGTTTATGGGAGCGTGGATGTTGAGGTTGTCTTGATAATCCTTATTTGCATTACTGTGGAATTGGTAAGGCTGTTTTCTGGAGCTTTGTTTTTTTCCTGATTGAGGGATGACTTGGATTTTATTGGTTGGTGGCACATTGGTGGCATAGTAGAGGCAGCTTGTATGACTGATTCTTAGTAGCCTTCATGGGTGTTGGGCCTTATATTGGTTCTTTACGGTAAACATGTGGAATGGAGCTTTGAGACATCTAAGGCTTCCTGGATAAATTTAGATTTGAAGGATCTGCCATGATTTCTCCAATCAAACTTTTTCCTATTCATTGATGCTGATGGAGTATTCTCTATGTTTGTTATGTTGTGCAAATTTCTAATTATTGATTTCGTTTTTAGTTTTCCGTATTATTCAGTGGTCTAAGTAGTCTGGCCACCTACATGATAAACAAGTTGCTCCTGCATGAGTTGAGATGATCCTGGAATTTCTGAAGGAGGGGATGGTGAGCGTGCCACGTTGCAAGGGGTTGGCTACTTATGGTCTTAACTTCATAGGCAAGTATTCTGCTACTGTTCCGTGGGTTCTCTGTGACCATCAATTAATTTTGCTTGCTAGAGGTTTTACATGATATGCTTATTATTGTCCCATGATATCCTTTAGTTTTGTAGAAACAATTTAGCAATTAAAAATATTTATGACTTGCGTGCAACTGGATTGTATAATGCTGCATCTTGCTGCTGTCTAGACCAGAGTTTTTTTTTACAGTGCTGCCAAACTAATTTTTGGCTATGTGCTAGTAAAAACTTATATGGGTTATCGTGAACTCTCATGCTAAGTGTTATCTTCTAGCTTCTGCTTTTTCTTTGGCAATGCTGCTGGCAATGTGAAGTTACAGATGGTACTTTAAGAGGAGTTCATTTCCACATTTTAGCTAGTAAACAAGATAAATTGCAGCTGAATAGTTCTGTATTCAAACAATGATATTGGAATATGTCGCGAAAGAACGTTCAATTTATTGCTCTGAATGAGAATTCTCAATTAGCTTAGCTATGCAGTAGTATGAGAAGGACTTGATTATAACCATTATTTTCTTGTTTGTCCTTTATTTTCTGTTCCTCGTGATTTTTGAGAGGAAAATATGAACAGAAGATGGTTCATTTTTTCCAAGCAGTAGTGCACACCAAAATAGATGCTGAAGATGTCACATCTCACGGATAATCTGATGCTTGTGGGGTTGTTAGAACTTTAGCCATTGTTATCTTTGATATCAACCATTGGCTTCTAAGTTTTACTTACTGACTGAGTTGGAGGTGCAAGTGATGCATCTCGTGAATAGGTGGGTTCCTTAGGTTTGTGAAACTTACTAGAATTAAACAAGCCATGAGATGGTTGATCGTATTGCATCGGGTATTTTTCCTCTATATTATTTGTGAGCCACAAATTAAAGGAGTTGATTGTCTGAGTGGAGAATTCGATGTGAGGAATTGGAATCACTGTTGGAGATATAATGCATGCCTTATATTCTAGAGACCAGTTTGGTTACATATATTACTTGCTGCACATTGAATGCTGTCAAGAATTCAGGTAAATTTATTTTTCTTCGAACTGAATCAGAAGATCAAAAGAGGAAATCGGGATCTTCGTTGGGTAAACTGGATTACCAAAGTTCAGATCATTAATGAGCCCTTTGGACAGTGAACTAACTATAAGCACTACACTGCGGCTTATCTCAACGTAGTCATACACAGTGGTTGTAGCTTACAAGTAGAGTGGCTAAAAATATAACTCCAACAACAGTTTCATGCACGGGAATTGATTGGGCTGAAGCCCAACTTCAAACTGTGATTTACAATATTCCTAATCGCAACTGTAGTTTCCTTCCAGATTGTCCTGACATGGTGGCTAGTATTTATGGTATTGGTGGCTGAACAAAGTTTGCACATTCCTCTTCTATTTATTTCCCAGAAGTTATAGGTGGAAGGATAATGTGGAGTATATTTGGCACCATGTCAGCAATGCACGTGCTTCCACTTAAGAGTACATGTCCAAAAATTAAGATGATTGAACCATCAGATGAAGGAAGAAATTACGGGAGCAACGAAGTGGCTGTTGCAAACAAGTTTTAATGGAATTACTTTAGGAAGTGGGAGCAGGAGTGGGAGCAGCCTGTAGGATAGATTATAGAAAGTTTCTGCAACTAAGAGAAAGTATGGCTGTGGGTATATTGGTAACTAGGTGTGGTAAATTGGTTTGTGAGTTTCTTTTAATGCACTAGGTAGGTCTAAGGGTGGTATATTTTCTTGACTTGCTGACATGGTTTAGTTTTTCAACCCCCCTTGGTTTTTGGCTGTGCGGTTGTCACGGGGGTGGGCAGGAGTTGCAGTTAGTATTGATTTGGCTGCAGTATTGTTGGATACAATTTACTAGGTCTCACTATTATTCAGGGTTTCCAGTGGTCAGTGTCTGATTAACATAAAGATGGTTTTCTATTTTTCATAATCTCTTAGTGTAGCATCTCCTACGTTTTCTTTCTATAATATCCTGAAGTAGCATATCTTTTGAAGCTGCTTTCCTCTTATCTTATGTTTCTTTCTCTTTCTGCAGATGGCTTCCCACCCCACCAGGCCACCAAGAAAGATGTCAGAAATGCTGCTGGTATATTTCACCTTTTAATGGGAAAAAATATAATTTTTTTGCTCTCACAGACCTCTGCTCCTGCACACAAAAGAAGAAAAAGGGAAAAATCAATAACATGTGCTTCAACTGTCTCAAGACATTGAAAGGATTGGGGAAAATATCCTCATCAATATACTTGGTTACATGATCATGATCATTGTGTTAGGTCAGAGTGGAGTTCAAACTCCAATCTTTGCGCCCAGTATTGTGAATATTGAAGAGGATCCCAAAGAATGTGCAGAAGTGCCTATTTTTCATAAAGAATAGATCCAAGCAACACAGCAAGCATCTGAGGATTAGAGAGTTTTAGCTTCTTCTGCATTTTCATCATGTTTATACTCAGCATTGTGTTCTGCTGGGCCTTCATATTTGAATACAAGTCAGTTTCGCAATTCACACCCTCAGTTGTCACATCTAGCATCTGATGGGTGCGCCATCTCATGGATCTCACTGGGTACAATTTCCTAATAATTTTACTCTAAATATTGTAACATAAAATTTTTCACTGGAAATTATTTTCTGGAGTGTTGCATCGAATCTTCAACTTGCAGGCAGAGGTTTTTTTTTACATGTGATGAGACTGCTATATGGTAAAATGGGGTGGATATATATAGGGCCAGGATCAGGGGACAACTATTTCATACAACATTTTTTACAACAAAAATTGGCGCGGGCTAATTTTTAAATTAGAAGTATTGGAATGGGATGATTTTTGATGAGGACGGTCTCTATGGTGAGGAGATCATCCTCACAAAAATTCAAATCATTCTGATAATCGTAGACTGGTTTACAAGTTGAAGAATTATGGACCGTTTATTTTTATCTTTAACTTGAAAACCACAGTTAATGGGGTTAGAAATTTCAGAATATGCTGATTTTTGTAGGGGTGATCTATACGGTGAGGAGATCATCCTCACCAAAATTCAGCCATTGATTCACCTTCTATATGGGCACACTAAAATTGTTGTAAAAAACGTTGTATGAAGTAGTTGCCCCCCGATCCTGACCCATATATATATATTTGAAAAATCTGAGGCCCTATGGTGACCACAGAAATGTTATCTAAGATGGGATTCATAAGTCCAAATGTGTTGATCTGGAAAACTTATCTCGACATTTATGGCTAAGAATCATTTCTAGAGAATTTCTCTAATGGCAACCATACAGGGCCTAAGAATCAATGCTTGGCTTTATCAGCAATACAAGGGCATTCTCCACGTGGTCAATCCAGAGTGGCTTATTAGATGGATGGTCTGGATCGACCATGTTCAAAATATTGTTTGAACACCTGATAGGGAGGATGATTTAGATGGTGATTCAAATCCTTTACCAAAAAACACCACTATGCACACATCTTCTTTCTCGTATTGGAAAGTTACATCTTTGGTGGTGTGTCGTTACTATAGGGCAAAGTTCAACTAATTTGAGCTTGTGAGGAGACCCAGAAAATATCCCAGATGTATGCCCAATGTTGCTGATAAAGCCACATCTAAAGCAACAGATGCAGTTGGGTATCAAACCCGCTGGCCACAGCCGGACCAGGTTTTCCAAGATCCGTTCTGTCAGTGTAGTTTGTAACATCCCTCGTGATGTTAAGATTGGTGAGCGCTGTTCATTATAGTTATTTTGACCCACTAAAAGCCTGCAATGAATAGGCAGATTATCTGAATGACTGTAATAGAAGATATCTAGGACGAGATGGTGGGTCCTCGTGCCTTGCATGTATGCCATTTGTACAACTATGCAGTGGCTAACGGGCTGTGACTCTCCTTTGAACTTCTTGTATTGAGAGGGTTCAGGGTTTGAAGGAATTTGATATGGGCAATTGCATCGGCAGTGCATGGAGGGTAGTCCATCCAGTTTCAGGATAATGGTTACACCAGACGGGCATACAACCTGAGATATATAATGCATGCCTTTGTACTTCTCTAGTATGCAGTTCATGTCCCCCCCCTGGCTCCACCACTGACTACACGGCAAGACTAGAGACTTTCTTGGATAAAGATCTTAAGAACATAAGGTCTCCATTGAGTTCTAATCCTTCTAAGATTAATCTTCCATCAAAACCTCTAAATAAGGGCCACGGGCAAAATCGAATCTTATCTCATTAGATCTTTAATGAATGGGTCGGGATCGTGGGGTAGAAATTTAAACCTGACTTTTCACCTGAACGGGTGGACCGTCGATCTACCAAAAATCGGACGGCTTATGGGCCTCTTCACTTTTCAAGAGACGAGCCACGCCAATGCAAAGCCACTTAAAGCCGAAAGAAGAGGATGAACCGTCACTGTAAGTAGCATTAAATACGAGTCCACGTGGCGGGTTCTGCACGTTCATTCCTGGGCATGTAACTTCTTCACGTCTTCCCTCTTTTCCTCGTTGTCGAAGCTGCTGCAACTCTTTTTCTTCCCTCTGCAACTCTCTTGGTTCCATGAGGGGTTTTGGGGGATTTTCGTTTTCTTGAGTTTTGAGTTTTGAGTTCGAGGGGAGGAATGCATGTGCTGATATATCTGAAATTTTCTTCTTTTTTAAAGAGTTGTTAATCCCTTTTTTCAATTTTTTACCATTTTAAAGTGAAACTTAAAAATCGATTTGTTGCTTTGATGGGTTCTGATTTTCTTTTTTCCTTTCTTTCTTTCCTATTATTGGGATAGTTTTTGGTGGTTATAGTAGGGTTGAGATATAGTTCAGTCCTCTTTTGCACTTTGAAATAGGGATGGTTTAAACAAGTGTAGTGGAAGAGGTGAAACTTAAAAATTGATTCTTGAGCTCTGTTGCATTCTCATTCTAATTTTTTTTAGCTACAAAAAATAAAACCAAATTCACTATTCACTCACTCTTCCCAACTGAAAATATTTTGATGGTTTCTGTAGTTCTAATCTCATCTTCAAGTGTTTTTTCCTCTCTTAAAGTCTCTTTAGTCTCGTGACTCTGTAGAAGAAGAAGAAATCTGAGTTGGGTTGCATTTACTTGTACATGAAAAACACTTTATGCCCACTTACACATTAACCACAAAACCAAGTCCCAAGTATTTCTTTTATAATCTAATTTTGACAGAACTTAAGGACAATCCAGTATATTTGTGTAGGGTAATGAGATCATTGTAACTGGCAGCAGCATGTGGATTATCTGAACATGAATCGTCCATTACAAAATCTTAATTTCATTTTGCAAAGACACTGACACAAGCAATGCCTTAGACATTATGTATTCAGAACATTAAGAATCTACCGAATGGCTCCACATAGAGTTGCGGACCCTAATAACTGGAGTTGCAGGGAAAAGAGTTGCTTACTCAAACACAAAAGTGAAGACGACCCAGGGAAGAAAAAGGAGGAGATACAAGAAAGGAGAACGAGAGTTGCAGACCCTAATCGGAGTTGTAGGGAAGAGAGTTATTACTTACCCAATCCCAAAAGAGTTGCAGCAAGAAAGAGGAGGAGGAGAAGACCCAAGAGTGAATAGAGAAAAAAACAAAAAAAAAGGAGGAGAAGACCTACTAATGGGAGAAGACGTTCCGTGGAGGGTATCTTGCAGAGCCCGCCACGTGGACTCATATTTAATGCGACTTACAGCCTTTCAAACGATGTTTTGTCCTCTTCTATCGGCTCTAAGCGGCTTTGCAAGTTTGCCAGCGTGGCTTGTCTCTTGAAAAGTAAAGAAATCGACCCACAAGCCGTCTGAATTTCGATAGATTGACGGTTCACCCTCTGAGGTGAAAAGTTAGGTTCTAATTTCTGTCCCTCGATCCCGGCCCTGGATGAATATATTAGTAATTTTCTTTACTAGTATTAATTGAGCGTCAAAGTGTTTTTGCAGGTACCCCCAGCGTCCGGTCAGTGGAGGAATCAAAGTCTCGGCTCTTCTTGTCGGCACCAAGCATCAAGAATCATGTAGTGAATAAATTATCCCCACATTCTCCGTCTATCAAGTGAATCCAACACCAATTCATAAAAGAAACTAGTGGCGTTGAGAGTCGCTATTCTATTAAATTGCATGTGGACATAATCTAACATATAAATCCAACGGTGGACCTACACGAAACAAAAAATTCAAATAAAAATAAACAAAGAAAACGATGGACCTACAACCTCTCGTGGTAGGTGAGATCCGTTCAGCCCTTCTTTTTTTTTTTTTTTTTTTCTTTTTCTGGTGGCTGTGTTTTGTCCTTTCTTAAGCCGTTCACTATGATTTTTCCAACCAATGAAAGGCTACGATCATCCGCTTTGATTCTTGAATCTCAATGTGGACCCATTGATATTTGCTATACGCATGCTTGCTTACCTGGTTCTAGGTTAGAATGTGGGACCCACATGTTTTGAGTTGGTTCATGAAAGTTAGGCATAAAAACAGAGAACCGGTCAACAAGGAATCTCAGATTCCACACGACAAAATTTCCAAATGTTAAGTCTTTTCGAGTAAAACTTTTATGACAGCGCCTGTCATCAAGGCCAATAACAGGGGCACAATATGAGCCACGTGGCACAATCTTAGAGGACTCTGATCGTATAGATGTTTGGCCAATCCCTAGGTGGGCCCACAAACTAAAAATCAGTTCGATTAGTGATATCTAGATGTTGGATTGGAATTATTTTCATGGATTGATTTTAACCGTGCGAATTTGAAAATTGTTGAACATTATTTGAGGTGCAAAGATCCAGAGGTCTGAAATCACTAATCAAGCTAAGTTTTGGTTTGCAGGTCCACCTAGGGATTTGAAAAACATCCATACGGTCAAAGTCCTCTAAGAGTGTGCCACTTGGCTCATATGCGTCCTGTCATCGGCCTCGATGACAGGGCCCTGTCGTCAAAGTTTTACTCGTTTTTCTCTTGGAAATTTCGGAGCAGAGAACGAGAGAAAAAAGAGGAACGTTTTTGTCGGGAGTAAAACTTCGCTGACCGCCCCTGATGACTGCCCATAATATGAGACACGTGGTATACTTTTTAAAATACGATGTCCGTATGGATGGTTGGCCAATCCCTAGATGGGCCTACAAACCAAAAAACAGCCCGATTAGCGATTTCCAAGCGTTGGATTGGAGTCGTTTTCATGGGTTGATTTTACAATTAAAATCAATCCATGAAAATGCCAACGCTTAGAAATCATTGATCAGGCTGTTTTTTTGGTTTGTAGGCCTACCTAGGGATTTGCCAAACATCCATACGGTCAGTCCTATAAAAGTGTGCCATGGCATTATTGTGGGCGGTCATCGGGGGCTGTCATCTTGGACGGTCAGCGAAGTTTTACTCATTTGTCGGCATTGCTTTGCAGCTAGTACACCTTCATTTATTTCTACGAAGATTCAGATTCTACAAAGATTTAGATTCTACAAAGATTCCATGTGGGACCATTGATCAACTTTTCCTTCATTTTTTATATATAAACTGAACAGTCTTTAACCTACGCACCCCTCACTCACCCACCGCCACCCACCACCACCACCCCCTGATTGGTGAAGAGTTTCCTCTGCACCTTCCCTCCAAATAACCTAAACCACCAACCCACGTTCATGGAATAAAAGGCAAGAAAAAAGCTTCTCCTTCTCTTCTCTTCGACACAACTAGTCATGGATCGAGCTCGCCGACTCGCGAACCGGGCGATCCTTAGACGCCTGGTTTCCGAGTCGAAGCAGCAGCCACAGAACTCGACCTCCTCCCAATCATCCCCTGCATTGTTCTCTTCATCTAGGTATGTCTCATCGCTCACTCCTTCAATTTTTCCGAGCATGACTTCTAGATCCTCTGATGTGCTAAAGCGGATCAATATATCGGGCAATACCGGATTTAGTATTGGGTCTCAGACCCGATTGATTTCTGTTGAATCGTTGAAACACAGCGATACATTCCCTCGTCGGCATAATTCTGTAACTCCCCAAGAACAGACTAAAATGGCAGAATCTTGCGGGTACCCGGATCTTGATTCCCTTATTGATGCTACCGTACCTAAATCGATCCGGATCAAACCCATGAAGTTGCCGAAGTTCGACGAGGGGTTATCGGAGAGCCAAATGATCGCTCACATGAAGAATTTGGCTTCCAAGAATAAGGTTTTCAAGTCCTTCATTGGGATGGGATATTACAACACTTCCGTCCCTGCAGTGATCTTGAGGAACATTATGGAGAATCCGGGTTGGTATACCCAGTACACCCCTTACCAGGCTGAGATAGCCCAGGGACGTCTCGAGTCTCTGCTCAATTACCAGACCATGATTTCGGACCTTACTGGCCTACCCATGTCCAATGCTTCCCTGCTTGACGAGGGAACCGCTGCCGCTGAAGCAATGGCTATGTGTAATAACATCCAGAAGGGAAAGAAGAAGACTTTTCTTATTGCCAGCAATTGCCACCCACAGACTATTGATGTTTGCAAGACTAGAGCCGATGGGTTCGATCTTAAAGTCATTACCGCTGACCTCAAGGACTTTAATTACAAATCGAATGATGTTTGCGGGGTTCTCGTTCAGTATCCGGGTACTGAAGGCGAAATCTTGGATTATGGGGAGTTCATAAAGAATGCTCATGCACATGGGGTTAAGGTTGTTATGGCAACGGATCTCCTTGCTTTGACAATTTTGAAGCCTCCTGGTGAATTGGGGGTGGATATTGTTGTCGGGTCAGCTCAGAGATTTGGTGTTCCAATGGGGTATGGAGGTCCTCATGCTGCATTCCTGGCCACTTCCCAGGAATACAAGAGAATGATGCCTGGAAGAATTATCGGTGTCAGTGTCGATTCATCGGGTAATCCTGCTCTGCGTATGGCAATGCAGACGAGGGAGCAGCATATCCGGAGGGACAAGGCCACCAGCAACATCTGTACTGCTCAGGTCTGAAATTATTCTCCATCAGATCCATCTTTCGTTTTTAAAGTATATGATACAAGTTCAGTTGAGGGTTGTGCTTTTATTGAAGGATTAGTATGTGAACTATGTGTAGGCTTTGCTTGCAAACATGGCTGCTATGTATGCAGTCTATCATGGACCTGAAGGCCTCAAGACTATCGCCCAGAGGGTTCATGGTCTTGCTGGGACTTTTGCACTTGGACTGAAGAAACTTGGAACAGTGGAGATCCAAGGGCTTCCCTTCTTTGACACAGTGAAGATAAAATGTGCTGATGCACATGGGATCGCTGATGCTGCTTACAAGAGCGAGATGAATCTGCGGATTGTGGATTCAAAAACTGTAAGCATGATTCAAACCGACACCGTTCATTGATGTGTTACAATTCAAAGTAGATTTCTGATGCAGCTCCAGTGGCCTTTCAGATAACAGTGTCTTTTGATGAGACAACAACCTTAGAGGATGTGGATAAGCTTTTCAAAGTGTTTGCTTGTGGCAAACCTGTGAGCATCAATATCCCTATCTCATGCTGATGATATTTGAAATTGAACACATTATTTGACTTTATAACCATAACCCTTGTTTTATTATAACTGTCAGGTGACCTTCACTGCTGCATCTCTTGCACCAGAGGTTCAGAATGCAATCCCATCTGGGCTCATAAGAGAGAGCCCGTACCTGACCCACCCAATCTTTAACACGTACGACCCTTTCCAATGAACTTGCTACCCTGGAAGTTAGTTTAAGACACTCACTGTTATTACCTTGTATCAGGTACCATACAGAGCATGAGCTGCTCAGATACATTCACAGGTTACAATCGAAAGATCTCTCGTTATGCCACAGCATGATTCCTCTGGGATCTTGTACAATGAAATTGAATGCAACAGTGGAGATGATGCCAGTGACATGGCCTAGCTTTGCAGACATTCACCCCTTTGCCCCTACCGAACAAGCTTTGGGTTATCAGGTAGTTAAAAGTCCTCCTCTATCTGGAACTTATGATTCTCTATAGGATGCTTTCATATGTGAGTAAGCGAAGGTCAACCTTGGCAGCCTCATTTTATGGGTATCTCATTTCTTAGGGAATGTTCAAAGATCTGGGTGAACTATTGTGTACCATCACTGGATTTGACTCTTTCTCGTTGCAACCCAATGCGGGCGCTGCTGGCGAGTATGCTGGGCTGATGGTTATTCGTGCATACCATTTGGTAAGATTATGTTTGCAAATTGTTTGTTGCCGTCATGTCAAAAGGAGTTTTTGCAGCTGTACTGCTGTACAAGGCATATTCTCAAATGACCAAAATGATCTACTTTTTGAATGAAAACCGTAGGCAAGAGGAGATGATCGCCGCAATGTTTGCATTATACCGGTCTCGGCACATGGGACCAATCCTGCGAGTGCAGCTATGTGTGGAATGAAAATTGTTGCCGTTGGAACTGATGCCAAGGGAAACATCAACATTGAAGAGTTAAGAAAGGCTGCTGAAGCACACAAGGACAACCTATCTGCTCTTATGGTATGGTTATTTTGCATTCCGAATTGGTAGTGGAAATTGCCTTGAAAGAAAAACTGTTAAGAATATTTTCTTCAATAGCATACCTCTTGAAAATGTTGATTGATTTTTATTGAACATTCAGGTTACATATCCTTCAACTCATGGAGTCTATGAAGAAGGCATTGATGAGATATGCAAGATAATTCATGACAATGGGGGGCAAGTTTACATGGATGGGGCTAACATGAACGCGCAGGTTTGTTTGTTTCTCTGTTTTCTTATAGACTTCATTCCGTATTGTGTTGAAGTTGCAGTCCTCATGCACGTCTCAATGAGTTAAATATAAATAGATGGTTTGGTGAAGCTTGCAAACTAAATTGGTAAAGTGAGGAAAAGGATGTAATTTCCACTTATAAAAAAAAAAAAAATTCGAATTAAAGAGGTTACATATCGTACATTTTTCTTTGAGGAGGAAATGCAGAAAAAGGAAACAGGAGAAATAGTAAAGTAAACAATATCTGACTATTTTCTTTGAAATGTTAATTATAAGAACAGATATATGCTCTCTTTTTTTCTTTTCCAACTCAATTAGTGATACTCTGTCACTTTGATAGTTTTAATTTTGCAGGAAAATATCCTCACATTTGATGAGAGGATCTAAGATACCATATTCGACCTTGAATTGGTCCGCATCCCCTTGTTCAAAGCATATTGCCAATTCAACCTCAAGTATTCCCTCACCAGAGTGAAAAGTGCAGCCCAAAATTTAGGAAAAGAAAAAAGAAAGACCCTTATTCTTGTCCGTAACACTGGTTGGTCCTTTACTAATGAAGGCAAAATGACTGTATCAGCCACTGAGTGCTTGTTGCTCCTCTCATCATTATCCTTGAGGTTATTTTATTTACTGAGTTAATTGTGCCATTAGTTTGGTAAACCATTAAGCACAAACTGCAATGTCATATGGTTGAAGAACTGCTTCCTCTTGTTAGTATGTTTTCCGTCCTCTAGGATTACCATTTCCTGGTCTGGGCCGTTCCTCTTGCTCCTTTTTTGCATTTACCCAGTCTTTTTATCAAGAATATTTTTTTTTGGTTCCGCATTCGAACCTGTGGCGTTGAAGAATAGGCTGGGTCATCCAATTTTTGTAACTTCAGTACATGCGTATGCATTTTCCGGTGATGACTAGGATTATGTTAACCTTCAACACTTGCAAAGGATTACAACTTTCTCTTATAATTCTTTATCCATGCTTTTTGTGATGTTCGGATGTAATGGTAATATTAGTCACTGACAAATTCTGTTGATTAATCCCTTCCAATGGCTGATCACACAGGAGCCTTGCTTCTTGTCACTTCTTAGTTTTATTGATTTATTTTTTACGTTCTTGCTGATCATGGCACTCTGTCAGTCTGCCCTGCTACTTTGCTTTTGATCCTTCATGCTGTCCCATTTTTGGATGCAATAGACATGTCTGTGTTTTCTTTCACACAATGAATGCCTTTATCTAAATAATCTAATTTGACTTAATTTTGTCATTGAGTCTGCATGCTTGGAAGATACTGTCCAAAGTCCAGACTGCTGGTGGAATTTCTGTTTGGAGACCAGTAGAGGTCACATTCTTAATTTTTACTTGCCAGATTTAATCTCACCCTCTATTGTACTTGTTACTTTTGCACATACCTGGTTGGGGAGTATCACTCTTTTTTTTGAAAGCTCACATGTTATTTTCTGGATTTTGTTCTGAAGAAAATCTCTCTCATTACAGGTTGGTCTGACAAGCCCAGGTTGGATAGGAGCAGATGTTTGCCATCTCAATCTTCACAAAACATTTTGCATCCCACATGGTGGAGGTGGTCCTGGCATGGGTCCCATTGGTGTGAAGAAACACTTGGCACCATTTCTGCCATCTCATCCTGTGGTAAGACAATCTGTTAATAACTTAATACTAACATTTACTGCAGTCAAATCTAAAAATTAAATATTGCCCATTTGGAGTGAGGAATGCAAATTATTATCATATGAAATGTTGGTTGTGCACGAAAGCAACCTTCTTTCTAAATAATTGACTCGGAGGGGTGTATGTTCTTAGACATATATTCGTTGAGATGTCGTATGCATGTTTGATATACATGCCTAATTTATTCAGCATTAGATCTTCCTTTTTGAATTCAAATTGAATTTGTCTATGATTAGCATGTCTACTTTATTTCTAAAGTTTCACTTTCCTAATGTGGCTTGCTCTGGTCATAATTCTCATTTGCATTCATCCTTTATTGAGGAGTTGACTAATCTTTATCCTAGAATCCCTTTGAGAAGTGTAAAGTAAATTAGGGTTTTGAGATGGGAAGAGGAATGAGAAGAATAGAGAGAGAGTAGAGGAAGTCGAACTAGTGTCTTTAACTTACACTAGTCGACCCTCACAATTATTATATGTACTAATGTTGTAATGAAGGTAAAAGTACAGAAATACCTCTGCGTTACATTAACACTCCACCTCAAGCTAGAGCATATATATCATATATACCCTGCTTGGAGCATAAGAAACCACTCATCATGCGACTCAATGCCTTGGTAAATACATCAACTAACCGATGTTCTGACTTCACGTAAGGAGTACATATCTCACCATTTTCAACTTTCTCTCTGATGAAGTGGTAATCGACAAACTACAGGAACTTGCGATTTGCCTTAGAGACAATGCACCATGCTGCAGCAACTTCTCATTTGTGGCATGCACATACACACATAGAGGCCAAGGTTATCTCTTCCAATCTAGACATCCACACATAGTACAAGTGGTAGAAACTATCACAAAAGGGCAAAAAATATGGGAAAACCTAGGGTTTCACGACTAGACCCTTGGTTATTATTAATCACCACAACAATGGAAAGAAAAATAAAAGTGAAGGAAATAACAAGAATAAAAGAGGAAACCCTAGTTAATGGATCATATGCTCTGATACCATGTAATGTAAATTAGGGTTTTGAGATGGGAAGAGGAAAGAGAGGAATAAAAAGAGAGAAGAGGAAGTTGAATTAGTGTCTTTAACGTATGCTAGTTGACCCTCCTAATTATTTTATATACTAATATCATAATAAAGGTAAGGACAGAAATACCCCTGTGCTACGTTAACAAGAAGATTGGAGGGTTAAATGCAAAGGTGCCATTGCAACTGTTCTCAATGACCAGTCAATATTACTTAGTTATGCTACCTATTTTTGTTGAATCTCAAATGTATTAATGGATATGAATGCCAATATTGGTTTTTACTCCATCTTAGTCGTACAATTATGCTAGAGTTTTGTTGGTTAAAGATATCTAGGTTAGGAAGTTCAACATGTATTGGTCACTAAGTCTATGATTTCCACCTTAGTTGTCATCTTTGGTGTCCAGTTATAAGTACTGGTGTCAATTGATTATTACATGAGTACCTGTATGTAGACATGCTTATTCTCAAGGAAGAAAGTGGGCATAGCTAAATTTATTTATGTGGAAATTTGGTACTGGTTTTAAAACTTGAAGCAAGCAGTTGTTTACGACAACCCTCACCAGTATAATCTAAATGACACTGTTCTTAAACATTATTTCAAAAGGCTGAATGGTTGTATAATTGAGTCTTTTCGATTTTATGTTTTCTAGGGTGTAGGATATTTTATCTGGAGACTGTTTGCCCTCTTTTGTTTTACAGTATTAAATGATCTGATGAGGTTTTTTTTGATAAGTGATCTGATGAGGATTATTGCTTAACTATTAACATACATACAAAGAGTACCACTTATTAGCTGAACGTGAATACTGGTAGATGAGTGGAAGCAGTGGGTTATGTTGGTATTTGAGCTTCCAAATGGACAATAGCAAGTGACAAGCAATTTGAAGCTAAAAAATTCTTGTTTAACTGTTTTATAACTAAGATGCAAAATCGGCTGGTCAACATCTCCAGGTCCAAGTTCTAACTTCTTTACTGTCATGTTCTGAAGGTACCTACTGGTGGTATACCAGCCCCTGAGAAGTCTCAGCCGCTTGGTACAATTTCTGCTGCACCTTGGGGTTCTGCACTTATTTTGCCCATTTCCTACACATACATAGCCATGATGGGGTCTAAGGGACTCACAGAAGCATCAAAGATAGCAATCTTGAATGCAAACTACATGGCAAAACGTTTGGAGGTCCCAGATTCTTCCTTAACATTTTTCTTTTTATTCTTGCATTTAATCTTCGAAATACACTTGAGGGTTTTGAAAATAGATGGGGGCCAGGCACTGGTTGCAACCCTTGTCTTAGAAAAGAAGCAAGGGTAGCTTTGTCATTTTCCATCCTAAAAAACCAACAGAAGGTGACAGGAAGGTGATATGCAATCAACACCTTAAACTAGAGGTATGACGTGCTTGGCACCCATATGGAAAGAGATATGTTTACCTTTTAAAAAATTAAAGGTTATATTTTGAGCCTATGCTTCCTACACATGGTTGAGATGTAGATATGCATTTTGATTGCGTCTTTATTTGTGCTTTGGGTTTTACAGAACCACTACCCCATTCTTTTCCGTGGTGTCAATGGCACAGTTGCCCACGAATTCATTGTTGACTTAAGAGGTTTTAAGGTACTACAAAACTAAACATTTATGTTCTTTTCTTTAAATCTTTTGTTTCTGTAACTAATTGTAAGTGATTGTTGTTGCAGACTACTGCTGGCATAGAACCTGAAGATGTTGCTAAACGTCTTATAGATTATGGATTTCATGGACCAACAATGTCATGGCCAGTGCCGGGCACACTTATGATCGAACCCACTGAAAGTGAAAGCAAGGTTTGCTCACCAAGTAGAACTTTTTTCCTTTTTCCTTGTCTCTTATCTCAGTTCTGTGGAATAATTAATTTATATTGCAGGCTGAGTTAGACAGGTTTTGTGATGCTCTTATATCCATTAGAGAAGAAATTGCGCAGATTGAGAGTGGGAAAGCTGATATTAATAACAATGTCCTCAAGGTAATATGTTTAATCCACCAGAGTAATGAACTTCCAGCTAACAAACCATAAATATCTATAATTGCATTGTGCTTCCATATATAGAGATTATTGGTGTACTTTCATGCATCTGTGTTCATGCCTACCAGCATAATCAATTACCAAAGAACCTTTGGGGAGAGTAACTGAGAGTAACATGTGCAGGGAGCACCTCATCCACCATCACTGCTAATGGGAGATGCATGGACAAAACCATACTCACGGGAATGTGCAGCCTTCCCTGCCTCCTGGCTTCGAACGTCCAAGTTCTGGCCTACTACAGGTATACATCGCTCTCCAACTATCCATTTACTCTCGAGAACATAAACCGACCAATGCTATCATCTTTACCAAAGATGGCCATGGAGGTCTCTTTGTTTGCCTCTCTTCATTGCCCCCTGTTGCTTTGTTTTTGTATGCATGTTTAGTGATGCTCTGCTAATTATTGATGATAATGGGATCGTGTGTGATTTCATTAACCAGGACGTGTGGACAATGTATATGGCGACCGCAACCTCATCTGCACCCTTCTTCCAGCATCACAGTTTGTTGAAGAACAAGCTGCAGCGACTGCATAGTCTTTAGCTTGCTGCTGCATTATACATACACGGTTTCTTCAGAAATAGAAAAAACCATCTCTTCTTTGCAATTGCATATAGGAAAATCCATATCGATACACTCCTGTGGAGCTGCTGGCTCTCATCTTCTTAATATAATATCTTATCAGATGCTTCAATAAAATTTGTTGCTGATTGCAACTTAATTGTTGTAATTATCAGTGCTTCTTTCTGTCTAGGATCCTGTGTCCAATCAATATCTGTTTTTTTTTTTGGATAAGAAATCAATGTCTCTGTTTAGGGGAGGCAAAGAAACCTACCACTAATAGTCTTATTAGCAAAACTTGACTTGATTATTAATGTATTATGATCTCAAATCCCATGAAAATGGCAGCCATAGAAAATGTAAGGTGCTTCAATGCTTGCCAATTCCTCTCTGAAGGACAGATCTCATTGGATGAATTTGATTATGGACAAAAAAAAGGAAAAGGAGAAAGGACATCCACTACACACTTCTCAAAAAAAAAAAGGACATTCACTACACATATATGCTTAATTCTTTTCGGAGGACAGGCATCCCACTGGATGATTTTTGATTCTGGACCAGAAAAAAAAAAAGATGTTCAGTTCATTACCCATGTACAGAAACATTTTGAATCTTTGCTGAGTTTTGAAGATTTGAACAAAGATGCTGGGGAAAAGTAGTGTGTGGTTGTGCTGGAAGCAAATGGAAGTACAGAGGATGAACAATCATTGCTACTTTTTATCAGCAAAAAAGAAGATTATTTGACAAAAAATATAATAATATGTATGCTGGTTTCACTTTTGTCGCCCCAAGACCCTCTAAAAATTTAAAAGAAATTAAACAAAAATATAACAGAGAATCAACCTTCCTTAATTTAAGCATCCATTATATACTAATGTAGACGCGTAGATCTAAAGAACCTGAAACCATTGATTATTCCTTCAATTCATCCAAGGATATTCTTGTGTGAACAATATGACGGTAAGTTAAATACGTCCAAGGAGAGAGACAAACCATGATAGGAGAGAGAGAGAGAGATTGCCATCATAGGTAGGACTGTCATTGGATCGGGTCGCCCGATGATCCAATCTGATAATCATCGAGTGTGGATTGAGGTACTGCATCAATTGGATCGGGTCTGGACCTAGGAATTGCGAATCAATAAGCTACCAGGTTGGTTCTGGACTTAGCCTGATCTATGTAATGAAATGTATTGTTGATGACATATGTCATCAATGAAATATATTATCTCAATAATGTTGATAAAACCTCTTACCGCTTGTTATTTGACGTACGAACTGGGTTTGTTCTATTTGAAGAAAACAAAGCTACAAAGGAAAGCAGACGAAAACTTGGTTTTACTTCACACAGTGGGTCTTTTGTGGGGCAACTTCAAAAAATTCATAACCAAACCAAACACCAGAAATATCACTTTCACTTTAAAGTAGATATGTTCGATTTTTGTTACCAGCCCAAACTTGGGCTGATTTGGAAATAAAACTTAAAACCACGGTTGCCAGAAAAAAGGAAATGGGTGGGAGAAAAAAAAAATACAAAAAACAGAAACAGAAACGACCCCAAAAAAATATTCCATATGATATAAGAACACAGGAAACAATTAGGGAATGGTAATGAAAAATACATGGAAACGACGGGGGGGTCGTAATTCTATATATACCAGCATTTCGCTATCGTATAGGGCCAATTTAAGAGATTTTCTATGTCAAAAATTAAACTAAGAGATAATTTTAACCATCCAATCTATGTCAATATTTGTACATTTTCTTAAACTAAAAAATATATATTTCGATTCGAGGAGATTGTGTTTAGTTGGCCTTCCTTAGTTTTGAGAGTTTAGCCCCTTATAGGGTTGCGGGGTGGTGGTGGTGTGCTGTTTTGCGTTGTTTTTGTCCCCGTTGGCTTGGCAGGCCTTCTCAGCCTCCAAGTTCCTTAATAAATTTCCTTTATCTATCCAAAAAAAAAAGTTGAAGCGTACATGGATGTCTTTGCCTGGTCCTACAAGCTTGTTCATAGATTGCTTGATCCCAGAAACGAAAGTGGTGAAAGAAAAGCTAAGGAGATTACGATTGCGCGGTGGTGGTGTGCTGTTTTGTGTTGTTTTTGTCCCCGTTGGCTTGGCAGGTGTTCTCAGCCTCCAAGTTCCTTAATAAATTTCCTTTATCTATCCAAAAAAAAAAAAGTTGAAGCGTACATGGATGTCTTTGCCTGGTCCTACAAGCTTGTTTATAGATGGCCTGATCCCAAAAATGAAAGCGGTGAAACAAAAGCTAAGGAGATTACGATCCAAAAACCTTTGATAAGTCACATTTTTTTTGTAAGCCAGACAGATTGATAACCAAAAAGAGATTAAATTAGGAGTGGGTATTACTCTTATCCCGATCAATGACCCGAACAAGCCAATGAGGGATATGTACTCATTGGTTCATTCTGTACAGGAGAGAGAGAGAGAGAGAGAGAGAGAGAGAGAGAGAGACATTAAGGAAACAAGTTTCCATCCATTTAAGAAACGGGTTTTTTCCAAAAGGAAACGCCAGATTAAATGGGAAAAACAAGTTTTCCGATAATTACGCGTAAAAAGTGCTTATAGTTTGTTTTTTAGACTATTTGAAACTCATTTGAAGTAAGCCCTTATGTAGAAATGCACACAAAAGAAAGAAATAGAATAAGATGAGATAATAAGACTTACTAGTCCCGGGTTGCGTGACAACCCATAAAAGAAAATGTGAGGTTAAGTCAATTTCACTCACAAGCGTCTCGTTGCCTTGTACCCATCACCTTCATACCTCTAAACTATACCCAAGTGGATTTCCATCTCTCCCCCAAAAAGTGTATAGTGTACTCTAGGTGCATTGTAGATGATGGACTCTATCCCCACCATGTCCCAATTTAAACTCATTGCGAAACTTCACTTTGTGGGCCACCTCATAGTCATAGATGAGTTTAACCTGATTATCAATCATGGGTAGCAAACATCAGCCTGATTACACCTAAAAGTTTAAAAAAAAAAAAAAAATCATTTCGCACAATCGAAACCGTTCAAATTTGTCGTCAACCTTCTGTTTCGCACCTAAAAATTGATCCTTCGTTTGCACGTCGAGATTTTAAGACTATGAAATTACTGTGATTCATTTGATTTTCCATTTATATTGCATCGACGGTTGTGATCAAATAATCAATGGGCCTCATGTATAGGGTCTAGTAAACATGATGGAACTCGTGTATGAGACTTTTTCCTCTTCTTCTTTATTGCTATTTCTCATTACTCCCTTGACTCTCTCTCTCTCTCTCTTCTCTTCTCTCTCTAAAAACTATTTGTTTTTTTTTTTTTAATATAAAAAATGAACTTATTCTCTCTATTGGCTTGGAGGGAAGAGGAACGGTTAATTTATAAGTCCAGTGGTGGTGGTGGATTGTGGAAGCTTGACGAGGAAGGTGTGCGTAGATTAAGAGAATCTGCTTTGAGCGAGTGGGCGTAGGTTAAGACAGATACAGAGAGGAAAGGTGACTCTCGATGCGACCTGATCCATGTCGAGGATGAAGCATCTACTGCGCAAACTCCACATCGGAGGGAGCGTCAACGAACAGCACAATAGGTTGGGCGAAACTCGTCAGAACAACACCCCTTCTCCGTCACCGTCTTCTTTGCCATCTTCGGTGCCTTCGTCCTCATCTTCTTCTTCTTTACCGTCAAACTCTACATTACCGACAACCAGAGCTGTCGATGCGACCGATGGCTCTGTCGATTTCAATTTCTTCGAAGAGGAGTTCCAGGTTCAGCTTGCTCTGGCGATCAGCGCTTCGGATCCTGGTTCAAGGGAAGATCCAGAATCGGTCCAGATCAAAGCCGCAAAGCGTATGAGTTTGGGATGTTCTCCCTCTGCTGCCGCAGATGAAACCCTCGTTGAATTTCTCTCGCTTCGATATTGGGTAAGTTTTTTTTTTTTTTTTTGGCTTATCTGCTTCTTTTTTATTCCAATATCTGATTTTAATTATGTGAAGGATATAGAGGAATTAGGTTGAATTAATTGGAATCATGAATTTTCAAGTTTGCTTTAATGTGTGAATTATTATCTCTTTACATAATTGTTTCGTAACTCCCCCCTGATGTCGCGTTTTCATGTAAAATGAATTTCTATCGTAATTAACAACGGAAAAGATATAAAATTTCCATCTTGATTAGTTCATGTCTTTCGCGGGATGATGGTTGACTGACTTAAGTGATGTCTAAAATTCACAATAGTAAGGAAATTGAGTGAAAGGGTGTTTATTGGAGTGATTTGGACCAACCCCAGTTGATGGTTGATGATTTTCTAACCATGTATGGTGATTTATGTTCAACATTGGAACTTTGAATTGTTAAAGCAAGCTTTAGCATTCAGCTTGTTGGGTATGGAACTATTGTTTCATTTTGTACTAGAGTCCTGCTTGTATGTCTTAAGAATCAAAAAGATACATAAACCATACATGATCAAGACATGCTTGTTTCCAATATAAATGTTTGCATTTGGAAGAGGGGAGGAACGGCAAAAAATAGTAAAACAACCATTTTGCTCTTTTCTATGTTATACATACCACATTCCTGCCTTTTGAAGTTTTAACAATGTTTCATATTGCGTTCTTTGTTCTTTTTTCCTCATTCTTTTGAAGCATAATGATGTTATGAACTTCTGTCTGCGGTTAACTGTTTGGCTTTTTTTCTGTGCAGAACTATAATGTTGTAAATTATGATGAAAAAGTGATGGATGGATTCTACGATGTTTATGGCATTGCCTCAAATTCAAATACGGAAGGGAAAATGCCGTTGCTGGTAGATCTTCAATCAACATCTATTTCAGATAATATTGATTATGAAGTGATTATAGTAAACCGCACTGTGGATACTGCACTGCAACAACTTGAGGGAACAGCAGTTTCTTTATCTGTGGAATGCCAAGCTTCAGAGCTTGGTCCAATTGCAAGTGGTTTGGTCCAGAAGATCGCTAATCTGGTTGTTGATACAATGGGTGGTCCAGTTGGTGATGCTGATGAAATGTTAAGAAGGTGGACAGCCAGGAGCTATGAATTACGGACTTCTCTCAACACCATTGTTCTTCCTCTTGGTTGTCTTGATGTTGGACTTTCACGCCACAGGGCCTTGCTTTTTAAGGTTGAAATGTTCTGCCTTTTTTATTTACATTTACTAATTTCACTCATAAGCGTAACATTTGCATCTTGTGCGCATCTCCACATCCATATTTTTACCTTCTATGCCTTATGAATATTTTTTACATTCGGCAAATGTTTTGGCTTGCATTAACAGGTTAATAAATAGTTGTAATATGTGATCAAGACCTTGACCAATTCTTTTGCCCCAATTCCTGTCTAACATTACTTTTCATCTGTTTTTTTTTTTTTTTTTTTGATAAGTCCAAAATATATTTATAAAAGGAGATCGAGAAGATCTCAAAATACAGAAGAGAAGAAAGCGAAAGAGAGTTATATCAAAATGTGAGACATTTTCATAATGTGGATCACAAAGATGATGGACTCTATTAGATTTGGTGGGTGTAAACTATTTTAGCATTCCTGTAGAGGAGTCCCATGCTCTCTACATTTTGATAACATATAAAGATGTTTTCCCACATGTTTTCTGCTGTTAGGACTAACATAGTTATATTATTATCTTGGATTATCTTTATTTTATCAAGTTATGACCTGAATAGTATTTCAATGTGTATAAGGAGAGAAATGGTCTGTACAGTGAATAATGGTTTCAAGTCTGGTACTGGACGTATAAGCTATTGGAAGCTGATATCTGTTGTCCAGATCTGTATGACAACTGATTTCTGAACTTTGCTGGTGTTTTTCCATTAAATTTGGTTCTTTTAGGGCCTGTTTGGACAGGCACTGTATGTAAGGGGTAAAAATATATTAGACCAAAGATTTGCTGTTAAAAAAAGAATAAGTTGATTTTTAAATAGTTGTAGGTATGGATCTTTGTGTTCCTACAGTTTGTATCAACACGTTAAAACTTTCCTTACAAGTGGCTCTGAAGTCTGGATCTTTGGGAGGATGTAAGATCAACTAATGACATCCCAATATCAGATATATTCGAGTGTGTGGGATTAGGATGATGCACTTTTTCTATGAGTGCCCAGGCAGAGAAGCAAGTTGCTTATTTGTTTTATTATTTTTATTTTTATTTTTATCTTTGATCGGTAATTTTTACTTTATTTTTGGGCATAGAAGCCATGTTCATCCAAGACTGATTCAAGCTTGGACAAAACATAATCCTGCTTGCCTGATTAATAAAATCTTGACTCATCATTGCCTTTTATTTTCTTTGTCGTGAAATGTGAGCTTTCCTGTTACTTTATGCCTTTGCACATATTTTTAGATGTTTCTGATCCTATTTGTGATATTTCAGCTGACAGATTTAATGATATCATATTTCTTATGGTAGGTACTAGCTGATCGGATCAGTCTTCCATGTAGGCTGGTGAAAGGGAGCTACTACACTGGTACCGATGAGGGGGCTGTGAATTTGATTAAAACTGCTTACGAAGGGTGATGATCTACTCCTCTGCTCTTTTTTACGATACTGATGTAATAAATTCTTTTGAATTCAGGTTTGAGAATCAACCTTCATGTAGTGGCATTATAAGTGGGGTATCATTTGTCATTAATGTACTTGTGTTATTCTTTTTATCGAGTTACTTTTCGGTGTCATTTCTGATTCTTTGTTGTAAGATTTCGAATGAAATTCACCAATATATAATGATAGTATCTACAAAAGAACTTACAAACTTTTCCTCTTGGTACTAGGTACAGTATCCAACTTTTAGATTGGTAGCATCTTATCAACATGGGCATCACTTCCGTTAGACTTATTGCCCTTTCTCTTCTACACTACAAAACATGCTTTTCTATCCTAGTTGTAGGTATAAACTCACATTCTATTTATTATTTATACCTCTTCACTGTACTTCATTCATTTTATGATGAGTATGATTCATAAGGTGTTTGATTTTTTTTCCCGTTATATCTTAGTTAAGGCATTTAGTCTTCCAAATGGAATATGCAGTGTGTTCTTTACTCCCAATTTGCCATAACTCTTTCAACCATTTTTAGTATATTATCAAAGAGACGACTTACAACATTACAATTCATATGGAAACGTTGGACAATATGCTAATTTAGTGTTGAATAATGCAGTGAATACATCATTGATCTAATGGGAGCTCCGGGCGCACTAATTCCTGCTGAAATACCCAGTAATCATCTTCAAAATTCTGGATTAGATGTAATGAACTCTGTTATCATTGAACAGACTGTCAAGGATTCATCTTTGGCACTTGACAAAGTCAACTGCCGGGTTGAAAATAAAAATGGAACAGCGGGAGGAGGTTCATCTGATCTTGATCTTGATCTAAAACTTGGTGGTTCAGGGTCAAATGAAGCATCAGGTATAGGCATTCAATCAAAGCGAGATGATGCAAATCTTGCTAAGAAAAATCGAACCGAGAGATTCGAACATGAATTTGGGAAGCTTCTTCCTTCATTACGTAGATCACATGAAGGCTCATCAGGAACCAGTGGAAAAACTTCAGCTGCCCAAAAGATGAAAGTTAAAGATGTTTCCAAATATGTGATCAGTGCAGCACAAAACCCAGAATTTGCACAGAAACTGCATGCTGTTTTGTTAGAGAGTGGTGCATCTCCTCCTCCAGATTTGTTTTCTGATATAGGTCCTCCACAGAATCTGGGAGAGCAGAAAGTGGTTGTTCAAAGCCATTCCATAGAAGGGGAAAAAATGGATGAGGGCACTCAACAACTTCACAATAAGTTTTCCTCAAGCACCGAACATTTTCTTGTACCCTTAAAAGGAGTTGAATCTGTAAACCGAGTTGGTTGTGAAAATGATCAAAAACATTCTGCTGAGAAGATGGCAGAAAAACAAAAAGAAGATTCAAATGCTTATTCTAACCTTGAATTTGAAAAACCAGGTGCAAATTGTTCTTCCACAGACGAGCCAGGTTTCGGCAGCCCAGATCTTCATTTTTCTGGTGACACAAATGTAATCAATCAAAGTGGTTGTTTACCTCTTTCGACTACAAGTGAGGGTTTTGTGTTGGTTGATAATGGAGTAAATGAAACTGTCCAGGCAGATGCTATGGGTTTAGGCATGGTTCCTGTTGTTAATTCATCCACAGGGATTACAAAAACTTCTTATGAGGAACAAATTCATGTATCTTCAATGCTGTGTACTGGCTCTTGCCAAAGACAACTAGAAAATGCCTTGGCTGGTGGTGGTGCACAATGCTCTCAGGGAAATGCAGGAAGAAATACAATTAATTTGGAAACTAAAGGTATTATTTGTTCACAAGAGTGTCAACAAAGCACAGAAGGATCCACAGTGAAACTCATGGAAACAACCAATAATGATTCTCATATTGCAAGCAATGCTCATAATGGGAGGATTAACCCAATGCTGGATGAGGTTGCAGAATGGGAGATACCATGGGAAGATATTCAGATTGGTGAACGAATTGGACTTGGTAAGCATCAAGTTGGAACTCATTCTCCTGAAATTATTTTTGCTAGTCAAGCATGAAAATTGAAAAATAAAATCATGCATATGATTTCTCACTCAACTGCTTAAACTGGAATTATATTCTGGTCTTAAAAGTATTTCATAGTTATCTGTTCAACTGAAAGATACTTCCAAGTTCCAGTATAATGCATGGGGTTAATAAGTATATGATTTGAATTTTCTTTTCACTTCAAAGCCAGTAACAAGGTTGCCAAATTCGAAAATTTTGACTTAATCATTTGAGGGGTGACATGATTGATCATTTTTGCTGAACAGAAGACGAATTTTTTTTGTAAAAAGTAAAAAATTGACAAAAATATGAAAAACGAATATATTGAATAAAAGTAAAATTGGAAAGTTTGACATGGTAAAATTTACAACTTATATATGCAAACCATGTTCCAACCCTTTCTTAATATTTATAAATTTAATTCAAAAAAATTAGAACCGAATGTCATAGCAGGTGTATGTGTCAATGAATCATGACATAACAGACAAGTCAACATTGCATCTTATTCTATCCAGCAATAATCCATAAATTAATATTCTAAAAGAAAATGTGGAGTCTCTGTATGAAAGCATTAATAGTTAGGTACTCTTTGTGATTATATGAGGATTCTACAATTTTGCTGCTTTCTAGAAATTCTGTGAGTGATTTTAATGGTTTCCCCCATAGCTGAATTGTGACTTATACAATTCTAGAGTTCAAATTGGGATTCTGGTAACAAGAGAAAGTGTGAAAATGCTTTCATTCTTGGCTCTCTTCTCTTCATCTTTGGAAAATTCCAATTAATTTTCTTGGATTTGACTGAGAAATATCTTTCTGTCCTAAGAGTTCATGAATTCTTTTAACTATATCTGTCTTCTAAAGTGGTTACAGAATGATACCACAATTCAATCATTTGTCTGTCTTATCTGTTGCTTGCTGAGAGTCCTACAATGTGTCTGTTTCCTGCTGAGAGTCTACTACAATGTGGTTATGTTTCTGAATTCTTGCTTTCATTCCTGCACTCAACAAAGCTGAAGTAGAACTTGTAATTGCCTTTTTTTTTTTATGCCTTTAGAGTTTCTTTTTAACTACAACGTGCCAAAGATTTAGCACATTTTTCCTCTCCAGCGGTGAGGGCTATCCAGTTAATGACATGAATTGATGTTGCACATTTATGGGAGTAATCAATCCCAACATTGCTAATTTGAAATTGAGTATACTTCTCCAGTGGACTTTTGCTTTCCAAAGGAATGTTTTCTGGTCAAAATGTATTTGATACCTAGACATGGTATTAAGGTCTCGGAATCAGTACTAAAGGAATAAGCCAAGTGATTCGGTATTTCTGAGGACCAATTTCTCAATTCTTGGCTGTTTTTGGCCTGGCTTAAAAACTCAGAGTTGGTACTACAAAATTGGCCAAAAAGCAGTTCTGCTAAGGAGCGATTTCTGACTAGTCATCCAAGTTGTCAAATATTTGACTGACCTCCGAGAAACACAACCAAGTAAACTTGAATATCTACTAATAGATTTCTAGATTTCGACCTTCACATTAACATTTCAATTGCTTGCTCTGTTATTGTTTGACTTAGTAATGTTAAGAGTGACTGTTATTGTACTGATTGCATCTACGTAGTGGTAGTGTTTTCTTGATGTGATTGCATGGACGTTCATTTGTTTTATTTTATTATTATTCTTTATTTATTTACTTATTTTTGGTCATTTCTTATTTTAGGTTCATATGGAGAGGTTTATCGTGCAGACTGGAATGGCACTGTAAGTTATACCTTTGGTACATTAACAAAATATGCACCTGAGCTTGATGTTTATAACTTGATTTTTGTAACATTTATGTTAAACATCAATATAAGGATACATGATAAGTTGCTTTCTGTTTGAGAATTAAATGAAAAACATTCTTATTTTAATGTACTGAATCTGGAAAATCAATACTTATAAAGAAATGTGGAAAATCAATCAATAACTTCTTAAGTTTCAACTAAAGTTTCTGGATCCTCTTACTAACGTTACTGGAAGGGAGGAAATTACTGAATGGATGGTTCAGAAATTTATAGGAAAACTTTTGAGTTGTATATCATTTTTATCGAGAGATAACTTTTGATCAACAGAAGCTTTCCAACATTAGAATCCTTTCGTGTCTTGGTTTCTCCTTAGTTGTTCTTTCTGTGTCTTGTTTTGTTTCCATATCTATGAATTCCAGGATGAACAATTTGGTTTCCTCACAGGAACAAATTTTATTAGAGTCATGCTAAGAACAACCTTTGGCTAAGCTGATATATTTAGCCAAGCTATTATTTCTAGCTTTTGATTGTAATGCTTCATTTTGACACCCTGATTGACTAGCTCCTTTTTGCATTTTGAATTTTTGTTCATCTGTTGTAGATTGTCGTCTTAAAAAATTCATTAAATGCATCAAATTGTAGGCTGGCATTGTTATCACAAGGAACTTTGAACTAGAGAACATAGTCATCACTGGAATTTGTTGATTGAGTGTGTGACATCTTTACAACAATGCCCTTTTGCACTAAAAAAAACTTTAATTTTTAAAAGAACTGCTAGGCTTTTAAAGAGTCACAAAAATCTTGCAA
Organism: Euptelea pleiosperma; assembly: GCA_035048495.1. Classification (NCBI taxonomy): domain Eukaryota; kingdom Viridiplantae; phylum Streptophyta; class Magnoliopsida; order Ranunculales; family Eupteleaceae; genus Euptelea; species Euptelea pleiosperma. The sequence continues at coordinate 30,750,516 of CM068549.1, read as the reverse complement.
AATTAATTGAGTCATGGGGATTTAGTAAATATTAAAATATGTGGTCTATAGTACTGATTAAGATGATACATATTGTTAACTTATTGAGAAGGTTGCACCGTGATCTCCTCCAATAAATCTAGCAAAGAATTTTTTTGATCATTACTGAAAACAGTGGACTAGCTCATTGTTGACCCTTATATTAAAGTAGCAATTGATTTTTCTTGACATAACCCTAGACTTGTAGCACTAGGTTGTAGAAGTAAATGCGTTCTACGACGCACTCGTGAGAAGAGCCCAAGGTCTAGCATGTTGCTAATAACCAAGTCCCCATGCAAGTGAGTACACATGGAACATGAATGAATCTTCAACAGGAGTTTTCCCATTCTTCCCTCGGTCTTGACTTTGGATATGTCCACAGAGACTAGAGTTCGCATGAAAGGTCGGCCAAGTGTAGCTATCAAACTTTGCATCCTCAAAAGCAATCCTGAGGTAGCATGATTGGTATGACCATTCGATGCTGGAAAATACTCGTGTCTCATTCCCATGTCCCACATGTTACTAACATGATGGAAGGGAGCCAACAACTCCTAACTAGAACCCAAACAATACAAAAGAATAAGGGGAAAAGCCTTTTTTCTTTTATCTTCTGTACAATCCGGTAGTGTCAGTCACTGTACTCTTATGAAAAATGTCATTACTTGGCTGCCATTGTTGACTAAAGTGAGTCATTGTATCATGCACAAACTGGGGATAACTCTATCAGGTCAGGAATTTTGAAGCCTTGTCAATTCACCTGACCTTTTGACTTGGCGTGCCTGAAAATTTCTTGATGAACCAGGTCATGTCTTGACTTAGTATTCCAACTAGCTTTGGATATGTGTATGTGTCATCATTTGAAATTCCCAAGTGATATCCAAAAAATCGTGTGCTATCTATCTACTATATCTTCACAGCACTGAGTGATCTGTTTCCAATCCATGTCCTGCTGTCGACTCTTATTTATTGAGCTTGTTTCACTGTCTGTTCCTTAAACAACACATCTATTGATTGGTAACAATTCGAGCCTGTTGTTTGTAGAAATTCTAAATTAAGACACTGATGGTACAGCTGATATAAGATTGCTTCTTGGTTTGCATTAGTATGATGGTATTATTACTGCATGACAGGAAGTTGCTGTTAAGAAGTTCTTGGACCAAGACTTCTCAGGTGATGCATTGGAGCAATTCAGATGCGAAGTAAGCATAAAAAAGTTGAAGTTTTATGTCATGCTTTTTTAAATATTGGTGAAGCACTTATCAAAAAAATATTTGTGAAGCACCCATGCTTGATTTTATTGGTTTTCATTACAAATTATTCAGATTCGATGTCTCCTGGTGCTGCTGTGCAGATTAGAATCATGCTAAGGCTGAGACATCCAAATGTTGTTCTTTTTATGGGAGCAGTTACACGTCCTCCCAATCTCTCTATATTGACAGAGTTTCTTCCAAGGTTGGTTGTAGTTATCAATTCCAGAATGCATATGGAGAGGTTGATGCTTTTTTGTCTTATTTAAAGAATAAATATATGAAGCTGCTTTGTTCACATATGTATTCTTGTGATCATAATGGTTTGTTGTAGTCTTGAATTTGTGAGATTGTATTCAAAGAACCCTGTGATTTTGTTTCTGTTACCGTAGTTAGTGATTGACATCGAGATCTCAGGATTTTCAGTATGTGAAAGTTTACAGACTTCAAAAAAAAAAAAATTCCTCGGGTTTTATATGAACAATCTAAGAGAAATTTAAAAAAAGAACAAAGAACTATATGTGCATGTATATAATTAGTATATTATAATATAACCTGGAAAACTCAAGTATTTTATTCATTAAAACTATAAGACAAATAAAAACAGTTTTATGAACTCTCATCATATTTTCCTGAGAACTAGAGTAGCAATTTCTTAGAAGACATAATGTTTTGAAAGAAATTAACCAAAAATTCTCCGAAGAGGTGTCCTCAGGTTTTTATCACTGTTTGAAAATCTTATTTTTTTAAGATTGGAAATGTTCACAGAGCCAGTAGTTGTCTGTTTTGTCCCGTTTGCATTCTTTTTTCTACAGATGGATACAGGGTTAAAGCTAGTAACCGTCTAACCGCTAATTTTAAGTAGCATTTTGTTATCCTGAAATGCAGAAACAACCCATGGAATTAATACATGTTATAGTGTCTCTCAATCTTATTCATTTGTCTACAGGGGGAGTTTGTATAGGTTATTGCATCGTCCCAACATTCAACTTGATGAAAAGCGGCGGTTGCGAATGGCTCTGGATGTGGTATAAGTTGGCAAATCATTATTATTTTGGCGACCTTTACATTTATGTCCACTAAAGTTCTGCTAACACTTGCAGGCCAAGGGAATGAATTACTTACACACCAGCCACCCTACAATTGTACATCGAGATCTGAAGTCCCCAAATCTTCTTGTTGATAAAAATTGGGTTGTTAAGGTTTGTTTCTCATCAAAATTTAGCATACAAGTGTTACCCAAATTATTTACCAGTGATGTCTTATGTTTCATATAGAGATTACATATAATTAACTTCAGCTATCTATAACAGATGGTCTATTTTGGAGTTAATGCATGGTAATAATATCAATATGATCTTTGAAATTTTCACTGATCAATTGATATACTCCCTCTTTATTTGTATGTCACTTTTTTTTGTGTAAGCTATTTGTCACTTTATTTTATCCAAGTATTTTGTGCTCCTCATCCTTTGGTGATGGAAATTAAATGTGCCTAATGTTTGTGTTTTGGGAAGTCAGCTAAAATATTCTGATATGTTTGGCATGTCTCTGCAGGTCTGCGACTTTGGTTTATCACGTTTGAAGCACCACACATTTCTGTCGTCAAAATCTACAGCTGGAACAGTAATCCTTCATGAACTCTTATACTCATTAGGGAACTAGCTCCATTTCTCCTTGATATATCTCCCTTTCTATTTTCCATCTGGTTTTAGATTATAGGGTACCTCTGATGAATATATGATGCCATGTTTGTTGCCAATGAACCACAGCCAGAGTGGATGGCACCAGAAGTTCTAAGAAATGAACCATCTAATGAGAAGTGAGTGGAGAACTTGTATTTATTTTTCTCTGAAACTATTAATACCTTGATAGAGTGTACTTTTTTGTTCGTAGATCATACTAATGGAATCGAATCTGCCTTCTTGCAGATGTGATGTGTATAGCTTTGGTGTGATATTATGGGAGTTGGCTACCTTGCGTATGCCATGGGGTGGGATGAACCCAATGCAGGTAGTTGGAGCTGTTGGATTCCAAAATAGGCGCCTTGAGATACCTGAAGAAGTTGACCCAATTGTTGCCCAGATAATACGTGATTGTTGGCAGAGGTAGGTTTTCAGTTTCATTTACATTTGTCTCCACCGGAGGCGTTAAGCTACTAGTTATTCTTCAGCTACAAGCTCATGAATATAGTTCCTGTGGTTTTCCAGATTCGCCAAAACGACAAATCATCTCTAAATACATTTATATGCTTCATGATGACTGCTCTGTGCTTCAATTTGTTTTAATTTCTCTTTTGTTGTTTGTGCAGTGACCCGAACTTGCGGCCCTCTTTCTCACAGCTTATGTCCCTTCTTAAGCGCCTACAGCACTTAGTTGTTGAGCAAACATAGGCTCAAGACTCAAATGAAAGAGGAAGTGACAGGAACAGCACTGTAGTATTAATAGAACAGATTGTGCCTGGGCTCAAAGAGCAGTGGTATCAGAACTCTTGTTGCAGAATTATTTACACAAAAAAAAAACAAAAACAAAAACAAAAACAGAGAAGATAGAATCTGAGTTGTTGGTTCATTCAAAGTGGGGACCACAACACAATGCACAGCCAGAATGATCTATCCAATGATATGTGGAATATCCTCTGTTCAAACGACTGTGCGAAGTGCAGTGGAGGATACCACAAGGAAGTAGTAGTTTCCACCATCATATTTCGGTAGGAAAATAGGGAATAACAGCTTTGAGGGCAAGAAGCCCAAAAAAAGAAGAGAAAAATTACACTATACCATCGTATCATTTGTGTTTTGGGGGGTCTAATTCATGGAAGCTTGGCAGCTTCAAATGTATACATCTGATCTGTGCTGCTAATTGCTGTGAAAAAAAAAAGTAAAGGAAAAAGAACTATGGGAATGCACAAGACGTGTTCCTTTATTTTCCATATTCATTTCTTCTAAGATCCTCATTTGCTTTGTGCCTTTGTGTGTGTTGTTATTTATTGATGCATCAAATAAAAGGTCCAGTTAAATGAATGATGATTTGTATTCTTGGGTCTCTGACATCTGAATTCTGAAGTGGTGAATGTTCTCCGGAACCCTTGTGTGTTTCTGCCTTTCTGCTTTCTTTGAACTCGAGGATCTGCCAATGAGACAAGAAAGTTATGCCCGACCTACGTATATCATCTCAAAGGCTCAAAAAATGAACACCGTAAGAGCCCGACAGAAAAAGATGAAACAATGTGACTCCATTCTCTGTTTCTAGCCAAAGAAAGAGTTCAAATTTTTTGAGTTTTTCCTTTCCTTGTGGTATGAACTGTTTGGAGTTTAAACTGACTCCATTCTATGCTTCTCACTATTTCTTTATTGGAGTTTGAGTGGTGATGTTTTTAAAAATTTTCAGCATTTAAGAATATGAGTATGCTCATTTACAGTGATTTTCAAAATTCAGACTGTTTATTAACTGAAATTAAGGCCTTAATTTTCAGTATCACTGAAAATTCAGTGATTTATTCAAGTTATCCCACCTCCACTTAATGAATTTACTGGTTGGGACCCCTATTTCTGACCCCCTTTTTTGACCCCCATCTTGGCATACCCACGTAGAAGATGAATCAATGGCTAATTTTTGGTGGGGATGATAACCTCACCATATAGATCACCCCAACAAAAAATCAGCCCATTCTGAGATTTCTAACCCCATCAAATGTGGTTTTAAAGTTACACGGTAAAAATCGACGGTCCATAATTCTTCAGCTTCTAAACCAGTCTGAATATCAGAATGATTTGAATTTTTGTGAGGATGATCTCCTCACCAAAAATCAGCCATTGATTTATCTTCTATGTAGGTACGCCAAGATGGGGGTCCCTTGAGCCCAAGTCCCCGACCCTTCACATAATGCCACAAGTGATGGCTCTTTAAAAAAAACAAAAATATGCCCTTGTATTCAAAGTTTTCTTTACCGAAAACTTACAAAATGTTCGGATAAACATTTCAAATTACCTAATATACCATGGTCTTAATTTTCGGACATGAACTTTTCAGTTTAACTATCAAAAAGTCAGAATTTACAATATCACTGAAAATTCAGTACTTTAAGAGATGATATCTGTAGACTTTTCTTTTGTAACTTATCTTAAAATGCAAAACACGGGCCACGTGGCCACTATTAGTGGACTCTGACCGTATGGATGTTTGACCAGTCCCTCGGTTGACCTATAAACTAAAAATCAGCCTGATTAGTGATTTACAACCTTTGGATCTTTGCACCCAAATAATGCTCGAATTCTTACCGTTAAAATCAATCCATGAAAATAACTTCAATCGAATCGCTTAGAAATTACTAATCAGGCTTGATTTTTTGCTTTAGAAGTCCACTGGGGGACTGGCCAAACATCCATACAGTAATCATCTACTAAGAGTGTGACACGTGGCTGTGTTTTGCATTGTGACAGAAGCATCTGCAGAACGCTGTGAGAAGTTTCATTCGGTTCAGGGGACGCCCTTTTCTGAGCCCACTGGGGAGTCGTGTGCTTGGTTGTGGATTTCGAGAATCCATCGGTGGTTGATACTTGATAGCACTGAACTGGCATCACTTTTTTTTCTTTTTGCCATCGCCAGCACACGACTCCCTAGAGAGGTCAAAAAAAGGGGAGGTCCTCGGAGCCTGAGCCTTATTAATTCCCCCAAGGAAAAAGATGTAAGAAGGAAGCACGATTTTTCTTACTCACTACTGCATCTGGGCCCACTGACCGCCTGGATGTTTATACTTTAAACAAAAAATCACCCTGATTGGTCACCTCTAACCATTAGATTTTAATACTTTTTAAGACGTGATTATAGCTGTTGGATTCAATCATTTTTTTTAGTACTAAAACCAACGGCTAAAAATCATCAAACAAGCTGGTTTTTGGTATGAATGTCTACCAAGGGGTGGGCTAAAAAGCGTGCTGTAACAAGGTAAAATTGTAAGAAGCGGGCAACGAAGTAATGGTGTTGATTATCCGAGGTTTCCAATCTTCAATCTATAAGCTTGGAATGTTGGGAGTGCTGTTGGGTTCCTCTCACAACGCGGGCAAGGAGAAAAACACAGCTTTTTTTCATGTTTGAACCAGAGAAGTAAGCCGTTTTCTTCCTTTTTCTCTTAGCTTTTTAGTCGGAACTCGGATTTTAGAACTTTTGGAAACATGGGTTTTTTCCTCTTTGTTGGGTTTTTGTAGTTTCACTTTAAATGGGTCTTGATTAAGGATTTTGGGGGTGGATTCATTTCTTGGTTTGTTAGTTTATTAACAAGTTGATGTGTGAGGTGGCTATGGTGTTTTGAAGTAGATTGTGCATCAGCATTTGCTTTGGGTGTTCTTGTTGACAATTTTAGAGAATATTTAACAAGTATCAAACAGGAGAAATTCTGTTCATCTCTAAGTAAACCAAATAAGACAGTAGTTTTTTCACTCTAGCTCAAGCTTGTTCTCCAAAACCTTGAATATTGTTTTCTCTTTCATTACTATTTATCTGTTCTTTAGAACCAAGGTTGGAAGTTAGATCAACTTACATGGTTTGCAATTCATGGATTTAAACTGTTTACTTTAGTCTAAGCTGTTTGATTGCATTCTTTTGACCATTTGTGTAGCCAAAATATCAACTTAAAAAATTGGGTACATAGATTTTTTTTTTGGTATTGTTTGGGAACCTGGAAACATGCATCTGATCCTCAAATCAGCCTTCTGAGAAAAATCTTACTGATTTCATACATTGTCATTGGAGTTCACTGCACAAGACCAAACCCTCTCAATCTAGTCTATCTTACTTTCTCATTGGTGTTCAATGCACGTGTGTTTTGATTGTCCAACTTTTTACTCTTTACATTATGAAATAAACTTACTGTCATCTAATATGGATTTCCATTTAGTTTGGTTGCTATGCATCAATTTCACATCTTGGCTAATACTTCTTTAATGTGCTTATGTTGCATCAATTGATATAGGTTTGAGAGATGGATACCTGTGGTAAAGTTGATGAATCTTTAGTAAATGTTGATAGTTGTGGAGGTTTAGAACAAGTTGAAAAATTTGATGAGGCCAAGAGCTCTTCCCAAAACGAAATGAATGAATTGGGTGATACTTTGACACCTAATAAGGATATTGAAAAAATGAAGACACCACATGTGGGGATGTTATTTGATTCACTTGATGAAGCGAAAGAATATTATTTTGAGTATGGTCGACAACAAGGTTTTGCAGCGCGGATTCGATCATCTAACAAAACTCGATTTCATGTAGATGAAGTGACGGGAGTCAAATTTGTGTGCTCACGTGAAGGGGAACATAAGAAGAAAAATGGACATGATGGAGCTGATGAAACAAACCGAAGTTGTTCAACAGTCAAATGTGGATGCAAGGCATGTATGCGGGTTCTATATATGAAGAAAATCAACAAGTGGAAAGTAACTATCTTTTCAGATGATCATAATCATAAATTCATCAATCTATTGAATAGGGTGCACATGCGAACTAATAGACACATGCCCGATGCAGCTAAGATTTTGATTGAGGCTTTCCATAGGGAGAATCTACAAGTAGGGAAAGTTCCTTCAATCTTTGGTGGTGTCAACATAGGGTTTACTAGAAGAGATTGTTGGAATCACTTGCGGTCAGTCAGGCGTAGAGAGTTAGAGATGGGAGATGCAATCCCATCACATTTCACTCGAAAAAGATGGATGAGAGGAGCTAACGAATTTAGGGTGATGGATGGATTAGCCACAAAAGATAATCATGAGTGTCTAGAAGCATTTAGACTTAGCCATCTATGTCGAAGATCAACACAAGTGTGGTGTGTTGCTTCGAAATCAGATAAGTTGTATAAAATGGCAATTGAAGGCATTGAAAGGCTTTTCTCGCAGATTTTGGCAGAACATAGTAAGATGGTTACATGTGATAATATTGACAAAGCCTCAGTTTTGGATTCGAAAAATGATGAAGAGAAAAAGGAAGAAGACATCAGAACCAGTAAATCATGTCAATTATTGATTCAAGATCCGCATATATCACAAACGAAGGGTAGGCCAAAGGATGATAAAGGGAAAGGGAAGGCTAACAGCACTGGTAGGTTTAAGAGCTCCATTGAGGTAACATTGAGCAAAAAACGGAAAAAATGCACTTTGTGTAAAGTTGAGGGGCACAACAAACAAAAATGTCCGAAAAATACGAATAGAACATTGATTGATCTAAATGAATCATGTAAGCAAAAAAAAATCTTTATATTATTTTTTCGACATTTTCTTTGTGTTTCTGACAATTTTGTATATGATATGAAGTCAAAATTTATTGGAATTTTTATATAGCTTTGGATGATGAGGCAATCGAGGACTTGGGTTGCGATGATGACGGTGTTTTAAAGGATATGTAAATCTGATTTTAAGGTCAGTTGTGGTACTAAATGGTTGTTTTGTAATTTTTTGGTAAAGTTTCTTTTGTTGATAACTTTTTGAACGTTGCATTGGAGTGATAATAGTCATTCTGTTGTAACAGAGATGGACAGATTCTGAGCTGTTGATGAGGAAAAAGTGGAACCATTGCCTTCTAGGCATAAAAGGGTGTTTCTGTAGATGTTGATAATCTTTTTTGTCATTAACTATAGTCTGATTGGAAATGTTTTTTGTGAAGCAGAGTATTGGAAAGTTTTTTGTTTAAAACATTGTTGAGGGAGATGAATTTCCTTTGTTCAGCATAGATAGGTGGCTGCCAAGATTTTGTTGATACAGCTCAGTAATTCTTTACAGCATGTACTGAACCGGCATCAGGCCGATATGTAAAGCTTACATCAACTGTAATCCATGCTTGAAGTTCTAGTGTTTTTTTTTCTTTTGGAAACTTCTCTTACATCCCTTATTAGATTTACTCTCTCTCTCTCTCTCTCTCTCTCTCTCTTATTCATTCCTGTTTGTATATTTCTGTGGAACTCAATACCTCTACAACAACTTTTACCAAAAGAGCTGATCCTGTTGACAAATGTGGTTGTTGTGAGAGTGGTCTTGTCTATTATTGAGGGAAGGGAGGCACTGACCATAAACTTAGTGGCAGATACATTGAAAACCATGATTCATGTCTCAAGGTTGAGTACCTTTCAAACTCCCAAATGCTAAAAGATCCCTTCTTAAGAGCTGCAGGTGTTTCAGTGTAGAAGCATGGGCTATGGAATAAGGGAAGCTTGGGCACCGGCTCGCCTGCACATTGCCCCTACCTTCAGTCTCCCTAGTGAGAAAGGTAAATTTGTCCATATAGAACAAGTTCGAAGTACCCCCACCATTTTTTATGTGTGTGCTGTGTTGTGTTAAAATCATGAAAACTAAAACTGCCCCATGTTTCAATTATGTGTTATATGTTGGTTAAAGCAGGTGGGAGCAGAGTTCACAGGCACCCTCATACTCATCTTTTCAGGGACAGCCACAGGTATTGTCACCATTGCCTCTGCAGCCCTGAAACACTTCCCATGGAAACAGGTAACATAGCAAAAAAATTCTGAAAATTTATATTAGCTTGTTTGTGATTCTAGATCCTTCTAGAAGTTTCTAGAATGACAGTAGGGTCCACTTGACAGGTACCCATGTAGATTGGAGCATAAGTGATGGCCTCTATATGTGCAACCTTTGCACTCAAGGGGATTTTCCATCCCTTCATGGGTGGTGTTCAATCATAAAAGTGAAAATGATATGTTAGTTGGACCACCTTGCTTGTAACCTGTTTTGCAAGTTTAAATTTGAAAAACAAAGTTGTCAGGTGTAAGTGTTTGATGCAGCGCCATTGAGCAAAAACTGAAACTTTTTAACCAGTCCAGCTTGTATAGTACCGAGTCCTGTGCAAGGTTTGATAGGACCCCTTGTAAAATGCCATCTGGCACATTCTTTCAGGCCCACTGACCCATGGATGATCTTTTGGGCCCTTTCCAACAGGCCCTTGTAGGCAAGACCTGAATTAGGAAGCCACGTGGACTGGCTTCCCTAAGACCCGATCTGTTTGGTCCACCCAATGGCGAACCTACACAAAAAGTCAGCCTGATTGATTATTCTAGCCGTTGGATTTTGAGCTTTTAAAAAAAAAAAAAATTTATGTCACGAGTTTCATGGGGTTGGAACTTGGAACTCATCCATAAGCCCATTCATAAAGCCCGTGACAAAAAAAAAAAAAAAAAAAGATGAAATCCTAAGGCTAGAAATCACCACTCAGGCTGATTTTTGGCGTGTAGGACCACTGTCCACCATGGGGTGGGCCAGACATTTATGGTCTCTAGGCCCAAAAGAATGTAGCACGTGGCATTTTGTTGAGGAGTCCTATCGAACTTTGCATACGACCTCCTATACAAGCCTGACTCTTTTTTAAATATGGATTGGGGTAGGTTTAAGGGAGGCTAGGGAATTCTGATTTGTTAAACTCCAACCCGAATTCATTTTTTGCTCTACTATACGAGCCCAAGTGGCACATTGTTTGAGACCACTGATTGTACGGATGTTTGACCCATCTTTAGGTGGACCTACAAACCAAAAATAGCCTGATTGGTGATTTCTAGCCATTGGATCCGGGCACCTCAAATAATGCTCAAATCATCTTCGCCTTATCCGCCTTATCCCAAATGCTTGGGGTTGGCAACATGAATCCTATTTTACTATTTGAACCAAAACGTGGAGACCAATCTACAAGACGTTCCTTAAATTCCGCTTCACCTTACTCACCCATTAGTAAAGAAAATATTTTAATTTAAAAAAGTTTATCAATCATTGAAAAATAACCCTTTTAAACTACTTAATTACTTCTCATGCCATTAATTATATTTTTAATACAACCCTTTCTTAATCACTAAATTACTTATCATGTCATTTTATTCATAGCCACTTAATTTCTTCTTATGCTATTTTTCTCATTTTTTCAAAATGGGTTGGGCTCCCTTGACCAGCCTTTTATGACGGGCTCAAGGGACAGGGCTCAAGGGAAAGGCCTTGTCGGGCGTGGATTCCAAGAATCCAACGGTTGTAATAGCACTGAGCTGTGATTCACTTTTCGCCAAAGTAAACCACCATTGGATTCTCGGAATCCACACCTGACAAGGCATGTCTCATGAGCCTGTCATAAAAGGCCAAAAAAACGGGACTTCACTTAACTATTAAATACAATGCAGCCTATACATCTTGATGATTTGCATGTTAATCACATGCAAACACCCGTGCCGCCCACTAACTTCTATATAACACTCGAATTCCGTGGCTAATCCAACTGCTAGATGTCACCACTCTAATTTTTGGTCAGTGGGTACAGTGGTCTCCAACATGGTTTTAAAAACGGCTGTTTGAACGGTTTTAACGGCCGTTTAAACGGTAACGCCCCAAGCCCGTTTCTGTTTAAACACATTTTATTGGTTTTGAAAAAAACGGCAGTTAAAATCGTTTAAACAGCCGTTTAATTTTGAAAAATTTTGTGAAAAAAATGGCCGTTAAATCCGTTAAATTCTATTATTATTATTTTTTTTCAAATTTCGAATTTTGAATTTCAGTGCCACTTTTTCCGTTTAATTCCGTTTTTTCTCATTTTTTTTCCATTTTTGCCCCTGACCGTTTCAATCCATTTTAACGGCAGTTTAAACGGTAACGTCCCCAGTCCGTTTAACCGTTAAAACGGCCTCCTTTAAACCTTGGTCTCCAACAGTGTGTCACGTGACTCATTCTGCCGTCTTTAAGGATTTTTGCTCCAAGACAGATCAAAAATTGGACTATCCAAACCCTTGCTAAACCTACGTGCTGGCAGTAGTGTTTTGAAAACCAGATCGTTTAGTGAGAAGGTGAAGTGAACGGCTCAACCGGTTGGTCAATTAGATATATGTTCGAGCGGACCATTTATGGACGGTTCACCATTTCAACTGGCCACTCCAGTCCGAGTTTTATAACACTGGTGTCATGGCAGCAACGGTTCGGGTCAATAGAATCCAAGTTTGATATCGCTTGGGGACCCCAGGTAGAGTACGCTTTAGGGCCCACCGAACTTTTGGATGTTTGGTTCACTTCTCGATGGATCTACACAGCAAAAAAACAGTTTAATTGGTGATTTTTAGCAGTTACATTTAGCAGTTTAATAATGTAATTTTTAGCCATTGGATTTGAGTTTTTTTTTTACAGATGCTAATATATAACTATTAAAAATCATAGATCAAGCTGATATTTGGTATGTCGGTCCGCCAAGATGTGGACCATGCATCCACAAGGTCAGTGGGCCCCACAGTGACCTCCACATGAAAGACTTCAAATTTTGAAGTCCCTTTGGATAGCAAATATTTTCTCCGGATCAATCCGCCAATGCAACCTTAGTGAACTTTTGTTGAGTAAAACTTGTGTCACAAGATGTTGTGACGGAAGCCGGTCACAGCACTCAATACTAGCCACATGGCATACGATCACAGGGCGCTTACCTTATGGATGTTTGGCCAGTCCTTGATTGGACCTACAAACCAAAAATCAGCCTGATTAGTGATTTACTATCGTTAAAATCAACCCATGAAAATAACTTCAATTGAATCAGTTAGAAATCACGAATCAGGCTGATTTGTTGTGTACCGGTCCACCGAGTGACTGGCCAAACATCCAAACGGTCATCGTCCTCTAATAATATGCCATGTGGCCCGTATCGAGTGCTGTGACCGGCTTCCGTCACAACATCTTGTGACACAAGTTTTACTCACTTTTGTTGGTCCGTTTTTTAATGCCCTAACAAAGGGAGAAGAAGGTTGAGATCCACAAGAACAAAAATGGATAGGAGCCTCCGCTGGGACCCACGTCAATCAGTTTTTTCCCATTTTAGTCGGTGGCAGGTAAGAAAGAGTTAATCTGGTCTGACCGGTTATAAAAAGAACCAAATGAACCTAGCATCCTTATCTGCAAACCTTAATTGACTTCTAATCTTCCTTAGTTCCCTGCTAATCCAAGCACCCAGCAGTGGTTTGAAAGTAGAACTTTACTGACCGACCACAATATGAGCCACCTGTACACTCTTAGAGGACAGGGGCCGTATGGATGTTTGGCCAATCCTGGACCTACAAACCAAAAAATCAGCCTGATTAGTGATTTCAAACCTTTGGATCTTTATACCCAAAATAATGGTCAATAATGCTCAAATTCCACAAATAAAAATCAGCCCACGAAAATGACCCAATCCAATGCTTAGAAATCACTAATCAGGTTAAATTTTGGTCCGTATGTCCATGTAGGATTAAGCCAAACATCCATACGGTCAGAAATCTCTAAGAATATGCCACGTGGCTCATATTGTAGTTGGTCAGCAAAGTTCTACTCGTGGTTTGAGATGGTAAAGCGGATATCAGACTCAGACAGCAAGATGGCCGGTTTCAGTAGAACCCGGTCCGGTAAAGGTAATTGTAGACCGCAAGACGGTCTCTTTGCGGGTGGCTGTTGACCCAAAGTGGGTCCAACCCATTATTAAATACTAGTAATAGAAATGGGCGGGTTCATGCACCTTCCCTCAGTTTTTCTTTTTCTGCCTTAAAAAAATCCAAACTTGTTTCTGTATAAAATCTGATCTGGTTATTGTGGTTCTTCTTGATTCTGTTTCTTCTCGACATGAAGGATTGGCCGGTGATCTCTTCTTCAGACTCAAACGGTCTCAAAATTTTCTCCATTTTAAGGTCAGTGTTAACTGTTATTATTTCTTGGGATTCAAATCTAAAACCACCCTTTTGGGTTTAAAATTTTTTACATGCATGTTTAATTTTTGGAACTAATTTGTATCTTCACTTCTTGAGCAGAACTGTTAGAATTTCTTCATTAAAACGTTGCGGAATTTAAGGGCTCTCTGTATTCTGATTGTTGAATGTGAATTTGTGTGTATGTGATTTTTGATCATTTGGAAGAAAAATAATTAGATCATTGTTGTAAATTTACTGTAAGATAGTATTTGAATCGTTGCTTAAGGATTTCGCTGACCTGAAAACTTTTGTAAAATGGCAACAACAATTGGAGATTAGTATTGCCTTCCCAAGATTGTGATCACCAGAAAAGATGGCATTGTTGTATAAATCAATTCCTGGAAATTTAATGGTGAATTCTGTAGGGATTTGTTGGTGAACAACAACGTAGTATTTGAGATCGATTGGAAGGTCAATAAAAGTCCCTAAGGCTCTGCTTGGTATCCGGTCTATAGATTGCAGCCTGCATACTACAGACATGGCAATAGTTTGCAGCGGCAAATATTTGTGGCTGCAAAAAACTTTGAGTTGCTTGGGTGAAAACACTCAAAAAGAGAGGGGTTGCAGCAAAGACGAGAAGTTGCAGCAGAGGCAACATCTGGAGGAGAGAGAGGGCAATCTTAGTGGGGGAAATGCCCGGAGGGAGTTGCAGCGGTTGGCAAACAAGAGGAGCTGGCCTGAGTGAGGGTGTCAATGGATAGTCCAAAATTCGAATCTGATTTCGAATAATTGGATATATCTGAAAATATTAATCTTGGATTCGGATGATATTCAAATATTTTTTGGATACGGATTTAGATATTGATAGATATGCTTCTTGGGCATCAAACACCTTATCCCAGCTATCTGGGGTCAGTAACATGAATCCCATTTCACTTGTGTGAATCTATTAAGAGCTATATCTTCTGTCAGTGCATGTTTTCAAATCTTTTCTTACTACCTCACTCCATGTCATTTTCAGCCTTCCTCGCTCCCTTCTATGGCCTTCAACTTGTACCAATGCACTCCTCACTGGTGCCATACTATCTTTTGTATATTTAGTAACGTTTGCAAATTGTAGCACAAACTCATGATCTGTGATTGGGTAAAAAAAATTACAGATCAGAATTTGGCAGAGACCTGAGGTCATGGGTTAATTTAATACTGGATTAGAGAAACTTGTGAACTGGGGTGCATCCTAAATTCCTCCGCTTTCTACATCAATATTTGCAAATCTAGTGATTTTTCCGATTTATTCTTAACTTCTTATTCTTCATTATTTTAATTAATCTGACGTCACGGGTTAACCTGATCCATTCTATCCACTTTCGAGTTTCATTAACAGTCTGGGTTTAAAAAGGGGGGGTGTTTTTGATAGGGTCCAAATTGATGTGGCTGTTTTGGACTTCTATCAAGAAGTGAACCTCTCTCCGTCGTGAGAGCCATGGTACTTTCTGTTGTATAGACAAGATTAGAGAGGGAAACAAGCTCATCTTTAATTGCTGGCTGACATCTTGGAATTCAAAGATGGTGACATTATGGAAGATGCAACCGTTGGATTATGGATATTTTAGAAAAGCTCTACAAGGAAATTATTTTAGTGTAACAGACGTGGCTAGATATCTGGGAGTTTCCTACTTAACAATGATATGTTAACATGGCTGTATGTAGTCTTATATGGCAAGGAGGAGGTGAAGCATGTGATGTTTACCCTCTCCAGGGTTAAGGCTGCTGAGAATAATTAGTTTGCTTTAGCCTAATTATTTTGCTCTGCTTTATCCTGATATTTTGTTGTAAGAATTTCAAAACATGATAAAATTTGGAAAATATAATGAATATTTTTAATTATAGAAACTTCCTATATTGAAAATATATATTGCTGGGTCCCTGTACCCTGAGATTTGAGGTTGAGCGACTTCAAAGCAATTTCCGAATCCATGTTCAATTAATTTGTTTCAACAGTCACTCTAGATTTTTTTTCTCCCATGGTGAATGCTAACTGGAGATCGAAAGTGATTTGTTCTTATGTACAGAGTGAGTATCCTTCCACTTTGGGTAAAGAAAAAGTAATTCACTTTCTTTCTGATGCAATGGCTGGGAAAGAATTTCATGATGTATCACTCTCGGGATGTAGCTTGAAATGATCATGTTTCACCACCTAAGTTTGTATAAAGCTAGATGTCCCCGAGAAGAATTTCTTTAATGGAGCTAAAAGCAGCTGAAGATGTTGAAGGTGTCAGTTCTGACCGAAGAATGCATCATGAGCTATGGCCACTTAATGAAGTTGATCCAAAGAAGGCGAGTTTCCCTTGCTGCATAGTTTGGACTCCGCTCCCTGTAGTCTCATGGCTGGCACCTTTTATTGGACATGTTGGTATATGTCGGGAGGATGGGACTATTTTGGATTTTGCAGGGTCCAATTTTGTGAACATGGATGACTTTGCATATGGTGTCGTAGCCAGATACCTTAAACTTGACAGAGAACAGGTACACCATCATGAAATGCCCAAGTTGATTTAGTTTTCTTATATCCCGTCTCTTCTTCACATTATCATGACAATATACGCACCATTTAGCATTTCTTACTCTTTCTCAGAACTATTTGCTTTAACAAATCTACACCTTCAACATAAACACGAGAACTATAGCATCCCTTTTTTCTTCTCTTTTCCTTTCAATAATTTTCAGAACTAGTTGAAGGAAAAGATTGATTATTTTGATGGTTTCTGAAAACATTTGACAGTGCTGCTTTCCTCCAAACTTGGCTGGGCACACGTGTAAACATGGCTACAGACACACAGAGAATGGGACAGCAATGATGTGGGACGATGCCCTACGCTCAAGCATGCATCACTTTGAGCACAAATCCTACAACCTCTTCACATGCAACTGCCACTCCTATGTTGCCAACTGTCTGAATAGGATCTGTTATGGTGGGTCCCTTGGGTGGAACATGGTCAACGTGGCTGCTCTGATTCTGTTAAAGGGGCATTGGGTTGATGGCATGTCAGTCGTGAGGTCCTTCTTCCCTTTTGCTGCTGTGCTTTGCATGGGAATTGCAATGGCTGGGTGGCCGTTCTTGATTGGGTTGGCATCCTTCTCTCTTCTCCTTATTGGGTGGTTTCTCTTGGGTACTTACTGTGTGAAGAATTTGTTAGAGTGTTAACTTATAATGAACACAAGTTCTTTGTTTGAAGAAGCATATTGAGATGTTCCTTCTGTTCTAAACTCTCATTCCGAACGACTTTTATATTCATGATATGGGAACTTGTGCATGATTGTGCACGACTTGCAGTATGGTGGGGAGAACTGTACTAGGACACCAAAAGATGGGCAGTCTACAAACTTTGAACTGAATTAATTATAAATTATTGGTTTAGAAAGGATAATGAATGACTTTTTCGCATGAGTTTTTGGTTTTCCTTAACAGCATGGAATTTGTAATTGTGACTTGTGAATCTTTTGAGTATTGTTAACATTTTCACCTTCAACAAAATCATCCTTTTTGACTCCTGAGTCTGAATCAAGTGGCCGAGTCAACTCGTAAACCCAAGTCCACGTAAAGTTGTAAGTCCATATATGGCGGCTGTGATGTCTGCCAGGTACTGAAAGTCAAGGAAGGTTGGTATTAATTTGTGGCTTATCTCTCCCCATTTTGGCTTCGAACTCCTAACACCACACATGCTAACACCATACTAGCACCACACAAAGCCTGTATTTATGTATGTATACCCTCATGCTAACACCAAATAAGGCCTGAATAGATCAAGACATGGACATGGACATGGATGCCCAAGGTGATGCAGATTATCTCAGGGTGGAACTTTTCGAGGTTGATATGCGTTCAGATGGCTCTGAGAGCTGCAATTGAGCTGAACGTGTTCAACATCATTGCCCAAGCTGGGCCGGGAGCTCATCTCTCTCCCTCAGAGATGGTGGCGAAGATGCCTACAACTAATCCGAATGCAGCAACCGCTTTGGACCGGATACTCGGAATTCTCGGTGCATATTCAATCTTGTCCATGTCTCTAAGGCCATGCAGTGATGGGAAGGAGAAGCCCGAGAGGGAGTATGGTTTAATGGGAAAGTCACGTTGCCTATTGCCTAACGAGGATGGAGTGTCAGTAGCGCCTGTAGTGCTAAGCAACTCCGAAAAGGCAGTTGTGGAGAGCTTTTATTTGCTCAAGGACGCTGTGCTCGATGAAGGGTGCATACCTTTCAACAAGGCTCATGGTATGGGTTTTTTTCGAGTACATGGCCAAGGAGCCAAGGTTGAACCAAATGTTCAATCAAACCATGGCGACTAGCTCCACCATCTTCTTCAAAGAGGTGTTCAAGGTGTATAAAGGGTTTGATGAAGTGAAAGAGTTGGTGGACGTTGGGGGTGGCATTGGTACTTCTCTTAGTAAGATTGTCTCCAAATACCCACAAATCCGTTGCATCAATTTTGATCTGCCTCATGTTATTGCTAATGCACCTCTCTCTCTCTCTCTCTCTCAAAGAGAACATTTTGCAGGTGTGGAGCATGTTGCTGGAGATATGTTTGAGGGGATACCAAATGCGCAAACCATTTTGTTGAAGGTTTGATTATTTTATTTTGAAATATTTATTGATGGGCAATTAATCTGCGATACGTATCCGAATTAGTCCTTTGATCGGGGGATTATGATGTAATTCAGCCTAATTAAGCCCAAGGTTTGGATTCACTAATCTTTCCATAAATTTATTAAAAAGAAAACTCAAGTTTTAATACAGACAATTTTAAAACTAAAGATTAATTGTTCTAGCTATTCCCTTAAAAGTAACTGGGTTGAAGAGTGATACATTTTTCTCTAATTCCTGTTTCTTTTTGATAAGTAGATCGAGTGACACATTATTGATGCATGCAGTGGGTACTTCAGGACTGGGATGACGATCACTGCGTACAGTTGCTAAAGAATTGTCGGAAGGCATTGCCCGATGGTGGAAAGGCGATTGTCGTCGAGTTTGCTCTCCCTCCGGTACTGGGAAACAATTTTGAGTCGGTATATGCATTATTTCTAGATTTTTATATGCTGGCCATGATTCCTGGTGGTAAGGAGCGAACAACAGTCGAATATGGTGATCTAGCCAAAGTAGCAGGATTTGCCGAAACAAAGTCTTTCCCAATCGCAGACGGCCTCCATGTCATCGAATTCCACAAATAAACTGCCAGTTAAATGCTAGAGGGAACATGATGCCATGGGAAGAGAAAGATGAGTCTCATTTCTCTGCAATAGTCGGGTCTAGCCATACAGCCTCCTAACTAGAGGAAGAACATAGTGATGAACCTAAGATATCAGAGACAACAATGGCTATGGACTGAAATTACTCCCTTCACTTGTATATATTTGTGTTTCTTGAAGCACTTTTTTTGTGGTTATTTTGCGAGGGCTGACTAAATGACTAAAACCTTCCTGCCAAGAAGAAACCGACCCGCAAAGTGGTGTGGGGAGGCTCCTGCCTTACTAATGCTTACTAGTTTGATTAATAGTTCGATTTATAAGGGTAGTTTAGGTATTATTAAATTTTACTGAGGACACGATGGGAAAGGGATTTCGGAGAAAACTGCTTTCTGTAAACGCAAAAGCAAAAGGCCTTAAAAAAAGGGCTTTGGCTTATGAAGAAATAAGGACTTTCCTTGGCTTTTTTAATAGCTTTTATATTTTAAACAAACGTCCCATTTTTTTTGATAAGTGCTTAAAAATCACAAAAGTTGGCTTATTGCGATTTTTTTTAAGAGTTTAGGCACCTATGTTATTGTCATCCTGAGGAAAATGTTTTGTCTATGTCTACACCCTTGGATGACCCTTGATTTCACACTGAGGACCATGGAACGATCTAGACACTAGGGAAGTCCTCTTCCTCAGGCTGACAGCATCATCTAACTGTCCTTGCTAATATAAAATGTGCAATGCCGGCTTCAGCCTCAGAGAATTGTAGGTCTACATCGTTGGATGGTGATCGGATTCATAGCACACGACACTCTTGAGAACATCTCACATTCTAGAACCAAGAAAGAACTTGCCCTAAATTTTTAAATGATCTTCACGTGGGTCCCACTTGCTATTTTTGGCAAGTTTTAACTTTTTTGCAAAAACCAATCAGACTGATTCTTGGTATGAATATCCACCAAGGGGTTGGCTAAACCATGGTTTAAAAAACCGACCGTTATAATGAAATTAACGGCCGTTCTAACGGATTTGGACCTCCCCCGTTACGTTATGAACCATTAAAACGCGCTGAATCTCCCAGTCCCATGCATCTTATTAATCAAGGAGTCAAGGACTGCTGCCGTTGAAAGCGGAAAATTTTGATTCCAATGCTTGTCATCAAGCCAGAATTGAATAAATTTTTGGGATGTGTGATCCTTTTTCTCTGTAGATCTGTGGAACACATAAAAATGCACCACCCGGCATAGTCCTTCTGGCCCACACACCCACGAATGAATGGCTAACCACGTGATCATGGACCAATACACCATCAATTAGCCTGATTTGTGATCTCTAACCATTTGGATTCAAACATTTTTAATCGAGTGATTTGCTATTGGATTTGAACATATTTTTGGATAGTCAGATTCAATGGCTAAAGATCACCAATCTGACTTATTTTTGGTGTGTGGGTCCGTGTGCCATTAATTTATGGGTTAGTAGGCCCTAAAGACTGTCAGATGGTGCATTTTATGCCCTCCACATTAGGGCTGTCAATGGCTCGGGTCAACCCGAAAATCCGATCCTATTCGATTCGATAATTTCGGGTTCAGAACCATGCACCTATATTCTTATTAGATTGGTACTGGATCCGTGTATGCTGATCCAATTTTCTTATCGGTACCGGATCTGGCATGTTTTATATATATTTATGGTTTCTATGTATTTTTATGTCATTATTATATAATACTTTAATTTTGAGTTGATAATATATAACTTCAATTTAAAAAAATTGATTTAGTAGATTGGACTGGATCGGATCGGGTCCAGAATCCTACTTTTCTTTAGGATTGGTTCCAGATCACGATTATGCATATTTTATTATTGGATCGGATCCGGATCAGCATCAATCCGGCTCGAACAGTCGAACGCGATCCATTGACAGCCCTACTCCACATAGAAAAAGGGTCCATATAAAAAAATTTACTCGCATAATCCTATTTATACGTGTCTGTATGTATACCCTCATGCTAACACGAAACAAAGCCTGAATAGATAAAGACAGAGACATGGATGGCCAATATGATGCAGACTATCTCCCAGGGTGGAACTTTTCACTGTTGATATGCGTTCAGATGGCTCTGAGAGCTGCAATTGAGCTGAACGTGTTCAACATCATCACCGAAGCTGGGCCAGGAGTTCATCTCTCTCCCTCAGAGATGGTGGCAAAGATGCCTACAACTAATCCGAATGCAGCGACTGCATTGGACCGGATACTCGGGATGCTCGGTGCACATTCCCTCTTGTCCATGTCTTCAAGGCCATGTAGCGATGAGACGAAAAAACCCGAGAGGGAGTACGGTTTAACGGGCAAATCGAGTTGTTTATTGCCTAATGAGGATGGAGTTTCAGTAGCACCTTTAGTGCTCAACACCTCCGATAAGGCTATTGTTGAGAGCTTTTATATGCTCAAGGACGCGGTGCTCGAAGAAGGATGCATGCCTTTCAACAAAGCTCATGGTATGAGTATTTTCGAGTACGCGGCCAAGGAGCCAAGGTTGAACAAATTGTTCAATCAAACCATGGGGACAAACTCCACCGTCTTCTTCAAAGAGGTGTTCAAGGTGGCACCTAACTACCCGGTGGCACCTGACAAACTCCACCGTCTCTCTCTCTCTCTCTCTCTCTCTCTCTCTCTCTCTCTCTCTCTCTCTCTCTCTCTCTCTCTTTGAAGGTTTGATTATGCCTTTAAATATTTATTGATGGACAACTTTTTAATTGTCTAGGTAACGTAGTAAATAACCAGTGACATGTATCCAAGCATATGGTTCAAGGTCTTGGTATTGGAGGCTGTATTCGGCTCGGGCGATCTGGCCAAGTTATGGCTGGATCACCCAAGTCGGATTGTCAGATCGGATGATCCTATGTGATCCGATGCTCATGTCATTTTCGGTCTCAATAGGGTCCGGTATTGGAAAACAATTTTGAGTCGTTATATGCATTACTAGATTTTTTTTATGCTGGCCATGATTCCTGGAGGTAAAGAGCGAACAATTGTCGAATATGGTAATATCTAGCAAGAGTTGCAGGATTTGCCGAAACGAAGTCTTTTCGAATCCCACATGGCCTTAATGTCATTGAATTCCAGAGATAAAACTGCGAGTTACATGCTAGTTTTTCACAAGTAGAGGCATCATATTGCCATGAAGATGAGGACGAGAGTAGTCTCATTTTTTTTCCTTGTATGGTGATCAATAAAAAAAATTAAATAAAAATGATTTGCATTTGATATAGAAAAAGTTTTATGACAATAATATGAAATAATTATTTCTAGAAAACTTATGTAGGGAAACCACAAACACTTCTTTTCGAAGCTAATGCAATTAACATTTAAAGATGTGTTCCAAGAAAAGAAAATCTTCATATAGCAAATAATGGCGCAGGAGCCCGCTATTGCATTTTAGCCCAATGGCATCCTCGCAGTTTTTGACTTACTTGCAGATTTATAGGTCGAAGCAAGAAATAGTATGCACGCATGTGTATCAAGGGAAAGTAAGTCATGAAAATGGTGTTATAGCCACATATGGGAACTCAGGAAAACAGGGTATTAGTAGCTGCCAGTAATTGCCGCTAATACCTCTGTCTCTAAAGGTTTTAGTGGTGACCACCTACAAAATGGCCGTCGCACACTAAAAGTGCCTCCCAATCGATGGGTAAAGTCGTGGGGTATACTACATTACCGGCAGTGAACTGACTTTTAGCATCAGCCAATGACTGTCGCTAATACTGACTTTTAGGGGCAGCCTCCTTTATTTTATGATATATTTTGGCACACTTTTAATGACCACTGACCGTAAGGATATTTGGCCCATGCCCTAAATGGAAGTGGAACTACACCAAAAATCAGCTTGATTTGCAATTTCTAGCTGTTGGATTTGAATACTTTCAAAGAGTTCATTTTCAGCCCTGGGATTCTAGCATTATTCGGTGCCAGGTCCATGTATATCCAATTTTCTTATCGGATCAGCCATGTACCGATCCAATATATATAATGTGTTATCCATATATATAATTATAAAGATAATTTTATAGTTTTCTACGTATTTTTTATGTCATTATTATATAATACTTCAATTTTGAATTGATATATGAGCTCAGTCTCTCTCATTAATAATCGACACAGACTATGCTAGTAGTCCCGATGATGGATGATCCACATGTAGTTACTGTGTGCATCTTAGCTATAATCCTATTTCTTGATCTAGCACCGAGTCGGAATATTGCTAACTTGCCCAAACTGCAGCTGAACTTTCTTGGCTCCCCTCTTTGCTAAAAGATCTTCATATTTTTTTTATCTACACATCTCATTTGGTATGACAATATCAGCTCAATATCTCTCGCATCTAACCCTGTTTTTCCATGCAAGCTAGGAAAAACTATTTGAAGGTTGATTATCATTATGTCCGCAAAAAAGTTGTTCCCAACGAACAAAATGTTCGCTATATCAGCACTGAAGATCACGTTGTTGACATTTTCACAAAAGGTCTCGTTACAAGTTGATTTCAGAAATTGAAGAACAAAGTCATGGCTCGTCAATGGCCCATTAGCTTGCGGAGGTGTATTAGAGAAAATCTGTTAGTGCAACACCAAATCACTCCTCGTGAAGCACCCGATCACTCTATACGGAATTCATGGGTCAACGCCAAAGTCTTGCTCCTTAATTCTTGGAGTGTACAGTATCCCTTGGTTCTTCCTAAATAGGTTGTAACTGACACCCTTGTAAATCTCTATATAAGAAATACAATCTTTCATCTAATACCCACGTTTTGGGCTTAGAATTCTTCTCTCTTTCCAACTCTGTTTCCCACTCACCTTGTGACAAACAAAGCCTGGCCCTGAATAGATCAAGACAGAGACATGGATGGCCAATATGATGCAGACTATCTCCCAGGGTGGAGCTTTTCGCAATTGATATGCGTTCAGATGGCTCTGAGAGCTGCAATTGAGCTGAACGTGTTCAACATCATCGCCGAAGCTGGGCCAGGAGCTCATCTCTCTCCCTCAGAGATGGTGGCGAAGATGCCTACAACTAATCCGAATGCAGCGACTACTTTGGACCGGATACTCGGGATGCTCGGTGCACATTCCATCTTGTCCATGTCTTCAAGGCCATGTAGCGATGAGACGAAAAAACCCGAGAGGGAGTACGGTTTAACGGGCAAATCGAGTTGTTTATTGCCTAATGAGGATGGAGTTTCAGTAGCACCTTTAGTGCTCAACACCTCCGATAAGGCTATTGTTGAGAGTTTCTATATGCTCAAGGACGCGGTGCTCGAAGAAGGATGCATGCCTTTCAACAAAGCTCATGGTATGAGTATTTTCGAGTACGCGGCCAAGGAACCAAGGTTGAACAAAGTGTTCAATCAAACCATGGCGACTAGCTCCACCATCTTCTTCAAAGAGGTGTTCAACGCGTATAAAGGGTTTGATGAAGTCAAGGAGTTGATTGACGTTGGGGGTGGCACTGGTACTTCGCTTAGTAAGATCGTCTCCAAGTTCCCACACATCCGTGGCATCAATTTTGATCTGCCTCACGTTATTGCTAATGCACCTAACTACCCGGGTTGGTTAAAAAACAATCTCCCTCTCTCTCTCTCTCTCTCTCTCTCTCTCTCTCTCTCTCTCTCTCTCTCTCTCTCTCTCTCTCTCTCTCTCTCTCTCTCTCTCTCTCTCTCTCTCTCTCTCTCTCTCTCTCTCTCTAAAAGAGATCATTTTGCAGGTGTGGAGCATGTCACTGGAGAAATGTTTGAGGCCATACCAAATGCGGAAACCATTTTGTTGAAGGTTCGATTATGCCTTTAAATTAAAATTTTTTGATGGACAACTATTTAATTGTCTAGGTAACGTAGTAAATAACCTGGAACATGTATCCAAGCATGGTTCAAGTGGGTATCAGAGGCTGTATTCGGCTATCGGCTCGGGCGATATGGCCATGTTATGGCTGGATCACCCAAGTCGGATTGTCAGATCGGATGATCATACATATGCAATGTTCATTTCATTTTTGGTCTCTATGGGGTCCAACCCCAACTTGTATTGGGCAATATGACTCGAGATCGGATGATCCCTCGAAAAACATGTATCAAAGTCATTGGCTCGGAATACGATCTAATTTAGCCTAAGCCAACGGTTTGGATTTACTCATATTCCCATAAAATTAAAAAAAAAAAAAAAAAAAATCCAGTTTCAATGCTTCCTACATTTCCTAAATTGATGTTCAGATGAAAATTTAGATGAACAGCTTGACATATGGAAAGGGAGGATTGAACTTCATCTGTTCGAGTTGACTTTGTGATTGCGAGTCAACTCATTGAGTTTTTTGAATGATTATTTAACATTACAAATAAGAATTATAAATAATTATAAAAAAATAAAAATAAATAGAACATGGAAAAATATAAGCGGGTGTTTGGATCACTATATTTCAAAAATAATTATTTTAAAAAAATGACTTTTCTGAAAATATATTTTTTGAAAATGTGTTTTTCTTACAAAGGTCCTTTGGATCATCATTTATGCAAAATATCTTTATCTTCTTTAGGTTGGGCACACCAATATAATATCTAATGTTTTGGAAGGGAACTTCTACCAAAACCTGTTTCTTCGTTTATTATATATGTTCATTGAGCTATCAAAATTTTTAAAAAGTCTTTTTTTACTTGAAAACAGCTTAAAGATATTTTTATGGAATACATACTTTTTTAAAAATGGTCATCCAAACAATCTATTATTTTGAAAAAAAAAGGACTTTTTCAAGTCACAAAATGGCGATCCAAACACCCCCTAAATTTTATAGAAATATCATATAGAAAATGATAAAATCTAACTAGAGAATGGAGTCAATTCAGCGAGTTTCGAGGTGACTTGGCCGAGCAAACCTTGGTAGACCTGAGTAGCTACAAACCACGTTTGTCTCCCAAGTCTTACGAAAATCTTGCTGAGTTGAGTCACCTTGTCCTAGTTCCAAGGTTTTTTTTTTTTTTAGGTAATCAACACCATTCCCTTAAGCCAAAAAAACTATCCAACAAAGCAACCCCCTTAGCTATAATAGAAGATAGCCAGGAGCTAGTTTTTTTTTATTTTTTTAGGGAACCTCCACAGTGGGAGGAGGATTTATTGAATGAAAATGAGAAAAAGTACACATAGACAGGGGGGGACGTACATGCCTGGCCCCTCAAGAAGCTATACAGCTGAAAAAGAGTGTAAAAGGAGAGCAACTAATAACCAAACCAGGCAAGGCTCTAATATACGAGGTACCGATCTTATCCAACTAAAGAATGCCAATAAGCTTAGGGGGAATGTTCTCTCTAATCTCCATATAGGATTTGTTAAGAAGCCCTAAAAGGGCCATGTAATCCGCTGCAATATTCAATTCTCTATAGACATGAGTTATAGAGAAGTCAAATTCTTTAAGAATCTCTATTATTTTCCACCACCAAGGTTTTAGAAGCCAGGGAATAGAGACATGCCTAGTAATCAAAGACACCACTAACTCAAAGGCAGATTGGATATGATAAAGGAACCACAAAGGATTTTGCCTTAAATTGGCAATATATTGAGCCGCTTCATTACCTGAGCGGGTAATATAAACAAAGTTTATAGACTCAAAACATTTGGACAAATTCAAAATATCAAAAGCATGGGCTATAGAAGAGTTGCGCCCAGCTCCACCAATCCTGCTACCAAACACTTCATAACCACCTGCGCATCCGACTCCATAATCACTGGTGAAACTACAAAAAGAGAAAGCTGAGTGAGTCCCCATTACACAGTTTTAGAACTAAAGTAACTAGGTGGAATACTGATTTTTTTTCTTCTAATTCTGTTTCTTTTTTATGTTTTTTTTTTCTTCTAATTCCTGTTTCTTTTTTATGCATGTAGTGGATACTTCATGACTGGGATGACGATAAGTGCGTACAGTTGCTAAAGAATTGTTGGAAGGCATTGCCTGATGGTGGAAAGATTATTGTCGTCGAGTCTGTTCTCCCTTCGTGTCGGAAAATAATTTCAAGTCTTTATATGCATTAACACTAGATTTTATTATGCTGACCATGATTCCTGGAGGTAAAGAGCGAACAATAGTCGAATATGATGATCTAGCAAAAGTTGCAGGATTTGTCGAAACAAAGTTTTTCCCAATCCCACATGGCCTCCATGTCATTGAATTCCACAAATAAACTGCTAGTTAAATGCATGTTTTTCCCAATGTATGTAGACGCATCACATTGACATTGTTGAGGTTGTGGTGTTAGTTTATGCTGAATGCCATAGCGATAAGAAGATGTGGATGCGAGAGATTGGTCACATTTTTAAGTCGAAGCAAGAAATAGTATCCAAGCATGGGTATCAATAGAAGTCAGTTATATCTGATGTAAATAATAAATATTGATTTCTACTCGCTATTTTGTAAGAAAAAATAATATGGTGGGCATGCGGAATGAAAATGGTGTTAGGGCCACATGGGAGATGTTAGAATTTTGTATGGATTTTTCACATAAGAATGCTAGTAAGCAGACATGCCCCCATCCTTGCAACCCCCACTAATGCTTGCAAGTAATGCAAATAATATGTTCACTAATTAGATGAATCAACGATTTTGGATATATTTGAACTGGGTTGGTTAGGTTAATTATCGTGTAATTAAAATCAACCATATTAGGATTGCACTGCATGCGATTAGATTACCTTGGACTGGACTAGTAAAACGTGTTTAGATCAAATAATCTATTCACATCCCCTTTAGGTCTGCATCTTATAGATATCGAAAATTTTCAATCCATGCAGCATGGGCAAAATAGTCCAACAAGAAACAAGCCTGAGTCAGTGCTCTCGGCCAAATGGGAGCCGAGAACCATACCCATTTCGTCGACCTGTCCGACTCGACTCAAAGGTTTGTTTGGCAGAGGGGAGATTCGGCTCATGACTGAGAAGAACCAGATCAGACGAAGGAGTCGGTTCAGCTCGATCAACTGGAATCATTTCAAAGAATTTCTACCTATCCCCTAATCGATATTACAGATGGGATCTTCCATGTCTATGCAGGTTGGTATCAAGGTTACCTGAAATGGAATGATGAGAGATGAGATGACTATAATTTCTTGCACGTCAGAGGGTGCAGGCTTACCCTCGTAGACTACTATACTGCCATCATTGCAAGGCATTCAAATTAAGACGCGAGGTCTGAAGCCTCAACCCTCCACTATAAATAGTGTCTCATCCATTGAGGAAGGAGATTAATTAGAAAAAAAATCCATTTGAATTAGCGGAATCCCTTTCTCTCTCTCTCTCACCAGGCCCCCTAACCCAACTTGACTAACCAACTTCCAAGCTCAAGCTTAATAAGTTGTTAGTCGGACACTCAAGTTGGGCATCTGAGGTGTGGGTTCGGTTTTACCCCTTACATCGGAAAATTGCCCCCACAGGTGACTCCTCAAAACGGAGATTGCCATGACCACGCCGGTGTGACTGTTAAACAAAATCTATTATTTCAAAGTATGAAAATGATCAAAAACTAAACGAAATATTATTTATACGATCAAAATGCCCTGAAAACCAAAAGAAAATCGTCCTTTTTGAATCAGGAGTCTAAATGAAGTTGGGTTCACTCAGCCAAGTTTTAAATCAACTTGTCAAGTACGTACCTACAGACCGAACCAAAAATAAGGGTTCCAATTTTGGGTAGTTTGATATTGGAACCGAACTGATATATAAATTTAATATTACCAAGATTGGAACCAATATACCTAGAAGTGGAACCGAAATTGGAATCGAAACTGACCGGAACAAAATAATTGGTTCCGGTTCAGGATCCATCATTTTGAGAACCGACACCAATAATAATTGGAGATTTTGGTTCCGGTTCTGAGTACCTTAGGAGCGAACCGGAACCGACCGTTGACCTCTCTAGAAGGTTTTACCTGCTCAAAATTTTTAAACAAAAAATGATCCTCGTGTCGGTTGCACCAATTATAAACAAAGCCTGTGGTCCAAGTGTCCAACTGACTTAGGGGCGGCTGACATTATTTTTTTTGTTTGGTAGAGAAAAGGAAATTACACGATATTCATCAGCCGTGGGAAGGCCCGACCGGCTGAATCTGTTACAAGGATTGCTCCTAGTTCTGGGGCCTTGCTTCTAACCCAGGTTTGTATTCTTGGCAGATTAATGTGGCCAATTCTTGCAAGTTCGTCGGCTGCCGTGCTTGATCCCGTCCCTAAATCCATGTCTTGTCATTCATTCGATATCAGCTAGCTGCTTGGAAATTGTCTTTGATACATCGAAGAAGGTTCCAGATCTTCCACGGGCTACGGATCCGATTGTTTTGGCAGTTGATAATAGTCAAGGAGTCTCCTTCTATCACTAGCCTTTTGATTTTCAGTTTGCATGCTAGGACAACGCGCGCCTTCCGTCAGGGCCATGCATTCCGCCATTGTGATGGAGGTTCTTCCGATTTTTCCTGCAAAGGCTGCCATGCATTTCCCCGTGTCATCCCGTATCACCCCTCCAATTCATTGAGTAGCAACCCGTCGAAGTTGAGTATGGCACTTGTTCAGAATTATTTGGATTCCAATGCTTGACGTCAGGCAAAACTCCATGCTTCGCCGTAATATAAAATGAACATTGCTTTGAACGCAGAATATAGAAAAAGGGTCCATATTAAAAAAAAAAAAAAAAAAACTAGAAAAAATTCTACTTATAGGTGTATGTGCATGCTAACACCAAACAAAGCTTGAATAGATCAAGACAGAGACATGGATGCCCAATATGATGCTGATTATCTCTCGGCGTGGAACTCTTCGAAGTTGATATGCGTTCAGATGGCTATGAGAGCTGCAATTGAGCTGAACGTGTTCAACATCATCGCCGAAGCTGGGCCAGGAGCTCATCTCTCTCCCTCGGAGATGGTGGCGAAGATGCCTACAACGAATCCGAATGCAGCGACTGCTTTGGACCGGATACTCGGGATTCTCGGTGCAAATTCCATCTTGTCTATGTCTCCAAGGCCATGCAGTGATGATGGGAAGAAAAATCCCGAGAGGGAGTACGGTTTGATGGGCGCGTCAAGTTGCCTAGTGGCTGATGAGGATGGAGTGTCATTAGCACCTTTAGTGCTCAGCGCCTCCGAGAAGGCAATTGTGGAGAGCTTTTATCTGCTCAAGGACGCCGTGCTCGAAGAAGGGTGCATGCCTTTCAAAAAAGCTCATGGATTGAGTTTTTACGAGTACATGGCCAAGGAGCCAAGGTTGAGCAAAGTGTTCAATCAACAAATGGCGACTGACTCCACCATCTTCTTCAAAGAGGTGTTCAAGGTGTATAAAGGGTTTGATGAAGTGAAAGAGTTGATGGACGTTGGGGGTGGCATTGGTACTTCTCTTAGCAAGATAGTCTCCAAGTACCCACACATCCGTGGCATCAATTTTGACTTGCCTCACATTATTGCTGATGCACCTAGCTATCCGGGTTGGTTATAAGACATTCTCTCTCTCTTTCTTTCTCTCTCTCTCTCTCTCTCTCTCTCTCTCTCTCTCTCTCTCAAAGAAATCATTTTGCAGGTGTGGAACATGTTGCTGGAGATATGTTTGAAGGGATTCCAACAGGGGAACCCATTTTGTTGAAGGTTTGATTGTGCCTTTAAATATTTGGGTATTTTTGACATACCCCCATGTTATTTTGAAAATTTGACATACCCCCCATGATTTGAAAAAGCTGACATACCCCCCTATGACTCGGTCCACAGTCATTTGACTAGTGTTGACCCGAGTTGACTACCAAATTTTGTATTAATGGACAAAAGTACCCTTGTCTTCAACCTTAGAACAAGGGTTTTAGACCAAAACCCAAACCCCAAATCAAACATGAAAAGAGGAGATTAAAAATAAAAATAAAAACTATCGTTGGTAAAACTGAGATTTATATACTGATAGGCAAGCCAAACTAGGCAGACCCGAGTAGCTACAAACCAAAGTTTGTCTCCCAAGTCTACCCGAAATAATGTTGAGTCGAGTCACCTTGGCTGAGTTCCAAGTTAACCCATGCAGTTTTTTTTTTTTTAATTCCTGTTTCCTTTAATTTTGACAAGTGACACATTATTGATGCATGCAGAGCGTACTTCACAACTGGGACAACGATAAGTGTGTACAGTTGCTAAAGAATTGTTGGAAGGCATTGCCTGATGGGGGAACGGTGATTGTCGTCGAGTCTGTTCTCCCTCCAGTATTGGGAAACAATTTTGATTCTTTATTTGTGTTAACACTGGATTTTTTGATGCTGGCATTGATTCCTGGAGGTAAAGAGCGAACAATAGTCGAACATGGTGAGCTAGCAAAAGCAGCAGGATTTGACGAAACAAAGTCTTTCCCAATCCCACATGGCTACCATGTCATTGAATTCCACAAAAAAACTGCCAGTTAAATGCTTGTTTTTGCACGATGTCGACGCATCATATATATTGTCATGGTGGATGTGGTTGTGTGTGTTTATAGTGAAAAGAATATGAGGATGAGATTAGTCTCATTTCTCTCCCTTCACTTTTAAAAGCCCAGTATGGTGATCAATAAATAAATAAATAAATTATATATAATAATCATTTCTAGAAAACTTATGCAGGGCAACCATGCAGAACCTTACTAGACAAACACCTCTTTTTATAATAACCTTCCTATTAAACCCAAGAACATGTAATGCAAATCTCTACTCATGTTACTTTTTCAAAATTGTAATTTTCACTACCACATGTTTATAGACTAAAAAGAGTTTGGAAAATTTTGGGTGGCTCTAGCACTCAAACAGTACAACGGACTGGAGGCGTTACTGTTTTTTCCGTTATAACAGATTGTAACGTGGGGCAAAAATGAAAAAGAATGGAAATAACAACACAAAAATTGAAAATTTAAATTTCAAATTTTCAATAAAATTTGTAACGGAAAATAACTGAAAAATAGCGGATGTTATTTAACAATTTTTTTTCAAAAAATAACTGTCCAAATTTTTGTTATAATAGAAAAATAACGGAAAAAAACGGCCGTCGAATCCCTGCTACAGTACCACCACAATGCCGCCATCTGCCATGCTTTTGAGCCCATTGACCCCCTTTATTGTTGGCACATATTTGGTGGACGTACACCAAATCCTTGCCCGTATAGTGAAGTTTCAGATGTCCACAAAAATCATAGCCCAAGACAAATAAATGAGGGGGATTGAGTGGCTGAAATCTAACCGTCCACATTAGATGGATGGATTTGATCTCAACCACTCTTTATCATATGAGGCTGGATAAGATAAGAGATAAGACAACTTCCATGTTTTGTTATATAGATAAATCACAAACATACTATAATAGAGCAAATATTTATGTATAAACCCAACTTTGGGCATGTCTTCCAAGCTAATGCAATTAACATTTAAAGATGTGTTCCAAGAAAAGAAAATCATCGTATAGCAAATAATGGCCTAGGAGCCCAATGGCATCCTCCTAGTTTCGACTTACTTGCAGCTTTAGGTCGAAACAAGAAATAGCATGCGAACATGTGTAACAGCGGAAGTAAGTCGTGATATCTGATGTAAGCATTAATTTGTACTTACTATTTTATAAGAAAATATTATGGTGGGCATGTGTAATGAAAATGGTGTTATAGCCACATGGGAGATGTTAGAATTCACGTAGGAATGCTAGCAAGCAGCACAAAGGTGCAACCCTATGCCCCCATCCTTGCAACCCCATTAATGCTTGCGAGGATGCAAATAATTAGCTGCTCACTGATTAAAGATGAATCAATGTCTTCAAATTAGGCAAAGAGAGCAGTGCATCATATTCATTGTGAACAAGTGCAAATGAAAGATGGCCAAAAGGTTCTTGATATTGGATGCAGTCAAGGAACTCTTATATTTTCATGTTGCTCAGACATATGAGAGCTGCTATATATGTTACAGGAATTACCAATTCAAGTGCATAAAAGAATTCCATGAAGTAGTGCACGTAATTAAATTAGATCACATAATATTTGAAAACAATGTTCTAGAAGTCTCTTCCACCTGTGCATTCTCTTTCATTATAACCACCCCATCTACAAACACTACTCAATACCCATTAGATTACCTATGAATTGACTGGTTTACCATTTAACTTGGGGAAAGGATCTTGCTTACTGAGGACAACCACTTTGCTCTTGTGCGCAAAGTACCCTTTCACAAGGTTCTTGTATATTAAAATGGCCATTATACACTCCACCTACAAAAAGAGCAACAAAACTCTGATTAAATTAGTTAGCCTTAAACAGAATAACGGGTATGGAAGAAACTGACTAGAACATAAAAACAAGTTCTGAATCCCAAAGCGTTTGGGGGTGTCAATGTACCGGGCCAACCCAGTAACCCAACCGGACCGAACCAGTCTTACCAGTTATGGGTTCAGACTTACCAGTTTCAGGGTGGGTTTAAACTTTAAACTGCCTTATTAGAACCTGAGTTGGATTCAGGTCAGGTTTGGGTTAACCCCAGCAACCTAGCATGAACCGTTGCCACACATAACAGCTTCCAAAACCCACAAGACAAGACTAATATCAAGCAAAAAATAGCAAGTACCTCATCAACATCCATGTCCATCCCAAGCCATTTCAAGGCTTTAACAATTACATCCAACTTCACCTGGTGTGCTTTGCTTGGGTCCCTCTGCTTTTGGATGATGTGGCTGCAAGAAATGGGCAGTTTGTGACAGCATTCTTTGTGATTTTTTGACCAAAGGTGGAATGCATGGCAGTTCTAAATGCTCTATAGGAACTTACATCTTCTTTACCAATCTTTGGTAAACCTGGAGCTCGAGCTTCTCCAGACAAGATACACACCTGATCTCAAAAATCTGATAATACAATGGGCTAAGGGATGAGAATTTCTAGACAGTTGATTAGTCCATATGTACAATAGTGATGGGTAAACATACCGATCTTCATGCACTTGGAGGGCATGTCGAAGAAGCCGGATGTCACCTCTTTTTAGTGCTTGCACAACATTATTGTACTGCAGACAGAAATACACTCTTTAGAAAGAGAGAACACCGGATGAAACAGCAAAGCATATGAATGCCCATAAAACATTGAAAATTTGTTGCTTAGAATAACTTCATCCTGTTAGACTTATATGCACATGACCATGTCCATGTATTTGCTTTGCTTTTCCAGGTCACCTTCTCCCAAAACCACATTACATTGCAGGAACAGCACAGAGAAAAAAGATTAAGTTCACGACCATAGTGGTATTAGGGTTGGAATACATGTTGAGAAGCATAATGATCGTAGTGGTCACACCACAGAGGGATTTAGGGATTTAGGGATTTATTTAGAGCATGCGAAAAATCTTCAGTTTACACGGCCATCTTTCCGAGGAACTAAACACGGTATTACAGTAAAGATGGATCTTTACTATGATATGGTATCAACGTTGGGAGAGAAAGGTGGGGAAGGTGGTGTTCATCTCACAAACATTTCTAAGCAACTTTCATGCATTGATCTTCTAAGATGGTTCCACAAGAAAATTCTCATGATCCTCTTCATATTGAAGTATTGAACTGTACTAGTAAAGATAGTCATGCACCATAATGTAATTGGCATTGTTGAGGGGGCGTTTGGTTACAAAGCTAATATTGTGCAGCAGCATTCCAGCCGGGTGCAATATTATATGGAAAATGTTAGGAAAAACCTGAGAATCGCAGTGGTCCTTAGGTTGACTCTATTGGTCCTAAATCCTTAAGATGTGCACCATTTCAAGTTGATGTGACCACGGCCCTTGGATTTAGGACCCAACAGTGTCAACCTAAGGACCACATCCCCTGTTATGGTCCTCAGGTATACTCTTAACACGGCTCACATTATATTGTATATTTGTATTTGGGTCAGACTTAATGTTAGGAAGTGCAGATAACTTTTGGATTATGTGTCCATTTCCCATAGGTGCGCTGAGCACTTTTTTAACTGAAACCAGTGGTAGTCAACTCAATAGAAAAAAGGTTTGCACTTCGATAGGGTATATTCACGACGAGCAATGTAAACTGTGTCACCCAACACACCCTGAATGACTGATGTTCGACCAGCCACCTCATTTCTATTCACTAGTGTCATTGGCCCGTGCTAAAGCACAGGTGAAATAATAAGAAAATAAAAAATATTAATAGAAATGTAAAATCAATAAGTATAAGAAAAAATAATACTCTTTTTCAATCTATAAAATACCATTTCTATATAAACAATAAATTAATGCTAAAGTCACATACATTGGACGATGTTTGTCACACAACACTATGAGGGGTTTGCAAAGTTAAATAAAATGGGTGGGGGCCAACGAATGAGACTACCCCACCGCCGTCCAACATAGATTGAGACAAATCTCATTAGAGGCGACCAAAAGCAAACACTCAACACATAATAAAATATGCAGAATACTTACAGTCAAAACCCCATCTAATTACCCATTAAAATTGAAAAAATGAAAGGTTACACATTAACATAAAATTTGAAGAATTATTCTTCTGATACATAAATCGAACAATATGAACCAATCAACCACCAACAAAAATGAATATCCACAACCTATACAACTACATCTGAGACTCTATTGGAGACGATGGTCCCACTTCCAACCAAAACCCCTCTGGAAAATGCAAATTGGGGTGTATTAATAGGAGTGATTATCTTATTAAAGCACGGGCCATCTATAAAATGGCAATCCAACAAACATCTTCTACAAAAGAAAAGAAAACACACACCTTAACTAAAATCGACTCCCAATCTACCTACTATACAGTAATAAAGCATAATACATTTTACAAAGGAAACAATCTTCCCACCTCTTTCTGTATAAATATCTCCCCACCCTCCTTATTCGAAGGCTAAGGTCTCAACATACAAAACATGGGTAGCGATCAAAACCGACTTCGGGTCTCAAAAGTGAGCATTATCGGTGCCGGAATAAGTGGTATTGCAGCTGCAAAACAACTTTCCGGCTACCACCCCCATCAACATTTTTTTAAGAAGTTTTGATCTTATGACATCTTAAAATTGGTGTTGGGAGGAGGCCGGCATTATCCGCGGTCATCGGCAGTAGTGGTGGCGGCTTGGAGATTGCTGGACTATTGATAAGGCATTTGAAGATCACTTTAATCCAGAGATGGAGACGCATTGCGAAAATACTTGCAGAGATGGAGAGATGTGGGTTATTTAGAATTAGTTTTTGCAATCAAAGCAGGGCAACTCTTGGTTATCCCATTACGTGGTTTTTGGAAAGTTTTTAGAAATCAAAGTAGGGCAACTCTTGGATATCCCATTCTATATTAATGCTTTGTTTCCTAGAAAAAATAAAGGAATAAATAGAGACATTTTTTTTTGTTAAGAAGAGATTATAGGAAATAATGGTTGATTAACAAATAATGAGGGGAATTAAGGTGACTCGTGAGAAGGAAAAATAAGGAAGATGTCTTTTTTTTTGGAAATCATTTATTTTGGGAAGATTAATATCTTATGAAATAATGAAGGGATACTAGAAAGATGCACGGGGATAGTGCTCTTGGAGATGCCAAAACGTTTTGGCACTAATAGTCTAAATTAATACCCTCAATTGTTTGAGCTACCTTAGTTAAAGGTTATTTTTGGAAAAAACTTTGGAAAAAAGATGGGGAGAGAAGGGATTTCGATCATGTTGAGGGTTAATTTTGGGAAATATTGAAAAAATCAGAGAGGAAGGTACATAGATATGTCTTTCAGGGTAGTTAATGAAGATAAAATAGGAAAACAAGTTTTTTCAAGATACCGACATTTAGTAGTATAGATTTGTGATTATCATGTATTTTATGTTATATTATTCAGAAGCATTTATTAGCATATCATGCAGATGATATTAATCTTTATTGTATTTTTAAACTTTATTTATATATAATAGTAGATGAATCAGAGGTAGGCACTTAAGATTTACAACAATAAACGATTGTGGGAACCCAGATTCCATATTTGCTGTTTGTTCTATAAATAATCCAATCTCTTGCAATAACCAAAACTTTTCCATGGCACACATTGATGGCTAGGAATGCCTGCAATCATCTACTCATGGGATAAAAGCAATCATAACACTAAGAGAGAGAAGCTTACAAGGCCCCAACCAAAGTAAAGTACAGCCTGACCTTCCATTATCAGTAGCATATACTTAGGGCTAGAATCAAGCTTCAAGAGCTTGGAACTCTTAGCAGCTCTTGACCCTAGAATGGATTACTTTCTACTCCTGGATGCAACTCATATTCCATTTCCAAGTAACTCCAACAAACAAGTTTGGGAAAACTAAGTAGTTCAGACAGAAGCAATTAAACCACAAAAACAACTATATCCTTCCAAATTAGATCTGTGAAACTAATAGACAGCGAGTAACCACTATCTGAGCCATATATTTCAATCTGAATATGCAATCTTAAAGAGTACAAATAAATTCCACGTCCTGGGAAAACTATGTAACCAGCTTAAAAGGATTTCTCATTCAAAAAGATGAAAATAAAGAAAAGCAGTTCAACACTAAGGCCATACCTCAACCAGGTTATACTTCTCCAGGAGCCAACTTTTAGGTAAAATGCCTAGTGAAAGCTTCACAGGTATGAGGTATTTCAGTATCATCCTATTTCAATTGAAGCCAGAAAAAGCAATCAGATAACATCAACAAAATATAGCATATGACACATCCCATATTCGACATTCGTCCAAAACAATTAAACAAGTTTACAACAAATACCAACAACAGAAAGGGAAACGCATTTTTTATGGATGGACCTAGGATTGAACCCATGACATCAACATTGATTTTATTCATCCTAATTCCTAATTGCTAGAAAAGAGACCCAACCTAAAGAAACATTAAATCCAGTCAAGAGAAAATAACTACTTCTAAGGCTCTGTATGGTAATCAACAAAAGGATTTGCATGTTAGGGAGTGTTGATACAGAAAAAGTTTTATAACGTTTATATGCAAAAACCATTTCTAGAAAACTTAATCAAGGTAACCATACAGAGCCTAAAACTAACATTACAAATAAAGAATCATACGGTTTCTCCTGGACATCAATGGTATAAATAGCAAAATACATGCAGCAGGCACACCTGAATCAAACCTTATGTTTGTTTCACTTCGAGGGTTGCAATGAATTACGGCATATGTGAGCTTTTGATCAGCCTGTCATGTCACAAAAGTCGACTTCATAAACAACAGGACCCAATAAGAATTCCAACTTTTGATAGAAAAATTGTTACATGCAAGGATAAACATGACATGTAGTCTTCACGTCCTACAGTTCATGGTAGAGCATCTAATATGATCGAGGACCACAATAATGTGTAATTTATTGCCCCCATAAATGATCTTTTAGTGAAAACAGACACAGACTCAGTGCTCACCCTGTCATACTGTCCATTTGTTAAGATTACAGAGAGCATTTTTTTCCAAAATTGCATATATCAGCAAACATTGAAAATGTTTCAAATGTAGTATTCCCATGTTAGTGACGGAAACACCATAAAGCAATAGAGATCCTGGAACCTCCAACTTGTGTGAAATTAAGACTTCCAGGAGTGTCAGCATAGGCCTTCCATAGTTGAGCTATATGACCAAATTGCGTAAGGCCAACAGGCATTAGCCTCACACATCATGGTTTATGCATCTTGTCCAGAATAGATATTGAGTGTCGACCCCTGATTTTGCAAATAAAGGCTGTTTTCAAGTTCTCTTCAACGAGTAAAATCTGTTTTTAGAAAATGTCTGCATACTTGTTTACTGGATAAGTAGATAAGTGTGTATAAAACATGTTATGTTCCAAGTAGACAGCTCACAAGCGATCAGAAATGACCTACTTAAGTATGTTCATCTCTCTCTCTCTCATCTCTGTGGAGAAGTTTAATCCCAAAAATATCACACCCTAGAATACAATATATAATTTACAGGCGATACATAAAATGAAAAATTACTCATAGGTAAATGTGTGTAGGGGAGTGATCTCGTCACTCAAGAGAAGGGAAATGCTCCAGCTTGTATTGGTTCACCTGCTTTGACCAAGGTGATTGGACTACTACACGGTTGAATATGGCATTCACTGGAATGAGGAGATCATTTCTCTACAACACATATTATATATGTATGTACATACTTATGCAGGGAAACTCATAAACTAAACATTCAGCAGTTTTACCCGTAACCATACAATGCTGTAAAACTGGACACTAGCTTAACAGTTAACATGGATATCCTAGATCATGCATTCAAATCTAGAACTAATCACAATAAAAGAGAAGATGTTAGGGATTCGGATTACTTACAGCTAGAAAATTTTCATTATATACTTCCAAGCGACCTGTATAATACATGTACGTTACCTGTGATAAAATTGTGCGGAAGATTTATCTTAGAAGTAACCTTGTAGGAAATAGCTAACACCTAGATATATGAAATCTTCAAGGACAAAATAACTTTATTGTTTCTGTTTGGCAATTAAAACTCAATCCTTACCTTGTCTCTCACTGGGAATTCCTCAAAGTCAAAAATACGAGCAGTCTCGATGCTTCTTATCACACTTCGGCAAAGGTGCACTGTTCCAAGCTGCAAAATAGTAAAACTTAGACTCCAACATGGAGCTTACACCACTCCTGCTTTCCCAGCATCTCCAGGAAACCAAATCTTCTACAGCAAAGGCAGATGAATCTTGAATAAAAGATAGATACATTCAACAGAATGACGATAAACTGAGCAAGACATCTTAAAAGAAAATACCTTAAAATAAACTTTGAACAACTGGCATGTCACATATAATGCTCCGACACGTTTGGGGCCTTTACCCTACAAAATACACGTCCATTACTAAGGACTTTGCAAAGACATGGTAGAAATTTATATGATTAAGCATAACGTTTGTGAATGGATGGAAGTTTACAATTTCATAGTGCTCATCATATGTGAAGTTATTTTACTTGTCAAGCAAAGAGGATGGACTCTCACTCCAAAATATAGCTCTATAAGATTCTTCAATGGAACTGGATGTATAAGAGATGAGCTTTTGATGAGAAAAACGGTTGGCAGGAAAGGACCCAGTGTCTTGAAGAGATATCCACACAATTGATTAGGTACAACTTAAAACAAAAGATTTGTCAAAAAAAAACCTTAAAACAAAATGTGTTTTTTGGATTTTTTTTCTTTTGGTAAGTATAGAATTTATTAGAAGGCAAAGCCAAGAAAAGAACAGAAGTGTCTAAGAGGTCGAGAAGACCTACCTAGACAATAACCATTTATATAACAATTGAGAGGACTGTTGTCCTCTCTCTCTCTCTCTACACGCCATCCTCGCCGACGGCGTTCGATAATTGTGCTTCAACAGCAAAGGATGAGTTTTCCTCTCCTTTTTTTCTCTTATGTTCCCCTGCCCCTCTTTTTTTGGCTCTTGCTGAATTGTAGAACTAGTCTAGTGGAACCGAGAGGTGGATGGGTGACGATACCAAGATGCGAGCTATCCTGTCTGAGATTGATGTCATAAACAGGATGGAAGAAGAAGAGTTGTCGGAGGAGGATGTGTGTAATCGGGCAAAGTTGAATGCAAGATTTCAGTCCTTCGCCAAAATGGAAGAGGTTAGTTGGCGCCAAAAATGTAGAGTGAGATGGCTCAAGGAAGGGGATAGTAATACTAGATACTTCCATTGCATCGCCAATGCCCAGCGTAGGAACAACCACATCGCCAAGGTAAAGATAGATGGGGTTGGTCTGGAGGACGAGGAATCCATCAGGAATGGAGTGGTAGATTTCTATTCCAAGTTGTAGTCGGAGACATACTATGGCCGACCTGAGTTGGATGGCTTGGCTTTGGACCAGATCTCACCTGCTCAAGCCTCGTGGTTGGAGAGACCTCTTGAAGAGGAGGAGGTTCTAAGAGCCATCAAGGCATTAGAAGGCGATAAAGGCCCAGGCCCCGATGGCTTTTCTCTTGCCTTCTTCAGTCAGTGCTAAA
The DNA here is from genome assembly GCA_035048495.1 of Euptelea pleiosperma. Lineage (NCBI taxonomy): Eukaryota > Viridiplantae > Streptophyta > Magnoliopsida > Ranunculales > Eupteleaceae > Euptelea > Euptelea pleiosperma. The sequence continues at coordinate 30,709,311 of CM068549.1, read as the reverse complement.
GTCCTTGCTTCCAAAATTAGAGAGGTGCTTCCTAAGGTGATCTCTTCTTCACCAGGAGCTTTTGTGCATGGAAAGCAGATCCTGGACGGCGTGCGAGTGGCGAATGAACGAATCGATGCAAGGATAAAGTCAAATGAGTCATATATTGTTTGTATAATTGACTTAGAAAAAGCTTACGATCATGTTTGTTGGGATTTCCTGGACTATTTATTGCAGAGAAAGGGGTTTGGCCTGACTTGGAGGAGGTGGACTCACAAGTGTATATCCACGGCTTCTTTTTCGATTCTGGTCAATGGATCGCTTGCTAGCTACTTCAAGAGCTCCAGAGGTTTGAGGCAGGGGGGCCCTCTCTCTCCCTTCTTTCCAATATCGCAGTGTAAGCTGTTGGCAGACTGATTGATAGAGCGGTGGATAGAAGAGTGATAGTTCGATTTCAGTTGGGGGCTTCGGGTTCCATGATATCTCATTTACAACTTGTCAACGATACATTAGTCTTCATGGCAGCAGCCAGGGATCATTGTCATTTGTTGTGAGGGATCCTAACTTGTTTTGAGGCGGTATCAAGTCTTAAGGTGAACTTTAGAAAAAGCAAGTTATATCTGGTAGGTGTGGTTGAGGATGCCTCTGTCCTTGCTTCATCTTTGGGTGTTTCTATAGCGGCCTTCCAGACGACTTATCTTGGCCTTCCCCTCGGCACTCTGTACAGATCAACAACTTTGTGGGATCCATTCATCGAGAGATGCGAGAGGAGATTGGCTGTCTGGAAGGCGAAATACTTGTCCAAAGGTGGGAGGTTTGTTCTGATCAAGAGCACTCTGTGGTGAAGAGGGTGGAATATATGTTCTGTCGTTTCCTTTGGTTAGGTAGGATAGATGGGAAGGATTTCCCTTTGCTGGATTGGAGGCTCATTTGCTCTCCCAAGGTGGGTGGCCTAGGCGTTAAAAACCTGAGATTGATAAATCGTGCTCTCTTGGAGAAATGGCTTTGGCGATTTGCTGTGGAGGAGAATTGTTTGTGGAGGAAAGTCATCAAGGCCAGACACAGGTGCGAGCCTTTGGAGTGGTGTGTGGAGGGGATCTTGAAGTTATCATCTTCCTTCTATGCAAGCATCCGATTCAAGGTGGGAGTTGAGGACAGGGTCTGATTTTGGTGCGATGTTTGGTGTGGCAACAAGGCACTCATGTTGGATTTCCTTCAGCTTTTTGTGATTACAGATAAAAACCTGGGTACGGTGTAGAATTCCATCGTGCAGAAGGAAATGCTTCTACTTGGACTTTGGCTTCAGACGCAACTTGAATGATTGGGAAATCCCCGATATGGCAACTCTTTTTCATAGATTGGATGGAGTGTTGGTAGATAGATCTAGAGAAGATGTCATTTGGTGGACTGGCAGGATCGATGGGCGGTTTTCTGTGCAATCCTTCTATGTGATGTTGGATAGGCTTTGGAGGTCTTCAGCGACTCTATCCAATATCGCCTAGAGATACTCGTTCCCGATGGCTAGGGGGGTGGGGGCCAAAGGTTCCTTCAAAAGTAGTGTTCTTTGTGTGGTACGCTTCTTTGGGGAAGATCCTCACTATGGACAATCTTATAAAAAAAAATCCTCACTATGAACAATCTCATCAAAAGGAATTGGGTGATGGCGAATTATTACGTTATATGCAAGGAAGCTGGGGAATTAGTAAATCATATGTCGTTGTAATGCAAGGTTACTTGGGAGATTTGGAGTCTTCTTTTTTTATTGGCTTTGGAGTCTTTTCTTTGGCTCCTTCGGGATTAGTTGGGTTTTTCCTAAATCCATCATAGAGACCTTGTGCAGTTGGACGTGTCTACGTTTTCCTCCTTGTGGTCATAGACTTTGGAGCCTCTTGCTCTTCGCAGTCTAGTGGGGCATTTGGAAGGAGAGGAATAAAAGGGTCTTTGAGGGGAAGGAGGCTTCTAGCTTTGATATCGTTCTATCCATCAAAAAGCTATTAATCTTTTGGTCTAAGTTATTTGAGGAGTGCAAAGGATTGTCATTTGAGGACTTAGTGTTTAGATGGGATTCTATCATGCATAGGGGCAACTATGAGTTTTTTGCTGCTTTGTTTCTGTTTGCCTTTCTTTCTGTGGAGGTCTTCTCAACCTCATGTTCCTCTTTGTTTGTACTTTTCCTCTTTCATATATTTCATTCTACCTTATCAAAAAAAAATTGTATGAACTACAACAACTAACGAGGGGTGCTCGTTGACAATTGACAATTAAATTTTCTGCACAAGTTTGAAGTGTGTTTGCAAATTGTCCCGGATTTAGCTTAACCCACAACAAGCATTTTGAGTTGTTTAACCGTGATAAAAAGAACGAAAGGACATGACCCTTTGAGTCAACCCTTCGGAAACCAAAACAAAAATGATCATAATCAAAGAAAATAACCAGTCCAAAAACACGAATCAATTTACAAATCAAGGACCAATGATATCTAATTACTACAGAAACCTAGTATAGTTCCAAAACTGATCAGTGGCAATAGCATCAATTCAACTGGTTAAAAATTAAATCACACAAGATATAAAATGTTAGAAAAGCTTACAGCAAGAGCTCCAAACACTTTCATGAGGAACGAACCAGCGCCCTTTAATTTCTCCGGGGTCTTTCCAAATGATGCCAGCTCTCTGTCAGCCTGCAAGCCCATTCAAATATCCTCCTCCTTATCACAAACAGAATACTTTAAATGACAGCTGAAAATACGCAACATTGAGAATCTTACTTTCTCAGCAAGAACCCTAATTTCGTAAGCAATCACGTACATCGCTTCCATCGCCCAAGCAGACTCCCAATTCCGGAACTCCTGAAGAAAAACACTGTAATTCCAACATTAAACCGTACCTTTCTTTGATGAATTCATCAACAACACTTCATATAAAATCCACACAAAATCAAATTAAAACGGAGGCAATACTTGGCAGATTTCTCGAAAGCGTTGTAGGCATCAACGAAATGTCCGATTCGAAAATTCTGAAAACAGCGAAGAAGAGGAACAAGGATTTCTCCGAGCTGAGAATATCTATCGGACTGTTTGATCAATCTGTTTGCGTCCTGTTCAAGAACAGCAGAAGAAGTTCAATAAGAGCTTGAAACCCTAAGTCCGAAAGATAAGAACGGAACACTAAAAAAGTGTTTGTGTGTGAGAGAGAAAAATAGAATTAACCTGGAAGACGTTGAGAGCATCGGCAAGGGAGAGGAGATAAGGGGAGTTGGAAGAGACGGTGAAAAGCTGCTTAAGAGAGTGCCCATCCTGAGAGATAACGGAATCTGAGAAGCGGTTTAGGTATTCGGTGATTCGTCTGTTTGCTTCTCCCATGCTTAGGTATGCCATCTCTGTCTGCACCACAGCGGCTAAACTCCCTCCCGCTCTCGGTCTCTCTCTCGCTCTTCTTTTTTTTTTGTTTGAGTGCCTGTTCAGAACATATTTGCCAGTAAGGGAAACGGGTGCGGGAAACGAAACGGAAACGAGAAACGAGAAACGGCTCCTAAAAAATTCATTTGAAACGGGTAACAATGAAGGACGGGGACCGAAACTCTATATTTTCCACGTGTCCACTATTACACGCAGGCGGGAGAACAAAACTGAATGGGTTAAGGATGGGGAACTGCTGCTGCAACACACGTACCAAGATTGGCAAATCCTTCGTGGATGACTTCTCTTAATTGTTCACCCTCACCCTCACCCTCACCCTCGAATTTTTCTGTGCTTGACCAACTTCACCTCCCTACCATGTCGGCAGCGAATAATGAATTCCTGACCCGGACAACATTGTTCTCGTTCCTAAGGTTCCAACCCCGGACACTATTCATCAATTCAGACCATCAGTTTATGTAATGTGTGCTATAAGATCATCTCCAAACTTCTCGCACCCCGTATGTATGGTGATGAATTCTTTGATTGCTGAAACTCAATTCTTTGATTCTAGGAAGGCAAATCTTCGATGACACCATTCTCGCTCAAGAAATTATGTATGTCATCAAGAAGAAAGGGCGTCATGGGCTCATGGCCTTAAAGTTGGACATGTCCAAAGCGTATGATAGAGTGTAATGGAGCTTTCTCACTCGGGTTCTTCAGTGTATGGGTTTTAGTGACCAATGGATACAATGGATTTCTTCATGTGTCACCTCCACCTCCTTCTTGGTCTTGTTAAATGGCTTGCCATTTGGTCACTTCACCCCCTCATGGGGCCTTAGGCAAGGGGATCCCCTATCTTTGTTCCTCTTCATTCTCTGTATTAACGTTCTTTCTTTTTTGCTTAAAAAGGAAGGACAGTGGAATAGATTGCATGGTATCAAGATCGCTCGAACTAAGAAAATTTGTGCTTCAGCTCACAAATTGGGAGTTCATTTGCTCGTCTATCCAACGTGGTGGGTTAGGTTTCACAAATCATTGCAGACCAATCTTAGCCTTTTGTTCAAGCAAGTTTGGAGGTTGCAGACCAACAAATAGCCTTTCCTTGCCTCTTAGCTGCTCAAAAAATATTACCCATCTGGCAACCTTATGTCCTTGAATCCAAAACCTGAAAATTCTTGGTGTTGGAGAAATTTCTTAAAGGCAAAGGACTATTGCAAGGAATTTTGCATCTGGATGAATTTTTTTGTTTTTTTGATAAGTCAAATGCATTAAAGGAGATCGAGAGGATCTCAAAAAGACAAGTACAATGTAAGGAAAGAAAAAACAAAGATAACTAAAGAAAACATACCCATAGGTGACGACCAAGAGTGACAAAGAACAACAAAAAAAAATGGCATAAAAATTAAACACCATATTACTAAAAAAGACACATTTCATCACCTGAGAGATAGATCCCCAAGAGAAGAGAAGAGCCTTAATATTAATGAGAATATCTTGTATGGTGTTTTTCTTGTCCCTAAATGTTCTTCCATTTCTCTCAAACCAAATGCCCCAGATGATCACGTAAGGCACCATTCTCCATAGAGTTTACTTTCGGCCCGAAAATGCAAGCTTGAGCCACTCACATAGTAACACTCCAATAGTCTGAGGCATTACCCATGAGAGTCCTACCTGTCCAAAAAAATACAACCATATCTATGTAGCATAATCACAATGTAATAGCAAATGATTGGTTCTTCCATTTTTTTTTCTGCATCTGGATGATTGGTTCTGGAGAATAGGTCAATATCTGGGAGGATGATTGGCTCGAGGGTGTCCCTCCTTTAGGTCACTTCAAACCAACTAATTGTCGCCTCACTTGGGTAAGCAATTTGATCCTACCCTCTCGGGAGTGGAATAGAGATTTGATTGTCTCTATTTTCCCACCCGCTATTGCGTCTAAAATTCTATACCTATCGTTGAGCCAACATCCATGCCCTAACAAATTATTTTGGACACACCTCATCCTAAGGGCCTCTTTACTCCAAAGTCAGCATATCAAGCGGCCCTTACTTCGAATCCCCCAACCCCTTTCTCATTTGGTCATCCCCCCTGTATATGGAAACATATTTTGTCCCTCAATATTCCTAAGTGCAACCAATTCTTTATGTGGAACCTCCTCCGTGATCTTCTCCTCATCATTGTGACTATAGAACCCTTGTGCCCCAGATGTGGATAGTGCCAGAATTGGGTTCACCTCTTATCTTTCCTTGTGCTATAATGCTACAACCCCTATGGATTTGGGTTATTGGATTATGGAGAAACCTAATCCTCAAACTCTGTCATCGTAGGAGGATCACTATCTTAGCACTTCTATATGTATTCTTCTTTGGAGGCTATGGCATTTTCGCAGTGACATGGTTCATCACAAACGTCGAAGTAACCCTCTTTAGATTTTGGAGGGAATCCTTGGGTACATCCTTGATGCACCTTGAAAAAGCAGCTCTCCAGTGTCAATCGATCTCCCGCCTATTTTGCTGACATCTAACCCCATTAAAACCTCAATTCCCTCCTTTTAACATGAGTTAAAGTGGTCTCAATTATTATTATTTTTTTATTAAAGTGGAGATTAGGGGTTAATATCAGCCTTGATCTCCAGTGGTAGAGAGCAATAGGGTTGTCAATGGATTGGATTCGGCTTGGATCGGGGGGTAGATCCAAAAAATTGACCCATCTAAACCCAATTCAATAAGCTATTGAAACTTCTCGGATCAGATCAAGGCAATCCATCATTGAGTCGATTTAATCGATAAACATGCTAAATTTGATTTCGAGAAAATAAAACTTACAAATTATTAAGTCAAATAACAATCGGCAAAAGGTTTTATCGAAATACATTTCATTGCTATATATTATATTTCATGAATAATAACATTATATTTATCATATTATATATGTTTTCATGAATATTATCGGATTCAGATCAAATCGGATCATTTGGACGACCTGATCCATTGACACCCCTAGAGAGTAGTCTTATTCATAAAAAAAAGATTTTACTAATTTCATAAAGTACATGGAATTCACCCTATTTCTTAGGGTACTACTAAAATGCAAAAAAAAAAAAAAAAATCCTGATCCACACCCTACCATCATCCTACATGTGTTCCAATTGGGCCAAATGGGTTTACGGCCATGGAAGCCCATTTATCTGTGAAGCCCATTATCAGCCCTAATGGGATCCAGCTGAAATGCCCTATAAATACCGTCACCCACCCTAGGGCTTTTCGCGAGATCGCGAGAGAGAGGAGAGAGAGAGAAAGGGAGAGAGAAGATGAGCAGCAAAGAGAAGAGAATGGCCCCCAAAGGGAAGAAGAAGGGAGCGAGCTTCGTGATAGACTGCGGGAAGCCCGTAGAAGACAAGATAATGGACATCGCCTCCCTAGAGAAGTTCCTGCAGGAGCGGATCAAGGTCGGAGGCAAAGCCGGGGCCCTCGGAGATGCCATCACCATCTCCCGCGACAAGAACAAAATCATTGTCACCTCCGACAACCCCTTCTCCAAGAGGTATATAAGTTCCTCGCAACCGTATTTGTGCTGATATATGCTTATGCTCGTTGTATTTATTCCTGTCGACCACATGTTTTTGTGTTGGTGTATATGAATTTTATGAATAGAATTAGGTTGCGTTTATAGCTTTTGAGCATTTTTAGCATCTATCTGGACTAAACTAGTCTTTGTTTCGGTTGATTATCGTTTAAAGTGGACACATTTAGAATTCCTGAAACCTAATTTGATAGGAGACTTCTTCAGATTCGATTCGGAAAGGTGCAAGAGAGTAATTGGAGACTAGTTTGGATTCTTGTATCTTATGTGTGCCCATTAGATCCCTTGTTGAAGGGATATCCCCACACCAAGTATTATATCCATATTGAGGTCATGTAACAACCGGTTAACCATGATGGATTAAACTACAACCGTGAGGAGACCGGTTTGATCCCGGCTTACCCACCAGAAAATGATTCTGTTTGTTTTAGATTGCAGTTCCTGCGATCTTCTACCTATCCAAGTTTGGGGGTGTTAGCCTCTTTCTCGAATTTTACAATCACAACTACTTCTCACATTATAATTCAGAATAAGTGTAATCCTATATACCTAAGTCATCAAGACTCTTAAAAGTACATGCGACGTCCTAATTCATTGAATGCACCTTACTGCGTGCTTGTTCTTGTGCATGTCTAGAATCCATAAGAAGTTGCTTTGAATTATCTCAAGTTTCTTGTCTTTTGAGACCATAGCCAAAATAAGGGGATTGTAGATTGCTGTTGAATGTATCAATGCTATCAAACGGTGAGTGAAAGAAGTGTCATTTCCAAGATTCTGAATCATAATCATATCTCTAAACCACTGGGTTTCATCCATGTCCAGTTGAAATTCATTGACTTGTGCACGACCATTAATTCCAATATCTTGAACGTGTGCCTCATTCCAACTGTTATCATTAAATGCACCTTTTTGGGGATTTATTATGGCGAGAAATAGTTACACTTGTGCCAAGTGAGTTCTTTATTTTTTTGTGGACCTTTAGAGTTTGAGTGGGCTGGGGATTTGATAGTTTAAGGATGTCAGGACGTTATCTTACCATCACAGTGTTGTTAATGGCGGGTCTCTAGGAGCCTAGCTGGTTTTCCAAGGCTAGGTGGCAAAAATGCGTAGGAGCCTAAACTAGAGTCCTCACCTGGTTTTTAATGCGGACACATTGGTGTCCAGGTGCACTTTTCACCCATGCAAGTGCTAGTTTATAAAGGTCAAAAGTGTAATTTCCATATGATATATAGAAGGTTTTAAAATTATATATAATATGATTATTAGCACTAGTAGTTCAACTAGGTTATTAGTCCTCTAACTTAGATGGCTCTCTAGTTAGATAGCTTTGATGAGGACGCAGCACCAATCGCATTTTGTTGGATACTTTTAACTTTACGACGTTCGATAAGGACAACTTATCATTTTTATTTTTATTTTGAGGGACTTGTTTAGTAGTGGCTGCTTGTTTGCTCAGTTTTTCTCTCTTTGGAAACTGTCACCAGGTGGGCACCTAGATGACCAGCTAGGTCAAACTCCTAGGCATTCTTACAACCTTTGTCAAGCTATTGTGGAGCTTGGGTGAGGATAACAGGGTTTTGTGGGCATGGTTAGTTTACTCCCTGTGTAAGTTTGACACTTTGAGAAGCTATGAGACGCTTCGTTCTCTCTCCCAAGTCCCAATCCAAATATAGAGATATCGTTATCAGATCCCAACATGAGCTGTGGTAAATATAAACCTATTAGGATGGTTGTTTATTTATCTCACAAGTTAGAACCCATGGCACCAATTTAAGATAGTGGTTTGTGGTCCTCATAGAAAGGAAAACTGCCACATCTCAAATATGAGATTGCTAACCTTTTACCTTCACTAATTAGACTAGCTCTTCCCGAGGGAATATTAGTATCTAAATAGATAGCTGTTTTCAACAAGGTACCGTTGTAAGGTCTGCATCTTGGGTACCATCTACCTTGGCTTTTTGTGTTCAATCACCTTATTTGATTTCTGATGACAATCTGTGGAAGTGATTGTTCTACCATTGATCCATATTTCCTCCAACTGAAGATTATATATTTGAATGCTAGATAGATCGACAGACTAATGTGGTCTTAAATCTTAGCTTTTAATGATTGCAAATCTCATTTTTGAACTTTGATGTGGCTGGAGTAATATTTCCTGTAATTTCTCCAGCTGTATATCCAAGTACAGATTTGCTGTTTTTCTGTTGATGTCCGATGTTTGCTTTATTGCAATGCTCAAATGTTTACCCTTTTTATTTAATGTTTTCTTTTCTGGTGGTGTGAATCCCTAGATACTTGAAGTATTTAACGAAGAAGTACTTGAAGAAGCACAATGTGAGGGACTGGCTGCGAGTCATTGCATCCAACAAAGACCTCAACGTCTATGATTTGCGATACTTCAACATTGCTGAGAACGAGGCGGACGAAGAGGATTGATTAAATCTCCATACGTTTTCTTTCTGCCAGTTCAATTAAACATCTTATGGACACCGAACCAGTTTTGCCTTGGAATTAGCTCACATTTTTTAAAATATTTTCAAGTGTTTTATATATCCAAAAAATACAATGCTGTGGTATGAAAACACATCCTGGCTTTGTTCGTTTGATTGTTGGGCAATTGTAGCACCATCCTTAGTGACTGTTGTCCTTATGGCGTCCCTAGGATCAGACCGCTGATGGCTTTCGGGGTTCACATGACACAAAATCTCAAATAACATCCAACTGTCTGGAGCCTGGATACTAGTGTGTCATCTTGACTATAGTTTTTCTTGATTGTTTATCTTTGCTTTTATTGTGGACTGATGTAAGCGCATCAACTCACTCTACATGCCTTCTCAAGGATGGCTACACAGCCTATACAGGTACATCAATGTGAACTGTTTGATCAATGGGCTACCTGACCCTTGAAATCACACCAATAAATCATCCTAAACTGTCAATAGTTTACTTGTTTACCAATGCCTGTCTTCAAGCAGGTGACTTGATGGCCAGGAATGCTGGATTGGTGTGGTTTCCAGGCTGTGGTCTATTGATTGCATTTTAGGTAGAGGTGACTGTGTGCCAATTGTGAGTCTCAGTTGTTATTAGTTATGACAGGAGAAGTAACACTGGATCCCGTGTTTATTATTTTTTCACTGGGCTGTTTATGTTGAAATGGGTCTCTCCAGAGAGATCTCCAAAGTTAAAAGTCAATCTGATTGGATGATTGCAACCATGTGATGATGGATAGACGCCCCTTATTGACAGAGTTGATTGACTTTTCCAACTGTAACAAAAGAATGCCGTCGGTTGAAAGGCTGTGAACATCTTGTTAGTTGGAAGTAGTAAATTAATGAGTTTTGTAACAAGGTGGTCTTTTGAATTTTTGGGTGGGGAGCTGTACCGTGATTTCTGCTTACAATCTCTTTCAAGATGATCCTTCACACTCTTACAGTAGCCAACACGGGTTGCTGTGCCAAAGGAAATCTTGGTCCCAGTGTTGCTGGGGCAGGATCTTGAGTGAGGGTTACTGGTTTTCTTCAATTCTGTTTTGAATGTAAGGATGTTTTTATTTTCCTTGGTATAACTTCCCTTTTAAAAGCTTAATGGTACTAGAGAGATTTGAAACATTTGTTGGAAAACTTGGTGATGTAAGTTTGATGTTAGGATTTTGGATAATACGTCGTGACGTAGTTTGGATCAAGGTTTAAAAAACGGCCGTTATAACAAAAATAACAGCTATTATAATGGATTCGGACCTCCCCCGTTATGTTATGTACTGAAATAACAGCTATTATAACGGATTCGGACCTCCCCCGTTATGTTATGTACTGTTTAAATGTCAAAACAATAACGACCGTTATTTTCCATTATTTTTCCGTTATGTTATGTACTGTTTTTTTTTTGTAATCGTTATGTACTGTTAAAATGCCAAAACAGTACATAACATTTGGATGTATCGAATCTTTGGATAGTACCGGGGTTTTAAACGTTTAAAAATGAAAACGTGTTTTAAACGTGGTTGGATCACATGTGGTTAAAAGAAAACGTGTGGGGACCATGTGGTCCCTGGTCCATGTGGTTTCTAAGTACTGGCACAGTTTGATTGGTGCTACATTTAATTACAATTATATTTGAATTTATGGTTTAGTAGACAGGAGGGTACAACACCAATCAAAATGTGCCAGCAGTTGGGCACTACAATAATTGAGGGTGTCTTGAACCAATGCAAAAGAAAGCATTGATCATAATGAACGTCCCATTGATTTAGTAGATTGTAGTGGGTCCCATACACTGCACATGCACGGTATGCACCTACTCGCTTACGTTAGATAATACTAACCGTCCGATCAAGGTAATATAGGATTGAGTAAAACTTCGGTCACAGAGTCTGGTGACCGAAGCCAGTCACAGCCCAAAATACGAGCCACGTGGTAAATTATTAGAGCGCGCTGACCGTATGGATGTTTGGCCAGTCCCTCTGTGGACGTATAAACCAAAAATCAGCCTGAGTAGTGATATACAACCTTTGGATCTTTGCACCAAATAACGCTCAATAATGCCAAAATTCCTACGGTTAAAATCAACCAATGAAAATTGCTTCAATCCAACGCGTAAAAATCAGTGATCAGGTTTATTTTAGGTTAGTAGGTCCACCTAGTGATTGGCCAAACATCCATACAGTCAGCACCCTGAAATAATGTGCCACGTAGCTCATATTGTGGGCTGTGACCGGCTTCGATCACCACATTAACAGCAACAATACGGTCAGCACACAACATCCATTCCAAACGCTGTTTATCCCATTATCCATATTAACAAGAAGAATAAGATGTCAAGAACAGCAATAAAAGCAAACCCAATCTTCCATTCACTCCACAGTCCAAACTCTCTCTTCTTCTCACCATTTTGGTTTCAGAAATCTTCTCTCGGCAACCCACCAGCGAAGAACATAACCCAAGTTCCAGTGCTCTGAGATTTTTTTTTCCACAAAAATCTTCTTTTGAAGAGAGGGATATGATAGAGGAAGAGAAGCAAAATCTCTTCATGGGTACTACTTCACCTTCCATCTTTGCTCCATTAAAACCTGCATCTGCTACACAAGAAGAAGACCCTCCAAACCCATTAACAGCTCTTCTCTCTTCCAAAAGCACTGACTCCTCATCTCCTCCTCGAAAACGAACAACCATCCTCTTCCTTTCACTCCTCCCAATCACCTGCATTGCCCTTGCTACCTCCCTCGCCTTTGCCCTTCTCTTCTTTTCCTCCTCCCGTCATTCGCCCCAAACCCTAATTTCCCTTGAATCCACCGTCCGCCCCCTCGTCAAACTCAATCAACCCGTCGTTCTCTTAATTTCCTCCGATGGGTTCCGATTTGGTTATCAATTCAAGACCTCAACACCCAATATCCATCGTCTGATCGCTAATGGGACCGAAGCCGAGACTGGTCTGATCCCAGTTTTTCCAACTATAACATTCCCCAACCATTACTCCATTATCACTGGTCTCTACCCCGCCTACCATGGCATAATCGCCAATTATTTCGTCGACCCGGTCACTGGCGAGACTTTCACAAAGAGCAGCCACGAACCTAAATGGTGGCTAGGCGAACCGCTGTGGGAGACCGTGGTCAATCACGGATTCAAAGCTGCGTCATATTTCTGGCCTGGTTCAGAGGTAAAGAAAGGTTGTTGGGATTGCCCTGTGAATTACTGCAGGAATTATAATGGTTCTGTTCCGTTTGATGAACGGGTCGATACCATTTTAGGATACTTTGATCTTCCTAGTAATGAGATTCCTGTGTTAATGACTCTGTACTTCGAGGACCCGGATAGTCAGGGCCACCAGGTTGGACCTGATGATCCAGAAATCACAAAAGCAGTAGCAAATATTGATAGGCTGATTGGGAGGCTGATACAAGGGCTAGAAAAGAGAGGGATTTTCGAGGATGTCACTATAATAATGGTGGGTGATCATGGGATGGTTGGTACATGTGATAAAAAGCTCATCTTTCTTGACGATTTGACCCCATGGATCAAAATTCCGGAGAATTCGGTCCAGTCCTATAGTCCATTACTTTCAATTTGGCCTCCTGCTGGTTTATCTCCTTCGGATATTGTAGCCAAGATGATGGAAGGATTGAGGTCAGGCAAGGTCGAGAATGGGATGAATTTGAGAGTCTTTCTCAAGGAGGACCTACCCGATCGACTCCATTATGCTGCAAACGATCGGATTCCTCCAATAATAGGACTTGTTGAAGAAGGGTTTACGGTGGAGCAAAAGAGATCGAACCGGAAAGAATGCGGAGGAGCACATGGCTATGACAATGCTTTCTTCTCCATGAGAAGCATTTTTATTGGCCATGGTCCTCAGTTTGCAAGGGGTCGCAAGGTCCCATCTTTTGAGAACATTCAGATATACAATTTGGTTACTTCGATTCTGAAGATACAGGGAGCTCCCAATAATGGGTCATCATCATTTCCGAATTCGATTCTTTTGCCTAGCCTGTAAGATCCATTAACCAGAAATTGCCGCAAATGGGTGTTCATGGAAGTAAATAGAATGGGTTCGTGCTGAAAGGAAACACTGTTAGTAGTCTCAGAGTTCCAAGATCTCTTACTATGGGAGTAGACTCCATTAATGTTGACATCCCTACCATTTGGTGGGAGTTCAACTTTGCAATTTATTAAGCTGAAGGTGTTAGAAATTTAGAATCTAGCTGCAGTTTTGTAAAAAGAAAAATGCTATTATGGTTTGGTTAGTGTACTTCGAATGAAAAGTCTGTTGGATATTTCCTGGCATTATCTCATGTAGGTCTCTTTACAATGTTCTCTTTACATGTTCAAATTGAGTAAAACTTCGTCACGCAAAATATGAGCCACGTGGCATACTCTTAGTGGACTCTAATCATATGGATGTTTGGGGGGGCGGGGGGGGGGGGGGGGGGGGGGAGGGGGGCTAATCAGGCTGATTTTTGGTTTAGAGGTAGGGCTGCAACTTGGGGGGGCTCAACCTGAGCCCGACGGGTTGAACCCAACGTTAAGGTTGGGTTGGGTTTGCCCTTTCAGAACTTGGGTTGGGCTTGGGTTGGATTTTCGGTAACCCGATCAAATTGGGTTGAGCTCGGGTTGAAGCTCAGCCCAGCTAGGACTCAACATACAAAACTACATATATGTATTAGTATACCGACAAATATCCACACTACATTTTGGCAAATGCAACATCCCATGGATATTTGTCCTTAACAAACTACAACCCTTATGTGAGATTACAAAATGCAAATGAAACTACATTTTGACATTTTATGCAATTGATTGATATTGAAAATATCGTATTTTTTTTTACGGTTGTTTTTTATTATTTCTTTAGTAAATTTTATCACGCATTTGAGTTAATGAACTTTTCCCTTTTTATGAAAATATTATATTTTTTTCACGAGGTGTTGGAAATGAACCTATTATTTAATGGTGAGATCATGGTTATTGTATTGACCAATAAATTATTTTAATATGAAAATAATTTAGCAATCTTTCCAACAAAAAAAAAAAAAAATTAAGAAATTAGTCAACCCATCGGGTTGGGCTAGGGTTGGAAAATCTAGGCCTGACCTTGGGTTGGGTTGGGTTGGGCTAGGTTTGACAGCCTTGAAGGTTGGGTTGGGCTAGGGTTTACCCACAACCCGACTCAATCCGCCTGAGTTGCAGCCCTATTTAGAGGTCTACGGAGGGGCTGGCCAAACATCCATACGGTGAGCATCCGCTAAGAATGTGCTACGTGGCTCGTATTGTGCGTTGTGACGGATGCTTATCTATTTTTATTTTTTTTATTTGTTGTTGTTCCTTGGGAATTTGAGTGATATCTATTTTGGGTTCATTAAAGCATAAAAGAAAAAGCCTGTCCCTAGATGACGACTTCTAACCGTTAGATTTAAGACTTTTTCATAGGTGATTTTTAGCGGTGGGATTTCAAGCAATACTTTTGGGTACTAAATCCAACAGCAAGAAAATCACAAATTAGGATATTTTTGGTTTGTAGGTCCACCAAAGGGTGAATCAAACACCCATACGGTAAGAATTCCTAAGATTGTGCCATGTGGAACATTTTTACGCAACTCACAATTTTACAATGAGAGAGACCTACATCAAAAATAATTTTCATTTTTTATGTGGACCATTTGTCTACGTAGAGCTCTGGAGCTCATAAAAAGGCACCACCTGGCACAGTCTTTTGGGCCCACTGACCCAAGAATGTTGACCCACCACTTGATGGACATGCACCAAAAATGAGCCAGCAGATTGCTTATCTCTAGCCATTGAATCTGAGTCAAAAAAAAAAAAAAAAAAATCCAACGACTAGAAATCACCAGATGAAAACGTTTGATTCCAAATGGATCACATTAATTTTTTGTGTATAGGTCCATCAAGTGGTGGCCATTCATTCACGGTCAATGGACCCGAAAGACTGTTCCAGCTTGCCCGTTTATATTTACTCTAGCTCCACATAGAAAATGCCCACATAAAGAGTTTACTCCACGCCTGGATGAGAAACAAACATACAAGGTAAAATCTCGTTAATCCATCTTCTTTGAATCTTAAAATCTCTCCATTGATGGTAGAGACTAGAGAGACTGTTTTTAAAAAAAATTAACCAAGGTCTCGTGGTAGTTTTAAAAAAAATTAACACTGGTGGCAGAGGTTTTCCGTTTTCTTCTTCTTTTTAAGGGTGTGTCCAAGTAAAAAATTATAAGGAAGGGTGTAGAAGTAAAACAACATAGTGGGTGGGTATACAAAGTGGGTGAATAGCCTAAAAACGTGTGACAATTATTTTGGATGGTTGAACATTTTGTGTCTTTTTTTAGTTTTTGGATGTTTGGAATCTTTTTGATAGTACCGTTTAGCTTAAAAATAAAAACGCATTTTAAACGTGGTTTAAAAAATAGAAGAGTGGTGACCATATGGTATCCTTGGTCCATGGGGGGCTGTTATTTGATGCAGGCCTCTGTATCAAAATTTTGATGCAGAAGTCCCTCAAATTGCAATGTAGTGGACTCGTTCGGGCCCACTTGCCCCTTGATTGTCTAGCCAACACATTGATAGACCAACATAGCAAAAATCAGCGTGATTTGTGATTTCTAGCCGTAGGATTTGAGCACTTTTTCATCATGGGCTTTATAAACAGGCCTATTTGTTGATTCCAAGCCCATGATAAAAAGTGCTGAATCCAATGGATAGGAATCACTAATCACACTGATTTTTGGCGTGTGCATCCACCAATATGTGGGCAAATCATTAGGAGGGCAGTGGGCCCGAAAGAATCTACTACGTGGCAAATTCAGGGACCTCTGCATCAAGATATTGATACAAAGTTAGTATGATAGATTTTTCCGGGTCCATGTGGTGCCCCAACGTGCACAAAACCCATCAAAATTTGTGGGTCTCTGAAGTCCGAAGACTCTGAACCAATGCGCAAAAAGAAAGCATTGATTATGATGAAGATAAACATCCCATTAGTTTTGTAGATGGAAGTGGGCCCCATACCCTGCACATGTGCCATGCCTTGGGACCCGCGAATTTTTTTCCCTTGCGCACCAACTCGCTTAGGTTAGATAATACTAACCGTCCGATGAAGGTAATCTAATCTAGGATTGATGAATATCAATAGAATATTTTGGGATTCGTCCAGACTCCAGAGTTTCCATCTAACAAACGCTGTTTGCTGATTCCATACTAACGGCAACAAGATGTCAAGAACATCAATAAAAGCAAACCCAAGCTTCCCTTCACTCCAAACTCTCTCGAGTCTCTACTTCTCACCCTTTTGATTGCAGAAATCTTCTCTCTGCACCCCACCAGCGAAGAACACAACCCAAGTTCCAGTGCTCTTGAGATTTTTTTTTTCCACAAAAATCTTCTTTTGAAGAGAGGGATAGAGGAAGAGAACCAACATCTCTTCATGGGTACTGCTTCACCTTCCATCTTTGCTCCATCAAAACCTGCATCTGCTACACAAGAAGAGGACCTTCCAAACCCATCAACAGCTCTTCTCTCTTCCAAAAGCACCGACTCCTCATCTCCTCTTCAAAAACGAACAACAACCATCCTCTTCATTTCACTCCTCCTCGTCACCTGCATTGCCCTTGCAGCCTCCCTTGCCTTTGCCCTTCCCTTCTTTTCCTCCTCACCTCAATCCCCCCAAACCCTAATTTCCATTGAATCCACCGTCCGCCCCTTCGTCAAGCTCAATCAACCCGTCGTTATCTTAATTTCCTCCGATGGGTTCCGATTTGGTTATCAATTCAAGACCTCAACACCCAATATCGATCGTCTGATCGCTAATGGGATCGAAGCCGAGACGGGTCTCATCCCAGTTTTCCCAACTTTAACATTCCCCAACCATTACTCCATTGTCACTGGTCTCTACCCCGCCTACCATGGCATAGTCGACAATTATTTCTTTGACCCGGTCACCGGCGAGACTTTCACGAAGAGGAGCCACGAACCTAAATGGTGGCTAGGCGAACCGCTGTGGGAGACCGTGGCCAATCACGGATTCAAAGCTGCCTCATATTTCTGGCCTGGTTCAGAGGTAAAGAAAGGTCGTTGGGATTGCCCTGTGAAGTACTGTAGGAATTATAATTGGTCTGTTCCGTTTGATGAACGGGTCGATACCGTTTTAGGATACTTTGATCTTCCTAGTAACGAGATTCCTGTGTTAACGACTCTGTACTTTGAGGACCCGGATAGTCAGGGCCACCAGGTTGGACCCGATGATCCAGAAATCACAAAAGCAGTAGCAAATATTGATAGGCTGATTGGGAGGCTGATACAAGGGCTAGAAAAGAGAGGGATTTTCGAGGATGTCACTATAATAATGGTGGGTGATCATGGGATGGTTGGTACATGTGATAAAAAGGTCATCTCTCTTGAAGATTTGACCCCATGGATCAAAATTCCGGAGAATTGGGTCCAGTCCTATTATCCATTACTTTCAATTCGGCCTCCTGCTGGTTTCTCTCCTTCGGATGTTGTAGCCAAGATGACGAAAGGATTGAGGTCAGGCAAGGTTGAGAATGGGATGAATCTGAGAGTCTTTCTCAAGGAGGACCTGCCCGATCGACTCCATTATGCTGCAAACGATCGAATCCCTCCAATAATAGGACTGGTTGAAGAAGGGTTTAAAATTGAGCAAAAGAGATCAAATCAGAAAGAATGTGGAGGAGCACATGGCTATGACAATGCTTTCTTCTCCATGAGAAGCATTTTTATTGGCCATGGTCCTCAGTTTGCAAGGGGTTGCAAGGTCCCATCTTTTGAGAACATTCAGATATACAATTTGATTACTTCGATTCTGAATATACAGGGAGCTCCCAATAATGGGACATTATCATTTCCGAATTCCATTCTTTTGCCTAGCCCGTGAGATCCATTAACCACGCGTTTACGGAGTGGTGTTGGCTACAACAGGACAGTTGGAAAAGTCATGTATGGATCTGTTCCAACAAATGTTCAGAGTTAACTCCAGTCCAGAAATTGCTGCAAATGGGTGTTCATGGATCTCTTATTATGTGAGTAGACTCCATTAATGTTGACATCCCTACCATTTGGTGGGAGTCCAACTTTGCAATATATTAAGCTGAAGGTGTTAGAATGTAGTTGCAATTTTGTAATAAAATGCTATTACTATGAATGCTACTCGGTTCGCTGCACTAGGATGCATTTTGCACTCCAATGCAAATGCAGAGAGTTACATTGCAATCGCTTGCCACAGTTTTTGAGCTGCAGTGGCTTGCATCTATTTTTTTAAGAAGTTTGTAAGGGCTTGGCAATCACGTGCACGTCAGCTCATTTGCACGCCTCCAATCAATCATGTGCAATCCCAAAATTCTGGCAAGTGAGTGCATTTGCATCCAAATGCAGTGAACTAAGCAGGGCCGAAAAGTCTGCTGGATATTTCCTGACTTTATCTCTCATGTAGGTCTCTTTACAATGTTCTCTTGACATGTTCAAATTGTAGATGCATGACTTAGACCAGAACTAAACATTGCACTGCAACTGAACTTTGGTAGTAGTGAGAACAGAAATTTTTTGTGAGACTTCTGAATCTAATGCAAGTTGCATCTTTTTCATAGCTTTCATTAACACACCAAGATTCCCACTGAAGATGATTGAAACATTAAAATCCCACTGAAGATGAATTTATTACCAGCACCTTGAGCTTAGATCAGCAGTGCTTGTGCAATTTGGAATGATACTGCAGCAAGTGAAAAAATGTCTTGAGAACTAGGTGCCATACTACATGATGGATATATCTGTATTTTGAGTCCCTTCATCATTCTTGCTTGTAAGGAACTTGAATTAAATCCCTTACATTGCCTGAATTTGGAAAATCTTTACACAATGACAAATCATTGGCACAAAGTTTGCATAAACTAATGAACCATCGCAAAATGCGGCTTGAATTGAACAAACAATTTGGACAAAATAATGGTTGACCAAAATACAAATTATGAAAGGGTATCTATGATTTAAATGGGTTTTATTGGAATTTCTCAAATAACGAATAGCAAACCTAAGTTTCAACCATGTTAATTTGCAGGCCATGTAACCATTTCATGCCTGCAGCTCAATTGGTTGATGTTCTGCACTGTAACTTTGAGTTCATGGGTTTGATTGTAGCCCTTGGGCCAAGGAGGAATAAAGTGTGAGCGACGATTACCCACGAAACGAAAGAAGGCAGACCAAATATGATTTTGAGCATGGTTCAAACAACATGGATCTTCCTTGCGTCAATGCCGATCAAATACTTAAAACATTCAATCCAAGGCAACCATTCTTCAAAGTTTAAACACTTTCGATCAAATATTTGGTCTATACTATACAAGTCACTTATCAATCTGAATTGTGGAACTTAAAACCAAAAACCAGCCTGATATGATGATATTGAGAAGCTAGAAAATTTCTTAGATTCGGCGATCCAAGAGAGCACAAATGTTATGGTGATTAGGACCATTCGATCGGGCTGATTTTGGTCTATGAAATCTTCTAGATCAACCCACTGATTGGATAGTCTAGATTGATGAGAATACCATTTATGTGATATAGACATTTACAATTACGATATATTACTGGGAAGATCTCATGTAATTAGGGGTGTTAATGAGCCAGGGGTTCGGGCTGGGAGGTCTGCCTGGAACATAGTTGTCTACATGACCTGGTCCACCCTCTATGACTTCCGGTGACCCATATCGACTAATAATTTTTTTAAAGGACGAAAATACCTCTTCAACTATAGATCATAAGAACATGTAAGTTTGGGTCGAAACTTAACCCCAAGTTAAACACTGTGGTAGTCGTTTGGCCATGAGCCTTTGGTAGGGTGGCTGCCAGCCGCTTATCACTGGCGACCAACTAACTGGAGTGACTTGGCTGGCCAACCACCATTCTGGTGAGCAATTTTAATTCTAAACTCGTTTTTTTTAGGAACATAATATGTAATTAAAGAAAAATTCTGAGTTGGGTGATGGTGTATATGAGAAATTATCAGATTTTAAAGAGATTTATTTATAACAAATTACAAATACAAAGATAAGAAATGTTTCAAAAGGATAAAAGCAACCCAAATGAGTAGCTTTAAACATTTCTCTTTCATTGAATTTTCAAACTGTTAACAAAAATAGTAGTCGGCCGGCCATGAGACTCTGATAGATTGGTCACCAGTGATAGGCAGCCAACCTATCGGATTCTCGTGGTTGGCGGGCTGACCACCACGGCCATTTGATTTGGGGATAGGGTTTCGGCCAAAATCGACATGTTAATTGTGATCAACAATTGAAGAAATGGACAATTTCATAAAAAAAAAACATTGTTAGTCAATTTGGGTCAATGATGGTCATAGCCAATAGACTAGGTCATGGGGGTATGCTAACTTTTTCAAATTGTGGGGATATGTCAAATTTCAAAGATAACATGGGATGTATAACAAAAATTCCCTATTAATTAGTGTATATGGGCTTATTGGCTTGGAACTCATCCAAAGGCCTGTTCAAGAAGCCCTTGATGAAAAGAAACTCAAACCCAATGGCTAGAAATCGTCAATCAGGCAGAATTTTGGTGAGTAGGTCCACCAAGGGGTGGACAACATTCATGGGTTAGTGGGCATGAAAGTGTATGCCACATGGCATTTTAGGAAGGGGTCCTATCAAACTTTCAACCAAGGTAGTCTTTTGATTCCTCAATCCGTCTAGTGTCTAGTCCCGAGACTCTAGACCAGTGTACACACGTATGAAAGGGCCGGGCTTTTGGCACTCGCGTTTTCGTTAAGTAAACTCCAAAATCCCAATCCTCCCTTTTTACTCATCACTCATAAAAATAAAATAAAAAATAAAAATAAACCCAACAAAGAAGAAGAAGAAGAAGAAAGAGGATGCCGGCCGTCGCCACCGCAGGTATGCCCCTCCCTCTCTCTCTCTCTGGTTTCGGGCTGCCGCACCTGAGTTATTGATGGCGGTGGCCACCTCCTCCTCATTTTTTTGATTTTTTTTTTTGGTTGGGAGAGATAAAGAGAGAAGGAGAGGAAGAGAGAGAGGGAGAGAGAGAGAGGTACCCGTGGTGGTGGTGGTGGTGGCCTCATCCTTTGTCTTCTTCTTCTTTTCTTTTCTCTGGTTTTTCATTTTTTTTTTTTATGTTTTTGGTGATGGGTGTGATGAGTGAAAAGGGAGGGATGGGTTTACTGAGCGAAAATGCGGGTGCCAATATCCCATACCGTACCAAAACGTTGCCTACGCATTGGGTGGTGACCGTGAGACCAACAAAAAAACAAGTGGAAGCCTCACTTCACACGGTCCACATATGTGCGCCTTAGTTCACACACGTGACAAACCGAGCGAGCGAGAGAGAGAGAGACACCAAAGATTTGATGGGGTTGGTTGGGTTGGTTGATTGATGGAGGGGAAGAGAGATTGAGCTGCAGAGAGGCTCGCTTTGTTTTCTCTCCATCAATGGCTGACGTTCTTCGATTATCTTTTCATTCTCTCCACGATTCTTCATCTTCTCCCCTCCTACTGTCCTGCCCATCCTTGTCCAACTCTATCCAACTGGGCATCTCACCAAGGCAAAACTCAGATAGGAGGATTTGTTCTGTAGCAGTCTCAGCTGCTGCTACTGCTTCTGCTTGTCCCCTCGTATTTAGGCAGCGGAAGCGATCGATTTCTTGGAAGGTAACCCACCCTTTATTGTAAATCCTCTGTTTTCTACAGAGTTAGGTGTTTATTTGGTAATTTGACTAGAACCTCGAATATCCATTTATTAGAATTGTTTGTTTACACACGTTTCTATTATAATTTGGTGTTTCGTTGATGATTCTACTATAGATAGGTGCTTTGTCGTTGATTCAAGTGGATTCTTGAACACCCATTTCTTGGAGTGTTTTGTTTATTTATGCACGTTCTACTACGATTTTTTGTTTCTTCGATAGGTTATGCAGAATCATAAATACCCATTTCTTAGAATTGTTTGTCTAGGCAATTTATACTATAATTTGGTGTTTCTTCAAAAGTTTGAGCAGAATTATGACTCAATTTTTTAGAATATTTTTACGCATGTTCTACTATAATTGGTTTTCTTCAGTAGTTTGAGCGGAATCATGAATACCCGTTTCTTAAAAAATTGTTTATGAACTTTCTTTTCTAATTAAGTGTTGCTTCAGACTCGTGATTACCCATTTGTCAGAATTGTTTATTTACGAACTTTCTGTTCTAATTTAGTGATTCTTCAACAGTTCAAGAAGAATCATGAATACCCATTTTTAAACTTTTTTTATTGCATGTTCCACTATAATTTGGTATTTCATCAATAGTTCCAGCAGAATCATGAATGCCAATTCCTTAGAATTGTTTTCTAATGCAGTTTCTGCTATAATTAGGTATTTCTTCAATAGTTTGAGCAGAATCACGAATGCCCATCTTTTAGAAATGTTTCTTTATGCACTTTTTGCTTTCCCTTTTATGAAATTCTGGTTTCAGGTCATATGGTTTTTCTTTTACTGTTTGGTGCTTACTGAGGTTTTGCCAATGTGAGTGTTTCTTCTTACCATTTCTCTTTTAGATGTTCTTCTATATGACAAATGTTTGAAATCTACATCGCTATACATTTTTCAGTTGGGGACAGTAAAAGAACTTTTGTTCTTGCATTCTTTCTTTGTTTTTTATAAGGTATTGTCCATGTACAACTTGCCCTTTATCTGTACAATTGCTTTTCTGTTCTTGCTAGGTGAGTGTAGATTAATGCAAAATGTTGAGGTTCATCGCCTAGGATCTTTAAAATGTGTTTAAACCATATTTTGTACATGGGCAGGCATGGTTTACTATAATTTTGGATGTGGGACATTTTTGACTTTTACTAGTTAGCGATTCAGGGATGTGTCTGTAACGCATGCACAAGATGATTCAACGGTTGACGCACTGCTAGGTTTTCTTAGAATTAAAACCCTAAAAAGCTCTTGTAGGGGTGCTTATCCAAGAAAACCCAAAAGTTCTTAATGGAACTAGAGCCAAAAAGGCAAAGTATTTATTCAATTAAAAATCAATCCTCTTACAATATTCACATAATATGTATTTATAACAAAAACCCTAGAAATATAACTCAGAACCTAAGCAACCTAAACCTAAAGCTATTTTGTAATTACCAACTATCCCTAAATTCTCTACAAAAATCAAGATCAAAATAACCTGAATTCCTTAATCACACACACATAAGAAATATAATTATAATAAAATAAATAAAAAGTACTTAAAGTGAGTCATAACTTTGGTGGCTATCTAATTTTATCAAACTACTAACAAGGAAAAGCTTTCTAAGCATTACGTATGCTGCCTTGTTTAGTTATGATTCCATGTGTTTCAAGTGCCCTGGGTTTGGTAAATTCCTTTGGATTGCCATGCTTTGCACTTGACTTGCGCATGAATTGCCTTACGTGAGTTTGGTAACTAGCGTTACACTGTCTTCTCCTGGATGGAAAACTGGTGAGGATTTTGGCTATTTTAGAATAAATCTTTTATTAAATTTATATAGTATTTCCTTATCTTGTGGCTTAGTTGGAGTTACATTTATGATGTACGGTTGCAAAGCTTAGTTCAATACCCCAATTCAATCATCATGAAAACCAACGATTGCCAACAAAATACAAATGGTGATGAGGAATCTATTTTATGAGTGCATTATTATTAACCAAACAAATGGTAAGAAATCAAAGTGGAGTTCATTAAACCTAGTTGTCATATGAAAACTGATTCCAGCTGGATGAGCATCCGAAATTGGGCAAGAGAGAAAGTGCTTATACAGTGCTGAAGAGTCGGTTACAAGAAGAAGATGAGATGAAGAAGATACAAAGTCACTGGCTGATTTTCTCTGTCTGCCCATAATTGAGCACTTGGTGTTTGATAACAATGTAGGATGCCGTTAGAGAATGTGACAATCACAATTCTGGAGGATTAAAGAAGCAAAATATATCATTAGCAATGAGTGCCCTGACCTGGTCGCATGTATGATAACCGTGTTCAAGATGAAAGTGATGAAGCCAACTTCATCCCCACATTGACTTTAGTATAATTCTATATCTTATTACTTATCAAAAGAAAAAGTATACTTCTATATCTGAATGAATGCTGTGGAACGTAAAATGAGGCTGCATGTCCTTCAATCTTAACATGTTTCTTAGTCATATAATCCTCACTTCATTATTATGTTTTGTTTCATGGTTGTCTTATATTTGACATAAAATGAGATATTAGGCATACAAATATAACCATAACCCTCCTGAAATCTTATCAAAAAATAACCTTCCTGAAATTCTTCTGAAAATTGCTTTAGTTGGTTTGTTTGTAAATACAAGGCATATGCTAATAAATGTTTTTCTTATGGCTTCTAGTGTTTCTATGTTGGATGTTTCACTTTAGGTACATGCAACTGTTGCTGAAACTGACGAGCCAAAATGGTGGGAAAGAGATGCAGGCCCAAATATGATTGACATTCATTCTACAGAAGAATTTTTGAGTGCTTTAGGTCAAGCTGAAGACAAACTAGTTATTGTTGAATTTTATGGCACTTGGTGTGGTTCTTGTCGGGCTTTATTCCCCAAGGTGGCTTCACTTTGTTTCTTGAGCATGCATTCTTAGTTTCTCTATCTGCCCATGAATGTTTTTTAATCGATATTCATGAAAATAATCACATCCTAGTTCATTCTTTTTTTGAGCGACTCATTAGTAGATCCATGGAAAGAATAATGTGAAATTGTATAAGTAAATATAACTTACAACCTAGTGAGGAAGAGACAGTAAAAGGGACCGCATGTTGTAAATATTACTGGCATATACATGATGCATGGCTCCACTTGATATGCTCCACAAGCTTCTAATATCTAGCACTGCACTCTTCATTTTTTAATAAAAATGGAAGTAACTTTATTCAGCATTGAATGCACAAAATTTGCCATTTCTTAGGGCACACTTTGGTACAATTAAAATTTGCCATTTCGTTGGCTCTATTTGCTGTAGATATAAACACAACTTGCTGCTTCCCATCAGTGATTTAATGTCTTAAGCTATAGTTAATAAGTTTAATTTAAATCACATTGATTTTCGATTTGGCCCATTTAGTCTCCTTGTAATTGGAGGAAAAAATCTTTTAAGACTATCTTGCTTATTTCTAGAATAATGAAAAACACAACAGAATGAAGTGTTATTACTAGTCATGTTCTTGAACTCCTAATTCAATGATCCATGAGGAGTTAACACTGCACAAAGCATGGAAAGCAGATACCTGATTGATCAGAGGAGGTCTTTTGGAAGAGCTGTCAAGGTGGGCTAGATGATAACGCACATTCTTGAAATCATCCTTGAAAACCTAAGTGGCAAGGAATGGATGACTCGAGTATTGGAAGTACTTTAGGCGACAACATAACGATCTGTTAAACATGAGTAGTTACTGGTGTCAACCTTGCTTGTTGCAACATTTCTCTGTATGTGGTTTTCGCAATAACAAGAAATGCACTTCAACAATCTATAGCCTCAGCCGTGATCATAACCTTCCCTCGCCAATAATGTCTGTCTCCGTGACATCTCCTCATTTGCTTAAGAGCTAGAAATTGGGGATCATCTCTTTGAAATGATCGTAGTAAACACAATTTTTATCAGAAGCTTCCGTCTCTTCTCCTCAAACATGGAGAGGAGAATGGCCAGAATTTTGAATGGACGAAAAACTTTGGATCTTCCCCAAGAACAGTCATCAAAGCTTCAAACTTCTTAAAATATTATTGATCTTGAATTTTCAAATATATAGCTTTGGACTCTAATGGGCAGACACGTTCACAAATCTTCTAAACAGGATACAATCAAACTTAACTTTTTTCTACTCAATAAACACCGTGGTTTGTACAGTTGATGTTAGCTATATGGGAACTCACTGAAAGAAGAAAGGGTTAATTCTCGTTGAGGTTTTGGATTGATTAATCCTGTTCTTGCACCAAGTTGAAAATTATGAAATGACAATTGTGGTTCATAATCTGATCATATTTCTACTTATAAAAAAAAGGTATGATCATATTTCTTTACTATACCCCCTTATGCCCCGCTAGGCATTAATTAATTTTTTTTTTTTTCTATTTCCTGTTATTCTCCCTTGGTTCTTTCTTTTTCTTCTCTTTATTTTTTTAATTTCAAGATTAACTTTCATCTGTTTCGTGTGAGCCTGTAATTTATTATTTGCTGTATTTTTTTCAGACGACTTATGTCTTTTATGCACCATCATTTACTATCATTTTCATCTAGTGATTACATTGTTGTTGGAAATTTCAGTTCTCATCAATTTCTTAGGTTGTTTCTGAAATTATTTTCTTCTGTTATGACACATTTTGGTCCTGGCATTAATTTTTAATGGTTCTGTCAGCTTTGCAAGACTGCTGAAGAACACCGTGACATTTTATTCCTAAAAGTGAATTTTGATATGAACAAGCCAATGTGCAAAAGTCTGAATGTAAAGGTTCTTCCTTATTTCCACTTTTATCGCGGTGCAGATGGACAATTGGAATCCTTTTCATGTTCACTTGCAAAGGTAGGTTAAATTTGTACTCGACATTGTTAATGGATCTATACTTGCTACTTTCTTTTATCACTTGTTAAGTGGTCTTGCAGGTTTGAGCACTCTGGATACCGAGTGTTCAAATGTGCTGAATTAAATAACATAGTACCTTTTAGTTGCTTGCACCCACAAGGTTAGTTGCTTGCATCCACAAGGTCCCAACACTTGCCCAATCCACGGTTTTGGAACCTAGGAGACCACTTAATAAAGTGGTTTACGATTTGTTGGATGTTCCCATTTTACTTTATAGCAAGTTCGGGTTATCTCTCGCTCTCTCCCCCCTCATACTCGTACATATATGCCTGATGACACTATTTTATTCACGAACAATCTGCAGTTTCAGAAAATAAAGGATGCTATTGAAAAACATAACAGCGCTCGTTGTAGCATTGGTCCACCTAAAGGTGTTGGAGATCTTAACCTTGAATCGTCCCCTGCTCCAAAAGACCGGCCAGCAGAAGCAAGTTCAAGATAACCTCGTCTGTTCATCCATCTGTCTATTAATGTATCCCGCTGTGATCAGATACTGGGTTCTCCAAGCAGTTCATGGTAGCGAGCCTTCTACTTCTAGATTGTATATTGCAGTTCCCTTGTAATAGAATCCAGCATAAGTATTTATTCTGCAGCGTTTTTTGTTATTATTTTTCTGGCTGTAATGTACTACTAAATAACTGTGAATGGAAAAGGAAATTACATGGTCTGAGTTCATTATCCTTCAGTTGCATTATTCATCCTCTGGTTTTCCTTAGTAATCAAGTCTCATGGAATGGACTGAAATCATGGATGGATCCCAAGTCCGAGTCATAGCCGTCTTGAGAGCCTTCAGTAGGTGGCACATATTGGGTGCCGTCAGTCCACTTTGAAATAGCACCAACTACGCACCAACTACATTTTGGGCTCTGCGCAATCGCCCCCCTGAAGATCTTGACGAAGGATTTTTTAGTAGATTTGTCAAACATTTGGCTCCATCTGAAGCAAATCATGATCCTCACAGCATCTCAGTGACCCAATTAACCGTTCACCCTGTTATGGATTATTCACTAACTGGAGGGGGCGGTCTACCATCCTTATGGCTCAATACATGGTTAAGAGACCAGAGCAAAACCTACCATTCTCATTTGCTCTCCAGCACTGGAGTACAATTTTAATGCATTTCTCAAACTGTCACGTAGCACACTTTGGATTCCTCTTGACCCATAAATGTTTGACCTGCCCCTTTGGCCGAGACACCAAAAAATCAGCCTAATTGGTGATTTCTAGCTGTTGGATTGGAGCATTTTCATCATGGGGTTGGAGCACATCCATGGGCCTCTTCATAAAGCCCATGATGAAAAAAAATGCTCTAGACTAGAAATCACCAATCAAGCTGATTCTTGGTGTGTAGCTCCACCAAGAAGTGGTCAAACATTCATGGTTCAGTGGGCCCAAAAAGAGTGCCACGTGGCCATGGAGTGGTGTATAAAAATTGCTCTCTAGTGCTGGAGAACAAAGTTTTTTTTTTTTTTCCTCGCTAAAATTGACCCTACTTGATGACAATTACAACGGTCAGATTGGTTTTTTGGTATCCTATCAGGTACTGGGGTTCTGGTCCCTCTTCATTTGATGCTGCCACTTGTACACATAAAGGCCCTGTACGGGGACCACAGAAAAGATAGATGACCCAATATTCTTAGGGCAAAAAGTTTTATTCCAGAAAACTTTTCCCTAGATTTATCATTAGGAAAAGTTTCTAGAAAACTTTTCAAAGGACAACCATACAGGGTCAAAGTGGGAAAAAAGCATTCCTGTGGGACATGATTGAGGCTTACAGGCGATCCAAGTCTTTCACAGTACATAGGACTTTACTATATATTTACCTGCGTTCTATAATCTATACTGGGTCATTGGATCTGCAAGAACAGAGCAAGTATATAAGGTATATTTCTTTGGTTGAATTTGAATCCTTATTACTGATTTTATTCTTCCATATAACATACCCATCAAGCTTTTTCATTTTTTTTCATAATTAGGTGATTTATTCTTCCATATAACATACCCATCAATTTTTATGCTACTTATAATAACAAATAATTTTGTTTAATTCACAATTTTTTTTGCAATTGGATCATGGGTTTTTCTTCTTGTTAAATTCTCTGTTTATTATCTCTGTGTTTGGATCAACCCCTATTGGATGGTACACAGTATATTCTTGTCTGTAGGCGAGGACTACTTCTAGAACATGCTTCCAGACTGTATCCATCCTTGAAGAAGCCTTGAGCTCATTTTCAATTGCTGACCAGTGATCATAGTAGATGTTCAGTAGTTTGGCTTATAAGATTCAGATAACATGCTCAAATAGAAAACCCGTAGCTTTTAGCTTAGTTGCAGGAACCTTTTAGTCTTATGATAGGTGCTACTCTCACTGTCACTCGCACTTCCAAAAAATATTCAAGTAAAACTTGTTTGCAACAGCTGCTTCCTCGCTCCTACACGAGTTCTCTCTCTCACCTGCTCCCCGCTTCGTGCAACTAAGGCTTTTAGATGTTTAAAATGTCAAAAGGCATACATTACTTTTTTCTTCTTTTTCAACTTCACAATTTATGTATTGTTTCTATTGCTCGTGTTAATAGTTTGGAATTCAGAATTACAAAGAACTTTTTACATCCTGTTCTAATTGATGTCTAAAACTTTTTATAATTATATTGTTCTTGTTACTCTTCCTGTCTTATAGGTTAATTATACAGGAACTTTCTGAACTTATTAAAGATTTCTAAGAAAGTGAAAAACACACAGTAGTTTCTACGTACTCTCGTTCTTGAAAGTTGTGGTGTCTAAGTACCAATATTCGTAATTGACACACGTATGTGAAGCTGAGTAAGTTAGAGAAAATGAACGAAGAAGCTTCGACCATTGTCTTTGTAATTCCTAATAATCATTGTCTAAGATGGTGATTCAGCAATCTACTATACCTATGGGAAGCATCCGATTGTTTTTGACACAGAACTCTTTCAAGAAAGAATTTAAAAATGTGTTATAAATGGAATTTGCTGTGTTGAGATTTCAAGTGAACCTGGGGACAACAAAGTATACTACTCGGGTGCACAACCTACATCGCAGTGTGATCCATGAAGGCCTCTTACCTATGTAACTGATAATGTGCCTTCCTTACTGTTATATCTATATTCACTTTTAACTTATAGCTGTTGGTAGATCATTACATGTCTCAGGCTGCACTCTTCATCCCTTCACAATGCTCCCTTCAAAAGCAAAGTTTACATGCCCTTATCCTTGATAAATGCTATCAAAATAAGGTTGATCACTACAAAACTTATTAGCAAGGAAGCCAGGGCAGAGGAGGAAATAAGAGAAAATTTTCCGTAGGCATGAGTGTACCTACAGAAGTCAGAAGTCTTCTTAAGTTACACTTAACAAGGTTCCCCTGCTTGAAGAAATTACTTACAGCTTGTTCTTTTCTTTTCTTAAGCTGGATGAGTCTTCTCAAGATCCGATTTATTAGAATATCTTGTTCAAAGCTTTTACATTTGCTCTTGCATTACAGTGAGAAATGCCAGTCTCTGAATTGACTTGCCTATTCATATTGCATCCTTGATATTCTATTTTATTGTTTGGGACCAAATTATGCTAGCCACCTCCTCAAAATGAGCTTATTCAGTGAATATTTTATCCACCTCTTTGGTTGAATCATTATTTCTTTTAGCACACACAGGTAGTATCAAAATCCCGTGTATTATTTTTGGCGCTTCCTCCGTTTTTAGGAAGCATCCTCTAATATGAATTTGAAAAAAATTATGGGAGAATCCTATTGGGATTAAGAATATCAGCGAATTGGATTTATGCCAAAAAAATGCTTCAATTATTTCTTTTCATCATAATCATTTCACCATCAAATCCTAAAAGTGGTTATGTTTGGAGCAACACTTAAAATTCCGACCTTGTGCTATTGAGCAAGGAAATACTGGGAAGATCACAAAGGAGAAGCAGCGCTTCTCATGAAGCCAAAGTTCTATTAATAATCCTTTTTGACTTTCAGCTGTGCACTTTTGTGTCTTCTCCACATTTAGTAATAATTTACAATGTGATGAGAGTTGTTTTTGTTCACATAAATTTCCCGAAGACCAGTGTCGATCCAATAATCAATTAGGTGCATGCAAAGATAGCAAATTTGCGTAATTGATCTGATTGTGCCAATAAAATGTGTGAAATCTGTGTTGGATGGCGATGCAATGACTAATCCCCTTTGTGCAGGTATTGTATGACTATAATTATGTGGTGAAAATGGCTGGTAGAACCTTTGATCTCTTCCCCTTGATAGGGGTCCTGGTGTCTGGGAAGGTACCGCCACCTTCGACAAGATCCTCGACAGAACCATCCTTTGATACACTCACAGGGTAATTCACCAGATGAACACCTCCCATGTCTACTACCTCTTCTCCACTGTATATACTCCACATTTCCTCCCCAATTGCACAGATCCTCCTCGTGCATTCCAAACTCTCGGGCTCTAAGAACAATTCTTCAATGCGCCCAGTATGCTCGTACCAGAGTGACATTCTATATGCATGAACATCCCCGCAGCTCATTTTGTTTCCTGCATATTTGGGCTGGTAGCATCCTATTGCGATCTCGGTATCCCGTTGCCCATCCATTGATCGTTGATTTATGTTGGCAGATCCTATTAAGATGTATGTGTCATCCACTGAAGAGTATACACAAGCCCACCAACAACAGCAATCAGTCACCATCATCACGATCAAAGTAAAATACAAAACAGCTACAATGTAACAAAAAATTATGTATCAGAGATCGATCCTCGTACCTATCATGAGCTTGGAGTGGACATAAACCATGAATCTTCTATGCTTTTGGGCATTCCAGTACTGGGTTTCATGTTGGGGGGAATAAGGAGGAACAAACTCTCCTCTATCTTTCTCCTCCCGGTTGGCAAGGCAGAAGAAATTCAAGTAATCCCTGGGGTGCACCGACTCACCACTGTCTTGAATTGCCTCTCCGATCAACCTATACATCATTGACATTGTCTGTCTTGTCCAATGAAGTATATCCTGAACAGGTTCACTATCCGATACCCCTTCTGGCCACATTGGTATCACGACATATACAGAAAATCGCTCCCTCGCCTTAATCTTGTTTACCACCTTGAGTGCAATCTCCAATGGGATCAAGTTCTTGCAGCCACAGTGTCTATTCTTCTCCCACATATGGCAACCTCCAATGAAATATTGGTTCTCAATATATATAAACCTCTCTGCACGCCGAATTGCTTGTACATAAGCTTCGTGGATACTGCGTTCCACAGAGATGTTATCTGGCAAAGAGCTCGCAGAAACCTGATCAATTGATCGAAAGACCTGAACTTTCCAATCTCCAACAGGATGGTCTACATGCTGAGGATAGGAACGGTGTAGTAGATTAGGAATGGTGCTTGCGGAGACAAGCGAGGAAGGATCACATTGTTTAGTCCAACGTTGTTCAAAGTTTTTCAACACATCCCAAGCAGCTTCACCAGTGATGCAAGCATGAGCATCATGCCAGGCCTCTCTTGGCCCACCTTTGTGAATACTAGCTCCAGCTAAGTTGATTTGGTAGAAATCTTGAGCATGGGATTCGTCGTTAAGTGTTCGAAACAAGGAATGCTCTTCTGTATCATAGCGACCATCACAAAGATCCAACCCACCGATGAAACTCGTGATTTCTCTACTACTACTACGATAGTATTCATTAATACAATCACCATCACTAGTTGAGAGAAATTGTGCTTGGGTGTCCACAGTGATGGTCTTCTGATGGTGAGCAAAGAGCGTCGGGAACATGTGGTGTAACCTGGGGCACAATCTGCATACCACCTTCGTATGCTTGAAGTATTCAAAGGCATCTTCGTCGTGGGTCCTCATCACTCCTTTGTTCTTGATGATTGGTAAGGATGTTTCATCGTCCCAAAGCATGATTCTCACAGCTACACCTTCCTCCGCTTTCCGTTTTAACAGTTCACCAATCTTTACTCCCCTTGCATGTGGAATTTCAGTTTGTGGGTCTCGGACCTGCTCGAGAGCATAACAAATTATCAAAAGAAAACAATCATGAAGCAAGCAAAGGTGATGCAATATAGCCACTTACCAGCACCATCTTAGGATTGAAAGACCACCCTGTGATGTATATCAAATGCTTGGCACCATTGATGGCCTCGTATACATCCTCCCACAGCTTTCTTGGCCCCCCATGAAGATAAACTGGTGGGTGGAAAGTAGAGTGATGGTGAGCATCTTGGTAAAATACGACATTGCAGTCAGATCGTTGTGGAAAGGTAGCATTTTTAAGTCCCATGAAGTCACCATGATCTAGTACTCTCTTCCAGCTCGGCTCGCAGTCTGCATGCTTAAACCATAACATGAACTGGAGTTTGAGGTCTGGATTTGGCGTTCCTTTCTCTGTGAGGAGAGGAAATAAACCATCGATCAGAGTTGATTCATTTATAATCCGATGGGCTGGGATATCGATCTTTCCCAAGTCTGAGCACTTTGTCTTCAATGTTATGGTGATGGTTGAATCAGATGGATGAGCACAGAGAATTTGGAGGGTCTGGTTCCACAGTCGATCGTATTCATAGCTTGTCTCTGCTACTTTCTTGTGGTCTATCTTGATGGTCACACAGGTGGGCTTCTCTCTTACAAATATACACTGTGAAAAGAATTCCAGTCAAATTTTTATGGTTTGAAGCCTGAACTTGAAGTATAGGAAATGGTGGAAGGTTTTCCATCTCTCCCTCATGGTATCAAGAGAGGTGAGAATCTTGTACCAGTCAATTGTTTGCTTGAAGATGGCATGTGTGCCTTTTGGACAGATTATAATTGACTACAAAATTTGAACTAAATAGTATGAGATTCTCACCTGATTCTTCCTCCTTAGTAGAACAGATTACATAATTGATAACCATACACAAGTCTTATATGAGATGTTTGACTAGAACTTTAACTGCCCATGGAATCAATGGATCACCTCCTGGTGATGATCCTAACCAGTGTTTTAAAACCCGAAAACCCACACTCGACTTGAGTCAACTCGAGGACTCAGTAGTTGACTCGGCCAAGTCAGTAAATATTCTAATGTAAATAATTGTTTTGGTAGAGTGCCTTTTTTTACCCAAATCTTGAGATTCCATGGCTGTAAAAATGAGAAGTTCAGCTCTGTATTATTGCCTTCAATAAGTTTTATAGAAATGATTTTTGCATATATATGTTGTATCATCACTTCCTAATATACAAATCCTTTTTCTGTAAAACCATTTGTTGTACATACATCCTTAAATATTTTTTTTTTGTAAAAACAGAGAATGAAAGAGAAGTTGTGAAAAACAAACAGTTCTTCAATATATTAATGTAAAAAAAATAAAATAAACTTAAGATTTGAATGATGAGTTTGGATTTGCTCTAATCAGTAAAAAAAAAAACCCGTAGTAAACGAGAGAAGAGTTTCAATTAAAGAAAAAAAATAGACACTAGGTGATCGAAAACGAGGAAAAGTTAGCTATGGTATATATTTTTGAACCATAGTACCACTCATGTATTTGAAAAAATTTAGGAGTTTTTTGTTAACTTGCAACTCGACTGACTCGGTCAAGTTTTTTAGTCGACTCAGCAAGTAGTCTAGTTAGTAGCCTGAGTCAACCTGAAATGAAATTGACTTGAGTCGAGTCGGACAAGTTCCAATTCAACTTGACAAGTTTTAAAATTATAATTCTAACCATCCAATCTATAGACATTTTACTGTTCCAAAGTCGATCAATTGAGATAAAAGGTTAGGATCATCTGTACAATATGGTTTTTGGGCTATGACCCATCCAAGATTCTCAATCAATTAGGCAGTCCAAAGTGATGGATTGGGAAGACGATTTGTATACATATAAATACTTCTTATTTGTATAAGACATGCATATATACACTTACATTGAAGGGGAAAGATGGTGAGTAGGGGGTGGCATGGAAAATGGTGGCCTCAATTGTCCCATGTAGGAAATTCGTGTTCTTTCCCTCCATTGAAGCAAATCCTTCAATCAATCCTTGAAGACAGTTTTTGACTGAGAGAGAGAGAGAGAGTTCAGTGAGTCTTGTTCTTCCTTGAGGACAGTTTTTGAATAAGAGAGAGAGAGTTCAGTGAGTCTTGTTCTTTTGGCATGTTCAACATCTCATATATAAAAGGAGATATAGATTTGCTTAGGAAACTTACAGCAATCCAAACTTAGAATGTAATGGAAGAGGTCGGCAGTTAGAAAAAAACTTGTTACAATCTTCCACTTTGTGAAGTCTTAGAGGCAACCTTCGAGTGATTCATAAGTCACAGTTTGTTTCTTAGAGTTCAAGTTTTAATTTCTCTGCATTTGTTTCTTACTTGCTCAGCAAAGAAATTAAAACCAAGGTTTAAAAAACGGCCGTTATAACAAAAATAACGGCCGTTATAATGGATTCGGACCTACCCCGTTATGTTATGGACCGTTAAAACGCCCAGAAAATAACGGCCATTATTTTCATTTTTTCCTGTTATTTTCCTTTATTTTTCCGTTTTTTTTTCCATTTTTGAAATTTTGAAATTCAAAATTTTAAATTCAAATTGAATTTCAGTGCCATTTTTTCCGTTATTTCCGTTATTTTCCATTATTTTCCCATTTTTTTTCCATTTTTGCCCCTGAGCGTTTTTTTCGTCATAACGGCTGTTATAACAGAAAAAACAGTAACGCCCCCAGTCCGTTATACTGTTATAACGGTCCCCTTTAAACCTTGATTGAAACTTCTGCATTTTTTTTCTTGAGGTTCTAAAAATTCTTTAGAAAAAAGCGAGAGGTTACGTTACGGTTATTACTGGATCGATATGCATACATACAAGTCGTACACATTGCAAAATAGACTAGTGGGTGGCCTGTGCCCAAGGCACTCCCCGACAAAGAATTTGTCAAAATCGGGTGAGAGTTAATCTCAGTCATTGATATGAAGCATAGTGGATCTCAACCACTCTTTATTGAAGCCAGATAAGATAAGATGGGGTATAAGACAACCACTGTCACTTGTTATATAGTCCGAGAGTATGTTTTTCCGGCGCTAATGCTATGTAACACATTTTTTTTTTCGGGCGCTAATGACCCCATGTATGTTTGGCCTGCCCCTTGTGGGATATATGCACCAAAAGTCAACGTGATTGGTTATCTCTAGCCATTGGGTTTAGCACTTTTTAAAGAGTAAGTGATTCTATCCATTTGATTCAAGCATTTTTAGGTACTAAAGCCAACGGCTAGAAATCATCAATCAAGCTGATTTTGGTGGGTAGAACCACCAACGATGGGCCAAACATTCATGTGGTTAGTGGGACCCAAAAACTGTAATATGTGCACAAGTTAAAATGGGTCGGGCTCAAGGGACCCCCATTCTGACCCCCTTTTTTGACCCTCATCTTGGCGTACCCACATAGAAGATGAATCAATGGCTGATTTTTGGTGAGGATGATCTCTATGGTGAGGCGATCATCCTCACAAAAATTCAAATCATTCTGATATTCATAGACTGGTTTAGAAGCTGAAGCATTATGGACCGTCGATTTTTACCATGTAACTTTAAAACCACATTTGATGGGGTTAGAAATTTCAGAATGGGCTGATTTTTTGTTGGGGTGATCTATATGGTGAGGTTATCATCCCCACCAAAAATCAGCCATTGATTCATCTTCTATGTGGGTACGCCAAGATGGGGGTCAGATATGGGGGTCCCTTAAGCCCGACCCAGTTAAAATATCAAGCAATCCATAGTCCATCTATCAAGCAATTAGATGTCTTAAGTTCTTAACTCTTTTCAATAATGGAAAATTTTCAAATAATTAGCGAAATTTGAGCCCATCTAACGTAACAGATCGGTTGGTTCAGTTCTTTCGATCACATCGATTAATGGGGAGGCCATCCAACGCCTTGTTTGTATGCCACGTGTTTATAAAAACAATAGAACAATGCTGCCGCCAATTTGTTGGTAACTCGGAAAAGTCAAAACAAAGGAACTGAGTTAACTGACAGAATTACCTTCCATTCTCCTTCCAGTAAATCTTACCTGATCACCGCTGGTCAGGTAGCTATCTGACCACCCACAATACAAGCCACGTGCCAATTTATTAGAGGAAACAGACCGTATAGATGTTTGTATAATCTCTAGGAGGACCTATAAACTCAAAATCAACCTGATCAGTGATTTCTAAGCGTTAGTTGAAATCATTTTTATGGGTTAATTTTAACCTTAGGAATTTGAGCATTATTTGGCTACATATATCAAAGGTTTGAAATCATTAATCAGTATGATTTTTGGTTTGTAGGTCTAATTAGGGATTGGACAAACATCCATACGGTCAGCGTCCTCTAAGAGTGTACCACATGGCTCATATTATGGGTGGTCAGGGATTCCCTGACCACTGTTATTCAGGCAAGTTTTAGTCTTCTACTTCCAACACTCGTCCCAGTAGCGAATCGTTTTTTGCCGAGTCAACCAGGTCTCGCTCGAAGAATCCCAGGATATCTTTCTCCTCCTTTAACGCCATTAAACCCTCTCAGTTTCTCTCTCGCGACGCCTATCTTTCTTCTTCAATTCGTGTTCGAGAAATGGCTTCTACATCTTCCTGCAGTGCAGTCTCAGGAGGTTCCTCTGCGATCGACAACGAATCCCTCCGAAGAAATCGGATTCTGTCAAGTAAGCTCTACTTTGACGTTCCTCTCAGCAAGGTAACCAATTTCTAATCTCAGTTCAGCACACTCCATCGCTAATTTGATTTTTACGTTTGAGTTTCTGATCTTTTTCATAACTTCTGTTTCAATTAATCATCGTTAGGTGCCTGTAATTTACTCATCTTCGTATGACATTGCGTTTCTTGGCCTCGAGAAGCTGTAAGCAGAATTTTCGTTTTGTTTCCTTCCACCAGTTTGTGTGTTTGTTTGAAGATTTTGTCTGGTATTGGCTTAGTTAGTTGATTCTCTGTTTGAATTAAGTAGGAAACCTAATTATTTTCTGGTACTTACTTCGTTGTACTAATTTCCTATCCATATTCAGTCCAAATTTATCTGAATTGATGATTCATCCTTATGTCTCTATGCGTTTCTGCAAATATGCGTGTAGGCACCCATTCGATTCCTCAAAATGGGGTCGCATATGCCGGGTTTCTCATTGCGGATAGTGTTTTGGACAAAAATCAGACAATTGAGCCTGTGGAAGCTTCACAAGATGATCTGCTAGTGGTAACGACTACATTTCTTAAGAGCCTTCACTTCTCCTTATTCATTTTTGTTTTCCGTCCCTTTTTCTCTTAACAGAAGCTTTAAAGGTCTAATCTTTTTGAGGTTGTATTTATATGTGAACAGTTTGAAAAAATGTTCTTCGTACCAATATGTAGTAGGATGACTTACATGTGCGTTTATGTAAAACTTCAACGAATCATCAAATGCACAAATATGAACCCAACAATGAATCATCAAACTTCAACTTTAGTACGATTTATATTTCAGTTCATACAAAGCAGCAAAATCTCCACGCTTTACTATTGGATTGCTTTCACTTCTTGGCACTTTAATTTGGTCTTGAGTAGATGTTTTTTACAAGGAGATCTGTCTATTTTACACCTAAATCTTCGGTTGTAAATATAAACCTATATGGTTATTGCTTCTCGCAGAAATGGGTAAGTAGTGATTATGCAAAAACGGAACCTAATGAAAGCAGATTAGTTATCTTATGGTTATTGGATATTTGGTCAATCAAAGAGTTTGAGCTTATATAGTTAGTGATCCGTCCTTCTAACAAGCTTTTAAGATATGGATCATTTACCCTAAGTAGCAGAATCTTCCTGTTTTAAGCTACAGGATCATACCCAAGGTGTTTCTCCAATTCTAGAATCTGCTATTTGGATCAAGAGAACATATATATATATATATATATATATATATATATACACACGTGACCTTTATAGGTGACACCTTTTTCACAACATAGCAATTCAAACTACCAAAGAATTTTTCATATAAACTAGTAACTCACAAAAGCACTCATCCCAAGAACCCCCCAACATAGCAATAAAATTATCTAATATGATTCTGAACGGCAGATTTCTTACCTTCAGGCTCCATATGGTTGCCCTTGGACATGTTTTTTAGAAACGAATCTAGCTCATATATGTCCATAAAAGTTTCTAGATCAACACTTTTTGGCATACTAATCCTTTTCTAGAAAAACTTTTTGTGGTCACCATTTAGGGCCTTGGTAGTAAAATCCGCCATCTTCAGTTCTGCTCCCCCCTTTAGAACAACTTCTTAATAAATAGGAGAGTTTCTTAATTTGGCTAAACTCATCTAAAGAGAGAGAACTTTTCACATCTTTTTCCCCGACACTAGCTCCCCAAATACCCAACTAAAATTATTCATAAAAATAAATAAAACTCATAAAAATATCTATTATTAAAATAACCTTAAAGGACCATATCAGCTCCAGTGGACGTCATGGGCCCATGTTTGGTCTTTGTGACCACCCCTCTTTTTCACTTTAAATTCCAACAAACTGCATGTAGGTTCACTACATCAATGCGCAATACCATTTTACATAGCACCTTGAGTGTTTCAAGTGGCTAATTTGTGTTGAGAGTTTCACCAACAGACGGTCAAGGAAATAATAAAGCCTTGACTCATGGTCTGACACATTTGAGTGAGAAGTACAGTTAGCAATTTTATAATGCTGCAATATTGTACTTGGAACTTCACAAGATTAAGATTCAACCAGTATCGTACGTCCTTTAATTGTTCTGCTTATTAATAGTCTCTTCAGTAAATTATAATCAGTGTTTGTTGGGCTTCCTAGTCAACCAATCAGACCCAAAATACAATACTATACATGAGTGAATTGACCTACAAGCTTCTCTCCATTATTTGTATTTCTTATATATCCTTTCTCATGTGTATTGTGCTTTATTCGACTGCTTCATAGTGGCGGTGCATAATGTGAATAAGCAGGATTTGTTTCTAGCATGTTGCTTCTGAACCTGATTCTATATATTTGTTAAAACTTCAAATTCATTTGGTCCATATAACTGTCATAGTTTTTAATTATTCTAACCTTTTAGATTGAAGGTTTGGTAATGACTGTTTAGGATGAAAAAAGGTAAAGAAAATGGAAAAAGAAGTTTTATATTGAATGCTATGTGAGAAGATAGTTATCAAATTGCTTCATTCTGCATGAATACCAATGCCTTATATATATAACATAAATTCTATCTTATATATACATTTTTGAGCAGGTGCATTCAGATTCGTACTTGAGCAGTCTGAAAAGCAGTCTGAAAGTTTCAATTATAATTGAGGTAATGTGAAACTGGATGTCAGGGGTACTAATTACTAGATTCAGATATTTGCTTCAGCAGAAACATCTCAACATATCTTATAAAAAATTCCTTCTTGGAGCTTTTACCTAGTTTGTTTTGGAGCTAGGCATAATCTGTTTCGATCCAAGACAACTTTTTTGTTTTGATGTATTGTAGAATTCAGTGATATTATGTGTACACAGTATGTTCCAATTGTTTCAGGGTGAGGATCAGGTAGATCCTAACGATATTATTTAGATGCATGACTAATAAGTCAAATTTCATTACGTTGTTTAGGTCCCCCCTGTTGCCCTACTTCCCAATTGTCTTGTGCAGCAGAAGGTTCTTTACCCATTCCGCAAGCAGGTGAAGTCCTCATTTGTCTAGCTTCTTGGGGTCTATTTATTATAGTGCGTAAAGATACTAACCACGATTTGCTGCAGGTAGGAGGAACCATTTTGGCAGCAAAGCTTGCAAAAGAGCGAGGATGGGCCATCAATGTTGGTGGAGGGTTTCATCATTGCTCTGCGGAAAAAGGAGGTGGATTCTGTGCATATGCAGACATTTCTCTTTGCATTCACTTTGCATTTATCCGGTTAAATATTTCAAGGTACTCATAGTTGATTCTCAGATAAAACAGGTACTCTCTGGTGCATTTTATGAATTAGGCTCAGGAAATATGAGCTAGAAAGGGCTGCAACTTGGGTGGGGTGGGTCGGGTTGGGGGGTCAACCCTAGCTGTACTCACTGCTGCTGTACTCCCAGCTCCCACTTCCTCATCTTTATCTCTCGGGTGGTTTGCTGACCTTCCCTGCTTGAGGCAGATGGATACAGACCATACTCGCTGGTGGGTCCACTGTGCTCACTGCTGCCATACTCCCAGCTGGTCAATGCCATCTTCCTAAATTTCTTCTTGTCCTCATTGTACTGGCTGCCAAGAGGGGAAGAGAACTCAGAGAAGAGATCGTAAACCTAATGTAAAATATGTATATACATGTGGGTGGGCTATACCAGTGTGTGTGCGTGTTAGTGTGTACGTCGGGCTCGGGTTGCGCTGACGCCTCAACCCTTGCCCAACCCAATTGGGTCGGGTTGTCAAAATTTAGGACAGAGTACTGAATGGGCCAACCCAACCCTAGCCCAATGCCGGGTTGAACCCGTCGGGCTCGGGTTGAGCCCGCCCAAGTTGCAGCCCTAGCTAGAATTCATTATCCATCAAACATTGCCTTATATCCTCCTATTCATTTTCTGAAAATATGTGTAGGGTGATGATTATTGATCTTGATGCGCATCAAGGGAATGGCCATGAAATGGACTTTTCTAATGACAGTATGGTTTCTTTAGCTTCCCTTGTGGCGGATTAACATACACTCTTTATAAGTTTTACTGACGGCACCTATGCCAACAGGAAGAGTTTATATTCTGGATATGTACAACCCTGAAATTTATCCTTACGTAAGATATTCTTCTCCCTGAATTGTATTAGAGGTTCTGTGTATGCAACCGACTCGTTTCTTGCCTTCCATAACTTATATCTTTTGGCTTCATTTTTTGTTTTTATATTCCTAGAAGAGGATCGAAATCACTGTTACTTCCACTTCCTTCTGATTACACATGCACATTTTTCTTTTTTCAGGATCTTGAGGCAAGGAGGTACATTGATCAGAAGGTTCAAGTAATGGTAAACCATCATACCTCTCTCTCATCTTGGCTTGCCCGTATTGAATTGGTAAAGTTGGATAATAACAAGTGCTTGTTATTAATGTATTTGTTAACTATACAATTTGTTTTTTGGATGCTCACAGAGTGGAACCACGACAGATGTGTATTTAAAACAATTAGACAGAGCACTTGAGGTATATTTGTTATCATCGTCCTGATAGCCTTCTTAATATTTATATACCTTTCTATTGTTTTTGCTTGATTCATGCAACTTAAGTAACCATCATGCTTTTCACAAATGCCTGTATGAGGCATTGTAGAGCAATCACTATAGTTCATCTGCTTGATTAGTAAATCCATCACCTTTTCTTCTTTCTTGTTTTCCATTTTCCATTCAACAAATTCGAACCCTCTTGGATCTCAACGTCTTGTCAGTTTATACATCACCCTACTACAATGCAGCTGTTGGCTGTAATGCACAATATTCAGCATATAGGGACACAATTTGTCATGGCCTCTATATTTGTCCATGTGATTGCTTTCAGTCGGTTGCCTTCCTGAAGCCGACTGGGCAGGTTGCTCCAGTGATCATCTTTCTGCAGTTGGACAATGCAATTTTTGAGCCTGACTTCATCTCCTGCTTGAGAAGGAATCAACAGTTTCTTAATCAAGTGTGGAGTAGATCATCATTCCATGACCTCCACTGTTGCAGAAATACCATAGCTTCATCACTTTAGGGATTCATGTCTCAGAAAGCTACTATACTCTCTAATGGCAGATAATCCTGGTTTCTATTGCTAACATCAGACTTCTTGAATTGGCCATCACTTTTTTAATGAAGGAGTATTCTGTAGGAGATGTTTACACTATGTTCTATTCTAGGATCAACTATCAAATTTACCAGCAGAGCTGCTTTTAAATATCATTGTGACAGATTGTCCAGTTGCATTGACCAACTTTAGAGGGAGCACTGAGCAATAAAAGAGGGTTTCCTTTGTTTAATTTCCCTTATTCTTATTTTAGTCATTTATTCATGTTATTCTTTCTTTTATTAACCTCATGCTATATGTTATGCTATTTATCACTTAGATTTCTTGTGGTTTCTCCTGTGATGTTATTGTGGAAATTCATTAGATTTCTGATTCCCTACAAATTGTGTGACGATTCCATTAATCCTTCCAGGTTCATTCTTTTACATGAAAGAATCTATGTACATTCTTTAGTGGAGTCTTTCTGTTTATTTGTGCCTGGGAGAATGGATTTTTTCCTCTATTTGGCTTCTCATTTTCTAATCACATTATCTTTTTTTTTTTTTTCCCGTATGTGGTTAAGATGGGGTTAGGCAGGCCCCTACCTGCTATTTTAAAAGGAGCAAAAAAGGTTACACTCTAGCATATTTACAACCCTTAGCATCATCCTCAACAAACTTAAGGAGAGAACTAGGCAATTTAGAAGGAAATAACAAAAATTTTGTAAAGAAGAACAAACGAAGCAAGAAAATCTGCTGGCTTGTTAGATAAGCACATTATCTTTGTTCTCTTCCTAATGATAAATTCATTTTCTACCAGTGCAGGCTTGTTTTTAATTTCATTCGTTCTTTAATAACCTCGCTTCATCCGTGTTTATCTAGCAATACATTCAAATTTATGGATTTGTGGAGTCGCCTTTGAGAAGATCAGTTTTCTTGTACAAGTTATTAATATGCACGAGCATGTGTTGTGGTTGAGGATTTGATCAAGCTCATCATCGAAAAGAAATATGCGTTGCTGCTCATTATTTTGTGATTTAACTTGATTGAAAATACATTTGTAGATCCCAGTACATCAGGCATGTGGGGAAGGGGTGACTTACGTGCACTACGGGATTAGTCGGGTGCTCTAAGAAGCCCAGATACCCGTGGTATCAAAAAAAAAAATACATTTGTAGATTTTGGTACCTGCAAGTGGAAGCATTATAAATTCTATTCAAAGTTATGCTATGTTGTGGGAAATTGTGAATTTTTTAATTTGGATTTTAGGTTGCTGGGAGTGTGTTTGATCCTGAGTTGGTGGTGTACAATGCTGGCACTGATGTCCTAGATGGAGATCCTTTGGGCAGGTTGAAGGTAATTTTGTCTTCAGGTTTACTGTAGTCATCGAGAAAGAACTTGCCAACTATGCTATTTTGTATTGCCCAGTCAGGCTTTCTCTGTTCACACTCAAGGTGTGAGAATAAATTCCTTGTAATGATGAAAATCCAAATGGAAAACTTGCTCTAATTCGGTATATAAAATCCTAATGGTATAGAATGAAAAATGAGATAGGAGCAGCAATGGGAGTCTGGGACAGAGCTAAAATGCAACTTCTAGGCACAAAGTGGACTACAATGCTTTTGATTATATGTTAATCCCTTCAAATTATGTTGAATATG
This sequence comes from Euptelea pleiosperma, assembly GCA_035048495.1. Classification (NCBI taxonomy): domain Eukaryota; kingdom Viridiplantae; phylum Streptophyta; class Magnoliopsida; order Ranunculales; family Eupteleaceae; genus Euptelea; species Euptelea pleiosperma. The sequence continues at coordinate 30,664,794 of CM068549.1, read as the reverse complement.
AATATTAATGGTACTTAAATTCAAACTTTCAGGTCAGCCCTGATGGAGTGACCATTAGAGATGAGAAGGTGTTCAGGTTTGCCAAAGAAAAGAAGATTCCTCTTGTCATGCTTACATCAGGTTAACTGAAATTCAGCTTTTGATATTGGGGTAACCTGGCATAGTTTCAGTGAAAGCCATCACCTTATTTCCAGGCCGTGTTGGCTTACATGCTCATCAATCTGAATCTTCCCGAGTGTTAGCCTGCTCCTTGGATGGGCCACAGCCCAAAATTACTTAAGTTGGACAATCCTATCCATTGGATTTAGAGCTAAAATATGGACCGTTGAGAAAAGAGTAGGAAACTCTTAAGTGATCAGTCTTGAAAAAAGCCTGTGCAATGGATGGATCGGATTGTCTGTGTGGTATGGCCTATCCATCCACTGTCCGAAGTACTAACACTTGGATGCTCCAAATTGATTGAGCACACAAGGCATGAATAGGGTCCACTGCCTAGAAAGGCAGGTGCGAGTTCTTCCCCTCATAAGATGCCAGATTTCCTCTATTTTTGTTGCCTCTTTTGTGATGTAAGAAGACCTCATCTAAGCCTTTTTGTTTCAGGTGGTTATATGAAGTCCAGTGCCAGAGTTATAGCAGATTCAATAGTGAATCTCTCAAAGAAATGCTTGATCGATTTGCAAAGTCCTCGGTGAGAATCTAACTGCTTAATGAACCTTCTTGTACATGGGTTTTGAGGAGACCTTGAACAACCAAGTGGTCCAACATGGGTTTTGATATAATGTTGTTTCAAATACTTGTAGAATATACATAGGATTGTAATTGTTTATATGGATTAAACAAAAAAGTTTGTATATTCAATGTATCAATTACAATACAAGGAATAGCTTATAAAAAAAAAATTACAGTAAGAGGAATGTATGAAGCTTAGTACAAGCCTTAAGGATAACTAAGAACTAGCTCCACAGTTTGTAAACCCTACACGAACTACCGACTCATCAATCTACTATGCATTAAATCCACATCTTGCTATCAACTGCAATTATCGATCCAATTGTTAAATGGGCGTTCGCTCAAACCATCAAACCATTTAAAGACACCTCATTAGACTTGAATTGACCAAATCCAGATTGATCTGATTCTTACTTACATAATTAAGACACTGTTCTTAAACCTTAGGATCTTTAATATCGACATCCAGCATCCATCTAGTCTTTATGACCCGCTCACATTTCTCTGCAGCATTCTGTTAGTTTGCCTTTAAAACCATTGTACAATGCGAGAAGGATACATTACATGCATAGTTTTTCTGCATGCTCCAAAATGGGTGCTATGTCAGTGTCAGATACTTCCAACTCTCGTGTAAACGCCGTATCCTCTGTTATCATGGTAGGCAGGCGAGGTGGTTAGCAGGTAACGGTTTCGAACCCAGGTCGTGGAACCAACGCTCGCCAACTGTACGAACCCAGCAAGCTGGCATCCTCACGGCTTACTTTAATACTCAAGACTCAGCTTTCAGTCCAGTTGAGTGGTACAAGGCTGACAACGTGACCCCAACCAGCTTCTTTTTTTTTTTTTTTTTCGGGAAATCATGCACCAGCCAGCTATTATTAAAACGAAAAAGATGTAACAAGGTAGACCCGACATATTTACATATGCCGGCATCCTCATCAAAGATAGCCATAAGTAGGGAGTCAATTGGTCGTCTGGTTCGGTATCAATGTACCCAGAACCAGGACTTGTTATGTTTGGGTACGACGGTTCCAGTTCCTAAACAAGTGGATCTAGAACCGGAACCGATAACTATCTAGTTTTCCCATAGGGTATCAGGTATCTCGTGTTTTATTATAAAAAATGTGAAAAAAATAAATAATAAAATTATTTGCATATTAAATTTTTTAAAAACTTGACATCTTTATGACTTATATATATTGGTTCCGGGTCCTATCGGTTCAGTTCTGTTTCGGTCCAGATACCAGTGTACCAAGAATTGAAATCTATTACATATTTCGATTCTGGGTCCTATTGGTGCTGGGTTTTTTGGGTTTGCTCCAGGATAATCGAGATCGGTTCCTAGTGGGTGTCGATTAATTGGGTACAAATTGAAACCCGTATGTTTAAGCTGGCTAGTGATTTGGAGGAGCCATTGATGCACCCCAATAATTTGATTCAAGTAGAGTTATCCAAGCTACCAAACACCCCCTGAATCATTGTCTCGGTATGTGGGGAAGACACTTTTTTCTTAAAAAGGAAAGAATGAGATGTCAAATTAGTTCAATTATAGGTTGATCACATGCAAGGGGGTCTGGGTGGGATGGCGACTGCTTTGTGGTCCAACCCAGAGAATTCAACCAGATCGGATGATCTCCACTGTCCAACTTACTGACTTCCTTTACAGAGAACAAAAGTTTACTATCATTATGATCCCATCAGACGGTGGATCACGACCACCAGGAAGGGACCCATCACAGGTCCACCCGGATTTTTTTTTATTACTCCTGCAAACCAAATCAAAATTAAAACTCATTAATGATTTCCATCTCCTTCCAACAGGCCACGTGGCCGTACTAGCCGGCGTCCATCGTGCCGTCTGTTCTCTCTTGTTCGTTGTTATTGCCGTCCCTACAACTCTTAGTGGAGCCTTATCTCCAGCTTGTCCCAAGAGAAGGGTAGTTGAAGTGTCTGTCTACTTTTTAACATAATTTAATGAAACCAATACCATGAATCTAAGCACCATCATCGTCAATCCACCGTACACCATACGCCACATAAATATCAAATTAATTCATCTGTCCTATAAGATCTTAAAAAATCTGATCTCTTTTTAGAGTATATATATAAGGGTGGGCCACGAAATATGATCTTGACCAATTTTGATTGCCACGTGTATGGTATAGGAGATAAGGTCTATAGTGGATGAATAATCACGTCTCCATAATATATCTTTCTTTTCCAAATCATAATTCACCCAAAAGGTCTCTTCTTTTGCATAGCTGTTTTTCTCCCGACTCTTCTTCCATTTCTCTCTCTCTCTCTCTCTCTCCAAAACCAGTCAAATTTCCTGCGAATCACCGGAAAATGACGACGTACGGGACCATACCTACAGCTCCACCGGGATCAAGCAACCTAGAATTCGTCTCCCGCGCAAAAGAACGGATCAGATCTGGCCTCGGGACGCGAAGGCCATGGAAGGAGATGGGAAACCTACACACATTCGGCTTCTCATCCAGCTTCGGCGAATCGTTCTCCAGGATCAAAATCAACCTCGCGTATTTCCGCATGAACTACGCCATTACCGCGCTACTGATCCTTTTTCTTAGCTTGCTCTGGCATCCGATCTCGTTGATCGTCTTCGTGGTCTTGATGGCCGTCTGGCTCTTCCTCTACTTCTTGCGCGACGAGCCATTGGTGATCTTGCACCGTACGATTGATGACAAAGTGGTGTTGATTGTGTTGTCAATTGTTACGATCATATTGCTTTTGCTGACCCGCGCGACGCTTAACATTCTTGTTGCTCTTTTGGTCGGAGTGGTGGTTATTTTGGTTCACGCGGCGTTGAGGAAGACAGAGGATCTGTTCGTGGATGAAGAGGCGCTGGGAAAACGTCCTCTGAACGAGCCTTCGCCTTCATCGTAGAAGTTATAAGCAGTAGTACTAGAAATAAGGTTTGTTTCCTGAATGTGTTTGATTAATTGTCTCTATCATGTTAATGGGTAGTTCTTCTTCATTTTCTCTTCCTTTTGTTTCTTAAATGGGTTTGAGTTTTTCGTAAATTTGTTCAATTAATCTACTTTCAGAACTTCATCTCTTTGTTTGGTAATTCTGTAGATCATCCAGGGAAAAAAAAAACCTTTTTTTTACTAAATTTTGGTAAAAAAAATTGTGTCAAATGAGGAATTGGGGTCCTTGATTTGGATGGAAAGATTTTGAGATTTGAGTAAAACTTTGATGACACGATCCTGTCATCAAGGCCGATGACAGGGCGCAATATGAGCCAGGTGGCATACTCTTAGAGGTCTCTAACCGTATGGATGTTTGGCCAATCCCTAGGTGGCCTTTTTTTAATGGGTTGAATTTAATCGTAGGAATTTGAGCATTATTGACCATTATTTGAGGTATAAAGATCCAAAGGTTTTAAATCACTAATCAAGCCTGATTTTTGGTTTGTAGATCCACCTAAGGATTGGGAAAACATCCATACGGTTAGAGTCCTCTAAGAATGTGCCACGTGGCTCATATTGCGCCCTGTTATCGGCTTTGATGACAGGCCCTCTCATCAAAGTTTTACTCGATTTGAGATTTACTAGTGTTTGGATGTGATACCTTTGACTTTAACTGATTTGAGATCCTTCAATCTAGGTTGAAAATAATTCTTTAGGTTTACAATCACGTGGTGGGGCTTTCGAAATCAAACGGTCCAAATGGATCACGTGTCATTCCGTTATTCTCCATTCTTTGTCGACGGATTTTTGCATGGACCCGCCTGTGTTTTGTCGTTTTTGTACATACCCCCTCCCCCCTTCTTGCATTTCTTTGGTTTTGAAAATTAGCCCTTGGAATATCTGGTTGTAGATTCTAAAGTGGAATGAACATAACATACTTCCAACCAGGTATCCAAAAGTAGATAATGCAGGGGGTATTCACAAAAGTAGAGTATGGGGCATGGGTCGAAATCTCGGGATTGGAGGCCAGATCAGTGGGCTCCGATCCCGATTTGGTTTAAACCGGGATCAACCTAACCCGGTTTTTGACTGTGTCACCAGTTCGACCGGCCGGAGCAGGTTTAATAATATTCTATTATGGACCTGGTGACCACGGGAAAAGTATCCTTATTTTTAAAAAAAATTTAGTCCATTTTTACCGTTAATCTTAACTCCACATTTGATATGGTTCGAGGCTACAAAAAGTGCTAAGATTTTGCGAGAATGATCACCACGGGGAGGCGATCATCCTCGCCATAACTCATCTGCATGTGAGCAATATCAATGATCCACTCGATTGGACACCTTTCTTGCTTGAATGATTCATACCTGGAATGGGAACCAAACAATCGATTCCAGTTCTGGATCCATCATTTTAAGAATTGGAATCGATAAGAACCGACAATAATGGTTTCGGTTCTGGGTACCCTAGGAACCGAACTGGAACCGACCCGTTGACACCTCTACACCTGACAGCTGAGGTATGTGTTTTGCTACAACCTTTCCCTGTTTGGGGTATGTGGCAAAAAGAGAATGGTTGTCACATGGGGTGTTTTTTTGGGTAGTGATCGGTAATGTTAACGCTATAGAGTAAACCATAAGTGCCCTTGGCAACAAGGTTTGAACTTTTGATTAGGCTCAACAATAAAGAAGTGATTTTATTCTTGTCTAGAAAACTTGTGACAACGGAAAACTAGAGTATGATGTTACATTAGATCAGGAGTCAGGACTATGTTTTGTAAGATATTACAAAAAGTAAAAGAAAGTTCTCTTTTTGCCACCAAGTCCTATTGGGCTGAATCCTGCCACATATATAAAGAGTGAGATACCTAAACACGAGAAAATTTTCGCTGGCCCCGGGGGATTTCAAACTTTGATGTCCCCCTCCCAAAATGTCTGACAAGTACCCCTTTTTGACCACTAGCCAAGGGCTTAACCAGGGTTGAGTTAAGGGATTAGGGTACTTGTCAGACATTTTGGGTGGGGAGACTTCCGGGGCCAGCAAATGTTTTCTCCCTAAACACCCCTTTTAAGCTGTCACCTTAGCTGCCACGTAAGAAGGCCCAATATCGAGGACTTATATCATCTATATATATATATATATATAAAGGGAATTTTTGACATATCCCCCCATGTTATTTTGCAAATTTGACATACCCCCACAATTTGAAAAAGCTGACATACCCCCCTATGACTCGGTCCACTGTCATTTGACCAGTGTTGACCCGAGTTGACTACCAAAGTTTGTATTAAATGACAGAAATGCCCTTGTCTTCACCTTTGGATCTAAGGTTGGGCTAAAACCTAAACCCCAAATCGAGTGGCTATGGACGACGACCAGCCAAGAGACTCCAATGGGTTGGCCGCTCATCACCGGTGACCCATCCACCGGAGTCTCATGGCCGGTAACAATTTAAAACTCGAGGTTTTGAAAATACAATAAAATAAAGCATATAATTATATTTCTAAAAATTTCATTAATAAAAATAAAAAACAAGAAGAATAGCAATTTAGATTTTAAGCTTTTGATACATGAATTTTGAAAAGATGGGTTCTCTCAATTTTAAAAAGAAATAGCATTCTCTCGTGAGTTTTATCTATTTTTGTGGTTTTTATTTTCAATCTTTGCTTAATTCATAAAAATTAAAAATTAAAAAAAATAAAATTAAAAAAATAAATAAAAAAATCTCAGGTTTACCAACAATGGTTTTTATTTTTATTTTTAATTTCCTGTTTTCATGTTTGATTTGGGGTTTGGCCCAAACCCTTGTTCTAAGGTTGAAGACAAGGCACTTTTGTCCACTAATACAAAATTTGGTAGTCAACTCAGGTCAACACTGGTCAAATGACAGTGGACCTGAGTCATAGGGGGTATATCAGCTTTTTCAAATCATTGCCACCCATGTTTTTATCCTGTCCACCACCCACTTAACAAAAAATATGACAAACGTGTCCCTTTTTTAGATGTACACCCACCCTTAAAAGAAGAAAAGAAGAAGAGGAACCCGCTGCCACCACCATTGCCTTCTTCTTATTCTTCTTCTTCTTCTTCTTCTCTCTCTCTCACACACACACACACACGCACGCACATTCTCTCACCTTCGGCTAGCCCAATAAAGGCTTCTGTGTATACCTCTGTTGGGCTGTTCGAGGGTTGCATACCGCCCCAATGCTAAACTACCAAGGGTTACATAGGCCCCACGTTAATTCAGCAATGAGGTGAGAGAGAGAGAGAGAGAGAGAGAGAGAGAGTGAGTGAGTGTACAATGGTGGTAGTACGGCAATGATAGCGCTTGTGGTGGTGATGGTGGAAGGGGGTTTCGACATTGGAGAAATGAGGAAGGAGAATGTAAATGGACAACATAAAAATGCAAATCTAAGATGAGTGGACAACGTAAGAACATAGGTGGCAATATCCTGGCCCAAAAAAATATCTTATAATAGCATCACAAATTATACAAGATAGAGACAAGTTCTTTTGAGTATTTAGGGTTCGGATACGTCGACTCATGCTATTCTTACTAATATAATAACTAATGGACAACGAAAACCTGATTCAGTTCAATTGCATGGTTTGTCCTTCACTTCTTAAGAATTGAGACTGATTCTAGAAACTATCCCTTTCCTCTGTCCTTTGCTTTCGGGATTGGGGCCACATGCAAATGAATTAAGGGCTACTTTTTGGTGATGATATTCTTCTCAACATAGATATCAATCTCACAAAAAATCAGTCCATTCCAACATTTATTGCCTTGTGAAAAAGAATTGTAAGTTGAACATTTTTGGTCCATCCATTTTCACCGTTAAATTTAAGTCCATATTTGATAAGGTTAGAAGTTTTAAAAATCATTGATTTTTGGTGAGGATGATCAATGAGCTGGGATACGTTGACTCATGCTATTCTTACTAATAAACGACTAATGGACGTGTGGCCAACGTGCAAAGGAGTAAAGAACTGATTTTTGGTGATGATATTCTTCTCACTATGGGTATCAACTTCACAAAAAATTAGACAACTCCAACATTTGTAGCCTTGTGAAAAGTGGATTGCAAGTTGAAAATTTTTAGACAGTCCATATTCACCGTTAAATTTAAGTCTATATTTGATATATAGGGTTAAAAGTTTCAGAAATTGCTGATTTTTGGTGAAGATGATCTCCTCGCCACGGAGATAAACTAATTTTTTGTCAAGACGACTCTCACAAAAAATTAGCCATGTCCTTAGATCCATGTGGACATGTAAAATGGTGTCAAAATAACATGACCTTATAAAATAATTTTAATTTTTCAAAATGTTAAAAATAAGAAATATATGAAAACCAGGTGTTTAACGAGTGTAGCTTTGCTGACCACCACTGGCCGGTCAGCAACTTTGCTGATCTCCCATAATATGAGCCACATGGCACACTCTTAGAGGACGTTGACTGTATGGATGTTTGGCCAATCACTAAGTGGACCTACATACAAAAAAAATATCGCTAGGTCGATTACTGACCAATATTCAGCTTGGTTAGTGATTTCAAACCTTTGGATCTTTGTCCCCAAATAATGGTCAATATTGCTCAAATTCCACGTTAAGAAAAGTAACTCATGAAAATGACTGCAATCCAACGCTTCGAAATCACTGATTAAATTAATTTTTGGTATGTATGTCCATCTAAGAATGTCAAACAAGTTCGATGAGTGTTAACGACAAGTACTTAGACCGACTAAATCAAGACAGGTAGAAGACGGGTCGGCCTCTGAAAAGGCTAACTATACGATGCGAGTCTACATTGATGAATTACTGAACTCATTTTATGATTGAGACGAGAAAATCACTTGTGACCTCTAGATTCATATACTACCATTGATTGAGTATTTTTATTGCGATGGCCATGTGTACGGCCAAAATTCCATAAGGTCATAAATCTCTAAGAATACGCCATGTGGTAAGCAAGGTTTAAAGGGGACCGTTATAACAGAATAATGGAATGGGGGCATTACCGTTTTTTCTGTTATAACGAAAAAAAATGCTCAGGAGTAAAAACGGAAAAAATGAGAAAATAACGGAAAATAACGAAAATTATTTTCGTTATAACGGAAAAATAACGGAAAATAATGGCCGTTATTTTCATTATAACGGCCGTTATTTTCTGGGCATTTTAACGGTCCATAACGTAATGGGGTAGGTCCGAATCCGTTTAACGGCCGTTATTTTCGTTATAACGGCCGTTTTTTAAACCTTGGTGGTAAGTAACTATGCTGACCGTCGGCGGTCAGCAAAGTTCTACTCGTGATTAACGAGCCCGGTTAACCTGTCCGAGTCCTCGAATCAGCAGTATTCCAGGGACTGGGTGAGTCCGAGTCGGAGCTCCCTTTCTTGGAACATAAGACACAGAAAAACTGACGATCGTTTTTACAGTTTTATTCGATCAAAGAGATCAATCCGGGTTTGTATCCGCTTAGAACCTGACTCGTCTTTCCCATCAGAAACCATTGTTAGGAGAATTCGTTACTCATCCCTCAATAAGGAACCCTCCCCGCTCCTTGGATAAACCCTAACCCTAATCTTAGATATCTCCCTCTCTCTATCTCTCCCCGTTCGAATTGCAGAGGTGATTGATCTTCCTTGATCGGAAAAAATGGTGTTGGCTCAGTTAGGCGGGAGCATCTCCCGCGCTCTCCAGCAAATGAGCAATGCGACCATCATTGACGAGAAGGTCCTCAATGAATGCTTGAACGAGATCACCCGAGCTCTCCTACAGTCCGATGTGCAGTTCAAGCTAGTTCGAGATATGCAAACTAACATTAAGAAAATCGTTAATCTCGAAGATCTCGCAGCTGGTCACAATAAGCGCAAGATCATCCAACAGGTACGCTTGGTTTTATCACCAAATTATATTTTGATATTTTCGGTTTTGCTCTCTAAAACACGGAATCTCTCTTTATTACTACAATTTAGAGGAAATATTGGTAAAAAATATTTATACTTTGTGTAAGCTATCAGTTTATTGATTATCGTATTTGGATTTGAGCGATATATCTTGATGATGCAATTTTTTATTGAGAGTAATGGCGCTCTGCCTATTTACCTACTAATAGAATTTGAAGAATTTAACCACATAGGGCTATGAAAAAAAAAACTTTCTGTCACTCAACGGTCGAACAGAATTTGAAGAATTTAATCAACTATAGAAAGATACTATCTGTTGAGTAGCCATAGTTTGTTAAGATCCAAACCAATATGCCAAAAGATCCTAAGCGATAGAGGTGCGTAAAGCTTAGGTCTTTAGCATTAGGATCATAATATATCACCACGTTCCGGCAGCCGACATCCTTGGCAGCCTACTCTGTGGTCATTGGTCAAGGTTTGTCTTTCCACATGATGGCTTTCATTCTGTCCCCCAGGGCCAGGTAGCCCTTTTCACATGGCGGCCTTCACTCTTGCCTTTTTTTCCCCACAGGTCACACATTCTATAATTCGAACTCGGGACGTGGAGCTGGCTTTGATACCAAATGTTGTGACCTCAATGTGCCACAAGTACCTAGGCGATAGAGGCACGTAAATCTTAGGTCTTAGCCATTAGGATCATAACATAGTTTGTGTTGTTTGATCATTAGAAAAGAATAAAACATTCTTAAACAGAATTATAGAATTTTTCATCCAAGTCATATTTGGGTCCTTTAGGAGATTTCAAGTTCAAGCAGGTACGAGTTTTATATCCTTTGAGTTATGCCTAGATGAGGGTAATCCACCACCTTCTTCCTTCCTTCCTCTTACACAAGACTCAGAAACACCAATGTTTCTAATTGACTTTAAACTATACAGATTTGAGAAACCTCATAAAGAAAACTTGCTGACATTAAACTATACAAATTTGAGAAACCTCATAAAGAAAACTTGCTGCAGGGTAAGCCGTAGAGTGGAATATGACTGCAATTACCAATTCTAGTACCAACTCTAGACCTTGTCACAATATTTATATACATAAACACTCTACAGATGTACAACCGCATTTAAATTTAACTCTATTAGTCAAAGATGTCTTATGAACCAATCTAAGCCTGTGAATACCCTAAAGTCAAGCTGATTAGGGACAACTTACATCCTGCTAAGTAACTTGTTGGAACTTTTGACCATATTCTCAACCATCCCAAGAATTGCTTCTGAAGTTGTTCAAGACCACCAATCAAAATTTCAAGGCAATGTGAAAGGTGTGGTGATTTAGATCGTAACCATTAGAGAAAGATTTACAGAGATAAGAAGAAGAATGGTCGTGGAGGTGGAAGAAGGTGGAGAGGGAGATTAGGGTTAGAGAGAAAACGTGAGAAAGAGAAGAGGTTGAATTGTTGATTCATCTCTCTCAAACATGTGTGTATATATATAAGTGGTGGGCCCACTTTACTCCCACAAACATAAATCGTGGGTTAAGTGGCTGGCCCACTTAACCCTCCTACAAATGAATGAAGGAATCCGCATGGGAAGTGGGACGCAGCCCAATTATGGAAACCCACGTGGGTGTACAACATAAACTCCAACAAAAGGGACATACAGTCAACCCTTGAAATTGAAGAGTAGCTTTGATGAGATTGATTCTTCCTTGAAGAGATATAACAATGTTAATCTTTATCAAATCATTCAACTATGTGGTCCAATAAGGATTTTAGAGGCTTAGATACATAAAATAGAAGGCTCCCTATCATCCAAGAGACTCTCCTCCACACCAGCCCCAAGGATCAAATGGGTTCTGAGGTTCATTTGCTGGCTTGAAGCTGCTTCATAACATATAAGAGTAGCCCTTGATGCCCCACTTTTGACAATGAAGCTCAAAAAGAATAGAAGCGTATTGTCAGTCAACTGTAAAGAATTAGGAAAGTCAACTGTAAAGAATTAGGGAACCAAAAATATGTAAGATCCACGTATCTAGTTGATGCCTCTATAGTTGGGCTCTATTCTCAATCCTGTTTGCATATAGTTAGATGCTATTGGTAGGATTTCTATTGCATGAGGATTTGGGATTGGTGGCAAACAGATATCCGACATTTGCAAATTTAAAAAACAATGAGTGTTACAGCTCATTTTGTTTTTCCAGCATAATGAGCTTTACAGCATATCATCAAATTGAGTGGCTACATTTCATGAACATTTTTATCAATACTGAATAAAGGCATCTCAATAGTCTGCTTGATTAGACCATGAGGACTGCTTTAACAGATGTCTTATATTCTAAAATGACTCAGTTGCGTTCCTAATTTTCAAATTGCTTCTACCAGTCTTTGGGTATCTTTGTTCTCTTGGATATTGTTTTCATAACTTATTTTGAATAACGCATATTATCAGGTGAATTCCCTACAAGCTTTTGCCATAATCTTTCGCATTGAGTAATTATCCCATTTTGTTATATTGCCAAAATAATTTTCTTGGCATGTGTTTGTTTTTGCCTTCTAGTGCTTTTATGCTTTAGTAATGGAAGTGTCCAGTTATATTGCCACGATACAATTTGCTTCTATAAACTTATTTCTTGGAATTTTGGATTTCCTAATATATTCTTCTATGGAGATTCCTTTTCTCAAACTTTATTATGTTACTGCTTTGATTCTTCTATAGGAGTAGCTCTGCATATCTTGTATATTAACCTTTTTCCTTTTCTCTTTTAGTTTGCTTTCTGTTTCTGCAAGATCAGGAATCACCTGCATCTTGATTTACCATTCATTTATACTGTTGTACTTTTGTTAAATAGGGTTCTTTGATTTCAGGCTATATTCAATGAGCTCTGCAAAATATTGGACCCTGGGAAGCCGTCTTTCACTCCAAAGAAAGGGAAAACAAGTGTTATCATGTTTGTTGGTTTACAAGGTATGTTAGTCTTGTAAGATGAAATAAGTCATGGATTTAATTGGTAAGTTGGGAGTCTCTTTGCTCTTTTAAATGTGTGCAGTGGCTATTCATATACTGAGACTTAGTTGCAACTACAAATTTTTTTTTCATTCATCAGTCATTTCCTTGCAAGGAAGTAGCTGTATCTTTTATGTATCTATCATTGGTTAATTTGGTTTCTTCTTCTTTTATTGGTCTTGATTATTGCATGCTTTTCTTTCTCTAATCTATCCAGGTTCTGGAAAAACCACAACGTGCACAAAATATGCATATTATCATCAAAAGAAGGGCTGGAAACCAGCTCTAGTTTGTGCAGATACATTCAGAGCTGGTGCTTTTGATCAGTTGAAGCAGAATGCCACTAAAGCTAAGATTCCATTTTATGGAAGGTACTATTTCTAGATTCTTTCCTTGGCCATTTTATGTACCTATGATTATGATATTGTTTATTCTGGTTGCAAAATAGGTCGTGGAATCATACTGGGAAAGCTTACTGTTGTTCCAACTAATTTATAAGATTCTTCTAGAGTTGGTTGGTTGGTTGGAAAAAGTTTGAGACTTGCTTGGATTGTTATGGCTCTCTATAAGGTTTAGCAATGTTTTAAAAAGCGCGAGGCATACATGAGGGTTTACATCTGTGAGGTGAGGTGTAAGTCTCAAGTCTGTCTAAAGCATAAGCATCAAATTTTTTTCAAGGAAAATATTTAAAAATTCATGAAGATCATTTAAAAAAATCAACTACAAAAATTAAGAAAAAAAATTAGGAGCTCTTCTTTTAATGATTTACCATAAAGATCACCTCGAGGTGGGACTTTACAACAATTGACTAATTATTACGTGATATCTATGTAGCAAAAAATTCTTCTTCTATCATTTGAAGGCCTTTATGAATTGTCCCCCCTTTCATATTTCCCATTTATAAACTTCAATTCAGTAATGTATACCACTCATGTGGTCTTGTCCCTTGATTGGTCGACTCGACAAGAAAACAAGAAATATTTTAAGCAAACATAATGACGTTGACAATCATTGAGGGTTTATTTGAGAGTCTGTTGAGTTCAATCTCAGAAGCCTTATCCTTTTCACATAAAACTGAAGTTAAGAGTTTGTCATTCAAGCATTTTTATTTCTCTACTAAAGAATGTAGCTACTTGGGAAAACTTCCAACTAAAGCTGCCCAGACCATGTATATCATTTTTAGTAGCATAATAAAGTGGATGATGATGATTTAATTCATCTTTATTAGGTTATTTTTAGCATAGAAGATAAATAGGAGAGGTATTTCAGGGAAAGAAACGGAAAAATAAATTTTTTTGTATGTTCAGCTCGTGTATGTACCTGCATAGTTGAGCCTTAAGCCTTAACTGTGCCTCATGCCTCGAGCTCAATGCTTAAGCCTCAACTGGGTGAGGCATAAGCCTCTATCAAAATAGTTGAGGCTTTTGCCTCAAGGCCAAGATCCTGTGTCTCGCCTTGAGGCATAAGCCTTACGCTCCTCGAGGAGGGATTTTTAAAACACTGAGCGTGAGTTTCTAAATATAGAAGCCATAATGCTACTGCAGCATAATCTCCTTTGACAGGTTGTCAGACTAGTGCAGGTTGGGCCAGTTGAGTTGTACCCTACCATGCCAACTAGTTGTTTGTTTAAGATTTATGTGGATTTACTGACAAGGTTCAAGCTAGGTTATGAGTACTTCCATGGAAGTACTGAGCCTTCTGTAAGCGTCCTTGTAGGAAGGGAAAGTTTCTAGAGCATTTATCGATATATGCTTACTTGGTGATTCTGAAACTATGATGTCACTAAATTGGGCTCGCACTCTACCGCTACAAGTCTTATCACTAGTTTGGTACTAATTCTTATGTGATTTTGTATAAATTCTTGGCATATTTATTGAGGTTATGGGAAATCAGGAGCTATGCAACTATAATTAATTATGGCAAGCAATATCTATTGTTGCTCTGATACCTGGAATATGTCTAGAAACAAGGAGTTTTAATTCCAAACTACTCAGTTAGTCAGTTGTCGCCTCTAGTAAATTAACCCTTGTTTCTGTATCTAAACCACATTGCTCATTATATTTGTGTTTCTCTTGTATTTCACATAACAATTTGGTTGTCATCTACAGCTACATGGAGTCAGATCCTGTGAAAATTGCAGTGGAAGGTGTTGAAAGGTTTAAGAAGGAAAACTGTGATCTTATTATTGTAGACACAAGCGGGCGCCACAAACAAGAAGCTGCTCTCTTTGAAGAAATGCGCCAATTGTCTGAAGCAACGGTATTTTTGCTGTTATCCCTGGCCTTTCTTTTCTATTTATGTCGGGGTAGTAATTAATAAACGAATTCTATTTTCTCACAAATCTTCCAGAAACCGGATCTTGTTATATTTGTTATGGATAGCAGTATTGGTCAAGCTGCATTTGATCAAGCTCAAGCATTTAAACAAAGTGTTTCAGTTGGGGCTGTGATTATTACCAAAATGGATGGTCATGCAAAAGGAGGAGGTGCTCTTAGTGCGTAAGTAACATTATCTTTGTAGATGCTTTATTTGAATGCTTTTTGCAGGATCTGATTGCATTCCTATATCTTATCCTGTAGCAGTTGTTGAAATGCTACATTTGTTTCTGAAATTTGGCAATTTTTTTTTATCATACTACACTTCAATTATTTATTTTGTTTACTTGAAAACACCACTCGAGAGTATATACTTCCATTTGGTATTTATGCAGCTAAGCCGTATTATTTTATTGTATATCTGCATATACATGCATATATACTTTGTTAAATGTGTGAATCAGAATCCAGTGTTTTTTATATCCGTACTTCCATGCATAACCCCTCTTAAGTGTGCAAGTCAGAAATCATTTAGCCCTAGGTTATGAAAGTATGCGTTATACAATTACTTTTAGCATTATAAATGATATACAACTAGTGGGCTGCACGTGAGTGATTGTAGGGGCCCTTTTGGAAGAAGGGGCAAAATAAGAAAGTTTCAACCCAAAGGGCAGTTTGGAAAATTAGTTTGGAGGGGCGAATCTCTAAAGTATGGCAACTCAAGGCACAAGTAGAAAATCAAAAATCTGAAGTTGTCCATGTAAAATAGATATATAGTTATTAAGGGGTTGTTTTGGAAATATGGAATAAATGGCATAGAGAGTAATTAAGTTGTTATTAATGAATTGTTTTGGAAATACGAAAGTAATGGTATGATAAGTAATTAAGTGTTTATTAAGGGGTAGTATTGAAAATAAGAATAATGGCTTGGAAAATATTGAAGTATTTGTCAAAGCTTGTATTGAAAATATTATTTTTTGATAAGGAAATATTAATTGCATGAGAAAGGATGAGTGCGTTAAAGGGCATTTAATGAACTTTTATTGAACTGATAGGTGCCTAGGTTTTTTTATAGACAACTAATAGGTGCCCAGGGCATTTAATGAGCTTTTTTTTGTTCTTGGCAGAGAGGGGCATTTAATGTACTAATAGTAATAGGTGCCTATGTTTTTTGTTTGATTGCCAACTAATAGTGAATGTCATGTAGTTACCCAAGTTTTGGCTTTAAAATAGTTATAGATAATTATATGTTTTTCTTTTTTGGATACATAATTATTGCACATGTTGCTATGCCCGATTTATAACACATTAGGTGATAAATGATTTAAGTTATTTGATAATACTTATTTAATAGAATATTGACAGATAAACTCCCTTTTAGTGGGACTTCTCTAAAGTTGGCTCCGGGTACTGGAATTTATAAAAGATACTCAATTGTGACAATTGTTATGGTTCTTTTTGGCAGTAGAGTGTGGAGTTGCTCTGTTTATCCTTTGGCACTGTCATTGACCTTGTTTGTTTTCATTCATGTTGGACTACTCTAATCTGTATGCTTTCTGTAATTAAATCCTAAGTACCTTTTTAAGCATTCATATTATAATCCAATGCTATTTATAAATGTGCAGTGTTGCAGCCACGAAGAGTCCTGTCATATTCATTGGAACTGGAGAGCACATGGATGAGTTTGAAATTTTTGATGTTAAGCCATTTGTCAGCCGCCTTTTAGGTGACCTCTAATTCTACATCCTTTTAACTGTAGGAGCACATTTATGTTTGATGTGGTTCTTCTGGCTCGTGAAAGGTTACGACTGTATTTAATATACTCATGAAAGTTTGTTTTCAAGTATTTACATTCCAAGTTTGGTTTCAACTAGGCATGGGTGACTGGTCTGGATTTATGGACAAAATTCATGAAGTTGTGCCCATGGATCAACAGCCTGAGCTTCTACAGAAACTTTCTGAAGGGAGCTTTACTTTACGGATTATGTATGAGCAATTTCAGAACATACTCAAAATGGGTCCTATTGGCCAGGTCTGTTATTTTGTTATTCCATATTGATTAAAACTTGCTCAGAATGTATTATATGAAATCATTCACTTTTAGTTATTTGAAAATAATATATTGCTGTGCTTTGCTGTTTCACTAAAACATGAGTAACAAGTAACAATGTGTCACTCAGTATAAAAAAATGTGAAATACTTTATTAGGCACATATTTTTAGGTAGACATCTCATGTTATTTGTGTTTAAGTTAACAAAGTCTATTCTTGTATTGATTTCATTAGTAGCTTGATTGTAAACTTGTTTTTTCTTTCATGCTATTTTATTGTGTCACCATCATCATCATCACAAGCCTTTTCCCAAAGGTATGGGGTCGGCTGCACGAATCCTATTCCTCCATTCAATCTTGTCTAAAATCATCTATTTCGTTAAGGCAAGTTTCTTAAGATCTCTCAGAACTTCATTCCACATCCATTTTAGCCTATCACCTATTCTCTTTACTCCTACAACTTTATCTTTATATCTTTGTCTACAATTATCCTTACCCTATTTCTATAATTATATTCATCACAAACACTGCGAGAACTAGAGTTATCATATTCCCGACCACTATCACTTTGAAGGATCTTGAGTGTCATACTAAATAGATTTTTTCTCCTATGTACCAAAGTTTGTAACCATATATTTGTAGCTTTTGCCCTTTTCCACTTTGTCTCTTGTAAACAGGCTATGTTAACTCTCCTTTTCATTGTGTCTACCAACTTTAAGCTCTTACTTGTTGAAGTCCCAACATTCCAAGTGACAAGATGAATCCTACTTCCCTGGACTAACTTCTTTACCCGTATTCTTCCAGTATTGTGCGCGAACCCTTGCTTACTTTTCATCATAACCAGATGCCGTTGCAGCGCGTCGTTTCTAGAGTATGCCTAGCCAACCCTTGCCCACTTCCCATCGTAATCGGGTGTCACTGCAACGCGTCGCTTCTGCGGAACCCCATAGCATGAACTAAATGTAATAATAGATTAGGATTCATAGTATGATTTGGCAAAAGTTTTACACCGGCTGCTAACCTGACGTAACCCTCTTTCATCCAGGCTTGGGACCGGCGATGTAGTGTAGAGCACTACACTGGCGGAGTTATGATATTTAATTGTATATTGGCAAAAAAAGAAGAAAAAGACAACAACATAGCGAACCTAAGAAGTTGGCTTTCATTTAAGATTTCAAAGTGAATTACAAGAAAAGCCTTGGCTTAGACATAAATGATTAACATAAAAACTATCAAGTCGGTTGCAATTTTATTGGAGTTCTTTTATACGCCTGATGATTTATTCTTTTTCTTTTGATAGCTGATTTGCAAGAGTGCCTTCTACTATTTAATTTGACTGTGTTTCTCTTGTTGCTACCTAGGTTTTCTCTATGCTTCCAGGATTTAGTGCGGAGTTAATGCCAAAGGGTCGTGAAAAGGAAAGTCAAACAAAGATCAAGCGTTACATGACTATGATGGATTCCATGACAAATGAAGGTAATGGTTGGTTAAACACCATCTATTTTCTGTGCATATTGTGCTCGGTCATCATTCTGAACCTAGTATTGCTTTGATTGTGTATGGTGTCCATGGGTTTTTTACTAAATAAATCTGTATTCATGTTATTTAACTGTTGAAATTTGTGCGTTTTCTCCTTTGAAGAGATCCTTTCATATCATTCGGACGTGCGGACTTGACTGTAAATTTTTATTGCAGAATTGGATAGTTCCAACCCAAAGCTTATGAATGAGTCTAGGATCATGCGGATAGCACGAGGTGCAGGTCGCCCCATCAGAGAGGTGATGGAGATGTTTGAAGAGTACAAGCGCCTTGCCAAGATCTGGAGCAAGATGAAGGGGCTCAAGATTCCAAAGAAGGGTGAAATGAGCGCATTATCTCGGAATATGAATGCACAACACATGAGTAAAGTCCTTCCTCCACAGATGCTGAAGCAAATAGGTGACCTCTTCCCCACCCTTTTGTAGTTAGGAACTCTTTGTACACACGGAATTCTCTTCCTTAGCTTTAGTAATTATATATTTTTCTTAATACAATACAATCAAGTTACTTATCCGGGGAAAATAATTAGGTGGCATGGGTGGTCTACAAAACTTGATGAAGCAAATGGGTTCTTCAAAAGACATGATGGGGATGTTTGGCGGGGCCGACAAATAATATCAACCACAGCTGCAAAGTCTGATTCGGATCAATTACTAGGAACTAGCACAACTTTTTGTGCAGGATCAAAAGCATTGGTCAGGCACTCGTCAATTATATCAACGAGGATGTTACTTTTAACTGTATTGGCTGAGGTTTTTGTGTACCAAAGCTCATAGGCGGTTTGTTTACAGTATTGTCACTTCATCTTGTGATATTTTTTTGGTACAGTAGCCTTTGTTTTTTGTAATTAACACTATTAAAGCAAGCAACAATTTAATACCTTTACTGGAAAATCCATGGTCCAGATCACTGGTGTCCATCTTTGGCGTTGTTCAATGATTAATGAACATATTAAGATAGGGTAATTCGACATGAAGAGCATCATAGTAACAACTCAGGTTCATCTCAATATGATAATCGTTCACAACCATATATACGATAAACACTTGAACGCCCTCTTGCGCGTTGAGATTGGATTGTCTTTTGTACAAGGACTATACATTGGCAAACAGTAGGCTAGAGATGCTACAAGTTCCTGCACACTATTGTTTTAGATATGCCAGCATGAAAACAAATTAACCACCTGAGACAAAAAAAAAAAAATCTTCTTTTACGGGGAGATATCAATTGCGCTGCAGATGATCTTGCCGCATATGATCGTTCCAAATGCAATCTTAGTTTATATTAGTGTTGTATTATTGTCAGATGTCCCTGTAGTTTTGGCAAATTATTGATGAATTTAGATGGAAGTTCAATATGAACACTGTTTTAAGTTCTTATCTTTACTATCTTATGAGAGGATTTAGGTGTTACAATTGTTTTCATTTGACCCCCTTTATACTTACTCCCTCCCCTCTATCAAGTACCTTTTTAGAATTGTAATTTGAGAACCTACTTACAGTTTTTAATAAAATGAGGATGGCCAAACCAATCCCATCTGGTAGATATCTCACAATACCTTGGATGAGCAAAATAGCAGAAACCATAAAAACTATAATTCACTCATTTATTTGACATGATCAAATCTCCCTCATGAAACCAACTTTGACCCTTCTCCACTTAAATTGCACAATCCACCCACTGATCCTTACAAATGAAGTTTTAGGGGTTAAAAAGAAAAAGGAAGGATGACAGTAATGGCACTCAAAAAAAGTTACAGATTGGAATTCCACCTCAGTGTGCTTCATTCTCAACCAATCATCGCATGATGCACAACTTAAATGCTGTTACACGTGGACGAATAAAATTCAGTAAATTGTCGCTGTTGATCGTACTCAAAACTGAACTTAGGGTAAAGCAGTCATGCTCTTTTAAGCATCTTTATAATACATGAAAAGGATTTGCGGCCATAATAACTTTTTTTCTTTATTAAAGTGCAACATGAAAAGAATAGACATTAACAAATAAACGGCACGTAAGCTGGATAAACAAAATGCAACAGGCCCTCGCGAGGGAAGACAATTGTTAGCTAGCCTATCTGTCATCATCTAGATTGTTTAATCAATTAGCCACTTAATCAAATGATCAACATCCTTCTTATCCAAGTACCCTTTCT
The DNA here is from genome assembly GCA_035048495.1 of Euptelea pleiosperma. NCBI lineage: Eukaryota > Viridiplantae > Streptophyta > Magnoliopsida > Ranunculales > Eupteleaceae > Euptelea > Euptelea pleiosperma. The sequence goes on along the minus strand of CM068549.1, from coordinate 30,644,159 downwards.
CTATTTCAGTTTTGGATGATTTTACTCTGACATAACTCATTGTAAGCCATACTGAAATATCAGATATTACAGGTTTTTTACAGGCATTTCAGAAAGTTTTTCTTAAATTAAAAATATATAATCACGAGCCACCGGAATTTATCCGAAATGGGTACAGTTGATCATTTTAGTTCGTAGCGTTTGCCGAGTTCTTAATTTTTTTAGGAACTTCTCTAAATTTGTATCTTTGGTATTCAAAAGGAGGAGATTTTAGGAACTCAATTACCTCATTTGTTTACTGTACTGATCTGTTCTCCCAAAGTTTATATTGATTTTAACAATACAAGTTTTACTTGGAACAGAGTGTTCTAGTTTCGTAAGAAAGAATCAAGAGCAAAAAATCTTTCTTAGAGATGCTAAATCTTAAAAATTAAAATTTTCATAATTCATGACGTTTTAGATATGAAGGAAGAAAGAAGTTACATTCATCCATCAATTTCAATTACATTGATCAATAGATGATCCCAAATGATTCTAAACACAAAGCTTGATCAGCTAACACAATCAAGAACAATGCTTTCTATTCGTCAAAGAATTGCAACGAAACACACGAAAATCACATTTCGGCGAAATCGACTGCAACAGTAGCCGTGCTGTGCCTTCCTGTCCTACCACCGCTCCTTCCTTCTCAACCAACACCCCAGCCACAATCTTAGCATAAGAAACGCCTCCACCGCCCGCAACGTATGCCACCAACGCCGCCTGTACCGGACCCAAACTCGGATTATACGCCGCCGATTCCATGTACGACCCTTTATACACCTTCCCATCGGAATCCATAAGTGCCACTCCTGACGGACAGCCGCTGTACGGAGCATGTGATTTATTAGCCGCCTCCAGCGCCGCAAATTTTAGCGCTTTTTCACGCGACAATGCGTCGTAGTCACCAGTCCCATTACAGTAACATCGATTATCGGTGTCCGTACCTACATTGTTGCAGTCATCAAGATCATCATTGAAAATCAATCCGTTAAAATGCGGCTCTAAAATCAATGGGACGTCCTTATCGAGGAGATCATCGGGGCCGAATCGATGAGGAAGGAAGTACGAGATTGGACGGAAAATCACATCTTCTTGACTGTCTCCTCCGTCTTCCGTCGACGTGATCAAGATCTTGATATCAGTTGCGCCACGAATTTCTTGCATGAATTGGCGGCAATGGCCACATGGGGCGGATGAGACGGCGATGTATTGGAGATGGGGTTCACCGTTGATAGCAGCGTTCGTGATAAGGAATTGTTCAGCGTGGACGGAGTGGTGGAGGGGAAGACCAGGAAATTCGAGGTTTACGCCGAGGAAGATACGGCCGTCGGATCCTAATCCGACGGCTCCGACATGGTATTTGGAGATGGGGGGTCTTGCGAGTTTCTGTGCAGATTTGACTAATGATGGAAGGATTTGGAGAACTGACAGACCTGATTCCTTTGCCATTGAATCAACCTCGGTTGCTTCGATCACAAATCGGCTTCGCTCCATCTGGTCAGATTTCTTCTTGCTCTGTTACGAAGAAGATGAAGAAGAAGAAGAGAAATGGATGAATTGGGTATTTTTGAAATTGATTTGGAGTTTTGTCCTGTTGAGCAATTTGGGAAGGAGAGGTGAAAGAGAGTCCCTGAAGGAAGGGAAGGAAGAAGAGAGGGATAACTAGAGGTTGTGACTTGTGAGATGTGATTTATAAGGAAATTAATGATTACATATAGAAGAGTCTGCCTAGACCTACACCCATGTCTTACATCTAGTTGGTGGGCCCACATGGACATCATGTTGGACAATCCAACGGCACAGTGGGTTTTTGATACTATGGTTACCCTCCTCACAAAAAAATCAGGAAATTTCAACATTCCTAACCTCACGAAAATTTGACTTTAATTAGAAAAATCCAAACCATCAATTAAATTTTTTATATGATTAGAAAAATCGAAATAAACTATTTCTGGAGATGATGATGATGATCATGCATGCAAGGATAACTCAATATACAGTTGGATTGTCCAACATGATTTCCATGTGAGCCCCACCGTTGGGTGTAAGAAATTGGTGTAGCTCTAGAGAGACTCATATATTAAAAGAGAGATGAGATGAGAGTGTTGTGTTTTTGTTGGATGGTTGAGATGAGGTAGTGGTCAACTTTGTGAAACTGCGTCCAAATAAATGGCTCATAGTGGTCCTCTTTTACCATTCTTTTATTCTTTTTTCTCAGTTGAAATTGTGACAAGCCTGTCTCATGAAATTGTTAAATTGTTCCAAGACCTATATTTCATTTTTTGTTTTGTTTTTCAAACAATAATAAAAGACTTGGAATCTAAGAAGTCAATTCAACATAATTTGGTATGGGACAGGATATTGGCACCCACGATTTCACTCAGAAGACCCACTGACTCAATAAACCCACCTAAAATTGACCCCTAACTCTTTACACCCAAGTGAATCTTCACACCTACCCCCTAAAGAAAAAATACACAAGTAAGAGAAGAAGAAGAGGAGGCCACCGCCACTGCTACTCTCTCTCTCTCTCTCTCTCTCTCTCTCTCTCTCTCTGTTTTGGTTAAGTGGGTCTCCTGAGCGAAATCACGGGTACCAATATCCCATCGCTTTGGTATTTCAACTCATGGTTAAAAAAAACTTTATAACAGACGTTTTATAACAGGGGATGAAAGTCTTAGATTAGTGGGAGCCGATCCCAATCGAGATCGGCCCAATCCAACTCCATCTCGGGTTGTATCGCTCAAGAAGATGTGAGGGCCCTTAATGAAACAAACCATCTCGGATTAGACAACCCCTTGATCGGATGGATCGGTGCCTACCCTAACCTCTCTTGAGCCTTAGCTGCAACTCTTTAATCGTTGCATTTGATCTAGTCTGTCGGTGTGGGGGTATCTTCTCCAACATTTGCTTATTTCATAGTTTTAGTAACCGTTGTAACGGCTGTTATAACGTTGTAACGGCTGTTATAATGGTAATGCTCCAAGTTCTCTAGAGGCACTTTTGTCACTATGTTCATATTATTGACACAAAATCATCTTTTTCACCAAAAACAAAAAGGTACTTAAAAGTAGGCCAATGATGTCATAGCCATGGTGGTACTCTTACTATAATATCTGATAAAAGGAGTATGATGTCAATGTTCCCAAATCCAAAGGCTGGCTTTAAGTAGGTGGTATTATACTAAATTACCACCAGGCCTATAATATCAGTGTCCCATGTAAGTATATATGCTCTTTGCCAAACCGATGATAGCATTGGATTCTCACTTACACCTTGAGGAATATTAAATAGTTGGCGCAAGCTTGCAAGCTTGCAAACTTTATGTTATTGCTTCCTCTATCCAACTTGGGAGGGATTGGGTTCCTCTTTGCCAACTTGGGAACTAGCTACTCTACCCCAAAAGTCTCCTACTTGCCCCACCTAACTTTTTTTTGGTTGTTGTTGGTGGTGAAGGCGGGTTTTGAACCTGGGTCTATGGTATCATCATCCACAAGCTTTACCAACTAAGCAAGCTAGCACCTTCATTTTAGCTAATTTTGGTTTTACATTTTCGTCTGTCAAAATTTGATTTTTTTTTCTCAATTATTTCAGATCCTATACTCTGGGGTATTGGATGTATTGGAAAACTTTTATCTGTCGCAATGCGACTGCAGAAAGTGTGGTAACAATAATCAAGACCACATGTTAAAGTGGGACCCACATTTGTTGAACGGAGATGTTCCAGGCTGTGTTTGGTAGTGCACCTTCGACTTGTGTCTTGGCTGAAGGTGTGTGTCTTGATTGATGACAAGTGTTTGGATCACACCAATTAAGGCGCACATCTTCAAAGACACAGTGGACCTTGAAATCACGCGAAAGTGAACCTTCGAAGGTTCACCTCCCCCCTTGAGTCTTCAAAGATCTCCACCTCAATTAGCTTAGCCCACCTACTGTGTGGCCTACTTATGATGTATGAGCCCACTTAATATATAGCACATGTATGATCTATCAACGACCCTCTATTATCGACAACCCCATTAACCTGTGGGGCCCACATGATTTATCAACTCTAGTTATTATGTGCGGCTCACACGAACTATCGATCGTTGTCCTTATGTTGGGCCCACATGATATATCAACATTTGTTCTTATGTGGGTCTCACATGGTTGTGTGGAACCAAACGTCAGTCTTAACCTTGAAAGGTATGGGACATAGACCTTCAAGATGCGCTACCAAGCAGAGCCCTTAAAATTATGTGAACCGTACCTCAATGTGTAGTCTTCATCATAGTTGGCAAATCGTGAAGTGGCAAGACTTCGCCCATTGAAAAATGTCAATTTGAAATGATTTCGGTTAAAAAAAAATTGGAGTAAAATAAGTGGTCAAAATAAAGAGAATGTCGAAAGATCGATAAATGAGGATTTAGGTTTAATGCTTATTGAGTGGTGGGGTGCACCACATGCACCCAGGACCATGTGATCACCATTCATACTTTTTTAGTCCAAAACTACGCACTCAAGAAAAACATAAACATATTACCAAAAAAAAAAATTACAAAAAAAAAGAAAAACATAAACGTGCATACACCTATGATGCAATATAGGCCAGATAATAATATAAGTATAACAGAAACATATTTCTCATTTATCAAGGTCTCCAAATACATAGAAATCTTTTAGTATTTTCTAAAATACTTTTATAAATAAAAAAATATTCTTTAATTATTAAAAATAAAAATGAGTTTTATTCATGAGTTTTTTTTTTTATTTTAAAATTACGTAATTGTTTCTGATTATTGAATATTTCGTATTTTTTTTTTTGTAAAGTTTTGAAAACACCGTGATTTGAAACGTATTTTTAAAAAATAAAGGACTTTTTTTTTTCTTTTCAAAAAGTCAGATTTTAAACGGAGATTTAAAGGGGACCGTTATAACAGTATAACAGACTGGGGGCGTTACCGTTTTTTCCGTTATAACGAAAAAAACGCTCATGGGCAAAAACAGAAAAAAAAAATGGGAAAAAATAGAAAAGAACGGAAAATAACTGGAAAAAACGGAAAAAGGGGTGCTGAAATTCAAATTTTGAAAATTTGAATTTCAAATTTTCAAAAATGAAAAATAACAGGAAAAAATGGAATATAACGAAAAATAACAGAAAAAATGAAAATAATGGCCGTTTTTTTTTTTCACAAAATTTTCCAGAACTCGTTATAACGGAAAAATAACGAAAAATAACGGCCATTATTTTCGTTACAACGGACGTTATTTTTTGGGCGTTTTAACGGTCCATAACGTAACGGGGTAGGTCCAAATCCGTTTAACGGCCGTTATTTTCATTATAAACGGCCGTTTTTTAAACCTTGGTCTTGATTACTGCGACCTCGCCTTGGCCGTGGCGTTGGCAGTCCAACATGATAGCCAAAGTTTTCTTGGTGGATAACTTATCCATGCCAAACTCTATTTTGCCATGTTTGACAAGTAAAAGCAAGAACTGACTTTAAAGAGGAGTACGTGGTGAACAAAGAAGCGTTGGAATTGGGTAACTACCCAACTCCACAGGATCGATCCCGACGTAACCATGTCCAAGAGGAGAAACTAGTCTGCAAACGTTTACCGACTCGGCGAGTATGCAAACCTCGCCATCGTACGACACATGGCACATTCTTTGAGCCATTGTTAATCGTTAGCTTAGAACTCATCCATAAAGCCCGTTCAAGAAGCCCATGATGTACTCCTGATAAACGAAAATTTGTAAACGAATTCAGAGTCACCAAAAAGCACAAAATTCCACGATCACATTCAGACCCATCTTATTGATGAGACCCATTATGGAGATCCACACCCGCTTATGGTTCTGAGTTTGCTTTGGGTAAGTTTAAAAATCGCGACAAGATTTTTTTTTTATTTTTTTGCAGTTTTTAAGCACTTATCCAAAAAAATCTATGCATTTCGTTGGGGATGCCAGGCAGGCCTGACTCGTGAGTCCGAAATTTCGGGCTTTCTTCATGCCTCAGGCTTGGCCAAAGTCTGAAGGGGAGGCCCAAGGCCCATCCCGAAGCCCGACCTATGGCCAGGCTTGGATTAGGGGGTCGCTTGGTAGGTGAGTGAGTAGTGGGTACGTGGGAACTTACGATGGAGACCTTAGGAGATAGAGATAATGACTGAGTAGGAACAAGCGTGTTCCTCGACACGGACGGGTTTAGTCGGCATGAGGTAACTGATTCCCACTTTGGTAACACTACAACCCGTGGCTGTTGCAAAGTAAATCAGTGTTTGACTAACAATTTACTGAAATTTTCATTAGAATTAAGATCTTAAGCCAAACAATTCAGTAGAATGGAGTCATCGTTGCAACCAAACACTCCCTAAATCAATTTGGGCTCTATGTTGGTAACTCATGAAAAGGGTGGGAAGTGGGGACCCTAGTTGCCAAGTTCACGAATTAGTCGCGAACAATTCATTTCACGAGACAACCCGAATCTTTTAAAAATTCGGAATTATTCTCGAATTATTAAGACCTAACGATCAAAACATGTTTTATTCACGAATACGTTTAATTCGGCCATTTAATTCGGTTTGAAAATCAGAAACCTTGTAAAAAGAGGAAAAAAAATTAAAAAAGCCCTAATCTCCTCTCTCTACCCCACTGTCTACCTGGTTAATGCTTCTTCCTCTATTGTCCCCACCACCCTTCACTCTCCTCTCTCCCCCATCGTCTACCTGATTCACACACACCCCTATTTCCGCCGGCTGCCAGAATCCCGAAGGTTAGTATACTCTATACTCTGTTGCAACGGTGATTGGGTTGGGTTTTGACTCTTGAGTCTTGAGTGCTTGCTAGAGAATTGGGGAAAGAAACTCACAAGTATGAAGTTCGTAGCAATCGTGAATCCGTGATGGGGTTGAAAGTGTTAGAAATGCGTTGATAAAAGGTTGAGGCAAGCCCAACTGTATTGAGTCTATTGAGAATCTGAGATGACTCAGTTGGCCATGTATGCCACCCCACTAAACGGCAAAAACTCCACTTGGCTCACTCTATTCCCACTCAGATTTCACAATTTGAATTAACTTTGTTTTTCTCTATTTTTTTTTATTTAATACTTTTCTCAAACCCTTTTCCTCTTATCTTCGTCACGCAGTCCTTGTACCTCAAAAGAGAATCTGCCATCAACAACAACACAGATTTTGGAATCAAAACATTGGTTCTATTTTTTTCAGTTTTTTGTCAAACAATGATGATAATGTTTTTATTAAGTTGAAGAAACGACATGTTAAAATACATTGCGATGAAAATGATGATTATATTTTTAGATTCAAACAAGTTCATGAGCTCTTCTTTATTCTTTATTTGCTTGATTTCAGCTTCTTCTTTTTCGATGGATAAGGGCGTACCTTAGAGATGGATATATAGTGTTCCAGTCACCGGAACCTAAGAGTCTCAGTACTTACATCTACAATTATTTTACACATTTTTATATTTTAGTCCTGAATTTTTGACATCGAAATTTTGGATCATGGCCGAATTAAACACGATTTATTAAATTTTTGACCGATTTATTGACTGACTTTTTTTTTGTTCAAAACTGAATTATACTCCAACGTTTCTGGAACTTTTGCCGTATCCGAACTTAACAACTAGGATGGGAACCCACCAATCTATAGCTCTTGCTTAGAAGATCTCCCATGCCAAAATGTGTCCTAATATGATCTAACCATAATGTGGAACATGACCATTGAAAAATTCTAAAGATTTAATGGTTCTGATCGTCCGATAGGGTCAGGTGACAATCCCAACCTTTCACATGTGTGCCACGTGTATAACATAGTTGGGTCAAGAAGATCATATAACTAGGATTGTTGGTGGTGGAAAATTTTGAATTCAAGGGATGGAGTGATGGACCATATAGCCACGTAGAATTCATCTGCATCACTACTACTAGTAGAGATACTCTTCTCAATGGAAGACCGATTTAGTAGCTCGTGACCACTAGATTATTGGCCTACGGCTTCTATCAAGTATCAACACAGATCAAACGCCTATGATCTGCGATCAGCATTGTTGGGCCCCACATGACAATTTACTATGGTAGGTTGCAAGCTATTGGATGAATTTCCTTCTAATCTATAATATATTTAGTGGAGGGAAAGAAAACGGGTGTAATGGCTCTTCGTCTTGGATTCACACTGCCACAAAGGCTCCCTGTTCTAGCGGGTGTCTCTCCTTCTTCTACTAATGTTTCAGTTTTTCCTCTCTCAACGCAACTAAAAAGGTGGAGTAGAGAAAGCAGAGCGCCTCGTCGCCTATTTTTGGGCCTGGGAGCTTCGTTTTTGGCTCAGTTTGTGAAAATGAATGTTAGAGATGGAGGGAAATCTTTCCTTGCTTCTGCAAGACAGCAAGGTGTATCCCCTGTTGAACAGGTGAGCTTTTTCTATCATTTCTTTCTTCTAAACCTTTAATTACATGTTCTCTATTTGTTTTTGCTTTCTGGGTTGCCTTAGATTTTGAAATGCGATGATGGGTTGGTGCTAAATAAATGAGATTACCACACAAAAATCAAAATCTCATGACCGGATTGAGTAAATTCTACACAGTTCGTGTTCCTTAAGTGTTTTGCTCTATGGGTCTTCTCAAATTTTGTATTTTTATGATGGATTGGTGCCAAGTACATGAGATGCATTATGGGTTGACATGAAATTTCCGCACAGAAATCAAAATGTCATTTTTGGGGACTCAGTAAATTCTGCTTAGTTATGTTTCTTTTGGGACTGAGTAAATTCTGCTTAGTCATATTTTTTTTTTTGGATAAGGTAAAATTTTATTGATAAGATAAGGGAAAAGATACAAACAGAAAGAGGAGGTCGAAGTACATGAAATTCAAAGCTTGAGAAGATCCAGAATGGCGAGACACAAATGGGTCTTCTCAAATTTGAGGATGGATTGGTGCCAAGTACAAGAGATGTACTACGAATTGACGTGAAATTTCTGCACAGAAATCAAGATGTCATTTTTTGGGACTGAGTAAATTCTGCTTAGTTATGTTTCTTTTTGTGTCTCACCGTTCGAGGCCTTCTCAAGCTTTCAATTTCTCAAGTTATGTTAACTTTGCCAAATGAATGAGGTATGATAGGAATGGCCGTGAAATTTCCTTCCAAAAATAAAAAATTCGTGATTGGAATCGATTAAATTCTCCTCATTTATGTTTCCTTAACTTTTTTACTTTCTGGGTCTTCTCAAAATTTTGTATTTGATGACAGTTTAGTTCTAATGGATGAGATATGCTATGGATGGGTGTGGCATTTCCATAAAAAAATCATAATTTCATGGTTTGAGAATGGTTAAACTCTGCTTGGTTATGTTACCTTGTTGTTTTTGTTTCCTGGATTTTCTCAAAGTTTGGATTATCATGATGGATTGGTGCTAAATAAATGAGGTACGCTATGGATGGATGTGAAGGTTCCATACAAAAATCAAAATTTTGTATTGCAACCTTAATATATTTACTTCCTTATGTTATTTTCGAGTTTTTCCTTCTGGGTTTCTCATTTTGAACTTTCATGAGGATGTTGCTAAATAATTGAGATATTGAATGGACATGAAATTCTACACAAAGGTCAAAGTTTCGTGGTTAAGACTGAACAAATTTGATTCAGTAAAGGAAATTTTAGCAATTTTCATGGAAATTGTGGAAGATTTGGGTGTTCTCTGATAACATTCTTAGATAAGCAGGAACTTGTTGGGAAGAAAGAACACTAAACAAACACAAGACAAAGATGCAAACAACCACAACGCAGAGTCGTGCCTTCTTGTACAGTACTCTAGCACCATCAGTCTCCACATTACATAACAGAACTCTCACTTGAAAGAGTACTGTAGATAACCTGACACTCTGCAATAGCTCACAGAAATTATTCCATTCAGGAGAAGAGGCTAAGCCAAAAACAAAAACAAAAATGAAGGTACTACACTTTGAAGACTATTCTGCTCTTTCCTCTCTAGATGTTTGATTAGGTCCTAATTTTTAAAGAAGGGGAAAAGCAGAAACAATTTGGACTGGCAAAAAGAAGTATACATGTAGTACAAGTTCCGATGACAAATCCGGTTGGCCTAAATTGGTGTTAATTTTACACTTTCTGATCCAATTCCTAGTTATGGTGTCATCTTCATTAACCTTTTTAAGTCCAAAATGCCTCTAGGCGCCTACTAACTCTGAAAGACATTTTTGACTGATTGCTTCTGGATTGAGATGCTTGATGTGTTGCTTTGATTCTATCTCAAAGGTACTGAAGAACGTGGAATGGCCGGAACAATTTCCCTTCAAGGAGGAAGATTTCCAGCGGTTTGACGAGTATTTGCTCCAACTTTCTACTTTTTTGGGGGTCTAGGTTCATCTTTGTTTGATTTCTTGAGCATATCTGTTTTTCTTCCTTCCATGCATTCCTCTGCTGCATTTATGATGTTTTGAAGCTGCTTTATGTATTTAGCCTTCCTCTAGATTCCATTATGCAGGATTTTAAACCAATCACTTTATTTAAGAGGATAATTTTAGGTACTAAATTACCTTTAATGAAGTTGGAAAGTTCATTTAAACAGGATTTTAAACAAATCACTTTGCTTAACATCACATGAGTTGGAAAGTTCAGATATCTCTCTGGAGCTTCGATTAATTTGACTCTCAGTTCCTTATGATTCAAAAGTAAAGGAAAGATCTCCTTTTGTGTATTATATTTCTTCCCAGTCTCTTTACATATAAGAAAGATATCAGTTTTTACAGATTTCAGTCTTTATTCATATATCTTCTGTTTGAGGTGGAGTAACATTGGATTCAAATCGTATGAAATAGAATAGTTCATATTTGAATAACAAATGTGGGAGATTTAACTTAATTTTTGGGTTTAAATTTTGTAATTCTAAAACAAAACAGTTGATTTTGGTAGGTCACCAGATACTTTGTTCTATGAGGCTCCGCGCTTTGTGACACACATTGATGATCCAGCCATTGCTGCACTTACTAAGTACTATTCAAAGGTTTTCCCTTCTAGTAACACTCCAGGAATTAGTCTACTGGATTTATGTAGCAGTTGGGTAAGACATCTTTTATCTTTTTTTTTTGTTTAACATCTTTCTGCATTTTTTTTATACTATCTTAATACTGATGATCTTTGTCGTATATATAGGTGAGCCATTTTCCGCCAGGATACAAGCAAGATAGGATAGTAGGCATGGGTATGAATGAAGAAGAGCTCATGCGGAATCCGGTATGTTCAGATGGTTGCATGACATATGGTCAAATTATGTGCCACGGCAGGAAACTTTGTGCCAATCTTAACTATCAATATTTGAAAGGCTAATCAATTTATTGCATATATGGAATGCAAATTTGATTTCGTGAAGCTATAGAGATTTAATTCATCACAAATAGGCAAGGATTGAGGTTTTGTGTAGTTAAAGTCCAATTTCATTATTTAATTATATCCCACAGGAGTATGTTTATAATTGATTAAGGGGGCGTTCGGCAACACCAAAATAAGTAACTTATTGACTTTTATAAATAAAAAAGTTAAAAAGTTAGTTTGGATGTGTTTCATATATTAACTGTTGAAAAGTTAAAAATTAACTTAAAACTGAAGCTAAATTTTTTAGCTTTTAACTTCTAAGAGAAATTACTTCTCAAAAATAACAAGACCTCCCAGACGCTTTTAATTTCTCTGACTTTTTTGGAGGTAAAAAATCAACTAGTAACTTCTACTACAAGTAGAAGTGCTTTTACTTCTCGTTCCCAAACCCCCGCTAAGTGACTGTTATTAGTGAGAAAACTCCCTTGCAGGAGATAATTGTTTGTCAATCATTCTCCATTTATTTTATGAAATTTAATAGGTATCTACTGCAAAAGATGCCAAGTCTGTTAACTTGGAAACTCTTTTATATCTTGCATTGGACATTCATTTCCACGGTAGGATACATAAATTACGTCTCGTGTATTCTTCATCATTTTGTTTCTAACCCAATGTAGTCTTTTAGAGTTGCAGTAAATTACATCATACTTGAACATATAATCTTTTCATTGATGGGATAAATAAATTCTCACACAATTCTGTACTGTAATGACTGTTTTTTCAGGTTCTCACGGAGTATGTTGTACAAGATTTAAATATGAACCCCAAACTTCCATTTGAAGATAATTCTTTTGATGTTATTACTAATGTGGTATGTGCATCTTTTTCAATGTGTTTAATATTGTCTTGATCTTTTGATGTAGCTAAGTAGAATGTGCTTATTTTCCATATATTTTCCAACCGGATGGGAACTATAATTCCCTCGGTGATTGAAGTGTCAGGAATATTGAACTAACAGTGTCGGAAACAATAACATGGAATACATCGAGTGGTGGTGATGGGACCATGAGACCCGTTGATGGAATTTGATCTAGTCCGATACATGTGATTGAAACTTATGCTAGGAGATGTCTGACAGGATTGCTCCTAAAGACCAGGAACCCTACATAAATGAGAAAACACATGGAATTTATACGTGCGTGTCTCACACCATTTTATACTGATTCATGGCATGTGACTCACACACTTGTTCTTGGGACTGATTTTTTGAATTGGTTGAAGCTAACTCGCTTAGCAATTATGGGCTGTTTTGTATTTTTCCGGAATTATACCAATTAACGTGCACATATTTAATGTTAATCTTATTGCAACATACTTGATTTGGTTCATTTTTTACAAGAAGTACTTTGATGTGGAACACAGGGTACTGGACATTCATAGTGATGTTGTCCACGTTGGGTATTATCTGAAGTGTGAATTAATATTGAGGAATATTTTTGTGGAATCTCAATAATTGATTAACTAATTATATTTGAATAATGTGTGTTATGAGATCCCAACAGTAAAGCACATTGATATTCTGGACATAGTTATTTTATGCCGAGATGGAATTAAGTAATTGGAAAAATTTGTAACATGATTTTCAAACCATATATTATGATAAGTAAATATTTTTATCAAATTATCATGTTATTTTTTATCTCAATTAATGGGAATAATTTTGAGCATAATAACTAAGGCTGCCAATTTCTGAATTAAGGAGGTCCAAAAATAAACGGATGATTTATTTAACGGAAAAAAAAAATTTACGACTTCTGTCAGAATTTACTTGATTCGGAAATATCAGTTTAATGGTCAATTAATAATTGGAGAGATTATTTGTTGATGAAAAGTGCACATAATGGTGTAGATCATTATTTCCCATAGGATGATGGTTAGTCTGGGAATTTCAAAGCCAGCTTTGAAATTACTCTTTTGCCACTCCCAGAAGAAGAAACAATTTGGGGAATTGGAAACTGGGGGTTTCCAATGAGTCTTTAAACAGCCATGAAAGTTCCGCTTCCTATCCCTAGAGAAAGCCATTGTGAGCAAGCACCGTTGGATTAGAGCAGAGGGAATCGGGAGTTGACCTGTCGTGGGAGGTTCAATCAATTCAAAGAGGTTTTGAAGATCCTAGAAGAATTAGTACTAGACTTGAGGAAGTTGAAGGCGTTGGATTAGAGCAGAGGGAACCGGGAGTGGACTTGTCGTGGGAGGTTCGATCAATTCAAAGAGCTTTTGAAGATCCTAGAAGAATTAGTACATGACTTGAGGAAGTTGAAGGCGTTTGATATCCAACACAATGAATACAATAAAAAAATGCATCCTTGATTGCAAAATTTGAATAAAATATGAGTCTTCTTGGAATCTTCTTAAGTGAGATAGTAAATCAGTGGCTGATAGTGTAGTTGTATATATACAATTACACTCTATCAACGGCATACTCTACCAACCAATGTGTTTATCGATTAATTTGAAACACTGCAATAGGCCATGAGTCAGACCACTTTCCGACCTCTCACCTATTATGGTGAAGATGCTGTTCAGGTCGAGTGTATCTCCACTTGAAACTTGATTGATTCTATCACATCAGCTTGTTAAATTCACTAAGTATGTGGGTGATTGTGCTTTTAAAGATATTTTGAACACACGTGTATGAATTCATAAATCTTGCAGGTTAGCGTTGATTACTTGACCAAGCCAATTGATGTTTTCAAGGAGATGTGCCGAATTCTTAAGCCAGGAGGTCTAGCTATAATGAGGTGTGAATTTGTCTACTTTCTTATACGTCAGTTAGAATACTTCAAGTCTGTTCACAATTATTGTAACCTGTTGGAACTATTACTATTTTCTAAAAGTAATTCCTTGAAGTCTCCATGGTTATCTGGGATTTCATTGACTAGTCTATCCATATGTAATCAATTAGAAGATTTCTGCCCTATAATGTAATTGGTTAGTCTTTAACTAAGAGAAGTCAAACATGACCTTATTTTTGTACATAAAAGTTTAATTTTGGTAGTCTCAGTTTAAACTGATGTGATGTCTTACCGTTATATCATTTTACTGGAGAAACTTTTCAGGATCTTTGATGCCACGCATGTTCATTTGCATTTTTGTAGCATTGTTTTATTATAAACATTTCAATTAATTAAAGCATGAAAAACAAGGGAAAGAAGTCCACTAAACTCAAAGAATACAAAATGCCATGAGATAGTTTATAGCGAATCTATAAAGATTGCTGTTATTGATTGGCTTGTCCACCTTTTTGTGGTAAAATGTTTCCTAACTTCCTTGGCTGTGATTACAAATCAGCTTCTCCAATCGTTGCTTTTGGACGAAAGCAATCTCTATATGGACATCAACTGGTGATGCAGATCATGCAATGATTGTTGGGTCCTATTTCCATTATGCTGGAGGATATGAACCTCCTCAGGTACTTAATGTCTGCGAATCTTTCTTTTAGTAATAGAAAATATAATGTGTTGTTTTAAGATTTCTAATTTCCTTTTGAATAATAGCAGCATATGGTTTGGCTCCTTAAGGACTTCTAAGCATTTAATTATTTAGACACGATATCAATCAGCTAATGAGGAATCTTTTAGGCAAATGGCAGTGGTCATAGCATTTTGGATCATCCTTTCCTCTGATATTTGTTTTGCCAAACCTGTTCTTTGCTTTCTGTCATATCTTTTCGGTGGTAATGGTATAACTTCATTACAAGTTACAACATATTTGAGGACATTTTTTTCAAAACTGTCAGCCATAGATGAAGATTTGGCTCTAGAAAGAATTGAATTGAGGAACAGGATTCATGTTCTGACCCCAAATAGTTGGGATAAGGCAATGGTGCTGATGATTAGTTAGCCATAAATCACATGCTACATCCTATTCATTTGGCGCACGTTTTTCAGGGCCCTTTTCAAATCTGACTTTTACACTGGAAAAGGCTTATTTATCCTTTCAAATGTTTGATGCATACAGTTATGCCATTGAAATCTAGGGAGTGACATCTCGGTCCATTAATTGGCACCGGTGATCTTGAAATTGATTCTTCTTGTGTCAACTTTGTAAAAGAACTTCTAGCCCCATGTGATAATGTGCATTTAATATTGTTTTGTTTAGATGACATTCTTCAATTCCCCTAGTCACTCCCAGTTTACCAATTTGAAACAAAAGCAATTGTGTTCCCAGTAATTTTATTCTTGTTGAACAATGGTAAACATCAATTGATCTTATTAGTCTCTATAACCAGTCTGCCATAATTTGGTCTAGTGGTTGCTAGAATGCGACCTTGCATCAAAAACCATTTCTGTATTTATTTCCAATTTTTTATAGTCATTCTTTACATGCTTAAAGGACATTGTAGTCATTTCTTTTTATTTTCTTAAACTTGTATAATTTTGCATGTATCTTGAACATGGCCTCTCTCTTTTGTCCATGGGGGAATTCTTTCTCAGATTCTAGTGAGTCAACACTTCCTTGCTGCAAACTCAAATCTGAATTCACAACAAACTTCTTTTATTTAAATATCAATTGCTCCGGAGAAGTGGGTGAATATTTACTGGGCCCAATTAGTGAACTCGCACATTAGATCACCGCCCTATCGGATAGTGAAGAGATCCTCACACTGAAATTACCTCATGCAGCAAACCGCACCATATGTATTTTGCTTTTCTTCCTTTCTACATTGAAGAATTGTTCTTCCCTATAGCACTACAGGTGATTGGAGCTCATAAGACTCCTGAAATCAGGATGAACCATATGGAGAAATTGTATTTGATTAGTAAATTTTGTGTTTCCATTTGCAGGCCGTGGATATATCTCCCAACCCTGGACGTTCAGATCCGATGTACATTGTGTATTCTAGAAAGTTAAATACTGCCTAAGCATGCATGCTTCAAACTTTCATTTCTCATGTGAGAGAAGGTGCTAAAAAGTCTAGAGAGGGATGTTGGGAGATGGAAAATTTGCATTTCACTAGTAAATGATGGCAAATATCCAACCAGTGAATATGGGCATTTTTGAAAATAGCGCGCAACTACTTAAATGTGATTAAAATGGTTCATGGGGTATGTTAATTTTGCAATAATACAGTTGGTATAGTGGTACATAATCTTATGTAAGGCTGCAGCTCGGGCGGGTTGGGTTGGGTTGGAGGTCAACCCTAGCCCAACCCAACCCAACCCAAGGTCGGGCCAAAATTTTGCAACCCTATCGGGTTGGTCGAGTTAGGCAGGTTGGTTGGGCTGGTCAATTTTCTTAATTTTTTTATTAGTTGGAAAGATTGTTAATTTTTTTTATATTAAAATAATATATTGGTCAATTTAATAACTGTTATGCTAACCATTAAATAATAGCTTCATTTCCAAAACCTCATGAAAGAAAAAATGATATTTTCATAATAAGGGAAAAGCTCATTAACTCAAATGCATGATAAAAGTTAATAAAGAAATAACCAAAAAAAATATATCGTCAAAGAAAACATGATATTTACAATATAAACTGATCACATAAAATGTCAAAATGTAGTTTCGAGGACATTTTATAATCTCACACGGGTTGTAGTTTGTTAATGACAAACATCCAAGGGTTACTACATTTGCCAAAACGTAGTGTGGATGTTTGTTGGTATACTAATACATATATGTAGTTTGTATGTCGGGCTAGGGTTGAGGCATGGACATTTTGTAATCTCACACGGGTTGTAGTTTGTTAAGGACAAACATCCAAGGGTTACTACATTTGCCAAAACGTAGTGTGGATGTTTGTTGGTATACTAATACATATATGTAGTTTGTATGTTGGGCTCGGGTTGGGCCATGCCTCAACCGTAGCCCAACCCAATTTGATCGGGTTACCAAAAATCCGGCCCGAACCCAACCCAAATTCGGAAAGGGCTAACCCAACCCAACTCAACCCTAATGTATGGTTCAACCCATTGGACTCAGGTTGAGCCCGTCCAAGTTAGAGCTGTGTGTATATTGGTACAATTAGCAGGTATTTGGTTGCAAAGATAATGCAACTGCATTCAAATAAGTAGTTTGCAAGTGAAAACCTCCTTTTTCATTGAATACTTTTCGAACCCTAATTGTAGGTCGGTTTGAAATGATAATTTTTGTCATAATCTCGAATAAGTCGTCGGTGATGTCGGTGCCTCTCTCCCTATACATATTTTTAAAATTCTACACCTAATACACCTTTAAAAGCCCTTGTTGAGGAGCACTAGGATAATAACTTTCTCCATCTCTCAATAAAAAATGTATGCAATAAGAAGGAGCAAACTTTCTCTGAATACAAAAAGGGACAACAATAGCCACACAGAGTTAGAAAGAACTTATTCTTGTGAAAAAAGCTAGCCATGGGGATTCTTTTCTCATTTTTTAAGGTGATAAGTAGGTGATATTTATTCATCATGACCCCAACTTGTTCAATTATGTCCAAAAACTAAGCTATATAATGCTACAAAGGAATATGCACAGTAGTGATAAGGAACCTTGCATTAAAGAAGAAACCAAAAAAAAAAGGCCTAAACTAATAATTTCAAGGGAAAAACTGGTTTGGTTTAAGTCCAACCTTGCTTGTAACGTCGGAAGAGGTCTTCAGTTTGTGCATTCTTGAATGCGCTGCAAGCTATGACGTAGACCCATATCAGAGCAACCACGGCGACGATCAGAATCACATTCGCCTTCCTCCATTCCCTTCTCAAGTTTCCCAACAACCCCGCCTTGCAAGCGTCGCACCCATAGCACAACTGCGACTGGTCGTTGTTCCACATATAGCAATCAGGGTCGGCAACCGGGTTCGTCGGGTTTATCCACAATGTCGGGCTCACATACACATACCCACAAACAGTTGGAGGCTTACAACATCCTGACTGCGAGATTAAAAAACAAACACCAACACCCCACCTAACTGAAGTCAAAAGACAGCATCATTTCCAAGCTGGAATCCATGACATGCATTGTGTCTTGTATATTAAGCCAAGCAAGAATCTTAATTATTCAAGTTTTGTTTACTATCGGATGGGTCCTACTTTAGAGACCCATTAATGTCAGTTTGATAACTTTTCTGAAACATTTGGACACATCTAACCACTCGATGGTGGTTGCTTTTTAAACTGTACACCAAAGAAGAGGTGCCCACAAATTGAACGGTCCAGATTAATCAGTAGGCTAGTGGGGGTCTTATCTTACAGTATATGGACCATACATTCAATCCACATATAACAAGAGGGCCTTAAATTATAGGGAAAATTGCAAACTTTTGAATTCTATGATCAAAAATAAATTTTGAAACTTCAGGGAAAATTGCAAAAAAATAAATAAAATTCATGATTAAATTTTTTTTTAAATTTTACACATCATCTATTATTTTTTAAAATAGTTTAAATAGTATAAGGGCAAAATAGAACTAAAAGTAGGTTTGAGAGAAAAACAGAGTTCCTGACAATTATTTGTGCCAAGACTATC
The DNA here is from genome assembly GCA_035048495.1 of Euptelea pleiosperma. Lineage (NCBI taxonomy): Eukaryota > Viridiplantae > Streptophyta > Magnoliopsida > Ranunculales > Eupteleaceae > Euptelea > Euptelea pleiosperma. The sequence continues at coordinate 30,625,314 of CM068549.1, read as the reverse complement.
CTTGACAGTAATAATTTCATTCCAATATTTTATGGGCCTTTTTTGTAAGGCTCAGGCTCCAGTTACAGGACACAATATGAGCCGCGTGGCACACTATTAGAGGACTCTGACCGTATGGATGTTTGGTCAATCTCTAAGTGGACCTACAAATAAAAAATCCGCCTAATTAGTGATTTATTGTCGTTGGATTGGACTTATTTTCATGGGTTGATCTCAACTGTGAGAATTTGAGCAGTATTTGAGGTACAAAGATCCAACGTCTAGAAATCACTAATCAGGCTAGTTTTTGGTTTTTAGGTCCACCTAGGGATTGGCCAAACATCCATACGGTCATAGTCCTCTAATAACATATTGTGTCCTGTAACCAGAGCCTGTCATTTTAGGGCGGTAACTGGAACCCGACCCCTTTTGTAATGCTCATGCTTTAGGGCCTCGTCCAGTCCTATCCCAGTTCAAGGATGGAAGAACCGGTTCAATGTTGCAACTTATTTCCAAGAAGCCAACTCTAGTCTTGTTTTAAAGGCCAAAAAAGATATGGGACCCACACGGATGCCAAATGCCAAACGAGCCAGAATAAGTCGACCTAGAATGACCTAAGCTGGCCCCATTTTTCGATTTCCAATTTCCAAAACCAGCCCAAAAGTAAAACTGTAAAACAAAAAGGGTTTTCGAGAAGATGGACAGAAGTCAAAGAACTTACCTGAAGAGGAGAAATATTAGCCAAGAAAAACTGATCGGCAGAGATGTAGTTCTGGCTAAGCTTAGCACACACGTTAGACTGAGCAAGACAAGTTCTGATCTTACCCCAATTCCCAGAGTTGATAACATGGTTCTGGAGCCACGACGAGTAGCCGTCGCGCCGATACTCCTTGTAACCCTGACCGGGAATTACGTAACTGCCATCAGGCTTGGTAACAACGAACGCGAAGATTAGTAAGACGAGAAGAATTATGATGAGTATGGCCATGCAGAAGAGATGGAAGGCGAGAAGGCCTTGGCGGTTCCAGTAAGCGCCGACAAAACCAGCAAGAGAGACGAGGAGGATGAGGATGCCGAGGATAACAACGGGCCATCGAAAGAAATGGACGCACTCGTTGTCGGGTTTGGAAGCGAGCCAAATACCTGCACCGATTATGGGAATTGAACAAAGGAGAGCGATGAAGTTGAGGACTGCAGTGATGTTGTTGCTCACTGCCATGGTTTGAGAGAGAGAGAGAAAAGTGTGAAGGAGAAAGGATGGAGAGAGTGTGAAGGAGAATTGGGAATTTGGTGGTGATGGTGATGGATATGGTGGGTGGGGGAAGCTTTTTCTTTCTACTTTTTAGAGGAGAAAATTTGACAAGTGTGAAAAAGAAAATTTCTTACTGTGTTGTGGACTGAAGAGGATGGTGGTTGATTTGGGTTGTCAATTAGTGCGGCCACTTCTCTAATGGAGCCTAGCTCTGTTTGGTAATTTCATGAGAAAGCTTTTGATCACGCAACTTTTTGATCAGCGTCCTGTCACTTATAGTAAAGTGCCACCTGTGTTGTGGTTAAGGTGGTCCTTAATTGTAGTTACCCTAGATAGTCGAGAAAAAACAACTACAGTTAATGGGCCACGTTAACCCTAGGACAAGTGGCACTTTACTATAAGGACTTGAAGAGTGAGGTAGCATTAATCAAGTGGTCGGGCTCCGTTGACAGCCCTAAAATGACAGGATTCTGTACAGGACACAAATATGTGCCACATGGCACATTCTTAAGAGGACTCTGACCGTGTGGATGTTTGTAAAATGCCTAGTTGGACCTACAAACCAAAATTCAGCCTGATTAGAAATTTCTAGGAGTTGGATCTTTGTATCTCAAATACTGCTATAATTCCCACAGTTGAGATCAACCCATGAAAATATGTCCAATCCAACGTCTAGAAATCACTAATCAAGCTGAATTTTGGTTGTAGGTCCACCTAGGGGTTGGACAAACATCCATACGGTCAGAGTCCTCCAAGAGTGTGCCACGTGTCATATATTGTGTCCTGTACAGAATCCTGTCATTTCAGGGCTGTCAAAGGAGCCTGACCCTTAATCAAGACCCTTGGAGAAATTTTTTGAAGCGGCCGAAATTTAGAAGTAGTGATCATGTGGCCAATGATATTGTGCCAGGTACACCAGGGGTTAATCTGGCGCAATATAGTGCTGCTTCTAAATTTCCACCGCTTCAAAAAAATTTTCAAACCCTTAGGACCACACCACTTTATGAAGAGCTGTTCTATAATGCAGAAGTTCCTTGAATTGCCATGTTTTACACAATTTCAGGCCCACTGGACCACTAAATTCTTGGTGGACCCTACACACCAAAAATCAGATGTGATTGGTGATTTCTAGCCATAAAATTAAGCCCTTATTCATCATGGGCTTCATGAACAGGCCCATGGGTTTGTTCCAAGCCCATGATGAAAAGTGCTCAAATCTAATTGCTAGAAATCACCAATGACACTGACTTTTGATGTGTGGGTCCACCAAGGTATGGGCCAAACATTCAGGGGGCCATTGGCTCTAGAAGAGTGTATTACATGACAATTTGAGGGTATTATACAAACCATGGTTTAAAAAACAGCGGCTATAAAAGATTCGGACCTCCACCGTTACATTATGTACAGTTAAAACGCCCAGAAAATCTCGGCCTTTATTTTCTGTTATTTTTCCGTTATAATGAAAATAATGACTATTATTTTCCGAATTTTTTTGCAAAAAAGCCGTTATTTCTGTTTTTTGAAAATTTGAATTCCAACGGCATTTATTTATTTCGTTATTTTCATTATTTTCCCTTTTTTGAAAATTTGGAATTCAAATTTCAAAATTTGAATTCTAGCGCCATACTTTCCTTTATTTCACATTTTTCCCCTCAATCGTTACAATATAAATGGTAACGCCCCCAGTCCGTTAACAGCCCTTTTTCCACCTAGGGATTGGCCAAACATCCAAATGGTCAGAGTCCACTAAGAGTATGCCACGTGGCTCATATTGTGCACTGATGACAGCGCCATGTCATCAAAGTTTTACTCTGCCTTCATCTTTAAGTTACTGATCTCATCAGGAGGAGGCTTACCTGGTGGAGATGACAGGGTAGCAGATCTCGGCACTTGGATTTTGTATGGACGGACCAGCACTCGTGTACACCCTAAGAACGTGTTGGTGAGGTCGAAGTGGTCAGTCCGTACAAAATCCACGTGCCGAGTCTGCAACCCTGTCATCAAGTTTTACTCCTGATGGAGTTATCCAGAATCAAACCACGCTACCCAGCCGACTAAGCCAACAACTCCACGTATTTAATGGTCTGGAATCTGGATTGATGAGCTGGTGAGCCATGTGAAGAGTAGGGTCTGATGATCGGTACCATATCTAAGAAAGCTAGAACTTGACCTCGTGATTGCGGTCACAATTGAGTAAACTTTTCTGACCGGTCACAATATGAGCCACGAGGCACATTCTTAGAGGACGCTGACCGTATGGATGTTTGGCCAATCCCTAGATGGACCAACAAAACAAAAATCAGCCTGATTAGTGAGTTCAAACCTTTGGATCTTTGTAGTATAAAGATAACTTGGGGATATATAAAAGATATCCTTTAAAATATGAACTCCCACGTCCCACCACCCTCCCTTTCTCTCAGTCTCTCCGTCAGTCCATCTTGAACAGAAAGAAAGAGAGGGGAAACCTAGTGAATGAAAATGGAACCATGGGTTCCCCTGTTCGACATCTTCCTTAACTCCCCATCGCCTGAAGGCGAGGCGTCTCGCTGGATGCAACAGTCCTTCGACGCCTCCACAACCTCCTCCACCACTGCAAATTCCTTCCTTTCGCTGCTCTTAAATCCCACTGACATCCTTGTCGTCCACTATTCTACTACCCCTTCATCATCCTCTCACCTAAAGAAGTAAATCAACAATAACCCTTCTCTATTTCTCCTCATTTTTCTCATTTATTTTGTCAAATTTATTGAATTTATCATGTTGGTCTCATTGTCATTCAACAGAATTATGTGGATACAGACTCTCCCGAATGCGGTGCAATCGCGAATTCTCTCTTTTCTCACTGTCGAGAACCAGAGGTTTTCCGCTCGAGAACTATCCATCCTTGCCAACAATATCTTGAAAGGAAACCAAGAACTTGACTTCTGGGTCAAGAAAGCCGCTCACAACCTGCTCGATGTAATCTCTAACCCGAATGTTGATTGGGTTTCCAGTTTGAGTTTGGATTCCAATGAAGAAAGAGAAGAAGAAGAGTTTGAGGCTTTACCCAGTTGGCTCCAGAGTATGACCAGTACGACGGACTCTATTCTTCCATGGCTCCCTCTATCTTATGAAGAATTGAATTCGAGTACGTTAGTCAATAGTTTAGTAGATGAGAAGCGATATCGAGATTCACCAATTGAAGTTGAAGAACATGGAGGAGAAGAAGAAGGAGAACATTCAAACCAAGGACGACCTGAAATCAAGATTGTTCATCGGGAGGTTGTTGCTCTTGATACTGAAATTCAAAGGAGAGCAACTTTTTTGAAAGCCCAGCTCTTAACATTTGAATCTACATCAAAGACTGTAGGCCTAGCAATTGAAATTCGCCAACTCTGCTTCAAGGAGGGAGGAGGACGAGATCCTTTTATGCTTCTGGGTATGATTGAACCTTGGGAAGCAGATGACGAGACTGCTTCAATTCTGATATCTCATATTTTGGGTGGGAACGAAGAAGACGTTGCATGGCCGAGCCAGGTTTTGTGCTCGGTCATCTTACCGAAAATGTTGGTTCTTAGAGAACCAGCTTCTCGTGTGCTGGTGACAGGAATGATCGAGTTCTGCAAGCTCCACCAGAGGGATGCTGTCGATGCACTCTTGATTCCATTGATCCTCCGTAAGGAAGGAATCAACACCCATATCTGTGATGTGGTCACAAGGATCATCAGAGAATGCTTGCACACGGCTCATGTTTCTGCCTTCTGCCAGAAGCTGCTCTGTGGAGAAGAAGAGACAAGGAAATTTATGTGCCTTCCCTGCCACCAATGTCTAATATCCAATGAGTTGGTATGGACAGAACCTTTGTTTACACTGTTTCAGAACATCTTGCATCAAAATGTTTATTTAACTCAGGATTCGGTTGATCATCTTGTTTCTACGGTTCGGGAATTGGCAGAGAGTTATTCAAAATCTTTGAAGTTTGGGAACTTTTTGTTATGTTTGGTCACCAAATGTGATCCATTGTTGAAGTCTCATAAGCTTCTGTTGATTGAAGCGGTTGAGCAGACCAACACTTTTATGACCAAATCTATATTATCAAAATTGGGTGGCCTGTAACTTTGATATAAAATCTGTTTGTTCGTTCTTTAATCTCTTTTCTGAAGATTTTTACAGTTGCGTGCTTTAGTGAATCATTTTTCACATACAAACTCCGAAAGTGGTGGGTCTTGCTTTTAAAACTGTTTTAAATCTGACTATCCAGACCATTTGTGGAATTTTTAACTGACTTGGCTTTTATTCTTGGAGCAAGATGTGAATTCTTGCCTTTTGGATTGCAAAGGTTATTTGTTCTAATGTTGGAAGTATCGATAAAGCTCAGATAAAAGTGATCTGGATGATATATTAAGCGGCATTAGGTGGTTTTATGCTTAGGCAGATATCATGTGCTAGAGTTCAAACCTTTATATGGAATATCAGTTTGTTGTGGCTCAAAAGTTACCATATAGAAGAAAAATATGAGGAAAGTGGTGGGTCGCAGATGGAGGAAACATATCTCTAGCTTTAATTTAGCTTAGGTTTATTCCTTCATGCGTGAATGTAGGTTAAAAGCTGAAACCAGACGGTAGTGATTATGCGTATTTTTAACAATACTTGAACAGTAGAAAGAAACAAAGGAGATCAGAAAAAAGAAAGAGGCATTTATTGCTCCTCTAAAACACTAACAAAATACACAAAAAAGATCAGGAGTGTAATGCATATTATTAGTAAGTAATTAGTCCTTTAGACAGGAAGACTATGCTGTCCAGTAGCCATATTCTTCATGGATTCAAACCTAAGGCCTTTATCTGAGAACTTTGTTGTGGCATAAAGGTTGAGGTAGTCTTGGAAACGGAAGTGGTTGGGATAGAGGAGCTCAGGAGCCGGAGAAATGATAGCATCCCCGGCGGGATTGTAGAAGGTAGCAATGGAGAGCCTGCTCCCTTTCTTATCGGCAATGACGTGGTGCCAAGCACTCTTATACCTGCCATTGCTCAGCACCTCCACCTGATCTCCCGTGTTTACAAATATAGTGTTATTTCTAGAAGGCGGTATCTCCACCCATTTTCCATCCTTGAAGAATTCAAGACCTGGGACTTGGTCATCTTGGAGCAAGAGGATGATCCCACCAGCATCAGTGTGGGCTCGGAGTCCCTTCACAAGCTCAGGTCGAGGGCACAGAGGGTATTTTGCTGCCTTCGTTCCGACAGAAGGACCTCCAACTCCTGAGAATGCCTTCTTCAAGTGGTCCTTCTCCAACCCCAGATTCTCACATATGAGCTCCAAAAGCTTCTCTGCTAACTTGATAATCTGGCTAATATACTCCTCCATTGCTTTTCTGCTAATGTGCTTCATTCATTTGTCAACTTGCATACATACATACATACATAATCATACTTTCATGCATACATATGTGCAGGTTAAGAAAAGCAAATTGCTTGTATAAATTCTGAAGGGTTACAGTTCCTTGCATAAATTATTCACTGGCGTTTGATATGTAAAGGAATTTTACTGACAATCGTGAATAATTTATACAATTTTATGCCAAGAAAAAGTTCAAGGAAATGATCCACAAGAAAGTCCCATAACCAGATGATTAGGATCATTTAGTCAATGCAATTTTGTGCAATGGCCCACCAAAAAGGTGGCCTACAGACACTTGTTCTGATTAATGGGCATGTACACCTACCGAATAGACAGTAGATGTCCTAGAGACAGTTTACTGACTAAATATTGATGTATAATTTGTAAACTGGATAATTACTCCAAGAACGAGAAGATAACTGTGTGAGCTCCATTTTCTTCATGAAGAGAAGTCACAGGGTTTTACTTAATCACATGTTATAACCCGGACAGAAAAATACATTTTATGATGAACTCACCGAAGATCCTCTGAGAAGTTTGTAAGTTCGTCCATGTTAGAGGTTGGTCGATGCCAAATGAAGAAGCTGCTTTCCCAGTCTGCGTCTAAGGCAACACCTTGACTCTCCAAGCCCTTAGCCATATCTGACTCATAGAAGCTTTCTTTCATGCATTCCTCTAAGTGTAAGTTTACTAAACTTTTCACCTTTTCCATCAACTCCACATTAATCCCATGGTTCGAAACCTGTAAATACCACCAGATGATCAGTATAATCATAATAAAGTTCAGAAAGAAGCTACCGGACGATACAGGAAGATTTATAATTCTCCCAACCTGAAAGAAACCCCAGTTCTCACATGCCTGGTGCAGAAGCGCCATTGTTTCTCCCTGTGAATCACCATTGAGACCCTCGAGATCTATTACAGGTATCTCCATGTTCTTCCTTCTCTCTTACTGAACTGAAGAAAGTTGTAACTTACTGATCATATATAAGCATTTCAAAAGGACTAGGATTGTCATTAATATTCTTGATTGCAGTAGGAAAAATAAACTCTTCTTGGGAGGAGGTTTTTTGGGCACCTTGAGAAGAGCAAATATGGATGATAGATTGGTCCAAGACTCAAGTTCACCTGGCCCTCACCATGTGAATTGGATTATTTATGTATTTTTGATCAGTCATTCTCTCTCTCTCTCTCCAATTATTTATGTCAACTAGCTTTATTTTATTCATGGCCTTATGTAAAATTTTCTCAAATTGAATGATTCTTGCCTTTATAATTCTCATCATATAAAACTAAGTTAGTCAGTGCTTGCATTGATGTAGTTGTTTCCAAAGGTCCAGACAAAGGTAAAGTGGAAGGAACCTCACCTTTCTTCCAATGGGCGCTTTTGGGTTGCATGGTGTTATGAAACATCTGTGCATTCAATGGATTTAACATTTTCAGAGTGGGAGAGAGACTGGATACTAAGTTACTAACATATATTGCTGAACTTCTGAGTCTGAAACTGCACTTTGATTGATCAAAAGCTTTCAAGCTTTTCTTCTGTAGTCAATGTCATGTTGACACATCTTGTCATACATACTGGTTTTTGGATAAATGAGTTCCATATAGGTCATGAAATTAGGGGTGGAAATGGGTCATGGGTCGGGTCAAAGTTGTATTAGAAACCTCCAACCTATCGTTCCATGAAAAATGTTCAGATCCAATGGCTATATTTGATATAAGGATTATGGAATACCTTTATTTGCTATTTGGTGTTGCACACCTCGGGCTACGAAAATATAAATTTAAAAATAATAAAATATGAGTGCAGCACCAATCAAAATGTGCCAGCAGTAGGGCACCACATGGACCCCGGATAATATGATCACCACTCAATTCGGATTTGTCATTTGAAAATACATTAAAAAAATCAGTTTAAAATAAAATAAAAGTGTGCTCAAATTCTATAGATAAAATCAACCCAGAAAAATGACTCTAATCCAATGCTTAAAAATTTAACAATCAGACTAATTTTTGGTCAGTGGGTCCACCTACACTTGGGCCAAAATTCATAAGGTCAATGGTCTCTAAGAGTGTGTCACGGGGCTCATATTGGTCCATCTTCAACATTGATGAGGTCCCTATAATCACTCAAGTGCAATCAGATCTTAACCATCAAATTTGCAATTCAAAAGTAAATGAAGAAAGGTTTTGAGCTGACACTTGGGCCAAAATTCATAAGGTCAATGGTCTCTAAGAGTGTGTCACGGGGCTCATATTGGTCCATCTTCAACATTGATGAGGTCCCTATAATCACTCAAGTGCAATCAGATCTTAACCATCAAATTTGCAATTCAAAAGTAAATGAAGAAAGGTTTTGAGCTGACACTTGGGCCAAAATTCATAAGGTCAATGGTCTCTAAGAGTGTGTCACGGGGCTCATATTGGTCCATCTTCAACATTGATGAGGTCCCTATAATCACTCAAGTGCAATCAGATCTTAACCATCAAATTTGCAATTCAAAAGTAAATGAAGAAAGGTTTTGAGCTGATAATCGTCAAACAAAAAAAAAAAAAAAATCCTCAAAAAGAGAAAAATTTATTTGCTTGGCCCCTTTACTTTATTGATGCAATTTGCATCGCACATAATATTTTTAAAATATTTGCATCTCACCCAAGGTCATTATAGTCATTTAAAAAATATTGGGATGTCGACCCGAAGACAGTTAATGCGGCTATGGTCAATGACGTTGACTATGGTCAAAGGATGAGACGCAAATATTTAAAAACATGGGTGAGATGCAAATTGCATCAATAAAGTAAGGAGACAAGCAAAAAAGTCCTTAGATACTTGCAGATGAGAAAAGTTTTGATCCTCCCACTTTTTGATCCAGGCGTGATCCTGGCACTTATAGTTAAGCGCCACCTGTCCTCACTTAAGTGTAGTTACGTTAACGGTAGAGAAAAAGCAACTACAGTTAAGGGCCCTTAAACCCAGGACAGGTGGCACTTAACTATATGTGCCAGGAGACTGGATGAAAATGTGTGAGGATCAAAAATTTTCTCAGGTGTCAATGTCATCGTGTTCATTTGATTCCAAGGAATGTTCCATAATAAATCACCGCATCAACAGGGCCTTTGTACTTTCAAATAAACACCGTACAAGACACGTGGTGCACATGCAGAACTTTCGATCGACCTTTCAATTCATACACACCAATGGATGGTACAACCATTCGATGCATTTCACTCTTATGAGGGTTCGATGAAAAAGAGTATACTAATCTGACGGTTGTGATCATTTGATCAGGTTGATCATCAAGACCTCCTATCACAATAATTTGCATGAGCGCCATGTGCAAGAAAACATTAAAACAATGCTTACAGACACTCATTACCGTCAATAATTGTCGAACTACCACAGATGCTCGTTAATTGACTCGAATAAAACTTTGATGACAGCGAGCAATATAGCCACGTGGCACACTCTTAGAGGACTCTGACCGTATGGATGTTTGGCCAATCCCTAGCTGGACCTACATACTAAAAATCAGCCTGATTAGTGATTTCTAGGCGTTGGATTGGAATTATTTCATGGGTAGATTTTAACCGTGAGAATTTGAGCATTATTGACCATTATTTGAGGTACAAACTACAAAGATCCAAAGGTTTGAAATCACTAATCAAGCTGATTATTTTGGTTTGTAGGCCCACCTAGGGATTGGAATAACATCCATACGGTCAGAGTCCTCTAAGAGTATGCCACGTGGCTCATATTGCGCGTCATCAAAGTTTTACTCAATTCACGAGGTCGGTGCCTTTAAACCGAACCCAACTTCCAAGTAAAGCTCCCATAAAGCCGAAATTGGAGACGGTTAGTTAACCTGAACCCAACCGTGGTTACTTTACCCTTCTCCCTCTCTGTCAGCAGTCTGTGAACAACGACACCCCAACACTTCTCTCCACGCATACACTTTTTAACCTGCGCACTGCGTATCCTACGCACCCACCGCCCTCCAATCCCTTCCTCGTTCTCCGCCTCTGCAATGAGAGTTCTTCCTCCGGGTTTCTCCTCTTGTTCTTCATTCTCTTCCTCGCTTCTCTACCTTCTCTTTCGCTCTCTCTCCTCGATACTGAGTCGGATCAGTCGGGGGTGAGCAATGCCACAGAGTCTGGTTCCAGATCGAGAGAGGATAGCTTCGCCGACATGATCGATCGGGCACTGGAAAAGGAATTTACGGAAAATGAGCAGACTGGAGGTTTGTAGATCTGAGCTCTTGGTTTCTGGTTTAGTGTGTCTGTGTTTTTTCTGCTTGTTTTGGTGGTGCATGATGTGGAAGTATGAACTAGGGTTTTGAATGAGGAATTTTTTCTGTTAAGTATCAGTGTTGAATTTAATGTCTTCAGACTAGGAGTTGTGATCTCGAAGTTTGAGTTTCAGAGTGACGTGGGAGTGATCTCGTCTAGGTTTTTGCCGTTTTACTTTCCACATTTTCAGGAAAAGCGTTTTTAACATTAGAATCTCTTATTGAAGTCTGAGCATTTTGTTCTGTTTGCTTTTGGTATCTTTGGTTATCTAATCTTCTCAAAGGAGTTCACAGTAATAGGACTATTTGATAGTTCTCGACAAATTATGCGTTTCTACGTCTTGTGATCTCTAATTCTCTATCTCAATTCCAATATGATCTTTAAGTTAGTTTACTGGGTTTATAAGTATTGTTGTTCATTTTAAATGACAGTTTTCAAGAACTACGCTGATGTGCCATTTGACAGCTGAGATACTGTCTTCTCATTGTGTCTCTGATGTTCTCAAAAGTTTGAGTTCTGCATAATGAAAAAAGGTGTAAGTGCTATAATTTGGAGGCACACTTACATTCTGTTTTTCCTTGGCAGAAACTGATCCCGGCAGCTTCAACAACAGTGTTGCTGAACAACAGGTTGGTGAATGTGCACTTTGTATATTGTTATTTGTTTTTTGTGGCTGAAGTGGGAGTAATGGCAGTTGTTTTTGGCTACCCATATGAGTTGATTATGATGTTCTGTATGTGTAGTCAAGAGTTAAAGATAATCTTATCTTGAATTGATTGTCATCCATGTTTACGCTGTGCTGCACCTTTTAAACCATAGTTGCCAAATGGAGAAATGAAATGCATGAAAACGATTCTAGAAATGGAAGTTGGAAACACTGCATTTTGTTACATATAACTCCAATTAGCATGATGCGGAGAGAGAGAGTTGCCAAATAGAGAAATGAAATGCATGAAAATGATTCTAGAAATGGAAGTTGGAAACACCGCATTTTGTTACATATAACTCCAATTATCATGATGCAGAGAGAGAGAGAGAGAGAGAGAGGATTAGGGTGTGTGGTCTCTCGTTGCACCTCTGGTCTCTCCATATCTTCGAGTTGATTGGGGAAGTTGCAGGTGGGCTCCTTGAGGTGAATAGGGGTGCATGGTCTTTCGTTGCACCTCTGGTCTCTCCATATCTTCGAGTTGATTAGGGAAGTTCCAGGTGGGCTCATTGAGGTGAATAGGAACTCCTCTGCATTACTGAACCTCAATGGAGCTATCATTCGTGTTAAGGCTGCTCCCTTATTCATTCCGTGTTCTTGTAAGGTGGATGACATAGGTTTTAGCGTGGCAGTGCTCCTCGACGTGTTGGACAGTTAGCTTTCACCACCCGCCAGGAACAGAGAGGATATCTTACCAGCTACTACGCCGTTGAGGGGAATAGCTAATGCCAAGGTGGACGACGAAGGTGAGGACGTGGACATGTCACAGCGGGAGCGGAGTGAGGTAAAGGACGATCCTCATCCTGAGTGCGTTAGCTATGGAGACCGTCAGGTTCTAGCTGGGGAAGACGTATGGGAAGGAAGAGAGAGGAACAATCGTCATCCCCGTATTGGAGGAGCTGGGCAACGCGTGCGCTGGCTGGGGATTGGAGGGATTCGGAATAACGCGGTTTGGAGAGGCAAGTGGCATCAACAACCCAGGGTGATTAGACGTGGGCGGGATGGACTAGATAGAAGTGGTGACATGCATCAACTCCTGGTGCCTTGTATTGGTGCGTATCGGTGGGCTTGGGCAAGGAGAGGGATGGCCCAGAGGAGGGTCCTTTTTCTTTCTTTCTATCCAAATGGGTTGAACATGCCCACGAAGATAAGGCCCAATGGTGAATTTGTCCATCTTAGATTCTTGGGCTCGATTTAATCGTGTGTTCTAGCCCAATTAGAGGCACAACTTCACTCCCACTTGCTTCTGAGCTTCCAACTGACCCCAGAGGACACGTTCATCCTTCCACAATAGAACATAGCTTTTTTTTACTTTGGAGCAGTCGGCTCTCCCTAATTTCCAGGCTATGGATGCTTCGGGTGGACGCACCCTTATCCTCGCAACACCGATCAGATGGGTGAGGAGGCCAGCTTGGCACCTGTGGATGTACTTGTTCTCTTCAAAGATGCTGTCTTTGAACCAGATCTCTCTATCAGATCTCTTAAAGGTATTTTCTCTACTCTTTTTAGAGATCTCAGTAATCCCCCCTGGATCTTGTTTGGACAATCCGCTGCAAGTTCATACCTTGCTAGGGGCGGGCTCAGGGCCCGAGACTGAAGGGACTTGTGTTTTATACAACTCTAGCCCCTTTGATGGAGATTCTCTAGCTCCCCGGTTAGAACAGGTTGCAAGGAGGGTTGAAGGTGATATTGGAACAACTCTTGGGAGAAGGGGCTTCACTCATCCGGTTTGTGCTCGGGTAGTGATGGTTCTTGGATATGGTCTGCATATATCCCTTGCAACAAGAGAACCTTTGTGGACACTCTCGTCTAATCCTTCCCCTTCTCCCTCTTCCGACATCTTCTCCTTGGGGTTGTTACTAGGGGTTTCTCTCAACCGGCATGGTGCCAAAGCTGAACAAATGCTATTAGAGTTAGACTTAAAAGAGTGCGGTACCTATGTCCAGTCCTCGACGGTTGGAGAGCATGTAAACACACATGGCCAAGGCACAGGAAGGATGGAGATCCCTCCAACTCAGCCAATTGCCAGCTGCACAGATCAATTGTTTGTAGTAGGAGTGGACCCAGCCCATACGGAGTCGGCCCTTCTGAACAAAAGCGAACATGACTATTCTGTCGAAGGAGAGGACTTCGAACGAGGGGGGCCTGCCCTCCTAGAGCTTCTTACGATGGGAGAGGATCAAGGTAAGAAGGGTAGCCAAGCATTATCGCCTAAGACTTCGAGAGAATTGCATAGGTTGGGATTGGATAAGACAGGTTTGGAGAAAATCTTGGATTCCAATGGCAGTAGAGGATCCAAGAAGGGGTCACGCCGGTTGTGCTAGTGCTTTTGGTGGTTCGGGGTTTCTTGTTGCTCATGTCTTTTATCAAATTTCTTTCAAGGAATGTCACGGGCCTAGGGGATATTGCGAAGAAATACATATGTCTAGAAACCATGTGATGCTTTGATGTCGCATCAACTAAGGTCAAATCTCTCCCTTTTTCAAGAAATATACATATACTTTTTCAACTTTGCTGAAGTTCATTGAGTTGCCTGTATTATATTGCTTGAGTTTCTTCCTGTTTATGCTTATTATTTGTATAAATCAAGACAAATTCTTTTTGAATCATGAACTATATGTGCTGGTGGTTTCTAAGATGCCTAGACATGGATATGGACACTAGTACGGAAACGAGGATATGACTCTTCATTTTGCAATATGGGTAACCCGTCCAATATGTCCATACCATGCTTTTGTTTTTAACTTTTTTTGAGCTAAGTATCAATGTTTTAGTAAATACATCATGCGAAATGTAATGAAACTTCTAATATTGTGAAGATTTTTATAGTAATTTGTCACAATATACAACATAGATTTTTGTTGACAAAACAAATGAAGAAATTGTCAAGATCTAAGAAATAATCAGATATTAAGATGGTTAATAAGAAAAATGTAAGGTAGAAGTACCCATGCAGTGTTTGGTACTAGTGTCGGTATCTTATCGTGTGGATATTGGGTATGCTGGCACTATCTGGGTATCAAAATCTTTTTGAAATAGTTATGCATTTCAAGGTTGTTTTTTGTTTTGTAGTAGAACATGCAATAATAATTTGTCTTTTCTTGTTTGGCTTAATTCTTTTACTAAATTTAGTTTGTTTTGTGTTTTTTGTTCATCAGGCAGTTTTGGAAACTGTAGCTAGAGTTAAGCCGAAGAAAAATGACACCAAGGAGAAGTATATGCTTTTATCGTGTGAATAAATAAATGATATTATAACTACTTTTCAATGGAAATAGTTTCATCTTCATTAGTATAACGGGAAGTTATATTTTTATTAAAAGTAAGTTCACCTCACCGTCTCATTTGAGTTCCTCTCACATCTTGTGGCTCTTATGTTAGGTCTTTTCAATTTCACGACGTTTTCAATTTGGATAATGAGAATCGAGCAGAAGATACCCCAACATTAATTGATCGAAGGGTATGTTCCATGTGTGGCATCAAAAACTTTTACCTGGTTGAAATTTTGGATTGATGCAGTTACAGATGCAGCAAGTAGAAGCACGATTTTTTTTTTTCCATTTTGATTACTGACTACCTTCAGAGATGAATGAATTTTGATGTACGTATTGGAAATTTTATTTTCAGGACAATGTTTTTATTATATCTAACACCAAATCAAAATTTCCTGTGCTACAATTGGACTTAAGGTAAACTTAGTAATTTGTTAATTGCAGTTGCAACTAACACTAACCTGTCAGCCCAACCAAACTTTTCAAATTACTGTCTTTTCAGGTTGATCTCAGATCTGGTAGTTGTCATTGTATCTGCAACTTGTGGTGGCATCGCCTTTGCTTGTGCTGGACAACCAGTATGAACATTATTTCTGCCCTGAGCTTTGTCTTGATGACTGCAATTAGTGAACAAAGTATTAGGATTTGCCTTTTTTTACTTCAACACTGTAATCTCCAACCTGCAGTTTGAATATCACCATGTCATCTTTTGAAAGGAGTTTTACCCACTCTTAAATCCTTGCAGGTTATTTCTGGATATTTGCTAGCAGGATCTGTTATTGGACCAGGAGGCTTGAGCTTTGTTAGTGAAATGGTGCAAGTATGTTGCTTTTATTTTTACAGGGCCATAACTTATGCCTTTTTAAAATATTTCTATTTCTTAAACAATGCTTCGCTAACTACAGTTACACCTTAAACTTGGTTCTTTTTGCCAAGAATCCGTATCTTAGAAATGAATCATGCCATACGTCTCTCTCTCTCTCTCTCTCTCTCTGTAGGAATTTAACTAATAGGCACCGTAGTGTTTTGAAAAAAAAGCTTTACGGATTTCACTAATAGGCACTGTAGTGTTTTGTAGAAATTTTCATCGATATTTTCATTCATATTTAAGATAAAATCCAGCCAGATTCATGTCACTTTGTTGTGGACTTGTGGCAATATGCAATTGACAAACTCTGATGATGAATAGACATGTGTATGTGTCGACAGACGTGCATGTATGCATAAATTTGGCAACCATTATTGAACGAAGACGGGTGTTTGGATCCAAATCTAGCTGACTTTCTTGGAGTTGGCCTCTAATAATTATTAGCTATGAAACAAGTGTGTACCTTATGATGATATAGGAAAATGGAAAAGAACAGTTCTTTACAGTTCTATGTAATTATTCATAAGGGTTATATTCTTGTTGAGTTCTTATTGTCATGGAAGACTTTAAGATAAAGTTTTCATGTCTCGTTCAAGTGTGTCATTTTTACATTTTCGCACAATACTGTCCATTTACTTACTTATATTTGTGCATGTAGGTTGAAACAGTTGCTCAGTTTGGTGTAATTTTCCTTCTTTTTGCATTGGGCCTGGAGTTCTCCACAACAAAGGTTGGCTTATGTTTTCCCTCGTGCATGCTCATCTTTCTCATTTGAAAAATTGTCAATTTGTAATTACAACTGTGATGTATATGTCTTCCCTTCACATTTGTAGCTTCGAGTCGTTCGAGCTGTTGCTGTTCTAGGAGGCCTACTCCAAATTTTCCTATTTATGTGCTTATGTGGCATAACAGCCTCGGTATGTCTAATAAATTCTATCAACTGATTCAGGCTTGACAGTTTTCTGTTGTATACTTAAAAAATGTGATACTTCCTTTTGTTTTTGTGCTCTGTGTTATCTTTTTCCAAGAAATGCTAAACTTGTTTCTTGTGGTATTTGTATAAATATCAATAGTTATCGGTGTTCAATTAATATCAAATTTGAAGGTCAAAGTTGATCATTCACATATTATTATTATTATTGACTTGAAGGCCAACGTTGATCATCTGCGTATCTTTACTTTTATAAAGAGAAGAGTAGGGGTATACAGTTGTTTACATTTTGCTACTTTTCTCCAAAAAATGCTCATTATCTATGTTAAACTTATCTTAACAACGCAGGGAAAAAGTGTCTTTATTTTTATTTTTCCTCAAAAACTAACTCTCAACTCTCCTGCATTCCCACTCCTAAAAAAGTTCCCACCTTTCCACTCCTAAAATCACTCTTCTAAAATAGTTCACGCTCTCTTAAAACAACTCTCCTGTTGCCATTTCCTCTTTCCTCTCTTTAGGAACTCTCTCTCAGACGGGCCTTCCCCTAGTTATTATTAATATCAACAAAAAAAATAAATATCAACAAATATGCTCATGCTCATTTAATAGAAATAGGTACCATTGGTTACCCAGATTTTCACTTCAGGCTCTTTTGTGTTTTTGAGTGCCTCTTCAGACATCTTATTCTGCTGTGTTTTTTTTTTTTTTGATAAATAAACATTTTATTTTTATTTTTTTGATAGGTAAAGATTTTATTCAAAAGGCTGAAGCCAAAGTAGAAGGGACGGAATTTTATTCCTATTATGCTATGAATTGCATGTTATGCATATCAACTACTGTTATGTTCCTCTCTTTTCTTTGCCACAAAATGATATTCACAGTGTTTCAATTATTCTTTTGGCATTGAACCACTCTTTATGCCCTCCTCACCCCTAGCACTTTGCATTATGTTGTTCCTCTAGGCATGGCATAATTCCGGTGCAACATTCTCTACGGCTATGATTAGGATGCTAATCTTACCAAGTTCTTGCTTTTTTTAATGATCTAAGCACCTAGAAAGTACATTGTTATATCCTTTTGAATTTCCAGAATGTTTGAAAAAATATGTTATATATCTTTTTTCCATTCTCTTTGCTGCAGTTCTGATTTATGCAACTGCATGCTTCTGCAGTTATGTGGTGGTAAACCTTCAGAGGGGATATTTGTTGGTGCGTTCTTGTCGATGTCTTCAACGGCTGTGGTAGCTCTCTAATACTTGTTTACCATAATGTTTAATTGCATGTGTAAATACTTGGTAAATATAATGCTCGTAGCGTGACCTAGTGATCATGTTTGATTTTTGGTGCTGATTCTACTCCGGAATCTCACTCCTGTTCCCACTCCCGCCCCTGCTCCGTAAAATAATTCAACTAGATTTGTTTGCAATTGCCACTTCCTTTCAACTAAGTTGTTAAAAATATATTTCCAATGAATGGTGAAATGAAATCAATATTTCTACTTTTTTTTTCCTTGATTTCTTGTATTATCTCCTTTTTCAATCTGTAGTTCTCTTTTTCTCTTTTCATTCCTTTTCTATTCCATATCTAAACATGTCAGTTTCAATGGCATGTTTGAGTCTCCAAATCAACTCAACCGTACAATCTCAATCCTGAGTCAACCTATCGATTGAATTTTCTAACAGTGGTTTACTTGTGTATTTGACCACAAAGCATGACATTCCCTGTAAGACTCACCACCATTACCACATAACACACACTACTCACTCTCCACTAAAATGGTCTGCCCTTCACCCCTGCATCATCCAAATGTACTTGGATCTTATGGCTGATAAGAAGAATTATAACTTGAGAAAAGGATCTCTATAACATGACTACAACTTTCTAAAACCCATGAACTACTTCTATGATACGATTATTCCTGGTGTAAGTGTCGCAATCTTGGCTGCCTCCAATAGGTTTTTTCTTGTAAGCCCAACAAGTTGGGCTGTTTAACCATCTTTCTGACATTTTTTGAACGTTTGTCTTCTGAACTTATTTTTCATAGTATACTTGGGATCTATTGGTAGGTACTAAATATTCTTCCCATTTGTTAGGTATAGAATTGTTTATGCTTGCAAAGTTGCCAGTATTGTATTCAATGGAAACATCTCATTCATCTTTTTTCGGCCACAGGTTTTGAAGTTTTTGATGGAAAGAAATAGTATTAATGCCCTTCATGGTCAAGTTACAATTGGAACCCTTATTCTCCAGGTACGGAACTCCTTACTACTTGTCTTTCAATCATGGTGTTAATTATAGCTAGAAGACATCATGTTACTTGCTTTTATCTGGCATTTTAATAGTTAGGGCATACTACAATTTTTTATTTATTTGTTGGATGGTAAAGCTTGTGAATATTTACTGTTCTTTATAGAAATCATGTCTGCACAACATTGCTCTGAGTTCTGAGCTGCCTTTGCCTACCAGGATTGTGCTGTGGGTTTGCTGTTTGCACTGCTTCCAGTTCTTTGTGGCACATCTGGGGTTCTTCAAGGAGTAATATCCATGACTAAGTCGTAAGTGAAAAACTTGTCATTTAATGGTTTCTGTTACTCTAAACTAATAAAAGTGATATCGATAAAAAATTAATAGAAGAAAATCCTTGCCTCTAGTTCACTTAACATGAAATGCCACATTTAACTCTGTGCACATGATTCCATTATTATACATAAAAAGCTTCTGGACTTGCACAGCTTGAATTTTTGTAAATATAGTGTCGGTCAACCTTGACCGAGTTCGTACTGATTTTTAGTTCATTTTAGATCTATTTAAGATATTTTCAATCAGCAATTAGAAAAATTTACCTCTTTCTCATTGTCAAACTGATATCCAGTTTCACATCGTACTGTAACCAAGTGAAGTGAACCAAATGATCACTTTCTTTCTTCCTAGAGAATATTGGTTTCTTGTTTATATGTTTTGTAATTTATTTGCAGAAAGAAAATTCATACAAATTAGCTGCATTTTATAGAATGGTAAGCAGGGTACTTGTACCTGATACCTAATGGATGTACGCTTGTACTATCAGTCTCCATACCACTGGGAAACAACTTTTAACTCTGCATATTAGCACTTGATGTCAGATCCCAAATGCAAATTACAAAATTATTTTACTTGTCTACTGAAAAATATAGTTTATCACATAGCCTAAAGAAATGAATTTCATGTGTGAAAACATTTACATCAATATTGCCACTTAGTTGTGGGTGAATTGAATTACTACTTTCATTATATTGTCTTTGTTTCAAGGTGAATGAGAGCTTCCATACTTGAGGTCTTCTAGTGTCTGGCATTATGTTTACCAAATAATGTGTCTATTTGCTCATACTGATTATTCTTTCAATCAGGTTGGTTGTGTTGATTACATTTTTGGCCATTTTGTCAATACTATCTCGTACTTGCGTACCTTGGTTTCTTAAGCTGATGATAAGCCTATCATCACAGGTATGGTGACTTTGATTAAATGATAGAATCAGATGCATAGGATTTTCCAATGAAAATATTGTTTAGCATTGCAAACTTTACTATGTTAAATGCACTCCAATGTTACATATTATGTTTTGACATGGTTTTCAACTGTCATCTTATCTGTGCTGTGCAGACCAATGAACTTTATCAATTGGCATCGGTTGCATTTTGTTTACTTGTCGCTTGGGTATGTTTCACTTCCCAATACTTGGACTGTTATCTGCATTTCTTGCTCTAACTTGGACATACAGATTGGTTTTCATTTCATTTTGATAGTGTATGCATGATCAATGCACAGACAGATCTGTTTTTTCCACATACAAGTTTTCCCCACTCTCTACAGTTCTTACTGTTGTTGGAGTGTGTCGTTTGACTGTGGCCAGCACTCCGCCTGTGTTAGACCCGTGGACCATTTGATATACACTGTTACGCCTCCCTCTAACAGCTTAACCGTTTAGAGTAAACTGGTTGTCAACATGGTATTAGAGCAGGGAGGTTCCAGTAGGTCGCGGGTTCTAGTCCCCTGCAAAGTGCTGAGGAGGCGTGTTGTTGGTGTGTGGTGTTTGGCTGTGTTCCAGCACTCTGCCTGTGTTAGAGCCATGAGACCCTTTGATATACATTGTTACGCCTCTCTCTAACAGATTAAGCTTTTAGAGTAAAGTGGTTGTCAGCACTTACATCTCCAGACACGCCATTCTTAAATCAACATTTATATCCATCACGCAGAAACATACTTTTTCATTTGTTACTTTTAAGATATTCTGATACTCGAGACTGAAACAACAAAGTCAATGTGGGTCACTGGTTGCACAATCCTGAGTCAAGTTAGAGTTTTTCAAACTTTAATCACCAGAATGATCTTCCGCCAGAACTTGTGAAGTAGCTGTTTTTCCATGTATGTTCTTAAAAAAAGTAGGTATATTTTTAATTGGTGATAGTCTTTAATCAGGATTTGTCATCAGCATTATTTTCTGTTTGAAAGGGTTTATACCTCATTTTTTTTCTTGTGACCCCTGAACGTTCTTTTACTATAGGGGCCTGTTTGGTACATGAGAAAAAGAATTCTAATGGCGAATATTATCTTGGCTAAATATTTGTTCATATCAATATTTAACAACGTTTGGTACGTGTATAAGCTAGCTTACTTCATTTTCTTTCAATTTGAGTGGGTCCCACGCCTAGTCACAAAAATCTCCGAATTTTTTAAAAAATCTCCAAAATTCTTCGAATTTTTGAATTCACGAATCAATCGCCGATTAATTGGCAAAATCAGCAAAATCTCCAATTAATCGAAAAACGCGCCGATTAATCAACGATTTTGCCGAATTTTGCCGATTAATCAACTGAGACCCATTTTTTTCCACTTATGATTTCGATTTTTGCCGATTTTGGACTTATGAATGATATATCATGCTTATGAGTTATGAGTTAATGACTTATTATTATGGAATTATAGATGTGCTTTTCATCATATAAATGTGTTTTGTTAAAAACAACATTTATAATTTGAAAAATGTCATGATATATATTTTTTATTTTTGCCGATTTCTGTCGATTTTTAACCGAATTTATCCGAATTTTCCCGACTTGACCCCTTGCCGATTTATTGCCGAATCCCGACTTTGTGACTATGGTCCCACGTATCAAAGTAAGTCAAAAATGGGTTAGGCGAGTGTGAGAACCACATATTATGTGAAAGGATAAAAAAAACTCATTTTTATCTTTTTTATATATTAAAAAACTCATCTTTATTGAAGATAGTGATTTTCCCGCGAGAAAATAAAATTTTCCCACCAAGGCTTAATTGGCGTGAAAATATTTACACGGGGAGGGTGATCAAATGTTTTCCCGCCGTGGCGGGCAAATTTTTGGGCCCGGCTAAATATTCGCCGGGGGCAAGTGGCTGCCAAACGCGCCCGGGCGAATATTAGCGCGCAAATATTTTATTTTCCCGCCGCGGTGCATTACCAAACAGGCCCTAAGTGTCATTTATGGATTTTAGGAAATTTGTTGAACTAGATAAATGTGAATCCCTTCTAGATGGCATGTAAAGTAACATGATTCAGGTTTGGTCAGTCGTTCATGTGACACATATCTAATCTGTTTGTTTTGTAATATTTCAGTGTAGCGATAAGTTGGGGCTAAGCCTTGAACTTGGTTCCTTTGCTGCGGGAGTAATGATATCAACAACCGATCTTTCACAACATACGCTTGAACAAGTATGATTATTTCTTTTTATTTATTTTCTAACCGAAGTTGACGAGGTGTGATGACTTTTGATATACTTTTGTTTTTCTATGGTTCATAATTTTGAAGGAAATCTTTTGAGTAGGATATAATTAATGTCATTTAATTTTGTAAAGGAAGAAGATTCTCTGTAATCCTGAAATATTTCTGCTGAATAACTGAGTCCAATTTGTGAAAAATTATGCATTTTGTTTTACGAATGGCATAAATTTCCATTTTCCTTATAATGATGAATGAAGCTTAAGGAACTTTCTAAACTGTGCCATATGTTGTGCCCTGTGTGTCCCGCACGTGCGGGGGGTGTTGTTGCGATGATTCTTCTGCTCTTAGCTATTGGCAATACATCCTGCATCCTTTTTTATGCACGATTCTATAAGAAAATTTTGAACAAGGCTTTTATGGATCCTAGCAGGCCATTTCATTGCTGACTCTAATTTGCAAAATTGCTTCATGGGTTTATAGAACATTATATTCTTTTTTTGGTTGAAAATTTTCAATCCAAATATATGTTGAGTAAATGAAATAATGGGTTCTCTGCGTTACTAATTTTTCATTGGGTGATTTCTTTGAAGTTTTATGGAGCTTGTAAGAATTCATACCAGTGATCATGGTATTGTGGATTGTATGGGTGTTTAGTTGCTTTTATCGGAGAATCCTGATCCGTGCATATAAAATAGGCATGAGGTGTGCACTCATTCCAAGTTTTTTCTTTTTGTAGGTTGAACCCATTCGCAATTTCTTTGCTGCTCTTTTCCTTGCGAGCATAGGAATGCTGATCCATGTCCATTTCCTTTGGAATCATGTGGACATTTTACTAGCAGCTGTTATTTTGGTGATCATTATAAAAACAATTGTGATCACGACTGTTGTTAAGGGATTCGGCTACAACAACAAGACATCACTTCTTGTAAGATTTTACTGAACCATTTACATGGTTATAGCTTTCAAGCTTCATTTACAAAAGGATCATTGGTTCTGATATATTTGTAGGTTGGAATGTCTCTGGCACAAATTGGGGAATTTGCTTTTGTTCTTCTCAGTCGTGCTTCTAATCTTCATCTGGTTGAGGTTAGTGCTGGTTTATACTAAACTTTTCCTTTTGACTTACTGCATCCAGAGTAAAATGGCTGGCGATCTTGCAAAGAGCAGTTGTGACATGAGCTTACATGAATGACAGTGCATCACAGCAACCGTAGATGATGTGTATTATAGCTAGCTGTGTTTTCACAATTTGATGTGCAAACATGCATGTATATATGTAAAGCTCTACAATCAAGAAAGGCTTAGGAAAGTCAGTTTTCTCTTTTTGCTTGTGTTTTTTTCCTATAGAACATAACTGTAGGTCTTATCAATTTTTACAGGGTAAACTGTACCTGCTGCTTCTTGGCACGACAGCTCTTAGTCTGGTATGTAACCCATTTTCAATCATTTTATAAAGTTGATACTTTGTGCTGCATGTTCGACCCTAGTAAGCCTAGCATTGATGTTCAGACATATGACCAGCCACAATCAGGTGGATTTACGTGGGGTCTGTGTTTGCACAACCCAAAAATACAGCTATAACGTAATCTAGGTAATCTATTCAATAGCATTCATTTGATGTGGAAGATGATTTGAGCAACAGTCTAGGAAGAAATGCATTTAATTGATAGTTAGGTTTGTCTCATTTTGTTTCCATGAGAAATCCACAATGTGGCCGATTGATAAGACTGTCTGGATCAATGGCCATGTTCACCTCTAAGTCGATTAAAGCCCGAGCATGAAGATGTTTATACTTAAATAGTGACACAACACTTGGAAGTGGCCGCTTGCCAGTAGCTTGACTTCTATGTGCAAGGTGCTGCCATCTTAGTGTTTAGAAACAAGCAAATGTCTGTAAAAGTCCCAGCAGTGGCAGTCATTGTCATGATTGCCAAGCATGCTGGTGAATCCGTACTTGGTAATGCTTATGAAATGGTTACAAAATGAATTTCTTAACAAAATTATATGTAGCTATCATCTTTGGACTTGGGGGAACACCTACATGGAGTAGGAACTTGCCCATGAGTGGCAAAGCATGCATTTGTACATCCACATGATTTTGGCAACGAATTGCAAGTTATCTTTATATAGTTTGCCGTGGATCACTTACAAGCAATTTTGCAGGTGACTACCCCATTTCTTTTCAAGTTGATTCCTGCTGTCGTACATCTTGGAGTGCTGTTGAAGTGGTTCCCCCCTGATAGCAGTCAAAGTGAGGTAATCTCTTCATGTCTTCAAATCCATCCCCTGTTCTCTCAGTCCTGTTGCTGGCAAAGGGATTATTTCTCTCGTGTTTTTCCAGTTATAAATTATCCTTGTCAGAGTTAGTAGTTTAAGGAATTTTGAATATGATTTCAACTTCCAGATTGGATATAAAGGAGAAAACCTTCGCTCAGACAGTGCTAAGCGAATTACTTTGATGGTCCAAGGCTCTCATGATTCATGAATTAAAAAAACATGAACCAAATATGGAATTTCCAGCTTTACCTGATGGGCTTCTTAATACTCTGGAGGACAGGTGCTCAAGAGTGCAAAGGAGGTAGACTGAGTCACAATTTTGTCTTCATAGAAAGCCCTACTTTTTCTCTGTCCTGACTCAGCAAGCGAGTAAACAAAGCAAGCTGAAGAATTAGAGCTGATCTAAATGCCAAGGAACTACTTATACATATACGAAACTTGACCTCTGATTCGGATCATTTTGCTACTCTCCCGCGTGCCCAATTTTGTGTAAAATAGTTTCCACTGTAATGTAATTTAATTTGATTTTTTTTTATTCAACGGGAATTGTTGAAAATCAAAACTGGCTCGGTTGTCAAATTGTAGAATATGTTGATTAATGTTTAGTTCATTTTAAGATACAGAACTGTAAGTAAATTTTTTTTTACTGTAAGAAGTGGTTTTTCTTTCATTTCTCAAAGTGAGATTTACTTACTGTCAAGTGTTTCGTGCGAAGTTCAATACATCAACATATGGTGAGAAAATGATATAAATGGGTAATTCATATCAATTGGCGAGCGAATTATTAACAATGAATGGCCAACTTTGCGATTTAACAGTTTATATAAGACTATTGCCAAGAACAGTGTGTCCAAGCCAAGAACAAAACCACCATGTTGAATTGTAGAAACTCACTTGATTTCAGTTGGTCCTTGTAATCTTTTTGTTTGACAAAGTAGAATCCTACTTTGCTCTTCAAAATATTTGGTCACAGTAATGTAATCTTGTACCCATGAAAACTGTCAAAAAGTTGATTTAAGACATCATAGAAGGGAATTTGTCAAATTGGATGTGATCTACCGCTTACAATGGTCTCCAGTCCAATGGCTTAAGAGGCCAGTCGTCTTCCATGAAATTGGATCACTGTATTAAGAAATGGAAATCCAAGAAAATTGGGAATAAAAAGAAATTTTCCCATCTTTTTGCATATTAAAACTTAGAAGTTATGAAGTTTACCCCTTTGGAGTCCACCAGAGCTTAGCAAGAGTTTCTCTGCTTGCCCATGTAGAGAGAGAGAGAGAGAGAGAGTTCAACAATTAAATGTGCATGTGAATCTTCCTACTCTCTCTAGCCACCAAGGAAAAAGTAAATGTGAATCTTCTTTCTTTACAGCCTTGAACAACACGATTCTCTCCAAGCAAATGGATCAACAGGATTATATATATATATATAGCTGGACTTGCGTAAAGTTGTGGCTTAATTAACAGTAAAATCTCCGTGGAACATTAATAATTACTCAAACATACCTACCTTCCTACTCTCTCTCTCTCTCTCTCTCTCTCTCTCTCTCTCTCTCTCTCTCTCTCTCTCTCTCGCACGCATGCGCTCCGAGCTTATGAATCTACAAGAATCTTTGCTATACGCACATATGTGTGTAAAGAACTGGAGTTTGACATTTTATAAGTACACTAGTTGCATTGAAGTAGTACCCATCATGATAGAAAAATTCTTTCGGATCATATATCATACATAAACATATTCTGTACTATTAGTTTGGCTGTAAATCTCTAGAAATCATATGGCAAGGAGGGAGAAAATCAGCTAAATAAATGACTATTTCTCACACTAATAACTAGGCTTCATCTGTTAAGATCCTAAAGGTTAAGACTTACGCTTTCCACACCTCTATCACCTAGGTGCTTTTGGTGTATTCGTTTGAGTCTTAACATTTGGTATTAGAGTCAACTCCATGTCACGGGAGGTGCGATCTGGGGAAAGGGCTACTTGGGGGCTCACTCAAAAAAGAGAAAATAGGGGTACCTGAAAAAAAATGTCCGGGGTCCACTCACAAAAAAGTAAGAAAATAGGAATATCAGAGCGAAAGTCACCTCAGAATGGGCCACCGTGGACGTTGGCCTTGGAAGCATGGTGGAATGTTAAGATCCTAAAGGTTAAGACTTAAGCTTTCCACACCTCTATCACCTACGTGCTTTTGGTGTATTGGTTTGGGTCTTAACATCATATTTGGAGAATGATATAAAAACTAAATTGTTAATCATCAAAACTGTGAGACCCGCAGGTTATTGAAACCTGAGAGAGAGAGAGAGAGAGAGAGAGAGAGAGAGACAAGGATATTCCCCATTTCTCTTATTTTAAGTTCAAATGTGAATAACCAAAACTTTGTATATAGAAAGATATGCAAAGATTTAAGGGAAGACTAGCTATATTGTGTATTTTAAAAATCAGCTGATTTTCATCTAATAATGAAAAATTAAGCCAGTCCAATTGCCGTCCATAAGCTCATATTGGTCAATTGATCCTCTCCCACGACATAAGTATAAAGATTTCTGATCTAATTTAATCAATTGATTCTTTTTTACGAGATTTAAGTATATAGATTTGTGATCCCTAGGTTGTAAATGGTTGAATTGATAGCCCGATTAAAAGTCTACAGTAATGGGTGGCCCGTGCCCACGGTACACGGTACTCTCCCACAAAACATTTGCCAAAATCAGGTGTGAGTGGCTGAGATTCACCGTCCAGTTGGGGGGTATATAAGATCTCAACCCTTCTTTATTTAAGCCTATAAGAGGGGGAGACAACTGAGCTCCCTTATTATATAGATACATCATCTGGAATCCTCGTCAAGGTTTCGAGTTACGTCAGTGATGTTGCGTGTGCTGGTGTAATAATAGACTTGTGTGTCCTTTTCTTTTTTCGATAAGTAGATGTATTTCATGTTGTATCGCATGCATGACACGTGAAAACTTGCACGGCTTAATAAAAACGATTAAACGGTATGAAAAAATGGCTAATACATGTGATTCTAGAAGTGTATAATTGTTTGATTTGTGACTTTCGAGCTAATGACCATAAGAGATGTAGCCATCCAAATAGAGTCAAATGACGAAATATGATTCATGTTGCTGATGTCAAATTGTTTGAAAATTAATGCACACATGACGATGACGATGACGATGACGATGACGATGGTGATGGCGATGATAACGATATAATAACTCGATTTAGGGGCTTAAAATATGATATGTAGTAAGTTTCGTCCTACTTCCCTACGCCGTGTGGCAAAAGAGGAAGGTTAAAATTTCAAGTGTTGTCCATGGTAAGGGAAAAGTTAGACATGGTAAGTATATTGGGTGACATGGCAAGGGTGCTCTCCACGTGACCACCCTTGCCATGTCTGGGTAATTCATTCTATAAATACTAGTAGGGGGCAGCGTTGCACGTGAGTGATTATAGGGATGTCTATGAAAGAAGTAGCAAAATAAGATAGTTTCAACTTAAAGGGTAGATTTTTTTTTGGAAATATAGAAATAATGGCGTGTTAAGTAATTAAGTGGTTAAAAGGGTTGTTTTAAAAATATGGATAAAATGGCATGGTTAGTAATTCAGTGATCATGAATAGGCTGTATTGAAAATATAACTAATGGCATGGAAAGTAATTTAGTAGTTAAATAAGACTAAGCTTTTTTGAAATCAAAATATTTGTTGTAATAATGAATGAGTATGTTGGAGTGGATGTCATGGTGAGCGTCATGTGGCAACCCAAGTTCATAAATCCAACGGTGGTTGAGCTCTGACAAAAAGTGAATGCCAGCTCAGCGCTATCAACCACCACTGGATTCTCGGAATCCATGACCGAGCACACGACTCCCAAGACGAGTCAGAAAAGAGGGGTCGCCTGAGCCCGACTGAATCACCAAGTCGGAGTGTTTCTAAGCCAGGCAGGGCATTTCTTGAGCTTTGCCGAGCCACCTGACCTTTTTGACTCAGCAGATCCTAAAAACTGGCTCAATCCTTCAAGTTTGTGGGGATTTTAGAAATTCAGTGGACCTTTGTCCTTGGTATTCTAAGAAATCAACACAAGCTCATAAGAGTTTTTGCAACCTCTTGAATTCATGCATCCTCATTAAACAAATCAATATGATAAATCATGAATCTTTTGGTTCTTATTCATAGCTACAGTTGCTGATGCTGCTAGCACTTGTAAGGAACTGAAGTTGGATATACAAAATTATTTCTTTAAACCTCAGTTGACACTGAAAATGGTGGGAAGACACAAAATTAGTTAGGTATTGTGAGATTGCTTGTCTTTTTCACCTGTGGTGGTGGTGGTGATGTTTCTCCTGCTAATACACAGACCAATTGATCTCACACACTTGACAGCATTAATAAAAATTTGTCCATTTTTATCTACATATATACAAACATACATAATAAGTACACGGGATCGTGCGCGAACCTCAATTCGACCGTGCTTTGTGATGCAATTGTGAGGGTGTGGATTCAACTACTGTAACAAAAAAAAACCCAAAAAGATGTTGAAGAGTCCACATTTTATCTCATTACAGAAGCAAACAAGCCACAAAACCTTGGAACTATATGAAATTGCTGGTGCTCATTTCAACTGACCTAGTCACCCATATACAAGTAGCTCTCTCTTCATAGTGAACTGTTTATTAACGCATCATCATCGATCAGTTATGCTTATTCGGATATCGTAAAAGTCATCTTTCTCTGTTGAAACATTCTGATTTTAGCAGTAACGCCATGAGTACAAGGACAATAAATGTGTGTAGATTCATTTAAGATCTGTTCTTGATCTATCTCCACCCAGCAAGATGTCAAAGTAATTTCGGTGACTAGCTCGTTTCGGGACAATTGTCAGATCACTCTGATTTGTCCAATTAAGAAGGAACCCAGGGATGATTTACTTTGATCGAATGAGCTCGGTGCAGCAAGTGTGAGTTCTAGATCGGGTGTCGCATTTAGAACAACAGGTTTTCTTACAGTGGAAGTTCCAGGCTGGGTATCTTGTTCTAATGAGTTAAGGTCTATCAAAGGCAGAGTGGTTTCTCGATGAACTTCACATTGGGCAATTGCTATATTAAGAGATGGTGCAGAAACAGGCAACAACCCACAAGAGATGGAATAAGAATCACTAGACTTAGAATTTGTAGTGTTAACATGATGACCAGCCATGTTGCTGTTTCCAACCTGCCAGAATAAGGGGAACAAAAAGAAATAAAATGATTCAGTTCATTGTTTCATCTTGAGCGCGAGGGTCATATGGTAACTAAATGGGGCAATGGTGAATATACCATGTCGAAGAGGCTCGATCTGCGCTTCTTCTTGTTGAGACTTGCTTGTCGAAGGAAATACTTCTGTGCATGACTGGCAACTTGGGTTGGAGTCTTTGTAGTTACAAAGTTCCTTGAGATACCCCTCCAGTCACCTTTGCCAAGCTTCTCTAGCCCAACTAGAAATGTCTTGTGCTCCTCCTCTGTCCATGGGACTCCTAATAACCAACCCACCGAATAACATTCACATCATCCAAACCATGAAAACCCAAGAAAAATAAAAGTAGAAATAAAGACGATCGTTCGGATTAAAATTGCAGAAATAAAGACGATCGTTCGGAAACAATATAAATTAAACAGAATTGTTAAGAAGGATGGAACTAAAGAATCATATAGTTAAACACCCATCCCATGACTAAGAAACATAACAGTGCTAAACATATTAGAACAACACTAAGAAACCAGCACCACTATCATCATGAAAGAGAGATGAAGAAAAATCTAATAGAACGATGAGAAGCAATAGTGATACACATGAGGTTCTTATTGAAAAAAAAATTAAATGATTTTATTTAGTGGAAATCCACTAGGGAACCCAAGAACAAAGGGCATGGAATACACCCAAAATATGAAGCAAACTTACTGAAAACTTTCATTTTTTGGACAGCTTATATGCTGGAAAAACAGAGAGAGAGAGAGAGAGATGTTTCTATTCTCAGATCAAATCATTCAAGAACAATGCTTGGGTTTTGCTCCAAAATCTTCAGAGAATTTAAATTGGTACACAAATCTAGAGGCCAATCCAGGCGAATATGATCACAGCATCAAACATATAAAACAGAGAAATTAAACTATTCTACTCCCAAAACCACCAGAAACTCCATTAAAACTAAAGGAAGATGAGAAACAAACAACTAAACTCACTCATGTTTAATAACAACAGAGTGGGAGAAGTCATGGATCCATACTCACCCTTCTTCCTCTCTTGGCTTCTACCGACGAGACCGTCCGAGAGATACCCCTTAGACATTTTATCAGAATTCTCACGAAGGGAAACATGAGAACTCGACGAAGAAGAAGGTGATGATGAAGAGGCTGATGAGGAGGGTGACAAGCAATCCATGCTAAAACTCTTCTTCATGGGAAGAGAAGAAGCTATGTCAAGTTGCACCCCAAATAGCCTTAGCTTACTAACACCACTCCCTCTGTAAGTAGTGCAAGTCCTTGAATTATGACCCATGTTCCCACAATGTGAGCATTTCCTGCCCATCCTCACCCAGGCAAAACTCAACTTCACAAACCAACCACCGACACCCACAACATACAAACACACGGAGAGAAGTTTCACTAACAACTAATATGTTCTGGTGCTATATATGATGATGGTTGATATGGGTTTTAAATAAGATTGCAAACCAAGAAAAGAGGATTGGATGGACATAGTTTTTTGGTTGGATATTTTACCACCTTGGGATTTGTAACAGAAGGAAATAACTCTCTTTCTCTCTCTGAAAAAGCTTATCCTATAGAAGGCATCAGTGGGTACTACATATTGTAGGTGGGGACCTTTCAGTGTATTTACATGCATGCAAGTGCAGACACATAAAATACATAAACAAATACACGAACAAGTACAAATAAAAAGTAAAAGGTATTGAAAGATTTCATGAGTAGGTTTTACACATAGTTGTTTTGCCTTTCCTTAACAGGTCGATCTTTTGGGTAAATGGTTCTTTAACATGGTATCAGAGCCTTAAGGCCTGGGAGGTCGTGGGTTCAAGTCTCCAGCGGAGTGTATTCCCACCAAGGGGGCGTGTTAGCGGAGGATATGTTCCTGCTCACGTGTTCTGTTGGTAGGGTAGGCAATAGATTGGGTTCGAGTCGGATTGGTACTGATTTGGTACCGATCCGATAAGAAATCCAATTGATCCGGACCCGATCTGATCCGATATACATATATAATACTTTTAAGCATATATTTAAATACTTTTAGGCAATTAAATATATATATATATAGATATAGCATAGATATCGGGTCAATCTCGGATCGGAACAAGGTCGATCTGATATCGGATCGATAATCCGTGATCCCTTATTGGATCAATCATCCGTGATCTGGTACTGATCCGATAACGAAAAATAAGGTTCCGGACCTGGTTTTTCGGTTCAGATCGGATCTCTAGGTCGAAACAATTCATTGCCAGTCCTATGTGTTGGCCAGATGACCCATTGGTATACATAGTTGGTTCGCCCCTCGTCAAAAGGTCGATTTTTTGGAGTAAATGGTTGTTTAATTAACAGATTTCATATAAATGTCATCAACTTTTGTTTGAACAGCCCTTGGTGCATATGCTGATCAATCTGGACCATCCAATCTGTAGGCCCTTATGATCAAAATTGATTAGCCTGTGAAGGGCTTTGGCTAGATTACAAACTGTCAAACACCTTGTTTTTTTAAGCTTATTTTGGAGACATCCCTTAAATGCATAGACACGTTTAAATCATGGGACGTACAGATAAAGATAGAAGAGAGAGAGTGGTTGGAAGAAGACAAGATCCACCAATGGTTTGAAGGTGGGTAGCTGGAATGACTTAGAGATGGGAGAAGATGTATCATAGAAAATAGGAACTTGGTAAGTTGACATTGATCAACCAACACCACTTTAATTAAAAAAATTGCTTTCATACTTTCAACACTAACCAAAGAAACCCTAAAACTATTCCAGTAAATTAGCTTTGACTGCTCTGGTTGTCCAAATTCTACAACAGTTTGCCCAACCGGGTCGGGCTCAAGGGACCCCCTTTTTCTGATCCCTCGGGATTCGTGTGCTCGGCTCCAATAATCCAATGGTGGTTGATAGCGCTGAGTTGGCATTCACTTTTTGTCAGAACTCAACCACTGTTGGATTTGTGAAATCCACGGCCGAGCACACGACTCCCAAGAGGGGTCAGAAAAAGGGGGTTTCCCTTGCTCTCATCAGCCAATGAATTTTCTCAAAAATGCTTACAAGTTACAACCCCTCTTTGGGATAAAACTCTGTGAATCATACCATTTAGTAAATGGTACAATCGGTTTTTAACCGACGGATACATTTCCCATCAATCCAAAAATCACATTGATTAGAAAATTCCAACCGTTTGATGAATAGCTTGATTTTGGTCAGTTGAAAGCTATGTGCAATGGCCCACAAAACAGACAATATATAATAATTATATTTTTCAGAGAGACAACTTCCCCTACTTGATTTTGTCAGTCTTAGTGCTATTAAACATGGGCCAGCTTGTTTGAAGTGCTTTTGTTAACGTAAATCGCAATCTAATGTAAACTAAAAATCTAAAGGTCAAGTTGAGCTTATTTTAAGCGTTTCTCACTTTTTGTACCAGAAACATTCAGACCCGTTTCGCATTACCTATGGAAGTAAAGAAAAAATAAAAAAGGGAAGAGAATGCGGTGGAAAAGGCTTTTTTATGCCTATTTGGGCTTAATTTTTAATCACTTCTTGTGTTAAGTGCTTATATTATTATGATTATTATGATATAGCACAAGTTGGGGGGATTTTCCTCTTTTACTATAATATGAATTATATGATGGATTATTGATAGGGGCCTTGGAGGCTAAGGAAGCCTACCAAAAAGCTTAAACGAGTACAAGGGATCGAATATAGTATCCAACAAAAAATGAAAAAGAACAAATTGACGCACCTGCCGCAACCCCCATAATCTCTTCCACTGTTAATCAGATCTGCCCACTTGAATACAACATCTTCGAAAAAATACCTTCCCCTTCCTCATACAACTTGACCCAAAAGTATACTAAAGCTTTAATCTCCAACATTAATTAGCTGCTCGTCTTGAAGGCTTTTACTCTCAAACACCTTGCATGTTGTTCCTCTCCCTCCACAAATCGCAAATAATCACCAAAGGAGTCAATTGATGCAGGACATTTAACCAATACTCCCCAAAAGCCGCGACTGTTGGTAGCGTGAGATTAAATTCCTTTATCTCATAGGATCTATCTAGGTTCTCGGTCGATACGACCCCTCGTGGGCCCATATCACATAGGCCACCCCCTCGTGGGCCCATATCACACAGGCCACCCCACCCCGAGTGTGCCCCATATTACGCAGGCTGCTCCACTCGAGCCCGGTGTGAAAATGCCCCTGCATTATCAATGCTCACATCTTCCTTTTGAGATGACCTAATTCCTTTCTTTTCTAAGAATAAAATAACTCTTTGATCATCTTAGGAGCTACCCAATACACTCCTAACTTCCTGAAAAATCCTGTCCATATCATCCACGTACTTCTACAGACTACAGTAGTGTAATAACAAGTTATCTACTGATTCCCCACTACGTTGGCAGAGTGGCCAATCATCCACGTACAACTCTCAACCCTCTCTTCTAAAAGAAAATCCATTGTTTGAAGTCTTTCTCCAACCGCACACTTAGCTATGAATGTCCGATTTGCAGCTATGATTTTTGAGGGGTCTAGTATACTATTATGAGGCATAGGTCAATAACAAGATTTTTGGTGTTGGCAATGTGGAGAATTTGTCAGGGCTAGCTGATGTTTTGGGTGGTGAAATGGCTTATTTTTCTTCTTCCAATCTAGGCCTTCTGTTGGAGGCTGAATATCGGTCTAAGACGTTGTGTGATCCGAACTATAGAAATGTGAGAAGAAGTTGGCCTCATGGAAATCTACCTATTTGTCAAAATGGAGAGTGGTCCTTATTAAAAGTACCTTGTTCAGTTTACCCATTTACTTTCTATCCTTTTTCACCATTTTGACTTGTGTGGTCAATAAGTTGGAGAGAATGATGAAGGCTTTTCTTTGGGATGATAGAAAAGAGGGACACAAGTTTCCTATTGTTTGCTAGAAGAAGGCTCGCTTTCCCAAGGATGCAAGGTGGGCTTGGGATCAAGAGCTTAAACATCATAAACGAAGCTCTATTAAGTAAATGACTTTGGCATTTTGGAGTAGGAATATGAGGCCTATAGAAATATGTTATCGCAACTAACTACGATTGCACTACTACTGACTAGGAAAGCAGTGGTGTGGGATGCGGGATGCGGGATGTGGGATGCGATATGAGTATAGTGTTTGGAGAAGAATCATGAACACTTTGTCAAATTTCTTTAAGCAAATTTGGTTGAAGGTAGGCAAAGGAGACATAGTCCATTTTTGGGAAAGGACGGTGCTTCGACGTGACACCCCTGTTAGGGATCGGTTTTTGCTACTTTCAACATCTCCAATAAAAAAGGGGGAATTGGTTCAAGCTTTTGTACATGGGGACCATAAAGAAGTTTTCGTGGGACTTTAGTTTCTATTAGGGTGTGTATCCAAACTTCCTTCCAAGGTAGCATTTTTTTGTGTGTGTGTGACGTGCTTGAGAAGATACTGATAATGGACAACTTAATTAGGCAAAGGAGACTCATCATTGATTTTTGTGGTATATGCAAAGAAAGCGGAGTGTCCGGAAACCATCTCTTCCTTCATTGTAAAGTAACTAGAGATATGTGTGGTGTACGTTCTTCTCTCACGCTCTCTTTAGGATAGCATGGGTGATGCCTAGATCAGTGAGGGACACTTTTGGTGGGTGGACGGCCTACGCCTTCTCTATGTGTAGCAGTAAACTTTGGAGCATTCTCCCTTTTGCAGTTCTGTGGGGAATGTGAAAGGAGAAAAAACATGAGGTTAATCAGACTCCAAACAAATAGTATTGTCTGTCAAAGTGCTTATATTTCAGTGGGCAAAACTGTTCAAAGAGTGTAAATGGTTGTTTTTTCATATTTTGTTTGAAGGAAGGGAGACATGTTGCATAGAAAGTAGGCCTCCTTCTATAAGCCCTTTCGTCCTCTGGCCTTGGCTTTTTGCCTCTGCATCAACCACATCCTCTGCACCTAAAATCTTTCCCCAATAATGTTGGGCAGTGACTCAATCTATGTTTCAAAATCTTATTGGTGTTTGAAGCTTTATATGCCCGACGACAGGTGACCTTATAACAAGCTGTACATCCAAAAGCATGTACTCTTTACTATTTTGAGCATGGTTTAAAAAAATGACCGTTATAATGAAAATAACGGCAGTTATAATGGATTCGGACCTCCCCCAATATGTTATGTATCTTTATAACACTTAGAAAATAACGGGGAAAAAACGGTAACGCCCCCAGTCCATTATACGGTTATAAAGGCCCCTTTTAAAGCTTGATTTTGAGGATCAACTTTACAGGCACCCACGCCTTTCGCTGGGCACCCCACTTGGACAAAAATGCCCCCCCCCCCCCTTCTTCATTTGGGCACCCACACAGCCCAACACCTTCTCCTTCATCTCTCTCTCTCTCTCTGTACTGTATCTCTCTCTCTCTCAGGCTTTTAGCCCCCACGGCTAGGCCTGTCAATGGATAGTCGAAAATTCGAATCCGTATTCGAAAAATCGGATATTATCCTAAAATTTTGGATATCGGATTCGGATATCATTTTAATATTCGAATAGTTTTCGGATACAGATTCGAATATTGATGTATTTGATTCGATAATATCCGATCCGATATATTATTTAGTAATTATATTTATAATAAATAGATTATATTATATTTATCATATTAATTAATATTTATTCTAAAATAATATTTATTATATATAAATATAATATTTATAATTATTATATATATATTATGATGTAAATATAATAATATATTATCTATATCCAATTTTCGGATCGGATATTATCGAATATCCGATAAATTAATTGGATTTGGATTCGAATATTGATTAACAATGTCCGTCGGATATTGAATCGGATTCGGATATCGGATTTTTTTTATGGATTCAGATTCGGATATGCCTGTATTCGATCCAAATAGTATCCGTTGACAGCTCTACCTATGGCAGCACAACACCGTGGAGGCTAAAATCCCTAGAGAGAGAGCATAGTAGAGAGGGAGAGGAGAGACGGAGATACAGTAGAGAGAGGGAGAAAAGGAAGGGGTTGCAGGTTGGGTGGTGTGGGTGCCCAAACGAAGGAGGAAGGGTTGGGGGAATTTTGGTCGAAGTGGGATGCCCAGCTGAAAGATGTGGGTGCCCATAGAACGACCCTTTTTCTTTCTTTGAAGTACACAAACACTTTTTGTACTGGTGAAGTACTGAGTACAATTACCATACAGTTGTGATCTAAGGCCCTTGCATTTCCCTCAAATTTGATTAGAGCACATACACATGCCATGAGACTGCATACCCAAGATAAAGAGTATGTATATAAGCAGGCCCTACCGATCAAATGCCGTTACGTCCATTATATCCGTTATAACAGATTAATAAAACAACTCAAAATATTTTTATTTTTTATTTTCTTCAAAATAACCGATAACTGGCAAACTGACAGCCTTCTTTCCATTATAATGGCCTTGCCCTATTTTATATATATTTTGGACATTATTTTCTAAATAACGTACCGGGGTTTGGGTGTTATCGGTACAACTTTTATTTATTTATTTTTAATTCATTTTTGTTTCTTGGTTCCCCCTTTTAGGTACTAACGGTAGCACATTTAGCGTCGACTAATGAAATCCATCTCTAGTTATTTCTAGATCGATGGATCTTTTCTAAGGATGAATCAATGAAAAGACAGTCATAATCATTGAAAACTAGGATTAAGGTTATAAGGGTAGGGAGCAAATCCATTCAGAGTTTGATTGATTAAAAGGAAGTGGAATACTGTCAAAGCAAACCCCACATGGGTCTCATTCATCTCATTTCATATTACATTATTATTATGGTGTTGATAAGCCACCGAAGCTGACTCAAATTACACAACTAAGATTACATCAAATACCATTTTGAAATAGAATGCAGCTCAGGTCTCGTGTTTGATGTATGACCATATTTCATGTTTTCTTGTATTTATTTTTATTTCTTCATCATATTAAGCTTGAATTTAAAACATAAAAAAATTTATTTATTTCATACCTTCTTTTCCCGATTTTTGGATATTTGATAACTCATAACAAAATATATAAAAAAAAAAAATTGAAGCGAAATGAGGAATTAATAGATTGCATATTGCTATTTCGCCATGATTGTGAAAGGAGGAAGATTGAGAAGCAATGCCATCAGTGTGCAAGATGAAAAATGTGACAAGAGTTGACTTCCACCCCGTGGTGGCTCGCATCGGACTTTATCTCGAAAGATCGATTTCGCATAAGCAAATTTCATTGATACACCTAGCCTGTTTCTTTTATTTTCAACCCCCATTACATATTGCTCCAATGATTCAATAAGGACTTTTTTTTTTTTTCTTTAACCAATTAATAACCCACTTTTATAATAATTATAAGCTCCCATTTTCTCTATCAGTTTTTTTTTTTTTTTTTTTAATTTCTCCCAAAGCAAAACAAGATATTTGTTGATTCTAGTGGGGAGGTAGATCATGTAACAGTGACATATCTTTTGAAAGGGAAGTAGATCCCATTTAATAAGAAATATGCAGATGTTCTCATGTAGCTATAGGAACACCCACCATGTATAGAGAGATAAGTCTGTGGCTAGTGTTACATGGCTGATAAATGCTTCCCCAGAAGAAACAATTGAAAAGTCATTTTCTTCTTCTACTTCTTCCCTGTGGGTTCCCAATGAAGAGACCTACCTAGAATATCCAGACTGCTTGGACAAAGTCAAGGATTCTCCTTCTGTTTTCTTGTTCCCCCTCTATTAGGTAATAACTTTAGCCATGGCTAACAAAAAATGAAATCTTCTTTAAGTTAAATTAAACTTGTGATGAACAGTATGAATGGCAAGACAGATGTTTTGAATATCATAGGCTCTTAATTCCCTAAAAAATCATGCCTTGTGGGTACCACAGGATTATGACTTGGATCTAAGAAAGAAAGAATCAGTTCTATTTATATATATTGGCTGGATAAAATGACTCAGGCTATTCTTACTAATAGATTACTAATGGACATGGGGCCTACGTGCAGATGAGTTAAGAGCTGATTTTTGGTGAGGAGGAGATCATCCTCACCAAAAATCAGTAATTTTTAAAACTTCTAACCCTATCAAATATGGACTTAAATTTAACGGTGAAAATGGATATATGGTCCAAATTTTTTCAATTTGCAACCCACTTTTCACAAGGCTGCAAATGTTGGAATGGACTGATTTTTTGTGTAGTTGATATCCATGTTGAGAAGAATGATCATCACCAAAAATCAGCTCTTAACTCATCTACATGTGGGCCCCACGTCCATTAATCATTCTATTAGTAAGAATAGCATGAGTCGTTCTATCTCAGCCCATCTATATAACAAAACACAGCGGTTGTCTCCCCCTCTTCTAGGCTTCATATATCTAAGGGCTCATATCAACCCTTACATAAAATAAAATTTAGACGGTTGGATTAATTTAATAGAAAAATTGTCTCCCCACTTATACCCCTCTTATCGGCTTCACAAAGGATGGCTGAGATCTTATCACCCCAAATGGATGGTGGATCTAAGCCACTCACACCCGATTTTGGCAAACACTTTGTTGGAGAGTGCCGTGGGCACGGGCCACCTACTAGTATAAATATAAAATCAGGTTTAATTGAGTTTAACTCAGAGGCACATAAATTGCCCAATATAAGGAATGAACAAGATCAAATTATCCAATTAAAATCATGTTTAAATCGATAGAATTTTCATTTCAATTGAAACAAAATAACTAACCTAAAATTAATTAAATAAAAAAAATATATTATTCAATTTTGGGAGAATCAACATGCTTCAATTTGTTAAAAGAAAGTTTCATAAATTTGAGAGTCTTTAGACTTTCTTGTAGCAAGAGAACCTTGCTTGAATTACTCTTTTTTTGCTTTATGGATTGAGCTCGAAGTTCTATCTCGTTTTGGCCCCTTGGTGGCTTTTTATAGACCACCTATAGGCAAACCAAGAATCACATAACACTCAAATGAGTTCTTTATGATGACACTATAAGGACTATAATATCATTTTCCTTTTTCATTATCCAAATGTTTTCTTCTTTCAGATGAGTAAAATCGTGGGTCGCATACAGATAGGAATGTAAATCGGGTCATCCTGAGCCCAAAAGTTTGGGCTTTCTTAGGGTCTCGAGCTAGGCTGGGATCAGAATGGGCCAAAGTTTGAAGGGGAGGCCCAAGGCCTAGCTAGAAGCCCAACCTATGGCCGAGGGGGGAAAAACAAAACAAGGGGGATAAAGACTTGTGGCCGGATGGTTACCTGGTGAAGTCTTGTGGGGAGATTTTGGGTTCAATTCCATCCCAATGAATTTAGATAGCTGCTAGTGGGTAAAAAAAGTGACGGGTGACACGTGGCTGGTGTGGGTCCTAGATTAGGTTGATACTTGTGTCTTTGTGACAGATGTATGGTGGCTTGTCCGCCAAGTAGGTAATAGTTTCGGTCCGCCTCAACTGACATGTAATCCTTGGTTTCGGCGCGCCTCAACTGAATATCTATTTCTTGAGCCAGTGCAGGAACGTTGATGGGGTAAGATTGGATTCCTCCGTACGGCGAGTCACGAATGGCCTAACGCGCTTCCTTCTTGTTTCAGCGTATAAGAATTGTATTATTTAGGTGTTTATCGCTTGCCAAAGATCCTCCTACTACAATTGGTAGGTCACCGGGTTACTCAAATAAGTCGTGTTTTCCGATTTTACAGCGGCCCTACCAATTCGATCGATCATAATATAAGCCAGCAACCTGACCACCCACAATATAAACCACGTGGCAATATATTATAAGACACTGACCGTATAGATGTTTGGCCAATCCCTAGGTGGACCTACAAACCCAAAATAAACCTGATCAGTGATTTCTAAGCGTTAGTTGAAGTCATTTTTGTTGGTTGATTTTAATATTTTTGAGCATTATTTACCATTATTTCCGTACAAAGATCCAAAGGTTTAAAATCACTAATCAGGCTGATTTTTGGTTTGTAGGTCCACTTATGGCTTGGTCAAACATCTATACAGTCGGTTTTCTCTAATAAATTGCCACATGGCGGTGGTCAGGCAAGTCTTACTCTATTAATTTTTAGGAATAAGCTCCCAAGACCTAAATTTGTGGACATAAATTTTCACCCATGCTCTCTGGCATGAATTCCGAGAATCCAATGATAGTTTTGAATCTTTTGATTGGGTAAAACTTTGACAACAGGGCAGCAGATCACGGCACCTAAATTTTGTACACTTGGACCACTCGGCTTCACCGCACATGTACATAGGGGAGTCTTTTGGCAAAAAGCACTCACCTAGGTACGTATGTGGTGAGGCTGTACACGTGCCGAGATCTGCTGCCCTGTCGATGACTGTGCCCGGTCATCAAAGTTTTATCCGTTTTGATTGAGTAAAACTTCTATCATACGAAGTTGTAAATCACACAAAACTCAGCCAATGAGTTCTCGGCACGTACACAAGCGCTTTTGGACCGTACCCATGTTCTTTTGTTTTTTAGGTGTACGTGCCTGCCGAGAACTCATTGGCTGTGTTTTGTGTGATTCGCAATCCCATCGTGACAGAAGTTTTACTCGTTTTGATTCTGGCAAAAGTGAATGCCAGTTCAGCACAACCAGCCACAGTTGGATTCTTGGGATCCACATACAAGATTTTAAGTGGAAGTTTATGAGTAAAACTTCTGTCACGATTTGCAAATCACACAATCACAGCTAATGAGTTCTCGGCACGTACACCTAAAGTAAAAGTACATGGGTGCGTTGCAGAGCACTTGTGTACGTGCCGAGAACTCATTGGCTTGTGATTGTGTGATTTACAATTTCGTGTGACAGAAGTTTTACTCATTTTTATGTCCAAAAATTTGGTCCCAATCCCGACCCGAATTTTTATACATCAAAGGAAATGACAGGGCTGCAGTAGTCGGGCACGTGGATTATGTAGGGGCTGACAAATACAGCCTCACCCAACACGTACCTAGATGAGTTTTTAAGATTTTTTTTTTTTTTAATACAAAAGCAAAATGACCTCAGCTTACGTGCCGAACACTCCTCCCTGTTTCGCCAGGAGAAAAAATTAGCCTGT
This sequence comes from Euptelea pleiosperma, assembly GCA_035048495.1. Classification (NCBI taxonomy): domain Eukaryota; kingdom Viridiplantae; phylum Streptophyta; class Magnoliopsida; order Ranunculales; family Eupteleaceae; genus Euptelea; species Euptelea pleiosperma. The sequence continues at coordinate 30,583,278 of CM068549.1, read as the reverse complement.
CTCGGGGTCCTTCAAACTTTGAAGGTCCCCTCCAAAATGTTTGACACGTACCCTTTATTAACCACCCTTAACCAATGGGTTAACGTGGGTTGGGTTTAGGCCTTGAAGTATGTGTCTGACATTTTGGCAGGGGGACCTTCAAAGTTTGCCGGAGTAAAACTTCTGTCAAAATGGGATTGCAGATCACACAATCACAGCCAATGAGTTCTCGGCACCGTACACCTAAAGGCAAAAGTACACGGGTACGTTGCAAAAGCACTTGTGTACGTGCCCGAGAACTCATTAGCTTGTGATCGTGTGATTTACAATTTCTTGTGATAGAAATTTTACTCAGTTTGAAGCGAGGTTTGAAAATAAGGGCCGTTATAACGGATTCGGACCTACCCTGTTACGTTATGGACCGTTAAAACACCCAGAAAATAATGGCCGTTATTTTCCGTTATAACGACTGTTATTTTCTGAAAATTTTTGTGAAATAAATGACCGTTATTTTCCATTTTTGAAATTCAAAATTTATATTTCAGCGTCATTTTTTCCATTATTTTCCTTCTTTTTTTTTTTCGTTATAACGGAAAAAACGGTAACGCCCCCAGTCCGTTATAACGGTCCTCTTTGAACCTTGGTTTGAAGGAACCCGGGACCAACTATTTACAGATTTATAAGTATGTAACATTGTATCCACCGTTAAATCCTCCTTGAAAAACGTGTTTCTAATTTATAAATTTTATTTTGTCACCACAATAAGGCCACGTTGCACACTCTTAGTGGATGCTGACCGAATGGATGTTTGGCCAGTCCCTCAGTGGACCTGAAAACCAAAAATCAGATTGATTAGTGATTTCTAAGCGATTCGATTGAAGTTAATTTCATGGGTTGATTTTAACGGTAGGAATTTGAGCATTATTGAGCGTTATTTGGATGCAAATATCCAAAGGTTTTAAATCGCTAATCAGGCTGATTTTTGGTTTGAAAAATCACCCCATGCGAGTGGCACACTCTTAGTGGACGCTGACTGTATGGATGTTTGGCGAGGAGTAAAACTTGTGTCACAAGATGTTGTGACGGAAGCCGGTTACAGAACTTAATACGAGACACGTGGTATACGATCAGAGGACACTAACCGTATGGATGTTTGGCCAGTCCCTCGGTGGACCTACAAACCAAAAATTAGCCTGATTAGTGATTTAAAACCTTTGGAGTTTTGCACCCAAATAACGCTCAATAATGCTCAGATTTCTACCGTTAGAATCAACTCATGAAAATAACTTCAATTGAATCGGTTAGAAATCACTAATCAAGCTGATTATTTGTGTACCGGTCCACCGAGGGACTGGCCAAACATCCATACGGTCATCACCCTCTAATAGTATGCCACGTGGATCGTATTGAATGCTGTGACCGGCTTCCGTCACAACATCTTCAGTGTCCTCTGCGAATGTGCACGCGGCTCATATTGGATGCAGTAAGCGGAATTTCTGACTGCAGCAGTTAGTGAAATTTTACTAGTGTATCACGGGTTAATTTTTAAGCATATTGACCAGATGCCCAACGCGCAGCTTCTTTTGAGTTTTGACCATTGAGGCCAGAGCCGCCAGACGGCATCTTCCTTTGGGAATCAATCCTTTAGTGCGGTGGACCTGCCCCATTTATCGAATAAAAGTGGCCCTGTCATCGAGGCCGATGACAGCAAGCAATATGAACGACGTGGCACACTCTCAGAGGACTCTGACCGTATGGATGTTTGGCCAATCCATATGTGGACCTACAAAACAAAAAACCAGCTTGATTAGTGATTTCAAACCTTTGGATCTTTGCACCTCAACTAACAGCTGCTCTCTGGGCCCACTGACCGCATGGATGTTTAGCTCACCCCTTGGTGGATCTACACACCAAAAATCACCCAATAGGCAATCTCTAGCCATTAGATTTTAGTACTTTTTAAAGCATGATTCTAATGGTTGGAATCCAAGAGGCTAAAAAGCATCAAACAAACTGATTTTTGGTATGAATGTCTACCAAAGGATGGGTATATGTGGTGTACAATCATTGGCTGCATGATCGCTGCTTCTAAAATCCCGCCCCCCTTCAAAAAATCTCTCATAGATTTAGTACCCAAGAAACATGTTTGAATCCAACGGTTAGTATCAAACCTAAAAAGGTAGTGAATTCTATTTTGGTAGGTATATCAAACAAGGGGTGGGCTAAACATCTATGCGATTAGTGGGCCAAAAAAATGCACTACGTAAATTAGAAATTTAGAACCATGAGTCCTCCTGCATCCAAAGTCCTCTACATATCTGATTTAAAAATAAAAGTCCTTTACACTAAAATATGTCGATCACACTTTGGATGCTCTGAGTACCGACTTTTGACGGACTAAAGTATGAACGTGGCATGTTTTATGGCCGTCCACAGCTTTACTGGAAAAAGATAAATTTTCTGGGAAGATTCCATCAAGCTTTTTCTTTCCAGTCGATTGATGCGTGTATCACCAGTACACCTTCGCTGACAGACGTTTGGAGAGTAAAACTTCTGTCACAACAAAGTTGCAAATCACACAATCACAGCCAATGAGTTCTCGGCACGTAGACCTCAAAGAAAGCAAATGTTGCAAGCACTCGTGTACGTGCCGAGAACTCATTGGCTTGTGATTGTGTGATTTACAATTTGTTGTGATAGAAGTTTTACTCACGTTTGGAATAGGTTCCGCGGACTCACTTTTTTACACTAATTTTCGAGTAAAACTTTGATGACAGCGGCCTGTCATCAAGGCCGATGACAAGGCTCAATATGGGCCACGTGGAACATTCTTAGAGGACTCTAACCGTATGGTGTTTGACCAATCCCTAGGTTAATCTAAAAACCAAAAATCAGCCCGATTATTGATATATAGGCGTTGTTGGATTTTGAAATATTTTCATGGGTTAATTTTTACCGTGGGAATTTGAGCATTATTCACCATTATTTGAGCTACAAAGATCGAAAGGTTTGAAATCACTAATAGAGCTGATTTTCGGTATATAGGTCCAGCTAGGGATTGGGAAAACATCCATACGGTCATAGGTCCTCTAAGAGTGTGCCACGTAGCTCATATTGATCCTGTCATCAAAGTTTTATTCCTAATTTTCCACTAAGAAATCCACGCCCCACTCCAATATAAGCCACGTGGTACACTCTTAAAGGATTCTGACAGTGACAGTGTCCTCTAAGAATGTAGAGCAAGACTTGCTACCTGACCGCCCACAATATAAGCCACGTGGAAATTTATTAGAAGACACTGACCGTATAGATGTTTGGCCAATCCATAGGTGGACCTACAAACCCAAAATCAACCTGATCAGTGATTTCTAAGCGTTAGTTGAAGTCATTTTCTTTGGTTGATATTAACCGTAGGAATTTGATCATTATTTACCATTATTTCCTTATAAAGATCCAAAGGTTTGAAATCACTAATCAGGCTGATTTTCGGTTCGGACCGTTGGCGGTCGAAGTTTTACTCTTACAGCACGACCCTATTTTTAAACTTAGAACACGGTTTTTCAAGATTCATCCTGTGGTGCAGATTAATTTTATGGCTCAGGCTATGTGGACTCGTCTTTTTATTAACTCGAAAATTAACTTGTCTTCTCGGGCGTGGATCCCGACGCGCAGCTTCTTTTGAGTTTTGACCATTGTGGCCCGACGGCATCTTCTTTTGAATCAACAATCCCTTGCTGCTGTGGGCCATCACAAAGTTTGTTGTTGCGCCAGTGATATCCAGCTGCTTTCTGTTACGTCGATCACACCTTCGATGCCTTGGATTCTTTTTCTTTTTTTTTCGATTAGTCGATATTTTTTGGGTTTTTTTTAGTAACCCTTAAACCCCCTCCCCAGGTAAGAACGGGACTTGAACCCAGCCCCAGGTCTCTGGGTACAAGTATTCCACGTGGCTCATTCTGTTGTCCATCAGGAACTTTGAGGACGGTTATCAAAGATTTATTGTTAATACTTAAAAACCATCAGGAGCATTAGAGTAGCAGACTTGCAATTCTCCCTTCTTCTACTTTCTGTTCTCTCCATCGTCATTCATCACTACGTATGGCCGATTGGCTTGTTTCCAAAGTCTTGGATAAATTGGCCTCCACCGCCGATCAACAGTTCAGACAAGTCGTGGGTGTTGGAAATGAGATTGAAAGCATATCATCTACGTTCGAAGCCGTCCGAGCTGTACTCACTGATGCAGAGCAGAAGCAAGTAAAGCACGAATCTTTGAAACTTTGGTTGGATAGGCTCAAATACGTAGCCTACGACATGGACGAGTGGAACACGGAACTTCTCAGATCAGAAATCGAAGGAGTTGACAACGATCGCAAAGGAAAAGATTTGGAGAAAGGTAGAGAGTATTTTGATAGTTTAGTGGCACGTTCATTTTTCCAAGTTCTTAGAAATGAGCATGACAACGAAATTTATTACAATATGCACGATCTTGTGAATGATTTTGCCCAACTTCTCGCGAAGAACGAATGCTCTGTAGTGGAATCCGACAAAATAAAATTCGATAGTATCAAAGTCCGCCATTTGACGTTAACAAGTGAAGTGGATATAGTTTCCATTCTCCCCTCCATGTGCGAGGCGAAGATGTTACGCACACTCAAATCTATGTGGTTATCATCAATTGGTACATCCCTTCCTATTTTACTTAATCACTTGACATGTCTTAGAACATTGGATTTGAGCTACACTAAGCTTGAAAAATTGCCAAGTGAAGTGGGGAAATTGATGCATCTAAGATACCTCGATTTGTCTTTTACAAACTTATCGGAATTGCCTGAAACAGTGAGTTATTTGTATAATTTGCTGATCTTGAATCTTAACGGTTCTGAAATTCAAAGACTACCTGAGGGGATAGGGAAAATGGTTAACTTGAGACATCTTGAAATTGAATACATTAAGGAACTAAGCTCCATGCTCCAAGGAATTGGGGGATTAAGATTGCTTCGAACATTATGTAAGTTCATTGTGAGTGAAAGATGTAAGATTGGAGAACTAAAAGACCTCAATTTTCTCCAAGGGAACCTTAAAATAAGTGGACTGGGAAGGGTGGCAAATGCGAACGAGGCTAACGAAGCAGAATTGAAGAAGAAGGAAGACCTTCGTGCTCTGTCTTTGAACTTTTATGAGTACTTGGGCAATGTAGAAGAGGGCAAAGTAGAGAGGATGGACAATGTGCTTGAGGGCCTCCAACCACATCTGAACCTGGAGAGATTGGATATATCTTCGTACCTTGGTTCCAAGTTGCCAAGTTGGATGATGACTCTATCATCCCTCGAAGAACTCAGCATATCTAATATGTATAATGTGAAACACATTGGGGCTGAGTTTTTTGGAATTTGTGGTAGCGTGTAGCGGTGAGAAATCATTCCCAGAGTTGAAAAAATTCTGTATTCAACAAATGGATAACTTGGAGGAGTTGGATTTGAGAATAGAAGACGAATATATTATGCCTTGTGTTTGTGAATTGTATCTTTCATATTGTCCAAAGTTGAAGGTATTGCCAGCAGTTGGAAATTTAGCACTCCTTGTAAGGCTTGAGATAAAGGGAATGGAGTCTGTGAAACGTGTGGGTGTTGAGTTTTTGGGAATTTCCGATGACGTTGATGGTACTTATCGAAAGAGGTAGTGGAGAATCAAGTTTAGTAATATTTCCGAAGTTGAAGAAGCTCAGTTTTAATTTCATGGAAGAGTGGGAGGAGTGGGAGATTATGAAAAAAAGGGAAGATGCTGAAGAACATGCTGCTGCTGAGGGAGGAGGAGGAGAAGATATTATTCATATTTTGCCTTGTCTCCAAGAATTATCATTTGATGTTTGCCCTAAGTTAAAGGCGCTGCCGGACCACATCTTCTTCCTCGATACACTAAAGAAACTTGAGATAATGAGATGTCCAGAATTGACTTGGACGGTGTCATGCTTTCCTCCGCTCCTTGAGGAGTTGATTTTATTAGGGGATGCAGGTGATCTGTCAAGGTCAATACCCATCACCACTAATAACATCAAGTCTTTGTCTATCAGTTTCTCACCGCTTTCATCACTCCCCAAAGGCTTGGAACACCTCAAAGCGCTTCAAAGTTTGTATATCAGTTTTTGCTATTCTGTTGAATTTATGCCCAAGGGACTGCAACATCTCACCATGCTTCAAAAATTGTACATCGAACACTGTCCTATGCTTAAATCACGTTGCGAAAAGGAGGTAGGAGAGGACTGGGACATCATATCCTACATCCCCAACATCCACATTTGTTAGTGCCTGATCGATCGAGTCTGCATAGAGGTAACATAATTGTTAATTTGTTCAATTTCATTTATTTATTTTATTGATTTTTAGGAAAAGGAGGGTTGATGTGTTCAATCCAAGCTTCCCTTTTGGGTGCAAGGTTCAAAGTCTCGATCGGAGCCCACCAATCCAATCCAAAACTGGATCATCTCGCGCCCAAGATCACTGTTTCCCAAAGAATCTGCACTCTGTCTCGGGCAAGATGTGTCGATCCCGAGATTTGGAACCTTGTTTTGGGTGTCTATGATCATCCGTTTGAGCTGACCTATAAATGTTTGGAGCACCCATTGTTAGGGTACACACCAAAATTTCAGTCTGATCCGGGATTTCTAGCCGTTTGGTGGGAACAAACTTATTAACTAAAAGAGGATCCAAGAACCATTAGAGAAAGGGGCCCAAAAGACATTACAAAAAAAGAGAACATTTTGCATGCACAAATGATGTTTTTCGTGCTTTTGCCGCACATTTGCATTCACAGATATGGTGGCACTCTACTAAACAAGTCTTTGGAAAGGGGATGTGGTTCCTATGGAGCACCACATCAGCGTTACAATGGTGGTCGATATGGTAGTATGGGAATTGAGATGTCGGAGGGGACTCTGATTGGCCACCATGTAAACAGTTTCATCGTCATAGTGGAACTGATCGTGGGCTTGAGAAGATCATAAGCGTGAGGAGGCAGATGGTGCTAATTGGGGGGACAACAAATGAGGTGTTTTCACAGTTTAACTTCATTTCATTTCATCTTCTTCACTTGTGTTTTTCCTTCAAATTTTTTCTAGATTGGGATTTTTTATTTACTTTTTCGGGGTCATGCTTGAATTGGATAGTTTCATCAGTTTGTGATCCTTCTGCACTAATGTTTAGGCATGGTGTGTGACATTTTTTTAGTTTGCATGTAATCATACTTAAGCAGGTGAAAGTTTTGATGAATCAGGGAAAACCGAAGGAAATTGTTAACACCAGAAGTCAAGGCCCTGATTCCTGAGAAGCAGGCAGAACAGGACAATGCACCAGCTTCTGATGCTAACATGGAGAGCAAAGAGGCTGTGGTAAATGAGGTAGAAGAGAATGAACTTAGTGTGTGACTGTGTGGTTTCTTTGCTAGTCATCTTTTGATTTATATCATTATTAACACATAAAGCCTCACCCAAATTTGTTTACATTTTATGTTCTGGTTTCTGATTTAATAATTGGGATGTACAGGGTTCTGAAAAAGATGTAGGAAAATGGAAAGAAAATGGTGATTCGCGATGAAAGAGTAAAAAAGGTATCGCCAAAGGTAGGAGTTACTTTCTTTGTTTTTACATTTCATTGTAATAAATTTACTCTGTGTATGTTCATGACTGGAAATGTAAATTTATTAGTCTGTTAGCATCGACGAGTTCTTGAAGCCAGCTGAAAGAGCAAGGTACTACAGTCCTGGAGGTTGTTGTGGCAGTGAGCATGGGTGATCATATGGACAGTTCAAAGAAGGTTTTAATGGTGGCGGCACAAAATCACCCGTGGCTCCCTCTGTTGAAGATCCTCGACAGTTTCCCACATTGGGTGAAAATTAAGTAGAAATTATCCACATTGAGTGGATGTGTATAACTTCCACGTGGAGAGAAACTAACTTCAGTGCAGATAAGAGTGCTACTATGGCATGTTCCTTCCCACAAGGATATAGGCAATGGTGGAATCACAGGCCTAGCTTCCTTAGTAGTATTGAAGATCCCGAGAGGTCCTATTTTAGATTTGTTTCTTAAGTTCTCAGGGCTGAGTTGTGCAAATGATGGATGAGAATGGGGGTGCCAACATAGTTGGGATTTCTGTTCTCATTGTGATGCAGTTCCTCCCCCTCCTGATGTATTTGTATTTAGTTACTTTCTTTTAATGATATTTTTCTTACTTGGCAAACCAACCAACCCCCCACCCCCCGAGACGGTGTGAAAATCCTTTGTAAAACGGAAAACTCGGGCGAGACCAACCATGGTTTGGATCGGATTGGTAGTCTCCGATCCAGACTGGGATCGGCCGCCGAGACTTTGAACCATGCATGTGACACACAATTTTGGGCAAACTGCTTCCATGAATATTTGGACCACTCCTTGTTGAGTCTCCACAGCCTCACTGATAAAGGGTGCCAAGTAAATTTGAGTAGAACTTTGCTGACGGAAATCAGGGACCACATTATGAGCCATGTGGAACACTCTTAGAGATTGATGACTGTATGTATGTTTAGCCCAACCCTAGATGGACCTACAGACCAAAAATTAGCCTGATTAATTTGTCTTTTCTAAGTGTTGGATTGGAATCGTTTACATGGGTAGATTTTTAACCGTGGAATTCGAGCATTATTTGGGGTAAAAGATGCAAAGGTTTGAAATTACTAATGGGGCTGATTTTTGGTATGTAGATCCACCTAGGGATGGGCCAAACATCCATATGGTCATCAATCTCTAAGAGTGTGCCACATGGCTCATAATGTCGTCCGTTTATGATATAAATCCGTCAACAATGTTTTACACTTCTACTCAGTAAATTTCCTCGGAAGATTCCATCAAACTTTTCCTTTTGAGCCCATTGATGTGTGTATCACGGGTTTTTTTAACCATCAACTCGAGGCCCAACAAACAGCTTCTTTTGACCATTGAGGCCCACGGCATCTTCTTTTGAATCAATCCCTTACTGCGATCGGCCCGATGCAAAGGACTCTTGTTGTGGCCCTACAAAGCTCGTTTTTTTGGACCCAATAACCACATGGGTGCTTAGTCCACCCATTGTTAGATTAACACACTAGATAATAATATTGATTGATAATTTCTAGCCGTTATATTTAGTACCCAAAAAAATAGGCTTGAATTCAAGGGCTAATATCAATCCTAAAAATGTACTAAATTCTATGGCTAGAGCACACCAATGAAGTTTATTTTTTGTATATATATCCAACAAGGGGTGGGCTAAACATCTATGCAGTCGGTGGGCCCAAAAAAAAAGGTATATAGAGCCATTCTTTACCAAAAAATGGTAAGGTTCTGCCACGTGCACGTGAAACGCACGTGTCATCCCCTAGTAGGATAAATTATTTGAAAGCATAATTTTATGAAAGAAATAACAAGGACATTAGAATGAAAATAGTGTTGTTAGGGAAGAGTCGTAATATAACATGCTAACGCTTCTTGACGTTAACTAGCGCTTATTTTTGTTGCTCACCACTGCCATCTGGACTCACTGACCGAATGGATGTTTAGCCCACCCCATGGTAGACACTCATACAAAAAATCAGCTTATTTAATGATTTTTTTGCCGCTGGTTTTAGTACTAAAATAATAGTTGAATCCAATGGCTAGAATCGCTTCTTAAAAAGTACTTAAGCATCCGTTGAAAAGTAAAAGTTGTATGGCGTGTGGTCCGTGGTGAGGAGATCATCCTCACAAAAATTCAAATCGTTCCGAAATTCCTATATTAGTTTAGAAGTTGAAGAATTATGGACCATCTTGTTTTACCGTATAGCTTGAAACCACACTTGATGGGGTTAGAAATTTCAGAATGGGTTGATTTTTTTTTGTTGGGGTGATCTATATGGTAAGGGGATCATCCTCACCAAAAATCAGCCATTGATTCATTCATTTTCTATGTGGGTCCGCCAAAATGGTTGTCGTCAAAATTAGTTGTCCATGTATCCCGACCCATTTAGAATATTGGGATTTAGTGTGAAGCACGCAATGGCGCAGCCTCTTTTGAAAAAAACAAAACGCAACTCCATTTATTTTATTGTCACTTAAGTTAGTGATCCATCTAAATCACGGATTAGTTCCCCTGATTGAGATGGTTCCCCAACGTGGGACCCACTTCATAAATTTTCTCGAGAAAATGGCCACCTTAAAATTATGATAAAACTTGGCAGACTACCCGTAAGCGAAGCCACTGATTGCCACAAGATGAGCGACACGTACCCTATTAACAATAATTGTGACGACCATTGTTGTTTTTGCTTTTTCCAAAAAATACACCCCTCAACCTCAAGAGGAGCAGACTTGAATATCGATCTACTTTTGTTCGTTCCAACTTCTTCACTCATTCATTCATCACTTCCTCCTTGTTTCAGCACCAAGAATGGCAGATGCGCTTGTTTCTTTTGTATTGGAGCAATTGGTCTCCATCATTATACAAGAAGTCCAACAAGAAGTAAGGCTGGTGGTGGGTGTTCAAAAAGAGGTCAAAAAGCTCTCTTCTACACTCAAGATCATCCAAGCCGTCCTCGATGATGCGGAAAAGAAGCAAGTAAACAACGAACAACTGAAGCTCTGGTTACAAAAGCTCAAAGACGCAGCTTATGATGTCGACGACATATTGGATGACTGGCACACCCAAATTCTTAAATCACAAATTCAAGCTGTTGACAATCCTCGCGTTCCCAAGAAGAAGGTATGTTCTTACTTGTTCTGTCCTCCTTGCTCTTGTTTCAATCAAGTTGCTTTGCGCCATGACATTAGTCATAGGATCAAGGAAATGAAGGAAAATCTAGATGAGATTGCAAATGAGAAGGACAAGTACAAACTTATTGAAAGTAGGACGACAGTTGAAGAACCAAAACGTTACAAGACTAGCTCTGTGATCAATGTTTCCGAGGTATGTGGTCGAACACAAGATAAAGACATTATAGTGAGCAAGTTGCTGAGCGAGAGCAGTCAACAGGAACTGGGCATCCCTGTCATCTCTATAGTTGGCATGGGGGGCCTCGGCAAGACTACTCTCGCCCAACTAGCCTTCAATGATGAAAATGTAAAGAACCATTTCGATAAGACAATGTGGGTGTGTGTGTCTGATCCTTTTGATCTGATAGTAGTTGCCAAATCAATCATTGAATCAGCTGGCGACAATGTCCCTAATGTCGTTGGGTGGGACGCTTTGCATCAGCACTTGTGCAACTCTATTAAGGAAAAGCGATTTCTGCTGGTGCTAGATGATGTGTGGACTGAGGATCCCAAAGATTGGAATCCATTGAAGCTTTCCCTCGACGGGGGTGCCCAAGGAAGTAGAATTGTGGTCACCACTCGCAATGAGAGAGTTGCAACGATGATGCGTTCGACCTACACACATAGTCTGGGGAAATTGTCCGAGAAGGACTGTTGGTTATTGTTTAGTCGTTTTGCTTTTTTTGAAAGGGGTGAAGAAGAACGTGAAAGGTTAGAAAAAATTGGTGAGGAAATCTCAAAGAAGTGCAAAGGCATGCCTCTTGCTGTAAAGACGATAGCAAGTCTCATGCCATTCAAAAAAAATAGACAAGATTGGCAGGACGTCTTGGAAAGTGAAACATGGGAACTACGACTACCAGGGGTTGAAGAAGGTGTTTTTCTTTTTCCTGCTCTGTTGTTGAGTTATTATGCTTTGCCCTTACCTTTGAAACGATGCTTTACGTATTGCGCTGTCTTTCCAAAAGATTATGAGATGGAGAAGGATACGTTAATCAAGTTATGGATGGCACAAGGTTTTGTTAGCACCAAGGAACAAGAGATTTGGAAAAAATAGGTGCAGAGCATTTCGATGATTTAGTGGCACGCTCATTTTTCCAAGATCTTAGAAAAGATAAGCATAACCAGACAATCGGGTGCAAGATGCATGATATTGTGCACGATTGTGCCCAATTTCTAACAAATAACGAATGCTTTATCATGGGGAGCCATAATACAGAATTCGGTGATAGCAAGGTCCGTCATTTGAAGTTACTTCGTACTGTGGATATAGAATCCATTATTCCTTCCATTTACAAGGCAAAGAATCTACGCACACTCCAGCTATCATCAGTTGTTGCAGACCTTCCTGATCTACTCCATCACTTCACCTGTCTTAGGACATTGGATTTGAGTCATACTAAACTTGAAGAATTGCCAAGTGAGGTGGAGAAATTGATACATCTAAGATACCTTGATTTGACTAAAACAAAGTTAGAGGAATTGCCTGAAATGCTGAGTAATCTCTATAATTTGCAAACCTTGAAACTTACCAAATGTGATGAGTTTTATAAACTTCCTGAGGGGGTGGGAAAATTAATTAACTTGAGACATCTTGAAATTGAATGGACTAATAGACTAAGCTACTTACCTCAGGGAATTGGGAGGTTGACCTCCCTTCGGACATTATGTAAGTTCATTGTGAACGAAGAATGTAAGATTGGAGAACTAAAATACCTCAACCTCCTCCAAGGGAAGCTAGAAATAAGAGGGTTGAGGAGAGTTGCAAATGTCAATGAGGCAGAATTGAAGAATAAGCAGCTCCTCCGTGCTTTGTGTTTACACTTTGAGCAGTATGATTGGGAAAATGTGGAAGAGGGTGAGGTAGAGAGGATGGAGAGTATGCTTGAAGGCCTGCAATTACCTGCAAACTTAGAGAAATTAGAAATAAAACAATACCCTGGTACCAAATTTCCAAGTTGGATTGGGGGTTCAATATTGTCAAATCTTCTCACTTTGAAACTCATTGAATGTAGAAAATGTATACAAATGCTTGACTTGGGGAAACTGCCATTTCTTGAAAAACTTATAATAGAAAACATGGATGAGGTGACACACATTGGACAGGAGTTTCATGGAATTGGAGGACGTGGTGGTGGTGACGGCGTTGAAAGAGCATTTCCAAAGTTGAAAGAACTCAATATCAATGGTATGAATACCTTGGAGGAGTTGGATTTGAGAGTAGAAGATGGAGAGATTATGCCTCGTCTTCGTAATCTATCTATTGAGGATTGTCCAGAGTTGAAGGTATTGCCAGCTGTTGGAATTTTACCTATGCTTGAAATTCTCGATATAAGTGAAATGGAATCAGTGAAACGAGTGGGTCTTGAGTTTTTGGGAATTTCGGATAATGATGATGGCACAAAAAGAGATGGCGGAGTTTCAGTAGTAACAAAAGTATTCCCGAAGTTGAAGAAACTCACATTTTATGATATGGAAGAGTGGGAGGAGTGGGAGTTGCCAATTGTAGAAGATAGAGTGATTATGCCTTGTCTCCGTGAATTAACTATTGATAAATGCACAAAGTTGAGGGCATTACCAGCTCTTGGGAAGCTAGAATCCCTTGAAATCCTTAAGATAAATCGAATGAACATGGTGAAACGTATAGGTCTTGATCTTTTGGGACTTTCAAAAGAGGATGTTGGTACAAAAGGAAATGGTGAAGCTTCAAAAATAGTCATATTCCCAAAGTTGAAGGAACTCAGTATTGTGCTAATGGATGAGTTGGAGAAGTGGGAGATGACAACTAGAAGGGAAGATGAAGTACGTATTGCTGAGGGAGGAGAAGATGTTATTAGTATTATGCCATGTCTCCACAGTTTAACACTTACGTCCTGCCCCAAGTTAAAGGTGCTGCCGCACCCCATCTTCTTCCTTGAGACACTAAGGGAACTGCATATAAGTAATTGTCCAAAATTGACTTGGACTGTGTCATTCCTTCCTCCGCTACTCGAGAAGTTGATTTTCTATGGGGATGCAGGTGATCTCTCAAGGTCATTACCCATCGGCAATAATAACATCAAGTCTTTGATTATCAATGCTTCACCACTCTCATCACTCCCACAAGGCATAGAACAACTCAAAGCGCTCCAGCGTTTGGAAATCATATCCTGCACAACCTTAATGTTTATGGCCAAGGGATTGAGACATCTCACAAAGCTTCGAGAACTGTATATCTTTAATTGTCCTACTCTAGCTTTACGTTGCCAAAAGAATGTAGGAGAGGACTGGAGCATCATATCCCAGGTCCGCAATATTTGGATTGATGACAAGAAGATACATTGAAAGACTCACTCGCTTACATCGCAAGGATGCTGAGTGATGAAGCACGGATAGCAAAGAGAGGTAACATAATTGTTTAGTTCTCATTCCATATATCTTTCTTATCTGATATATACAATCTCAATGAACAATCCCAGGCTTATTCTTTTCAGGGTAAAGTAATATAATGAGAGTTGGAGGATATCAGAAGCTTCTGTCCAAGGAAACTGGTCCAAGTGGCTAGAATGAACAAGGAAAAGGAAAAGGAAAATTCTGGGAAACGGTCAGGATGTAAGTGGCTACGGCCTTAAAGGTGAATCCTAACTACCAGAGCTTGAATTGATCGTAGTGATTGTAAATTTCTTTTTTCTTTTTTGTCCTTTTCCACATTGGACACAGATCTTCTTATGGCCCAAAAAGCAGTTGAAAATTGAAATCAATGATCCTAACCATACAACATTGTAATTAATTTTCATTTGTTTTGCTTCTTAATTTCTGATTGATTTCTGTTTATCTTGTTTTCCTTAATGTTTCAGTTGCTCACAAGATGTTTTAGAATTTCGATTTGCTAATCTTTAAGAGGTCTATAAGGTATAAACCATAGCTGGGATTTTAGAGCATTTAGTGGCTACAGGGTAGCATTAATGGCTGATCGCTTAGTTTTCTGTATCAAGCGAAACGATATATCTTCAACTAATGCAATGGGCCTGTAAGGGACAGAGAAAGTAATTCCATGATACTGTGTTGTAAATTGAAGAAATTATTCATTCTATACCAACAAGTTGATAAGCTTGAAATGAATGTTGATTGGTTTACACTTCTTTGGTTTGTTTGGTATGTTCTCTGATGATTACTTGCCTTTTTTGTCATATCCCAGTAAAGGAGGCCAGGAATGAAGTTGTTGCTCCACCATGAGACAAAGTTCATGGTGGTGCTGGACGCAGCTGGGGCGGTCATGGAAGTGGTCCTGGTGGTGGAAATGTTAATGATTTCTCCGAAGATTACTGTGGCACTATAGAAGATGGAGAGATAAGCAAGCTATTCCTCAGTGGTCAACATGGTGGATATGGAACGGGGATGTTGAAGTGGACTCTGAGTGTCCTCCACAGAGAGTTTGATCATCACAGTGGAACTGGTTCGGACTGGTTCATGAGATTGTGAAGATCAAGCATGAGGGAGTGGGTCGTGGTAATGTGGGGGGTAAGATGTTTTCACAGTTAAGTTCATGTCCTTTCTTCTTCTTTTTTCTTACTTCAAATTTGTAGCGTGGGGTTTTTATTTTTACTATTTTTGGGGTTATACTGCATTTGGATTATTATGTCTGTATGTGATCCTTCTGCACTAACTTTACGGCATGGTGTGTGACATAGAAGACAAGGGCTTGATTCCTGAGAAGCAAGTGGAGTAGGACGATGCACTGGCTTCTGATGCTAACAAGGAGAGCAAGGAGGTTGTGGTAAATGAGGTCAAAAAGAAGGAACCAGAGAACAAGGTACATTATGTGTTAATGCTTTTCTGTACGGATGTTTTATGCTTATAAATATGTTGTTGGTAACATCATTCACTATGCTGTGATTTGTGGGAAGAATCCAACCAAATTTCTCTTAACTTTTCTCTGTTCTGCTCATTTAGTAGAGCATCAGATGGAGTATGCACTTTTTAACCAAATAATATTGCAAGCTGAGAATTGTTGATCGAGGCACTATAAGGAATTGAGGCACCAAGCTTCTCTTAAAATTGTTGATTTATGACATTTTTTGTGGGGTTTTCCTCCCTATTTTTTTTATAAGGAATTCACATTTTCCAGTCTTGAATCAAGCAAAAAGTTTTATCAGAATTCATCTAGCCCATTTTAGCTTTTGAAATCTGTGATGAAAGTAACCACAAAAATTCTAGGGAATTAACAATGCAATTTTGTTCTGTTTGCAGAAGAATGTATTAACTATTCCATGCTACCTTAGTATGTGTGCTAATGCTATATGTCTTGCATGTTTGTTGTAGTCTGTTATTTTAGAAAATTTTTTAAGCCGCGGGATGTTTGAAGCGTTGATCATACCCCAATGATCGCACACCACATATACCCATGTTACATTTTAAAAAGTATTTTTAAAACCAAATCCTAAAACCCAGGTACATGTGGCGTTCGATCATTGGGCACAGCCGCTTCAAAAATTTTCTCAACCTCTACTGTTCTGCTTCTGACTAGTTCTATAGGTTGCCAGAGTAGTAGTAACTATGATTAGTAGCTGAAATGTTTTCCATACGTAGAAGCTGTTGAATAGCCGACAACTCTAGACGAGTATCAGAAAATGAAGAATGGGATGGCACTAGTCCCTTTGAAGATTGAGGAGAGTATAGGATTTTAACAAAGATGCAGGAAAACAGAAAGAAAATGGTGATCGCGCTGAAAGAATCAAAAAGGTATCGCCAAAGACAGGATCTACGTACTTTCTCTTCTTTTCTTTTCTTTTTTAACATTTCATTGCCGTACTTCCGTTCTGTGTAAGTTCATGACTGGAAATGTTCTTTTGGTAGTTTGTTAGCGTCAATGAGTTCTTGAAGCCAGCTGAAGGAGAAAGATACTACAATCCTGGAAGTCGCCCATGGCAGGATGCATGGTGATCGTGGACAGTTCGGAGGAGGTTTTGGTAGTGGCTACACAAAATCACCTGTTGCTCTATCTATTGACAGTTTCCCACATTGGGTTAGAAATTTTCCCGTGCAAATAAAATACTGATGGGATTGTAAAGCTTTATGAACCACGAATGGTACCTTCTCAGGGGTGTTGCCCCCACTACAGTTGCCAAGAGGTCTAAGGGGGAAAAAAACTTCCTAAGATAACCCCCATTAAGGTTCGGGAAAATTTTCGTTAGTTTTCTTTATATGAAATTGTAATCCCGCCAAGACTTGTATTTACAAGTCCTTTGATTATTTTGGATATTACATGTGTGAGGAAAATTAGAGAGTTTTGAGTTTTGGAGTTTTTTTTGTTAATCTTGTAAAATGAAGATGAGGTTTGTTCTCTTCATTGGTGAACTCTTGTTTTTAACAGTGAACCGGTTGTGATCTTCGTGGACGTAGCCCACATCGGGTGAACCACGTATATCTTGTGTTGTGGTTTGCTTGCTTTTGGGCAAGGCCTCAGGCCGATCCACTATCTTTTTAAAGTTCAGATAGTTCACAGTGCTCATTCTATCAAAATTGAAAAACTAGGGAAGTCGATCATTCCATTGAGCTCGAGAGGGGCCAAGCCACATGTCAAACCGCATGAGTTCACAAGGGTGGATCAAGGTCTGCCAAAATCAACATAGGTTAGGTGCTATCTATATAACAAAACAGGGAAGTTGTCTCCCCACTTACACCCCCTCTTATCTATTTCGACAAAGAAGGGCCGAGATTTTATCCCCCAAATGGACGGTGGATCTCAGCCACTCACACCTGATTTTGGCAAATGCTTGACGGGGAGTGCCGAGGATGCCGAGGATACGGGCTACCCACTGTCAATATAACAAGTGATTTTGGTTTTCTTATACCCCATCTTATCTCATATGGCTTCAATAATTAGTGGCTGAGATCCACTATGCTTCATATCAATGGCTGAGATTACCTCCCACCCGATTTTGACAAACACTTTGTCGGAAAGTGCCGCGGGCATATAACAAGACAGCTCAGTTGTATTCTCTTATCTTATCCATCGATCTAATGTGGACGGTTAGATTTCAGCCACTCAATCCGCCTCATTTGATCTCAATTTATTCAAAATCTGAATTTCAACACCGTTATTTTATTTTTTTTGTTTCTGTTATTTTTCCATTTCTCCCTCTGTGCATTATAATCCGTTATAACAGCCGTTATAATGGAAAAAACAGTAATGCCCCAGTCTGTTATACCGTTTGAGTGCTGAAGGCACCCAATTTTTACAAACGCTTTTGTCGGGGAGTGCCGTGGGCACGGGGCATTTACTAGTTTCTTACAAAATTTGAAACATTTAGATAAAATAAGGACCTCCTAGTCGCTACCAGCTCCTTCTGCCAAATCAATTCTCATTATTTTCTTTTTTAATTGTACAAGCGTGTTGCTTGGGACAAATCTAGTCCGCAACCATTTGTACCCGGGGCCGGGTCAAATCTCAGGGCCCATGTACCCAAACTTTGAATCCATCGACTTCTAGCCAAATTTACTAATCAATTAGGATAATAAAATCTTTGGTTCACATCGAATGACGATTGATATATTGTCACACTCTATTCTTATCATATGATTAGGATAAGATCAATTAATATTAACTATATATTAAGATTTAATTAATATTAATTGTTTTCTTCGTTAATCCTTTTGTTATCACTATAAGTCTCAATTTCCTAACATACATCTTGAAACTGGCCCTACATAGATCATTTTTTGGGCCCACTGACCGCATGGATGTTCATCCGACTTATTGGTGGACAAACACACTAAAAATCAGCCTGATTGATGATTTATAGCTGTTGGATTTGCTATCCAAAAAATATGATTGAATCCAACTGTTAGAATCAAACCTACAAAAGTACTAAAATCTACGGCTCGAGATAACCAATCCGCTGGATTTTTGGTCTGTATATCCAACAAAGGGAGAGCTAAACGTCCATGTAGTTGGTGGACCGCCACTAGAATCCTCTGCACGGACTGCTTCCCAAAGTCCTCTGCATCTTTCCTTTAAACAGCGTGAGAGTCGCGCAGTGTTCATTTCATCTTCTTCAGTCGTCACCTCCTCTTTGTGTGAGCACCCAAGTATGGCAGACGCCCTTGTTACTATTTTATTGGAGCAATTGGCCTCCATCATCCGACAAGAGGTCGAACAAGAAGTCCGACTGGTGGTGGGTGTTCAAAAAGAGGTAAAAAAACTCACTTCTACGCTCAAGATCATCCAAGCCGTGCTCGATGATGCGGAAAAGAAGAAAGTAAAGAACGAAGCAGTGAAGCTTTGGTTAGAAGAGCTCAAAGACGTAGCTTATGATGTGGAGGACATATTGGATGAGTGGCACACCGAAATTCATAAATCAGAAATTCAAGGAGTTGACAAGGCTCGTGTTGGCAAGAAGAAGGTATGTTCTTACTTGTTCTCTCCTTGTTCTTGTTTCAATCAAGTTGCTTTGCGCCATGACATTAGTCATAGGATCAAGGAAATGAAGGAACTGCTAGATGTGATTGCAAATGAGAAGGACAAGTACAACCTTATTGAAAGTAGGACGACAGTTGAGGAACCAAAACGCCACATGACTAGCTCTGTGATCAATGTATCAGAGGTATGTGGCCGTACACAGGATAAACATATTATAGTGAGCAAGTTGCTGAGCGAGAGCAGTCAACAGGAAATGGGCACCCCTGTAATCTCTATAGTTGGCATGGGGGGCCTCGGCAAGACGACTCTCGCCCAACTAGCCTTCGATGATGAGAATGTGAAGAACCATTTCGACAAGAAATTGTGGGTGTGTGTGTCTGAGCCTTTTGATGTAATAGCAGTTGCCAAATCAATCATTGAAGCAGTTGGCGTCAATGTCCCTACTGTCATTGGGTGGGAAGCTTTGCATCAGCACTTGTGCAACATTATCAAGAGAAAGCGATTTCTGCTGGTTCTAGATGATGTGTGGACTGACGATCACACAGATTGGAATCCATTGAAGCTTTCCCTCGACGGTGGTGCCCAAGGAAGTAGAATTGTGGTCACCACTCGCAATGAGAGAGTTGCAATGATGATGGGTTCGACCTACACACATAGTCTGGGGAAATTGTCCGAGAAGGATTGTTGCTTATTGTTTAGTCGTATCGCTTTGCTGGGAAGGGGAGAAGAAGAACATGAAAGGTTAGAAAAAATCGGTGAGGAAATCTCAAAGAAGTGCAAAGGCCTGCCTCTTGCTGTAAAGACATTAGCAAGTCTTATGCGCTTCAAAAAAACAAGACAAGATTGGCAGGACATCTTGGAAAGTGAAATATGGGAACTACCAGAGGTTGAAAAAGGTGTTTTGCCTGCTCTATTGTTGAGTTATTATGCTTTGCCTTCACCTTTGAAACGATGCTTTACGTATTGCGCTGTCTTTCCAAAAGATTATGAGATGGAGAAGGATACGTTAATCAAGTTATGGATTGCACAAGGTTTTGTTAGCTCCACGGGAAGAAGAGATTTGGAAAAAATAGGTGGAGAGTATTTTGATAATTTAGTGGCGCACTCATTTTTCCAAGATCTTAGAAAAGATAAGCATGAAAACATAATTGGGTGCAAGATGCATGATCTTGTGCACGATTGTGCCCAATTTCTAACAGATAACGAATGCTTAATTATGGAGATCAATAACACAGAAATAGATGGGAGCAAGGTCCGCCATTTGAAGTTAATGCGTACTATGGATATAGAATCCATTATACCTTCCATTTACAAGGCAAAGAAGCTACGCACACTCCAATCTAGTTGGCTATCATCAATTGTATCAGACCTTCCTAATTTACTCCATCACTTCACATGTCTTAGGACATTGGATTTGAGTCATACTGAACTTGAAGAATTGCCAAGTGAGGTGGAGAAATTGATGCATCTAAGATACCTTGACTTGACTAAAACGAAGTTAGACGAATTGCCTGAAACGCTGAGTAATCTCTATAATTTGCAAACCTTAAAACTTACCAAATGTGATGATCTTTGTAAACTACCTGAGGGGATGGGGAAATTAATTAACTTGAGACATCTTGAAATTGAATGGACTAATAAACTAAGCTACTTACCTCAGGGAATTGGGAGGTTAAGCTCCCTTCGGACATTATGTAAGTTCATTGTCAGCAAAGAATGTAAGATTGGAGAACTAAAAGACCTCAACATCCTCCAAGGGAAGCTAGAAGTAAGAGGGTTGAGGAGAGTTACAAATGTTAATGAGGCAGAATTGAAGAATAAGCAACGCCTCGTGCTTTGTGTTTAAACTTTGAGCAGGATGAGTTGGAAAATGTGGAAGAGGGCGAGGTAGAGAGGATGGAGGGTATGCTTGAAGGCCTGCAATTACCTGCAAACTTAGAGAAATTAGAAATAAAACAATACCCTGGTACCAAATTGCCAAGTTGGATTGGGGGTTCAATGTTGTCAAATCTGCTCACTTTGAAACTCATTCAATGTAGAAAATGTATACAAATGCTTGACTTGGGGAAACTACCGTTTCTTGAAAAACTTATAATAGAAAGCATGGATGAGGTGACACACATTGGGCAGGAGTTCCATGGAATTGAAGGAAGTGGTGGTGGCGGCAGCGTTGAAAGAGCATTTCCAAAGTTGAAAGAACTCAATATCAATGGTATGAGTAACTTGGAGGAGTTGGATTTGAGAGTAGATGATGGAGAGATTATGCCTCGTCTTCGTAATCTATCTATTAAGGATTGTCCAGAGTTGAAGGTATTGCCAGCTGTTGGAATTTTACCTATGCTTGAAAGTCTCGATATAAGTGAAATGGAGTCGGTGAACCGTGTGGGTCTTGAGTTTTTGGGAATTTCGGAAAATTATGATGGTACAAAAAGAGATGGCGGAGTTTCAGTAGTAACAAAAGTATTCCCGAAGTTGAAGAAACTCACATTTTATGATATGGAAGAGTGGGAGGAGTGGGAGTTGCCAATTGGAGAAGATAGAGTGATTATGCCTTGTCTCCGTGAATTAACTATTGATAAATGCACAAAGTTGAGGGCATTACCAGCTCTTGGGAAGCTAGAATCCCTTGAAATACTTAAGATAAATGGAATGAAGTTGGTGAAACATATGGGTCTTGAGCTTTTGGGAATTGCAAATGATGATGTTGGTACAAAAAGAAATGGTGAAGAATCAAAACTAGTCGTATTCCCAAAGTTGAAGGAACTCAGTATTGTGCTAATGATGGGTTGGAGAAATGGGAGATGACGACTAGAAGGGAAGATGAAGTACGTATTGCTGAGGGAGGAGAAGATGTTATTAGTATTATGCCGTATCTCCATAGTTTAACACTTACGTTCTGCCCCAAGTTAAAGGTGCTGCCACACCCCATCTTCTTCCTTGAGACACTCAGGGAACTGCATATAAGTAATTGTCCAAAATTGACTTGGACTGTGTCATTCCTTCCTCCGCTCCTCGAGAAGTTGACTTTATATGGGGATGCAGGTGATTTCTCAAGGTCATTACCCGTCGACAGTAATAACCTCAAATCTTTGATTATCAATGCTTCACAACTCTCATCACTCCCCCAAGGCTTAGAACAACTCAAAGAGCTCCAACGTTTGGAAATCGTGTCCTGCACATCCTTAACGTTTATGGCCAAGGGATTGAGACATCTAAGAAAGCTTCGAAAACTGTATATCTTTAATTGTCCTATTCTAGCTTTACGTTGCCAAAAGGAGGTAGGAGAGGACTGGAGCATCATTTCCCACATCCCCAATATTTGGATTGATGACAAGAAGGTCCATTGAAAGACTCATTCACTAAAATGCAAGGAGGATGCTGAGTGATGAAACACGCATAGAAAAGAGAGGTAACATAATTGTTTAGTTCTCATTCCATCTTTCTCATCTGATATACAATCTCAACGAACAATCAGAGGCTTATTGTTTTCAGGTAAAGTAATATAATGAGCGATGGAAGCTATCAGAAGCTTCTGTCCAAGGAAGCTGGTCCAAGTGGCTAGAATGAACAAGAAAAAGGAAAAGGAAAATTCTGGGAAACGGTCAGGATGTAAGCGGCTACGAACTTCAAGGTAAATCCTAACTAACGGAGCTTGAATTGATCATAGTGATTGTAATTTTTTTTCTGCATTGAACACAGAAAAGACTGTAATTATATTTTAGGATCTTCTTATGGCCAAAAATCAGTTGAATCAATGATCCTAACCATCCAACAGACTTGTAATTAGATTTTCGCTTGTTTTGTTTCTTATTTGCTGATTAATTTCAGTAATCCAAGTGAGTTGAATTTATCTGAAATCAGATAGAGTTACAGGTTGTTTAGCTTGTTTTCCTTAATGTTTTAGTTGCTCACAAGATGTTTTAGAATTTTGATTTGTTAATCTTTAAGAGGTCTATAAGGTATAAACCATAGCTGGAATTTTAGCATTTAGTGACTACAGGGTAGCATTAATGGGTGATAGCTTATTTTTCTTTATCAAGCAAAACAATATATCTTCAACTAATGCAATGGGCCTGTAAGGGACAAAGCTGTGCAGCTTGAAAGTAATTCTACGATACAGCTTTGTAAATAGAAGAAATTATCCATTCTATACCAACAAGTTGATAAGCTTGAAATGAATGTTGATGGGTTTACACTTCTTTAATTTGTTTTTTATGTTCTCTGAATGGTTAACTTGTCTTTTTTGTCATCCCAGTAAAGGAGGCCAGGAATGAAGCTGTTGCTTCACCATGAGGCGAAGGTCATGGTGGTGTTGGACGCGGCTGGGGCGGTCATAGAAGTGGTCTGGAATGAATTCTGGGAGCAAGGAAATGATGATGATTTCTCCAGAGCTTACTGCGACACTATAGAAGATGGAGAGATAAGCAGGTCTTTGGAAAGGGGACATATTTCCTATGGTGCACTACACTAGCCATTCCTCAGTGATCAACATGGTGGTGCACTACACTACCCACTATTGCAGTTGCTTTTGGAGGAAAAATTCAGGAGTTTCTTCAAAACACCACTATCGGCGGAACTGGATTGAAGAAATAGAAAACAGGATGGAAGAGATGCAGAAGTCGTGAGTTTAGTGTAATCTCTTTGTCTCTGATAGCCTGCAATCCTCTGTTATGTTTAAACTTCAGATAGAACAATCACAATGATTGATGATAATTCACTACCTTGTTCATTTATCGCTTAGATTAAATTTCTGTTCCTTTTTTTTGATAGGTAAACTGATTTTCATTAAATTTTTTTTACCTATCAAAGTAAATTTCTGTTCTTTTAGATCTTTGCCACAAAAAAATCCTTTTGAATGTTAGAGAGGGTATAATGCTATCGTTCTTTTGAAAATTTTAAACTATAAAATGGACATGTCTATCAGGAAACATCATTGGATGCAAATGTGCTGAAAGAACTTGAAGTGGTGATGACACAATAGGAACTTCGAAAGTTTAAGGAAGATCGTTACTACACAATTTAAACATATCTGATGGTTTCTCATAGACCCGTGTTTGCTTTCGTGATGCTTTATACTGCCTTCCCAAGAGTTCAAAGCAACAGAATTTACAAAGCCAGAGACAAATTGGAGAAAACACAGTTGAGCACTGTTTATCAACCCGTCACCGGGGAACTCCGAGGTAAATCTCAAGTATTAACATTGTCCTGTATTTGTTAAGAGTGTATATATTTTTTATTTTGGTTATATTTCATTTTTTCAGTGTGTTTTGGCATTTCTTTTACTATTCTTATGTTCAAATCTACTTCTGTTGTTACCCTCTTATCAAATGAGGATACTCAGGTCAGGTTGTTCGCATATCTGACCTCTATCCCAATTAGAGGATCTAGGCTTGTATGAGTTGATCAATTTTCTCTCAAGGGTCTCTTTGGTAGAACAACACCAAATGACAGCACCAACCTCTTAAGAGTTTTACACCAATTTCTGGACAATTCTATCTAATATCTGTTCAGTTGTATTTCACTGTTGATTTTTATAACTTTTTCTAAGTACCCACAAGAATGCAAGTTTTCATGGATGACAGCGGGGTGGTTGTATTTATGGAGATCAAGGCTGTGATGTATTTTTGGGTTTAAGTTGTATGAGGAAGGGCAAGGCAGTGGCTTGGAGGAGATTGTTTTCAATTGGCATGACTTGGTTCGAGGGGGTAGGGCATAGAGGAGACGAGGAAGGGCCAGTATGGGGTTGTTGTATTTCTGATGACATCGATGCTTTTGTTTTACTTCCGTAATTTGTAATTTTTTTGGTGTTTGGTAGGCTCCCTCAGCCTCTAAATGCCATTATCTAATAAATTCCTTTTACCTATCAAAAAAACATTAGACGACAGCTGATCTAACGGAGACGAGGACTTCCCATGATGAAGAGAACTGTGAAAAACTGCCTTCTTGCTGATCATAATTTCCGTAGAAGTCAGGGAACAGAGAGTCAAGAATTAGCAAACAGGCACTCTTCGTTCCTGATTTCCTACTGCTAGTAGTTTGTATTTTGTTTATCAAAAATCAAGTACTAAGCTTTAATTGTTTGTAGAATCATCCAACTGAAAAATATTTGAAGTAATTTGGGCTTTGAACATTGTATGTCCGTTATCTTTTGTTTAGCTGTAATTTTGTGCCAGCATTGGGTACGTTCATGGCCAATTCATGGCGTACCAGTTCATTGATCCAGGACAAAGTGGTGCTGGAATGGTTGCCATTGGAAAAATTTTCCAAGTGATCATTGCTTACTGTTCTGTCATACAGGACAAGGTGGTCTGTTGGGTCACAGCGACTCCTAAACAAGAGACAAGCAGATGCAAGTATCCATTGCTTACAACCATTTTGAAGAAGGTCTCATTCAGAGAATGCCAAGGTAATATTCAAAATGATTACCATATGAATTCCTGAAACAATCATATCGTTTTAAGCATGGTTTAAAAAATGGCCATTATAACAAGAATAACGGCCATTATAATGGATTTGGACCTCCCCCGTTATGTTATGTACTGTTTTAACGCTCAGAAAATAACGGCCGTTATTTTCCATTTTTTCTGTTATAATGAAAATAACAACCGTTATTTGAAAAAAAATTGTTAAAGAACGCTCACTTTTTCCGTTATTGAAAATTCGAAATTCAAAATTTGAATTTAGCACCATTTTCTGTTCTTTTCCCATTTTTCCATTTTGCCCCTGCACGTTACAATCTGTTATAACGGAAAAGACAGTAACACTCCCAATCCATTATACCATTATAACAGACCCTTTTAAAAAATATGTATTCAAATAGTGAAAGTGTCTTAATGCTTTCAAAAAATCTTTCCTCACCCATTTGGTTGAGGAGATGCGTCAACCTCCAATCACAGGCAGGCACATGGAGCGGAGGTCAATGGTAACCAGGGGTTCAGGTTCCTTCGAACTTTGAAGGTCCCCCTGCCAAAATGTCAGACACGTACTTCAAGGCCTAAACCCAACCCATGTTAACCCCTTGGTTAGTTGGTCAAGGGTGGTTAACAAAGGGTACGTGTCAAACATTTTGGAGGGGGACCTTCAAAGTTTGAAGGACCCCGGAATTTTTTCTCCAAATGGTTGAGAATGGTCCCGTGCAACAGAGAAAAAATTCGTTGGTCCCGGGGTCCTTCAAAAGTTCAAACTTTGAAGGTCCCCTTCCGAAATGTTTGACACGTACCCTTTGTTAACCACCCTGAACCAACTAACCAAGGGGTTAACATGGGTTGGGTTTAGGCCTTGAAGTACGTGTCTGACATTTTGGCAGGGGACCTTCAAAGTTTGAAGGAACCCGGGACCAGCGAATTATTTCTCCCATGCAACATAGGCTTCAAAATACAATTATTTTAGGGTGGTGTTAATTGCATACACCTTTTTTATAGTAACACCCACAACTTATCTGCACATACCCAAAGTCGTGAAGAAAAAAAAAACCGAACGAAGAGGAACTCTCCACCATCGTCCTCTTCTTCTTCACCACCACCACCACTCCCTCCCTCCCTCTCTCTCTTACCTGGTGGTGGGCGGCAGGCCTCCTCCTCTTCTTCTCTGGGCAGCCTCCTCTTCCTCTTCTTCTTCTTCTTCTTCTTCTTCGGGTTGCTTCCTCTTCCTCTTCCTCCTTCTATTTTGTGTGTGTGTGTCTCTCTCCCTTCCTCCCTCCATCTTCCTCTCCCTATCTCTCTCTCCGTAAAAAAAAAATTCCGTTCTGTATCGATAACACAGGGTGGACATGGCTTTGGCCATATCGGTGTTACCGATACGGAGCGAATTTTTTTTTTTTTTACGGAGAGGGGGAGAAAAAGATCTCTCCCTCCCTCATCTTCATTCCCTCTCTCTCTCTCTCTCCATCCATCTCCCTTTCCCTATCTCTCTCTCCATAAATATATATATATATATATATATTTCGCTCCGTATCGGTAGCTATCGATATGGCCAAAGCCATGTCCACCCTGCGTTATCGATACAGAGCGATTTTTTTTTTTTTTTACGGAGAGGGGGAGAAAGAGATCTCTCCCTCCCTCATCTTCCTTCTCCTCCTCTTCTCTCTCTCTCTCTCTTAGAGAAGAAGAGGAGGCCAGTTGGAGAAGAAGAAGAGGAGAAAGAGGAAGAAGAAGCTGCTCGGAGTAGAAGAAGAAGAGGAGGAAGGGGAGGCTGCTGGGAGAAGAGGAGTGGGTGTTACTACAAAAAAGGTGTGTGCAATTAACGCCACCCTTATTTTATTCTTTTTCAAAATAACCTAGACAATAGACAAAATAGCGGTCTTATTTCGAATACAACGGTCGTTATAATGCTATGCCTTCTTTCTTTCTTTTTCCCGGTTTTGAGCTTTATTTTCTAAATAAAATAACTGACTTCGGGCTTTACTGTTATATCGGCCCTTCCAACGTTTTCTCAAAGAAAAAATATGTAACAAGGTTGACCTGACGTTTTTTGGCATCAGGCAACAGATTGTTGTTACTCACCACAGCCAGATAGGCTCAATGACCGCATGGATGTTTAGCCCCACCTGTTGGTAGACTTGCATACGAAAAATCAGCTGTTTGATGATTTTGAGCCGTTGGTTGTAGTAGTCAATATAATGGTTGAATCCAGCGGTAATAATAAAGCCTTAAACTATACTAAAATCCAATGGCTATAGATTATCAATCAGGGTGATTTTTGCTGTGTATATACACCAAGGGTTGGGCTAAACATCCATGCCGTTAGTGAGCCCAGAGGGGAGTGGTAGGTAACAAAACTCGCGCTACCTGAGGCCAAAAAGCTTCAGGTCTATCTTGTTACATCACACAACCCTTTCTCAACGACTTAAACTATGGTTAGAACTTCGAAGTTAAAACTTAAAAGAACTCCTCGTTAGGTCCCATTAAAGAATGATGGGTGGGTCCTAGGTGTCCGACGCCCTACTGGTACGCCCATTTATCAGGGATAGATAGATAGCATGCTCTGCAGACAGATAGTCATCATGATCTACGATCAATGGCTATAAACCATCCCTACAGCAAAGGCCATGAAAGCCTAGCCCTCCTTCCCCTTTGAGGCAACTACGTCTCTCACTCTTACAAACCCAACTAAGTCATGGAGATTGTAATTGCCCCAATAAATTCGTCAAAGATCTCCTCCTCAGATTTTCTCAGCCTCTTTTGTTTTGCTGACCTCATCATCCCTCTCTCTCACACCAAAAGTACTACTCAACTGCTGTCTCTCTCTCTCATCCGACGCTTTAAGAGTATAACTTGCATGACCGGCGGTCAGTGACTGTGACCGCCCCACAATATGAACCACGTGTAGTATTTTTAGAGTACATCGACCGTATATGGATGTTTGGCCAATCCAAAAAATCAACCTGATTAGTGATTTCTAGGCATTGAATTCGAGTCATTTTGATGGGTTGATTTTAACCGTGGAATTTGAGCATTATTTGGGGTACAGGATCGAAAGGTTTGAAATCACTAATCAGGCTGATTTTTGGTTTGTAGGTCACCTAGGGATTGGCCAAACATCCGTACGAGTCAGCATGAGTGTACACGTGGCTCACATTGTAGTTGGTCAGGGCTTATATGACCGTGCGCGGTCATGCAAGTTTTACTCCCGCTTTAATCCTTCTTTCTCACAACATTTCCTTCGTTGCCGTATAAAAGAGTTAAAAAAAGTAAAGCAATTTCTGAAAAATGGAGCTGCAAACATCTGCCATGAACAGGAGTTTGAACAGAGAGAGAGAGATTCCAGTTACTTTGCTTGAGATGATTGCAGAGAAACAGATTATAGCCCAGGGAAGACAAAGAGATAGAGAGAGAGAGAGAGAGAGAGATGGGCCCTCAAAAGCCTGCAAGAGAAATGAGTGGCACTGCACCAATAGTAATGTTCTCTCTATCTCCTTATTTTTACTCTTTGTGTGGCTCTTCTTCTCTCTATCTTAATTAATGGGTCCATATATCTCTACCTTGCTACAGGAAGCTTTTTGACTCTTTCTTTCTTCTTTTTAAATGGGTTTTTTGAGTTGGGTTTTCTTTTATTTCAATCCTCATTTCTGTTTTAGCTTTTAAACTTTGTGGGTTGTGTGAGAAAAGGAGAGGGGAGCTCATGATTTTTTTGATGGGGTCTGAATCACTGTGTTTTGGGTTTGGATTGTAGATAAAGAACCTACTTTTCTGTTCATGCAAAGGGAATAACTCACTTTTTAAATGAGCTTTTGGTTTTGTTTGTTTTGGGAGTGGTAAGGATAATGGATTGAGTCCTGTTGGCTTTTGAATGGTGTTTTGGTTCTAAGAAAGAAACCCAATTTTATGATCAACCAAAGAGAAGAGAAAAGCAGGGTGAAAAACACAGTTGTTTTGGCTTTTGATGTTACTGTTTGGAAAGAAAGGGAAACCAATGATTCCTAGTGAGCTTTGTACTGCGTTTTCTTGTTTTTGGGTTCTCTGAGGAAACCTACTTTTGGTATCAATCAGAGTGAAAAGAAAGAAAGAAAGAAAAAAAAAAAAGACCCACTTTCTCTGTTGGCTGAGGGGGAAGAAGTTTGGGTTCTGGTTTGGAAGAAGAGGGGAACTCGTGAATCATGTTGAATTCTGAGCTCCATTTCTTGTTTTGATCAGGTTCTGAGAAGGAAATTGCATCTTTGGCAGTTCGATTCGCGGTGTGTGATAGCCTTTTTGCATATGTATTGGACGTTTGTTACTGCATGTGCTTTCCTCTTGCCTTTATTTGTAGTTCTACCATTACTGTTTTATTTTCACATTTTTACATGGAACTTTAAATTGAAGTTGTGGGATGGATGGACTATGGAAATTTAGGAACTGGTTCTGTCTATGTATGAATTGATCATAATCCATGCTGCCAAGCTGATGATGCATTTATATTTTTTTAATCATGTTGTCATTGTTGCTTCATCTGAAACCCCGTCTTTCCCACATGCATTTAGGCATTCTGAATTAATATCAAATGGAAAAGCCAATGTATGAGGGGTGTGGCATTGCCATGCGATCGAAGATGGGCACATCGAAGATGGGCACACGTGTTGTTGTCTTTGATTTTTGCAGTGTGTCCAATGTGCTTCGACGGTCAATCTTGAAGGACCGGTCATTCTGCTTTAGGTTGGAATGCAGTATTGGAGCCCAATTACTACCACCGTTTTCTATCATCTCTCCAGTTTCGTCAAAATTCTGTTCAAATTATCATGCAATTGGATCTTTTATTAGATGAACTAATATATTCATTGCTTGTGCTGAAGGATTTTCCTTTCTATTCACTTTTTTCAGATGGTTGGGAATTTATCTGTTTCCTTTTTCTTATCCTCTTCTTCATCTCTTCTAGATATTTTTAGTTAGGGATTCACTCCTATTTCTTGCTCAATGCAATTATAAACTGAAGCAGCTTGTCGCCACCATTTTGACTAGTGATGCATTGTGTTGCTTGTGGCACATGTAAATGACCCAGTGGGTGTTGTTCTTAGCCAAGAGGGGCATGCTCATTGATCCTGAAAGGGACCATACACATTTTTGTGCAGTGAGGAAAAAGTAATTAGCACAAATAATTCATTGTCCCCAAGATCTTCTCCCATATCTAAGCCAAAGTCTATGTTTGGAGAACCTTGGTCAATTGATTCATGTGTTTGCCTTAGTATTTCTGATGCTCTTGGAATTGTATAGCCTTGTATGACTTCTTGTTATATTTATTAGCCTTACTGATTACTGTTCAAGTGCAGCATTAATGTTGTTTCTACATTGTACATGTTGGTGTGTATGCCTGGGTGTTGCTATAGGAGAAAGACCCTTTTCACTATAAGTTTGACTTGATGTACTATGTTGTTAGTGAAGTGCTGCGGGGAGATGCAAGAAATTGGATGTCAATTACAATCTGTGTCTAGATGAGGTATAGAGCATAATAAAAGCTAGTTGGACACTCTACATTATGCGATGTCGAAGGGAGAACAGGTAGCTATGAATAAGATGGCCCATTAGGTAATGATATTGTATCTGGAAAAGCATAGTTGAGCATGAAGTTATTAAATGGACTGCAATTGCGTTTTTGAGTTGAGTGGGTAGAGGGCAAGCAGCTCCAATGCTTTTCCAGATAACTGCTGGAGCCAATGGGGAGGATTTAGTCAAGTGTTGCACTGAGGCCTCAATATTTCTATTAGAGCATGAGATGAGAAGCAATTAGGAACTTTCTGTTTGTCAGAGAGTAATAATTTCTTGAAGGGAACCTTTTGACAATTTCCTCTTCACTGTAAGTGCATTTTGACTTAATTGTCTCACACAATTCATAGTGAATCCAAGTTAGGAGTTGAGGCCCACAGCTTACATGAAGCACTCACCTGACCCAAAGTACATCTGCTTCAAAACTGCAAATATAGTGTTGTTTAGTTAGTGTTCTTGTATGGGTATCATCAATGGTCTGGGGAACATTTATTTTCTTATTATTTATTTTGATTGGTAACGACTAACAACAAATTTTATTGAAGAGAACCAATAAAAGTACAAGAAGGGAGAAAAATTACAAAATAATACGGAATAAAATCCAGAGATAGTCTCACACCACAATAAAAATCATCTGTAAGAACACCTCCCTTTGCTTCTTCAACTCATTCTCTTATCTTTCTTCTTAACAGATAATTCTCATGCCATATATGTGTTCGAACTAATTGGTTATTCATTGTCTTTTTAGTTACGGTTGCATTTAATTTTTCAGGTCAGCTTTACCTGACGGTGGATCAACAAAGCCGGCAGAGAAAAATGGGAATATACTATAAACCATGTGCATGAGAAACGAAGTACTGTCTTCTAATTTCTCCTGATTGTACTTGTCAAAAAAAAAAAATCTCCTGATAGTCGGGAACAATTTCTACTAAGAGGAATACTGTCTTGAAGCATAGTTCGATTTTCTCTTTCAGTTTGCTGAGACTAATTTATCTTCCTGAGCATCCAATGATTGCACTCTATTATCTGCTGACTTTCTTCGTGGTCGGGGTAAATTACTGTCAACTTTCACACTTGAACTGGACAGTCTGAACTGTAAACCAATGGTTTAACAGTTATATATGATCCACCGCACTTCTTTAGTAACCCATGGTATAATGGAGAATCAATTTATATTCAATGCTTCACTAGACATTTCTGATCGAAATCATATGGCTATCGATGGGAGTGTGTCGCATATGTACTCAGGTTCACTTGCTCAGCCAGATTCACTGGATCTTAACAGCCATAGCCGGATAGTGGCTGGGTATCCTTTGCTTCCAACATTGCAAGGAGAACTGATAAATGATCCTCGGATTGTAAATCATGGTGGGATTATTGATCCAGAGTCATCCTTTTATGGGAATATGCCACTTGGTAAACAAGCAGCCAGATATGCTTCAGTCAATAGTTCCACTTGCAATGGTAACACTGGTTTTCGGGAGCATTTCTTCGGAGCATCCATGTCCGCTACTTCACTTGTTAACCTTTTGGCTACAAGTGACCTGCATGAAAATCTCAATGGATTGACAACTTCCACATCCTCAGGATTGCCATTAGAAGGTTTGAGAACTTTCATTTCAAATGCTTGTTGTAATACTTCAAATTCATTGCTCACAACCTCTGTGAACCGTGGATGTGATGGAATACAAGGTGGTATGGAGTATTTGGCAACCAAAAAAGATGCCAGTGTGACCAGCCAACTGGACGGTAAATGGAGCTTCGACAAATTTGTGGGTCCCCAGGAGCCCGCAGGAAATAACCCCATAAGAACAGTATGTCCACCCTACCATTTCATTGGAAGCTCAGACCCACCTGGGTGGATTTCAGTCGGCAAGTCTAACACGAGTGCAGATCATCCAGACAGCTACTGTGTACCCACTAATGAGCTGTCCCTAAGTCTCGTCACATGTAGGCCGTCTATTATCAATGTGCCAATTATCCCAGATCAGTGCTCAGAAATAAGTTCTCGTGTAACTCAGCATTCCTTACCGGAAGTTGTATCGGGAGTGGGGTTAGGTTCTGAACAAACCTCTAGCAACAGTAAGCCTTCTCTGGGATGTGGTTCACATAGACCCGTCCAGTTCTCCCATGCATTGTCTGGGTCGAAATATCTCCGTGAGGTCCAGCAAATACTTACTGAAGTTGCAAGCTATTCACTTGGAAATCTAGACCACCTGACTGGTTTGCCAGAAGGCACAGGGGTTGGGGCAAAGATATCATT
Organism: Euptelea pleiosperma; assembly: GCA_035048495.1. Lineage (NCBI taxonomy): Eukaryota > Viridiplantae > Streptophyta > Magnoliopsida > Ranunculales > Eupteleaceae > Euptelea > Euptelea pleiosperma. The sequence goes on along the minus strand of CM068549.1, from coordinate 30,549,892 downwards.
TTCTTCTAGTTCCTTTGCTGAGAGGGGGATTTCGGTAACTGGGTCTGATGAATTTCCTTATTCTGCTAGAGAAACCAGATCCAAAGGTCAAATGCTCACATCGCCGAGACAGGGGGTTGAAGCCAAGAAAGCTCAACTTTTGGCTCTGTTACAAGTGGTAAGTGGCTTTTATATATTATGTTCTTCCCCATTGTAGGCATAGTTCACAAACCAGGACCAGGACTTGGAACCTGTTCAGTCACCTTGTTATGTTGACTTGGGATTTGGACAGGTTGACCAGGCAGGTCAAAGTTCCAGTTTACACATACACACATTCGACTGAAACATCATGGTCAACTTGAATGAGTCCTAATTGAATCAGCCGGACCTTCCTAGTTTTGGCCAAGAGCATGGTGTCCCAATTCTGCTATGACCAGGACCCAATGTTGGGTTGACTTGGCGCAGTCTGGAGTTGACCCACCTGGCTTGTGAATCATGATTGTAGTAGATGCTCTGTTTCTTTAGTCATGTGTACCTTTTGTTACATCAAATGCATGATGATTATACTCTCTTGATCTCAGGTTGATAGGAGATACAACCAATGCTTGGATGAATTCCATGCAGTCATATCTGCATTCCATGCTGCAACTGACCTGGACCCTCAGATACATGCTCGTTTCGCCCTTCAGACGATCTCTCTACTATATAAAAACCTGAGGGAGAGAATCTCCAATCAAATCCTAACAACTGGAGAATACCTCAGCAGCGGATGCACGAGAGAGGACAGATCGTTTGAATCTTCTTTCCTCCAAAAGCAATGGGCTCTGCAGCAGCTTAGGAGAAAAGATCATCAATTATGGAGACCACAAAGAGGCTTGCCAGAAAAATCTGTCTCAGTTCTACGGGCATGGATGTTTCAAAACTTCCTCCATCCGTGAGTTCCTTTCTATAATATTAGAGATGTAGATGAAGAGAAATATGACAACATGTTTTCATGCATGCTGAGGTTGACCCAACATTTGTGGGTTGTAGGAGTTTTCCTTCATCAAAATCAACCCGACCTGATGATGTTCACAATTTTTATGGATTTCAGGTATCCAAAGGATGCGGAGAAGCATTTACTTGCAATAAGAAGCGGATTGACAAGAAGCCAGGTATTTACATCTCACAATACAGCTTAGAAGATGTCAATGTTAGCAAATGGTCTTTTACATATTCCTTTTCTTTCTATGGAAGGATGGTAAAACTGTAAACGGCTACATTTTTTTATATTACCACCTACACCTACAGCTTGATGAGCTGAATTTTACAGTTGCTCATTTATTTTACTTTTGGATTATTGGGGTTTATGGTCAGGTATCAAATTGGTTTATAAATGCACGTGTTCGTCTCTGGAAACCAATGATAGAAGAAATGTACTCAGAGGTCAACAATAGAACATATCGACGAACTGAAGATGGAACTGACAGTGATCCTAGGAGCTACATAAGCATTGATGATCAGAGTTTCCAAAATAACTGAACATGGAAGATAATCCTTTTTGTTGAAAGCACCAGTTCCAGACTTGCTGAGAGATAATCCCTCATGATCCATATGGGGTGTGGTTGCTGCCTTTGCTGCTGCCAAAGCCATTTTCCCTCCTATCTCACTCTTCAGTTGATGTTATCGAGAAGTGGGTGTTTCGCATAATTGGTTCTTATTTTGAATTTTAGGTTGATCAAAGGAAAAGTGGGCCCCTCGGCATGTCTTGGTCATTCAGTTGGGACGCGAAAGATCGTGTGTAGGAGCTGCTTAAAATGCAAATGCTTACCTTACAACAGTAATGTATTCAGTTGGGTGATTAGGACTCCTAATTTAGGAGTGAATTACTGTTTTCTAACGTGAATATTTTTTCAATTTATGAATTAAACTCACCTGGCTTCCAAGTAATGTACATGTCAGTGTTTTTTGTTGTTCTTTCTGTGATTTCTGAATTTAATTTACAATTTCCTGTAAGAAATTTGTCTTTGTCAAGCATGAAAATCATCCTAAACAGAGTAAGTTTTGTACGTCTGATCCATTTCAAGCCTAAACCCATGAGAAAGAAACAAGGAAAGAATCAGTACCTAGTATGGAAAGATGCGAGGAAATGGTATTGGAAGGTCATTGCTGCTCTAGTGGCAGATTTGGAACTCCAGAGCAAGTCCATGAAGAAATAAGACGAGATGCCAAGTAATGCTTCTGCAGCATCTTTTTTTTTTTTTGAAGGGTCGGGTTCCGGTGACCAAACTTTTGACCAACAGCTTGGTGTACCTTCACAGAGGATGAATCAATGGCTGATTTTTGGTGAAGATGATCTATATGGTGAGGAGATCATCCTCACAAAAATTCAAATCATTCTGATATTCATAGACTGATTTAGAAGTTGAAGAATTATGGACCGTCGATTTTTACCATGCAACTTGAAAACCACATTTAACGGGATTAGAAATTTCAGGATGGGATGATTTTTTGTTGGGGTGATCTATATGGTGAGGAGATCATCCTCACCAAAAATCAGCTATTGATTCATCCTCTATGAAGGTACACCAAGGTGTTGGTCAAAAGTGTTGGTCACCGGAGCCGACCCTTTTTTGAAACCGAGGGTATCTGGCCCTCTGGCCCTCTTAGAACCGAGGGTATCTGGCCCTCTTAGAGCACCCGACTAGATCCCAGTCACCCCTCCACACATGCCAAGTGGCCCCAAGGAGAGTTGAACTCAGACCTCTTGCTTTTGGGAGGTTACAAAGAAAGGGTCGGGCTCCAGTTACAGGACACTATGAGCCACGTGGCATACTATTAGAGTACTCTAACCGTATGGATGTTTGGCCAATCCCTGGATGGACTCACAAACCAAAAATCAGCCTGATTAGTGATTTAGTTGGATCTTTGTACCTCAAATACTGCTCAAATTCCCACAGTTGAGATTAACCCCAGAAAATAAGTCCAATCCATCGCCTATAAATCACTAATCATGCTGATTTTTGGTTTGTAGGTCCACTTAGGGATTGGCCAAACAACCATACCGCCAGAATCCTCTAAGATTGCCACGTGGCACATATTGTGTCATATAACCGGAGCCTGCAACGAAAATTTTCTTTTGGGAGCAAGCCCTTCCACACACCCCGTCTACATGAATATCTTTGTACATGACGATCACCAACGTCTACATGAGCCACATGGCATACTCTTAGAGACGACAGACCGTACGGATGTTTAGCCCATCTATAGGTGGATACACGGACCAAAAAATAGCCGGATAAGTGATTTATAACTGTTGGATCTGAGTACCCCAAATAATGCTTGAATCCATGGATAAAAATCAACCCATGAAAAAGACTAATACACAATGGTTAGAAGTCACCATTCAGGCTGATTTTTTGGTATATAGGATATCTAGGGATGGGCAAAACATCCATACAGTCAGTGGTCTTTAAGAGTGTTCCACGTGACTAATATGGACGATGGTGATCATTCGTAAGCAGCACTGCATTCCCGGTATGTTTGCATCGTCCCTAGGATGATACCATCGTTGTCCAAAGGCTTATGGTCATTGAGATTCTCATAACACGAACCCAGAAGTCCATTTCACAAATCTAAAAGAGCATCTAATGGTCTGGACCTTAGAACGACGATGGTACGTATCGTCCTATGGACGATGCTAACACTACCGGAAACTTTCCCAAAGGGCAAATAGTACAGTCGCGTACGTACCACGTGGGTTGCTTTTTCATCAACGACAAATCCTAGGGACCCGGTTCATATCCGTAATTAATTTCAATATCATGGGCAGTTACTGAGAAACCCCGATAAAAACCTCCGCAGACAAATCCCCAAAGCCAAAGCCAAAGCCAAAGCCAAAGCCATCAGATTATCATTTTGCGATATCCTGCGCTGACGACGATGCCTGCCGGAGAACTCCGCTATACTACGCCGCCTGCAACACTACCACCACCATTAACAGAGTCAGAGGAAGAGGAGTTAAGGGTTTGGGACCAAATCAAAGCTGAGGCTCGCCGAGACGCCGAGTCAGAACCCGCACTCGCTAGCTACCTCTACTCAACCATCCTCTCTCACTCGTCACTCGAACGATCCCTTTCTTTCCACCTCGGCAACAAACTCTGCTCCTCAACCCTCTTATCAACTCTCCTTTACGATCTCTTCCTCCAGTCGTTCTCCACCGACCGGGCCCTCCGATCCGCCACCGTCGCCGACCTCCGCGCCGCCCGCGTCCGTGACCCGGCCTGCTTCTCCTTCTCTCACTGCCTTCTCAACTACAAGGGCTTCCTCGCTTGCCAAGCCCACCGAGTCGCTCACAAGCTCTGGACTCAGTCGCGTCGCCCACTCGCACTCGCTCTCCACTCCCGAATTGCTGACGTGTTTTGCGTAGACATCCATCCGGCCGCGAAGATCGGAAAGGGAATTCTCTTTGATCACGCCACGGGGGTGGTTGTAGGCGAGACCGCTGTGATCGGGAACAACGTATCAATTCTACATCATGTGACCCTTGGTGGGACCGGGAAGGCTGGGGGGGATAGGCATCCGAAGATTGGCGATGGGGTTTTGATCGGAGCCGGTGCGACGATTTTGGGGAATATTAAAATCGGTGAAGGGGCGAAGATTGGTGCGGGATCACTGGTTCTGATTGAGGTTCCGCCAAGGACTACCGCAGTAGGGAACCCCGCGAGGCTTGTGGGAGGGAAAGCGCGGCCTGCGACGCACGAAGACGTGCCAGGGGAGTCGATGGATCATACGTCGTTCATCTCAGATTGGTCAGATTATATAATCTGATTGATCTTAGATTGTCCTCTCTTGATGTTGTTTTAGTCTATTACTATGCCACTGGTATGAATAAGTCATTTCGTAAAAGTTTGTTGGTTGCATTACTTGCGTACACACAAAACTAAAGAGACAGTTATGGCGTGTTTGGTAACGTCAACTAAGTTTTATTCCAAGTGCAAGTCCCACGGGCTCGATGGTGCAACGGTGTAGAACTTTGCTAACGGACGGACCAAAATATGAGCCACGTGGAGTATTCTTAGAGATTTCTGACCGTATGGATATGGATGTTTAGTCCAACCCTAGGTGGACCAACGGAACAAAATTTAGTCTGATTGGTGATTTCTAAGCGTTGGATTGGAGTCGTTTTTCATGGATTGATTTTAACCGTGAAATTTGAGCGTCATTGACCATGTAGGTACACCTAGGGTTGTGCCAAAGATCTCTCTTGGAAAACATTCGTAGTCATTTTGGCCACAAACATAGCTGTTTTGGGTCCCAGTTTCTCCCAAATGCCAGGTGGAGGACGATTTAGGGCCCACTGACCTTTTGGATTTTCGGTCCACTTCTTGACAGATATACACATCAAAAATCAGTGGCTTATAACCATTGGATTTGAGCATTGTTTTTTAGATGATAATATATAACTGTTATAAATAATCGATCAAGCTGATATTTGGTACGTAGGTCCAACCACTGGATTTGAGCATTGTTTTTTAGATGATGATATATAACTGTTATAAATAATCGATCAAGCTGATATTTGGTATGTAGGTCCACCAAGAGATGGACCCAACATCCATAACATCAGTTGGCCCTAAAGTGAGCTCAACATGGCATTTTCTCAAATGTTTTGAGGGCAGAAGTAGGGCTGCAACTTGGGTAGGCTCAACCCGACTTTTGGTTAGGGTTGGGTTGGGTTGGCCCCTTCAGTACTCGGGTTGGGTTCGGGCTTGGATAACCCGATCAAATAAAGTTGGGCTAGGGTTGAGGCCCTCAACCCGAGCCCAACACACACACACATTATTAAAGACATGCTTGAGAGAAATTCATGGGATGACTTCAATTCTATACGAGAAGGTGAGCAATTGAAAACCTCATTGTTATGTTGTTGATGGTGAAAGTACTTTTAAATCTTGGCTGGAGCCACAAGTTTTGCTAATCTGTACGTCTTGTTCTACTGTAAACTTGTGTTACCATTCGCAATTGTGTTATTTCTTTACTGCTTATCAATACCATGGTTTGGTTAAAAAAATCTGTATATCTGTCGCACATATTATAAAATCTCCAATATTTCTACTTGATATTGCCACAAAATTTTTTTTTTTTTTTTTTGATAAGTGCACAATTTTTTAAAATGCTCTCTCCAAATTATGAAAAAAGAAATATTTTTCACAACTCCCTTTAATTGCTAAATTTTCAAAGGGAAATTTTATTTGCACCCGAAAGATTGTGAAAGCACCGAGAGTAAAACTTTGCTGACTGCCCACAAAATGAGCCATGTGGAGCACTTTTAGAGGACGCTGACCACATGGATGTTTGGCCAATCCCTATATGAGCATACAAACCAAAATTGAACCTGATTGGTGATTACAATCCTTTGGATCCTTGTACCTGGTCAATAATGCTCAAATTCCTACTGTTAAAATCAACCCATGAAAATGTCTCCAATCCAACACTTAAAAATCACAGATCAGGCTGATTTTTATTTGTAGGCCCATATATGCATTGGCCAAACATTCATGCGATCAGCATACTCTAAAAGTGTGCCACGTGGCTCTTATTGTAGGCGGTCATTGTGAGTGGTCAGCGAAATTTTACTCGAACATCCTCACAAAAATTCAAATCACTCCGATATTTGTAGACTGGTTTAGAAGTTGAAGAATTATGGACCTTCTACTTTACCTTAGTAACTTAAAAACCACATTTGATGGGGTTAGAAATTTCAGAATGGCCTGATTTTTTGTTGATGTGATCTATATAGTGAGGAGATCGTCCTCACCAAAAATCAGCCATCGATTCATCTTCTATGTGGGCACGCCAAAATGGTTGTCAAAAATAGTTATCCCCCGATCCTGACCCTATCCAAAAAAATGCAAGGGTTTTTTTTTTTTTTTTTGTGTAATCAAACCTGTACCAAAGAAGAGGTCGGATGGTCTTCCCCCAAGGTGGTGTGAAGCCACTGGGGAAGGGGATCTGACCAAATACAAGGCCGCAAAAAATGAAGAGCCTTGGCGGTTATAGTATGAGCCACTATATTACAAGAGCGGGGAACGAAAGTAAAAGAGAGAGAGTGGAAATGGGAAGAACATGACAAAATATCATAGGCCACTGCTGATGATGATCGACCTATATCTGCAGAGTTTTGCTGGAGAGCTTGTATGATACCGAGGGCGTCTAACTCCACGATCACATTGTCCAGCCGGTTAACTCATGGCGAGCTGGAGCCCCCATCTAATGGCTCGAGTCTCGGCTTCTTCAGCTGAGTCTGCTCGTGCTTGAATACCTCATGCCACAAGACATTCATCAAATTCATTGCGAATGACAAAACTCAACCCCGCTTTTTTTGATGAGTGAAGCCACGAGGCATCCGTATTAAGTTTGAGAAAGCCGCTGGGGGGAGGGGACGACAGTAAAGGTAGGGAAGGGGGGTTTTGTGGAGTAGGATTTTTCTCTGCAGGCTTTGGTAGCATGAAAGATGTCGTTTGATTTAACAACTGACCGGGTTTTGTGGTCGGCCGGTGTGGATAGTCGTGTTCCTCCAAGACCATAATTGCCACATCAGAATGCAGGTAAGTTCCCTGGTATATGTCACGACCTCTTCCTCTGTCTTGGATGAATGAATGAGTGTGGTGATCCATTTCCCAATTTCTTCAGGAGTTTGGTGTTCCCACCGAATAGATAATTGAGAGGCTAACCAGATTCGCGCACTTATTGGGCATTGGAAGATGGCATGGATACTGGTTCCCGATGGGGAGCCACAGCGAGGACATGCTCAATTAGGCCTAGCTACCCTATGCATGATGGACTCCCATCTAAAGACCAAGTACTTAAAGGCCAATCTCTCACGTTCCTCGAACATTTTAGACCAAAAGAAGATAAGAACTTTGATAGACAAGACTATAAAAAACAGACTATTTTTTGAGAATTTTTTACATACCCCATTTTGTCATTAAGGCTCAGCTCCAGTTACTGCCCCAAATGCCAAGCTCCGGTTACAGGACACAATATGAGCCACGTGGCACACTCTTGAAGGACTCTTACCGTATGGATGTTTGGCCAATCCCTAAGTGGACCTACAAGAAGATCTCTTGATGCCAACAGTTTGTGAAAAATGCTCAACTCCCAGGATACAACTAACCATGGTGTGTTTTAGGAACTCAAATCCATACAGACGATGTCCGAAAAGTGAGCCCCACATTGTTACAGAACGCATGCAAGAATATCTGGGCCTAGACTGACATTGGCTGTCCCCATTTTTTTTTCTTTAGAGTCCGTTAGCTACTTAAACAGGGCTCAGGTCTGACAAGCTAGGCCCCATGGGCCCTTATTATAAAGTTAGCCCGCCTTTTTTGATAAATCCAACCCATATGTACTAATTAGTTGGTAATGATAAATTATTATTTTCAACTAGTGTATGTGTCCATTATTAGAGTTCGAAATTAACACTTAGTTTCCATAATTAGAGTTAAGAAATTTGACTAAAACCTACATTCATTAGTGATAAGTGGGGCACGAGCTTGGACTTGGGTTGGCCCTGGCTTGTAAGGCTTGGGTAGGGCCTACTAGGCCCATCATGGTTTCGGTTCAGAGTGGGGTGCTAATAGTTCACGGGCCGGGCCCTTTTAACACCCCCACTAACACTGCAATTGTTTGCAACGGGAAATTGCTAACTAAGGGTAGAGAAGGGAGGCGAAGTTGCTTCGACGGGGTGATTCTAGCCGTTGGATTCCATCATATTTCTAGGTAGTCAAATCCAACGGGTAGAAATCACCAATCAGGCCGATTTTTTGGGGTGTAGAACCACCAATGAGTTTTTGAACTAGTGGGTGGCGACCCAGTAGTTCAAAAACATGGAATTAATAAAAGGGTCGTGATGTAACAAGGTATACCTGAGATCTTTTCATTTGCACAAGCGGCATTTTTGGTAGTCACCACTGTCATCTGGGCCCACTGACCGCATGGATGTTTAGCGAGTAAAACTTGTGTCACAAGATGTTGTGACCGAACACGGTCACAGCACTCAATACGAGCCACGTGGTATACTATTAGAGGACAACGACTGTATGGATGTTTGGCCAGTCCCTCGTGGTCTAGTACACAAAAAATCAGCTTGATTAGTGATTTCTAACTGATTCTATTGAAGTTATTTTCATGGGTTGATTTTAACGGTAGGAATTTGAGCATTATTGAGCTTTATTTGGGTGCATAAATCCAAAGGTTTTAAATCACTAATCAGGCTGATTTTTGGTTTGTAGGTCCACCGAGGGACTGGTCAAACATCCATACGGTCAAAGATCTCTGATAATGTGCCACATGGCTCGTATTGAGTGCTGTGACCGTGTTCCATCACAACATCTTGTGACACAAGTTTTACTCCTCTCTAGCCTACCCTTTAATAGACATTCATACAAAAAATCAGCTTGTTTAATGATTTTTAGCCGTTGGTTTTAGTACTCAAAAGATGGTTGTATTCAACGGCTATAAGAACGCCTTAAATGGTGCTAAAAAGTGTTAAAATATAATGGTTATAGATTACCAATCAAGATGATTTTTGGTATGTATATCCACCAAGGGGTGAGATAAACATCCAAGCGGTCAGTAGGTCCCGATGGCAGCGGTGACTACCAAAAATGCCGCTTCCGCAAATCAACAGTTTCAGGCATACCTTGTTACATCTTTTTCCTTAATAAAATGGTTAATTAATATTATCCAATCATGTTACATTTGTTACTTATGAAATCTTTTTAAGTGGGACCCATTGAATAATGGACCCGATGCCCTGCATGTATCTTGATAAGAATTATGGATCATCAACTATTGTCGTTAATGCCCTAATTTCCTTTGTCCCTTTGTTGTTCCTTTTGAAATCTTCTCGATCTCCTTTTAATATATTCGTTTGGATTTATCAAAAAAATAAAAAAAAATGTCTCGCCTTTCTATTCTATCTAGAGCCATATCTTATGTCAATCATACACTTTCAAATCATTCGTCCTACCTTGGCTAACGTCATTTTCGGCCTTACCCCTCCCATTGTGGTTGCAGTTTTGTTGGTCGTGTGTTAAACTTCTCGGCTCATACTCCGGCCAAGAGGGCTCGTACTTTTTCACACCTTCAGTTGTGACTTTCGATACCTCCAAACTGGCTCTTGACTGGCATGTCTCGCGATAGAAGAAAAAATTCAGTGGTCCCCGAGGCCTTCTAACCCCATCACAAAATGTTTGACACGTACCCTTTGTTAACCGCCCTTAACTATCTAACCAAGGGTTTAGTCGTGGCCCCCTGACTCGCAACTCAGGCCAATCGACCATGGACCATGTGATTTGTGAGGACATTTTGGCTTTTTCCTTTCTTTTCTCTCAATCTCTTTTTGTTTTCGCTAGTCGGGATAGTAATATTGTCGCACACATTATTGCCTTAATGGCAAAAAAAACTTACCCTTCCTCTTAAGTGGGAATATCTCTCCTCCCTTTTAGTTGTCCAAAGCAAGGTTTAAAATAACGCCATTTTAACGGTAACGCCCAAAGCCCGTTACGTTATGAACCATTTTGACGCTTAGAAAATAACGGCCCTTATTTATCGAAAAAAAAATTGTGAAAAAATGGCCTTCAGTTATTTTTCTATTTTTTTCATTTTTGAAAATTTGAATTTCAATGCCATTTTTTCTGTTTTCCCAATTATTTACCATTATTTTTCCCTTTTTTTTCGTTTTTGCTCCGTCCATTACAATTCATTTTAACGGAAAAAAAAAAAAGCGGTAACGCCCCCAGTCCGTTATAACGTTATAATGGCCTCTGTTAAACCTTGGTCCAGAGCAGTTAGTTTGGATGAGGAGCATCCCCACTATGAGCTGTTTTGCTTTGTTCCTTTTTGGCTATTCTATCCTGATTACCAAAAATAATAATAATAAAATAAGCATGACCCACCAACTTATCACCCCCCTGGATAATCAATTGGTGGGCCAAAAGAACATCAACTGTTGATAGAGGACTAAAACTTAGATGTCTTTGATCACAATTGGGCCCCACAATTTGAGGAAACCAGATCAATGGGTTGGTGTTGGTGGGCCACATGCATCAGGTGTAGGGTTAGGAAGATGAACCCTTAAGGAGCACTGCCCATCAATGTAGTTGCAAAACCTGTATTTCCATTCTCTATTTTTATAATATTGAATGACACATTACACACGCATACATTATCTAATTCTTACTTGAGCAAAGGAAAGGATTGAAAAAAAAAAATTAGCCTTGTTTGCTGCCAATATTCAAATTCTTAGATACTAATGAGGAACTGGGAGGGCTTGGGGGAAGGATTCATGGCTGGTGATTGGAATATTCTGAAACTTGCAATCGACCGAAATCAACCCAGCAGAGTTGCTATTGCTGTTGTCTTCAAAGATGATTGTCTTAATCAGGTGAAGAAGAATCTGTTCAAGCTCCTCCCCATAGCTCCATTCATGGACCTCTGCCTTCATAAGTAATGGGTTGCTGCAAATCAGCTCCCAGAGTGGGTAATTTCTCCTCGGCATCACAAGATCGCCTTCTCCAAGCTTCAAACTCGGGCAAAAATCACCCTTCCCATCTCCAAGATAAATAAATCTCTTTCCCTCGGCCAAAGCAGAAGCTCTAATACGTTCGATTACCATACCCTATTGCAAAAAAATAAACACAATTAGTCCATTAATTCTCAGGAATTTAGTGAAAAAGAAGAAAAATGAAGCCTCCACGGATATAATATATGATCTATATGCAACATCGAGATTATTGTGGTGTGATTATGTTTATTTATTATCGTTAGTAAAATTCACGGAAGACCCGGCATTGATCAAATTTGCCGATTCGGTTGGTTAAGACTGAATATGTAGCACACCCCATATAACATGTTGCTGGATGTAAGGATCAGGTTTGTCAGATCCACGCAATCTTGGTCGTTTGACTGTCCACACGTTGAAAACGAATAAATAAATAAAGCAAGATTTATCTAATACTTCCAAGAAACTGGAATATCCTGATTTTTTATTTTTTTTTTGGGTGGGCTGGAATATCCTGAGGTTGGACTGCTTATTGATGGGTCCATGTGTACAACACATGGGGTCCAAAGAAGTGAGGGATCTTCCCAGAATGTATAAATCAAATATATTATAATTCAAATTAAGAAATGGAAGATAATTAATTAAATTACCTTGCACATGTTGGGAGGGCAGAGATCACAGCCATGAGGACAGGTAGTGAAATCATGGCAAGGGAAGATCCTGAGCTTCCCTTCTTCATCGACGAAGCTTGGATTCGTGTTGATCTCCGAGAAATAACCCATCAGACCATGATGTTTCAAGATTGTCTCAATGAAGAAGAGATTCGCGTCGCTTAGAATTCTCAAATCACACCTGAAATTAAAAAAAAATCAGCAAAAGTGAATTAAAAAAAAGGCGAATTTAAAAAAGTTTCAAGCGGATGGTTAAGAAAAATACCCAAGAGCATGAGCTGATTTAATAGCCGAGATGATCCGAGGATGCAAAGGAGCCTGTTTCAAGCACTCGGCGATTTCTTCGATTGTCCTCCCCTGTGAATGAAGCTCCTTCATCATCCTATCCTGAACAGAGCAAGAACAGAGCAAGAAAAATGTGTCTCTCATTAACAACAAACTCCCATATAATCTCTTGAATTTCCCTTAAGAACACTAGAAATCTCAGATAAAACTAAAAACTAAATAATGGGTTCTTCCAAAAACCATGAATCCTTCAAGACTGAAACTTAAATTCAGCATTTTCTGGCAAAAAAATATATAAAAATAAACAAAACCCAATTGGAAGAAAGCTTCAAAAATTAAGAATCAAACTAACCATGAGAGAGTTCCAAGGCATGGTAGGGAGAAGTTCATCGAACAACTGAGTAGCACCCAATTCATCCACCACCCAATTATCGCTATCGCAATCGATAATCGTCTTGTCAAAATCAAAAACCACCACAATTCCGGCCATTGCAACAATCAAAAATGGTTTTCCGGCGACTAAAAAGCAGTTTTCTGAATCACCAACACTAGGCAATGAAGATGGTACTTGGTTATAACTTACAAGGACCAATGGGTCATGAATTTATAGGGGCTTGGTTGCAGCATGAGAATAAGTTACGGTTCTGGATGCCAAGGAATATTACGTGAAGGTGAGCCACCACTTGTGGAAGGTTAGCCACCACCACTCTCTATAGGCCATATTCTAATACCCTCAACAGTAATTTAATATTCTACTACCTAGCCTACATGTCGTTAGATTGGAGAAACGGGATCTAGGTCGCCTAATCCAATGGTTTAAATTCAAGGTACTCTTTTGTTCAATTGGTACCGGTTCTATCCAAACAGTATCCCACTTTATATACCGCGGGAATAACAGAATATTCTCTGAGAATAAAATCTTCTCATCCACGTTTCACTGCTTCCCAACCTGATGAAGCGAATATTATTTTGTATTCCCTTTTTTAGGTTCCGTCTAACTAAAATCTGTTTCCGAAATAATTACTTTTTTTTTTTCTTTTCGTGTGTAGGTCTTATACAAACAATATGTTTGTATATAAATTATCACATACATAGATGGGCATCTATGGATGGATCTAAACCGTTTAATTGGTGAGCACCCAATACTTAACAATTAGAGTTATCTGATCAACATGATTTTTGATCTAGTGGTCAGGAAGAGGTGACCCACCAATCAAACAATCTAGATTAAACTAGAGATGGAGCAATGTATACATTATAGCATGTGAAAGAAACACAAAAAAATGCTTCCTAAGGTGCCCAGAATTGGAACCAATGTTGTTGATTCTTTTGGTTTAGGTTCCGGTTCCTATCAATTCGGCTCTCTATGGATCCAGAACCAAGACCAATCATTTAGTTCCGATTCGGGTACATCAGTTCCAATCTCGATAATGTGACAATTTTAACACTATATCTATGTATCGGTTCTGGTTCCTATAGATTCAATTCCAATATCAAATTATTCAGAATTGGAACTATTATTGTCAATTCGCTTCAGGTTCTGATTCTTATTTAGCATAGTTTGAAATCTCGGGATCGGCGAGCTCCGATCCTAATCCGGATCAGTCGGATACAAAACGGGATCAGCGCATCTCGCTCGAGACAAAGTGAAACTTCTTTGGGAAACATTGATCCATTTTTGGATCTGATCGGTTGGCTCTGATCGCAATCCGAATCGCCTGATCCAGAACGGGATCGGCCGAGACTTCGAACCATGATATTTATTGGTTCCCAAAAATGTGGAACAGGAACCGGGTTTTTGGTTCCAGTTAAACGGGTACAAATTGACACCCCTACCATCTACAACAACATACAGTATACATCATTCTTGTGAAATACAAAAGTAGGGAATCAAACGGACGGTCAGGATCATCCGAACTGATGGAATTATTCGATTATATTGGTATATATTTTGTACAAGATCTAAAGTGGATTTATTCTTTTATCTTTATTTTTTCTTATATTAATTTAAATTTTGGTTCCACTTATGATTCCCTTCTTTTAGCCGACCTTCTTTGAACCAATAGATTAGGAATTAGGCCTTGTTGGAATGTGGCTTACAAAAAAAACAAAGGCCTTGTTGGAATGTTTTTCATTCCTTTAAAATCTCGTCCCTCATCTCATCTCTTGATATTTCACGAGAAATTGTATTTATTTATTTCGCGTGATGTTGGATTTCCACTAACTTAGATCTTGAAAGTTGAAACAGCCGAGAAGTCCGTGGAAGACGAATATTCGGGAATGACGACAACTTTACGAGGTCGATTTAAAAATTTGTGGGACGGGTTCCTGGAAAGACTGACTGTGTACACGACACAAGCAGAGTGGTGGGACCCAATTTCAAATGGGTCCCACCGTGAAACTAGAAATCATCCTGATCGAATGATCATGACCAATCAGAAGAAATCAATAAAACGGTTGGTTATGATCCTTTAGCTAGGTTGAAGTTTGGCGTGAAAGAGATCCCCTAAAGCCGGTACCAGAGTTGTTCATAAAGTTTCTCTACATGCCCTATTAGGGGGGGAGGTTGGTAGGATGCTATTTAGGGCATGAAATGGGGCGGGTCAGATCTAAGATCCGATCCTATTTAAATTCGTATTACTGGGTTTGGATCATTGTGATGTAATCCAATACGAATCCATCTATACTACTTTAATGAGAAAACCGGAGTTAGGGCTTCACAAGACGTACACCTTCCAACGAATGACACTTACTACCGAAAAAAAGTAATAAACAAAAAAGACAATTAGGGTTCGGGTTAGATTCAGGTCCTATTATTATATTTTTGGATTGGGTTGGATAACGGGTTTAGGACTTCGGTCCCTACCAAAACTTGTCATTTTGTAGTGGGTCCGACCCATATTCCACATTATGGTTCAAAATCTCAGGATCAAAGGTCGGATCGGTAGGCTCCAATCCTAATCCGGATTGGTTCGATCCAAATCGGGGTCAATGCATCTCGCTCAAGACAACGCGAGCCTTCTTTGGGAAACAGTGATCTTGGGTGAGATGATCATTTTTATCAGATTGGTGGGTTCCTATCCGGATCACTCAATCCAAAATGGGATCGGCCGAGACTTCAAACCATGTCCACATATAGGTAAGACAAGTATATCCTCATATGAATCATGGTTTGGATTTGGATAATATTCATGTATTCAAGTTGGATCTCGAATCCGAATAGACCTGGATCCGACCCATTTCATGTCCTACTGCTATTGACCACACAATCTCTATGATTACGACAAAGATCACGTGCTACAGGCGACAAGTTGGACAACAAATAAACAAAATTTGATTGGATGGAAACCTGAAACGAAGTAGCTTGTGAGTTCAAATGGCGTCTACCAATGTTGAAGTAAGCATAAAAAATGTTCTTTCCCAGATCTACACCGTTTGATTTTTTTAATGAATTGGTGGGTTCCACCCTTTTGAACCCCATATAATATGGTGGATTGCGTTGTACCTACCATTTTGTCTTTCCAAGCCGCATTGAACTTGGTCTACGCTTGTCTCTGCGCTCTCCATCATTGAAGACCAACTCAAGACCAATTCATCAAACACGTGGTACATGCACCTAGTAGAAGCCATTTATGGAGGCCATGGGCAGTACATCGATCTGGACCGTTAGGTTACTTTTTGGGTTACCCAGTAGGTGGCCCACTAGTATGAACCATTCTTTGCGCTATTAAACTAAGGGTCGGGATCGGAGGACAACCATTTTTGACATCCATATTGGCGAACCCACATAGAAGATGAATCAATGGCTGATTTTTGGTGAGGATAAAGATTCCCCAAAAAGTCCACCGGTTGAATGGTTAAGACCATGGTTCGAAGTCTTAGCTGAGCCCGTTCGGGCTATCCGGATCGGGATCGACAGATCTGATCCATTTCATTTTGGGATCGTCTTGCCTGAGATGCATGCACTGTTCTACATTAAGAAACCTAACATCGTCTCACTCGTCTGAACGCCGATCCAACCACCGATCCCAAGATTTTGAAACATAGTTATGATCGATCCATTATGCAACTTTTTTTTTTAGATGATCCATGCAACTTTTGGGCCACGGTTGATATGGGGAGGAGCTTCAAACCCGATAAAGAAGTGTAACCATGGTTTAAAAAACCGCCAGTATGACGGGTTCAGACCTCCCCCGTTACATTACCTACCGTTTTAACGCTCAGAAAACAGAAAATAACGACCATTATTACTTTCAGAAAAAATTTTGTTAAATTAACACCTGTTATTTCAGTTATTTTCTTCTTCTTTTTTTTTCCGCTATAAGGTTTTTTGAAATTTTGAATTTTTATTTTTGAATTTTGGCATCGTTATTTTCCATTTTTGCCCGTGCGTTACAATGCAGAAAAAATTATAACGGCCCCTTTTAAACCTTGGTACGAACGGGAAGGAATCAACAAGTTGAAGGTTTTGGGTGAGGAAAAGGCCAAAAAAGAATAATTTTTTTCTATAAATTGGCAAAAAAAACAAAAACCCATATACTATTTTTGTTTACATTGCACTGCCCGTCTCAATCTATGTAACAAAACACACAGCGGTTGTCTCCCACTCTTATAGGCTTCATATATCCAAGGGCCCATATCAACTCTTACATAAAATAAATTTTAGACGGTTGGATTAATTTAATTGGAAAATTGTCTCCACACTTATACTCATTTTATCGGCTTCACAAAGGATGGCCGAGATCTTATCCCCCAAATGGACTATGGATCTCAACCACTCACACCCGATTTTGGGAAATGCTTTGTAGAGGGGTGCCAAGGGCACGTGCTACCCACTATACATAACAAAACAGAGAAGTCACTTATCCCCCCTCTTATCGGCTTCTCAAAGGATGGCCGAGATCTTATCATCCCAAATGGATGGTGGATCTAAGCCGAGTACACACTATTTTGGGAAATGCTTTATAGAGGAGTGCCAAGGGCACGGGCCACCTACCATACATCTATATAACAAAACAGAGAAGTCACTTATCCCCCCTCTTATCGGCTTCCCAAATGATGGCCTAGATCTTATCACCCCAAATGGATGGTGGATCTAAGCCGAGTACACACGATTTTGACAAACGTTTTGTCGGAGAGTGCCATGGGCACGGGCCACCTACTAGTCCTAAATAAAGGAGAAAGATTACGTCAAGTTGATAGCCGGTGTAAAAATTATGTCAAATCCTTTCACGTGAATCTCAATGTCTGGATTACGATGTCGTTCTCCCAAAACGACACATGATGATGATAACGAACAATTATTAATTTTAAGCAAAATTAATGACAAAATAAACTTCTTATAATAACCAAATAATTACGGCACTCGGGCGGGTTAGGTTGGGTTGCGGGTCACCCTGAGCCCAACCCAACCTTCAAGGCTCCTGAAGGTTGCAATAACTAGTTTGGCTAGCTTGAACTATTTTCAAAATATAAAACACTGAATTGAAATCATCTTAAAAGAAATGTGCAACTATTTTTCCTCCAAGAGCTCTTAAACTATATGAGCATAATAGCGATATAAAGAAATTTCATACATATATATTGATTGGGCTAGAGTTGGGTCGGGTTTCCCAAGGGTTTCAACCTAATCGTAACCCGATTTCGAGCTCGAGCTCAAGCTCAAGCCCAAGTACTATAGAAGCCAACCCAACGCAATCTCAAGCCCACGTGCCGGATGTGTCACAACTCAACAACATTCACGAGAATTTCAAGAACATTTTTTTTATGTTTTTTGGTTGGTTTTGGTTGAGGGTGTTGAAGGCATGACCTTTGGATTTTTCTTGGGCTTCACTGCTCAATTCATGAATGACAGCTACCAAATTCTTCTTTTTTTCCATTTGATAGCTGATATATTTCTGTTTCTCCAAAGTTGGTTGTATACTATAGTTAGTGTAAATTCTTGAATTATTTGTAAATTATATTCGAATGTTTGAAAAAAATTCGCACATTTTTTAATATGATCGAATTATTCTCGAATAGTACACGAACTTTTCTGAATTATTCCCGCATTATTTAGTTTCGAACATAAAAATTCATTGAGCAAGACAAAAAAATAAAAATAAAAAACTGTCAATATTTTGCTTTTTCTGGTTTTATTTTACTTTTAAATTATTTTTGTGGAATTTTTAAATGACAAACCCGAATTGTACTTGAACATTTCCCGTACCATATTTTTGCCGCACTTCGAATTGCTAACTATATCTTAAACCCTTTCTATGTTCTTTTTATCTTTAGAGTAGTAGTTTGTTTCAAGGGTATTTTAGTAACACCCCCTGAAATTTGGAAGTAATTTGCAATACCTCCTTATACTTTCGAACTTTAAGATTACCCCCCTTGACCTAGCTAGTTTAAACATCATTTGAGTAAGCTAAAATGTGACATGCATATATGAAAGGGCCCTAAAGTTTGAATGTATGAGGTATTACAAATTATTTTTGAATTTCAGGGAGGTGTTACTAAAATACCCTTGTTTAATTTAATGGTTTTTTTTTTCAAGAGATGGTGTGCAATTGTGATCTATAACTTCCATGGGTGCACAAGAACTCCTCCTCCTCCTCCTTCTTCTTCTTCTTCTTCTTCTTCTTCTTCTTTTTATGTGCTCTTGCCAGGGCAGAGGATGCAAGGAATGCCATGTGCCTCTATCATACAAATGGCCGTTTTTTAAACCATGTTCTTGACATCCAGGGCCTTGTGTTTTTGTGGTCCAAAGCTTTCAAAGAACACAAAAGTACTTTCTTCAGAGACTTGGGCCCTGCTTGGTTCAATGCAAATCAGATGCAAATAACTCACTTACCACAGCTTTGAGATTACAAGTGATTGGTTGGGGGGGCCATGCAAATGAGCTGGTGTGCAAGTGGTTGCCAAGCCCTTGCAAAATCTTTAGGAAAATGGATGCAAGCATGTGCAGGTCAAACTGTGATAAGTGACTGCAATGCAACTCACCCCAGCAAACCAAGCAGGGCCTTGTTGTTTTGCTGGGATATTCTGTGCTCTAGAGAAAGCCGTTAGTTTTTTATTTTTGCTTTGATGTTGACGCCTTGGTAGGTCCTCTCGATCTCTTAAGTCCGGACAAGCAAGGTGACTCCAACGAAAATATCTTACTTGCCTTCTGAACTCAAAGATCTAACTAAAAAAAATTTGGAAATTTATTAGCAAGATAACAAAAGTTTTCCACAAAAAGAAAAACCTTAGAAACTTCTACTGCACCAAAAGAAACTAGGACGACAATAAGTTGCTATAAACCTTCTTGCGTAACGCGTGAACCAGATACGGTAAATTTACTTGAGAGTAAGCTTCAGATTTGGTGGTGGTTGCATTCAAGAGTCGGCACCTATATATTTATGGCGAGCCTGACAAGAAATATTTCTATTGAAATCATGTGGGGCGCCCCTAAATGTATAGGTGGGGGCTCCTGAAAGCAATGTTCTGAGTGAAACATTTTGCATTTAGTGTTGGAGGGTTCAAACAGGTGGGACAAACATATCAATCCAGCTGTTATGATCCCTACCTTGGGATGGCCTTTACGTCTTTTTTTATTTTGAACCCAGGTCAAACCTTGACTAATATTTATTTTCTTACCTACTATTCTGTGTTGGAACTTTGGAGAGGAAGGTTGTTGGGCAAGAAGAATAATTTGAAGGTCCCTGTTTTTCAGGCTAATAGTGGTGGTACTAAGAGCATCTCCAACCGGTCTCTATATCTTCAAATTTGATGGTGCTTTTGAATATTCAACTCGGAACTTTCAAACTTCAAATTTGATGGTGCTTTTGAATATTCAACTCGGAACTTTCAAACTTTGAAGGTCCCGGTCCTCTCCCAAAATGTCTGACACGTACCCATTGTTAACTATCCTTAACCAACTAACCGATGGTTTAACATGGGTTGGGTTTAGGCCTTGGCATACATGTCAGACATTTGGGGAGGGGGACCTTCAAAGTTTGAAGGTTTTGGGGACAACAAATTTCTTCTCATCCCACTCCATTGATCTCTATATCCAACATCAAATTTGAATGTGCCCTCTATATCTTTATTCTTGACTTCAAAAATAGAGATATCTATTCTTGACATCAAATATAGAAGGGTTACTTTTCACTATTTGAATCTTCTTTTTTGTCATTTTCCTTTCATTCAACTTTTTTTAACTTTTTTTCAAATACCGTTGTTTTTAGAAATTTTTAAATACCTTCTCTTTTTCCTTTTTTTTTTTCAAAGCAATTAAAATCAAGTTGTTGGCACCAAGGATTAAAAGGGGCCATTAACAGACTAGGGACATTACCGTTTTTCTGTTATAATAGTTGTTATAACGAATTGTAACGCACAAGGGCAAAAAGTAAAAATAACAGAAAAAGTGGTGCTGGATTTCAAATTTTGAATTTCAAAAATGGAAATTATTTTCTGGGCATTTTAACGGTACATAACGCAACGGAGGATGTCCGAATCCGTTATAACAGCCGTTTTTTAAAACCATGGTTGGCACCGCCTATATTAATGAAGATAGATATAAAAATGTAAAAAGGAAAAAGAAAAAAAAAACAAGCAAAAGAAAGAAAAGTAAAGTAAGAAGAAAAAAATGTGAACAGCAAATAGATCCTTTATTGAAAAGCCCCATCGCCACCACCGCATCTCCTCTCCTTTTATTATAATTTGCAGGTCATCACAAATAATTAGAGGATTTACAGACAGCTCAGCTCAGGCTCTCTCATCACTTATGACTACAAATGAATGAATTCAAACCTCTCTCTTTCTCCCTCTTCTATAACTTTTCTCTTTCTATCTACAACACCGGATAACCCCCTCATTATCATCCACAACCAATCAAAAAGTTGCAGACTCCCCCCCAAATCCCAATATATAAATACAAGTTACAACGATAAGATTACATCCCTATCACCCCCACAAATCCCCTTCTCAGATTTGCAGTGAAACCCGAGTTTTTATCGGCTTTAGCTTCAAGCCCATGCTTTCTGGTGAAAGCAGCTCTGGGGAGATGCACGATGGGCTCAATGGACTCCTTGGGCTGCCACTCAGTTGGCATGGTCTGTATAACCCGTATCCCATAAAAAAGTACTCCAGAGGTATCAACATGGCATGGGGCTGCTCCTCTGTCACCATTGATCCACATGCCTGAACCTGTTCAACCCACCATCTCTCTCATAAGCATGCACCCACATGCCTACTTAAATGCCTTCGTGTTCTAATTTATAAAGGAGCATCATAAACATTAATATGCACCCAGCATAATGAAAAATGCATCGCGTACCTCGACCAATGCACTGTATCTTCTATCCAGATTTGAGATCATGTGTAGAGCCTCGGAGTGGAAAGGAGAGTTCTCACCAACAAATATGAGCGTCCGACACTGTAATTTTTTCAATCCTTCGGTAATGTCGTACCTCCTGCAAGTTCGCAACAATTGAGTTTAAATCTCTTCGCGCTGTAACCCATTCCAAAATATGTCCCTCGGAAAATAACTGTACCTCAAACACACATATATACAAGGTGTGTGTGTGTGTGTAGAGAGAGAGAGAGAGAGAGAGAAGGCTTACCCACTAATTGTTTGAAGAAACCGCAAAACATTTGTACTCTGTCTCTCGTCCAAAAACTGTAGAAACAAACACACCATGGGAATCACACAAGTGCTCACCCTTGACCACCCCCACTATTCACAACTATCTGAATCCCAATGAAGAAGTTCTTAGTAAAAAAAAGAGTTGGAGCACTAACACTTCTGCATGCTTGAACAATATCTGATTCTGGAACTTGTGGACCACCACGAACTTCCTGCCGGAGCGTAGAGAAACCCATCACTCAGCTCACTGAACTAAAGAAAGATAAGCAATAAAAGAGAGTATGATTTTACAATGGAAGCATGGGAATACCTTGCTGAAGTACCGCTGATGCAAGCACTCCTTCAGCATACCACACATCCCATAGAAGTATAGTAAATTCGACATTACCTGCAGATTATTTGTTAACTTAGATATAAGATTTAGATTCATACTTTTATTTCTTTTCAAGCAGATGACAACAGGGAATCAAGAAAGGAACCTTATTATACACCCATTCTGTCCAAGATGGTGCTTTGCAAAGAGGAGAAACAAGTACCAAACCATGAACACGATCCCTATACTTCATCTGTAATCGAGAGGTACAGAATCCAAATCAATAATCCCATAACCAAGGTACTTTGAAGCAGATCAAATCATTCTGCTAGGGAGAGAACATACAGCAAATAAGGTAAGGATGTAAGCACCCGCTGTGACCCCCAAGCACATCACTGCACCAAGACTGAAAAAACAAATGATACACCAGCCATTGAGAACAAGAAGTTGGGCATACCATTTTTCCCACAATAAATAGAAAAGAAATTTAAAAATACTAGGCATTCCCTTTGTAAAAAAGGACTGTCAATGTACTTTGCCAATGAATCGGCACTGTCACTGACACAACGAAGAGTATGACAATACAAAATGTCTGTCTCAAGAAAGATCCCTAACAAGAAAGTTGTGCATGGTGGATCAATTAGCTACTGAAATAGATAATAAAAAAAACAAAGGTATTATTGAGTATTACCCAAAGAAGTCAAGAACCTCAGCGACCTGATCTGCTAAGTCATCAACAGAGGGAGCGGGGATATCAGAAGAAATTGCAGCAGCTCCCAACTGCAAGAGCTCTTGAGAAAAGCCCCAGAAAAGAGATGATGTGAATAATAGCATTCGATAATGGAGACACAAAATGCCATCAAAACAAAACGAATTCAGGAAAAAAAAAACACAAATTGAAGTCAGGTGCACCAATTTACGGACCTCATGCCCGGGGGGACTGATATGATAAATGCAGAAGTTGTGAAGTAGCAAAGAAGATGCTTCGGGGCAAAAGAATAATCCTTGGAAACAGGACATATCTGATGAAACCATACAGATAAGGTAAGTAACAAATTAAAATTTGGCAATATGCCACTGAAAAAAATTTAACATTTGAAGAAGAATGTAATCTTTTTGATTCGGGACTGGTACCCCCAGTGCCGAAAAAGATGATTTTGTCACTGAAAAAAAAATCCTTGTAAAATTAGATCACTATCCATAGAAAAGAGTGCAGCATTACAGATATTCACTATATATTTTTCTTTTATAGATGGATGCGAGAGTCAAATCCGACTCATGTCGTGGAGTCATACTCAGAAAGCTGAATTTTTTTGCCATTAGTAACACTGGGTGTTGGACCACGAGGTAAGTGTTGGAATTTGACACATGCCCAACACGAACATGTCACCCATTCAGAGGACTCAGTCCATATAACACTGCTCCCCTAGTCAATCACACAATATCTGGCTCAGTTAGTAAACTTCACCGAGGAGAAGAACTTCTAAAGTTCTAACAACCATAGTAAGTTTATTATCGCATACAAAATATGAATTGGGTCAATTAAAAGTAATGCAGCATAAAAATGTGGGACCCGAGAGGTACAAAAGGAAAAATGAAAGAACCGGTAACAACCAAAGGCTATCCCATAACTGATGCCACCAAGAAGCACTGTACTTACGATTTAGAGCCAAATCAGGATAAGTAACAAGCGCTGGCTTGTCCTGGTCTCCAAAAACAGCAACAGACACAGATCCTCGACCAGTTTGTATAAGATGTTCCTGAGGACAGATGACATAAAGCGTATTATTATTAAGTAGTCACCACAACGATCACAAGATAAAAGAAAGTAACAAACCAAACAGCAGGTAGGCAAAGATATCAACCCGTGACATTAAATTAACGAACTGTCAAAGTGAAGAAACATATTGAAACTGGTAACAGTGCTATAATATTTTCGAACTACATATTAATCGTTAATATCTTCCCATTTCAAACAAATGCACAGAGCTAACTGAAATGGTAACCTTCAGTTAAGAAGGTTCATAACTTTATCCAAGTAAATATTTCAGCTAATTGAAAAGGGTTTTATGAGTTCAATCATTAATAAGCTGTTACCTTAAGAAATTTAAAAAAAAAAAAAAAAAAGAAGAAGAAGAAGAAAATGAAACTGGAACAAGGGGGGACAGAGAGAAAAAAGGAATTCACACGAGGTTTCCTGGATGAACAAGAATACATTGTGAATCCCATGGAAAGAAGTCATTGAAAATGCTTCAATTCTCGCTCGCAAATAGAGAAACAACATCTAAAGTTTGAGGGAAGAAGTCCGATACTATATTATCTGATAATGCCTTCAGAATCCACAACATGAGTATAATATGATTGAAAACTAACAGCTTTCCCAGCTCAAAATCCTATCACAAGACAAGAAATTTGTGATTCGATAAATTAACAATTAAGATTAAATGACATTTGAAACCTAAAAAAAAAAAAAACATGGTCACTTCTCCAATCAAAAAGCACAGAGATCTATCAGGTTATCCAATAAAACCTCCTAATTTAAACAAGAACCAAAAAATGACAACAGAATCAATTTTTACCATAAAAGCCCCGAATGCAAATCCGAAAACCATCAAACAAACAATTTAAACATTCAAAACCTTTATATCCAACCAAAAATGCACAAATACATCCCAGAATCCAAAAAACACGAATCAGAAGTACCCTCCGATCGAAAATACTCAAATGCGACGCAAAGATCATTAAAACAACTAGAGAAAGCCCTAAAATCGGTCCATTTGTCAACCAAAACCTCCAAAATGGCCAAAACTCAGCCAAATGACCTCGAAAAAACACACATCAGAATCAAAGAAACCTAACCTTTCCACCAAGAAAGATTGTATCCATATCGACGGAAACGGAATCGCTTGACTCTCCCATGGCCGCGGCTTTCTGTGTGAAAGCCAAACCCCTCTCTGTCTCTCTTTGGCTTCAAGAAATTTTTGTTCTCTTCGGTGGCTTATATACAAAGCGATTCTCTCTGCCCCTCTCTCTCTCTCTCTCTCTCTCTCTAACTGCAGCTTAACAAAACTTAACCCACGGTTGAACCCCCACCGACGCTTTTACTCACCATTGGCCATGGGTTCCATACTAACAGGACTCAACCTAAGACCTTGGTTAAATATTAACCAAGGTTAGAGACCGACAGACTTATTTATTTACAAAAATGACCTCGTCGTGTTTCGAAAACATATGAAAAGTCACGAGTTTGTATTAAAATGACGAAAATAGTCTTGGGACTTGAAATTTGACTGAATGAAATAAGTTAGGTTATACGGTTAAGATTGCCTAACTTTTGACTAAACAACGCTGTGAATCGTGATTAGCGTGAAATAAGTCACTTTGGGGAAAAACTGTTTGGAATTCTTTCATTTTACAGCAAAACAAGCTTTTTCTCTAAAACGTTTTTTTTTTTTTTCATTTTATTTACAATGCAAACCTAATGTTGGCAGGTGGACCATCGTCACCATCCACCGTTCCTTTGGCTTCGTAGTGGGACCCATGAAGCGGCAACCACGAATCTGACGGTTTATTTAAACAATCTACAAAACCTAAATAAAAAAACGTTTTCTTTTCATTTAAGCAAGAAGTTAAAGAGTGAAAATCTTTTATAGAACACGTTCATGAATATAAAAAAAACGTTTTTTTGCTGTGCCTTTTCTTAGAGAGCGTATTCCGTACTATTTGTTCCTAACTATCCATCTTCAATGTCACTCAAGTGAAGCTGTATCTGGACCATCCAATTGATGGTCCCCCTCACAAAAATTATCCTGATCAAATGACCCTAGCCTTCAACAAGGTAGATACTTCTTATGGTAATATCCATGGTTTAAAAAACCGCCGTTATAACGGATTTGGACCTCCCCAAGAAAATAACGGTTGTTATTTTCCGTTATAACAAAAATTAAGACCGTTTTTTTATTTTTCCGTTGTAAATTTTATTGAAAATTTGAATTGGGAATTTTAGCACCGTATTTCTATTATTTTTTGTTATTTTCACTTTTGCCCGTGTGTTATAACGGAAAAAACGGTAACACCCCCAGTCCGTTATATATAACGGCCCCTTTTAAACCTTGGTACTATCTAATCAATTTCTCAAGAAATGTTATATTTTTTCCTTTTCCTTTTTTCATTTTTTTTTATACTTGGAGGTGGCTACACCATAGCACCCAATGGATACCCAATAGGAACCAGTCATGATTATCCCAGTTCTGGGACTAGTTTTTTGTTAACCTGTTCTAATTATTGGTACACTTGTACCCGGACTGAATCGGAACCAAAACTGGTAAAACCCAAAACCAACGTATAGTGCTAAAGATGTCAAGTTTTTTTTTCTTCTAAATATCAGTACCGAAACTATTTTATTTATTTATTTATTTCACATTTTTATACAACATTTAAGTACTCAATAGAAGAACCAATTATTTGTCGGTTCCGGTTCAGGATCCACTTGTTTTGATACCAAAACTGGAACCATAGGAATCAGAACCATCGTACATAATAGGGTCCGGTTCTGCGATGCACTAGTTGGTCCATTTGATCAAGATGATCTTAGACCCCCGCATGTATCTTGATTTTAGTCCCGTATATATGATCATTTCATTTTTATTTTTTAATTTTTATTTTTTATTTTTATTTTTTAATTTTTATTTTACGATCATTTATTTCATTATCTACCATTTCAAATACACACATAATCTACCCGCGGTAATTTTAAAAAAAAAAAAAAAAAAGATTGATAATTTACCTCATACAGGGATCACATGTTGCGCATTGAATCGATTGATATCGTGCAACAACTAACGTATGTTACACTTAAATTAGGTTCAAATCTCGGAATCTTTGACTAGGAAGTAGGGAGCACATCATAAGTTCCAATGTCTTCCATCATTAACCTAACAACCCAATATTTGGATTCTATAATCAAATCCAATATATTATTTAATATCCTTCGACTCTAATCAGAATACAGTACACGACGACTTTCCAATCAGAACCAACCAACGGTAGTGATTATGGTGTACCTCAACACCAATTTAAGATCTAGAATCCGACCCCACTCGGCCACATGTCACCATCATTGATCACGATACGAGGTGTTGTACGATGATTAAGGATGAGCTTTGTATAAAATTAAATTCGGCACTTAATGAGCTGCATGTGAGATATTCGCTTACTATACGCCAGATTGTGGGGCACAATGCAGAAGAACTGTGCCATCTCCCTGATCTTTCTCTTTACATGAATTTTTTTTATGGGTCGGGCTCGGGGGACCCCCATTTTGGCGTACCCACGTAGAAGATGAATCAATGGCTGATTTTTGGTGAGGATGATCTCCTCACCATATAGATCACCCCAACAAAAAATCAGCCATTGATCTCCTCACCATAGAGATCGATCATCCTCACCAAAAATCAGCCGTTGATTCATCTTCTACGTGGGTACGCCAAAATGGGGGTCCCCCGAGCCCGACCCCTTTTTTTTTTATTTGCAGTTCGAGAGTCAAGACCCTTTGGAAAGATATGAAGAGCATTATTTATACGAGATATATTAATTACTATAAGTTATTTAGTATTTTTTTTTTGTAGGTACAATTGAATTTTAGTTTACTTATCGACGTCGGGTCGCAGTCGCTCCTTCGACATTTGTTAGTCTGATGTAACTCAATTGGTTAACATTATACCTTAACCGTTAATCCCGCTCTCATATAAATATGATCTTGAAAATCTAGAAGAAACTTGATTAAACCATAATTAAAAAAAACAGTTAAACTGTCGTTATAACAGTAAAGCTCCAACCCTAGTTAGCAATTTGGAGTGCGGGAAATGTTCGAGTACAGTTCGGGTTGTCATTTAAAAATGTGTTAAAAAATTCAGCAAAATAATTTAAAATAAAAATAAAAAAAAGGTTGTCTTATAAAATAATTTTTCATGTTCAAAACTGAATAATTCAGAAAAGTCAGTGAATTAAATTTACTAACTAGAGTCCTAACTGTTATTTACATTTAGCTGAAAGAAAATAAAATTTTGACCGATTTTGACCTGTTATAACAGCTGTTATAAGGTCGTAACAGTAATGTTACCTACTCGCTGTGCCGTTATAACTTATAACGGTCCCTTTTAAACCTAACCTTAAAACTAATGATCTGGATTGGATCCCAACTCCCCTGCTAATGTGCCACATGAACTGTCTGATGTTGATACACCGTCCTTTTGGCCTTTTTCAAACAGTACTAACACTAGGGGGGTGTTTGGATCACCATTTTTCAAAAAATATTTATTTTAAGAATATAACTTTTCTGAAAATATATTTTTGAAAATGTGTTTTTCTTGAAAATGTCGTTTGGATCATCATTAATGTAAAATTTTTTTTTTTTCTTTTAGTTGGCCCCACCAATATAATGTCTATTTTGTTTTGGAAGGGGACTTCTACCAAAAACTGTTTCTTTGTTTATTATGTTCATTGAGCCAGCAAATTTTCAAAAAAGTCTTTTATGGAATAAATATTTTTTTAAAATTATCTATCCAAACAATCTATTATTTTGGAAAAATACTTTTTCAAGTCTACAAATGGTGATCCAAACACCCCCTAACACTAGATCAATTAAACAATTAATCAGCCGTTGGGATATATCAGTCATTTTAAGGAAATAAAAAATTTATGCCGTCCAATAAATTTGTTGTGTTTAGCTTCTTCGTCCAAGGTCACAGTGGTACATGACCAAGTCGACCAGACCTTAAATATTCGGGTGTCGGTGAGATTTTCTTATTGCTACACGTGGCGTTAAGATCTCGACCCAGTACCAAGAATGCGGAAGAAGCTTCACTGGAAGCCAATCTTACGTGGCACGTACACGTAAACAAGGCCAGTGACACTTCTTCATCTGCTGTTCGAGTAGAATTTTGTTAACCGGCGCCGGTCAGTAAAATTGCTGACCGAAGAGAATATAACTCATGTATGACCGTATGGATGTTTGGCCCAGATGGACACACAGATTAAAAAATTAGCCTGATTAGTTATTTATGAGCGTTGGATTGGAGTCGTTTCATGGGTTGATTTTAACCGTTGAATTTGAGCATATTGACCATTATTTGGAGTCAGAAGATCCAAAGGTTTGAAATTACTTCCACCAAGGGATTGGCCAAACATCGATACTGTCATCATCCTCTAAGAATATGCCATGTGGATCATATTGTGGTCGGTCAGCAACTTTACTGACTGGCGTCGGTCAGAAAAGCTCTACTCCATGTATGCTATTGCGTCTGACATCGAAGTTCCTACAATTACGTATCTCACGCAACGTGGCACACAAGCCTACTGCCAAGTGTTATATCAGCATGGCTTGTGTTATGGAGAACACTGAACAGAGATAACCATCACCGTCGTTCTATACTATAGTATTGTAACATTATATTTTTGCTGTATTTATCGAATTTGTAAAGAGTTTTTTGGTTCGAAGATGGACCAGTCATCCTCAGTGAACCTGACCCATTACTTACACACGGCCAGCCAACTCATCACCTGGACCATTTAACCCTTGATGAAGTATGGCCCACAGATCAAACTGAGGAGAGGATCTCAACCATTAGAAGTAGAGCTAAACCTTGAACGGTTAGCTTGATCACCCTAAATATTTAAGTAATTACCTTACTCTTTCCTTTTAGAATTTCCTTGGGATTGCAAACCACCCAAAATTAGGGCTGCCAATGGATCCAGTTTGAATCTGGATCAGTTTAGGACCGGTTCTAAAGTAGGCCAATCAATCTAGAGCTGATTTCCATAAGGTTTTTTGCAGTTCAGTAGTGCGGAAGTGTTCAATGAGCTTGTGGAAGAGGACATGTAGCCCACCTTTTCACCCATTCATACGTTCTAAAATCCGTTGACCCAAACAAAATATAATATTGTGCTGGATTAAAATGCCGGCATGCAATGTTAGCTTTGTAAAAAAAAACATGCTTGCACGAGTATTGGCTGTAGAGAAACACATGAAATTTCATGGCATTGCTCGTTTTCGGGTTTTCTCAAGTTTCAGGCTGTCCTGAGCCCGACCCAAATTTAGCCGGACCAGATTTTGGACTCAAAACAGGTTTCCGGTCGACTAAAACCCCTTTAAGAAAACCAAAGGCTCAAATTTCAAAAAATTCAGGTTCGGGCCAGGCTTTTCCAGTTTTTTGGGTCAGGCTCGGGTATCTTGCTAGAGTTCAGTTTCGGGCCATGCTCAAGGTAACCTAGGCTCCGGGTTCAGATTTTGAAATGGGCTGGAGTAGCCCAAAACTCGGACTCAGGCTGGGTTTTAC
The DNA here is from genome assembly GCA_035048495.1 of Euptelea pleiosperma. Lineage (NCBI taxonomy): Eukaryota > Viridiplantae > Streptophyta > Magnoliopsida > Ranunculales > Eupteleaceae > Euptelea > Euptelea pleiosperma. The sequence continues at coordinate 30,519,150 of CM068549.1, read as the reverse complement.
CCAAAAAATCGGGTCATCCTGGACCCGAATATACACCCTTAGCCATGTCTACAGTTGTAGCATTTGCATCATTCCTATTTTTTAAAGGAAAAAAGCACTCAATGAAAGTTCAACTCCACGACTTCCTTAATATTAAAAGGGTTAGGGTCGGGGGACAACCAGTTTTGACAACTATTTTTGACAACCATTTTGGCGTACCCACATAGAAGATGAATCGATGGCTGATTTTGGGTGAGGATGATCTCCTCACCATATAGATCACCCGAACAAAAAATCAGCCCATTCCGAAATTTCTAAACTCATCAAATGTGGTTTTCAAGTTTCACAGTAAATATAGACAGTCAATAATTCTTCAACTTCTAAACCAGTCCACGAATATCAGAACGATTTGAATTTCTTGTGAGGATGATCTCCTCACCATAGAGATCATCCTCACCAAAAATCAGCCATAGATTCATCTTCTATGTGGGTACGCCAAATGGTTGTCAAAAATAGCTGTCAAAAATGGTTGCCCCGATCTTGACCCATATTAAAAAGAAGACTGACAGCTACATTGTCATAAATTTATATTTGATAAAGCTTGATTTTGGTTTTTCTGAATTTTTTTAAAACTTAATTGAGCCCAAACCCTAGGCCTGAAGATCCTTAGGGCCTTGGGCCGAGCTCAGGCTTGGCTTTTAGGCATGTTGCCCAGCCTAGCCTGGCCTGAAAATTCCATGGGGCCGACTCAACCCGGCCCAATTTACCCTTAGCTTTATCAATTGTGATAACAAAAGGAAGTGTTTGCTTATGGCAGCTCACGCCTTCTATATCTCCTTGCAAAGGACAGCAGAGATTGGATTTGGAGAGAGCACTAGTGCTTGTAGATTCTGATTATCAATACAATCACCTAAATTAGTGTAGGTGAATAGCATTGCAAAGACTAATGGGCCGAAAATGGGTAATGGATTCATGGGTAAGAATTTTCAGGGCACAGGGACTTACGGAGACCAATATCGAAAAGGGCCTCCTGGATCTCCTCCAGAGAAGCGTCCTTAGTCAGGAAACTTTTATTCGAGTCAGAGGCTTTTTTGTTGATGACACTTTCGATGAGAGCACTATTTTCAGGGTTTGAAAATGCGAACAAGGAAGAGAAGAACTTAGTATTTTTATCACATTCTTTTAACCATGTTTCTCTGGATTTATCTCTCCATAGCACTTCCTTTGATGAAGAGCTTTTAGCAACTGAGCAGAAAGGACACGTTCATGATTTGACGAAGATGGGGATTAGAGCTTGCATTGAACATGGAGCAAATTCTATTTTAGCCAATAAACTTTTTCATAGATCTTCCCTAACTTTTTTTTGTAATGAATGGGTGGGGCCATCCCAATGGGCTTTAAGGCCTGATCTTCAGCTCAAAAATTGAGCTCGTGAGCCAGGCCTGGATCTTATTTCAAATGCCCGATTGTTTATCGGATCAGGCCTGGGCCTAAACCTGGCTTTAACTATCCCAAAGACCCTTATATTAAAGCCTATATTTGCATCTTATATGGACTTTCTAGCCATAAACAAGTTGAAGAGAGCGAAACTTTCGGCATGAATCCTCGTTATCTCATCCCGAACTCTCTCCGGAAAGCCAATCCAAGTATCATCCCATCAGTGCCTTCTTGTGAGTGCTAGTTGGCTACCATCGTTGACAATGGATCCGGGCCTAATTCCATATATATCTACTCACTTATGATATAAAAAAAATTGAGTAAATATAGTGGCAAAATTAGGTTGGACCGGGCTTAGGTCCGTCAATAGCCCAGCCGAAGTTGTCTAAAGTTTAAAGTGCTGGGCCAGGGCCAGGGCTATCATATATCCTGGGTCGGGCTTGGGCCATATAATTTGAAGGCCCAATTTGGGTTGAATCAGGATCAGGAGTCAGACCTAAGCTAGGCTACAAGGGCCTCGGGCCTAAATTTCAGGCCTCAGCCAGCCTGGTCCGTTTTCACCTCTGGGAGTCTTACTAATTGCCCATTTGCAAAGTGTTCGTTAAGATAGACCGTTATAACAGTAGGCGACCGTCGTTCGTTTTAGCCGTAAAATAACGCTTTAGGGTTACCGTTAACCGTCGTTAATAATAATCTTTTTTTTGTGGTAATTAATGGTGTTTTTAAAACCTACTATTTGTAACAAAGAGTAGTATTTCTCTAACTTGCGCACTATGTGCAATATGTTCAACACGTGTTCCCTCGCACCCCATTGGTTGAACTATGGACCCACTTCAATTTCACTCCATCCATGCAGCCAATCGGAAGCAGCGAAACACGTATTCGGTGTAGTCCAATTGCCACTCCAAACTGCTCCGTTCGCAACTAAACAAAACTCTCCGTTAGTTTTCACGAAGGGAAGTGAAAGTTGCAGAGCTTCGTGAGGGACAATAATGGCGAAAACCAAATCATTTTTTCTCTTTCTACTCTCATCTCTGTTAATCACTTCTTGGGTACCCATCTCTCATTCTGCCAAGAAACCAGTTTCAATCGCCAGAAAGGAAGATATACAGTACATCAAATGCCAGGTCTGTGAAAAGCTTGCAACCCAGCTATACCAGCAAGTGAAGAAGAAAGAATCCCAGATCTCTCCAAAAAAGGTATTTCTTTTAAGTTAACCCAACTGGGTTAGTGATGTTTCTTCATTTTGATTTGATTTCACTTGATTTGAATTTTTGTTTTTGCCCTCCTCTTTCTACAAATTTTGGACCAGGTTTCGGAGTTCCAAATTATTGAAATATCGGAGAATGTTTGTAATTTGAAGAAGGAGGAAGCAGATTGGATCCTACAAATCGATATCGTCAAAAAGGGGGACGGGTTGGAGGTAAGATTTTTTTTTGACGATTTGGGTGTCTAAAAAATTTGATTTTTTTTTTTTATTCTGTGCACCGTGACGTAGTGTGATTTGGAGCAATAGAAAGTAGAAACACCCCAATTTAGGACAATATCCCTGGTTTCTGGCTGATCTTCAACAAGATACATCCAACAAGATGTTATGAATGATTTGATCCGATGTTCTTTTCATCCCAAATATGGTACACTGTAGCACAAAAACTAAGCTTCCTCGATATAGAAATTACAATTTCTCCTTTAAATTTGTCCATCATCCATGCAATCTCATCAACCCAGGGAAGAAAATTAGCCCAATTTTTTATATTGGTGCGGGGTAAGACACTACTCCAGATGACTGAAGATCAGTAAACTCAACTCAGAATCATAGCCTAGCCGGGGAAAAAAGAAAAGTAGGGCACATTTTTTCTATTTTATTTGTGTTTCTGGAAGTTCCCTTTCCTCCTTCCTTTCCAGAAATATTTGTACGGGTACTGTATGTCGTACATTGGCAATGGGAGATCAAGAATATATTAGTAATTGCCAAATAGCACAACTATCAACCATGTGTGATTCTTGTTTCTTGCTGGACTTAGAGGCATCCTCTTCTGGTGCTATTTTAGTTGGGAACTTCAATGGAATGACCAAAATATTTCTTTACTGCAAATCTTTTTGTTGGTTTGGTTTCTTAACCCTGTTTCTCATATTAGCTCCCTTCTTTCTCCAGCTCGTCGAACAACACACTGAAGGGCAATGCAATTCACAGTGTAAGACAATTGAGCGGGCTTGTCAGGAGGTGAAGCTTTTGTGCTTGTCTTTTCCTTTATTGATTGATGATTCGATTTGATTCATTTATTTTCTCTTTAAGGAAATACATGGTTTGAGTGTGTAAATGGGTTGGGAACTAAAATTGCTAATTCTCTGCTTCTTTATCCAACATCATTGTTGCTCCATCCCCGATTTTCTGTAGCACAATGCATTCCTCTTGATTGTGTTTTAGGCTTTTAGCAGGCTCCACACAATCTCATTAAGTTTAGGACTGAAGATTTTGAATTAACCTAAATACCAAGTGTTTGTTATAACAGAACATACACTTGAATTCTTTTCAGGTCATGGGATACTCTGATACTGATGTTGCTGAATATATGTACAAATCCAAGCCTCAGATTGATTCATTGGTGAATTTTCTTTGTAATGACCTTACTAAAGCATGCTCTGTGAAGCCACCTCCACTTCCTAAGGTAACTTCTCTTTGACCCTTTAGCTTGAGGGAAACAAAAAGTGAATTTAATTTTGTTTGATATCTAGCTTTCTGGTGGAATTCTTTGTGCATCTGTCACCTGGGCCCATCATGGTCCTTTCCTTTTTTATTTATGTGATTCTTTGTTTTCTTCATGAATACATATGATAATTTACAGTATATCACAGGAACATAAACAGATTATTGAAAAGGTCTCTCTGTGTTATCTAAGTGTGAGATACCAGCACATACCTTGCATATTTTTAGGTGTCATGGTCTCATAACTTCAAAATGTGAAGGTCCCACCATATTGCTCTCTGCTATGTTTCTAGAAACAAAAAAGAAATTCCATGCATGAAGGCAAAACCATGCCCCGTGTTGCTTCTAGATCATACCAAGTAGATAACCAATGCTACTGCTTTAAAAGACACAGCTGGAGTAGTAGACTAGCATTGCACGGGTCCAAATTATTAGGGAGTTAAAGAGATGGTGAGAAAGACGATGGTGATTAATGAAGAGTTGGTGAGGATCTGACTCTTAAAACCCTGTGGCATTATTGAACTACAAAAAGACATGAGGTCTAGAAAATCTGAACTCGTGCATTCAAACATGAAACACTAATCTACTATTCACGTATCACTATTGTACCCTGCACTCTAAATCCTGACATTTAGACCATCATAATGTCCTAGAACCTCAAACAATAACCTTCAAACAGCTACACTTCAAATTGCATTTTTTATATCAATCTTTCTCACTGAACATTATATTTTCATCAATCAATCAATCATTTAATCAATAACAGGGCCATATTTAAATTTCATAAGTATTAACTGTTTAATTATCTTTATTCTTTGGGTGCTTTCAATTGAAGGTGGAAATTCACTCCTCTTGACAACTTCTAGGGCAATAGTTTTTCATGCAAGTGTTTTCTTGATCCTACATGATTTTTGTTGATGTGCTTGATTTGCATGACATATGGATAATATCAAACCTACTACATGGATGACTTCTTGTGAAATTGTAGTCCTACTCCTGGAACTTCTGGGCACTATTTCATGGAAATGTTAGCCAGTAAGTAAAATTTGATATTATCCATTCTTGAGTTGCTTTGGCTCCACGTCCTTGCTTAACAAACAGGCCGTTTAAGTTTTAGAATCATGAATCTATGTTCTCTCTTGGCTCTCAGGATTGGGCTCCAGGAGAACCTTTTGTTCCCAAGTCATCCAAAGAGGCTGAAATGGAAAAGATAATGAGATCCATGGAGGTAAGTTTCCTTTATTGGTACCAATCAGGATAAAAAACAAGCTTCCTTCATAGCTTGACCCAGGATGTGACCCTAACATTTTTTGTTGACTTCTGACACTTTTCTCTGGCAATATGCTTTCAGGGTATGCCAGGAGCGCCCAGCATGAAAATGTACTCAAAGGATGATCTCTTGAACATGCAGAATTTTGGGGATGAAGATGCCGATGAAGATGATGATGACGATAACGAGGGAGACTTCCCTTCAAAATTGGTATCAATACAATTTTCTGTTTTAACCTATAGTATTCAGGAATCTACTAACTTGTGTATTACTTAAGGAAGCTTACATAGTTTTCTGGTTTTTGCTAAATTCTGCATTGGAAGAATCTGACGTGTGACACTATGGCTCTTTTCTTTCTTGGCTTTCAGGGTAAAGTCCTGAAAGAGAAAGAAACGACGAAGGGAGATTGGAAACACCGGATTACAAGAGGAATTGCAGATGCAGGAGCAGCATTAAAGAGACATGCAAACAAGGTGTCGGAACAAATTCAACATTGGTGGGGAGGAAAGAAAACAACGGGTTCGAAGAAGTCTTCAAAAGGCAGCAAGGCCGAGCTTTAGGACTACACGATTCACCTTATGTTAGGAACAGCACGAGGAATTTTGCACCCCTTTTTTTTGTACCTTAAAGTGGTTTGTTAGTTATTAGTTGACCGAAATTGGACTAACAGCTATCTTGAAGAAATAGCATCCAACTAGTAAAGCTTTTGGTGAAGTGTAACAGTAATCTTCAGTTTTGGGAAATCTTTCAACTCTTTCCATGTGAGGAACTGTCTTGTGCATTCTCTTACTGAGACTTTAAAATGTGACTAGCACTGCAAGAGTTAAGATGATTGACCTGATTTAATACGAAAGACCATTCTAGTACTGCAAGATGCTGTCCTGTTTGCATATAACATCATCTAACCTAACCACCAGTCCACACTGTCACGGGTAACGGATAGACCACGAATTGAGTTTCCAATGCTTCGACCGCACCAGTCTTAGAGCTTGAGATCATCACTGTCAAACCAGTCAAAGAACGAAGCAAATTATTTTGGGTTAAACAATCAGAAACGAATCCCAAGACCTAACAGGTTAAACTAGATCAGACAGGACAAACTCCTAAGCTGAGCAGTTTCATTGCAACTCAAATCCCAAGACCAACGGATAGTTTTTCAGTCCATCACAACCTTCACTTGAAACGTTGAGCTGCCAGTTTCAGCAACCTTCCAACACCTAATTCCACAATCGTACCTAATAGGACACAAAATCTCTGCTTAACTAATGTGATTGTAATAATCCCTCCAGGGCTCTGAAATCTGAGGTGTTGTCCAATGTCAACCAGTCTGAAGGTTCGAGCTTAAAATCAAATGAAAAAGTAAGCCCCAAACCACAAAATACTGTCAGAAAACAAACCAGTTCATGATAACAGGTCATTAATCAGTTCCAGAATGGTGTAAAGGCTTCTGTAGTTCACTAAAAACAGAAGGGATTAACAAAATGGCAACAGGCAACGTCGCCGAGCATGAACTCAGTAAAAACTATAAGCATATTACATGTTGGCACCACTGTGCGCATTCTCATTCATCGAACATAAAACATGAACTCTAATACTTTCCAAATGAAAGCAACTTCTTCAGCGATCATGGTTGCCAAACACTTAAAGGAGGATCACGTGGAATATCTACGAACTCTGATTATGTGTATTCATACAGTGATGTAGTTGGAAGTACAATATCCCATGGTAAAAGTGATGGTCTCACTAACATGCATGATAGATTTGTACCTAATTATCAAAAAAAAAAAAAAATGATATGTTTGTACCTCAGCTCACTCATGTGTGATCATACACATATGAGCTAAGATGATTGACCCCATTTCTTCGAGATTTCAAAATGCAGTGTCCTACTTTTACCAAATAACTTTCATTTCTCTTTTTCTTCTTTTTTCGTTATAAAATAACTCGATTAATAAGCTGTCAAGACTGCAATTCAATCTGAAATCAATCCGTTCCGGATGGATTCATGGAAAACATAATGTATGACTGCAAGGATTTGGAATTCCGGAAGTAAATCATTCACCTTCTTCCTAAACTCTAGATTTTCCATAACGATTAATTGTTGATTTCATTATTATTAGCCACCAAAACCGCTGAGTTTTCATTTTCGCTCAACGACACTGTTGAACAAAAAGCACAACAGCTACTCTCCATCCAACACATACCCCTGACAAAACTGATTTAAATTTTGAATTTTGAAATTTCTTTGAAAACGGTGTTGTTGGGGGTACATGCATGTTGGACGTAGGTGCTGTTGTTGTGCAAAAATGTTCTCCAAACCGTTGAGGTAGGCATAGTGAATCAAAAAAGCGATGTAACATGTTGTTAGGAGTACATGTTGGATGTAGAGGCACTGTTGACATTGTTAAGCAAAAATGTTCTCGAAACTGTTCAGGTAGGACTAGTAGAAGTCAAAACCGTTCAAGTAGGCATAGAAGTTGAAACCATCCAAGGAGTCTAGGTTGTCATATGGGAGTGGTGTATGGAAAGGAATTCTCAAAGTGAAGGAGAAAGTGCTAGGTGGGTCTAGAAAGGTCTTGGGAGACGGAACCAAAATTATATTTTGGGAGGACACATGGTATAGTGATCGGAGTCTTATGGAGTTGGACCGACGTCTATATACTTTATCTCATAAGAAAGGTCAATTCATTGTATCAGTTTGGGTACAATCCGAACAGGAGAGCTCTTGGGACGTGGGACTCATGAGAAATCTCTTAGAATGGGAAAAAGAACAGCTGGTATCACTAATGGATTTATTGCAGTATCATATAGTCACACCCTTTGAGGAAGACTACATTTCCTGAATCCACTCCAAATCTAAGATTTTCTCGGTGAAATCTTTCTCCAAATCACTTTCTAGCACCATCACCTCACATCCATATTTGCCTTTGAGTCCAAATATTTGGAAAGCCAAAATACCATCCAAAATTTGTTTCTTTGCATGGGCCTCATCATTGAACAAAATACTTACTGTGGTGTATTTGATTGCACGAAAGTGGATTCTAGTGAATTTCTGTAGTATGTGTAAATCCAATGGGGAACACATAGACCACTTACTTCTGCATTGTGATTTTGCTTCACAAATATAGCCATACTTTTTGGTACAGGTAGGTGGGTCTCTCCTGGGCCATGCCAAAGAAGATCGAGGCTTTGTTGGGGGGCTGGCCAAAGGTTAAGCTTTCTCACAGGGGGAAGCTCTTATGGAAGATGATTCCGTATGCGATTATTTGGGGACTTTGGTGGGAAAGAAATAGAAGGGTTTTTAAAGGAATAGAATGAAGGAACTCTCTACGAAACCATAATTAGTATTAAGACTTTTCTATATAGTTGGGGTAGTGTGTCACCTGAGATGAGGGGTTGCTTCTTTGTTGATATTGTGTTTAGGTTTGAATCTTTGTTGGACAGCTAGTTTTTGGCTGTTTAGCCGTTTGTTTTTGTTTCTTTTCATTCCTATTGTACTTTTGAGATCTTCTCAATCTCCTTTTTAATATATTTCTGCTCGACTTATCAAAAAAAAAAAAAGAAGTTGAAACCGTTCGTCCCTAGGAGCAATCTTAGAGATGTCCATCATCAGAATACCGGAATGCAAATCAATCCATGTATATCAGAAGAATGGTAACATGTTTGGAATGATACAGTCAGGAAAGAATTAAAGAAAAAAAAAAAAGGATAGCAGAAATTATTTTTACAGTCTCGAGTGATTGGCAGTTTGAGGCAATATTTGGTCCCATTCGAAATTATGAATTGCTTCTTTATGCAGCTCATGTCGAAGCCATAAACGTTGTTCTAGACTGAAAATTACAACAATGCCATGAATAGGCTCGCATACACACATGATACACAACACACTTCTAATCAATATATGCAGGCAAATGGTGATGTAGGACGGCAGGGCCTAGGGAGGAACTGGAATCCAACTCTTGATATGCTAGGTTTGCATGGATGACTTCTGGTGAAGTTGGATACCTACTCCTTGAACTACTGGGGCATTATTTCATAGAAATTTTGGTTAAGTAATTTGATATTATCCATTCATAAGTTGCTTGGCTCCACATCATTGATCAACAAACAAGTTCAATGTTCTCTTGTGGTTCTTAGGATTGGACTTCAGGAGAATATTTTGTTTCCAAGTCATCCAAAGAGTTGAGAGGCTGAAATGGAAAAGATATTGAAATCCATGGAGGTAAGTTTCCTAGATGTCTACCGATCAAAAAATAAATCGAGCTTCTTCATAGCTCAACTCCTGGATGCGGTCTTACATTTTTGGTCCACATCTGACACTTCTTTATATGGCAATTTGCTTTCAGGGACGCCGGGAGCACCCAGAATGAAAATGTACTCAAAAGGATGATCTTTTGAACATGCTTGGGGATGAAAACATTGATGAGGATGATGTCGATAGCGAGGGAGACTTCCCTTCAAAAAAAAAAATTGATGGGTTCCCTTCAAAATTTGTATCAGTAAAAACATGTTTTAAGATGGTATTCAGCATCTTCTTGCTAATGTATTCCTTTACATATTTCTCAGGTTTTTCCTGATTTTTGCATTGGAAGAATCTGATTTGTGAAACCACGACTCTTTTCTTTAGTAGGCTTGCGGGGCGCAGTCATGATTGAGAAAGAAACCACAAGGGTGAACTGGAAATTACAAAAGAAATTGCAGACACAGGAGCAGCATGAAAGAGCAAACAAAGTGTCTGAACGTATAAGCAATGGTGTAGAATAGTAATCCTTCCTGCTCTGATCTGCAGTGTTGTCCAATTTCAACCAGTCCAAAAGTTCGAGCGTAAAATTAAATGAAGGTAATCCCGAACTGTGTGAAGGCTTATGTGGTTCACCCAAAACAAATGGGTGGATCAAAATGGCAACAGGCAACATGGCCGACCAACTGTTGGCATCACTCCACTCACTTAGCAGAGAATTAATTTAACCCGGTACAGATTACAAGCATGTTACACTTTGTCACCACTGTGCCCATTCACATCCATCAAACATAAAACATTAATTCCAATGCTTTCCAAATGAATGCAACTTCTTCAAAGATCACGGTTGAGAAAAACTTCTGATTATAGAAAATAAAGAAATTCTCACGACAGAAAGACGCCAATGAAGGGAGGATCACATGGATCCGCATCAGCGCATCTTATAATGTTGAGTTCTTGAGACCTGGCAACGCTGACCATTCAACGAATACTTGAGCATTATATCAACATCACGAGGGTTCTTTTTGTTGGGTGCCACAGTCATGCTCCCAACAACTGCCTCTCCTTCACATATGGTTAGCACATCTTCCAGGTACAGGACTGTTTGTTTCCAATGCGTGGTCCGTGATCTTGGTCCTGCATAAATTTTTGAACTCATCAGAACAAGTTGGGCACACCCCCAGAAACTGTCTAGAACAAATGATACACATGTAAGACACCAGATAAACATACTGTAAACATGGAATGTCTTCAGAAACGTAACAAACTCTGATGATGTGTATTCATACTGTTCAAGTTAAGTAGTTGGAGTACAGTATTCCATGGTAAATGTGATGGTCTCCCTAATGTACATGATCTTTGTACCATCAGCTCACTCGTGTGATCATACACCTATGAGCTATGATGATACCCACCATTCCTTCGTGACTTCAAATTGAAATGTCCTGCTGTTACCAAATAACTTCATTTCTTCGTTTTCTTTTTCTTCTTTTTGGTTATAAAATAACTCAATTAATAAGTTGTACACAATGCTGTCAAGACAAAAAAAATCTGTTCTGAACAGAGACAAGGAAAACTTCACAAATGCATGACTACAAGGAATTGGAATTCTGGAAGTAAATCATGACCCTTCATTTTGAAGAAGAAGAACGTCTGGCTGTTGCCAAATAAATTCATTTCTCCTTTTTCTCAGACACAATTAAATGGAGGAACAGGATTCGTGCAGCCAACCATTGGTAAAAGGCTTATGACGATGATGATGGTTATAAAATAACTCGATTAATAAAGTGTACACTATATTGTCAGGACTGTAATTCAATCTGAAAAAAAATCCATTCCGGACAGAGACATGGTAAACATACACAAATATGACAGGATTTAGAATTCCGGAAGTAAAATCAAGACCCTTCATTGGAATTCCGGAAGTAAATCATAACCCTTCATTTTGAAGAAAAAGAAGAAAGAAACCTGTAGGGAAGCCCATCAACTTAATGACAGGCTGTAAATGAGACATCAAAGAAGGAAAAAAAAAAAGAGAGACAAAGAAAGAAAGAAACCTGTAGAAAATCCCATCAACTTATGGCACTTTGTAAATGAGACATCAAAGTACGCAACAAGAGCATGGATGTAATCATTGCGTTCTGCCACAAGCTTAAAGGGTGCTGTGAAGGAAGCGTCCCCAGGAGCCATCTTAGAGATGTCCATCGTCTGAATACGGGAATACAAATCAATCCATCTAGAATAGAAGCATGATAACTAGTTTGGAATGATATTGTAAAGTAGAATTAAAAGTCTAGCAGAAATTATTTTTACCACCTTGAGTAATTGGGAATTTGTGACAATCTGGTTCTGGTCAACTGTGTCAACAAGAGGCTCCATCATGGATTGCTTCTTGATGCAGCTCATGTCAAAGCCATAAACATTGTTCCAGACTGAAAATTACAACAATGCCATGAATAGGAAGCAATAAACAGCACACTACAACACTGGAGCCATGTACAGTAGTGAAATGCTATACTTGAAGAGTGCCTTGCACTCCGTACTTGCTTGGCACTGGATGCAAGTCAAGCAGCTTACAAACCATCACATGTGCTCGCATGTATACACGTTATACACAACACACATCTAATCAATGTATGCAGGGAAATGGGCATACATTCAATCTTATCATCTTTGTACTCGGCATCCTCGATGGCTGTCAAATAGAGAGAAGCTTTGTCTGGTAGCACAATTCCATCATCAACCTGCACAAAATCTAATACCATATTAGATTAACAATCACAGACTCCTCAAGAAGTTGGAAGCAATCAATCACAGTTTAAACATACAAAATCAATTATTCATCAGGGAGCCCATATCGTTGTAAGGGAGGCAAACTCATGTTTAATACCCCTCAAAAAAAAAACCAACTCTGGGCTTTGTACTGACATTGTTGCAGTTATTTCTGCTTTCTCTTCAATGCAATATAAATCAAGGTAGTTAAGGGCACACGGCGCACTTAAGGCGTTAGGACCTCTAGCGCCTGAGGCACGCGCCTGAGGTACAAGACTGAAGCAAGACGCAATATTAAAAATTATAATTAATATAAGAAATATAAAAAATTAAGAAAAATAATATCATAAAATAACAAAATAGGTAATCATTGGGCCATAAAACATAAAAGATAACAAATGTCGAAAATCTCAAGTAACCCAAAAGCAATTCTAGTTAAAATTGTCATTATCTAAGTACAAATCAAGTAATCAAAAAGCCACAAAACATAAGAGATAGCAAATGTTTAAAATCTCAAATAGCCCACAATTATTTCTAGTTAACATCGCCATCATCTAAAATATAATTCTTAGCTTAATCCCCATCATCATCGGATGTGTTAGCCTCAATATATTCTTCCTCTGTCTCCTCCGAATTGGCATCTTCCTCTATCGGCTCCCTTATTGAAGCCCTTGTCCTTACTCTTGACCTTGATTGTAGTATTTGATGTTGATTCACCAACTCCAGCAGCTCTCGCAACAACACTCCATGTCAAGCTATCATCCTCAAACACCAATTCATCTTTTGCTTCTCCACATTATGTTTCCATCTTCCCAAGTAGCCATTCATTGCTTTCATCAATGTCTTTCAATGAGATATGTTCAATTGTATCTCTCATATCATACTACTGCTTAATATAATAGGGGCCAAAGTACATAATTTTTACAAAAAAGCATGCATTTTAGTGAGGCACGCGCCTGAAGCGTCTGGTCTGAGGCACGCACCTTACTAGACGTGCGCGCGCCTTTACTACAGAGATATAAATAACACCACAACTGGTATAAATCCAAAAGCAGAAGAAAAAATATAAAATATAAATTCTATATTTATCAAAAAAAAGAAGAAAAGCATAAAAGACCACCAGAAAAGAGTTGAAGCATGAGAACCTATGTAACAAGAACACTCCGTTTTCTAAGAATTTGCCATGCCGGACACCTTGCCATTTTCACGTGTCGGACACATGCCAACACCTTTTCAAACAAATCTCAATTTATTCAAAAATTTTGTTTTCAGCTACTATTTGTACATGGTTTATGCGATGTTAATGTATATCAGCTTAAACTAAATACATTCTTTCTATATTGAATACTTAACATGGACTAATTTATTTAAAAGTTATATCTTTCAGCATAAAGAATGAACTGTACAGACATGTCGACGTATTAGGTCTGTGGGTGCCAGCGTGTCAGACATCCGTCGCGCCGGACATCCGCGTGTCCTTGTATCATAGATGAGAATTCCTGGTCTTTAAACTTGTATGATGGGTGTCTCAGCATACAAGGCCTCTCTGAGTCATAATATCCAACACCCGATATTTATGTCCAATACTGACACATAATTATATTAAACTGCAGAGAATAGATAATTTACCTATACTATAATTTTCTTTACCAATTATTTATGTTTGGCCACTGTTGTATTTTCACTTGTATATCTGATTTCGGACCAAACCATACTCGACTACTCATCCACGTCCAAGTAACATTGCAAAATATGAATATGAATCACCAGGGATATTCCTAAACAACATATAGGGGAAAAAAAGAATGAAATAAGCCCACTATATCTTGATAAAAATATTTTATCGTATGCGGAAAAAAAGGGAACACAACCCCCTGGCAGACACTTCTGCAGACAGAAATACGTTGAAAGGAATGCACAACTTACAAGCCACTTATCACGTGCATATAGGACTGTGTTTAACATATTCTCAAACAACAGAAAATAGCCCATCCACTCTGAAATGATGATATCCACATGGGTGACTGGAAGTACGATCTCTTCAACCTTTCCCTTCAAAACCGTTATAACTGTAGAAACAAAAAAGAAATCAGTGTACATAGAACAGAGACGAGGAGTAGCTAGATGTTACAGTGGGATATATTAATGGTAACAGATTTCATGGAATGATAATCACCATTAGAAAATCCATTTGCTTCGACAATCTCTTTTGCCATGTCAGCCATTTGGGAGCACTCCACCTGCAATAATAAAAGATTGTCAATTCATCAACTACTTTAACAAAAGGATAAATCTGTGTGGTAAAATGGCTAAGAAGCAATAATCATTTGAACATCTGAACCAAGTACAAACAAGACAGCACATTCATGTACCAGTCCTATCCTCTGTAGTCAAAGCGCACTGAGGCGCACGCCTGAGGCACAAGGCGCACCTAAGGCACCTTGAAATGGTCAAGGCGAGGCGCCTTAAGATCAAGGCGCGGGCCTCACTAAAATAACTATTTTTTTAAAATGTTAAAAATCAAAAAATCCTTACTCGTAATATGGCTCCCAATTTCCTTAAATTTACATACATTGCTTCTTTTATTTTTTGAAATTTTTTTACTTTATAGGGGTGTTTTAGTCATTCTACATTTCAACTTGTGAAAGAAAAAATTTGATGACGGAGTACATCATAAAAGTTGATGACGGACCAACAGTGTGAGCCACGTGGCATACTATTAGAGGCTATTGACCGTATGGATGTTTGGCCTATCCCTAGATGGGCTTACAAGACAAAAATGGGTCTGATTAGTGATTCCTAGCCTTTGAATCTGTGTACCCCAATAATGCTAGAAATCCACAGTTGAAAATAATCCACGAAAAAGACTAATAGTCTAATAGAACAGACATAAATTACTAATCAGGACGAATTTTGGTATGTAGGTCCAACTAGGGACTGGCAAATTTTATGACTTTTTGATTACTTGTTTTGTATTTAGATAATGAAGATGTTAACAAGAACCTATGATACTCGAATACCTGTACCCTACATCATATCAGTATCGACACGGATACAGGTATGGGGCACAATATCAACACGTATCCCGTACGTATCCATCATAATGCTGATATTTCTTAAAAAAACAAAATTTAAGTAATAAATGACGCACTGTGTGCATCATTTTCTAGTAAATTTTTGAAAAAATAGAAAAAATGATAAGTTATTTATATTATATATATGGCCTAATGATTACTTGTTTTGTTATTTTATGATGTTATTTTTCTTAATTTTTTAACATTTTTATTATTTTTTGTTATAATTTTTAATATTACGCCTCAGGCTCCAGGGCTCCTAGCGCCTTGTGCCCTTAACTACCTTGGTCCTATCTTAATTCAGCTAGAAAATATGTAAGTTGTCAACATGGTAACCCTAGCAATAATAGTAACTACGATGTACTTACTAGTTATTATAATGATTATACCAACAAGAAATAAGAACTCCAAATAATAATAGTAATAATAGTAAATACCACAAGTAGGAAAAAAATCTCTACACAGCAGTGGATTATATTGAAACATAATAAGAAATAAAGAGAAGAAAGTAAAAATTAAATCTCGTACCGCATAAACATGCTTTGCCCCTGCTTTTGCACAAAAGAGAGACAAAATTCCAGTCCCAGCTCCCACATCAAGAACCACTTTGTTCTTGAAGAGGAAGGTATTGTGGTAAATAACATTTTGATATGTCTTCGTCCTCACTGTATCTTTCAACATTTCCTGCAAAGATAAAGAATGTCTAGCTTAGGTTGGAAAAGCATTTCTTTCACAAAATGTTAAACAATGTAGTTAGATTAGTGAAGGAATAAGTCAAAACTCTATAAATTGCATGTCAATAGTACCAAGTTTCTGCAAGTAGTCAAACCCAACCCATGTTAAAATGACAAAGAAAGGTGTCGGCGTCTGATACAGATAAGAGGTGTATGACAATACAAATTAGAGAAGCCTGAGATGCATACAAGTCCATATACATGTATTATAATATCATCTTGGTTATATTCAAATCAGAAGTTCTGTTAAATAAAGCCTCTTTGCTTCTCCTTTCTCCTCTCTATGAGAGATTGGGACACAATGGTACTCTTGTATCAGACCACTTGGAGGTTAGGGGATGTAGACCCTCATAGAATATTAGCCTAAGAAGGAATTTGAATGATTAGAAAGTGGATCAGTACACAGACTTATTGGTCGGCGTGAAGACACCGCTATTCTTTTAAATGAAGAAGAAAAGCAAATACAGATTCCAAACACGAAAGGCGTCTTCTCGGTTCTATCCTTTGGTTGGGCCCTAATGGGATGTCGGGCTTTATCATTCCCCGTCAAACTTACATAAAAGTCTCCTCTTCCAACCAGAGTTGCATTTTTTATGTGGACGGCCTCTTTAGAAAAGATTCTTACAGTTAGCCACCTGATAAACAGGAAAAAGATTATGACAAATATGTATTTAATGCTATATTACCCAGATACGCCAAGGATACAGCCCCTGACATGGCATTTACACTAAAAATTGAAGTATCCGACACGGGTACGGCACCCATTTTGAAGTATCCGGGTAACATAGATTTTATGTCCAAAGAGGCAGGATAATTGATGGATCGCCTATTGGTGCACTGCAAATTCACTTTAAGCATTTGGAATCGTTTCCTTGACACGTTGGTTTACCTTGAGTGTTCCCTAGGACAATTTTGGAGCATCTCAAATGCGCCAGTTGAAGTTTTAGACGAGAAAAGAAGATTGATATGGAGGCTTATTCCCTTTGCGATTACATGGGTCCTTTTGGAAGGAGAGAAATGAGCGGACCTTTGAGTATAAGTACAGTTTCCATGGCACCATCTTCAAAAGAATCATAGCTACTATTGGTCATTGGGTCACTATTCTCTGAGAGTTCCATGATATATCTTTTGCTGATTTTGTTCTTTCGTTTGAGTCATTAACTCGGGGAGTGAACTGAAGTGGATACCCCTTCTGTAGAGTTGCCAAGGCAGCCCTATCTTGTTTATTTTGGGGTCATACTTATATATTTTCCTCATTATTAATCCAGTCATACCTTATCAATCAATAAAAAAGGTTTGTTAAATAAAAATTTGAAAATTAATAGAAAACATTTCCATACATCATAGAGCTACCCAATAACTTAATAAATGCAAAAAGATTTATAAGAGATAAGACTATCAAACAACTAAATAAACTAGTGCATGGAGGATGGAACACACTACCCTCCTTTGGAAAGACCCATGAATCTAACAGACCATCAAAAAGAACGAATGTCCTGTCAGTAGAAAACTCTTAACTACTAGGAAATAGATCTAAGGGAGCTGATAACTTCCCAACATAATACAGCTATTAAACATTCTCAACAAGTAATCTTGCAGAGAATCCCAAACCAAAAGGAAACAGGGAACCTTTTCTTTTGGAATATCAAGCGCAATAAAATAAATAGCGGTGGCCACTAGAAAAGCAGGGAAGGCTGGTTTCCAAGAAAATGAACAATGCATTTATAATCAGTTTTGAAATCCAGAAGATGCTTGCAATACAAATCTATCTAAACAAAAAAATTAATATGATATCTACAAGAACTATTGACTTATACTTGAAATCCTATTCGAAACACAACAAGGACAACTAAATATTATTAAAATCCACCACTCATGTATTTTTTCAAGAGGACTATAAATAGTAAAACTCAAATCATTGTTATTCAAATAAATCAAACAAGAACCATTATACAGAGCCCCCTTTCACTTCGTAATTACCCAAAAACGCTACATTTACCAAATCGTTATATCTGAATGAGCGATGTACTTACTTCATGAATACCTGCAAACAAACAAATAGAAGAAAAAGAAAAAAATGAGTTCTTGCAAAAACTAAGCACTAGAAGGAAAAAAACAGTCCTAGATTCGTCCCAATACCAACAAACACTTCGAAGCCAAGTTCAACATAAGCAAAATCTATAATTTAAGCAAACATCGTTATAAGTAAAGACAAAATTCATAAAACCCACCAAATCAACACAAACCCAATTGCCAAAACCAGCAAATTTACTTGCTTGCACGAAAAAAGGAAATCTTGCCATTTCAAATTCAATGAAAAAACCCTCCAAACTTCATTGAAAGAAGAACCGATTTTACCACTTAAATTCAAAGAATACCACCAAAACAAAAGTAACAAAGTTACCCAAAACTAACAAATAAACTGAATGAGAGGGAAAGAAATTTACCGAAGTGAGAGTAGGAATCGAAGTAATAGTCAGCACTTGTCTTGTCGCCACCAACGAGGGTTCCTTCGGGCTCGCAGCTGGAGTTGTCGAGGTTGGAACTCTCTGTCGTCTCTTCGAACTCTTCTTCGTCTTCGATGCTCATCTTCGTCACTTCTGGGTGATTGAAACTGTTGTTGTTGTTGCTCGAGGAGCTCTGCTTGTTGTTGCTCTTTCGCCTACCCATCTCAACCAAAATTAGAGTGCTCAGATTAGGGTTTCTGAAAGTGCTTTTTCTGCTCGCAGAGCTCCGTCGGGTTCGAAGTTTGGTTTAAATAGTTCAAGAGTTGAGTGCGTATTTTGAGAGGGAGAGGGAAGTCTTTTTAGGGCATCGTTCGAAAAAGATAGAAAGTCGTGACAAATAATCGAACGGGTGAGCACTAGAGGAGCATTTAGAGCACGCGCTAGATCACGCGGTACACCTCGCTCGCCCAATTGATTGGGACCCAGGTCAGCTCAAGGATAACCGGACAAAGACTGTGCGCAGTTGAAGCCATTGACCATTGGATTCATGAGATCAGTGGACCACGAGTCAACCCTTTGCAATTTTTGCCTCTTAAACCGTCGATCTATTGAATCCAATGGTCTCAATCACACATGTTTTTATCGGGTCCCAATCAGTTGGGAGTAAAATTGAGCTGACCGCCCACAATATGAGCCACGTGGAGCACTCTTAGAGGATGCTAACGGTATGGATGTTTGGCCAATCCCTAGCTGGACCCACAAACAAAAAATCAACCTGACAAGTGATTTCTAAGCGTTGGATTAGAGTCATTTTCATGGATTGATTTTAACTGTTTTTTTTTTTGTTATAAAAAAGTCATTATTGACAATTATTTGTAGATCCATCTGTTTTCAGCTTGGTCCAACACTCCAACCCACGGTTTAAAAAATAGCCATTACAACGAAAATAACGGCAGTTATAATTGATTCTGACCCCACCCGTTCCATTATCTACCGTTTTAATGCCCAAAAAATGGCCTGTCATTTTCGTATAATAACAACTTTTTTTTTTTTTGAAAAAAAATTGTTAAAAAAATACAACCTCGTAATTTTCTGTTATAGTTTTAATGAAAAATTGAATTTTAGTGCCCTTTTCCCATTTTTTTTTTTTTTTTTCATTTTTGCCCCTGTACATTACAATCCATTATAACAGCCGTTATAACAGAAAATGGTAACTCCTCCCATCTGTTATACCGTTATAACGGGAATCCACTGGAACATTAACCACTTGTGTATGAGCTGAATTGAGTCCAGAGGATTGGCATTACGTACAACTCCATAATGCTATCTCACTTTTAAAAAAATTTATGGAAAATGTTAACGGGACAAAATAAATATATACAGTTGAGGTCATTGACCATTGGATTCAAGAAATCCACGTTCTACAAGGCAACAAACTGGAAAGGGTTAAATAGTTGTTGCCTCGGGGCTTCAAGTAGCACGACTTTTAATCATGTGCACGTGCCACCCACTAGTATATATAAATAGCCGTTTTAAGCATGGTTTAAAAAACAGCCGTTACAACAGTAATTTTTTTTTTTTTTTTATTGGTCTGTTACAACAGTAATGCTAAGCTATCCCGTTATAACAGCCGTTATTTTAAAAGAAAGGCTGTTATAACAAAAATATCGTCTGTTATTTTTTATAACGTTTTAAAATATCCTTAATTTCCCCTTGTTCCGTTATTGTTAGTTTTTCTCGGGTTATTTTAATTGAAGTTTGAATTTCGAATATAAAATTCATTATAAATTCTCACCAATAACGACCGTTAAATCCCACTTGTTATAACGATTATAATGACCATTATTTGTGAATGTAATTAAAAAATATATTTTTGTTATGTTATTGTCTGTTAAAATAGCAGGGAAGGGGCGTTATAGAGATAACGGTACCGGCCCCTGTTCGTTATGATGTTCAATTAATAATTTGCTTGCTAAGAACAAAGAACGGGGGTGTAGCTCATATGGTAGAGCGCTCGCTTCGCATGCGAGAGGCACGGGGTTCGATTCCCCGCACCTCCATTTGGTAAATGCTGTTTTAATAAAATTTGAATCCTGAGGTTGTATTATTAGCCTTTAAAAAAGAGGGGCTCACTTAGTATGCAACTGTTTGCTTACAAAAAAACAAAAAAAAGGGTCGTGATGTAACAAGGTATACCTGAGATCTTTTCATTTGCGGAAGCAGCATTTTTGGTAGTCCCCACTGACCGCATGGATGTTTAGCCCACCCTTTAATAGACATTCGTACGAAAAATCAGCTTGTTTAATGATTTTTAGCCGTTCGTTTTAGTACTCAAAAGATGGTTGTGTTCAACGGCTATAAGAACGCTTTAAATGGTGCTAAAAAGTGTTAAAATCTAATGGTTATATATTACCAATCAAGGTGATTTTTGGTATGTATATCCACCAAGTGGTGAGATAAACATCCAAGCGGTCAGTGGGCCCAGATGGCAGCGGTGACTACCACAAATTCCGCTTCCGCAAATGAACAGTTTCAGGAATACCTTGTTGCATCTGTTTGCATACTTAAACAGTGTCAGTACGGTTGGATGTCCCTTGGAAAATGTGTTATTTCAATGTTTTTAAAAAATAATATTTTATAAATTAAAAACGCATTTTTCAAGGAGCATTCAATGGTGGATACAGTGTTTGCGTATTAGATTTGTCCAAAAAGGAGTGATGACGATCACATGGTCCGAGGGCCGGGATCCATGTGCCGATGATCTGTCGCTGCACTATTAATATTTTATTATATTTAAATTTATACTTTAGTAGCTCGAGGTGTGCAACACCAATCAAAATGCGCCAGTAGTTAGGTACCCCATGGAGGGTAGTTATCATACGAAAATTAGTTGCACATTCTATTCAATCTGGACCATTCAAAAAAGTACTGTGGTCTGCTACGTACGGTAAAATGGTACATTGTTATGGTACATTTTGGATAGCTACAACTCAATCAGTGGGTCCCATGTAGAAGATTTTGTAAAGCAACTTGATCAGATGATCTTAACCATTTGATGAACAGAATTTTATTTTTTTTAATCATTGCACTTTCTATCAGGCCATCCAAAAAGTACAAACGATCAAATAGGAGCATTTAATTGGGCTGGGTTTTTTTTTTTTTTCCTCGTACATTTTTTACGGATTCCATTGGACCATCCAGATTGATGAGTGTGCGCACCATTTGTACGTAGATGAAGCACGGGATAGTCCTCGTGCACTCTTTGATCAATCCAGACGATCCATCCAGTGGATCCCCTGTACGAGATCTCTTAAACCAAAGTACCAAGATCTAGTATGTAGGATTACACCATTGGGCTGATTTTTGCAAATGTTCTAGATGGGACCCACTGATTGGATGGTCTAGATTGACAAGAATAGTATCAGAACTATTACATGCTCGAGTAGCCCGTGACAGCCAGTGAGTTCTTTGTTTTTTTTTATCATCAACAGCCAGTGAGTTCGCAGCAGGTATCCTTGTGCTTTTGTAATAAAAGCTTTAAAAAAATCTTAAAAAAGCACACGAGGGTACGTGGCAAAAAGCACTCGGGGTATGTACCGAGAACACATTACTCGGCTCACACTATCATACTGCATAAAATCTTCAATGATAGAACATACAATAATAGTTAAACTTGATTTTTTTTTGGTTGGTAAAGCATAGATAAACTTGATTCTGGGTTTGGGTGTTCTCACACAGAACAGACTTCCAGCTATCTTGTACAATTTCTTATAAGAATCCATTTTGAACAAAAATACCTAAACGTAAAAGAAAGAAAAAAGGGGTTTCGGAGAACCATCTCTCATTGCAGACTGGTTTTATTAAGTATAAAATTATTTAGTGCTACCAGAATCGCCCTGTCCAGTATTATCTGTATGGATGGAGCTCTTGTCCAGTGGCCATGGTGCACCTGCCATCACAGCTTCAATCTCCCATGTCTCTCGTGGACATTTTGTGAGATTCATGGCACCGATGGAAGTAACATGCTGGAAAAAAAAAAGGGGGTTCCAAATCAGTAACCGCGGCAAAGAATTACAGCAGATGCAAATTCATGGATAATGCAAAACATTTCATTCTTGACTATATCTCTACCGCAAATAAGCACTGCCCATGCATAATGATAATATATTTTTTAGAATTATTGCTAGTATTTTATTACAACTCCGCCAATGTCAAGCTTTAGCCAGGCATTGCCAGTCCCAAGTCCAGATAGATAGTTGCATCAGGTTGGCAGCAGGCAAAGAATAACAGCAGATGAAAATTCATGAGATAAACCTGTTGTTCTTGACTATAATTATTACTTTAAGGATCAGGGAATCCACTTTGTAACAAAAGATTCCCACAGTGAAATGGACCATTGAATTTGCTTGTCACATTGTCAACTCATCCCCATTCATTAATTTTAACTATAGCGTGATTATGATAACTATGGCAAAGGAATGCATGAGAACCATGGTTAAGCCTAGTGCTATAATCAAGATGAAGGCAATGGTGTGGTAGAAAGATGAAGACTTGCAAAGGATGCAAATTTTATGCAACAACCCATGGTCTTAAGTCTTAACCAAAGACCCCAAGCTTCATGCAATCCTTATACAATATATTTGGAGGAAAATAGCGATAAACATATTTCTGAAATTGAGCGTTGCCAAGCATTTCATAATTGACGGCACAGACATCATTGATCCAAGAATAGATTTCCAGATCCTTTATATGGCTTTTCTTTTAAGAAATGAAAACATGCAGATAAGGGATCTATCATATAATAGGAAAAAAGACTTGAGGAGATTTTAAGCCATTAAACGTTAACACGTTGTACGGGTGAGATTACTAATTCAGACAAAGTATCATTTTGCCACAACGGATGTTAGCGGGAAATTTTATCTATGTTCTGATGTTGAACAGAGGGTTCAGCGAAGGCCATACCACATCACTTTCAATTCGGACTCCACCAAAGCTTTTAAATCTGGCAATCACTCCTTGAGTAAAGAACTTTGATGTCCTTGAGCTTTCCATGGCAGGAACCAGCAGAGCATCAATGAAGTAGCATCCAGGCTCCACTGTTATAACCTATAGCATAGAATTTTCAACCTTAATATGTTTGGCACATTGTTGGATGCGATGCTTCATGCACCCTTTGCAATGGTCATAAGAGAAAAATAACAGATAGTGCTACTAAACACAAATCCATACCATTTCGAAAACACAATAGCTGTCAGGAATTTATAATGCCAAGAAATGGCAAAAAAGAAAAAAAAAATAGCTACTATTTATACCTATGTAACAAGGACACTCCACTTTTAGGGTTTTTGCCGTGTCGGACACCTCGACACCCGGACACGCGTGTCGACACTTCCCGACACACATCTGGACACTTATGGCCGTGTCACCCCTTGTTTTAGTAATTTTTAATATAAAATTGATTTCTAAAAGCAGGTTGGTGTGTTCCATTCTCCATACAATAATAAACTAATAAATATTTCTACTTCATTTTCTATTTTGTGTTATTTTATTAATAATTTTAAGCATTCATATAATTTAATATATTTTAATAAATATATGTACGAGCGTGTCTCCGTATCGGATTTTTTTAGGTTGCCGTGTCGGACACCGACACCCGTGTCAGTGTCCCTGTTACATAGATTTATACCCAAAAAAGAAAAGAAAAAAATCTTGCTTCAGTTTCACTAAAATGAGACAGATTACAGTAGGGCTGGTTGTCATGTGGACTTAACTGACCACCAGCCACTAACCCACTAGTCAACCCAAAAATAAAAATTAAAAAAAAGTCCCACCTCATTACAATATGTCGTTTTAGTAAACTACCAACTCACTCTCTCTCTCTCTTCCCACATCTTGAGTTTGAAGATATTATATATATAAATATTAGGGTCCTCTAGTAATCTAAATGCTTACAGGCGTTGAAGTCTAGTTTTTTGTTAATTGTATCAAACTCATCTAACTTTATTAAGTCAATGAAATCAGCACCAATCATGAACGATTTTAATCAATACTTATCACAACAACAACAAAAAACCAATGAGATTAGCTGCATGTTCGAGATTTGGGAAAGTGTTCTCCACCAAAGCTTCCATGCGTATCTGATGTGGCTAGCTTGAACTTTAACACACCACTGGAAGCATACAACATTGTGTACTTGCATACAACCATACCTCTTGTAGCTCCAATTCATGAACCTAAAGAAAATTTTGCAAACCATACGTGATCCTAAGATATAATTAAATTCATCTGCCTTGTTTTGAAGTAACTGTGTTGTTTCACACACTTCTAAGATCTATATTTACCATGCACGTGTATTATAAACGATGAGAAATATGTTTTATTTAGATGAAAATAACAAAGAACTTGATATTATGTGCCAGCACAGTTTTATAGTCCAAATCCTAGTTAGCAATTTCCCATATAATACGCGTATTTGACATATTTTCACAAAACGTATTATAAGCCGTATTATTCAAAGATTCGTGTCTTTCATGATGAACTGTATTAAACATGCATTATTCCCGAATTGTTTTATTAAAAATGCACAAAAAAATTAATTGCTTTTTATTATTATTTCCCTAATTTAGAAATTCTTTTTTGAATTGACAAGTCCAAATTATACTCGAACTTTTCCCATACTGTATTTTTTTGCTGTATGCCGAAGGGCTAACTAGGCTCCAAATACATCCTCATTCTTTAACTGTAAGCATCATAATTATCACACAAAATAGATACTCTACAGTGCTTAAAAATGATATATGATTGAGCAATGCCTTTGAGAGAATAACCATTACTAACCATGCCTTCTTGGAGTTCTCTAATTGTACGCAAAGCCCTCAATCCTGGTTCTTTTGGCCTCTCCATTCCCTGCTATTCATGTAAAATTTTAACTGCTGCAAGGGGAAAATACAAATGCCAAATGCAACGAAATAAAGGGTTCTCATGTCATAAGATGAAAGAGTTCCTGTTGCTAAATTAATCACAAAGACCTTAGTGTAGCCCCCTGGATCATGGGTGTCAATCCCTAGAAAGTGTCCCAGACCATGGGGCATGAAAACAGCACCCAGTCTTTCAGCCATCATATCATCAACATCACTGGAACCAAAATCCACAAGCACGGAATTCAAATTAGTAATTGTCTAACACTGATAAATAAAGAGAGTGCATTCTGGTGAAATACCCAACAACGATGCCCCCCGTCTTCAGTGACTCGAGAATCATTTTCTCTGCTAATCTGCAACCATGAATCTTAAATAAAAATGAATTCGGTGTCATATGCAAAACTATATGGCCAAGCAAGGTATCATGAAGCACTGACTGGATTTTCTTTTCTTTTACACCAGTTGAGTTTTATCTATGTTGATGTGAAAAACTACGTCCATATGAGTTTATAAAGTGGTTTCATTTTTATTTTGAAGTTTCATTAATTTTCAAGTTGGGATCATATATTTATCTTCAAGCCTGGGAATGTGATTTTGAATGGCATAAAAGTAAACATTTATTCATATTGGTACCTCCACAAGATTACTCTCATTTTTTTCTAAAATGACACGACAGACATGCATGTCAGAGGCAGGCTGACATGCTTATTGTATCATATCCTAATTTGTCATTTCTTTGCTACCAGAAATTATTTAAATACTATTTATATGAGTATACTTTTAGGTGAGTGTTTATATAAATGTGTTTCCTTATCTGAGTCTACAAACAAATTTTCATATTTTCTTTCTACTTCTATCAATTCTATCAACTCAAACCCATATAATAATTTTTTGATACTACTGTTAATCAGACAGATATGTCAGTGCACGAGGTGCGTCGAAGCCACCATGTCTGATAATGCACCTATGTCAATGTATAAGTTACATTGATTAAGTTCTTTGTTTACATATCAGTCCATCCTCACAATATAGAGTAGACCTGAGGACCCCAGATTGTTGAAGGAATGTGTAATAAAGATATGTTATGCCACATAGGACAACAGTAATTTCATCTTACATGCTAGTTCTCTGTTCATAATTTACACTTGCATTCATATTGCCCTTCCCTGGCAGTCATTGATATTATGCTTTCGTGGATATTGGTCAGAAATAAAACACTGATTATTGATGCCAAGCAATAGTGATACTTAACGAGTGCAGGAAAAAAGCATCAAGAAGGTTGATTGTTATTCTTTGCAACATTCCTTGTTAAATATGATGGAGAGAAATTCATATTTCCTTATGAAGAAACTTGACAGTTGCAACATATATGAAAGTATTTTCAAATGCTTTTAAAAGAACTTTTCAACTATCCAGCCTTACTTGTGCATATCTATCCAGCTTACTCCAGGTTTCATCATAGATATAACGGCATTATGAGCCTTAAGGACAGCCTGCAAAATATGATAGTTTCGTAGTTCATAGTTCATACTAAGAAAACTCAAGCCTAAACAATGAGAAGTCCAGGGGATATTGATCCAATAAAAAACAAAATGGAGACTAGCAGTAATTTTAAAGGCATACCTTGAAGTGCTTGAGGCGTACGCCTCACACCTCAAGGCAAGGCGCCCAAATTTTGCCTCAAGACTTAAGCCTCAAGGCTTAAGGCCCGCACGTTAAAAATGGTTGGCCCAAACATAAAATATTCAAATTTTTTATTTTTATTTTTCCCAAAAATACACTCCTAACACATTTTTTATGTCAAAAACAACCTTAAAGAAGTGGTTTTAACCATCTTCTTCCTCTTATTTCAAGTAAGTTATTTATGAGAAATCTAAAATCAAACCTTATGTCATAGTGTTCTCATATAGAGAAAATGTCATAGCTTGTTCATTTTTAATCCGATATCGATTCCATCGTTTCCCACATGTTTCTTGCTACAAAATGGATCATAAACACAATTGCTTTTTATAATTGATCAAATACACATAATTAAGCAAGAATTTACGCTACGTTTGAAGTAAGAGCTTGAAAAATCTCATTTTCTTCCCCATTTTTCTTCATATTCATTCAAAATCTTATGGTTGTGTGGAAGTATTGACTATTGAGTACGGTTGTGTGGTTGTATGGTATAGAACTGTAGATTTGGTTACTTAAGGTGGCTACTTGATTCTTAGTTGCTCCACGATTGGATTGGTATATAGTTGTTCACTTGTTTGCTAACTTATTATCTTTGTTTTATGAATTGAGACATAGTTTATGAGTTTGATTATCTTATTCGACTTGGAACTGTCACCCACTAAGGTAAAACATTAAAAAGAAGAGGTATCAAGTTTATTTGTTGTTTTCTTTTCATTTCAATGGTTTTTTTTTAAATAAAAATCACTATGATTTTTATGGGATTTTTAGAACTTCTTTTAAAAAAATTGAGACTTACGCCTTGTTCCACCTCACGAAGGAAAACCGCCTCATATAGGCCTTGCGCTTTTAACAACACTGGAGACTAACACATGCTTTTGGTTGAGTTCTTATAAGAATCAAAATTCTTGGAAACTATTTCAGGCATAAAGTACTTACATTGTAAATAAGACGTTGATCACTAGTAAATTTTCCGTTAACCTGCAACAATATGCAAATGGATGCACTTTTAGAAGAAAAAGGCCAAAAGATGAAATCAATAACTATGTACCACAGAATACCATAAACCAAGCACATGCTATAGTATATATAAGTATTTCATTCTATACATTTGCATTGAACATTTTTTTTTATCAAAATATTGAAATGACATTAACATGCTGCAAGCAGATACAAAATCATAAGATCATCTTCTCAAAGGGGAGGGATGAAAAAGCTGATGCCAATGCTAATTAATTCGCTCACTTGTACCAGCTCAATTTAGCTGTGGTAAGAGGTTTAGGACTAATGTAATGGAGTACCCTGTTACCATGAGATTACACAGAGTTAGTAATAGCTGCATTGCTGCTCTACTATCTACTGTTTTTCTCCACTATGTGGAGAATAAATGGTCAATCTCTATTGTTTAGGATATGTGATGAGTTTCAAAGCCTGATATAGTAAATTCAGTTCAGGTGCCAAAAATCAGGCAGAACTGTTCTATTGATATCAAGAGGTAACTGTGTGGTGCAAGCATACTCAATTATAACAGACAGCTGATAGCTGATATTACTGTCTATGGGCATAAAGAATAGTATTTATTTGCTTTCATGTAACATTTCATGGATAAGATTTCCAGATTATATCTTTCTTGCTAAAAAAATAAAATAAATAAAAGGGGAAGGAAGAAAGAAAAGCTCCAAGACCTTCAGCAGCCAGTTCTTACTGCAAGAGAATGAAGGCCAAACATAAAACGTAATCACCAACTAATCAGCATTAAGGGGCCCACAAGTAAGAGGGCTGATAACTGAAAATACTTGTAGTGAATGCTTGTTAACACTCGGAGACCTTTCCAAAATCCTTTGATGTATAACTTGACCCACTCTTAACAATGTCTGCCCTTTTGATCTCCCATGGAGAATATGCCGATAAACTACCCCTTTTATACAACACACAGCTTCTTATCCACCACATCTTGTAAATGCTTACTGTTTTGTTCAGTAACGTTCTTTTCAAATTTTATCTGCAATTTCTAATGGCAAACCAATTTCATGAATGCCTTCATATGCATCATTTGTAATCACGGCGGGAGAAGAGAACCACGCTTTGTTTATATGCCCTTTTGTACTGGCACTTAATTTATCCACAAAAAAATAAAAAATAAAATCTCAATGTTAAAAGCAAGATACTTGATCCAATTGGGAAATTGGATAGGAACCTAAAAGGTTGAACTAATCTCAGGCTAAGCCAATTCAAATCAAGAAGTCCCCATTCATACGCATTTTCCTCTCGAAGCCATATCTTATGGAGAATGCTTCCCTTTGCTATTTGTTGGGGTATCTGGAAGAGAGAAATAGTCATATCTTTGAGGATAAGTCTGGAAGTCATTTCGAGGATCAAAGCCTTACACTATTATTGGTCTTCCTTTTGTCCTTGAGGAGTTCAAGGGGTTGTGTTTTGAAGATTTTGTATTTAGATGGTCAGACTCTGTTTTGGGGTCTGACCAGCCCAGTTTGTTCTTTGTATTTTCTCTTTTGTGAGGGGGCATTCCTCACTGTCCTTTTTCTCTTTGTATAATGGATTTTCCCTTAACTCTAATATATATACATATCCAAAAAAAAGTCCCTGTGGTGACTGAAATAGAAGAGGTAATTATTAACTTCGCTTGCAAAATATGTTAGAACCTACTAAACAAGCAAAGATTAAGAGAGAAGATTAATTTGCTGACAATTTAACATGTGAAATTAAGGATTAATGTGACCTTTTGGCAGCAATGTAGCAGAAAACTTGGGCTGATGGTTTATGTTAAGAGGAAAGCAAATTGAATAAAAATATATACTCACAGGGAAAGAACATGTTATGTCGGAACCATAAAAATGATACTCAGCTCCCATATCCAGCAACGCCATATCTCCATCATTTAAGGTCTGCATAAAAGAAGGTATGAGATATTGAATATGGTTAATGTAATAAACGAACATGGGTGAACATCAGGGGTTCGGGGGCCGGGGCCGGGCCCCCTAGGAAGCCTAGGGCATCTGTACGACTTTAGGGGTATTTCGATAATTTTCCCTTATTGTTTTATTATATATATATATTAGGGGATGTATGGAGAAAGTAACATTTTCGCTCCATACGATTCTCTCTTTCTCTTATGCAAACCCTAGTTTCCTAACAAATATGTTACAAGAATATTCCCAATTTACAAGAGTTGTTTCAAATAACTAAGTTTAAACTCTATTCTTTCATTCCAATAAAACAAAGAAAAACTGACTGTAAACCTTTGGACAGTTTCCCATTCAGAATGTATGAAAATTTTCATACAGGCCAGCAACATCTCAAAGTACATTGTATAATAGGAGATAATCTAAATAGTTGCAAACATTGTTAAAGAATAAATAATCGAATTTTCTTGAGTTTTTTTGTTTTTTAAAGGTCTCAAGGGAGGTGATTTAAATGCTTTAAAGGTGTAAAGGCAAAACAAGAACTATTGAAGTATACCTTGGAAACCAAGCCAGACCAAAATAGAGTATATGCACTGCAACTTTAGTAAGGCTTTAATTTAGATTGATGGCTAGGAACTACCCCAAAGCGATCATTTGCATTACCAAGGTCTGGTTATCCATAAAGAGGAGAGATTGAAGAGGATGCTTCCCATAGAATTAGAGATGTGTGGTTAAAGTGGAGATATGTTTGCAAGCAATGTTATGTGACTGATGCATACAGATCAAACTCATGGGAAAATTGGGGGTGGTGGTGGTGGTGGTGATAGCTAACCTATATACTACTAACATTCGGAACATAAACTAACGCATTAGATCTGAAGTTCCTGAAGCTGCAGGTCTATGCATAATTGCATAATAACTAAACAATTGGAAGACAAAAAATGTATTTCCTTCTAGATAATTCTCTGGGAAAAGAATATCAGTGCTTAGGGTACAAGCAGACTCTACATATAAACAATGAAACACAATGTCCCAAGGTACTAATTCCAACAATACTTAATATTCAGTATCTAAGAAAAGCATATAGGATCTTTAGTCGGTAGTTTTGAAGATAAAGGGTCTGAAGTTCTTTTAGTCGTCCATTCTTGTTGAACTTAAGGGCCCCAAGGCTCGAATTTGAGGATTTTGTTTTAAGTTGGAGGAGATTGTTGATGTATGTGTCTAATAGTTTTTTGGTGAGAGCCAGTGAGGGTCTTCCTCACTAGCTATCTCACTTTCCTTGTCATTGTATCTAGAGGTTTCCCTATTTTCTCTTTAAAACAATCCTTTTTGCTTATTAAAAAAACATAAGATCGGGCATACCCGGTCATTTGGAGCAGCTGCATGCCCATAATGAAGAACAGAACTGCAGATAAGAATAAAATGAATTTATTTCTGTTACAAATTATATTTCACAAAGGAGTGGTAAAGAGGCTTCAGATTACCATAAACACATATTTGTGGACTTCTGTGTGCAAAGGATAAGAAACGACAATGCAAGGGAAAGTCTCACCTATTTTCACCAGTCGCACATATGCATGTGTATGAGCAATGCCTACAACCACCATACATGTAGACATGATGAAGAAATATGCTTTCCAACTGATACTCTTTCATGCCCGGTCTCGTTTTTCTCATAACCTATTCACAATGCACCATTGGTATCAAAAATAGTATCGTTAGAAGCAAAAGAGATGATTTCTGTAGTTCCAAAATCAAGGGATGGAAACAAGCAAGCTGCATTCCATTTGTGTTAGAAACATACAAAAACAAAAAGACGACAATGATGATGATGTAAAAGCAACATGGATATCCGTACAAGTTGCCTACCACAGAAAATAATAACGTACAAGTATACCAGTATATGTGTGTGTATGTGTACACATATACATGTGTCCATTATGACTTTAATATACTTGTGTGCATGTGTAAGTGCATTGGGCCCTTTTGAGTCCGAGGTTCCATAAATGTGTTCACACTGCCATGGGTGCAGTAACCAAATTACATAGTCAAAGGAGGTAATTGCAAAGTTTGCAAAGACAACAGCATGCAGCGCATAAATGGATACAACTTCATCAAAGTATAAGATTTCTAACAAATCTTACCTCGATGTGAGCTTCTGAGCTTATATCGTTAGCATACTGGATGAGGGCAAGCTCCAGGTCAGATTTAAAAATTCGGCATTCAGTCAAAATAGGATGCAGTGTACTTAAATCAGCCTCAAACTTCTCCATCTCCTATAAGATAGATAGAACATATTTAATTTATAGGCAAAGTGGGAAGTTGGCGTTAAATATCAATAAAACAAAAACCAATCCAATGGTAACTTGTACGTAATACATATGCATATAAATAGTAGCCTAGATGAGCAACAGTTACAACGAAATACATTACAGTTCATGAAAAAAGTCTGAACTTTAGAAG
The DNA here is from genome assembly GCA_035048495.1 of Euptelea pleiosperma. Classification (NCBI taxonomy): domain Eukaryota; kingdom Viridiplantae; phylum Streptophyta; class Magnoliopsida; order Ranunculales; family Eupteleaceae; genus Euptelea; species Euptelea pleiosperma. Next base: position 30,486,506 of record CM068549.1, on the reverse strand, counting down.
ATAAACCAATCCGATGGTAGCTTGTACATAATACATATGCATATAAATAGTGGCCTAGATGGGCAACAGTTACAAGGAAATACATTACAGTTTATGACCCCCCCCCCCAAACCAGTGCACGCACACACAAAATAAATAAATAATATCCTAACTGCTTAAACCAATCTGCACCTAAGCCATTTTCTATGAGGGGGGAAATAAGGTGTGCGGTTTAAAGTCTCAGCTGAGACCGAGTTGACCTGATCCAGCACTGACTCACAATCCTTGCCAATCGGATCATATAAGGATCAAGATCTTCTTCTTCCAGGTACCGATACCAAGACCTAAAACCATAAGGTGCGAATCATTACATGGCCAAGAGGATGATGGTTGAGACGTAACAGATAACATAGAATCTCCTTCTTCAAAAAACATAAAGGATTCTACAACAAAGCTTCCAATATAATGTTCAAAGATCGGACTACAAACCAATTTGCATGATCTGCCCCGCCAGGAGATCTGTCATGTTATTTTAAAAAGGTCAAAAGAAAATGGCAAGTATTCTCAATAAAAGGTTTGTTGAACAAATGGTCACAATCATCCAGCAGTGGCCCTTGTAAAATGACCCAATTGCTAGAAAATTTCGGGTAGACTGAGCAATGGACTATAAAATGCCGGCTGCTTCATGCAAGTACTGCAGAATCTGATCCCATCAAAACATTATAATAAAAATAAGACGATCCTACATCACACAACCCTAGGCCCTCGTAAACCATCATTGTATCCTCAAACAAAAAAGTATTCTTTTACAGGAACTAAAAGCAAATCCAACAATCATGTATAGCGAGAAATTTAATATGGAGAATGCACTCAAATTCAAATCTTACAGATTGGAGAGCTTAGACATTTCTCTCTATAAAGGCAGATGGAAATATTTTATACGGGAAAATAAAGCACAAGATGAATGAACCTCGAGCTCTGCAGGCTTGGAGAAGTTATTGCTGTCGGTGTTAAGCCCATGCAAGAGAAATAGTAAAGGTTTTCCTAATCCTCCATAGTGATTGTGTAGAACCTGAGCAATCTCATCAGTATAGCAAACCATGCTAACCATGTACGTTTCCTGCAGGGAAAGGAAATAAACTTCAACACATGTACATTATATGTCAATAATTAACATAAATATATGATCAAAGCAATATCACCTTGAAGTAGGATAATGGCTTTATTTCCCCTAACCAAACAGCATAATCAGCAGACAACCTAGGAGCAAACAGAATTGATTTCCCAGTGGCAATGTCCTTAATGAAAAAAAAAAAACAAGGTTAATCAAATTCAAGATTTTGGAATGAGACGTGCTCCACCAGACAATAAGAAAAAGAATATATGAGTGACATTGTGGGTAGGAAAACAAAAGGAATTTCAATAATCGAAGACACAAAATGATAAAAAAAATAACAGAGAATATCAGCTTCCAAATTCAATAGTCTTTTTAAGTGCTTGTAATCGCAAGATTCAAAGTTCTCTTATGGATGCTCATGGAGCAATCCGGGACTAGCCAGAATAGTAAGGATCAAAATAGACAATTAAGGGTGATGCTCAAGTTTTTATCATGTACCATTGAGAGAGGAATTCTATTAAACCTCTGTTGAAGGGGCTAAAATTATTCCACTATTTTATTGAGAGTTATCCAAAGGTTGAAGGGGGGTGCTTTTAGTTTTATCCACCAAGCAAGTATTCCTTCAAATGCAATTCAAGAATCACCAAAAACTCAATCATTTGGTGGATTTTTTTATAAGGATAAACCTCTTGTACAGATATATGCCAAAGGAGGATGTTAACTCATTATCCAAAAGCAATGTATGTGTAGATAGTGCAAATTGTCTAAGTCCACACGTATGCCACATGGACCACACCATATGCACCGCACGTTAGACAATGTTGTATACCAGCGTCTTCCACCCATAAAGTGCCCATTTGATACTTATATAGGACACTAAGACGATAGTCTTGCTTGCTAAAGGGTCATGTGACAGCTAATAGGAATTCCATGTTTGCCACGCTAACTAGTGACGTGCATTAGTATGGGGTTCAAAGATAAATCGTAGGATTGGCGCGGCAAGGATATGAGAGGGGTCAATCAGAGTAATCTTGTTCGCAAAACCACTAAAACACGTGGGAACGGGGTACTCGCTTGATCGACCACCGTCTGGGCAGCGCAGAGGCACCGTAATATGTCACATGTTCGATTAAATGATCGTAATCAAATACGACGACGCCACCTCTGATCCATGTGGCACAATACGAACGCACGATGAAAATTGTCAAATTTATTACAATCGTGCCCTCTTAACCTTTAACCCTCCACTATAAAGGAGGATTGAAGGAAAAGGGGAGGATGACATAAACAATGTGTTACCCTAATCTTTTACTATGTTCCTCTCTACTTCATCTTCCCTCATTGTGATCTCCTCAATTGTTCGGTCCGCAGAACTTTGGACTCGGATGCCATGGATTCCTCTTTAACATTGCTTCTAGCTATGTTGCTTTGAATTCTAAAGTGATTACCATCAATAAAGATAATCGATTACCTTCTCCGAGTTCTAGATCGCATTTATCTGTTTACAGTATGTTTATTGAGGATCATGTTCCATAATTTTTCTTTTTTTATCAAAAAAAAAAAAAACAGAAAGTGTAGTGTATTACACCTGGTTGGACCTTCAATACCAAAAACATTGTCTTAGCAACAAAAATAAGGAATTATCAAAAAATAAATAAATAACCCAAGATGAGCTTCTCATAATTTGCAGATCGATTCTAGTAGCAAGTACAACCCCATAAAATCCATAGAGAATAGTACCTATTAGATTTCATGCTCGTTGGCATAGTGAAAAAAAATGGAAGTTTAATATTTGAGCTACCTTATTAGCATACTTCAGTGTTCGAGAACTTAACAAGTTGACTCAACTCAGTCAGCACTAATGACAAGTATAGGTGCAATTTGGTCTTAATGAGACCCAAAACTAGAACAAAAGCTTCAGCAATTTTCTAACTCTTCATGAGTTAATCAAGCTTTTGTGAACAAAACTAACATAACCCTAGAATGGGAATTTCTTCAACTTTCTTTTTAATTTGCCTTATCACATTTATGGCCTACCTCAATTCCTTTTTTTCTTTTTTGGACCTAAATAGCCAGGATGATTACAACATTTTGATCCTATCAAGCTTCTAGCATTTTCACAATCGACAAAATTTCCAGTAGCTTCATTTTAATGAAATTATAAAAACAACCACATAGCTTCAACATTAAAACCTCATATCAATAATTAAAAAATGACTCCATGTGTAACCAAAATAAAATAAAATGAAAACAACCACATGTTCCACATGCAACAAACTTACAATGGCTCCATAAAACCCAGGCTCCCTCACTCCAAACAAGTAAGCAAAATAACTCTCTTGCCTATAAATCAAATTAGCAGCAATTAGCGAATAGAATCATAATCCTTCCAAATTTAGAAGCACAAAGTAAGTTATATCCATATCAACCAATTTCTGCAGAAGACTATAATAGGAATAGTGCTTTGAAAAGGAAGCCATTACTCTAACTGTGCGGCATTTGTGTGAACACTATCCTTCCTTGCTATTTCATACGCTTGCTAGAGAAGGTCGATGAAGTGCGGGAATCCATGATGAAACTAGAACTTTTGGAAATTGTCATCTACTTGATTAAAAACAGTAACTACGAGCTAAAAAGTGTGCCTATTTTTGCATTAAAAATGAACACAGTTTAGAGACTCAAGTTTAAGTGTCATACCAATGTCAAATACTTCAAGTTTAAGTGTAAATGCCGTATCCATGATGTGTCGGGGTCGGGTCCTTGGCGTATCTGGGTAGCGTAGCATTTATGCATGTTTGGATGTTTAATGTTTTAAATCAAATGATTTGTAAATGAAGTCATCACTTTACTCACCAAAATTAAAGACGAATTCATTTTCTAACAAAGATAAAATGACATTTTTAAAACGAAACCATCCCAAAATATAGGACCCTCTCTCGTGCTTCCAAACGAGCCCTAGATATTTGGCTTTCAATAACCCTTGGAAATGCATTTTTCTATAGAGTATAGATTCGAAGGCATGTTGTTAGGGAGGGTTTGGTTGATAGTTCTATTCTGTTAGTTTTCACTTTCTTGGGGGTCAGTATTTTGTTGAATTTCATTTTCAGATGGGTTTACGGTTATATAAGAACAGTTCGTTGGAGTTGCTATTTTGCTAGTGCTTTTTTAGTTGGATTATATTAGATGACTTGTTTGTTGTTAATAATCAGTATTGGTATTTCTTTCCTTCACTATTTTGAAGATAACAATAAAACTCCTATTTCTTCGATATATAGTTTCATGTATTAGAGCTTAAAGATTTAAAAAATAATAAATAAATGTAGAAAACCAAGTTTATCTCTCCATATCTAGGCCTTCCATTCTCTTTCTTCTAGGCTACTGGTGACTCAATATGACCCGTTCGTCTGTGCAATAGGTCGAAACCATCCTTAACACATACCGTCTTAGATTTCATAAACACAGACTGCCTATTCATAATGCACGTAATTTTTTACTTTTTATAAGGTAATGCGAGTTACGAGAGAAGTGTGTTAAACCTCTCCAATTTGAACCATTTACGGTTAATGGAATTCAAAAAGCTACTACAATGTTTGGACATAATGTTTCCTTTGCAATTCCGGCTACTACTTAGGTAGGGAAATGTTCTTTCCCATCAACGTTGTCCCCTCGTTACGATTTGCACTAGTCAAATCTTGTGACCATCCAAACGGGACCTACGGTAGCTATATCAAATCATCGACGTGACTGGTGAAGTAAAAAAACAAAGATATCGACCTGGAAATGAAATTCAACAAGTAAATCAATCAAACCCCTAAAGAAATCAAAAAATGTACCTAAAGAGATCAACGTGATCGGTGCAGTAACGCGTTTGTTCCTCGCCTCCCTGACAACAAAAAAACATAAAACAAGCGAAGAGTTTCTGTAAAACCGAAGATGGATTTGATCCAAAAACATGGAATTCTTTGATAAGCATTTAGGAAAAGATAGAAGAGAAACAAATAGATGTAGACGCGAGGGGTTACTTGTAGAAAGACGAACCCTTGAAGAGGCCGAGACGAAGAAGTGAGGTGGTGGCGAAGAGATCGAACAAGCTTCGCTCGATTCATTGCGTGAAGCTCCATTGGGATTTCAGGAGGAGAAAGGGAAGAAGGAGAAGGTGAAGAAGAAGCCATGGAAATGGCTTCTCTTTGTTTCGCCGTGGCTGCGAAGCCTTGAAAACACAGAAATAAAAAACGCGCGATTGTAGAGAAAGGGAAACTCGTGTCTTTCCCCGCGTGTCCCTCACGCGTGCAATAGTGTATACACTTGTACACCTGATATTCAATCTGGAACGTTGATGTTAGATTAGTCTGCGTTCCATTCCATCACCCAAAATTCGAGTTGTCCGATGCATGGATTTTCCTTTTCTTTTTATTTTATTTTCTTTTCTTTTTTTGTTTTCCTTTGACAATTCTACCAACGGGGCTTGTTTATGGAGTAAACCTTCGATGGCAATGCAGTCAGCGACTGCAGCAAATATGAGCCATGTGGCACATTCTTAAGAAGACACTGACCGTATGGATGTTTGGCCAATCACCAGGCGGACCTAGAAACCAAAAATCAGCATGATTAGTATTTAAAACCTTTGGATCTTTGTACCCAAATAATGCTCAAATTCCTACGGTTAGTATCAACCCATGAAAATAGCTTCAATCCAACGCTTAGTAAATCACCGATCAAGTTTATTTTGGTTAGTAGGTTCATCTAGTAATTGGCCAAACATCCATACGGTCAGTGTCCTCTTAAGATTGTGCCACGTGGCTCATATTGGCTGCAGTCAGCAGTGTCAGCGAAGGTTTACTCTGTTTGATGTATCACGTAGGTGAAGCAACATGGTCCCACCTAGGTGGGAATCGTGGGTCCCACTTAAGGTAGGCCAGTGATGGTCCCAGATCGGGGCTCACATGAAGATGTATTAAGGGCTGGTTTTTGTGGGGATAAATTTCTCGCCGTGGAGATCAACTACACCAAATATCAGCCCATTCTGACATTTGATGAAAAGTGGAATGCAAGTTGAAAATTTTTTTTATCGTCCATTTTCATAGTTATCTTTTAAGTTCATATTTGATAAGATTATAAGTTTCAGAAAGAGTCGATTTCTTAGGATGATCTCTATGACATTGTTTAAAATAATACCGTTTTAACGGCCTTTAAAACTGTAACGCCCGAAGCCCGTTTTGTTAAGAACCATTTTGACGCTTAGAAAACAAGGGCCATTGTTTTTGAAAGTATTTGTGAAAAATCAGCTATTATTTCTTTTTCTCCTTTTTTTTTTTTTATTTCAACAACAATTTTTGCCCTTTTTCCGTTGATTTCTGCTAATTAAATTATATTTTTTTGCGCTTGTCTATTATAATTTGTTTAACGGCCATTTTAACGGTTTTAATGGTAATGCCTCGGTCCGTTACACAGGTATAACGGCCTCTTTTAAACCTTGCTCTATGGTGAGAAGACCATCCTTACGAAAAACAGTCAGGACTCATCTCCATGTGGGCCCCACGGTCGTGTGTCATTATATATATATATATATGTGTGTGTGTGTGTGAACCTATCCCAAACCATTGCTTCAAAATGATATCATATATAACTTTGTGTATGTAAACAAAATAAAAAACTATAAACTAGAGGTGGTACGCTTGGTCCACGTGAAATGATTGTAGGGGCCTCATCAACGTTAATGAAGAACCACAATATGAGTCACGTGGCACACTCTTATAGATCACTGATTGTACGGATGTTTGTCTCGTTCTTCGTTGAATTTACATGTCAAAGTTTAACTTCATTGATAATTTTTATTTGTTAGATTGGAGTATTTTCTATGGTTTATTTTTAACCATGGATTTTGAGCATTATTTGGGTTACTGGTCTCTATGTCCAGCTTCAAATTTGAATTCGGGTTCCATATCTATATTATTGACTCAAAATATAGAGCCTTAATTTTTATTTTCTAGTTCCATACTTATTTATTTTTGTCATTTTGAAAAACTTTGATACCTTTTGTATTATTTTAAACAATATATATTTTTTTACCAACAAATTTAAAATATATTTTGTATCATTTTTTAAAAAATTTAAAATACTTTCCATTCCTTTTTTGAAAAATATACTTTTTAAAGCCAGGGTTGGTCGGAGTTCAATACTTTTTAGAGGGTGTCTCCCGCTTGAAGATGTTTTGTTAAGTCAATAAGCTTGAAGCCATTGTTTGGAGTTGCTCTTAGAAGCTTTAGAATGGTTTTTTTTTTTTTTTTTTTTTGTGAATGCGATCTCCAAGGTGAGGAATCACCACACACATGCGCGCGCACGCGACAAAAGCCCCTTAACTCATCTACATGTGGGATCTACAAGGGTGTATCAAGTTAATAAGACTCTCTCTCTCTCCCTCTATCTCTCTCTACACACACGGCATGTGACACAAGGCGCAATGCATAAAACATGGCTTGCTTGTTATATAAAAAACCTCAAATAGAATTGAAAAGTAAAATAGGATTTAGATGGCGATACGATCCCACAAAAGGTGTCAATCTAACACAAGCACAACCTTAGATTGCTAGAAAGGAATAACATCAGCTGTTAAAAGAAAATCACATCTCAATTCGTTTATAGTTGAGTTTAAAGATGTGATCCGAAACAAGTTAGTGTATATTGTTTTACTTGTTAAATGGCACATGGTTGTAGGGTCCACATAGATACGAGTTAAGGGCTAATTTTGCCGAGCATGATCTTTCACCAAAACTCAGCCCATTCCGCTATTTATAGCCTTATGAAAAGTGGATTTACAAGTTGAAAATTCCTAGAGCATCTATTTTCACCAAGTCCACATTTAAAAGGGTTAGAAGTTTCAATATAGGATGATCTCCTCGCTATATAGATTATCCTCCCGAAAAAATCATCATTTAACTCATCTCCATGGGCCCCATGACCATGTATCATTTTGAGTCAAAGAACAGGGGTCAAACATATATGTATGAAAATCTTTCTGTGGTGAAAATTCTAAGAAGCAAAACAGATGATGCGATGTAAGACACACACGCCAAAACTAGCTTAAAACTGGGGGTGACAATGGACCAGATCAACCAAAAGTTCAATCCGATCTAATATTACAGGCTCCAGAACCATATGATGTTATATGGGAGCAGTGCTGTCTCCATGTATGTCAATCTGATTTCTCATCGGATTGGTACAAGATCCACAATATACCAATTCAGGACAGACACTCTACTAGAAAACATTCGCTGCCCCCCCGGGCTCCCTATATCCAAAACGTCAGACACGTACTGCAATCCCTTTACTCAACCCACGCTAAGCCCCTGGTTAGTGGTTAACAAGGGGTCCTTGACTGACATTTTGGGAGGGGGACATCAAAGTTTGGAGTCCCTTGGGGCCAAAGAATTTTTTCTCCACACTACACATCAAAGAAGGTCGTTGCCCGAGGGGCCTCAAAGTTTGATGCCCCCTCCAAAAGGCTTTAGGGTCCACTCACCTTATGAATATTTTCTCCACCTCTTGATGAACCCCAGATAAAAAAAATCAGTATAATTAGTGATTTAGAACCGTTGGATTTAGTGTTTTTTATGACATGGTCTTTGACTATTGAATTTGAGCCATTCTTTTGGATATTAAAATATAATTGTTATAAATCACCAATCAAGCTGATCTTTGGTCTGTAGGCCCACCAAGAGGTGGCCCAAACATCCCCAATGTCACCAGACCTAAACCAAGCTCCAAATAACATTTTAGAGAGGGGCCCCTGGGCCAGCAAATATTTTCTCCATATAAAAGTATGCACATACAAAGACAAGTTTACCATTTTTATATCTAATAATACGTTTTATAGTATTATGTCAATTTTGAGAAAAGTTAAATTTATAATAATAATTGAAAAGTTATAAAATTTATCTCCAGCATAAATAGATTTGATTGGTTTAATATTCTACTACTTTTATACGGTCGGTTTTGGAATATCCTAACCACGGAATCGGTACCATACCAATAGTAGATCACATCGGTCGATGCCGGATCGGCTACGATAGACTCCAATCCCATCCACACCCGTCGGATCGGATAACAAAAGAACAAAAAAGAAAAAGAAAAAATTAGTCATTCTCATAAGTATTTTCACCTCGTCTAATATTTATCATTTTTGTCAATTTTGCCTCGCGCTCTTTCTATTCCCACTTTGCTAGTTTACACTTTACAGAACATTTTAATATTAAAATGAAAAAAAAAAAAACGACGCGCATTATAGAGCCAAGCCGGGGAGAGTGTTTTGGTTCCGGAAGCCATAACGTATTTGCTGCTCTGTTATTTCCTTCCACCAAAAAAAGAAAAAAAGAAAAAAACAGAAAAGAAGAGAGAGAGAGGTGTTTCGCTGTTCTTCAATCCATATGTGTGTTCATGGAGGAATCGAAAACATGCATTTTCATAGATACGTGGACGGAATCGAATCTGTGATCTTCTGATAAGGGCTCGATATAGAGCGATCGTTGATGCCGTGAGTCGATTTCGGTTGATTTGGTGTTCGATTTGGCCGGAAATTTGTTCGGAGAATGAACGGTGGGGTAGACGAAGAAGCTGCCACTTCGGCGGGGCCGCCACAGTCTTTGGAGTGGAAATTCTCACAGGTTTTCGGGGAGCGGACGGCTGGGGAAGAAGTACAAGAAGGTATGACTTTTTTGATCCGTACAATCATAGGGTTTTCAGGTATTCGGTGGTTATGATTAGGATTAGGGTTTGGTTGACGCATCGTCGATCTGTGTCTGGATCCTCGATGGTTAGAGAACTCTGTTATTGGTTGATTTGGATGGTGGATTTGGGGGAAAGCATGAGATTTTGTTGTGGAATTGGTTGGGAATGCTGCATGTTGACCTTCGTCGATGTGATAGAGGTAGAGGAAATGATTTGAGTGCATTTACCATGCATGGAGAATGACAAATAGCATGGACTAATTTGTTCAGTAATAGGAGAATCAACAGTAACCAACCGAACTTGATAGAGCTGGTTTTGTCTGATTTTTAAGGTTCATGTCTTGTTTTTATATAAGAAGTAGACCTATTATTATTATTTTTTGATAAGTATAGCTTTATTAAAAGGAGGAAAAAAACAGCCAAAGGAGAAGTAGACCTATTATTGGGTCCTCGTATAAGAGCATCTATAAACAGTGTGGATCACCAGGGTTATTTGTTCGATTGTTTAATCATCATGATAGGATTTGCACCTGCAATGCTTCATTTGACCGCTTTCAGTGCATGTTTAAGTTATAGATTATTATGTTTAACGGGAAAGCATAATTTGGTTTTTCACGATTGGGTAAGTCAGCTGATTTCTTCAATACAGTCATATACTTAAATTGATTAATTTTAAATTAGTACATGTTCCAACCATAGGATTTGCTAATGAAAACAAACCAGCCAAACTAAGGCTAAAGGATGGGTTTACCAAGGAGAATACAATGCATGTTTAAACAGCGTAGAATCTGTAGATACATCAACCACACCAGGTTTTTATGCAGATAATGAGTGTTGGTGCTGTGCACATAGTGATATGTCGATATCTAAGGCATGAATCAACCATGTAGTAGTTCTGTCAAAGATGGGTACTTCTTGATCTAGTATGGTAAATTAGTTGATCCAACGTATCATGCTCAGGCATTCCCATATGCACACTTTTCAAACGAAGTTTCATTGATGTGGAATTTCATTTTTCCCCATTTTAAGGAGCAGACCATTTGTTCATAAGTCATTGTTTTCTTACCTAACGGATATTGGATGGACTAAAAGTTTAAACTGCCGATACTATTTCTAGACATGCTATATGAAATTTAGTGTACCATATAATGCTCATGCAATGGAAAACTGTTAGCTGATTCACAAAAGAAGGCTTGTCCCTTTTGAAGAGTCAATTGTGTAATTTTGCTGATGCATCATGCTTGTCAATGCTACATTGGCTGGTACATCTATCTTATATTTGCCTGCTTTTCCATCTATATATTGGGGACAAGGGGGTATATGCAAAGATTTGATTGAAGGGAGTTTTGACGGGAGAGGGCAAATGGAACATGTTGCATCTTATCAGGTGGGAGAAGGTTTGTGTTCTAAAGAGGAAGGTGTTGGTGATTAGGAAACTTAGGGAAGTTGATTGGGCTCATTAGGCAGGTAGCTGGTAGAGATTTTGAGGTTAATTAGAGGGATTTATCTAGAAATTGTTATGGGTGATTAGTATTTGTCAATTATGTGTTTGGGATGCTAGACCTACCCGATAAGAGTAGAGGATTGGGGTCTTGAAGGGTGATCTATTGGGTCCAATGGATTTTAAGAGGGGGACTAGGTATTGAGTTGGGATTGGAAATGGGATTAGATTTTGGGAAGATATTGTGTGCACTAAGGTACTTTATTTGATGGTCTCACTGGGATATCCTAATTCATTTGACTAATGGGGAGTATGCTTATCATTGGTTTGAAAGTAATGTAGATAAAGTAGCCCGGTGCCCTTAAACCTAGGTTGAGGAGGAGTTGCATGATTAGAATTGATTTCTAGGTGGTTTTATGAGGTAGTTTGGAGGAGATCCTTGCTTGTTGGGTGAGGAAGGTAGGGGAATGTTGAGTTGCGAAACTGCACGTACTTTCTCTATGTGCTTTTTCCATGGAGTGCTTTTGGCTAGTGGTAGCACTAGATATTGAGCTCCTTGTAACAGGATGTGGAACTTTCCTCCGCCTCTTAGGGTACAAACTTTTTGTTGATAATTATGCCTAACTACCATCATGTGTTTCTTATTAGCTTATTGATATGCTGACTGTCCTTTCACCTTTTGCAGTTGATATAATTTCAGCAATTGAGTTCGATAAAACTGGGGACCATCTTGCTACTGGTGATAGAGGGGGACGGGTGGTTTTATTTGAAAGGACTGATACGAGAGATGTGTGTTTGTTGACCACCATGCATGTTTCTTCTTTAGTTTTATTTCCATTCTCAATATGCTGTCTCAATACTTTTTTTTCATGCAATTTTCTCATACCTTCTAATAATGCAATGTATAGCATGGATATCGAAGAGATCTCGAAAGGATGGATTACCCAATTAGTAGGCATCCCGAGTTCCGCTATAAAACAGAGTTTCAAAGCCACGAACCTGAGGTATACCCTTTTTGGTTTACACTGTTTGAAATTTGTGCGGATTCATACTTCTGTTTACTGGATTCTGGAGAGTTAATCCATTTTGTAACTGCATCTGTTTGTAATTCAGTTTGACTATCTCAAGAGCTTGGAAATAGAGGAGAAAATCAACAAGATAAGATGGTGCCAGACAGCTAACGGTGCCTTGTTTCTTCTCTCTACTAATGACAAAACAATTAAGTTTTGGAAGGTAGGAATCTCGTAGCATTTTCAGACTCTGTGATTATCATGTACATCATCTGTATGGGATTGATGTTTTTCCCATGATATACAATTTTGTGAAAAAATCCTATGACTTTCTCTTCAATTTGTAGATAAGCTGCTTTTCACAATAATATTTCTCCGGTAGTAACTAAGCATAGTTTTTTCTGGTGTTATCAAGTACTTAGTCAATATGTACGTGTTTGTTTGGGTCATGAAAAATTAGATATTCATTTCTTACTGCAAGATTAGCTTATGTTTCTCCAAATTTACGAATATACAATAACAGTCATTGTCAATGCTTACATGATAAGAGATATGAGTCTCTCTCTCTCTCTCCCTCTCTCTTGTTGTATGCGTGCAGTGAATTAATATATTTTGTATGTATTGGATGATTACATTTTTGTGTTCCATATAGGGTCTTACAGGCTATGCCTAAAAGTGAATGTCATGGTCCCTACTGCAGCTTGCGGGCTGGCTATGCACGTCCTTTTAAATGCCAAAAGTATCGTGTTGGGTGGTGCACTATACAGTGATAATTGGTGAATGGAGTGCCAATGCCATTTTAAAAGAAGATGAAATAACTTATTTAAAAACAAAGGGCAATGCTGTGTGAAGTGTGATTGTCACCATTTAATAAGTGACATGTGGTACTTATTGAAAATTTGAGCGAGTAGGTGACTTTGGTGCATTGTGGATTGCTGTTATGTTTTCCTACATTAATCATATGGAGCCTTGTTATCATGCCAAACATTAACGTGGACAAATTACTCACCTGGTGGCATGATTTGTATAATAGTATTTTACTGAATAAATAATGAGATTTCATCAAGGAAATGAACAAGTACAAGGTGTTGGCAAGAATGTTCCCTAATGCACAAAAGTTTCAATGTGGTACTTATTGAAAAATGTGAGCGAGTAGGCGACTTTGGTGTATTGAGGATTGCTGTTATGTTTTCTACATTCATCATTTGGAGCCTTGTTATCGTGCAAAACATTATAGTGGACAAATTACTCAACTGGTGGCATGATTTGCATTATAGTATTTTTCTGAATAAATAATGATATTTTATCAAGAAAAAGAATAAGTACAAGGCGTAGGCAAGAGTGTTCCCTAACGCACAAAAGTTTCAATGTACACCAGTTTTAGCTGCGGAATCTATTAAAATCATTAGTAAGTTTTCGAATACTATTGAAGATGTTTGCCAATTTCCATGAGCACACCCCCTCTCCAACTGCTCAACAAGTGTTGTTTGACACTCTCCTTTCAACCACCCAAGACCTGTACACTACTCCTTAAAGATTTGAAGCCCTTGGATAGAGATTTATTTTTCAATTCATTAGAGTGGAGGCAATAAGACTCAAATACACCTTGAAAATCTACCCAGTTTCATCTCAATATACTCCCCTCATGTGGCCGTTCCCGAGGAACCTTTAGCACTTCCATCGGCATTAAGCCTTATCAAACTCTCTCTGCTTCCATCCATGTTGGATAGACATCCCTTACTCGTATAATTGTATTAGCATGGCTCATATTATACCCCCCCTTATTTCTTCATCTTCTTCTTCTTGGTTATTTTTTTGGGTGCAAAGAAACAAAATATTTTCTTACAGTGAGTAGGTCCCTCACCTATTATTTTTTCATTTTCTGGGCATTTTTAGGGTATCAACATGCCTTTGCGGCATCTTTTGTAGTGCAATACTTCTTGTCCTCCTCCTTATTGCCATGAAGCATTAAACACGAAATCTCATCTAGAAAACCATATTTAATAGAGTTTCCTGTTACATGAGTAAAAGTTTACCTATATTGCTTGATAGTGTTGTCTTGGGAAGTGACGAGTATATGTTGAATGCACTATGATACTTTATATTGCTTTTGGATTTTGTTTTTCTGATATTTAAATTCGAGGGTTTCAATGTCAAAATTATCTCTAAGTAATATTTAAACATGCATGTGAATCGGTTTTGGTCTCTTGCTTTACGACCTTCTGTATAGTGGGGGTGTTTTCCCCCTTTTTTCATTTTATAGTATACACATTTTACCTATAAAAAAAGAAAAAAAAGGCATGATTAAAAAGAATAGAATAACGAATCTACTTTGCTTAAATTTTTATTTGCATGGTACCTTTCCTGAAATTGGTGACCGTACTTTCTATCAACAAGAAATGTCTATGTTTTGATTTTACAATATCTTGTTGTCCTCATTTAGTCAAATATAGGATCAACCATTTGATAACTGATCATTCTGGTAGGACAAGTTGCTTGGTGAATAATCACCATCTATTCTTCTCACTGTTAGTATTTTTTTTGATAATATCGATGTCTATAATCATTGGCTACTTCTAAGATTGGTGTTACTTTTGGTATTTTTGTTTTTCAAACTGGACAGGTTCAAGAAAAGAAGGTGAAGAAAATTTGTGACATGAATGTGGACTCCTCAAAAACTGCGGGAAATGGTAGTGTTGCAAGTTCAAGTACATCAACTAGCCCGAAACCATATCTTGCAAATGGAGGATGTCCAGAGAGGCCCCACAGTTATTTGAGCAATAACTTTTCATTCCCCCCAGGGGGAATTCCGTCACTGCATTTACCCGTGGTAGTTGTACTCAGCCTAAACTAGCCTACTGATTTTCTGGCAGAACTGTTGTTTTGAAATAATCTTTTGAGCATCTAGCAGCTATGCTACTTGTAATATACCGTAATGGACCTGGGCGTAGTAGAATTATTTTGACATTTCAATTTCCATCATCTCATGTGTTAATGGGATGCATTGAAGCATTCATGAGGATTTGGTTATACTTGATTATAGTGAGATTGGATTTGCATATACTTTTGTGCAAGAAGTCAACAGCTTATTGTATCTGTTTTTTAGTACTAATACTTGCTGTTTGTGATATTTAGGTAGCCAGCCATGAGACAAGCCTTGTGCCTAGATGTCGAAGAATTTATGCCCATGCTCATGACTATCACATCAATTCAATTTCAAATAACAGGTGCATTTAAATCTTTTTATTGACCATGCATTTTTATTTATTTTTTCAGCTCATAACATACTCTTCTTCAACTTCGTTTTTTTATTTCATATTTTCTTTAGCATTTAAACATATTCCTTCCTGGTTTGAATACTTCAGTTAGCTTGAAATTTCATTTTTAATCTTATAACTTTAACTTATAAGTGTTTGCTTGAATGGTATTTTGAAGGAATAATATGGCTAATCACTTATGCACTAGCTTAGCATGTGAGGTTAAAGAGGCAATATATTATTCTGTTCACTTTTCTAGATAAAAATATTCATCACTTCATCAATACTGTAGAGCCACCAATACCATCTTGTAGAGAGGAGCATCCTAATATGGTTAGTAGCTTCCTTTAACGGAAGATATGACTCTAGATAGAATTTAATGGAGGAATAGGACTTGTGTTGCCGACCCCAAAAAAGTTTGGATAAGTAATATGATTATTAGCCGAGGGTCATGGTTTAAAATTTCGGAATGTTTCGTATGTTTCGTTTCGTTTCGTAAGGAAACCGAAACGCATGTTTCGGAATGTTTCGGTTTGTTTCGCCGAGACAAACCGAGACAATCCGATACAATCCAAAACAATAAAAAATATAATTTAATGATTTTGGAAATATTTCGTAATGTTTCGGAATTGATTCCATAGGTATACGATTATCATTCCTAACATTCTTTTTGACTAATTACCAAATTTAATGTCACTTCTTGGAAAGTAAGGCGACAATAACTGACGAGTGTAGTAAAGTTTTTTAGGACAAATATGCCAAGTTGGGGTAGGTCTTGAGGTTGCAGTGGTGAAGTATGGCCTTGTTAGATTTACTGTTGGTATTTAAGCCATTTTCTGACTTAAACTTCTTCAGTTATTCTCCATGTACATGCACATGTTGGCATCTTGTTTTCCTAGCTATTTGATTTGTTGTCTCACTATTACATGTTAGACATTGAGAGCCTGGGTATGCTAGTGCTTTGAGAGAAGTGAGTGTTGCCTTCATTGATGTCTAATGTCTCGAGACTGCGTGAAATCGTTTAGACATCTTACCAATGAGTACACCTTGTTTTTAGGGATAATCTTTTAGTGGGACATACAATGCATTACAGACGTATGATCATTACGCTTCAACCGGGATATTGTATTCCACCTCTTAGAAAGAAAAGAACTTAAATCAATGGATCTGTATTTTTTTTATATGAAAATTGAACTCTTAATGTTGCTCTCCTGTCAACTCTGAAAAGTATGGTTTCCCCTTTGCATTTACCCTTAGTCAGCTACTTATGGTCTAAAATGATGCACTAATAAAAAAAATGATGTATAAAGTGTCTTCCATGAAAAAAAAATGTCAGGATGATGATTCTCAAGCAGATGAAAGGAACATATGCAAGGATGATTTGTAATCTGCAGTTGCTTTTTGATGTAATTCTGTTGACAATTACATTATCAAAGGTCCTATGAGCCTTGAACGGGTGTAGTCGAAAACTGTTAGACCCTCGGTTTTGACTTTTGACTTCGGGAGGCCCATTACCTTCAACAATTAATCCTAGGTGAAGATTCTCCCGACTTGAATCAAAGCACCCAGTTAGAAATGAGGGGGAATTTTGATGTTCTTTCTGGGTATTTACCTTTGTTAATTGCAGTTTTGCCCTCCCCCCCCCCCCCCCTTTTTGCTAAGTATAAATTTATTAAAGAAGGCAAAAGCCGAAGCAAGGAAACAACAAAGGAGATCCGCTATAGAGGTGAAGAAGACCTACTAAAAGCTGAAAAGACAGAAGAAAAGCCGAAACAAACAACCGAAAAGCAACCATCAAGCGCCTTAGCGCAAAGGACATCCCATCGGAAAACAAGATCTTCGAAGAAAATTCCTCTGCACTCCCTGAACACCTTCGACCAAAGGAATAACAACCCCTTGATGCTAAGAGTGATTGCTCATACATCTCCGCTCTTATCTTAAAAAATTCTCTTGGTTCTCTCCCTCCACAAACCCCACGCAATCGCAAAGGGAAGCATCCTCCAAAAAATCGCAGTTTTGCCTGTCTGTATCAAATGTTTTATGCAAATGATTAGCAAATCCCAATTGTCCCCTTTTTTCTTAATAAATTGATTTCTTACCTATAAGGTTGTTTCTAGATGTTCTATTATGTGAATGCCATTTCTCATACTTCTTATTTTGCTAAGAAGTTTTCCGTAGTTTTCCTTGAATTGAATATCAGATGTGTAAATAGTGTCTTCGTGTGGCATGTAGAATTTTAGTCTTCCACGTAGCCTCCTGCTTAATTTCTATATGAATTTCTCTACTTCTGAAAACTTGTCTTTTGCAATTCATATTTGCGAATACAATGAAACTGTGAAGTATTCAGAGAAAACAGTTTCGAAGGTATAAGTAATTGGCATTCTGTGGTTGCAGCCATTTTGTCTACTCTTATTTGCACACTGTCTTCTCTTTGTTTTCTCTTTCTTGAAATTCACAAATCGCTTATATAGCTATATTTTCTTTTACCAGTGATGGTGAGACATTTATATCAGCTGACGATCTGCGAATAAATCTTTGGAACTTGGAAATAAGCAACCAAAGTTTCAATATTGTTGACGTGAAGCCTGCAAACATGGAGGATCTAACAGGTACGAATTGTCAAAATTCTTAATGATACTTGCATTCTGTTTCTTTTCACAAGAAGGTTAAAAGATTGGAAGTTATGGGGTTTCTCTTGAACCTCAATACTTGCTGCAAAGTTAGTGTAGTAGCATTTTATATTCTGTCATTTGGTATCTGGCCATTTTATTTCATGGATATGGTATTTTGACAATGCGTATTACTGTTATAAATGTGTTCCTGTGGTTTATACTATCATCAAAAGTAAATTTTTGACGGTGGATTGTGCATTTATCAGGAGAGAGCATAGTATGGTCATCTTTATGTATTTATTTCTGGATTTTTTTTGATAAGTATTTTTATATTTTTATTTCTGGATTTTGATGAGCTGAGTAACCATTTTATTGATTCTTTTTCTTTGTGTCTGAGGGTTCATTGTATAAAGGGTCGAGAATGAAATAACATAAAATCGGACAAGTTTTGCGGAATTGTATAATTTTGAACAAGATTGTTGCATAAAGCATAATAACTATGCATTTTTGGAGGAAAGGCTTCAGGACTTAAGTGACATTTGAGGATCCACATAAAGCGAAGAACATACTTCAGAACAATTTTCAAATCCATGGCTTCGAGTTGAAAAATTGATACAAGAATGAGATTCCCATTATCTCATTCCATTTGAAGTTTGAAACTGAAAAACTCATCATCATCTATGCCTTATCCTAAATGATTGGAGTCAGTATCATGAATCCTATTTCACCATTCCACTCTAAGTCAATGAATTCTAATTCATATGAAGAGATTTGATACAATTTTTACACCAGATGTCAACCTGATATAACCCTCCTCCTTTATCCGGGCTTGGGGACTGGTAATGCAGTGTAAAAAGCACTACACAAGAGGAGTTACAGTATGACAGAAAAACTAGATCATAAATTGTTACACTATTCAAAGACAAAAAACAGTCAACTATTTACTGATAGAATGACAGAATCTTTGTAATATGAAGTCAAGGTATAGTGCTATAGACAACTAATGCCCTTCAATTCTAGCATTGTAATTGAACTAATCAGTATGCTGAATTGAAGTAGCTTAGGGGGCATTGGGCAACACAAAAATACGTTACGTATTGACTTTTATAAGCCAAAAAGTTAGTTTGGATGTGTTTCATATTTTAACTTTTGAAAATTCAAAAACTAACTTAAAACTGAAGCTAAATTTTTTAGCTTTTAACTTCTAAGAGAAATTACTTCTCAAAAATTAGAAGGCCTCCCGACGCTTTTAATTTCTCTGACTTTTTTGGAGGTAAAAAATCAACTAGTAACATCTACTACAAGTAGGAGTGCTTTTACTTCTCGTTCCCAAACGCTCCCTAAATGTCCTAGTCGACTCCCCACAATATATTATATTATTGAAAATGGCAAAAAGACAGTAATACCCCTACACATCTAGCACATTACAAATAACTCTTCTAACACCCCCTCAAGTTGGAGAGTAAACATCATGTGATTCTAGCTTGAAACAATGTAATCAATACGACTCTTAAAAAGGGTTTTAGTGAACAAATCTAACTAATCTTCATATATCACATACGGAGTAGAAATATCGCCTCACACAATCATGCCTCTAATAAAGTGACAATCCACTTCAATATGTTTTGTTCGTTCATGAAATACTGGGTTAGAAGTTTTATGGATAACTGCTTGATTATCGCAATGTAACTTCGTCGGAGATGACTTGTGTTTGTAACTGCTCTCGAAACTTCTATTTGATGATATTACATGCTTGAACTTATACTATGACTATATTTGCAGAGGTGATAACATCAGCTGAGTTCCACCCCACTCATTGTAATATGTTAGCATATAGTAGCTCAAAGGGTTCAATCCGGCTTATTGATTTACGGCAATCAGCTTTATGTGATACTCATACCAAGTTGTAAGTAATCTTTTTCTAATTTCTAGGCATTGTTTTGGTGCATCTTGCTGAGGTAGAACTTTAGAAGGGTATAGGAACTGTAAGTATTGAAATTTTAGCCAACATAGAAATTTAGTTATATTGAATTAACTTCACATGTGTTTTGATGCATTAGCCAATAATAGTATTTGTCACATACAGGTTTGAGGAGCAGGAGGCACCTGGTTCAAGGTCTTTTTTCACAGAGATTATTGCCTCAATTTCTGATATTAAGTTTGGAAAGGATGGAAGACATATACTCAGTCGTGATTACATGACTCTTAAGGTTTAAATTTTCATATTTTCTATTAGTATATCATGTTTGGTTTGAAGTTTGAACTATTCACAACTGCATCACGGATGGATCTGAGAAATATACAGTGCTGCATATTATATTCCATTATTAAGCACACTAAAACAAGTTTTTGTCGGCTTTGTTTGCTCTTTTTGAAAATTATTTACTTGGATATTCAATTCAATAAAAAAAATTGCATGGTGACAATGAATGTGTAGGGTAACATAGAAAAATACACCAATCTAAGCATGGGATTAATTTGTTATGTTTTGTTTTTGTTTCTGAAATTGTTTGAATGAAGCTTGCCTCCTCCTATGTAACAAGGACTGACACTTGCGGTTTTTTGCTGTGTTGGACACGTCGACACATCCTGACACATATGCGGCAATGTCTTTATTTTAATGATTTCTTTATTAAATAAATGATTGCTAAAAGAGGGTCCATATAATAATATGTTAAGTTGTTAATCACAACTATAGTCTCCCTCTTATAAATCTACATATATTTAACAGTTAAGTAAGCCGACCAGTCGGCGGTGTTTTCTTAACATCAGGCTGGGAGTCCTCAATACTGGAAGGGAAAGATTGGTCTTGTGGACGAGGAGCCAGTTATTGGATGGATCCATGGTGTATAGAGATATTTCCTTTTTACTTCACATATTTCTTTACTTATTATTTTTATTAAAAAACTTTTTATATAAATATAACTACAATATTATATTATAAAATTTTAATACATGTGTACTGGCATGTCGGGCTTATTTAAAAGGTGTCATGTCAGATACCTCGCATCTGTGTCAGGCACCAACAGTCATGTCTGTGTCATTGTTACAAAGCCTGTCTCGATTTATGCTGCGTTCGAGCAAAAACTCAGGCCACAGCTTCGACTAGTATAATTGCTATCATCACTATTCCTTAATTATATCTACAAGTGTGCATAGCTCCAACAATGTGCTTTGGTTCCTTTTATTTTATTTAATCTCGTTCTTAAGTTAGTCTATCACGTTATAGTAGAACATGTGAAACATATTAGTTTGATACCAAAATAAGTTGAACCAACGAAGAGTATATGGAGAGTAACTTTAATAAAGACATGCATGGAGATGAGGTGTTAGTAATATCGATGGCCAAGAGACTACAAAGCTATCATTTTTGTTATGGTGGTTCTATTATTTATAAGGAGGGAGCGATTGACAATATGGTGCCCATAAAATTAGAGCTGGGTGGCTAAAATGGGGGTGTGCTTTTGGAGTGCAATGGGACATACACTGATCAGACTTGAGGGAAAATTTTATATGATGGCAACAAGAGTCTATATACTTTATGGAGCAGAATGTTGGGCAATCAAGAAACGGGTATCAAATTTATAAGATTTCAATAAGTCAATATTCTTTTGGTTGGTGCGAAATTGCTCGTATCAAGCGAGTCTATCATTATTGATAGTTTACTATGTCTCTTTTGTGCTGCTTGAGTATAGTCATGGTCCTCTGTTTGGTAATTGATGAGGAGCAAACAACCAATTCAGACTGCCAATTTTGATTTGTCTTCTAGAAGTTGGGAATATCTATCTGGTCAACTGTAGTATTTTTACTATTTTGAAAGAACCCAAGTGGAGAAACATCCCAACTGATCTTGTGAGAAATTTGTAGATGAATATGGATTTGGAACATCATCGTCAGACCATGCCTTAACCAAAATATTTGAGGTTGTCAGCATGAATCCGATTTTGCCATTCAACTCTATCTAGAGCTATATCTCCTCTAATGGCTTGTGTATTCATAAATAAATTACAAGTTATTGAAATTTATAAAATGGATCAAGTCATCCATTGCTATGTTAAGTCACACTATAGCTAACAAGCTTTTTTTCGACTAGGCTGTCTACTCTTCTACATACCAGTCTACTACTTTTGCTGTAAATCTTAATGAGGATGGCTTGGTTGCGAAGGACTCCAACACAATTTAAGCGCAGGGGTAAATGAATATATAGGAAGTTCACTCCCATTCGTTGACTGGTTCTAATTGCGGCTTTGGTGCAATTGGGTTTTCGATTTTTGTCGGAATGACTTCAAATCTATTTGAAACATAAGGTTTTTTAAGGGGACAAATTAAATCAAAGTTAGATCAGGTGATGATCAACCACGCCTGACTTCGTGATTTTGATTCCCCAAGGCTAATATTCTTCAACTAGGAGCATTTTGCTAGCCCCCTACCCTAGTTTTTTCGTTTCATTGTACTAAGGGGTACAAACCATTTTGATTTTAACATTTGGGCTTCACAGTTGGAGTTTGTTTATCTCATTGTAGAGGTTGTTTTCATCATTTTTGTGTTAAACGAAGCTCCTTGCTGTTGAAAAGAGGCTGATGGAATGTAATCCTATTACTTTTGTAAAAGTGTGGTTCAACGTAGCTGAGACAAGAAATAATCTTGAACAAGTGCAGAAACTTCTTGAAAATGATCATATTGCAAGCATTTTTGCAGGGTAAGAAAATATGTCCAACATCTTCAAATCAAAGCCCATTCAAATAAAGAATCATAGGGGAATAAAAATTTAGACTTGTATAGTTCAAGTTAGGGAATCCGAATACCAAATCTCTCTCTCTCTCTCTCTCTTACAAAATAGCCCATGTGGAGAAACGGGATTCACGACAGAGGAGATTCAGTTAGTTGTTTCAATCAAAAGAGGATAGCCCCCAGTCTAGATGATTCAACTCCCTTTTGGTTCAAAAAATGTTACATACATCGTACACATAATTATAGGGAGTTCTTGTCTAGTATAATTTGCAGGTGTATCTTTATAATGTTGGTGAACCAAATCAATGGCATTATTGGAAGTTTGATCCAGAGCAAGCATATACCTTCATCAAGGGAGCCATATGTGACAACTTCCTCTTGTCATGTCAAGTGGTCCTAAACTCCCACAAGAAAAAAGGTTTCCCCATGTTTGTTGTTAGAGGTTCTTAGATTTCCTGGAGTTTCCTTCTTGATGTTCTTCCTGCTACAGAGTCCTATCCTCTTTATAAAATGGATCCGTGAGTGTGTTACCACCCCCCTGTTGTACAGTGATGATTGTTCTTGCATAACCTTTTGTGGTGAACAGTTTAAGAGAGGGTATTTTCTCTACAATCAAATCGTAGTTATTTTGTTGTGATATACAGCATGTGCTTTCGACAAATGCCTTGAATGATGTTGTAAGTAATGAGAAGTGTATATATTAATTAAATTGAAAACTATCACTTCTAATGTACTTGCTTTGTTGGCATTGTTGCCCACACATTTAAGGTGTATTCACCTTAAATCGTTGTTGAGCACGTTCATTATGCTGTTATGTGATACGGTTATTTATGCTAATTTGACTAATTGGTGCTTTTTGTTCCTCACTTGTGCAGCTTTAGATCGTTGTTTTTTGTATATCATTTTGTCTTGCGTCTCAATATCATAATGAATCAATTTATAAAATGATTTTGGCCGGGCATGTTTTTATGAAGCAGAAAGTCTATCCATGATGTTAGATTTTTCCCATTGATAAAAATGGTTTCCATCAGATATACTTTTATTTTCTTATTCAAACTTGTTTACATGGTTGTCAGCTATGGGACATAAATATGGATTCTGGTCCAGTTGCAACTTTCCAGGTTCACGAATATTTAAGGCCCAAGGTGACTTTTCTTTTTCAGAATCTTCTTTTGTGTCTAGACATGACTTGCACATCTTTGATTAAACTTTCATTGTTTGACCAGCTCTGTGATTTATATGAAAATGATTCGATTTTTGACAAATTCGAGTGTTGTCTGAGTGGAGATGGACTGCGAGTCGCAACCGGTTCCTACAGGTCTGCATTTCTGTTCCTATGATATACTGAAACCCTCACAACTCCTACGCTTGAATATGTGATGTTAACACTTTCTGTGATCCCAGCAATCTATTTCGTGTTTTTGGTTGTGCTGCTGGTGGCACGGAGGCAACAACTTTGGAAGCCAGCAAAAACCCCATGAGGTACATGCTAACTACTATGACAATGATAAGAGTGAAAATAGGGACGATGATAAGCAGTATAGTAATAAAAATAATAACGGCAATGGTATTTTGTCACATAAATATGGTTTAAAACTGGATCACATAAGTTCAAAACTAGAAATTTGCCATGTTATGATTGTATCAGATTAATTATTTTAATATTGATCGTCTGAAAGGCTTTTGATGTCAATATTGACTGTATTATCTGTTGTCTCCTCACGTTGTGCTGTTACTTTTGTTTAGGAGACAAGTCCAGGCCCCTTCAAGGCCTTCAAGATCCCTGAGCAGTCTAACACGTGTTGTCCGCCGAGGTTAGTGTTGACATGTTTAATTTTCTGTACAAACTACATAGGGCTAACAGATTGGGAATTCCTTTACTACTGGTTCTCATTTGCATTTTATCCACCTAGTTATTTCTGTTTTTCGTGTGATTCTATAACAGGGACAGATAGCCCAGGTGTTGATACAAATGGAAATGCTTTTGATTTCACGACAAAGTTGCTCCACCTAGCATGGCACCCAACAGAAAACTCACTTGCCTGTGCTGCTGCAAATAGCTTGTACATGTATTATGCATAAATATGATCTTGGAAGAAATTTGTTTTTTGCTTGGCAAGCTCTTTTGGGTTGCTGTTGGCAAAGGCCGCGTTCCCTTTCGGGCCGACCAGTGAGATGGAGGCTGCATCATAGGTCAGATCCTCAGCATCCCTTAACGGTAGAATGCTCCCATAACAAGGTCCAGAAGTGGCTGTTGCGAATTCCGCGAGGAAGTGACTTGTCTTTTATTCATGGGCGGGCAGATTATTTCTGATTTTTTTTTTCCTTTCTAAGAAAAGATGCAGTTCTGTTCTTATTGTGTTGGGTTTAGGTCAAAAGAAAATGTGATTGTAGCTCTCCTACAGCAGACCTACAACAGAAACACAAAGGCTGTTCGATACTGCCGGTAGGTTTGAGGTCAATGGGTTCTTTTCTCAAATCTGAGAAAGGGGACTGTTATGTTACATCGATCTCATGGACACCTGGGGTATGGGACTTGTATTGTTGGACCTACATTTTGAGGGCTTGTGAAATTTATCATGATTATTGTCATCCTCTTCAATTCTAGCCCTTGTTCTTCTCTTTCAAAGTTGTCAGCCTCTGTTACTTTGCTTGTCTGATAGCTGCCAACTCATGCTTTCTAGGGGTGAAATTGGAAGTCCTCAACTCATGCAACTCTTTGCTTGAGAGGTCTTTTGTTCCTCGGATGGGTCAGACTTGTAAATTTTGAAAGTGTCTGGTTAGAATAAGCTTTTGTGTCTGGTTTTGTTTTGCGCTGATCGCCCATGGTCTTGTTTTTGTTTATAGTTTTTTGATCGATTTACCTATAATTCTCCAGAGGATAGAGGGAGGGTAAGTCAAGTGGTGATTAATTAGCATATAAAGGTGCATATCAACTAACATTTTAGCCTTTTTGTCTGAAGATAAACATATTGAAAAAGAAATAAGCACACGCCTATACAATTAAATGAAAGGCTGTTTTAAGGATTATTTTACAGAATTACCCGTAGACTATGATATTATGTTTAAGGGTCGTGCTTTGGGAACTTGCCATTTTCACTTGCCTTCTTGGGCGTGGATTCTGAGAATCTAACGGTGGTGATAGTGATGAGCTGGCATTCACTTTTTGCCAAATAAGAGAAAGTTGATCGAGATAGTTTGGGCATATATAAATACAATGAAGACTAAAAATGACATAATGAAAAGTGCTATGTTGAATGTCAATAAAATTAAGGGAGAGAGCAAAGCTGAAAATGATTTGGATTGAGATAATTAGAAAAAAAATGTCATAGACATGCTTTGATAGAAGATATAGCCCCGAAAAGGGTCAAATGGGTGTAGTTCATGATGATGCGAAGAGGACGTCCTCAAATGTTGTGATACTCCACGGGCTAAGTTGTTGTAAATACTTTCCAACTGTCTAAGATTTAAAAAGTAGTGGATTGCAATGGATGATAAGGAGTTATTCGATGAGAACAACTATGCTTGTTGGAGAGTTATAATGAGAGCTTTTCTAAAATCTCTCGATGATAAAGTGGATGAAAAGGGTCAAATGGGCGTAATTCATGGTGACGTTAAGAGGACGTCCTCAAATGTTGTGATACTCCACGGGTTAAGCTGTTGTAAAGACTTTTCAACTGTCTAAGATTTAAAAAGTAGGGGATTGCATTGGATGGTAAATGGGTTCTTTGACAATAACAACTATGCCTATTGGAGAACTAGGATGAAAGTTTTTCTAAAATCTCTCGACGATAAAGTGTAGACGATAACTGTTCAACGTTGGAAATATCCAGTGGTAGAATCTACTAATAATAAATACATTCCTAAACCTTTCTCCACGTCTCTCTCCTTAAAATCTTAATATCATTTAATGCAATTTAATGCTTTTCTAAAGACTTTAAAACTAAGTGTCTCGCGAGAAGATTGGGCCAACTATTTCTTCTCCCAACAACCCACATCTCTCTTTAAAAAAAAACTCTCCTAACAACCCATAGATCTCTCCTAAAGTCTCGCTACCATTTAATGCATTTTCATACTTTTATAAAGATTTTTAGAAATTTTAGAAATAAACCTCCCTCCACATCTCTTTCTTTAATTAAATTCTCACTAACATTTAATATGTTTTAATAATTTTTTAAAGAGTTTTAGAAATTGTAAAAATAAAATGGGTAGATCAAGAAACTCATTTTAAATGGTTAATGAGAAAAAGTAGTATTACTAATTAGATTTTGAATTAAGTAGTTGGGGATATGGCACATATTTAAAACCTTTTACAAGAAATAGATTTTGAATAAATTATACAGTAAACGATCGCAAAATTCTTCATCGTCTGATTTAGTTAAATTCTTATATGTTGGTTCAACCAATCTCGTCTATTTTAATTTTCTGTTATTGAAGTAGATTCTACTAGGGGTGTCAACGGGTTGGTTCCTAAGGTGGCAAGAACCGGAACAAAAGGTTCCGGTTCCTATCGGTTCGGGTCCTCAACGGTTCCGGTTCTCAAAGTGATGGATCCGGAACCGGAACTAGAACCAATTATGTATTTCTGTCGGTTCTGGTTCTGGGTATATTGGGTCCAATCTCGATAATATGAGAATTTTTACACTATATTTATATATTGGTTCCGATTTTTATCGGTTCGGTTCCGGTTCCTACTGGTTTCGGTTCAATATTAGACTACCCAGAACTAGAACCATTATTTCGGTTCGGTTCCGGTTCCTTTTAATTGGTTCCCAAAAATGTAGAAATGGAACCGGTATTTTTGGTTCCGGGTAAAATTGACACCCCTATATTCTACCCAAAATGTAATATTATATCTCTAACAAATAATAATTAAGTGGCTATCATTATCAATATCAAAATAAAAAAAATAAAATGTTCAAAAATTGTCTTCAAGTACCAAACCCCTTTTAATGGGCTCGGTTGGGCTCTGTCGCGAGCCGAACTTCAAAACCCCTGGCCTGGTTTTATGCTTAGCGGGTCGGACCGGGCCCAAAATAAACAGGCAAGGGAGCGGGCCAAATTTACACCTCTACCTTGGACACCAAAACTAAACTCAATCGGATGATTATGAAACCTTTCATGAATTCACCTACGATCACCGACGATACAGATCCCGTGGCAGCACCTCACAAAAATTGAAAAAACAGGATTATTAGATGTACTTGTCAAGTGGAAAGCGCTAGTTACCACATCTGATCACTAGCGCTAATGATAAAAATGTTCTCACCCTGCATTCTTTCAAACATTCCAGAAATAAAATTGCAAAACGGTCCAGTAAAAAGTCTACTGATCTACGGTTATGATGTATCAATCAGGTCAATATTTGGAAGAGAATTTGATCCATCAAAACTGGGTCCCACCTCAACTACTATTGGCAATTATAGACCGTACATTTAAACCCCGTCTATAAGAGAAAAGTAGTATTACATTTAACTATTCACTTTCGGTCACCCGACTCGCCCCAGAACGAGAAGAAAGAGCTTTTAACGTCAAACCGATTGCCCTCACCTCTCCGCTCTCTCTCTGGAAGGATTCCATGGCTCTTCTTCCTAGAGCAGCTCGTCTTGCCCTAATTTCAACACAAAGGGCCGCATCGATCCACACAACACTTCCGGCCTTGTCGTCGGCGACTTCATCGACATCGCCGGCTCCGTATGCCCGTCCGCCACCGCCAGCAACGCCGACTGGGCTCTCCAAGACCGCCGAGTACGTGATCTCGAAGGTGGATGATCTGATGAATTGGGCCCGCCGTGGATCCATCTGGCCCATGACCTTCGGCCTCGCTTGCTGCGCCGTCGAGATGATGCACACCGGTGCCGCTCGTTACGATTTCGATCGCTTCGGTGTCATCTTCAGGCCCAGTCCGAGACAGTCTGATTGTATGATTGTTGCTGGGACCCTCACCAACAAGATGGCCCCTGCTCTCCGCAAGTATGTCGCCATTTCTCTTTGCCACCATTTATTAGGGTTTCATATTTGCTGAATTGGACTTTCTGTTTTAGTGGTTGATAGAGATTAGAGATATGAGTTGCAGAAATTGCGTACAATATTATTTTTTAGGGTTTATGTATATTGGGAATTCTATTAGGTACATAGATTTAACGATTGTAAGTAAATAGGATGAAGGATGAGAATTTCGTAAAATTTACTGTAACAAGGAAATAAATTTTGCGAAATTATCAAAATATTTCACAAAATAGGAAACAAAATACATACATGAAAAAATGTTGTGTCGCTAAGTCGAAATATTTCTATGCATGTTAAAATATTTTGCATGAACAGTAAATTTTGACCAACTGATTGTAATATGAAAACATTTCAACTGAAGGTATGAAACACATCCCATTTGAGCTTAAGCACCACCAAAAACTCATATTTGATCCAATTAACCCCTCCCCATCTATTCTTCATCGAAAATCACCCAATCCATTGTAGATATATTGGTTAAAAACCTCGCGGATTGATCGTGAGGAGGAATCGAAGTCTGTTTTGGAGATTTTTCAAATTCAAAATCAAATCTATAGATCTATGATGCATTTACACCAAATTTCTTTACGGATTGAAAATTTGAGAAAAATCTCAATTTTGTTGGTTTTCATCCTAAATTCCTAATCACCTATGGTTGTGCATAAATTAATTATATGTTGCATAATTTAGCCCGATCTACAATTTGTTTTTATTATTTTCTAAACTACATATATGAAATAGTAGTTAATAGTTTACTTTGTGTACTTGTCTACATATTTGGATGTGGTGAATTTAATTTGAGATTATTCGATGATTATAATCATTTTCATTTGTCATTATTACTTTTTTTTTTTTGATAAGTTTGTCATTATTGCTTTTTTAGTTGTTTGACTATTAAATA
This sequence comes from Euptelea pleiosperma, assembly GCA_035048495.1. Lineage (NCBI taxonomy): Eukaryota > Viridiplantae > Streptophyta > Magnoliopsida > Ranunculales > Eupteleaceae > Euptelea > Euptelea pleiosperma. The sequence continues at coordinate 30,456,726 of CM068549.1, read as the reverse complement.
CTTGCCTCAGCATATTTCATACTACTATGGTTGTTCATTTCCATACTACATATAGTTGTATATAATGGTTTGATAGCTTATGAGTGTTTTTATGCTTGTTTTGTCATTTCCTAAACTTTCCACAAAAAAATCACATTTCCATCATTTCCAAAAAAAAAAAAATATTATTTTCACATTGGTCGAAATATATCTACGAAACTGGTCGAAATAAACCTTGAAATCATAATTAATTTCAGTGATATATGTGAATCTAGGGTTAAAGAGGAGAAGAAAAGAAAAGTGATGGAGATAAAGAGAGAAAGAGATGAATAAGGGTAGTTTGGCCTACTCATTGTGATACATTAATAGAACAAAGGGTCACAACACTACATAAAGCGCATCTACATAACATAAACATAAAACAAAATAAATTAAGAAATCTATCACTCCACCTCAAATTGAAGTATACAAATCAAACATGCCCAGCTTGGTACATAGAGTAGAAAATGAACTTTAAGGCAAGGCCTTTGTAAGAACATCCCCCAACTGATTCATAGACTTGATATAAGGAGTGGTAATCCGTTTATTCAACACCATGTCACGGATAAAATGACAGTCAACCTCAATGTGCTTTATCTGTTCATGAAACACTGGATTGCTAGCAATATAGCTGGCAGCCTGATTGTCACAATACAATAGGCATAAGAGAAGGAACCTTAGATCCCATTTCCTTGAGAGACCAACCCATAATATCTCACATGCAGTGTGGATCATAGCCTTGTATTATGCATTGGCACTAGAGTGAGCGATAACATTTTGCTTCTTACTACGTCAGGTCACGTAATTACGTCCAACAAATGTACAGTAACCTGAAATAGATCGACGATCTGTATGACTGCCAACCCAATTAACATCAGAGAAACCAGTGATAGCTAAAGTTTGATGGTCGATACATCAATCCCTTGCCTGGTGACCTCTTCAGTTATCGTAGAATTCGGAAAATTGCATCCCAATGTGATTGTCGTGAAGGCATGTATAAACTGACTAACTACACCAATAACAAATGTGATGTTCGGATGAGTAACAATAAAGTAAACCAGCTTTCCAACTAACCGATAGTAACGACCAACACCAACATAAACCTCCCCTATCCATCATCAAACTTAATAGTGGGATCCATGGGAGTATCAACAGGCTTGGAGCCTAGCGTTCCTGTCTCAGATAAGAGGTTCAACACATACTTGCGTTGGGAAAGGCTAATACCAGTCTTCGAATAAACAACCTTGATGCCAATAAAGTAGTGGAGGCCCAAATCATTAGTATGAAATTGTCTAGACAAATGGCCTTCAAGTCTGAAATACCATGGGACTCACTTTCTGTGACGATGATGTCCTCCACATACACAATCAAAATAATAACACATGCGGAAGACAGTCTGAAAAAAATCGAATGATCGGAAGTGTTGCGTATGAAACCATAACCTAGCACAACAGAACTGGACTTATTAAACTATGCTCTAGGCAGCTGCTTCAAACTATAAATAGCTTTTTGCAGGCAATAAATCAATTAAGTCTTACTTGGAGGAACATACCTAGGCTGTTGGTCCATATAAACCTCTCAGTGCAAGTCCTCATGCACAGAGGCATTCTTTATATCCAGCTGATATAAAGTCTAATCACAGCATATTGCCACAGAAAGTAGAACTCTAACAGAATTCAGCCGAGCCACCAGGGAGAAAGTATCAAAGTACCAAATGCACCATGTTCACACATGGGTCTTCAATAATCCATACTGCCATCTAACAATGATAAGTGGGTTTGTTGCTTCTACTTCCTACGCCTTTGTTAAACCCTGTATGGCTGGATGTCCGCATCAATTTTACTCCCAACCCTTGATCTCACATCACTTTCTCTTCTCCTTTATTGAGCCAAAACATCCTTCACATAACAATATTCACCCAAAACCACTTATCAAAAAAAATATTCACCCAAAGCCCAACATCCAAATACCGAGTCCAATGGTATCCCTCACACAATATAATTCCAAATTAACAAAAAGAAACAAATCAAAAACTCAATAGTGCCATCAAACTTGTCACCTGACTTTGAGGCACATGCCCCAAAACAATCATATCTTAGAAAAATGCCGAAATAGTTAAATTAGGCTTGAAAAGAGCTTTCAGCTAAAGATTATCAGAAAATGGGCATTTTGTCAAAAGGTTACGTCATTGTTTTCCACCTTGGAGAGTCCTTTCTCTATTTCAAGAGTTGGAATACCTCTTGAGTGATTCAGTTGTTGTCCGTCCTCATTCATATGCAAGGAATTCCAAAACTGATAAACTTGTTAATGTAGGAATATCTAGTAACTACCAATAAAAAGAAAAGAATATCTAGTAACTAACTATCCCTCCTTTGCTCTGATTTGACAAATTCAACCTCTAGTAAAACTAAGGAAGTGTTAGGTTTCTCCTTTGTAGGATGTTTAGATGAGTTTAAAGAGTATTCAATAGTGAAGAGGAAGGGAGAAGTTAGCCCAATGGGAGGAAGTGAAAAAGAGAGAGTTGAAGATGGGAACAAGCTCCTTGACCAGTGCCATGGGATAAAGTGAAAAAGAGAAAGTTGGCCGGATGATAGAAATGATGGTGAGGGGAGTAAAGATTAGGAAACAGTACTCTACTGAAATTTGCTTCAGATACATTCCACATTCATTATGCAATTAACACTAATGAGGACATTAGGAGCAAATGGATTTAAATGTTTGTAGTTAAAACAGAATTTTTGGTGTGGGCCTATTGTCTTGGATGCACAAGTTTCAAAGTAAATGAGATCATGGAGAGGGAGACACCAGCCAAGCTCTTTGATTTTCTCTCCTAGTCTTGGAGGGCCCTTCCAGCGAGTTTGTTACTTTGGTAGCTTAAATGTGGGGAAGGTTTTGGCAAATGAATCCAGTAAAAGAAAGAACAAAAGGTAGACCAATATGGTAGAAGGGGAACAACCAACTTCATTTGAGTTCTGAGAGCTTTTGTGGAAGATATAACACTGATGCCTAATGGTCACCAAGAGTGAAGAATCTACTCAATCTGTGGAGGTGAAGAGTGAAGTCGGGGGCAATTTCCTTTTGGCTATAAGCTAGTTGAAGAAGGATTATGATGCAAAGTTGCAAACAAATAAGGATCCAAAAATAAGTATGGAAGAGGATGGTTAAGAGGATTCATTGACATGAAAGCTTCAAAAAGTTTCAAGGGTGTCTTCCACAGAGGTACCGGCTAGATTTTCTTCAACAAAATAGCATCCCCAAATCTTCGTGTAAAGGAAATTTGTACCCCAAACCTTAGCTAAGCTTTACTCTCAACCCTTGTTTTCACATCACTTCCTCTTCTCCTTTGATGGACTAAATATCTTAACAATATTCACCCAAAACTCAATACCCAAATACTAAGTCCAGTGGTATCCCCTGCAAAAATATAACAAAAAGAAAAATCAAAGGCTCAATTCCTTCATCAAACTTGTCAACTGACCTTTAGCTACATGCCCCAAAACAATCAAAACTCAGAAAACATGCTGAAATAGCTAATGTTGGGCTTGAAAGAGCTTTATATCATCATAAAAGATGGACTTTGGGTAAGAGTTATGTCCTCTGGATGCTGGTTGCATCAGATTGTTTTCCTCCTTGGAGAGTCTTTTCTCTATTTCAGGAGTTGGAATACCTCGAGTGGTTTTTTAGTTGTCCTCCCTCGTTCATATGCAAGGAATTGCAAAACTGATAAACCTGTTAATTTAGGAGTATCTAGTAGTTAACTATTTGTTTGAGATCCTCTCCCAATCTATAAAAGGCCCTCTTCTATCTTTTGCTCTGATGTGACAAATTTCAACTTCTCAACAAATGGTAATAATACGGAAGTGTTTGGTCTCCCCTTTGTAGGAGTTCAAAGAATATTGAATTGTGAAAAGGGAGAGCAGACCCAACGGGTAGAAAAAGGGTTGATGAAGTGAAAAAGAGAAGTCGGTGATGAGAGCAAACTCCTTAATCAGTGGCCATGGGATGGGGTCTTAGTAGCATCAAAAGGTCCAGATTTTAGCATATTGGTGCTCTAGATTTCTATAAAAGAAAATAATGATATTTTCGATTTAATTTACTTCTTAATGATATCTCATATCTGTTAAATGTTATCATTTAGTTATCTTTTTAAGATTTCATATTGAACTTGGGCTCTATCTCAAAATTCTTAACTTGGGTTGTTGGGCTTAGGCTGTTCACGGGCTTCAGTCTAGTCAAACTTAAAGATGGTCTAGGCGTGGTCCATTCCCATCTATAAGGAAACACATGGGCTGGGCTTAGGCTGCAATCTTCAGCCAGTGGGCCAGGCCTGATAAAATAAATGGGCTGTGTCCAGGCCACCTTATGAACAGAGATGCCATACCGTTCCATGCTTTAAATCAAAAATCACTAGAAGAGAGTTGTGACACTGCTCTAAAATTTCTTGCAGGGTTTATGATCAGATGCCAGAGCCTCGATGGGTCATCTCCATGGGCAGCTGTGCAAATGGTGGTGGCTACTATCACTACTCGTACTCTGTTGTCCGAGGTTGTGACAGGATTGTACCAGTTGACATTTACGTTCCAGGTTGCCCTCCCACAGCCGAGGCTCTACTGTATGGAGTTCTGCAGCTGCAGAAGAAGATTAACAGGCGGAAGGATTTCCTTATGTGGTGGACTAAGTGAAGGCTTACAAGTAGTTCTCAGGCAGCTCGACAGCCCATCAAGTTTGTTTTGAGCTTCTGTTTCTCTTATGGAAGAATAATTCCAGTTGTGGAAGAACTTGATAACTCTGTTGTCTAAATGTTGCGGAAAGACAGTGCTATGATTTTTAGGACTCTTGGAGTTCATGTGATATCTACTTATATTTTGTGAAATAGACCTTTTACCTCTCTGTTTCTCTCACCGTGCCAGTTGAATTTGTAAATCTCATTATATTAGCTTCAATGTGCTTTTGTCTTGGTTTGATCCGGATTTCTACTTGTGTTTATGATCTATCGATTTCCTTCTTTTTTTCATTTTCTGTGGACATAACGTGTTTCTTTTGCCCCAGCATAGTAGAAGGTAGCAGGTTTTGGAAATCTCTCTCTCTCTGTTTATTCTCCACCTTTGTAAATCAAACTTTTACTTTTTTGCACTAATAATTTCACTAATGCTCTCGGGTGTCGATTCCGAGTATCCAATGGTGGTTGTAAGCATGGTTTTAAAAACGGCCGTTTAAACGGTAACGCCCCAAGCCCGTTTCCGTTTAAACCAGTTTTATCGGTTTTGAAAAAAACAGCCGTTTTTTGGTTTTAACAGCCGTTAAAATCGTTTAAACAACCGTTTAATTTTGAAAAATTTTGTGAAAAAAACGGCCGTTAAAACCGTTTAATTCCATTTAAATCCGTTAAATTCCATTTTTTTTAAAATTTTAAAATTTCAAAATTTGAATTTCAGCACCACTTTTTCCGTTTTTTTCTGTTAAAATCCGTTAAAATCCATTTAATTCCATTTTTTTCCATTTTTGCCCCTGACCGTTTCAATCTGTTTTAACGGCCGTTTAAACGGTAACGCCCCCAGTCCGTTTAACCGTTAAAACGGCCTCCTTTAAACGTTGGTTGTAAGTGCTGAGCTGGCATTCATCGGTTGCAAGTGGTGATCCCTATGACTAGGTATGGCCCGTATGGGCATGTAGAGGGTATTTTTGGAAGACAAATGTTGAAAGCTCTTTTGAACAGTGCAAATGGGAGTGCCCATAAAAGCCCATCAATTTGGCCAAGCCCACTGGACACCTTCGACACGGGCTAGTGCTAAAACTTAAATCACCCAAAACAGGCAGGGAGTGAGGCCTACTATTCGATGTGCCCCACTTTAGGGTGAGGAAAATCTAGTATGCAAATTGTAGAGTATGGAAATGTGGCCAGAAGGCGACGCGTAACAATAAAGCCCCCTTTTAACCTGCAACCTCTCTTCTTAACCAGGGTTAATAGGGATTGGTTGTTACCCATCCCTTTCTGACTGTATTTGCATGCTTTAAAAGTATGCAACCATTTGCTTAATAGATTTTTTCCTTTAGAGCGTGTTGGTTAGTCGGCAAATTAGTTCTCTGATAATAAATTGTTGTGGCCAAATATTTTCCCGTCACAGTTGGCTACCAAACACGTCCTTAGGGCTTTTTTTTTTTTTTTTTTTTAAAACACTCTGATAAATCTTTGATATTAGTGAAAACCCCTGTTTTTTCTCGTTCTTTTGGTCTTGTCCCTTGAATGTTCATTTGACCGTTGTTGACTGAATCAAAAGCATTTTACCCCAAAACTGAAAGTACCAACAGAACTAAAAACAATCTTTCAATTTTGGGACAACAGGTAAACTGCTTCTGATTCGGTCAATGATGGTATAAAAAAAAATATCAAGACTAAGGGTGCGTTTGATACACGTGAAAATTGGGTGTGCAAATAGGTTTACACGTGCGATTGTGTTCCCATGCATGTTTGGTACGCGTGCATTCGGCGATTTGTATGTGCACACGAGCAAATGAATGCTCACCCTCTTTAACAATTAAAAACCCATTTCACCCCTTGAGCAATCGTTTACACTACCTCACTGTGCAAACAATTTGCAAAAGGTACAAATTAAAATCTAATATTTTCCCAAATCAAGTCCTATCTTTCAAAAAAAAAAAAAACAGAATTAATGGAAAAAATGGCCTTGAAATTTAAATTTTAAAAATAAGAAAAATGAAAAAAAATAACGAAAAAATAATGGCCTTTTTCACAATTTAGTTTTTCAAAAAATAATCGTCATTATTTTTTTTACAACAGGAAATAATGATATTTTATTTTTTGACCATTTTAACAATACATAACGTAACGGGGGAGGTCCGAATCCATTACAATAGCCGTTATTTTTACCATAATAGATTTGGACCTCCCTCATTACGTTATATATCGTTAAAACGCTGAAAAAATATACCGGAAAATAATGACCATTACTTTTTGAAAAACTTTACGAAAAAAAAATGTCAATTATTTTTGTTATTGCCCATTATTTTTTTGTTTTTTCCATTTTTCGTTTTTGAAAATTTGAAATTCATGTTCAACTATGTGGGGCCCATGTATTAAGTATAGAAAATTCGTTGTTTTTTTTCCTATTTAATATGTGGGGCCCATATATTTTGTGCTTTCCTAAGTGAACATGCGTTGAAATTTGCATATGCAAAGTTAATGCGAACCAAACACAAGAAAATAGTATGGGTGCGCAAACCATTGTATGCACAAACCATTGCATGCGCAAACCATTGCACGCGTAATGGTTTGCATGCGTACCAAACAACTCTAAAAGTATTAAAATTCAAGGGTTTCCGGTAATAATCAAGATTTATCGGGGGTTTTACAATAAAAACCTTTTTTACTTTCGGGTCGGGTTTCGATTCCGAATCCCACCCAGTGGTTACTCACTTCTACAGTTCTTTCGCACGGGATTCGGGAATGAGAATGGCAGACCGTCCTTTGTTAGCGTCCTCTTCTAAAAAGATCACCTTTAAATACCCCGTGCGCTGTGCCCCACCCTCCAAAAACTCTTTCTAGGGTTTCCCGAATCTTCTGTGCTCTTTCTCTCTCTCGCTCTCGCTCTCGCTCTCGCTCTCTCTTCTGTGAGATTTGCAGAGCTCTCCAACTAATCCTTCGATGGCGGAAGAGCTTCAGTTCGCATCTCGAACAGACAGCAAGCGAAAGTACGAAGACCAAACACCACCTCCACCTTCATCTGGTCCTCGCCGTCCCACTGGCTTCTCTGCTCCGATTGCTTCGCTATCTCCAGATTCAACTCACGCTCCTCCTTCTTCGTACAACACCGTCCCTCCGCCCGTCGACGAGATCCAGCTCGCCAAGCAACGCGCCCAAGAAATTGCAGCTCGTCTCTTTAGCAACGCTGAAGCCAAGCGTCCTCGCCTCGAAAATGGTGGTCCCACTGATGACTCCAACGGTAAGAGTTTTATATCTGCTCCGACGGTTTAGCGTTCCCCTCTCTCTCCTTGTTTGGCTCTTGTTCGTTTTTTATCTTTTGATTTGGATTAATTTGTTCCAATTTTGGATTTTTATGTGGTTTTTTTTTCAAATTTCTTTTGCGGGTTTAGTTTGTTTCGAATTAGATCGAAGTCTCAATGACTCTTGACTTCCTTGGCAACAGATTTTGCACTGAAGACTCCGGGTCAGCAATTGGGGCATTCCCAAATGGGTATGACTCCTTCGTCGATACCGGTCTCATATGGTTTCCAGGGTTCGAGCAAAAAGATTGATGTTCCGAATGGAAGGGTTGGTGTTATCATTGGTAAGGGTGGTGAAACGATCAAGTATCTTCAGCTTCAGTCGGGAGCTAAGATTCAAGTGACCAGAGATATGGATGCTGATCCCAATTCCCCCACTAGACTGGTTGAACTCATGGGTACTCCTGAGCAAATAAGCAAGGCAGAGCAGTTAATTAACGATGTTCTCTCTGAGGTATTATGTCATTTAATTTATTTAAGCGATCTTTCGTTGGTTGTTTCTTCTATATTGTGTATGTTCCGTCTTAATATAACTTATACACGGATAAACTGACCCCAACATACACCAACACTTCTGTATAGAAATGTTTGAAAAATGAAGAAGGTTTGATTGGATGATTTTAGCCATCCAGTAAAAAGACCTTTTACTCCAGAACGCCGCTCTTGTATTTGGCTGTCCAAAAAGTATACAATTGGTTGGGTGATTAGGATCATCCGATGGGCCGGATTTTGATGTAACAGTTAACAGATATTTAGACAAGCCTGACAATATGGACACTTTGGATTGATGAGAATATACATCCCCTGTATGGTAGGGACCCGTACTGTTAAAAGTATATCAGTACAAGGACTACCCGTGTTCCTCCATGAGTAATAGCTGATAACTCTTGATTTGTTTAAAAATGTATGTAGGAGAATGTCTGAAACATAAGAATGAAATGCATGTCTTATCTAATTCTTTTTCTGTTTTCAATCACCTAAGCAGGCTGAATCGGGAGGTTCTGGCATAGTTTCACGAAGGTTCATGGGACAAGGTGGGGCTGAGCAATTTTCAATGAAAGTTCCAAACAACAAGGCAAGCAAAAGCTGCGATTCATGATTTCTTGTTTAGCTTGTCTTTTTATCAGTTTGTTCTCTCTGAATACTTTGTAACGATGCCGTATTTTCAGGTTGGTTTGATCATTGGTAAAGGAGGCGAGACAATAAAAAATATGCAAGCTACATCAGGAGCTCGTATTCAGGTCCATAATTTAAACTGCTTGATGTACAATAGCTCATTCATCAATTCTTCTTCTTTTCAACTCAGGCTTCTTCAAGTAGATTTTGTGGATGCTTGAAACTTTTGCTTTCATCTGCTTGATACGCTTTTTTGCATTTCGTTTTTCCCTGCAGCTCATGCATCAATTTACTTTACCACATAATGCATGCGTTATGGTTTATAAAATTTCTTCCTTCTTTTTCTTGTCCAGCTGATACCTTTGCATCTTCCCCCGGGTGATACATCAATGGAAAGAACTGTATATATTGACGGCACTCAAGAACAGATTGACTCTGCAAAACAATTGGTCAATGAAGTCATCAGTGAGGTATGTTTGGAGGTTACCCTTATCTTGAGTATTTGCACCTGATCACTGGTTGCACATGTTGCCTGAAAGTAGTCAAATGATACTCACTAAAAGAAAATCATACATTCCTGATTGCATTGTAGAGATCTAGTTTGTGTATCGTGCAAGATGAACACTTGCAGAGGATGTAGGGCTTTTGTTTCTCAGACTGTATATATTTGATATCATAGGTATCTATTTGCTCAAGTCATGCAGAAAGTTTGGTCCTGGACTTATTGTTGTGTATGTAGTTTCTTGTTTAGTCTCACTTAATTCTGTTTGATTCTACAAACAAGCTTATGTTAAATTGTTAATGTGCAATCATATCACTGGGAGGTGCACCGCTTGCATAAGTGTCCTGATCAGAAGAGAACTGGTGATAATTCTCAAGACCGTTGCCGGCATTTTCTTTTATAACATTGAGTTTTTTTCAGAGTCTGCACTGGTATTGCTTGTCTTTTTTATGCAGGGTAAAATGCAGCATTTGTTATATTATATGTTTATATCCTAATACTGGCTCTATTTGTTTTGCTTGTAATTTGTTTTCATGATCTACTGTGATAAATTACCTTATATACAAATGATTCTGTATCCTTTTGTTCCACACTAATTTCTCTGGATGCAACTAAACACTTCCAAATTTGTCTGGTGGTTTATGTATTGCTATGTTTGGAGATGCAGGTTTTTCTGGGTTGGCAATCCTTATCATCTAGGATTCGTGTTACGATTTGATGCTGTTTTTCCAGTTATGAATTTTGCAGTGATTACCGCTTTTGCTGGGACATGACATGTTGCATTTGTTTCCTATGTTATACTTTCGTTGTTCATATTTTGTTATTCCTTTCTTAACAGAATCCTTATATCAAACTATATTCCTTTTCCCATTAATATGTTGGAAGTTTTATTACTATTACTGATTTTATTTCTTTAATAGCCACAATTTTGTTATTGTGTTTCCTTTGGTGGTTGGGTGTGGTTGAGCAGTCTAGCTGTTTTTTTTTTCTTTTTTCGAAAATGTTTGAGGAAGCTAGTTTATTGTCGATTGTAGACTTCTAGGATGTGGATGTTACTGGATTATATCCACGAGTAATTTCTGGAACTGCGATCCTGGTGTATATGCAGAGCTCTTAGTTTTCTGAACAAAAAGCCTGATGAAAGTTGTATTCCAATATTTATATGCTTGTGTAAGCTTTATTGCATATCATTTCTTGTTCTTGTCAGTTTGTCTTGTGCTGAATTGCTGGGGCTACTGGTTTCTGGAACTCCATATCATCAAGTAGTTCTGCTGTTATGTTTATTGACCATCCTTGTAAGTGGAGTCTTGCAAATGGAGTGTAAGTTTACTGTCATTTTTATTCTTCTTCTCCTGAGGATTCATATACTAGGAAGATTGCGGACATTTTATGTTGGCAATACTGCTAATGGGTACAGTGCTTCTAGTTGTGAATCAATCAGTATTCTATTTTCTACATTAACTCTGGAGGAAAGAGTTGGGGTTCTGAAGTTTTATTTCTTTGAGGGAGATTGTTGGACCTGTATACTCAATCATACTCTTTTTGGGTTGTGCGGTAGGGACTTGATAACAAAGTTGTATATACTGTACAATAACCACCTGGATCTCGTATGGTTGAAATTGTGTTTACTGTTGAGATTATGAACCTGCAGGATCATTGGGTTGCTAGAATGTGTGGTTTTCTTGTTTATCTGCAGTTAGCTTCCATAAGTATTATCACCGATGTGGGTTGTGGAGATATGGGTTGAGAAGAATAAGTGGTATTCCATAGTGTTGGGCATATCTGAAGCTTTCCAAAGGAAATGCACAAGTACTTATCTCTGAGTTAGGATATGTTGAATTTGATCCTTCGGTTTTGTGAAGCAGGTCCTGCATTTTTATCCCCATTGAGTTATTGTCTCTTGTAAATCCTTCCTTGATTTCCAGGATGTATCTGAATGATGAGTTGTCCCATAGTCGCCGAATGTCCGAATGAATAGTTATTCAGATATTAGTTTGAGCTGAAAATGGATGCTTTTGTTCATAATGTGCATCATATGATTCAAAATGTTATTGGGGATAATTGTAGGATTAGCTTTTTTTCCTGGACACCACCATGGTGCAGGGTTATAGGCAAATGCCTTTTGTTGGTGATCCTTCGGCACGTCGCTGGTATGGCCTTGAATCTCATTTCTCGGTAAATGCTAATTGACCTTTTGAAGGAGAAGTTGCAAGACTTACTGTTGATGAGCAATGTTGGGATGCTAGGTTTGATGTTTAAAGCTTTAGATGATGAGTTTTCAGGACCCTTCATTGTTAGTGTTTATTATCATAGTGTGCAATTTTTACTTCTTGATGTATAACATCAGTTAATTGCAGCTTTGGAAGGATATACAATTCACAAGTTTTTCTCTATACTTTCTGTGATTTGGTTTATTCAACCATGTTTAATGTGGAGAAGGAAATTTTACATTGTTCTCTCCTTAGGGTTGTTGATATTCTATTTACGCTTTCTATGCTTTTTCTATTTTTGTTTCAATTTTATTTATGTTCTGTTGATTCAAAGAATGAGTTTGCTATGACCAGTTCTTGAATATGGAACCACCATTGTTGGGAAATTTGCTGAGTTCACTCAGATTACACCCTTCTCACCAAGTGAAGGTGGCACTTTGAGGGTGTAGAGTGACTCATTCTGGTACAGTATCACACAACATTTGGCTCATCTTGGGTTGGAAGGCGTAGGGATGTCAGATGATACGACTTGGTGTCTCTGAGATTTTAATAATCCTTGAATCAGAGTAAGCCTTGTTTTGCAGGAATCCTTCAGAAGTGGCTCTGAATTTATGCTATGGTTCAAGAGGGGATCTACAAGTTCAATTGACGGAGTCTGGTTAAATATGCTTGGCCTTCTAACATGACATTGAAAGAGTCCCATCTGAAACTCATAGTACATTTTTCTGATCATATCATGTCTGGCTTCCGTAATGATCCCCAACTAGTCCAAAACTATTTTCATTATTTATGCTTTTCTTTGCCATATTTTCTAATGGACATCAATGTAGTTCACAGGATCTGGTTATTATTCCAGCTAACTCTATTATCATCAAAAAGAGGCCAATCTGGATCTTGTTCATAAATTCTCTTTATCTTGTGTCAAACCTTTTATATGCTCCTCAGGTTGTCGGAGCTGTTACCTGCTTTACTCGTCCTTGTCATTATCTTCAAAAGACTCCTGAGAAAGTTGCTGGAGCATACTTTGTTTACACTTCACACTGTGTGGTGGTTTCTTTGGTACAACTTACGCCAATAGGTGGCATCAAATTTATAAAGAGGAAGATTGGAGTAGGAATGTAGGATGATCTGTATAGCTATATCATGCATTGCATTGTGGTCGTATCTTTAAAAGGATTATTCTTGTAGGATGTGCCTGCCTTTTTTGAAAGAAAATTATTTTCGGACCTCTGGTGTAGTACTTCTATACCATTCCCTGTTGTGCTATTATTAATTTATTATAAGCTGACCAGTATGGCAGTCTTTTCATTTCATTTGGGGGTGATGCTGGCATTGTTAATATCACTAATCTATGATTAATTTGACTTGTTAATGTAGTACATCATTGGAAGAGGTTTTGATGGCAGTCAGTTGTATACGAGTCTGGAGAAATGAAGTAGTCCCTAATTGTTTATCCGTGAGCTCGGTTCTGTACTGACCTTTTTGTAGCTACAAATAACCTCCATTAGCTTTCTATTTAGTTTTATGCTCTTCTTAAAGTTATTCATATATATGATAGTCCCTCAATATTTTGAGGGAAAATTTCCACTTGTTTCTATGAACATCATACTGTTTTTTCCTGATTCGTCCGAACAGTTCCTGAAATTTTGTGGTCATATTGGTCTAGTTATAGGTGGGCTTTTGCATGGGTTGTAGGGGAACTTATTTATTTGATCGTGTCAGAACTGATTTATACTTAATTTTACCATGTACACAATTACTAGGTTAGTATTATCATCTTTGCTAGATGACTTTGCTCTTATGCTTTTGCTTCTGTTGCTGACAATGCATCGATTGGATGCTATTGCTAGAATTCAAAATTTCGTTGCCTCTTTATGGCAAAGGAGTTCATATTGTTCTTTGCTTTTTGTAAAGTACTTGTATAGCTCTTGCCTCGATTCTTTGTACCCATTCGCTTCAAGTAGGGAGAGGATGGGCATCTGCTGGCGTAACTCGAATAGTTCACTCCAGTGCGGTATGTAGGCGTCTTTATCCCTCTTAATGCAAATATATAATGCATCGATCCTCATCTGGACACTGCTTATCACTATCCCCATGATGCTTTATGTTGGTTTTTAGATTTGAATTTTGTATAATTGGTGCTATGTGTGTATCCTGTGTTCACTTGCGTATATATTGTCACTGTGTTGGAAAAAGTTACCTTGGTTCATATGATTAAACAACTCTGTGCAGAATCGTGTTAGAAATCCATCAATGGGTGGAGGATATCCTCAGCAAGGCTACCGTCCTCCCCGGCCTCCAACTAGTTGGGGTCCACCTGGGCCTCCTTCAATGCAGCAACCTGGCTATGGCTACATGCAGCCTGGAGCATATCCTGGGCCACCGCCTCAGTATAACATGTCCCAGCCACCTTATGCTGGCTATCCGCCCCAACCAACCTCTGGACCCACAGGATGGGACCAAACACCTGTCACACCAAGTCAGCAAACCACTCAAGGCAGTGGATATGATTACTACAGCCAACAACCCCCGCAACAACAGCCACCTCACGGAGGGTCTTCAACTCCGGCAGATAACACTGGTTACAATTACAGTCAGCCACCAGCTTCTACTTATAATCAGCAGCAGGGGTCGTATGGGGAATCTAATTACTCTCAACAACCTGTTGGGCAACAGCAAGGTTATACGCAGGATGGTTATGGTGGTGGTTATCATGCATCAGCAGCTCAACCTGGTTATGGCCAGCCACAGGCAAATCCTCAGCCTGGATATGATCAATCGCAAGGCTATAATTCAGCACCTAGTTATGGGACCGGGGATAACCCGGCACAAGATGGAGCCGCCCCCTCTTACGGACCACAAGGGGGGCCTACTCAAGTGCCTCCACCTCAGCAAGTCCCTCCACCTGTCCAGGCTCCAGTGGCAACCCAGCAAGGATACACCAGTCAACAGCCTAACACCACACCCCCAAGCTATCCTTCTCAAGGGTCTACTCAGCCAGGTTATGGAATGCCCCCAACTTCACAACCGGGTTACGGAAGCCAACCACAAGCTCAGACCGGCTATGCGCAGTCGGCGCAGTTAAACCAGCCTAGCTATGGGCCACCTCAGGGGCAGAAGCCACCTAGTCAGGCAGTTTATGGGCAGACACAACCACCTCCTGGCACCCAAGCAGGTTATATTCAGCCGGCTCCTGTGCAACCAGGATATTCGCATTCTCAGACCCCACCTACACAATCCGGTTCTGCTCAACCGGATTCTGGTCATCATCGCCCCCCACCATCTGGTTATGGATCGGCAGCCCCTCAACCAGGGTATGCACAGCAGCCTTATGGTGCAACGCCAGTGGCCCAGCCAGGTTATGGGCAGCAACCGTACAGTGATTCTTATGGTAGTGGTTATTCACAGCCTCCTGTGTATTCTACTGACAGTACTGTGGGTGGCAACGCGCATGGGACTTATGATGCACCACAAGGTGCTCAAACTGTTCAGCCCACTGGAGTTACCAAGGCCTCGCCTCAGAGTTGATGTTATGTGGCAAGTGTTTTCGGTAAGTAGATTTCAGGATTTATGGATGTTTTGTTGTTGATGTTCAATATGTGCTTGGAGTTGGGCTTAGGAATATCATATACTCTCATGCTAAAGTTGGGTTGTGGGTTTGATGGTTTTGACTGTGGATAGTCATATTGCTTGGATGATTGAACTTGGTTTAACCGTTACTTGTTTTAAGTGCTTTTTTCCCCTTTGGTCCTTTTTGTCAATGGAAAATGATAGCCTCGTCTTGAGGGTGATACTGTTAGTATCATTGCCCCTAGGCTCCAGACCATTGGATGGTCTTTGATATTGGCATGGTGTGAATCTAGACGACTGCCAGCAGTCTGGACCTAGCATGGCCCTTGGTTCCACACTTAAATAGTGAATTCGTTGAAATTTAAAAGAAAAATGTGGCAGCATATCGGTTGGTGTCTTCGGACTCTCAAACCACTGAGAAAATTTTTGTATACTGTTGTAAAAAGCTAATACCATAATGTTTTTTTTTTAAATTGTCTCCGTGCACATGTACACAATTATTCTGATTTTGTTTTTGAAACTATATTTTATTACGAAATTAGCAGCCATTAGTCTTTTTTCCTTTATTTTTGTTCTTGCTTTTGTTTTTCGTTTTGCCGATATTTTGAAGGAATTTTTGAATGACACCTGAATTATATTCAAGAGTGTCCCTTACGGATTGTTAACTATGAACTGGACTACATTCCCGTCCTCGTGTTACCCAACTTTGCTACTTCATCTTGATCACGAAAAGCACAAGGACTCGAAATCTGACATGAAGAGGAGATAGTACCAGCAGTATCATCAAGAACGTAAGTGTAATCTATTACATTGTACATTGATTTTACCCCTAAACCAATAGTCACCGTATATTGCAGTTTAGTACCTCTATTCGAATTTGAGAATACTGGCTCAGCAAAATCATTGATCACCATCTTAGATCTATGGCTGTCAACGGATATTATCCGGAAAAAAAAATCTGGCTCTGGATCAATATTTGAATTTGAATCTGATTTACTGTTCTGATATCTAATAAATATCAGATTCTTCGATTATTATTGGGGTTTGATCGAATAAGGGTTACTAAGCCTTGTTGGTACAACTTATTGGACTGGAGTTTAAAATCTCTTATATAAATATATTCCTATTTGACTATCCATCGACACCCTTCGATTGAACTGGGTGAAGTAGGTCCCACATCTGCATAAATATCTCGAGACATCAGAAAAGAGAAAAAAAGAAAAAAGAAAAGGTCCGACGTAATAAGCTGTATGTTTGAGCTACCACAATTTTTGTAACTAAACATTGTGATCTTGGCCCACCGACTGCATGGATGTTTAGCCCACCCTGGGTGGATATACATACCAAAAATCACCATGATTGGTAATCTCTAGCCATTAGATTTTAGTACTTTTTAAGGTGTGATTCTAGCTGTTCGATTCAACCATTTTGAGTATTAAATCCAACGGCTAAAAATAATCAAATTGCTGATTTTGGGTATCAATGTCTACCACGGGGTGGGCTAAACATCCATGCGGTCAGTGGGTCCAGATGGCAGTGGCGAGTCACAGAAATGGTGCTAACTCAAACTAAGCTTGTATCAACGCGGCCCAAAGAAAAAAGAGAAAAAAGTGGATGTTATACAATATTTTAAGAAGAATGGCCCGGTTATAAATTTGCACATTGAAGAATTATGTCAAGTCCAAGATCAGACGGTTACAAAAGTAATCGTACAGATTTTTGGCATGAGCACGTCATGATTGGGACCCACGTTATTTGATTTTTAAAAATTAATATTTTCCGTTCCGCCATGTACAGATGGCAGTTCTGAGATGCTTCTACAGATCCACAAACTTTTTTCTCCCACGTGCATTTATTTTTTTATGGGGTACCCTTTATTATGGTGTCGATGGAAGTAAAAGTTGCCAACTACCCAAGAGGACAAAATTGACTATTTCTCTTCGTGGGTACGCGGCGGCTTTGGGAAGTAGTTCCATTGAATTTGGTGTCGGTGCTTGCTAGTTGGACCATATAAATAAGCATACAGTCACGAGGACCAGTAATCAACCACTGAACACGTATGATTAAACAATAAACAGTGAGGCATTCGAATCAACTCGTGATGGCATGAGCTCTGTGAAAAGAACGTTGATGACGGACGATAGTATAAGCCACGTGGCACTTTTAGAGACCACCGACCGTATGGATGTTTGGCGCATACCTAGGTGGACCTACATACCAATTGGTGTAAAATATGTTTTCTATGTATGTATGTATGTTAACACTAACACAAATGGAAGAAAAAATAGAAAATAAGGTCAAGAAGACGATGATCAACAGGTTTCTGAGGCTCAAAATGATTGATCTCTTTTAGATGATATTTCTACCATTTCGAATTGTGAGTGCATAGAAGGTCTTGAGATAACGCCTTCAGATACAATGAAACCCCTTGATTACTCGTGGTTTCGTTCGAATTATGCACAATTCAATTGCAACTTGAACCATTTGTATTTATACCAATGTTGCTCAGAACCCAAAACTTTATTTCTTTATTTCTTTCTTCTTTTTTTTTTATGAGAATTTTTATAATTTTTATATATGTTTCATGTATTTGTCTTAAACTCGGGCCTTGTATTCCATAAACAATTAAGTTTGTGCCTTCTCCCAAGAGCCACATTCTAGATCCTACGATCTAGATTTTATTTGTAGTTTGAACTGAGTGGTCTAGATCAATTGTGGACAGTCGTGTCCTTTCATTTTGATCGGATAAATCAGTAGCTATACATCCGTGTCATCCAACGATCTTGTGGTTCAAATCAATTGTGCATGTTTACACAATTGTTGGACTCGCTTTGACCGTCTGAGCACAACATTGATAATGAACATGGAAGTCAGTTGCTCAAGTCAAGAATGAGTTGGTTAGCTTAGTAAGAGACAGAGATAGCTTCTATTTAGTCCAAAATTTATTGTCCCATCCCGAGTAGATGAGATCTGTAGTTCTGTACCTTCCTGTCGAAGTGGCTAGTCTGTAGATCTGTTAGTCTTCTTCAAGAAGTCGGCTTTCTCTTTGCTAAACCAAATTGTGTTGATCGAAATAAAGTCAGTGAAGTGGTTAATTTTACTAGTTAGGCTAAGTTAGCTCGAGATGTTTTAATTGGGCCCGAGCTTTTAATGATAAAAGGCTGTTATCACAAATCCCAAGGTGACACATGTATTGCCCAGATGGAGGCCACTTTTAGGCACACACTAATCTCACTAAAAGTTGACTTGAATTTGAAAAATTGGCACTTAGGCCAATCCTGTCTCCTCTGATCTTGAAGCTGATCCTGAGGAGGAGAGCTTGGGGACGTAGATGGAGGAGGACACTCCAAGGCAACCTGCGAATGTTTGAGACTCTGATGACAACGTTGGGTTGTGTGCTTGATGATAGCCTCGTCCTGAGGATGATAATGTTAGTATCAATTTCCCTAGGTACCGACCATTTGATGGCCTTTGATATTTGTGCGTTGTGAATCTCGAGGACCATCAAGACTCTGGACATGGGTATGGTGGTAACACGAGTAAAACTTTGATAACCGGGCCCTGTCATCAAAGGAGATGACATGGCTTCGTGGATTTTGTATGGGCTGACCACCTTGGGTTCACCACACACGTACCCAGGTATGTGTTTTGGCAAAAAGAGTATACCCTGGATATGGAGTAAAACTTCTATCACACGAAATTGTAAATCACACAATCACAAGCCAATGAGTTCTCAGAGCTTTTGCTTTTTAGGTGTACATGCCGAGAACTCATTGGCTGTGTTTGTGTGATTTGCAATCCGATTGTGACAGAAGTTTTACACCTGGATATGTGTGTGGTGAGGCCGAGGTGGTCAGCCGTACAAAATCCACGAACTGTGGCCCTGTTGTCTCCTTTGATGATGGCCCAATCATCAAAGTTTTACTCCTACCGCCCTTTCTTCCAGGCTTAAATAGTGAATTCATTGAATTGCAGCGCATTGGTTTGTGTAAGTTACCAAATTGCAAGTGTATTTAAAATTGTCTCCTTTGTCATTTGTAAGTTAGCAAATTTTAAGGGGACAAAACATTTGACAACAAAAATTGGCGCAGGCCAATATATACATTAGAAATTTTGGAATGGGATGATTTTTGGTGAGGATGTTCTCTATGATGCGGAGATCATCCTCACAAAAATTTAAATAATTCCAATATTGGTAGCCTGGTTTACAAGTTGAAGAATTAACATGGACTTTTGAGGTGCGGTCTAGCGTTGTGGTTGATCCCATAACAAAGTGACTCTCGATACGGCAAGTCTAACTTCCTTTCTCACAAATCCCTTATCCCTCGATGTTTTGTAGCCCCACGACATAGGATTGGTTGCGGAGGACTTCCCCACTTCCCCTTAACTCTCCTTTCTTTTTTGATATTGCTTGCTTTTTCTTTTCTTTTCGGTCCTCCGCACACCGCTAGATTGAAAACTACATTTGATGGAGTTAGAAATTTCAGAATGGGAGGATTTTTCGTAGGGGTGATCTATATATGGTGAGGAGATCATCCTCGTCAAAAATCAGCCATTGATTCATCCTGCATGTGGATATGCCAAAATTGTTGTATAATTCAGATCATATCCTTTTTGAAGTGAAAAATTTTGAAAGCCATGGTAATCAAAAGTAGAAAGAAAGCACTAAGAAGAATCATCATGCACACGATAGTTAGGTTGGTCCTCATATTGCTCTTGCACCAGCACCAATTATAACTTATCTTTCTTCCACATGAATGGCAAAACAGGGTCCCACATCTGCATTAAATAAACATACATCAGAAAAAAGAAAAAAAAATGTTCAAGCCCAAGATCAGACGGTTGCAAAATGTACTCGTACTGATCTTTGTAATGAGGGGGATCCACGTGATTTGATTTTATAAATTAGAGTATATTTCATTATGTTAGGATCCTAGGTTAAGACCTTAGTTTTTCGCTCCTCTATCACCTAGGTAATTTTGGAGTATTGGTTTGGGTCTTAACATTTGGTATCAGAGCCAACCCCGAAACGGGTTAAAATTGTAACATTAACAAGATTTGTACCAACGTATACCCGGAACCTGAACCAAAATCACCTGGAACCAAATAATTGATTCTGGTTTCGGATCCATCATTTTGAGAACGGAAACCGATATGAATTGGCAATATCTGGTTATGAGATTCTATTATGCTAAGGGGCAATTAGGAGTCCTTTTTTCCCACTGTTTTTCCCTTTGCTTTTTGGAGGTCTCCTCGACCTCCTTTTCAACCTTTGTAGCTCTCCTCCTTTTAATAATATTATAACTTAAAAAAATATCGGTTCTGGTTCTGGTTCTGGCTACATTAGGAACTGAACCTGAACTGACCCATTGACACCCCATCCAATGGGAATAAGGGGTATGTAGGAACCAGAACCCTCTTTAATCTCCTTTTCACCGTTGTTGCTCTCTCCTTTTAATAAAATTTCGACTTATAAAAAAAATTTGGTTCTGGTTTTGGGTATTTTAGGAACCGAACTGGAACCGTCCCATTGACACCCCAGAGTCTAGACACCCCATCCGATGGGGAATAAGGGGTATATAGTGTAGAGCTATAAGATTTATAGAATAACTTGAGTAATTACATTGACCTACATTATAATATATATTTTCGGAACCAGAACCGGGGGTGGGGGGTAGGTCGAGATTCGGCCTGAACTCGGGCGGGGGTTAGGTTAGGACTGTTTTTGGGGCCGGGTTTGGATCTCGGGCCAAATTTACACCCCTAACAAAAAATCAGTCCATGTTGACATTAATCTCATTAAAAAATTGGCACTTAGGCCTATAGTTAGTAATGCCAGAATTGATTAATTTTTGGTAATGATGATCATGGTACGAGAACAAACTGAATATGGGATTAGATTATCCAAACATGGGGTGCAGATTTATCCTAAATATCTGTAAATAACATTAAAGAGAAAAAGGAGAAAATTAAACCTGCATCTAACGCGTGAACAACCAGAAACCAGCTCAACACAATTGTTGCAGGTTGGACATCTGGTCCATCTCTTCGTCTCCACTAGCTGACCAAAAAGAATGCCATTTCTATCCCTCATCACCCCTGCCTCATTGCATGGATAACCAGCATGCCATGGAACCTTGCACTGAAAACAAAATAGTTTCTTACAATTTGGACACGTTGATCTTCTAACGCTTCCCCCACACTCATTCAAGATCAACACCGAGCAATCGGGGATTGGACAATAAACTCGCTTGCACCGTAGAATTGCCGACTCACATAACACGTCGCACCATTTTTCGAACACTCGTACCGGGAGGATCGAGCGACATGAAAGAGCATCCAAAAGTTTCTCACAGTTCAAATCAGGACATTTCACCTCTGATATGTTATCTTCAACCTTTACTTGGATGTACTTAACGATACAATCCGAACAAAAGGGGTGCGAGCAACTATTCTTGTTCTTGAATTTCTTGTTTGGATAGACGGGCTCTATGCATATCTCACAAGTGAAGCTTGAAACGTCTTCGTCTTCTTCGTCTTCTTCTTCTTTGTAATTCTCGTGATGAAAGTGCCTTAGCTTTCGCTGTGTGTTTCCCATTATACGTGGAAAGAAAGAGGCCAAAGGGGGAAAATGTATTTTGAGAGATAGAGAGAATAAGAGAGTTGTTTGGGGTTAGGTGGAAGAAGACCCAGAAATAGTAGGTTCCTTAACGAACCATTTTTCTCTCTCTCTAATCCTATTAAAAAAAAGAAGTTTCTTGTTATTAACCATACACAAATAGGGAATGTGTATGGTTTTTTGTTGTTATTTTAACTTACAAGATCAACATTGCGAGGACAACGCATAATGTGGTTATCCAACATAATCTCCTCCCCAGGCTCACAACCGGGTGTAAGATCTGAATGTAAATAGGCCTGGTAATTTGGCCCGTGGCCGGTCGGGCCAGCCTGATGTGGTCACGAGCCGGGCACGGGTCCACCCATTTGAGGTTTGACCCGGAACCAGCCTGAATTGTCTCGGCCCAACATTTATCATTGTTTTCAATTTATTATTATTATTTTTAAATTGTCTCGGTCAAATCCGGGCTTTGGCCTGGACCCGTCCCAAGCACGGTCCTCATACGAGCCCTCAACCAGGCCCAATCCTAGGTTCTGGATCCAGGCCCAGACCGAAGCCCATCCTCCAACTGGACTTGAGAGTTTCTATTTTGAGTAGTTTTAGAGTTTTAGTTGCTTTCTATTTCTTTAGTTCGTTTTGTCCTATAAAATAAGGTTGTAATTAGACAAAATTATCAAAACGTTAATTAATTAGAATTCTATTGCTCTTTTCTCTTCATGGATTTAGAGTTTTTTTTTTTTGTCAAAGACGGTGATCTTCTTCTTCGCACGTTTTCCTCGTTAACTTCACGCTTCCATTACGTCAGAATTATCAGATTGGATCATGATCATTAGTAACATGTGATAAGTAGATTGGCGTGATGTTTCTTTCATTTCTTATGAGTCCAGTTTTGGTCACGAACATATCACCGACGTCCATGGCACACTCTTATAGACCACTGGATGTATAGATGTTTCGCCATCCCTAATTGAACCTACATATCAAAACTTAGCCTGATTGGTGATTTCTAGCCGGTGGATTTGAGTACCTCAAATAATTCTCAAATTCCACAATTAAAAATTAACCCATTAACAAGACTAAAATCCAATGGTTATAACTCATCAATCAGGCTGATTTTGGTTCGATTTTGGTTTGAACATCCATATATAGGGATCGATGTGCCAAACATCCATATGGTCAGTGGTCACGTGGCTCATATGGAGTTGTTCGTGACAAAACTAGACTCATTTTTCATGGAGGTATTTCTATTCTCCTATTCTTCACAATATCAAGAGCTAGCGCTCTTTTTATTTTATTTATTTTTAAATAAAATTGAAAAATAACTTATTTTTATTGAAAAAGTGAATTTCCTGCGAGAAAAATTGATTTCCCATCAAAGTTCAAAATGACGTGAATTTTTTTTATTATTATCAGTTATTGGAGTGATAAATTATTTACCCTCATCGGCAGGAAAATTTGTAGGTCGATCGACCGAGAAAACATTCGTGCATGCAAATGCGCAAGGATGGACTTGCCTTCCATGGACTAAGAAAATGTAAGAGGGAGTTTGGAAAAGTGACTAACTCATAAAAAATAGCGAGTCGGCATATGGTCGAAATTAATTTCGAGGCTTGTCTTCACAATATTTGAATATTAATTGTTCATGAGTTCCAATGTAGGAAGCATATGGTGGAAGATAATACTATTAAAGAGACAAGAATTATAAGAAAGTGAAATAAAAATAAATAAATACTCGCATGCAATGCCTTGCGGTGACGTTGCACAGATGTAACTCCGCAAAAATAGAAGAAAAATACCTCGAAAACCACACCTTCGAATTAAAATATATGTATATTTCTTGTCTTTTGTCGTGCAACGCCATTTGTTGCTTGCTAGCATTCTTCAAAAATATAAATTGGCAAGTAGTAGGAAAATAAAAAGAATTAAGTGCCATATGGAGATCACAAATGTGTTCTATAATGGACTTTTGATGAATCAATATTCTTTTATCGAAGAGCGTATGTGGATGCCCATGGATCACATTTTAGGGCGTACAAATAATAATAATAATAATAAATTAATTATTATTATTATTATAATGGCAAAAATAAAAAGTGATCCGTCCTCTTAAAACCTACCGATAGGATATTTTCCGATATATAACGGAGATCATTAGGTCGTTTGCACAATCAATATAATCATTTGCGAACCCAGCCGACGAATTAATCAAATTTGGGAATGATCTCAGTCAAAGGTCAATGGCAAATTAATCAGATTTGGGTTCACAAAACATCTATATAATAAGGGCGCTCAGTTCTCCCCCGACTCTTATAGGCTTCAATAAAGAAGGGTCGAGATCTTAATCCCCAACTGGACGGTGGATCTCAGCCACTCAACCCGATTTTGGCAAATGCTTAATATTTGGTGGCACGGCCACCCACTAGTATTTGTAAATTCCATATACATATGTGTATGTATGTATATATGTATGTATATGTATAAAGCTACATGGATATACATGTCCAATAAAAAAATGAGAAGAAAACATATAATTTGGAAGAAATGGGAAATCTCATTACAAAGAACCCAAAATCTAAAAAGAAGCGGAGTCGGTAACAGTATCTGACCTACTTAATATACTATACTTATCTCTCCTCGATGTGATCCCGACACGATTAGAATAAAATTTATCCACGTGGCATGTTGTTGTTGGCAGTTGATCTTCTTAGAAGATTCTCACTTTCCAACATTTTTTAAAATAATGCCCGTTATTTTACGTTATAAAGTTTATTGAAAATTTGAATTCAAAATTTGAATCTTTAATTTTGGCGCCCTTTTTTTCATTATTATTCCCATTTTTTTCCATTTTTTACCCTGTGCGTTACAATCCATTATAACGGAAAAAACGGTAATGCCCCCAGTCCGTTATAATGGCGCCATTTAAACCTTGGTCTCTATGTACGACTCTTAAGTGATCAATGCCACAATTCTTAGACTTGGGATAGGAGTCTTGTATTCTATAGGAAGTACTGTTCTATAGAGATTAGACTGGTTTCTGAAATGTCGATTTTCGATAGGGACTTGTTCTATCTTTTTAAACTGGCACCGATTAAGGATTAAGTTTTAAACATAGTTTCTTCCTAAGTTTTAAAACTCGGAAGTCCATTGGGTCGAGTCACCTCGAAGACTCGGGAGTCGACTCGGCAAGTCATTAAAACATATAAAAAATAATTTTTTTTTTGAAAATTCATAAAATATAGTAAAAACATGTAGAAATTAAAAAAAAAATATATTGAATTTTGAGTCGACTCGGCCTTTAAACGGTTGACTCGGCAAAGTTTTGAGTCGATGCGGACGAGTTTCCGAGTCAACTTGGCGAGGCATGCAAATCCAAGTTTGTATGCCGAGTCGACTCGAACTACGATCTAGTCGAGTCGACTCGGCCGATTCCCGAGTCGACTTGCCGAGTTTTAAAACATTGGTTTCTTCGGCAATTAGCTTCGTCTTGGCCTTAGACTATATTTTATATATATATTTTTTGATAAGGTACCTACCTAACACACTAAATAATATTCAATATTTTTAGATTTTCTTTATTTTTTTGAGGTTGATCAGCTGGGTTTGGTGATTCCCACCAATTTATTAATGAAGAACATAGTTTTTTAATTAAAATACAAATCGATGCTTATATTTGGTAAGCAAATACTTGACATTTTAATTATATTAGCCATCCATGATACTATATTTTGTGAAATATTTAGAAATTCCTCTCTCTCTCTCTCTCTCTCTCTCTCTCTCTCTCTCTCTCTCTCTCTATTTCTATTGGACATAACCTCGAGGATCATGTGAGTCATATTCAAATTGCTTCATGCTTCACAACCAATGATTTGGGGTTGTTTAGGATCACTTAAAAAGGATCTTTAAGTAGGAAAAAAACACTAAAATTGGGCATAACTACAATTATTCTAAACAATAAAATCTTCATGTCTGGTGTTGACCATGGTTTGATACTTGTCACTTTGTTATAGGCCGCACAATCGTCGAGGGATCACTTTTTCCATGTTCCTTTTTTCCTTTTTTGCTGCAATTTATTAATTGCAAATCTCATGCTGTTGAGTCTTGGCTGCACATGGACCTTCATGATCTTGAGCCCCACCTTGATGATCTAAATAAGCATCTTCTATTGTCTAGATCTTTTCTTTTTTCTTTTTCTTCATTTTTCTCTACTCTTGTTTTTTCCCTTGATGATCAGTTTTTTCAAACCTCCACAATAGACCAAATCCCATCAAAATCATGTCTATGCCCATATATAAACATATATGTATGTATGTATGTATGTATGTATGTATGTATAAGTTTGTCTATATCCATGAAGTTCCACACCTGCAACACACATACACATGCATGGGAGAGTATTTGAGAAGATGGGATAAGAAACATACATGTTTTATATATTAGCCTACATATATACGTAACATATTTCGAAGTCTCGGCCGATCCTGTTCTTGATCGGGCTATGCGGATTGGGATCGGAGCCCACCGATCGGATCAAAAAATGGATCGTCTCGCCCCGAGATCACTGTTTCCCAAAGAAGTCTCACTTTAATTTGCAACCATAATAGACCTATGGATTTATTTCACTAAAAAGCTAAAAGGACTGACAGATTATGATAAAATCCTAAGTACCCATTATGTTTATAAGCCTCAAAACCTTAAAAGAATTGGAAAGGTTGCAGCTTGGACATACTGTGCTGTGGACCAGCAGATCTTCTCTTTTGTCTTGCAAATCAGAACTCTAGTATTTGGTGAATTGGAATATATGTCAGATATCGATCGTCACAACTTAACTACTCTTAATTGTCATTTCATGTTTTTTTTCTGTAAATATTCTTCAAGCATGCCTATAACTTTGATTTGGGTCTGAAGAAAGATTTAGAGTTGATAATTAATCAAGGATTTGATTAGTCATAGGTTGGGAATGGAACCTGTTGGGAAAACTCAATCACCAATATAAAGGGGAAAAAAACAGTGAAAGTAAATATGTGAAGAGAATGTTCTTAAAAACAAATACTAGAAATGAGAAGTACTATAATAGGGATAACCACCCATATCATCAACCACCATATTTGATGTAGATCTCATGGAGATTATGATAAAGGAGACTGTGAAAGAATGACAGAGATACCAGCTGTCATAAGGGATAAAAGTTCCATTTGTAAAGGTGAGGGTAGATCTTGCTTATTATACTACCGAATCAATCATTGGTTTCTTTTTTTGAGGATAATTTTGTCATCTCCGAGTAAGATGGGAAGACTTTTGTGTTTGAGCCTGCTTATATAAATATATGGGTCCTTTGACAAGGTTTTCCATCAGAAGTTTTCTTCAGCTCTCATCCTTCACACATATAATAGCTCTATCTTCCTTGGAGAAAGCTCTTTGTAGCAAAAAACCTATAATTATGGCTATAGAGATTGAGCAACCTAGTGTTGGGTTATCAAGAGTTGCAGTTTCTGAAACTCATGGAGAAAACTCCCCTTACTTTGCAGGATGGAAAGCATATGATGAAGACCCTTATCATGAATCCAATAACCCATCAGGGGTCATACAGATGGGACTGGCAGAAAATCAAGTAAGTATCGAGACGATTATAGATTCAAAAAATTAACAATTTCATTAGGTTTGATGTTATTAGAACTTAAATCTTGTTGTTTTATGGTTTGTTGAACAGGTATCCTTTGATTTACTAGAGGAGTACTTAGAACAGCATTCAAAAGCATCAACTTGGGGGAGTGGGGTCTCTAGCTTTAGAGAGAATGCATTGTTTCAAGATTACCATGGGCTCCAAACTTTCAGAATGGTATAGCCCTTGAGCCCAAGAAACTCTTTCCAAAATATTGGATTTTATCAACAAGAAATAAGTTCCTAACCTTGTACAAGATTTGTTTATATATACAGGCAATGGCAAGTTTCATGGAGCAAATAAGAGGGGGAAGAGCGAAATTCGACCCCGATAGAGTAGTCCTCACTGCAGGTGCAACTGCAGCTAATGAACTGCTAACCTTCATATTAGCAGATCCTGGAGATGCTTTGCTAGTTCCAACTCCATACTACCCAGGGTAAGAACTATCATTCATTCATCACCTTAATTAGTCTATATGATTTAGTCTTATGTTTATATCTCTGAACTAATGTTATTGGCAAAATTTGTTTTGCAGATTCGATAGAGATCTAAGGTGGAGGACTGGTGTCAAGATTGTTCCCGTCCACTGCGACAGTGCGAACAACTTTCGAATTACTCCCCAAGCCTTAGAAGATGCATACAACAAAGCTGAAGCCATGAACATCAAGGTTAGAGGGCTTTTGATAACAAATCCATCGAACCCATTAGGTGCGGCAATCGAACAATCAGTCCTCGAAGAGATTCTCGATTTCGTTACACGCAAAAACATCCATCTTGTATCAGATGAAATTTACTCAGGTTCTGTCTTCTCCTCATCCGAGTTCGTAAGCGTTGCGGAAATCCTTGAAGCCCGAAAATACAAAGACTCAGAGAGAGTTCATATTGTTTACAGTCTATCTAAAGATCTTGGGCTCCCTGGTTTCAGAGTTGGGACAATATACTCATACAATGACAAGGTTGTGACCACTGCAAGAAGGATGTCTAGCTTCTGCTTAGTCTCTTCTCAAACACAACATCTCTTGGCATCTATGCTATCAGACACTAAATTCACAGAGAATTACATAAAGACGAATAGAGAAAGGCTAAGGAAGCGATATAAATCGATCATCGAAGGCTTGAGAAAAGCTGGGATCGAGTGTTTGAAAGGAAACGCCGGATTGTTTTGCTGGATGAATTTGAGCCCATTGTTGGAGAGTCCCACAAGAGAAGGTGAATTGGCTCTATGGAATTCAATGTTGCATGAAGCGAAGTTGAATATATCTCCAGGCTCTTCATGCCATTGTTCTGAACCAGGTTGGTTTAGGGTGTGTTTTGCTAACATGAGCCAGCAGACACTAGAAGTTGCACTAAAGAGAATACATGATTTCATGGAGCAAAGAAAGATGAATAGAAATCTACTCTCTTCACATTGAACTTTTTTTTTCTTTTTTGATCCTTTAGTTGAGAAACCCATTTGATGAACTGGGTCCATCTCGAAATACTGTAAATCATTTTAAATCTAAAAGTATTCTTTTATCCATATCCTTTTCACCTTAACCAAGCTTCCTGGAATCTCCCTTTGTGTGATTGGTGCACTGGTTCAATTTTCTCTTCTTGTCACTTTGAGTTTTTAATTATGAATTTGACTCAGCCATTATTTAGAGAACTGGAAGATTTTGAGTTCCCAGCTTGGGCAACATGGCCAGATTTGGGAGGATTCAATAAAATATACCATGCATTAACATTTTGGAAATGCCTTGTTAACCCAAACATGGTTCAACTCGGTTTCAACTCGCCCGAATCTTAAAGAACATTCTATTGACATTAATTATACTATAATTTGGTGGGTTGGAGGATTACTTTTCAACTAAATCAACAATTAGGAGATCAAACACCTAAATTAATGGGTAGGTCAGAATACTCAATCTCTTTGACATAGGAGTTGATCATGTCATGGTCATGTCATGAGAAATTGACTTGGCCTGATTAAGATGTATTAATTACTTAAGAGAGGTGTGTGATGTGCTCCCCATGAGGCATTGAGGATGTTGCTTCCTATATACCATACAAGTGGACACACATGGGTGGACTACCCTCTTGCATGAGCATGCATAGCCTTATATCATATTGATTGGAGACTGCTCAGGTGTTCTTAACCATTAGATTAGAGCTAATTAAAATTTTGAATAATAAAAAATATTCCCAGAAAAAAAAAATCTATGCGCCAGATAATTATCTGTCATGTTGGTTAGAGTTTGGGTCATGCCCCATCCTAGATCTAGGAGTTACCCAAGCCACCCCAAACTCTCTGAAAAACTGTGTCCATATGATCCACGCGCCTCTACAATGTAATCCCACTACTCAAACATAGTGGATAATGATCCACTACTCTAATTAAGTGCCCCTCTCTTCATAAAAACTCCATTGTTTGAAGTCTACCACGAACTGCACACCATGCTAAAAATCGGACTTTGGATGGAGCCCTATTACTCCACACTCTAGCCACTAGGAAAGCCTCAGAATTCGGAAAATTTTCTTTTAAGGACGTAACTACATTTAATAGCCACCCTACCCTTAACAGTTAAGGGCCACCTTAAACCCAGGACAGATGGCGCTTAACTATAAGTGACAGGACGTTGGATCAAAAAGTTGGGAGGATCAAAATTTTCTCCTAACACAATAATGAACACTTTGAATTTCAAGCTCATTAGTTTGGCTTCAGTTGTGAGAGGGAGTGTGTGTGGACCTCTTTCTTGGGGGGAATATGCGCTGTCCCCTGAGGACTGCAAGTTTGAAATCCCCCCTCCCAAAACGTCGACACCAAACAGCACTTTAACTCCTGTAACCCCAAGGCCTTAACCTAACCCACGCTAAGCCCTTGGTTAGTTGGTTAAGGAATAGTTAACAAGGGGTACCTGTCGACGTTTTGGGAGGGGGGACTTCAACTTGCAGTCCCCTTGGGGACAGCAGATTTTTCTCTCCTTTCCATCTTGCTTGTGGTTGGTTGACAAATTCTAAATTTCTAATAAAACCTCTTGTCATCTTCTAGTCAAAGTCAACTCCGTTTTGATCACACTACGCACGCTTTCATCCGACATCAAGACACCTTAATTTGGAACTCAACATTCAACAACTTCAATTAATCTCAGCCGTCAAAACCCACATCGTGGCTTGCAAGAGGGCAGCCAGTGGTCCCCACGTGTCACATTAATTTGACATTATAATATACCCCAGCTGCCAACTACTTGGAATCTATATATACTACCAATTAGTATCACTTCCTTGTGGCTCTTATCGTGAAGATCTACGAAATGAACGGGTGATGGGGCCCGCAGTTCGGTAGAATTGGATTGGGATCAAGATTAGATGGTTTTAGGAGTTAGGTCGAGTGTTTGTACACACTCAATCACACTCATCTTTGAGATTTGAATGCATTGATCCTATCATAAGTTGATTTTTGTAGCAACTGGCGTCTAATTAAAGGTTGCCACAAGACGCCCCTGTGGATACCATACGTAACTGGCTAATCCTAGCCGTACACATGTCCCCCATTATAAGTAGCCCACCAAGACTAGCAGGCCAGCTGACATGTTGGCACTGGACATACCAACCCCATGATATGAGTTGATAGGACCTAATTAATCTACTATTTTAATTTCTTTTATTATTTAAACTTTCTTAAAACAAATCTCATGCATATATCTCTTGGAGGAGACAACTTAAAAAAGAAGTCCAATCTTCCAGCATTAAATATCCCTTCAAATAACGGCCGTTATAACGAAAATAATGGCTGTTATAACGGATTCGGACCTACCCCGTTACGTTATGGACCGTTAAAACACCCAGAAAATAGCGGCCGTTCTAATGAAAATAACGGCCGTTATTCTTCGTTATTTTTCCGTTATAATGAAAATAATGACAGTTATTTTCTGAAAAATTTTGTGAAAAAAAAGCGGCCGTTATTTTCCTGTTATTTTCCGTTATATTCCATTTTTTTTCTATTTTTGAAATTTTGAAATTCAAATTTTAAAATTCAAAATTTGAATTTCAGCGCCATTTTTTCAGTTATTTTCCATTTTTTCCCCATTTTTTTTCCGTTTTCCCCCCTGAGCGTTTTTTTTTCTCTCGTTATAACGGCCGCTATAACGGAAAAACGGTAACGCCCCCAATCCGTTATACAGTTATAACGGTCCCCTTTAAACCTTAGTTCAGACAAGGAGAGAACATGATAACTCATCTGCCACTAATGAAACTGTTGCACCGAATCCCGACCACAGAAAAATTCTCAGAACCATGGAGGAGTTGAGAGGTGGCAAAACAAAAGAAATACGTCGAGGAGTCTCGAAAGGAGAACGAGCTCTTTCGCTGATGGCTCGACGAACAAGATTCTTACACGATGAGGTACCTTAGAATTCTAGCATTGACTTATGGAGGGATCTCCCCTCAGTCCATACGGAACAAACTTTTGCCGACCCATGATGAATCCTTTTGGTCTAACCCACTAGGAATTGGAAGAAATAATGAAGAGACACCGAAATGAGGTGGTCGAAGTTAATTATGGCGTCTGGTAGGCAAAGGTCGCCTAATCACAATATAACTTTGGTAGCTACTCTCTTCCCACAATTCTCCCTTCGCCCACCATAACTGCCTCGCTTCTCCTACAACGAGACCAGCGACCTGATCGAGCATGTCCTCCACTACCGTAAAGTGATGGATTTATGAAAAATGTCGACCCCCTCATATGCAAACTCTTTTACTTAGAGTTTTCAATGAGAAACCATGATCATATCATTCTACCAGCTCTTGTCAAGGTGCATCGACTGCTTCTTGGGCCTCGGTACGCTCTATATTGAGTACCATTCGTGCAAAAGGAGAAGAAAGATGTTGATACATTATTCAATATATCTATGATTTCCTAAAACGATTTAAGGCCGCAATGTTGCAAGTTGAGAACTACGATGATAGGTGAGCTATCACAGCCTTTCGAAAAGCTCTCCGGTCAGAACTCCAATCTCTACGAGTCCTTAAAAAATCATGGCCTGTGACGGTAGCAGACATTATTGTGAAGGTCGAGAAGTACGTCAAATTGGAGGACGACGCCCACAATAGGAATCCCACGCCCCCACCAGGTCTGATAGGAAATGGGAAATCCTCTATTGATAGGAACAAGCCCCACCAAGTTCCAAGAGTAACATTTTTACACATTTGTTACATATTGGAACAGTATATAATCATGACGGAGAAGTATATCTAATCTACATGTTCAATCAATTTTTACTCTTGAAAATAAAGTGAGCTTGAATGACAAACCCGATCAATTTATACTCATAAGGATGGAGTGAATTTGAATGAAGCAAACGAGAATGAAGTACATGAGGAAGAATACTAAGAAACACAAAAACAATATAAAATATAAAAAAGTATAAAACATTCTTAAAAATTAAAGAAACTAGAGGGTGATGTGACGTAAAAACTAATCAATGTTACTTTTGAGGATAGTTTCGTCCCAAAAGGTAAATTTGTAATGTTTTAAATAGCTTTTTAAAAATTTGTAACACTAGGTATTTCTTATTATTTTTGTTATTTTTTGAGATTTTTTCCCTAAAAATAGAAAAATGCTTCAAGCACAAATTTAAAGAAATTTTCATTCTCTTTTAATTTATACTTGAGAATAAATTTTCTCACATACCAAACACCTAAAAAAGTTCATTTTCCAAAAAAAATAACATATTGTATTTCATTTTTCTAGTAAACCATATAGGCCGGCCTTGTCTGTTGGGAAGGGAGGGAAAATATTGAAGCTTAGGTTTGAGTTGCATCGAGTCATCCAAGGCCTTAACCCGAGCCCAAACTAAGGGTGGCAATTTGGCCCGTTGGGCCGGGCTCTCCAAAATTTTTGAAGCCCAAGCCTAGTACGCGGCCCAAACTTAGGTCGGGTCCTCGAATCGGCCTCGGGCTAGGGCTATTGGGTAGGGCCACAGGCTGACTTGCGGGTTGGGCGGGCCATGGGCTAGATTATGGATCAGGCATATATTTAAAGAAATTTAGAAAAAGACTTTAAGGGATTAACATTTTTTTAAGGGAGGAGTGGAGGGAAAATTTAAAATTTATAAGTTTGGTAGGCCATATTGTAAATTTCAAATTTTAAAGGGTCGCTCTATGGGCACCCATGTCTTTCGGCTGGGCACCCCACTTGGACCCAAATGCCCCTCCTTCAGCCGGGCACCCACTCATCCCTTCTCTCTCCCTTCCCCTTTCTCTCTATTGTAACTCCCTCCCCCTCTCTCTCTACTGTAACTCCCTCCCCCCTCTCTTTCTCTCTCACTCTACCCTTTCACTCTCCCCCTTCTCTCTCTCTCTCTCTCTCTCTCTCTCTCTCTCTCTCTCTACCCACACTGAAAAAAAATAAACAGAGAAGAAGAAGAAGAAGAAGAAGAGGAGGAGGACGCCATCGCCGTAGGTA
Source organism: Euptelea pleiosperma (assembly GCA_035048495.1). Classification (NCBI taxonomy): domain Eukaryota; kingdom Viridiplantae; phylum Streptophyta; class Magnoliopsida; order Ranunculales; family Eupteleaceae; genus Euptelea; species Euptelea pleiosperma. The sequence continues at coordinate 30,422,568 of CM068549.1, read as the reverse complement.
ACTCCCTCCCCCCTCTCTCTCTCTACCCTCTCTCTCTCACTCTCTCCCTCTCCCTCTCTCTCTCTCTATCCTCTCTATCTCTCTCTCGCCCACAATAAAATCCAAAAAAAATTTCTGACTTGGGCTCTTGGCTGTGGCCGTGGTTGTGGGTGCCATGGTGGCCACGGTAGTTCCAGGCTATGGAGGCTAAAAAAAAAAAAAAAATTTTTTTTGTGGGAGTATGGGGTGTGCTCCGAACCACCACTCTACCATCACCACCACCTCCGGCGAGAGAGAGAGAGACACGTACCTACGGTGATGGCGTCCCCCTCTTCTTCTTCTTCTTCTCCGTTTTTTTTTCTAGTGTGGGTAGAGAGAGAGAGAGAGAGAGAGAGAGAGAGAGAGGGAGTTACAGTAGAGAGAGAAGAAGGGAGAGAGAAGGGATGAGTGGGTGCTCGACTGAAGGAGGGGCATTTGGGTCCAAGTGGGGTGCCCAGCTGAAAGACGTGGGTGCCCGTAGAGCATTGTGGATGAAACGGGCTGCTTCAAGATGGGCTGTGGGCCAGGCCACCTAACCTGCAAGATTCTCTTCACAGGGCCGGGCCAAGCTCAAAAAAATGGACTGGGCTCAGGCCGGGCTGCAGGCCAAATTGCCCCCCTCCCCCTCTCCCAAACCAACCTTGGATCGGTTCATACTTCCAACCCAACCCCAACCCGAGGGGCCAGGAAAGTCCAACTCCACTCCAGCCCACTGGTGAGGTCAGTGGACTTGGGTTTGACCCGACCCAAGGTGCACCTTGAAAAGCCCTAGTTCTATCAAATGGCCGAAATCACCCCTCAAGGAAACGGAACAACGAGGATAAAGGCCGTGCAAGTGAAGAGATTTTCTCGCTATTCGCAGTAGTCGCAAAGCTTTGGAGCGGCGAGAGAAGCAAAGGCTCTTCTCGTTTCTGTGCATTCCATCAAACAGTTCTCCCATTTCTCCCGAAAGCAAAATTAGAAAACATTAAAAGGTATTTCATGTCACTTTATCAATTTTCTTCTCTATTGTGGTTTCGGATAATTTGATCTCAAATCTAGGTTATTTGATGTTCATTACCCGATCTCTTCATTTTTTTCGTTCTTAATTTCTCTCTATTTTGCATGATTTAGGGTTTTTATTTCAGGATTCTAGCTGTAGATAGAATGGACGAATGTTTCTCCAAGTGTTTTGGTCTATTTTTTAGCTTCATTTGGGGATCTGCACCGTTTTGGTTCAATGGAGAATCTAGATTTGGTTAATTTCGTTAGGGTTTATGTTCAGGGTGTTGGATTCCAGTAATATAGGTTCGATTTTTATTATTTAGGGTTTGATTTGCGCTCTTTGTGCTGTTGTGTTCGGTTTCAGAAGATTTCAATAGTGATCTATGAATTGGAACCAGAGAATTATGATCCACCTACTGAATTCTAGTTCGGTACCTAGAAACGTTTGCATTTTAAAGAGGGAACTTTGGAGTCTTTACTTGGAAGACTTCTCAATGTCTTCAAGGACCCCAATGTACAGACAGTGCGGAAACACACATTGATTGGATAATTCTAACTGTCCAATTTAGAGCTAAATTGTGAAAGACTAATAAGAAAAATTAAGTAAAATCCGTGTAAATTACCCCAAGAGAATGTACATAGGTGGGCTGGTTATGATTGGGGAAGTGATTGGGGCACCCCTCCTACTGAAAGGAAAAATCTATTCTTTGTTAAATGCAGTATCAACCATTGTTCTCGTCAATGAAATAAATGCAACTTTACCTTTTTACGAATAGGTCTGCCTCTTTTATCAAAAATTGGGGGGCACCTAATCACTTCCCTTGTTATTGTTAGATATAATGTGCAACATTTATCTAACAAAACTAGGAAGATTTGTGTGTTCTTCCTGGAAAGTTTCCAGCTTCTTTTTATGTTATATTGGTGTCAGAGTTGGTTTGGGATTTTTAGAAAGTATGATTTCTGAAATGGGTTTTTTATGACACCGGTCTGAGAAGCCTGAGATATTGTTACACTGTTGTTTTGATGATTTAATGTTTTGGTTTTTGTGGTCAGACTTAATTTAGGGAGCTCATGGCGTCAAAGTTGCATCAACTGCAATCCAAGGCAGCTCAGGCTTCGCAATTTGTGGCCAAGAATGGATCTTCCTACTACAAGCAGTTATTGGAACAGAACAAGCAATTCATCCAGGAACCCCCTACTGTGGAGAAATGCAACTTATTGTCGAAACAATTGTTTTACACTCGCCTTGCAAGGTTAGTGTCTCAATCTGATGAGTAGTATTTTCTCATTCGTGGTTGACCGTAGTTGAGTTACTGAGCCACATAATGTTTCAACATTATCAGTGTTACCTGTAATTTCTTTATGTGGTCTGAGATCATGTGTTATTGATATGGGTGAGGTGGGCTTTGAAACACGTTATTCTAGGCATTGAAAACTACTCATCATCATCATACACCTTATCCCAGCTATCTGGGGTCGGTAGCATGAATCGTATTTTGCCATTTGACTTTATCTAGAGCAATATCTTCTGTCAGTTCAAATATTTTCTTACTACCTCACTCCATATCATTTTTAGGCCTTCCTTGCTCCCTTTTATGGCCTTCAACTTGTACCAAAGCACCCCATCTCAGTATTTCCATTACTGGTCTTTGTTCAACGTGTCCAAACCATTTAAATCAATTTATTTTTATTCTTTGATAAGTACTTTTTCTTATTTTATCTCCTATTTGAGTTCCTAGATTTCCTCGAATGTGCTCATTTTGAGTTTTATCTTCCCTAGTTTTCCACCCATCTATCCCAACATCCTCATCTCTGCTACTCATTTTATGAACATGTTTTTTGGTTATCAACATTCAACTCCATAAAGCATAGCCATCACCCTGCTGTCTTGTAAAATTTCCCCTTTAGTTTGATAGATACACGTTGATCACATAATACTCTAGAAGCAGGTCTCCACTTTAGCCGCCTAACACTAAATCACTGGGCCACATTCTTACTAATTTTTCAATTTTTATGGATAATCAAACTTATAAACGAAAGTGGTCACATTGGATATTTCTTTCTTGCCCATCAAATATGTTCTTAATAACGTCAGTATTATTGCCTCGGAATCCTTTTTTTTTTCTAATACCCGCCAAATTAGCTCCCTAGGAGCTCCATCATATGTTTTTTCTAAGTCAATACAAATCATATGTGAATTCTTCCTCTTTTCTTGAAACATATCCATTAGTTGTCTAAGTACGAAGATAGCCTCAGTAGTTGACCTTCCCTGTAGGAAACCAAATTGATTTTCTGATATTGTTGTTTCTCATCTTAATCTTTTCTCAAGAACTCCTTTCCAGTGTGGCTCATAAATTTTATACCACATTTGTTAGTACAATTTTGTGCATATCCCTTATTCTCATAAATAGATACCATAGTAGTCCACTCATATGGCATCTTCTTAGTTTCTAAAATTTTGTCGAACAGTTCAGTTAACCAACATAGCCCAATCTCTCTCATGCACTTCCGAACCTCTATTGGAATACCATTTGGGCATAGAGCTCTTCTTACCCTCATCTTAAGTAGAGCTTCTTTCACTTCTATAACCTTAAGGCTACAGACCTACTGTAGTTTATATCATTTCTGTTGCTACTGATCTACTATAGATTCTGTTGTTACATTCAGTTTTCTATCATCTGCCATTGAGGTTGGTTCTGATGTAGGAATGAAAATTATGTTGATGATTTCTTGTTATATTTGTCATTTGGGAGTACGATTATTATTTTTATAGGTACTTATCTTTACCCTGTTTTCAAATGTAGATGGTCTTTTATATAAGACAGAATCATCTGCTTCTCTTTCAGATCTATTTCACCTTTCAGAATTATAAACAGTTGTGTATTTGTTGGGTTATATTAGATGATAAGGTCTTTCCTTGAAAATGATCCTTTTTATTGAGAAGCTTTTCTCAAATGCATGAGAAAGAAAAGGTGTTAGCATGGTTCAAAGTTTAGGCTGAAACCGAAACGTTTCGTCTGTTTCGTTTCGGTTTCGCCATAGGACAAAATTATATATGTTTTGGTTGGTTTCGTCCAAAACCAAACGATGCTTCATCTTATATGTAAATTTGCACTAACATTTCATTTCAGTTTCATGAAGTGTCGTCCGAAACCGAACGATACTTCCGATACGTTTTCGGTATCGCCCATAACGATCCCGAAACAATACTGTGTACTTCGAATCATGGGTGTTAGTTACTCCGTCGTGTAGCTTCAAGGACACTGTTTGCCTGTGGATTCTTTTTCTATTTTTAGTTTTTTGAACTATAAAAGGAAAAATGTTCACATGTTTCTCCTTTTGAATAGATACTGTTGAGTTTTGGGATCAATGAATATCTCCATCTCAGTTGAACTCATTCCCTGATTTTGTATTTATTTATTTATTTTGAATTCTTAACTTAATGGGTTAAAGATAATAATATCCTTTCTTCCTGGTAGTTGAATTTCCCTTTTCACTACTAAAAAGTTTACCTCCTGGAATGACCAAATATGATGGTTTAAGGATAAAGCTTATAGAATTATACAATCTGTTTGACAAAGCTGGAATTTTCATTGCATATATAGAGATTGCTGCATAATAAAACTAACACCCAAAGATTGTATTTCCGGCCAAAGAACTTGGTAAACATTTACTATTGAAATCACATGCCTCTTCATGTCAGGTGGTTTGGTAAATTAAAAAAGAAAAAAAGAACAGCTAATACAAGTATATGTATGTATGTATGTATGTATGGATATTTTATATGTTAGAGAGAGAGAGAGAGAGAGAGAGAGAGCTGATTGGTTATTGTCTACAGCATTCCTGGTCGTTACGAGACATTCTGGAAGGAATTTGATTATGTTAAGCATCTGTGGAAGAACAGACAAGAGCTGAAGGTTGAGGATGCTGGCATTGCTGCTCTATTTGGGCTGGAGTGCTTCTGTTGGTTCTGTGCTGGTGAGATTGTGGGTAGGGGATTTACGTTCACCGGTTACAATGTCTGAGCGCAACCACTTCAAGAAAAACTGCTTGTGGGTTTGCATTATAAGTTTGTCCTTTGGGTGATTTGAGTCACTGACCTTATTCTACATGCAAAATTTGTTTCTCGGCAAAAATTTTGAAGCTGATGAGTCAGCAGGACAAGTGTGGTAGCCTCAATAATTTGCCAATTTGGTAATTTCGTTTTCTCTTCCATGAAGTGGCGTCATTTTTATTGGACCTACTGCTGCTATTTATGAATGATTATAGAATCCTAATTGCATACTAACAGTGTGTTTGTTAACAAAGTTAATGCTGTGAGCATCAGTTTTAGCCTTGCGCTGGGATAAACAAGATTTTTTCTTATACAGTAGCACAGGCTAACATTCGAATAAGCCCTATGAGAGACCTCTATTCCCTAATAAGCATGATAATGATCGTACCAATCGCGTAACTTTGGACAATTGTCTTTACGGCCTCCGAATGAATGCATGCTACATAGGTTGGCACTGCATCAGATCAGGTGGAATATTTTTGAAAATAATTCTAGGAGTTCAGGGTAAGGCCGGTGCATGGGTGTCACCTGTAACAGTTTTACATCTTGCATATACAATGGCCTTGGGTCATTCTCACGAGGGGACAGCACGTGCAACCAAAAGAAGGGTGTTGTTTAAAGAGGGAGAGGAGCGTTTGATGCACGCTTAAATGCGTTCACATTGTGTAAAGACAAAAGAACCCTGTTAATAAAATTAATGTTAAAAGAAAAAAGGAATGAAAAGAGGGACATTTTCGGGAGTGGGTAATTGCGTGTGTAAACTAAGAAAGGCCTTTTCGCGTGTTATAGATATATCAACGATGGAAATCTTTGACAAGATGAAAGCATTCTCGTGCAAGTATCACCAATAACCTGAGTCCTAAATTCCTAATGTCGAAACGAAGCTTGGTTTATGAATTGCAGTTGAGCTACTATGATTGAATTTGGGTGTTGCACGTTTTGCAAGGTCCTTCAACTTGTTAAAACCATGAGCAACCCTTCAAGAGGTGGTCCACATGTATGATACAGGGTCGTGTCCACATGTATGATACAGGGTTGTATCCGTTGAGGATGATGGACGAATAATCTCTCGAAACAGTTTAGAGCACCCCCGACTAATCTGCCGGGACACGCTTGTCACCCCTCCACACGTGCCGAGTTGTGGGAGAGTTTGACGTGGACTGAGCCACTTATTGTTACTCTTCCAGGGGATGGCCCAAGGAGAGTTGAACTCAAAACCTCTTCGCTTTTTGGAGAAGAGTCCCGTCCATCATAACTCATCTCTATATATATATATAGGGCTGGGATATTCTTACTAATGGAATTCTTGAGGGTGATCTCCTCACCATGAAGATTGTCCTCACCAAAAATCAGTAATTTTTAAAACTTCTAACCCTACCAAATACAGAACTAAATTTAACGGTGAAAATGGATGGTCCAAAATTTTTCAATTTGCAATCTACTTTTCTCAAGGTTAAAATGTTGGAATGGGCTGATTTTTTGTGTGGTTGACATCTAGATTGAGAAGAATATTATCACCAAAAATCATCCCTTAACTCATCCGCATGTGAGCCCCACGTCCATTAGTAAGAAATCATGAATGCCACGTCTACATCAGAAGTGCGGAAAGCAGTCTGATGCTCCTGCCTTAACGCAATAAGGACAAGTTCACTATACACTTCATACTAGAGTTTATTACGGATAAAGCAAATTATGGTAAAGCCAACATTTTGATAATATTGAAATGACAAAAAATCACTAAATTCGCCAGGCACCCCTTTGTACATGCTCACACACATGCTATTCCTCACAAGAATTATGGCTCAGTTACAAAATTAATATCTCAAAGATACATCCAAGTAAATCAACCAAAAATGAGAAGCATTTTCCAGGGCTTTGTTCTCTTTCTCTCTTTCTCGCTTCCAGGTGGCCTCCTCGTCCTTGTTATCAAAAAAATAGGAGGGGGGAGATTGTGATTGCAATCTGACGATCTACCTTAGAGGAGGTAGTTCCTGAACGTGGAGATCAGTTTTGGGGAGAGGAGTAAAACAAATGCTAAGACTGAACCGAAAAACAGGCTGATTGCATATCTAACAGGGTCAGTTTCGGCTTCATCAGATGTGTTCTTCGCGGTTGAAATGGCTGTTGCTGAAGGAAGGGCTTCAATCACGGCATCTGCTAGATCAGAGATGAAGGAAGAGGTGCACCCCAGAGCTGGAACTCTGCCCCAGTTCTCAATGCCAGATTCAAGAGCCAAGTGCTTGTACTCCATGTCTATCTCTTCCAGAGTCTCTATGTGCTCGCTTACAAAGCTGCAATTAGGCAATAAGATTATTTAATACATTCAAATGAAGTGGACAGATGTTGCTTCCTGCGAATATTCAGTTGCCTAAAATAGGCGACTTCGAAAATTTACAAGAATAGATTCTCAGTTTCCTCAATTTTCCGAAACATGTGAAGCTTTAATACACTATAATTTTGGACTCCAGCCCTTTTTGTAGAATATCTTGACATTTTAAAAGATTGCTACCTATACCACTTTTTTTTTTTGAAAAGATTGCTACACTGTGCCCACTTTAATTCAATATAGCATTTTCTTTTTCTTATTTATGGTCCAGCTAAGAGATCTCCTGGGCCAAAGTTCAACCTGATGAATGATCCTAATTATCAGATTCACATACCCTTTTCGACGGCTAGAAAAATATGGCAACAGGTTCAGAAAGCCTATGGATCATATGAAGTCATGATTACATTCATCCAATTCGGTTGATCTTTTAGCCAAAAAAATCTCCTTGATGGGACACGTAGAATGTTGGGTTCGCAAGCTCCCAGATCATCCTTGCATGCAATTGTGATTGTCACATGGTCCCATGTACTCTGTTAAATTTACTGTTCGATTATTTAACATTTTCGGATATATTAGCAAGCAAACTGATTAGAATCCCATAACAGTTATAAAACCTTCAGATTGCAGACCCTCATAAATACAAGTTATATCAGATGTCATTCATATAAAGAGGTGAGATTTCATAATGCACCAGTCCACAGTTCAACCCATCTTTCGTCCAAATGGTGGATCATCTCAGCAATCTGGACCACCCAATCGATGCATCGTAAATTGGATTGGACAGCCACAGCCAAAATCTTATCACTGAGATAAACCTAGGTAGCTGAGCAACTGAATTCTGTCGAATGGTCAAAATGTAGTTACAATTACAGTGTGATACTGACATCCAAATGAATGGGGTGATTGGATGCACCATGGTCAATTGAAAGAGGTGGACCGTTGATTGGAGGTCCAGGTAGATGAGATCACCAATAGATGGTCCTACAGATGGGACGAAGTATGGAGCTTTCATAGTTTGGTATGAAATCTCGACTCTCGTGAAAACTCCTGAAGCTGAAGCATTGACCTTTAAAAGACCAGCTATAAACCAAACTATATTCATGAAAGAATTTGGCTGTAAGACAATTTCCAAGAAATTAAACACGTAGAGGAAATCCAAATGTTTAGTAGCATTGCCTACTCTCTCCAAACATTAAGTAGGACTAACAATGATCACCAAATTCAATTCCATGAATGCTTACGAGCATAAAAAATGTACCTTATTGGAACAGCTAGGAGACTCTTAACACCTCTCTGGCCAAGCTCAACAAGAACTTCATCAGTATAGGGCTTCAACCACTGTACAGGCCCAACTCGGCTCTGAGAAAACAGAATTCCAAAGTGGGTGAGACATAGGGCTAATAACCAAAATACATCTTACTGTGACAATGGGGGAAAAGATGAAGAGAACCAACACGTAATGAGCACCAAGTTCAGTAGACTATTCAGATGGCATGAAAAAAACAAAATGCAATCCAGATGCATGAAAATAGAAGCTAGAAATTAGATTTTAAATCAACCTGGTAAGCAAGAGTATGGTCATTGTCAATTCCTCTAGCTTTCAACTCTTGCATGATCAAGCTGATACACTCCTCCATCTGATCTCTGTACGGATCTCCTGCATCCTCAACATAGCTAACTGGTACCCCATGTGCACTGAAGAATATCATCACCTACATTTTACAACAAAGATAAGAAACCCACTTGCTGCAGCAGCAGAATACAAACGAAATTACCCAAAAAATGTTTAGCAATGTCCAATGATTGTGTGCACCAAGACTGTCATGTTAAACTTGTGCAGCAATAAAACCTACCTCCTCAGGCATGGAGAAACTCTGTAGTTCTTTCTCTATCAAGCTAGCCATTGACTTAATATAGCCTTCACGTTGATACCACGACTGTATAATAGAAACTGGTAGCCTTGATAGATATGAGTCTTCCCTGTCAGATGACTCAAATTTAGTAAAGCAGGACAAGGTGAACTACATGTAAAATCTTCAATTAAAAGATGTGAAAAAATGAATTTAAGAAGTGAAACAGGATGACCGGTTCTCCACCTGAAGATACTCTGAAGAAGACGTATGCTTGATCCACTCGTAGAGATGGAGTATTGAGGATAAAGTGGCAGCACGACAAGTCTTGTAATTCTGTCCTCCTTAATCTGTCACAGGGAAGACAAGTGTGTCAACCAATGACGACTCAACAAATTGTTTTTAGATGAAAATCGGCATTGTTTGATTCCATGTAAATATTATCCACTGTGTCAATGATCAAGCAGAAGAAAGTACAAGCCACTAAATCAGGATTCCAGTAACATACGTTGTGCAGACAGATGAATTCCAAGAAGGTGCAGGTATCATGTTAATGGCAAGTGCATGTAGAACGTTAGTTCAGCTCAAAACACACAAAAAGTTGTTTCCCAACTCTGCTCTGGGAAAAATATGTAACTCTGAAAAATGGGTCAATAGAACTTATGACGAGAAGGATGTTTCATGCCACATGAAATGCATAATCAGTCAAGATCATAATAATCTGCAGTCGTGGCAGTAACTCAAAAGTTCTTTTCATTAATAATACCTGCCCCATTCAGGTTTTGGAACACAAGTACCTCTGCAACATAGAAGTGTTTCAAAACTTTTTTGTTGGTGGGTAATAACTTGATTGACTTGCTATTTATCCGACTTGATGGATTTTTCAATCACCCAGCTCAAGGTACAAACTACATGGTATTGTATCGTTCATGGGTGATACAAAAACGTATTGGAAGTATCGTTCGGTTTCGGACGAAACTTCATGAAACTGAAACAAAATGTTAGTGCAAATTTACACATAAGATGAAGTATCGTTCGGTTTCGGACGAAACCAACCGAAACGTATGTAGTTTTGCCCAATAGCTGATGCGGACATTCTCTAAGCTAGTTGGAAGTTCCACCTCCATTAGATCCTCACTGTTAAAGCAATGGATCTAATATTGTAGGATTGTGTGAAGGCCTTCGACTTTAATAAATTTATTTGCTTGAATTTGATTATTTGCGTGTGATTAGCATGAAAATTTATTATTTTATTGTTCTTAATAATTTTCTGTTAATCTTAGCCTTTAGTTGGAAGCCATCTCATTCGTCCTACATCAATAGCGAAACCGAAACGAAACAGACGAATCGTTTCTGTTTTGGCCGAAACTTTGAACCATGACCCAGCCTAGTAATTGATCAAAATCATCCAATTTTATAAAAAAAATTCAGGGGAAGTTCTCTATAATATCAGCCAAGTCAATGGTCCACTTGGTCTTATTCATAAAATTAGCAAGCTTTCACTGACTAGGCCCATTGAATTTGGAAATTGATCACCTGATTCATCGTTTGATATAATTGAGCAGCATTCTACTAATAATTATCTGGAAAAGCTAATTAGACTGAACAGCAGCTTTACTGAATTGCAGATAAATATAAACCATGGCATCAAAACTGATAATGAGCAAGGAATATCCAACACCAAATTTAAGGACTCACCTGATGAACTGCTTCCTCGGTAAATGGGTGCCAATATCGCATTCCAACATATACATTTACAGGAATTTTCTTTGCTTCCAAAGCCATTTTCAGCGCGTGTGCCTGGAACAAATATCAAAAACCATTTATTCAAAGCTCACATATACAAATCAAATAAATACACAAAAGAAGCACGATACAATCTCCTAAGCATTGGGAATTTTCCCACTTGGAGTAATACAACTGATGAACCTTTTATTTAACCTACAGGACAAGAAAGATAACTCTAATGTGACCGAACCAAGCTGTTTCATGACAGAGGAACAACAAATTACCTGCTCATCTGTTATTTTCCGCAAAGGTGAGCCACCCCCTATAGCAGCATAACCTTCTTTACTTTTCGGAGCCCTAAGAACTGAAATTAGTTGTGCTAATGGACGCTGAAGAAAGCGGAACAGCCTTGGAAGTCGTATAATATCCTGCCATGAAAGCATTAGCATCATTAGTTTATTCTTGATGTTTGCAAATTAAAAGATCTGACATATATATTATGAGGAGAATTTAGCAACATACTGGATCTGCAAACAAATTGAACAAAAATGGTTGAACATCATGAAGCGTCTCCGGTCCCCCAAGATTCAGAAGCAGCACCCCAACCTTTTCTTGTGCAGAATGTGAAGGAGATTCCAAAGCACTTTCACTAAATGTGCATACTCGTACAGAGCAAAACGTTTGCACAACTGGGTATCTCTTCTGAACAGGGGCACAATGATATGATCCCCCCAGAATTCCACTTCTTCTATCAGCCAAATCACAAGATGAACCGTAAATGCCTCGTGTCTATCAAGATGTTGTGATCCTTCAGCTGAACAGCAGCTAACAGATATGAAAGACTTGGTCTGACTGCATGACCTGCAACAAACGAGATCCATTGGAACCTTGAATTAATGGGATGGAATCTAAGATGCTCATATCGAGTGCATGGCAGTACATCTAGTAAACACGCAAACATCATACATCATTTAGACTATCCACAGAAATGAAATATCCTAAATGTTATAATTATTCGACTGCAGCAGTTTTCCACGAATAAGAACTCCTATGCAGGACCCAGCGCATTGTGGGGTAATCAGTTTTACTCGCATCCCGATGACAGAGAATCCTGATACATGGGTAGAATTAAACATTCGGTGCATTTGAGTGATTAAAAAACTGGATTAAGATAAACCCGGTGATTTGATTTCCTAGAATAAAAAATTAAGAAAATTTTGAAGAAACCAATGAATAAAAATATAGAATGGAACAAAGACACAAGCAGTCACCATCACAGTCATCAAGAAATACAATAACGGACAATAGATAAGAAACGATTTCCTGGTACTGTGGATAAATTAATATGAGATACAAATCAAATCAAATCAACCTCAACATGATAACCTAAACTAACTCGATTAACCAACCCCTCTAAGATGATCTCTAATGTCGATTAATACAAAATGAATCTATTCAGACTAAGAATTACAATCATAATGGTCCAACGAAAGGAGAGTACTTACCTGGAAGAGTTATGATTCGAATTGCGGAGACGAGAACCAGAAAGATTTATATGAGGAAGAACTCTAGAGCTCGCTGTTGCATCCATGGCTTCAATCTCAAATGAGATGAAACGTTATTTTTTTACCTGTAACGGCGCAGATCATAAAAAGGAGAGAAACCAGAGAGGTCGAGAGGAGGAGTTGCAGAAGAGATGCCTGAAGAGAGAGATTTCTAGGGTTTTGGAGAGCTCGTGTTCTGTTAAAAATGGAAAATATGCAAGAGAAAAAGAAATCTATAGGGTTTTTGAGAGCTGGTGTTCTGTTAAAAATGGAAAATATGCATCAGAAAAAGGGAATTAATGCTGAAAGCGATAGAAAATGCAAAAAAGAAGACGAGACTCGCGAAAGAGTCTCACTTACGTGTTCAAAAGAGAGGGATAATACGTGTCGGCCAATACACTTTTTAGGAAGTGGGACTGTACCATCTTCCCTAGGATGGTACGAGTAAAACTTGTGTCACAAGATGTTGTGACGGAAGCCGGTCACAGCACTCAATATGAGCCACGTGGCACACGATCAGAGGGCTCTGACCGTATGGATGTTTGGCCAGTACCTTGGTTCACCTATAAACCAAAAATCAGCCTGATTAGTGATTTAAAACGTTTGGATTTTTGCACTCAAATAACGCTCAATTATGCTCAGATTTTTACCGTTAAAATCAACCCATGAAAATAACTTCAATGGAATCGGTTAGAAATCACTAATCAAGCTGATTTTTTGTGTACTACTCCACCGAGGGACTGGCCAAACATCCATACGATCATCGTCCTCTAATAATATGTCACGTGGCTCGTATTGAATGCTGTGACCGGCTTCCGTCACAACATCTTGTGACACAAGTTTTGACCACTGATGGTCATCGGGATTCCTATCACACGAATCTTCAAGGTCACTAAACAAATGCCGAGGTACATCAATTGTTTAAACATACGGACGACAATCTTACAATATTACCCTCGGGACGATGCTATTCATATCCCGAAAACGGTATGCTATATGACGGAAATCTCCTCAAGTCATAGAAAATGACCTCGTGTCTCTTTGACTCGATCTTTTTTTTCTTTGGTCGAGCTCCAGTTACCGCCCTAAAATGACAGGCTCCGGTTACAGGACACAATATGAGCCACGTGGTACACTCTTAGAGGACTCTGACCGTATGGATGTTTGGCCAATCCTAGGTGGACCTACAAACCAAAAATCAGCCTGAATAGTGATTTCCAACGTCCGGTAACCGGAGCCTGTCATTTTAGGGCAGTAACTGGAGCCTGAACCTTCTTGGTATTGGGTAGGGTTCTGATGCTTAGGAGGAGGAAAACTTTGCTCATAATCCCTTGAACCTCAATCCTCAAAAGGGAGAAGTTTTGATTTTTCCACACGAAGTTTTGGAAGGTCAGGCTCCAGGACCGGCCTTTTTTGACCGGCTCTCGTTACAGGAGAATATATGAGCCACGTGGAACACACTCTGACCGTATGGATGTTTGGCTAATCCCTAGGTGGACTTACAAAAAATCAGCCTGATGAATGATTTCTAGGCGTTGGATTGGACTTATTTTCATGGGTTGATCTCAACTGTCGGAATTTGAGCAGTATTTGAGGTGCAAAGATCCAAAGGTTTGAAATCACTAATCAAGCTGATTTTTTTGAAAATTTTCACAGTTCAATTTCCATGATAATGGAAGGTGGTAGGTTTTTCTTTCTTTTATTTGTTTATTTATTTAATTTTTATCCAAGTAGGCGGGTGGTAGGTTAGTCTTTGGACAAACGTAAAGATGGCTGCATAGTCCGCTTGAACCACCATTTTGTCGTAAGTTCCTAACTGTCCAATTTAATGTACTAGTTGACTTTTCTGGTCATCTTGACAATTGATTTGCTCAACAACTCTGACCAACCAAACAGGTTTTTATTTGTTTGGACTTTGGGATGGGGATCATGTCGATCCATTAGAGAGATGGCTCATGGCTTCGGAAAAAAAAATCGTGGGACTAAATGGTGGGAGTGGGAGATGGGAAGGGATCTTTTAGAAATATTCTCTTTCAAATCACATGGGCCCCATCTCATGTTTATAAAATTCCTTCCCATGTATCTGCCCCAGCATTCGCCCCATTCTTTAGCCCCTGCAATTTTTTTTTGATGGCTTCTAGGTTGGTCCGTTTGACTCTCCTATTAGGTCACTAGTTGACACCACCTTTTAGGTTATGCGCCCGTAACATGGTTCGAGGTCACAGTTTCAATTTTTGCTCCGTAGATCGGTTCAATCTTGTGTGATCGTTAACCGCATACGAAATTGTGTGTGCCAAAAAATGACCAACACTAATGTCGTCCACGTGTCCCCTTGAGATCTGTGCAATAGAGGCATTCTTGTCCTCGTAGCTATCAGATCCGAGCTATAATTCTTGGACCAACTCGGCTCTGCTCAGAGCTCGGACCTCTTCGTCGACCAAGTTGACCTGGCTCAAATGTTTGTTCGGCAAAGGGGAGAGTCGACTAGTTGAGATGACTTAACTTGGGCAAAGGAGTTGGCTCACTCTGCTAGTTGGTATCATTTTAACAAGTGGTCTCTACCTAATCTTTGTCGATGAGACGTCTCGTATCTACTTCAGACGAGTTACCCCATATCTGTATAGGTTAGTCTTGAGATTTACCTAAACAGAATGGCGAGAAAATGGGTTGATTGAAGCTTCTTGCATATATCGGAGGGTATGTACTTACCCTGTCTCACCTAACACTTAGCCCTATAAATAGGGACCCTCATTTACTCTGAAGGAGGCTTGCCCCCACTACAGTTGTTAGGGGATTCCATGGAAAATTTTATTAGTTTTCTTTATATGAAATTATAATCTCACAGATAAATCTAGTCCATTCATTATAAGATCATACCCGACGACTTTATTTGGTTTATGGGTAAAAGCTTCTATTAAAACTTGTCTTTGATTATTTCGAATAATGTGAGTGAGGAGAATTTGAGAGTTCGGGTTTTGGGATATTTCTTTTGTTTCTCTTGTAAATCGTAGATGAAGTTTGTTCCCTTCGTTGGTGATCTCTCATTTTTAGTAGGGAAGTGGTTACAACTTATTGGATGCATATACAGTGGTGGACCCAGGAAGGGCCTAGTGGGGGCAGTTGCCACCCTCAACTTTGAAATTATTTATAAAAAATAATTTTTTTTTTACTTCCCCACGTATATTTTCCCTTGGTTTGCCCCCCCTGGTATTTCTATTTTTACGATTTACCCTCCCTTAAACAACTTTTGTGTGATTTTGCCCCCCTTTAATCAAAATCCTAGGTCCGCCATTGTGCATATATATCTTGTGTTGCGATTTGCTTGGTCTTTTTTTCTTCTTCTTTTAACTTTGCCTTTAAGAGTATATTCGTTCCCAACATGCCCATAATCGATAATGACCACGACAACACCAAACTGGACGATGAAGAAGCAAATGAATTGCTACACCTATATTCAAAAATTATCACCAAACAGCTTTTTGATATTCCCTTAAATCATGTGGACCCAAACCCAACATTTAGAAAATTGTTGAATGAGGGGAGGTGGAACCAAATACTGTTTTTCTTTATTTTCAATTTCTATGCACACATTTCATGCCCTACTCACACAGTCACAGTCACACCCTTCCATTGTGTAAGGGCTATTGCGTCTTTCAAAAATTTCCCTCTTTCTATACTTTTCATTTTGTTTAAAAACTAAAGGGTCGGGCTCGGGGACCCAATTTTAGCGTATCCACATAGAAGATGAATCAATGGCTGATTTTTGGTGAGGATTATCTCTATGGTGAGGAGATCATCCTCATAAAAATTCAAATCATTCTGATATTCATAGACTGGTTTAGAAGCTGAAGAATTATGGACCGTCGATTTTTACCGTGTAACCAGAAAACCACATTTGATGGGGTAAAAAATTTCAAAATGGACTGATTTTTTGTTGGGGGTGATCTATACGGTGAGGAGATCATCCCCACCAAAATCAGCCATTGATTCATCTTCTATGTGCACGCCAAAATAGGTGTAAAAATGGAGGTAAAAAATGGGTGTCCGCCGAGCCTGAGCCTGACCCTTTTAAAAATACGAGAAATTGCTAACTAAGAATTCAACTTTAAAGGGACCCGACGACCCACAGCACGCTTGAACACGCTTGAAAGTCATGGTTCAAAGTCTTGCCCGATCCTGTTCTAGATTGGGCGATCTGTATCAAGATCGGAGCCCACCAATCCGATCCAAACCAGGCTCTATCTCACCTAGGGATTTCAATTTTACCCGTTTAACCGGAACCTAATCGGAGCCGGAACCGAAAACATTGGTTCCGGTTCCACATTTTTGGGAACCGATTAAAAAGGAACCGGAACCTGATCCGAACAAAAAATAATGGTTCCGGTTCCGGGTAGTTTAATATGGAACCAAAACCGATAAGAACTGGTACCAATGTATAAATATAGTGTAAAAATTATCATATTCTCAAGATTTGGCCCATTATACCCGGACCCAGAACCGGAACCGATAGAAATACATAATCAGTTCCAGTTCCGTATTCATCACTTTGAGAATCGGAACTGTTAAGGAACCGAACTGATAAGAACTGGAACCGATTGTTCCGGTTCTGGTCACCTTAGGAACCGACCCGTTGACACCCCTAGTCTCGCCCCGAGATCACTGTTTCACAAAGGAGTCCCATTTTGTCTCGCGTGAGATGGGCCGATCCGACCACCGATCCCGAAATTTCGGACCATGTTGAAAGTCTATATATTTTCCCTCTTTTTAATTCAAATCTAGCAGATTATATAATGCCTAATAAGTGCTAAGACGGTAAGAACGAGAACCGTCGGAGGGTGAGAGAGAACAACGAAAAGCGGGAAAGAATGCTGCGTGTTCTTACAGGGATACGTGTCATCGCAGCATTAATCTCCATCTTCTTCATCGTCGCAGAGTGCTCCACCAATCCCCAGGTTTTGCTCCATCTCTGCTGCATTCGAAACCCTAATTTATTCAAACTTTAATCGTCTCCGCTTTCTCTCCCCAATTTTACGTGACTTTTCGGAAATTCTAACCTTGCTTTAAATTATGAATGGCAGATCAATTGCAGCAAAACTTGTGTTGCAGAGAACTGTAATTGTAAGGCATTCAGATCTGATAGTTGTTTTCTTGAAGATCTTAATTTAATCTTTCATGGAAATTTTATATTTTTAATTTAATTTTTGTCTCAATTTTAGCCGTCGGAATTCGATATGGGAAGTTCTGTGGAGTAGGATGGACTGGTTGTCCCGGACAAAAGCCGTGCGATGATCTCGATGCTTGTTGTAGGACTCACGATGCATGTGTTGAGAATAAAGGTATAATTTTTGTTTTGTTTGTTTTTCTGTTTCTCATAATTGTTGGTGAAATTAATCCAAGGTACCATAGAATTCCTCTTGTTTTCCTAACTAATTTATCGTTTTAACGAGAGAAACTGAAACACCGTGCCAATTAATGATTAGTGTGATTTGAATTGAGGATTTGTCTTTGAATATGAAAAAGTGCAGTTTGCTCTTGTACGTGTGTTCCAATCACTTCAGACAGAGGTTTATAGAAATTTATGAAAATACCGTGGATTTTGAAACCTTGAAGGCTTGCTTCAGATGTGAAGTTGAACAATACCTTGGAACTGGAAGATTTGGTTTTACTGAACTGATCGACAAGGTTAGGATATAAAACATATTGAACAGTTGAATGGCGAACCCTGAATAGTGCCAGTAAATGGTCTATTTAACCGAGAACTTTTATAGATGTTGAATGACTTCTTTTTGAAACCCATTTAGGTGTCAATGTCATGAAAAAAAGAAAAAGATTAGAATGGAGAAGAGCAAATCTATCTTTTGAATGGAATTGTCTTAAAATGGTACGTTGCTCATCTTCGATGGTAATGAAGTCAGACACATATCATCTCCCTTTTGTATCTGGGGATACACAAGCGAGAATCAGATTGAAAGGATTGGTTCAACTAATCCAGTAAAACACTTAGGTAGCATTTGGTAAAATTTATTTTAAGGTCTGAACCTGAATATAAGATCTCACATCTTAAAGTGTTGATCTGAATAAACTATTTGGTAAACTGTCTGAAAAAATTGTTGAGGTCTGAAAATAACTGTTAAGTTTATTTGATACTCTCTATATCTACAGTTTTCATGTCAGTTGCCACATGGCTTGCAACATACAACCCTATGGGCATGTTTGGAAAGCCGTAAAACACGGCCAGCGGAGGTCAGTTCAGAACTGACCTCATATTTTGGTGTTTGGTAACTCTGTAGACCCCACTTTTAAGTCCACTTTTCTTTTGATTTTTCTCTTAAAACGAGTTCGATGTTGTCTTTTGCAAAACTCGTTACCACATCGAACTCACAAGAAATGTGCCCTTCTCTTCAACCCAAAAGAGAAAAAAAGAAGACAAATTCCAGCGAATGTGACCATGAGTTGTGGGATTTGGAGTCGCTGGCGCCGCTGCGATGTGGGATTTGGAGCCTTCTTTTTCTCGTTCTTCTCTGGCGGTGGTATTGTTTTTCTCCTCCGGCGGTGGTCTTCTTCTTCTCTTCCGGCGGTGGGCTTGCCTTCTTCTTCTTCTTCTTGAAATTTTTTGGGGGTTTGGGGTTTGGAGCCCAAACCCAAAAATTTCTTGGGGGATTTGGAGCCACCGGCACTCCTCCTCCTCTTCTTCTTCTTCTCGGTTTGGATCCTTACTGTGTATTGAAAGTGGGTTGGGGTTGAATTTTTCTGCACTTTTTTTTTGTATTTTGAAAGAACCAAACAACACAAAAATAAGAACTAGTTCAAGGTTGTGAACAACCTAGTTCAACCCTGCTTTGAACTAGTTTAGGACTGAACTAGACCTTAAAAAGATGAGGTTCCCAAACAGCCCCTATAAACTAGTCAAGATAGTTGTCAATAACAACTCCTATGTAGGTTTTTGGAGAATTTTGATTGTTAGCTATAAGATACAATCTAAGTTTGTTAGCCAAGATAGACTCCAATTTAGTTAGCTAAGATTGAGTCTCAGTTGTTTAATAGTACTTGTAAGGAGTTCTATATAGGGATGTATTGCTCTTGTTTGAGGTAAGAAAAGATTATTTACTCCATTCAGTTCATAGTTATCCAAATAGATAGATTACAACTTGAAATGTACCATTCTGGCTCATAAACGACTTGAAAGGGTGTTGTTATGAGAGAGCTGTGGGAAGATGTGTTGTACTAAAACTCAGCCCAAGGAAGCCATTTGACCCACTGATGAGGTTGGTTAGAGGAAAAACACTGAAGGTACTGTTCAATGGAGCGATTAAGACCTCAGTTTGGCCATCTATTTGGGGATGGTAGGCAGTACTTTGGCATAGTTGTGTGCCCTATAGTTGAAAAAAATAATTCCAGAATTGGCTGATGAAGTTTGGATTCAGATCACTGACTATGGAGCGTGGCATATCATGTAATATTGTGACATTGTGAACAAAAACTTCTATCACTATTGAGGTGGTAAAGGGATGTGCAAGTGCTGCAAAGTATGCTTATTTACTAAAACGGTCAACAACAACCATTATAGAAGATTTTTTATCAGAGAGGGGGAAGCCCATTGATGAAGTCCATGGAAACATCGAACCACACTTTAGAAGGAATATGCAAGGGTTGTAGTAGACTTGGAGGAGCAATGCTCTTGGATTTAATGCATTGACAAGTTTCGCATTCTGCCACGAATTTTCAAATAGTCCTTTTGTTTCCTTTCCAATAGAAGTTAGTAGACAATTGTTTATATGTCGGTAAAAACTCAGTGCCTACCAATCGGGGAAGCATGGAATTCGTGCAAGATTTGGGTTCATCAAGTAGAAACCGTGGGTGCCAAAATTTCCCCTTTGTAGCGCAAGATGGCACTATTCAGAGTATAATGTGGAACAACAATTGGGCCAGCTTGAAAATGTTCATAAATGGTGCGAAGAGATGGGTCTTGGGAATACTCCTTCCCTATCTCCAAAAGAGCCGAAAAAATAGGTTGTCACAAGAGGTGCAACGCAGCATATTCTCCTTTACAAGAAAGGGCATCGGCTGCAATGTTTTTCCTCCCTTAGTGGTAGACTGTATAATCACAGCCAAGAAGTTTCGTGAGCCATTTTTGTTACTCCAAGGTCGATAAACGTTGCTTCAAAAAGTACTTGAGCGTTTGTGATCGGTGAGGATTTTAAAATGTCGCCCCAACAAGTAAGAACGACATTTTAAGACTGTAAATAGGATAGCAAGCATTTCCTTGTATCAGAAAAGGGAGTTGCTTTAGGGCTGCAACTTGGGCAGGCTCAACCTGAGCCCGACGGGATCGGGTTGGGTTGGACCCTTCAGTGTTCAGGCTCGGGATCGGGCCTAATAATAGAAAACCCGATGAAAATTGGATTGGGCTCAGGCTGAGGCCAAACCCAACCCAAGCCCAACTCGAGCCCGACTCTCTCTTGCTTACATGATTTATTAGGGTTTTGCAATCTCTCACTCTCATTTTCCCCCTCTCCGTTCGTCTCTCTCCCGTCTCCCTCTCTCTCCACCCTCACTCCTTTCTCTCCATCAAGGAAGCACATATTTTTCGTTGTCGGTTGCCGCTTTTGCCTCCTTGCAAGACGTTGTTACAGCCATGATAGCTTCGAAATCAGAGAAGCACAGATAGCACAAGTGAAAAGTTATTTTCTTCTAGTAAGTTTAGTGTGGAAAGAAAACCCAATCTTTCACCTAGATTTTTTTTCTCCCTTTTTGATATTCAAAAGCTCAACAAGAATCAACGAAGATTACGAAGTTTTTGACTCAAACTTCGATTTTCCTCCTTTAAAAATCTTGAAAGAGTCAAAATGTCTTCGTCCTTTTCTCACTATGAGGCAGCGACAAACTCAAGAAATTTAGATCTTTCAAGATCGAAGCTGTAAACCACCTCAAACGCTGGTTGAAGAGATTATCGATTGAAGAGATTAAGGAATGCATGCCTGATAACGCACAATCAGTGATTCTCGTCCTCTTTTAAACCACAAAACAAAGTTGAAAAAGCAATTGCAGAGGAACAAAAGAGTAGGGTTTACACATCAGATCTTTCTCAAGATTTTAATCTTGTTATTTCCATGCCTAACACGGACGAGTCGACAATTCGAATTGGTTGATCCTCCACCACCTCATAGATATTTTTTTCTTTTTTCATTTTTTGGTAAGGATAAGAGAAAGGGCTCCAACCCGATCGGGTTGGGCTTGGGTTGGGATTCTTAGTCCCGACCTCAGGTTGGGTTCGGGCTCGGGCTCGAGCTACGAGAAGGTCGGGTTGGGCTCGGGTTGACCACCAACCCGACCCAACCTGCCCAAGTTGCAGCCCTAAGTTGCTCAAAAAAGCCAAGGGACTTCTTTTTGCATAAATACGGTCCCAATGCCAGTGCCCGACTCATCACACTTGAGTAAAATCAAGTAAGGTCAAAACAAGTGAGGTTGTAACTGTCTGCTTCAATTCTTCGAAAGCAAGTTCAAATAAGTCCTTGGGAAGCATGTGGGTGAGTGGTGCCGCGATTTGCCCATAGCCCTTAATAGATTTGCGATAATAGCCTGCTAACCCGAGGAAACTGTGGAAAGTTGCGGAAAGCCTTAATAGAAATGGGTTTCGACCATTGTATAATGAAGTTTCCATGGTATTGATACGAAAAGACCTAGAGGGGTAGGTCTATTTTAAAATTAACCCTAAGTTGATTACTAAGATACAATCATAATCTTAAAGCTAGTGTGGAATAATAATCAACTTCAAGAAATATAGGGAGATAGTGACAATCAAACCACAACACAAAGATATATAGTGGTTCAGTGTGTTAACACTTACGTCCACTCTCGAAAAGCTCCAATGAGCTATCACCTTTTTAATTCAATCGCATAAACAACCTTACAATGATGAATAGGGCAAAGGACCCGGTTTCGATCGCAATTGATCATAACAGAGTTTGCTCTCAACCAAACTCCAATTCAGTCAACACTCTTCTTGACTCGAGCAGGGAATAGTATATTAAAGACAAGTATACCAATATGGAGAGCGTTCCTAAAAAGAAGGCTCTCCACAAACAAAGTTACTTCCCAATACGAGATCGGAAAGGAATGAAGCTTCAATGTTGTTGAAGCACAAAGCCAAGCACATACACCAACTAGAGGCTCGGACAGCTCGCCAAGAGGATGCCAGATCAGAACAAGGGCAAGCTCACAAGCAAAGATCTCCTTAAAATAATCTCAAGAACAAAGGCTAGAGACAAGGGAGATGATTCTCAAAATGATGGATACTCAGAAGAGGTTCAGAGAAGCTCATAAGGTTCAGTGAGAGTTGGTGGGTAAATGGGTTGGGTAAGGGTGCTATTTATAGCCAAATGGGGTGAACATGGATTGGTTGAAGGCAAAATGTGTGGGTTGACTGGTTGAACGACAGAGACTGATCGACCCGTCATCCGATCGATCGGTGGCAATGCCCGTTGACTCATCCTTTGGTCAACCGGTCAATATGCCGGTCGATCCCCACTAACAAAAGTCAGCCAAATGGGGACTATAAAAGCCAATAAATCTAGTTTGACCAAGTAGAGTCAAACAAGGGTTCTGGTAAGGTCTAACAAATCTAAGGCATACAAAGTCAATGATAATTTGATCGAGATTCTCAAGGCAAACTATCTGAATCTTAAACCCTAAAGATCGTCTTGATGAAGAATGATATTTGAAGCGCAACACAAGTCCGATCAGGATTAAGCTCAAAGAACGAAGATCCAATCCACCAAGTTTAGTCCATGTTTGAGACGACAAGTTTGAGTTTGAGGCACCAAGTCCATCAAGATAGGATCACAAGGATTAAAGAGATAAAATACACATGGATGTCTTGGAATTGACAACACAAGGATTATAACTTTACATATGATACCATCGGTTTTTGAAGGATCAATCCAAACCCCATCAATGGAAATAATATGGCCGAGGTACTCAACGAAGTCACGAGCAAAGATGCATTTGCTGCGCTTGAAAAAAAGATTATGGTCTCATAGATGCTAGAGAATAGTATTGAGATGGCTTATATGATCAGCCAATGATATAAACGAGGATGTCAAAGAAAATCAGAACAAACCGATGGAGGAAAGGACGGAAAATTTCGTTCATTAGGATTTGAAATGTAACTGGCGCGTTAAACAACTTGAATGGCATGACCAGAAATTCATAATGTCCTTCATCAGCGTGGAAGACAGCCTTTGGGATGTCAGATTTAGAGACCCTTATCTGGTGATATCCTTAACTAAGATTTAGCTTAGAGAAAACCAATGCACCATGAAACTTGTCGAGGAGCTCATCAATAACCGGTATAGGGTAATGGTCCTTGATTGTGATGCCATTAAGAGCTCAGTAGTTGACACACATACGCCATGTTTCATCATTTTCTTTACCAAGCGAACATGGAATGAGAATGGGCTGGTATTAGGCTGAATGAGCCTCGAATCACGCATCTCTCGTACCACCGATCGATCGGTGGCAATGCCGGCCACACATACATTAGCTCGGCCACACGTACATTCACATGCGTGACACTCAAACAAGTTGTAAAGAGCTCATTTCAAATTTCATCCACCTCATTCTTAACGTGAATGTTGAACTCGGTTGGAGAAGTCATGGTCGCAGGATGCAAGGTTCTGATACCAGAATGTTGCATTCAAAGTTGTAATCTTTTTGGATAATTTTGAACTAAATGCACTAATTAATCTTTTCTTGCCTCAAACGAGAGCACTATCCCTATGTAGGACTCTTGACAACTAACATTAAACAACTGAGACTCAATCTTAGCCAACAAACTTGGACTCTAGCTTGGCTAACAAACTTGGCTTCTATCTTATCTAAAAACCAAGATTCTCCAAAATCCCACGTAGGAATTGTTATTAACAACTACATTGACAAATCTTGACTACTTCATAGGGTTGCAAGCTGCATGCCATGTGACAAGTGTAGAGAGAGAGTATTGTAACATTTTTTTTCTCATAATTTGTTGGTGAATTAGTCCAAGTTTCTATAGAATTCCTCGTCAGGAGTGCTTTCTTTAACTAATTTATTGTTTTAGCAAGAGAAACTGAAACACCGTGC
The DNA here is from genome assembly GCA_035048495.1 of Euptelea pleiosperma. Classification (NCBI taxonomy): domain Eukaryota; kingdom Viridiplantae; phylum Streptophyta; class Magnoliopsida; order Ranunculales; family Eupteleaceae; genus Euptelea; species Euptelea pleiosperma. The sequence continues at coordinate 30,397,944 of CM068549.1, read as the reverse complement.
CAATTAATGTTTAGTTACGGTTTTACATTTTTGAGGTTTTGGAAGAATTACAGAGTTTTTTGGTGTTTGAATTGAGGATGTGTCTTTGAATATGAAAAAGTGTGATTCACTCTTGTATGTGTGTTTCAATCACTTTGGACGGGAGCTTTATAAAAACTTATGAAAATACTGCGGATGACTGTTGTGTAATAAACATGATATCTTTTGAAACCTTGAAGGCCTGCTTCAGATGTGAAGTTGAACAATACCAAGGAGCTGGAAGATTTGGTTTTACTGAACTGATCGACAAGTTTAGGATATAAAACATTGTGAGCAGTTGAATGGCGAACCCTGAATAGTACCAGTAAATGCTCTATTTAACTGAGAACACTTATAGATGTTGAATGACTTCTTTTTGAAACCCATTTAGGTATCAGTGTTATGAAAAAAGAAAATGATTAGAACGGAGAAGAGCAAATCTATCTTTTGTGCTGAATTGTCTCAAACTGGGTAAGTTGCTCATCTCCCTTTTATATATGGGGATACATAAGCGAGAATCAGATTGAAAAGGATTGGTTCCACTAATCTAGTAAAACACATAGTCAGGTGTTTGAACTAACCTATGATTTCAGGTGTTTCATCATCCTGGTTTTGTTGTACTTAGATTGTGTTAATGCTTACAAAGAAAAAGAAACCATGCCTTTCTATCCATTTGAGTTGAACTTCAATGGAAGGAGCAAACTAAATTCCAGGCTAGCTTCTATTAGTCTAGCAAATTGAAAGGCACTCAAATTGTATTTGTATCTAGGGTCATCACAGATGGAAAAATCTATGATACAAAAGTCCCTTAAAGGGCACATGGCTCATTCTTTAGGGCCTAGTCATCTCATCAATGGTTTGTCCACACCTTGGTGGACCTACACACCAAAAATATCATGATTGAAGATTTCTAGCCATTGCATTTGAGCACTTTTTTTTATCATGGGCTTGGGCACTTTTTTTATCATGATGAAACAGTGCTCATATCCAACGGCTAGAAATCATCAATCATTCTGATTTTCTGTGTGTAGGTCCACCAAGGTGTGGACCAACCATGGATGGTGAATGCGCCACATGGCACTTTTAGGGACTTCTGTATCAAATTTTGATACAAAATTCTGTATCGTAGATCTGTATTAGAATGGTCATCACAGACAGTATATCAACTAGAACAAATAGACAACCAAGGGATAACAAAATTGTTATTTATTTTTTTGTATTGTATTGTTATTGTTATTCTTGTCATCATTATTAATATTACAATTCTTACTAGTATTAGTGGGAGAAGGAGCATGTGTAGCATCGATTTTATATGTCTAGCCTAGGTAAGTGCTAAAATGCCTAGCACCTTAGTGCATGGGGTGCGCGCCTAGGTGACCTTTTTGTACAAGAGCCTGCCAAGGTTATTTTAGGCACTATGGGTCTAGGCTACGCAAAGTGCTAGCCTTGGCGACACCTAAGTGAAGCTTTGACTACAATGATGGATACAAGGTTTGAGCATGGTACATTAGATCCTCCTACTCAATTGAGAGAATCATTTCCCTTCTATATACAATAACCGCAGGATTACTACATTAATTTCTCAGAACAGAAAAAGTAGACAGATATGTCAGATCATACAGTTAAGATCTCTTTGTGTGTAAATTATGTAATGGAATAATGCTTTTGAGAAATGTCTTGGTTCTATTGCAAGGTTGATGCTTATTACTGTTGGTTTGGGGTGTATCAGGGTTGATGAGCGTGAGATGCCATGAGAAGTTCAAGAACTGCATTAGGAAAGTACAAAAATCTGGAAAGACTGGATTCTCTTCGGAGTGCCCTTATGAAACAGCTATGCCTACAATGATACATGGTATGGATATGGCCATCTTACTTAGCCAGTTGGGTAGTCCAAAGTATGAACTCTGACTTGGTATTCTAGAAGCTTGGGGAGGAGGGGCATCCTTGCCTTATACTTTAAGAAAGATGGTTGAATCACAGTCCTCGGTCTTCTTCTTATTTTTTTTATTTAAATTTTTTTATGATGGTTATAATTATGATGATCCAATGGCGGAGCTTTAAACAATTCAGGAAGGTAGGTAGACCTTCTCGGGTATTTTGATTGTGGTCATTACTAGCTAGTGGTGGATTAGTCACTGGTGAAGAATTTCTTTTTGGAGCCTATAGTTATTCAATTATTTTTGTCTCACGATGAATTCCAATCACGAAGCAACTCACAAATAATAAATTTTCTTACATAGATGTTCATGATTCATCTTAATGATCAGCCCATCTTAATGAACCTTAGCCATCCAAAAGTAAAACATTGCGGGGCTATTGATTACAATCAATGGTATAGAGAAACACTGTTTATTTCTTGTCAAGAGCATCTGACTAGGAAATCTTGTCTTGCCTGTAAATTACAATCCATAGGGCAGAAGCAGAAATTGTCATTTTATGGATGGTTAAGAGCACACTCAACCTAGTAGCTCAGATGGTTGGTGTGTACCCTCCCCTTTTGCGAGATTATGGGTTCGAGCTCACAAGGTAGGTACCTCATCCCGGGTATAGCTAGGTTGTGTTGCATTGTGGGGATTCCAGCCCCTGACATCCATTCCTGCAGTCTATCCATCTATTGAATGTTTCGAACCTAGATACATGCATAAGAAATGGACGGCAGGCATGACCAGTAGGTATGAAGATACCTCATTTTTTATCGCATGTGTTAGATTGGATTTAATGTACTCTTTTACCCTTACCTTTATCTTCTCCACTCCATTTTTTGTTTTTGTTTTCGTTATTTTACAACATGGAGAGAACTATATAGAGCTTCTGACATGTAAAGAAATGGGAATCTCTGTTAGATTTGTGAATTTCTGGATGCTGGAATGAAAAACAGAAATAAAAAGAGAAAGTAGAGCTCCTTGAATTCTGATGAAGCAAAAGCATTAGAGCTCCGTCAGCGAACCACAGAAATCTACATGAAATTTGGAGTGAACGGACGGCAACTGGAGTAACAAGGCTATCAATGGTGAATCTAAAGACAAAAATCCCCGTTAAGCAGATTCTGACACTAACCCGTCGGAGTGGTGTTACATGATTTTGAAAGAAGAAACTATCTAGCCAATCTGAGTTGGGACCTGTGTATCAGCAGAGATAGAGTAAGAACCCTGAAGTATGGGAATGATGGTGGTGACCACTGTTTCATCACTGCTGGTCAAGGTATGGGCTAAAAGGCATGAAGGAACCGAGCTTCTTCCATTATACTGCTGTATCTTTTAATGAATCTGGAACATACATTAAATTTGTATGTTCCTTCACAATCGGTTCACTTTTTACCTGCAATATTTGATGCTTCAGATGGCTTAAATTCTGAGATTGAAGAAGAGACAGTTTTGAACTCAGTGGAAGAACAGATGCTAGCAGTCTACCCCTCATAAGCAGAATGTCTTCACCAGAAGCCCAGAAACTGCTCAGACTGAAGTGTCATTGGACAATGAAATCCTCTTTTAAATTGCTTGAGCTCTGAAAGTGGCCAGGAGTTGTACTTGGGAAGATTGACGGGTGCCATACGAATTTAAGCCACCGAGTTCTGGTTGAATTCAGTTGAAGAACGGGTGTTATCGGTGAATTAAAATTGTATGGCTTAAATTCTGAGATTGAAGAAGAGACTAACAGATGGCTTAAATGCTGAGGTGCTCCCAAGCCTAACTCTTGCAACCAGATTTAGGTGGCAGACTTTCTCGCAGGACAAAAGATTCACCGTCACAGTCCAATGTGAGTAGCCTGTCGAGGTTTACGATTGAGTCTGAGGTGCCAGTTTCCTCTGACTTGGGCATGGGGGGCCCTTTCCACAAAATTCGAATAATCGTTTTTTCCTGTTAAATTCATTTTTTCCCAATTTTTCCATTTTTGCCACTGTCCGTTACAATTCGTTAACGGTAACGCCCCTGTTCGTTATACCGTTGAAACGGGCTCTTTTAAACCTTGGTATCAGTGCATGATGAAACTTTTAAAGTTGTTTCAACTTAGCTTAGCAGTGGAACAGTTAATTATCTAATCCTCTGCTCAAGAGTAGCAGTTGGGAGCACTGAAACTCCAGTGCCATCAGGTTTGAAAGAGCAGTTCGCTCAAGGAAGCTGGTCATGTTCACCCCTACTTTCCAGATACGACACCTTGGCTGTCCGCTTGGAGTCTATGATTTTTCTGCACTTTTATTGGACAGGTAGTAATAGTCTGATGATTGATTTGCGCGACCGAGTCAATGTTCACATTTTTTCTCTGATTGGCCACGTTCCCATTTATGTGTTGCTTCTTGCTTGCCTCACTTATTCGCTATATCTTGTGCGTTACAACGTCAATAACAGCTGATTACAAGAAAAAATGTCCATAAAAGCTGAATGACCTCCTTATAGAAATGGGCAATTAAAGCCCATCGAGCCAATTTTTTTAATTTTTACATCAAGGTTGACAACGGACCTAGTATGGGTCACGTGGCACACTATTAGAGACTACTGACCGTATGGATGTTTGGACCATCTAGCCCACGGACCAAAAGCCAGCCTGATTATTGATTTCTAACCATCGAATTTGACTGTCATGGGAATATTTTAAACCCTTGGATTCAAACATAATTTGGAGTACTTAGATCCAAAGGTTAGAAAAACTAATGATGCTCATTTTTGGTATATGGTTTCACCTAGGGATGGGCCAAACATCCATGCAGTTAGTGCACTCTTAAGAGTATTGCACGTAAATACTGTGGGCCACTTCGGGGTGGGCAAAACATTCAAAAAAAGGCTGTTATAACGAAAATAACGGCCATTATTTTCTAAGCGTTAAAATGGTTCTTAACGTAATGGGGTAGGTCAGAATCCATTATAACTCCGTTATTTTTGTTGTAACAGTATTTTTAAAGACTCGGGCTCCGAGTACCCCCTTTTTCTGACCCCCCTTGGTGTCCGTGCGCTCGGCCTTGGATTTCACGAATCAAACGGTGGTTGTCAGTGCCCCAAAAGTGAAAAAAGTGATGCCAGCTTGGCGCTGACAACCACCATTGGATTTGTGAAATCCATGGCAGAGCACACGAACACCAATAGGGGTCAGAAAAATGGGGGTCCCCTGTGCCCGACCCATTTTTGAAACCATGCACAATAATGCAAAATTTTTCCACGGCTAAAAATAAACCCATAAAAACGAATCCAATGAAATCACTAATCAGGCTATTTTTTTTTATATGCGCTTCCATGTAGGGTTGGGAAAAACATCCATAAGGTCAGAAATCTTTAAGAAGATGACACGTGGCTCATATTGTGGTCGGTCAGCATATATTCCCAAATATACTTGCATAGAGGATGTTGTTAAGTCAATTCTGAATGAGTTTCCATGGGAACGTAAAGGTGGTTTAAGCGTAAAAAAATGGCACGGGTTCACTGTGAATGCATTGACTTGCTTGCATTTCCATGGAATCGAATCAACAGAGGAGGTTCCTTGTTGGTGCATTGATTTGATTGAGTGGGTTTCCGTGGAATCGATTCCACTGGGCGTTTTAGTGGTTCAGATAAATTCGAGGAAAGGAAGATGAACCTTCCTCCTTCCTAACCCTAATTCATCCTCTTCGTCATCAAGAATAATTTGCTTGACCTCATCACTCTCTTATTCCCATCGCTTCAAACACAAGTTTGTGATATGATTTCAGTCTGCTCCGCCCCAAAAATCCAACCTCATCCAACAGTTTTTTACGCGTTTTTTGTTTCGGTTTTGAGTTGACCCACTTGTCCTTACTTGATTGGGTCAACCCCTAGTTAGCAATTCGGCATGCAGGAAAAACTCGGGACCGGGAATAGTACGAATATAATCCATTTTGAAAATTTTGAAATAGGGTAATTGAACAGTCAAATAAACGGGAAATGGTAAAAACATATTTTTGGAGAATAATTCGTGTATGATAAGATTTAGTAAAAGGCTCAAGCTCCAAAGACACCTTTTTTTTATCCCTCTCGGTGTTCTTGTGCTCGGCGTGGATATCACGAATCCAATGGTTGTTGTCAGCACCCCAAAAAGTAAAAAAGTGATGCGGATTTTTACCGAGCAAACGAACACGAGAGGGGTCAGAAAAAGGGAATCCCTTGAGCCCGACCCCAGTGAAAAGACTCTGGCACCAAAAATTTGTCTATATATATATATAGACCAAACATTAGCATGATAAGTGCTTTATATCCGTCAGATTTTAGTCTTTTCATGGGTTACTTTTCAACCATGGGATTGAATCATTATTTTGTGGTGGGTACAAAGATTAATGGCTACAAATCACCACTGAGGCTGATTTTTAATGGAGATTAGAATTCGCTTGGATAAAAGAAAGTCAGGTCATTGGTCAATAAGAAAGCATGTATCGATGGACTTTTTCCCGCAAAGCAATGAATTTGAAGTATTATTGAAAAAAATAGAAATACGTGTTTTAATCGGTTTTAGAGAAAAAACGGAGACTCAGTCGTTTAAAATGCTTTTTTTTCTTCAATAAAACTTACTATTTTGGTATAATATGCGTATAATACGCATAATTACTAACTAGGGGTCAACCTGGTTCTTCAATTCAGATCTTATCGGATCTGGGTCAGGTTCTGGTTTCAAACTTTGAGTAGTTTATGTAAGAATCCAGCACTCTGCCACGAAATTTACCCAAACCCACCATATGTTTTTTCCACGGGGGACGGTCTACAGTCCTTCATAGTACCGGATCACAATCAATGAGCATGCCTGGGTCTGGGTTTGATACCAACCGTTCCATGAAACTCACCAAGAAGATCTCTTACGTGGGAACAGAACAATAAGTCAAAGTCTTTTGGATGCAGAAAAGATACGACCAAAGCAGTCTACTGATCGACTGGTTATGTCAAGTTTGTTTTTTTTAAAATAAAAGATCTCTTAGGTGGGTCCGAGTAGAATACTCCGAGGACTCTGACCGTAGGGATGTTTGGCCAATCCCTTGGTGGACCCAAAATCAGTCTGATTAGTGATTTCAAACCTTTGGATCTTACCCCAATCCCAAATAATGGTAATTAATGCTCAAATCCCACCGTTAAAAATCAACGTTTTCCAATCCACAGCTAAGTAAATGAGGCTAATTTTTGGTCTGTATGCCCATCTAGGGTTGGAAAGAAATCTCTAAGATTATGGCACGTGGCTCATATTGTGGGTGGTAAGTAACATTGCTGACCGGGTACTCGGTGGGTCCTACGAAGTGGTCGATAACCCACCCCATGACATGCCATTTACAACCGTCAAAACTATTTGGCGGGTAGTTTTTGGCTGATGGTGGGTACAGACAGTTGAGGGTCACCGTGCCTGGTAAGCGTGAACATTATCTTTTCCCCGATTCACTTTTTCCTCACGTTTCACTTTTTTACTTCGCGTAAAATTAACAGGAGACGCTCAGCAGGATCGCACGCTAACTGAGCCGTGTTGCACGCGGGAAGGGCAGGCAGGACAGGACTCTGGACTCCCGACCTTATTAGTCTTTGTCTGGTGGGTCCCACCCTACAAAAAAGCAATCATTCCCCTGTTTCTTTTTTCCACCTTGCCCTCAACCTCATCACCGTTTACGTGGCATTCAATCCAAGTGATTTTACATTGATTATTTGGCAAAGGTCCCCCACCCCACCTATGATGTAAAACCCGATTAACCGTCAGGAAATGTGATTAACCTATAGTTTGATGGTCAAGAAAGAGTTGGTGGGTCATGTCTACACATTTCAAACACCGTCGATTAAAGGAATCACCTAATAGAAACTGGGAGACCATGTAATATGGTAGTCCGCAAAATATAGGATTTTTGTCCTCAATTTTTTTTTAAAACTTCGATAAAATGGTAGTAGGCGGTATTTTGTACTAATTAGTGGGTGTATGAAACTTCATACTTCCTAGTCGATCAGACCGTCAACAGGGTACCTGAGAGGGCAGATCCAACCAGCTCAAACGATTGCTCCAGGCATCCAATAAGTAAAGTTCTTACAAAAAAAAATTCACGATCGGGACCCACCATTAGATAAGAATCATCAATTGTGATCATGCAGTCATGTTGACTTTTAGTTGATTAATTAAGTCAATTGAATAGAAGTATAACTTTGCTGACATGTGCGGTCAGCAAAGTTGCTCACCCACCATAATATGAGCCACGTGGCATATTGTTAGAGACTTCTGATCGTATGGATATTTGGCCCAACCCTAGATGGCCATACAGACCAAAAATTAGACTGATTAGTGATTACTAAACATTGGATTAGAGTTGTTTTCATGGGTTGTAATAAATAATCAGCGTCCTCTAAGAATGCCACGTGGCACATGGTGTGTTGGTCAGTAACTTTGCTGACAGGCGCAGGTCAGCAAAGTTCTACTCATTGAATAGTGGGTCCAACTCCATGCACGTGCACGTGGTATGCTAATACAGTGCTTAATGGACGTTGATTTCGTTTTTATTACAATAGATGCGTCTGGAAACAATCTCAATCCATAATCAGTGCTAATGGCCATCAAATCTAGTCATCCATCTGTCGGCCAATTCTCTTGAGATGACTCAAAAACAAAGTTCCTCAATCAATGGTCCTCACGCCTAACCAATCTCCATCATTCCTTTAAATAACCCATGCAGATGTGGCCCACATGAACTAGTCTAATTCATAAATTTTATGCACATTCAACGGTCCAGATGCTTACACAAAATCTCATTATTTCTCCACAGTGCTTCCGGATGTAGAACGAGAAATAGTCCGTACATTGCTTATGGTTCTTGACACGTGTTACTTTGGTAGGACTGACGTGGCTCTGGGTTGACGGGACTCTAACGTTATCCTTCCGCGCTCTGTTATTCGAACACTTGGACGACCTAGGAATGGCCGTTAGAAATCCAACGGTGTTGCTTAGCTGGCAGAATCCAATCGATGCTTCCCGCAGTGGAGATGCTTCGTTTGCACGCAAGCTTGGTCTGGGCTTGGCTCCATTACTTATTAAGGACTGTGTTTAGTTTTAATCCTCTCTCATCGGCTTCAAGCTCCAAGCCAAGCCGATCAAATCTTCACTCCAACATGTTTTTGTGGAATTTTTTTAAATACCCCCTGATAAATCTTCTATATTAGTGAAACCCTCATGTATTTTCATTCTTTTGGTCTTGCCCCCCTTGACTGATCATTGACCGACTTAGAAACATTAACCCTATTACCCAAATCTGAAACTTATTATATAGGTTTGTTCCGATTTCAATTCTCAAATACGTGGAACCAGAACAGATAAGAACCAGTTACTATAATTTTTATATTAATGTTTAAAAAAAAATCACTATATATGTTAGGTCCAGTTTTGGTTCTGTTCCGGTACTAGTGTGCTAGAAACTGAAATCTTTTGGTTCTGATCAATTCTGAGTCTTCAATTCCTGTCAATCCCAGAACCGGGATAATCGGTTCCAGTTCATATCGGGTGTCGGTTCCATGGGTACAAATTGACATCTCTAAATGTTTTCGAGTCGGTCAATGATGGTCAAAAGTAAAACTAGAAAAAACTAACAAATTTACATAATTTTGTCTGGAAACCATCTGCTCACCTTAAACACCGATTTCAATTCCACATTTTTGAGAACAGACTAAAAAAATAATCGGAACTAGAAAAACTGGAACCGAAAATTATGATGCTGGTTTTGGGTAGTTTGATATGGATCCGAAACCGATAAGAATTGAAACCAATATATAAATATAGTATTAATTTTGTAATATTATCAAAATTGGAATCAATATAGCTTCCAGTTCCGGATCCATCATTTTGAGAACCGAAGTCGCTAAGAACCGACAAAATTGGTTTTGAGTACCCTAGGAACCAAATCGGAACCGACCCATTGACACCCCTAACTATACCTTAACCTTTAAATTTTAAGCTACCTGATATACATCGTGTGGTTGTAAGCGTCCGATCAGCGGGGTCTTTGGACCATGCCGCATAAAAAAGATGACCCAACAGTGGATTATTTTGATAAATTAGTTTGTTAGGGTTACGATATGGAAAGTAGGGTCCATCAAGGATGATGTACAGTAATATGAAAACATTTTGGGAGAATAAAGTCAATAAAGAAACTTAAAAATTGACTTTATTTGAAAATTGTGGAAAAAGATGAGGAAACAAACCACTTTGTCATGTGAAGAGCCGAGAACTGAGAAAAGAATAAATTAGAGTGACTGTAATTCTGTTTTAAGGTTTGATTTAGTGCGAGTTGTGACTTGTGAGATTGTTGAGAGAGAGAGAGAGAGAGACTTGAAAAACTGTTCTTCTTCTCTCTCTTTCTTGAAATCTGATCTTCACTCACACACACACACATATATAAATCATCTACATCAGGATCAGGATTTCATACCCAAATTTTTATCTGTATTTCCCTTTCTCTTGATGATTTCTTGTCCGTTGAAGGAAACCCACTTGAGAAATCGAGTTTTCTGCTGTGTTCTTTCTTGAAAATTCAAGTTTAAAGCCTGAAAAATTCTGTGTTTTTTTGTTCTCTGAAAAGTCCCCTGTATGTTCTTGTTTTTTCCATGAAAGTTAACATCAACAGGGTTAAAAAAAACAAAATCTCAGTTTTTTTGGGTCCTCTGAAACCCCCCCAAACGCCACAGATTAAAAACTTCATAGCTTTTTAAATCTTTGAAAACCCAATTCAGATCTTCATAGTTTCAGTTACTTTCTCCCTTTCTTCCTCAAAACAATCTTTTTTTTCTGCCCAAAAGCCCAACTCCTCTCTTAAACCAGTCGATCAAACTCAAACCATTAAAAACCAGACCTTTTTCTTCGAAACCCCATCTCAGAGCTTCAAAGCCCTTCTTCCTTCCTTCATGCAAAAGACCCAGTTCGAATCCCACTGAGATTGAAGAGAGAAAAACGCAAACTTGAACTCCTCTGTTCTTAAAATGCAAGATCCCACATCTTTTCAACCGATCAATCCCCATTTTGGAGAGCAAGAGCACCTGAAATGCCCACGTTGTGAATCAACGAACACCAAATTCTGCTACTACAACAACTACAACCTCTCCCAGCCCCGCCATTTCTGCAAGAACTGTCGACGCTATTGGACTAAAGGGGGTGCCCTCCGAAACATCCCAGTCGGCGGTGGCAGCCGTAAGAACACAAAGCGTTCATCGAATCCGAAACGCTCTTCTTCTTCTTCCTCCTCTTCGTCATCGTCGTCTTCATCGGTCCAGAATGTGGTTCCAAAGCTTGAACCAAACGGAATTTACGGCCCGGCAGTGACCGGGATGGATCAGGACCGCCGGATGCTCGACATCACGGGAAGTTTCAGCTCTCTGTTGACTTCAAATGGGCAATTTGATAATCTATTCGAGGGTTTGAATCCTACTGGTCCAAGTATTCGGAGGGTACAATTCGGAGAATTCACTGAGCATTCTAATTCAAATTCGATCGAAAACCCGGCATTGGATTTACAGAGCACTAACAATCCAGAGACCTTCTTGGGTGTCCAAGGCGGCGATTCTAGCTGTTGGGGTGGTGGAAATGGGTGGCCTGATCTCGCCATTTACACACCAGGTTCGACCTTTCAATAAAAAATTCAAGAAAGAAAAAAAAAAAAAAAAAAAGGAAGAAAAATTCACTTTTCATTTTTAATGGAGCTGATTCTGCAAATCTGATACTATACTATAGAAAATATGGTATTGGAGAGATGCAAATGAACCACTCCGGCGTATTTTAGCATTTTCTGATGCTAAGGTGACATTCCACAAGACTTTCTACTTTATGTTTTTAGTGTTTTTGGTTGTATTCAGTGTGGTGTTTGTTTCTATATTTTAAAGAAAAAAAAAACAGAGTATGAGATGTTTTTTGTATGGAGAGATGTTTTTAGGGTTCTCATAGTGTTCTTAACTTATATTATATCTCTGAATACAAAGTAGAATGCTTCTGGTTTGTTTTCTTCTTAGATGTATGTATGCATGTATGTATGTGATTCCCCTACTTGCATTAGAGCTGATTGGCATCCATTAATGGAGAATTTGATGACAGTTCATGTTCACACTTTGAGTGGTGGAGAGGATATTGAAATCCCAATTTCAAATCTGCCTACATCGTCGTGGAAAGACCCATAAAGGGGGAATTTTCTTTTCTTTGTCTCTCCTTTATCTTATATTCTAAGATTCTTTTTATATTATAGAGTGCATGACATGAGGTTTGTTAATTGATGTTTTTATTTCGCTAAATCGAGGTTAACACATCGAAACCCTAGTATTTTCCGACTTTCCGACTTGAACACTAGATCGTGTAGCGTTACGTGTTAGGACATTCTTGTTCGTTAGCACAAGAGTTCAACAATAGGAGCACCAGTGTCAATTGCAACTACACAGTGGTAGTGATGGAGGAGTTAGTGACTAAGTCATGTTATGTTGCGATAAGCAAACTGTTTCGATCTAGTTAGCGCCGAGTCATATTTGTTTCAGTGTTGGCCAATTTTCCTTACCCAAATAATAGTAAATTGGCTTCGCCGGTTTAGTAGTGGTGGTGGTGGTAGTGGTGGTGGTGATGGTGATGGTGATGGGTTTGCTCTTCGAAGTCTAGTCTGTTGGGCATAGGACAAACTAAGAATCAATTTCATGGTATAGTAGTACTGGTAGTAGTCCTTTATAATCGTCGAACCGAAGCAACCCTTCGAGGGCGATTCGTACTTGTGATTTCTTGCTTCGATTGATCGAAACGATACATGTCGCTTCATTGATTATGAAAACGATGCGGGGACTTCTGACGATCGCGAAAACGGTGATCTAATCTTAATGTTGCTAGCCTAGATACATTAAGATGGACAGGTAGGTTGTGGGGATGGATCTATTTGTTTTTAGTTGATGCAGTGATGGTCCATCCATGGGGCACACACATGATGTTCTTCATGGACCACCCTAGGGTTTCAAGTATCATCTTCAAGCAACCCCATGTGAGGTAGTTAAGACTTAAGGCAATAAGGGGGTTCATTTACTTCACCAAATTCAATAATCAACTAAAATTTGGTACTTGGACCTGTTAGGGTCTGTGCTAGAAGTGAAAATGCTGTTATTTATCGCAAATTATCTGACGGTTGGAAAGAAATCGAACCTCGTGAGATGAACGGTGATTGAGGGGTATAACCCTTCATAGTAAAGTCAATAACGTGTGTTGGTCCCTCTGATCTTACAGTAGTAAGGTTTTAATGAAGTTTGGAACCACATCCTATAACTTCCAGCTTTGACTCAATCGCTTTGTTGGCCAAGTAACTGTGGGCTTTGTCAACTTCCCCTTCATAAATATGGTGGGTTATTTTCCGACATGATCCATTGGAATAGATATTGCGCTTCCCCGGGAGCCTGGAGGATGATCCTCCCTTCATCCCATGCCGGCATGCCCTACACATGAATCATACTGTTCAATCAATACGGCACATCCCCAATCAGAACTGGCGGATTTTAACCATCAAAATATAGTTAGCAATTCGGCAAAAATACGGGAAATGCATGTTCGAGTGCAATTCGGGATAATCATTAAAAAATGCGTTCAATTATTAGGTAAAAGTAATTTTAGAAATAAAATAATCGTGAATAATTTGACTATATTCGGAAAATCCATTTTTTTCCGTTTTTGAAAATTTGAATTTCAGCGCCATTTTTTCCGTTATTTTTAGTTATTTTCCTCTTTTGTCGTTTTTGCCCGTCTGTTACAATTCATTTTAACGGCCGTTTTAATGGAAAAACAGTTCATTATACGGTTATAACGGACTCTTTTAAACCTTGATGCACCATCCAATTGGTTGACCATTGATGGAATTGATGGGTTGGTGGGCCTCTTTCTCTCCAGTGTATTAGTTGGCAAGCCTGCATCGCCTTTTCAAAGAGGGAGCGAGGGGGAATGATCAAGTTAGCTGGTGGTGGTGGTGGCCCACATCAACTATGGTGAGCACATACCTCCATCATATCACATTGCTTGACCCTTGACCTTATTACTGCTTGTAGTGATTGCACGCATGCCTTAGCCTACACGAAGTTATTATTGTATGTTTTTGAGTAATATGGAAAAATTTTAAGCCCTCGATTCGGATTGGCCACCTCGGACCATGCGAGTGCATGCAACAACCATGATCATCATGATTTGTTATCGAGTGTGGGACCCAGAATTTGATGGGTCCCACCAAGAAAACGTATAGCATCAATTGCTCAATGTCATTGTCCCACTTAGTTTTGTAGACTTATAGCCCACTAAGGCTATAGTAAATGGTGGTTGACCTATAGCCATTTATTTATTTATTTATTTGATTAATCGGCCTTGTGCCAAACTAGAAAGAGACCAGCATTTTCTCTTCTTTATGGTGTTAAGTTTGTAAAATAATCCATGCCCAACCCTTGCAACACCAAAATTGCATTGTTCATAGGTCATGACCACTTGTGTTGTGTGTGCGTGCGCGTGTGCGTGAACTGTAGTTTTCTAGACCAGGTTTGGCCTTGGTATGTTCGGGCAGGCTCAGTCGATTCGCTTTTGGATCATTGGGTTCCATTATCTATCAACTTGATCACCTGAAGCTCGCGAAGAAGCACCTACGGTAAAATCCATTATCTTGACAGGAATTCCTTCAAAATTTGGAACGGACGGTTTTTTAAAATTGAAGCCAAGCGCGATTGGCTTCAACTGACACCAAACTATTCCTTCGTTTTTTTAAATAGGTAAACTGAATTTTATTAAAGGGTCTGGATCAGGGGACCCTCTTTTTTCTGACCCCTCTTGTGTTCGTGCGCTTGGCCGTTTATTTCAAGAATCCAACCGTGGTTATAAGTGTCGAGCTGGTGTCACTTTTTCACTTTTTAGGGCGCTGACAACCACCATTGGATTCGTGAAATCCACGGCAGAGCGCAAAAACTGAGAGGGGTCAGAAAAAGAGGGTCCTCGGAGCCTGAGCCTTTATTAAAAAGGTGTTTGGAGGACAAGATGGCCTCCTCCCAACCAAACCAAGAAAATCGAACACAAGAAAGACAACAAAACAACTAAAACACCCATGCCAACCCGATCCACTAAAACAACAAAAACGCCTCCACTTACTCCAGATACATCATAGAATCCCACTTAAAAATCACCTCCTCAAAGAAAATACATCTCCCCTACTCTTCAAAAATCTATTATTAAAAACATCTCTATATATTAAATTTTCAAACAACCCCTTTTAAGAACTTAGGGTGGGGTAAAGAAAATCAGGTCTGATTAATATTTCAAAACAACTCCTTAGAGAAAATTTGAGGCTTGGCCCCATCATGCTTCACTTATTATTAAATCTATATAACAAATTAGGGAAATTACCTCCCCACTTATCCCCCTTCTTATCTGCTTCACAAAGGATGGCCGAGATCTTAACACCCCAAATGGACGGTGGATTTCAGCCACTCACACCCAATTTTGGCAAATGCTTTGTCGGGGAGTGCCGTGAGCACAAGCCACCCACTAGTACATAACAAAATGCATATCCACCCAACCCTAGTAGTGGTTTCATTGAATGTCTTGAAATTATATTTATGTATTTATATATTTCATTATTTCGCGAGAATTCAACAGATGTAGACGGAAGTTGCCGGATGAAAACTTTCAAAATAACCCGCTCGGGGGTTGTATTTTCTGTTGTGGATTTTGAGAATCCAAGGTGGTTGTTAGCGCCCCCAAAAGTGAAAAAAGTGATGCCAGCACAACACTAGCAACCACAGTTGGATTCTTGCGGCCGAGAACACGACTCTTGAGAGGGGGCACAAAACGGGGGGCATCTAGCCCGACCCTAAAAACTATTCCGTGTTTAAAAGGGTAACTTGAAACATCTTTTAAGCCCCTTACTTGGGTTGCAAATGGGCTAGGATGGGCTGAGACCCGAGAAGGCCCAGGACCCTAGTAATCTGGCTTGGGCAGTACCCAACCTAAATCAGGCTTTCTGTTCCATGGCCCTAGCCTAACTCAGCGGGGAAAATGATAGTCCAAGCCCAGCCACTCCGACAGTTTAGATAGCTCAGCTCAGCTCGGCCCCTGACAGGCTTAGGCCCGGCCCAACCCCCATTTCACTCAAAAAGTAGATTAGTGAGATCACTAGCAGCAAAATAAAAAATAGGTACAACCATCTAATCTTGATGTTATTCATTATTAATCTTACTCGAAAATAATTAACATGCTATATATACGTAGTTGATTGGGGTGGACTATAGTATAGTGGCCCATCAGGCCTCCAAACATAACTAACTCAACTGTAATATATCGACCTATGAAATAAGATGAAATTAGAACTAGGTGGAGAAATAACATAGGATCTTAAACATTGTTACAAACAACTTCCTTGTAAGAAAGAAAAGTATTCTAGTCACGAATCATATTTATTATTACTCGTAACCAATAGAAGATGTTGGAATGATAAAAGGATGATCTAAAATAACAGAATACAACAAAAATGCAAGTCATATAGCATTACAAAAGCTGGCATCGAATGGTTAAATATGCATGAAGAAAAAAATCTGCAACAATAATATAATTCGAGACACCCAAACTGTATACATGTACATGGAGAGAGAAAACAATTGGTGTGCATGAGAAGTTTGAAATCCCCTCCCTCTCCCAAATGCCGCATGCATGGAACACTCTTTCGGGGCCACTCTTGCTGGACATACACGCTAAAAATCAGCTTGATTTGTGATTTTTAGAAGTCAGATTTGAACACCAACAAAAAAGCTCAAATCCAATAGCTAAAAATCACCATTAAGCCAATTTTTCAGTGTGTAGTTCTAAGAAGAGGTGAGCCAAAGTGAGCCCAAAAGATTGGCATTTTGAGACGGGGACTTTAAACCGGGGAACAAGCTAATATCATACACACCCATGGTGATCAATTAAAGATTTAAATAAGCAGACACACACACACACACGTTTACATTGCATAAGATAAACAACTCAAGGGAATCATATTGCGCACACACACACACACACACATTTATATAAGTCCTGGTTGAATGAAGAGTACCATTCTAGTGCAAAGATTTAAACTTAAACTTAAGATATTCCAGTAATACAATAGAGAACTCAACTTCATGACCAAGAAATTTCATAATTTAGGTATGGAGTATAGAATTTGTTAATGAACATACTCAAAAATATAAGATGACATGCATTCTCATACTACACAGCGAAGTGACATAGCCACTCAAACAATAAATATTAAAAACCCATATAATGTCGATGTGCCGCGGATGAATACATAAAGGCAATTTCTTGAGAACATTGTGAGTGACAGGTAATTAATATGATAGTAATGCAGCACAAAACTCAATTTCATTACCTAGAAATTTCATAATTAAGCTATCAAGTATAGAATTTGCGAATGAACACTCAAAATAATATATAAGAGTGCATTTTAGCATGTAGTATTTTAGTTGCACCTATAATTTCTCCTTTCCACCCAATCTGCAGGGAAACTGTACTTGGATCGATCTTCAATGGATGGAGTAGTGGATGAGCTTGTGTTGCTACCTCCAGAACCTCCTCGAATGTCCATGATCACCACACCTTGGCCACGGCGACCTCCAGGAGTATAGTACTACCTTTCTCCTGCAGCTGGCTTCAAGAATTCATTGATGCTAACAAACTAACAAAAGATTTCCTGCCATGAACATATTCAAAATTATTGGTTAAAAAGTGTACACTAATTTTGATTTGAAGCATAGATCATTCATGGAATAAAACTTGAATACATAAGTTCCATGTCCTCTTGGGTCCTTCTCTTTTACCTGATTTACCACTTCCACCTTGCCCCACTTGTTAGCATCGCGCATTGTCCTGCTCCACTTGCTTGTCCAAGTAATTTCTTTTCCGTGGAGCCATAACCACATGTCAACCACTACAGTATGGCCACTGTGGTGCACCATAAGAACCATGTCCCTTTTGCAAAGACTTGCTTACATTTGCATCTTCAATAGTATCACCATAACCTCCAAAGAAACCATTTAACATTTCCATTGCTTTCAAGACCTCCACGACATGACACAACAGCCGCTTCATCCCTGTCCTCCTTCACTGGCAAAATGTGTTAACGAAACCATTAGTCGGAGAATTATTTTAGCTTGCATGGACACGAGAGTCCTCTGCATCTAAAATTTTTCATCTAAAATCAGGTTGATCAGATTATTTTAAATAAATGAAAATCTATCATGGACCCACTGTTCGTAATAAAGCTTATATGGGTTGGTTTACTTACGCATGGCAATTTTAAAATGTAAGGTAATTATTCATTTGGGAAAAGTATGACACGTAGGATATATGGTAATGATGTGGACAATGTAAGTGTTATGTGGCTAATCCAAAAGGGAAGCTTGGATTGAACACATCGGCCCTTCTCATGGCAAGAAAAGAAAGTTGCCCATAGAAGAAATCTGGATAAACAGTCCAAAAAATGTTTTGTTTTCCCCTTGAGTTACTTTTGAAGCACCATGCTCCAAGGAAAATTTTAGATGCAGAGAACTCTCGTATGGCCCTACATAATGCATTTTCTTGGGCCCACCAACCGCATAGATGTTTACCCCATCCCTTGGTGGATATTCACACAAAAAATCATCTTGATTGGTTATCTTTAGCCATTAGTTTTATCATTTTTTTAGGAGTATTAGTAGCCATTGGATTCAAGCGTGTTTTTTGTGTACAAACACCAACAAGGAATTAGAAATATTGCTGATTTTTTGTGTGTATTCAATAAGGAGGGTTAAACATCCATGCAAATTATGCAATTAGGGGCCCCAAAAAATGCAGTAAGTAGGGCCACATGAGTCCTCCGCATCTAAATTTTTTCCTTCCTCCCGGGAGTATTTTAACATGGATCGGACAGTGATGCGGATCATTTTTTCTGTGGAGCACATAAGAATGTTCTTTCTAGTCCACTGACCCGTGAGTAAATGGCCCACCCCTTGATGGACCTACACACCAAAAATCAACCTAATTGGTGATCTTATCGGAGTGTCTAAAAAAAGATTCAAATCCAACAGCTAGAGATCACCAATCAGGCTGATTTTGGTGTGTAGATCTCTTAAGTGGTGGACCAATCATTCATACGTCAGAGTGCCCTAAAGAATGTGCCAGGTGGGGCGTTTTTATGCAATAAAACTTTGATGACAAGGCCCTGTCATCAAGGCCGATGACAGGGCACAATCCGAGCCACATGGAACACTCTTAGAGGACTCTGACTGTATGGATGTTTGGCCAATCATTAGGTGGACCTATAAACCAAAAATCAGCCCGATTAGTGATTTCTAGACGTTGGATTGGAATTGTTTTCATGGGTTGATTTGAACCGTGGGAAATTTGAGCATTATTGACCATTATTTGAGGTACAAAGATCCAAAGGTTCGAAATCACAAATCAAGCTGGACCATACAGGGATTGGAAAAACATCCATACGGTCAGAGTGCTCTAAGAGTATGCCACGTGGCTCCAATTGCACCCTATCATCGGCCTTGTCATCAAAGTCTTACTCGTTTATATGTTCTCCATGGGAAAAAGTGTTCCATATACTAAATACCTCGTGTGGCGTACAAAGGGGAGGCCTTAAGAGCAAGACTTTTGTAGGGATTAACTGCCATGTGTGTCACTGAGGAAAGGGCGTGGGATTATGGGTGGAGAAACATTTTCGTCATTATATTTGAGATAAGAAAGAAAGATGGAGTAGGAATTTATCCATAAAATAAAGAAATAAAATTGAACGTACAATTAAGTATTCTCTTACCTCTCTGTCGTCTGTGTTACGCTTACAACATGTGAATTTTGGGGATGTGGGATATGATGTTCCAGTCCTCTCCTACCTCCTTTTCGCAACGTGATTTAAGCTTAGGACAGTTGTAGATGTACAATTTTTGAAGCATGGTGAGATGTTGCAGTCCCTCGGGCATAAATTCAACGGATTTGCAGTAAGTGATCTGCAAAGTTTGAAGCGCTTTGAGGTGTTCCAAGCCTTTGGGGAGTGATGAAAGCGGTGAATATTTGATAGTGAAAGACTTGATGTTGTTATTGGTGATGGGTAATGACCTTGAGAGATCACCTGCATCCCTTTCTAAAATCAACTCCTCCAGGAGCGGAGGAAAGCATGACGCCGTCCAACTCAATTCTGGACAATAACCTATTTCCAGTTTCCTTAGTGTATCAAGGAAGAAGATGTGGTCCGGCAGTGCCTTCAACTTGGGGCAATCTCTAAGTGATAATTCTTGGAGACACGGCAAAATACGAATAATATCTTCTCCTCCCTCTCCCTCTCCCTCAGCACCAGCATGTTCTTCATCATCTTCCCTTCTTCTCATAATCTCCCACTCCTCCCATTCTTTCATCAACCAAAATTTTAGCTTCTTCAACTTTGGAAACACTACTAAGCTTGATTCTCCACTATCTCTTTTAGTACCATCATCATCGGAAATTCCCAAAAACTCATGCCCAATGTGTTTCACCTTATCCATTTTATATATGTTGAGTTCTGCAAGGGATGATAGAGCAGGCAGTTGGTTACAATTCGACCAAGATACTAGTGACAAAGAATGTAGATTGGGCAACAGTGAATTCCTCATCATCCAACTTGGCAACTTGAAACCATGGTAGGAAGATATATCCAATTTCTTCAGGTTCGGATGTGGTTGGAGGCTTTCAAGCACACCTTCCATCCTCTCTACATTTACATTTTCCCAACCAGCATAAAACTTCAAAGACAGATCACGAAGGTACTCTTTCTTCTTCAATTCTGCCACGCCAGCTTCTTTCACATTTCTCACTCTCCCCAATCCACTTATTTCGAGCTTCCCTTGGAGAAGGTTGAGGTCTTTTAGTTCTCCTATCTTACATCTTTCACTCACTATGAACTTTGATAATGTTCGAAGCGAGCTTAATCCTCCAATTCCTTGGGGTATAGACCTTAGTTCATCAGTTCTTTCAATTACAAGATGTCTCAAGTTAACCATTTTCCCCATCCCCTCAGGTAGTTTAAGAATATTTAAACAACTGAAAAGTTTCAAGGTCTGCAAATTATAGCAATTACTCACTGTTTCAGGCAATTCCTTCAAACTTGTAAAAGACAAATCAAGGTATCTTAGATGTATCAATTTCTCCATCCCTTCAGGTAGTTTTTGAATTTGAGAACAGTAGTAAAGTTTCAAGGTCTGCAAATTATATAAATTACTCACTGTTTCAGGCAATTCCTTTAAAGGTGTATAAGACAAATCAAGGTATCTTAGATGTACCAATTTCTCTACTTCACTTGGCAATCTTGCAAACCGAGTGTGGGTCAAATCCAATGTCCTAAGACATGTCAACTGATTGAGTAAATCAGGAAGGGCGCCTGTAGCAATTGATGATGACGATCTCAATTGGAGCGAGCGTAACTTCTTTGCCTTGCACATGGAGGGGAGAATGAAGTTTATATCCACCCTAGGTGTTACTGTCAAATGGACGACTTTGCTACTATCACTGTTAAAAACAGCTATTTTGTTCAATTCATCAATTATTGAGCATTCGTTCTTTGTGAGATATTGGGCAAAATCATGCACAAGGTCGTGCATCTTGCAACCGATTATGTTGTCGTCATCATCTTTTTCTAAATTTTGGAAAAATGAACGCATCACTAAATTATCAAAATACTCTCCACCCACATTCTCCAAATCTATTCTTCTTGTGGAGCTTAAAAAACCTTGTGCCATCCAGAGCGTGACTAACACATCTTTCTTTATATAAGAATCTTTTGGAAAAACAGCACAATATGTAAAGCACCGTTTCAAATGAGAGGGCAAATCATAATAACTCAAGAACAAAGCTGGTGAAATATCTTCTACAACCTCTGGTAGTTCCCACATGTCATTTACCAAGACATCTTGCCAATCTTGTTTGCTTCTTTTGAACCGCATGAGACTTGCTAAAGTCTTGACAAAGAGAGGCACGCCTTTGCACTTTTCTGTGATTTTCTTACCAATTTCTTCCCATTTTTTGCGATCTTCTTCTCCCCTTCGAAAAAAAGTAATACGACTAAACAATAACCAACATTCCTCATCGGACAATATTCCCAAGTCATGTGTGTAGGTCGAACCTATCATCATTGCAACTCTTTCATTGCGTGTGGTGACAATAATTCTACTGCCTTGTGCACCACCTTTGAGGGCAACCTCCAATGGCTCCCAGTCCTTGTAATCCTCAGTCCACACATCATCTAGAACGAGCAAAAATAGCTTTCCTTTAATGGAGTTACACAAACGATGATGCAAAGCATTCCATTCCATATCATCGGGAACTTTCTCATCACCAACAGCTTCAGTGATGATTGCCTTGGCTACCCTTTTCTTATCGAAAGGCTCAGACACACACACCCACATTGTCTTGCCGAAATGGTTCTTCACATTCTCATCATCGAAGGCTAGTTGGGCGAGAGTCGTCTTGCCGAGGCCCCCCATGCCAACTATAGAGATGACAGGGATGCCCATTTCCTGTTGACTACTCTCGCTCAGCAACTTGCTCACTATAATATGTTTATCCAAGTTCCGACCACATACCTCCGATACATTGATCACAGAACTAGTCATTTCACGTTGTGGTTCCACAAACTCGTTCCCACTTTCAATCAGCTGGAACTTACCCTTCTCATTTACAATCGCATCTAATCTTTCTTTTATTTCTTTAATTCTATGACCGATATCATGACGCAAAGAAAGTTGAGTTACTTGATTGAACAAGTTAGAACATACCTTCATCCTCTTTCCTTTGCGATCGTTGTCAACTCCTTCGATTTGTGATCTGAGAAGTTCTGTGCTCCACTCGTCCAACACGTCCTCCATGTCGTAGGCTACGTATTTGAGCCTCTCCAACCAAAGATTCAAAGATTCGTGCTTTACTTGCTTCTTCTCTGCATCATTGAGCACAGCTCGGACGGCTTCGAACGTAGATGATATGCTTTCAATCTCATTTCCAACACCCACGACTTGTTTGAACTGTTGATCGGCGGTGGAGGCCAATGTATCCAAGACTTTGGAAACAAGCCAATCGGCCATACTTAGTGTTGACAAAAGAAGTGCAGTGATGAATGACGATGGAGAGAACAGAAAGTAGAAGAAGGGAGAATTGCAAGTCTGCGCTACTATAGTGCTCCTAATGGCTTTTAAGTATTAACAATAAATCTTTGATATCCGTCATAAAAGTTCCTGATGCAGCACAGAAAGAGCCACGTGGTATACTCTTTCTTAGAGACCTCCGAGTGTATGCATATTTCATATTTGGCCCTTCCCCAAATGGACCTACACACCAAAAATCAGCCTGATTAGTGATTTCTATCCTTAGATCTAACCAGATATCAGTCGAAGACATATATCAAATCAAGGATTTCCCCGACGCCCGTTGGCGACAACAACTCTTTCTGGACAGAGATGAAAACTTGTTCAAAGGCACCATCCCAAGTATCTGAGTACCCCATATACTTCTCCAATCTCACGGTTAAAAATCAACCCATGAAAAAGACTCCAATCCAAACCGTTAGAATCACTAATCAGACTGATTATAATTTTTTTATGTAGTTCTTCTTAGGGATTGGACAAACATCCATACGGTCAGTGGTCTTCACGAGTACGCTACGTGGCTCATACTTGTGTCAGTCAAGAACTTTAATGAAAGAACGTTCGTCATCAAAGATTTATTCAAGATGATTTAGAAGCCAAATGCATCCAAGATGGCGCAAAAAACAAACCGACCAACTACATTTTTTTGAAGTCACCGACCAACTACATTTGTCGCATGAAGAAATAAACAACGATAGACAAATGGGACGGGGGCCTCAATGGTCCAAAGAAGCTGCGCCTTGGTGTGTCCGTCAATGGTTAAAAAAGCCCGTGCTACACACATCAACTGCATCGATCAACGGCTCGATGCAGTCGATGTAAGACTCTGGTGGCCCTACATAGCGCCTTTTTTTGGGCACACTAACCTATATATATTTAGCCCACCCTTGTTGGATACTAGTAGGTGGCTCATGCCCACGGCACTCTCCGACAAAGCGTTTGCCAAAATCGGGTGTGAGTGGCTTAGATGCACCATCCATATATTTGGGGTGATAAGATCTTGGCCATCATTTGTGAAGCTGATAAGAGGGGGGGATAAGTGACTTCTTTGTTTTGTTATATAGATGTATAGTGGGTGGCGGGCTGTGCCCTCGGCACTCCCCTACAAAGTGTTTCCCAAAATTGGATGTGAGTGGTTGAGATCCATAGTCTATTTGGGGGATAAGATCTCGGCCATCCTTTGTGATGCCGATAAGAAGGGTATAATTGGGGAGACAATTTCGCTGTTAAATTAAGCCCACCATCTAAGTTTTATTTTATGTAAGGGTTGATATGAGCCCTTGGATATATGAAGCCGGATAAGAAGGGGAGACAACTTCCCTGTTTTGTTATATATACTCATATAGATTGGTTATCTCTTGCCATGCATAGAATTATTACTTGTTAAGATTGATACTAACCGTTGGATTCAAGTATGCATTTTGGGTACTAAATCTACCGGCTATTAATTAGTGTTTCTAGCCAACAATGGATCGGCTAAACATCCATATGATCAGTGGACCCCAAAAAGAAGAACTATGTAGGGGCACAAGAGTCCTTCGCATCGACTGCATTGGGAGTGCACTCACCTAAAATTTTCCCATCAAAAAATGCCAATTGTATGTCATTAGGGCTACACAAACGGACAAATGAGTCAATACACTAAGCTTTAGGGTGGGCCCACCACAATAAGAGATGATTCAAAAGAAGATGCCGTACAAAATCCACGTGCCGAGATTTGGAACCTATCATCTCCTTTGATGACAGGGGCCCTGTCATCAAAGTTTTCCTCGCCGAGAGAAGCCGATGGCATCAAATCAATCTCTTATTGCGGTGGGCCCGCCCTAAAGCTTAGTGTCATCGACTCATTTGTCAGTTAGTGTCACCATAATGACATCCTGCTGACATTTTTTATGGGAAAATTTTAGAATCTTAATCGGAATCTTTGAGAAAAGGGTCGAGCGCCAATTTCCGCCCTATTACCGCCCTAAAATGACAGACTCCCGTTAGAGCATTTTCAATCGTCGTTTGAAGTCAATCGGCATTTGAGACAAAATGCCTAGCCACGTCAACAAGCGTCTCCAACCGTAGCTAGGCACTTTGACTCAAATGCCTAGACTTTCTTGGCTGTGTGGTGGTTGACCGCATGAATATTTCTGGACGGCTAAAATCAACCCATAGAAATGACTCCAATCTGATGCGTACAAATCACTAATCAAGTTGATTTTTGGTTTGTAGGCCCATCTAGAGGTTGGCTGAACATCTGTACGGTCAACATCGTTATTTGTTATTTTTAAGAACAAAAATATACATATAGATAGGGGTGTCAAATATATAAAAAGTAACAACAAATTTGAAAGGGTAAAAATTAAAGGAATTTGGGGGTATTGTAAAATGGCAACTAGTAATTATATAAAAAAGCAAATGTATTTTGTTAAAAAAAAGTGTAATGATTGCTTTTTTGGCTCATGAACAATGTTGTGCTCAAATAGCCGAGCAATTGTTTAAAAAATCCACAAATCAAACTTTTTACCTAACAATTAGAGATCGTCGACTGGCAAAAAGTCTGCTTTGCCGAACGATTGAAAATACTCTTACAAGACACAATATGAGCCAAGTGACACAATCTTAGAGGACTCTGACCATATGGATGTTTGGCCAATCCATAGGTGGACCTACAAACCAAAATCAACTTTATTAGTGATTTTTAGGCGTTGGATCTTTGTACCTCAAATACTGCTCAAATTCCCACAATTGAGATCAACCCATGAAAATAAGTCCAATCCAAGAATATGCCACGTGTAAGGTGCATGTGCATCGTACTTGGTGTCCCCTAGTAATAATAATAATAATAATACTTCTAGGCATATAATTAAAATCCTTTACAAAATATACTAGGGGATGACACATGCAATGCATGTGCACCTTACGTGTGGCAGCACATTACACGTGGCATACTCTTACAGACCACTGACCGTATAGATGTTTAGCCCATCCCTCGTTGGACCTACATACCAGAATTTCATCTTGATTAGTAATTTATATCCATTGGATTAGTCTTTTTCATGATTTATTTTTAATCGTAGATTTCTAGCAGTATTTAGGAGTATTCAAATTCAAAGGCTAGAAATCACTAATCACACCGATTTTCGTTATGTAAGTCCATCTAAGGATGGGCCAAACATCCATACGGTTAATGGCCTCTAATAGTATGTTGGCTCACACTTTGGGTCAGTCATCAACTTTGATGATGGAAATGGACATCATCATCAAATTTTTTCTAAAGACAAAGTTCTGAGCCTCATAAGTATTCAATAAATACTTTATAATTGAAATGTGAAAAGTTGAATAACCAAAATGTCTTTATATAATAAAATATTTCAAAAAATAAAAAAAATAATGTTAGTCAATTTAAAGAATTTGAGAGTCAAAGATTTTTTGACTTTTTAATAAGAGAATAACATTTAATGAGCTGAAGACTGATGTCTGCTCGCAGAGGTAACATGTGATTTGACACCAAAAAGACCGAAGAACCCTCCTATGTGAATGGTTTAAACTTTAAAGAACACAAAAGAAACAAAACATGGGTATTTTTGGAATAGTTGGGTTTATCGTGGGGCACGTAAGAAGGGCCTTCGTCCATTAATAAGTAGAATAGATGTGTCATCCAGTGGAACTTAAATGCAGAGGATGTAGTCATGGACTAAGTGCTCAGACTGTTGAATGACCACTGATTGTCCTTGAAGAAATCCCAACATCAATAACTGAGCATTCAGATTCAAGCTAAAGCCAAATCCTAATTCAAGCTAAAGCCAAATCCTAATGTCACGCCCTTGAGTTTCTTTCATCACATGCTTGTAAATTTATCAAGTTTTCAGCTACACTCCATATTAGATATATGTAAGATCTGTTTATTGTGGATTTCCGATATTACTTATCAAAAAGAAATTTTATTGATTTTTTCATAATTCAAATTTTTGGAATATCGGAGTTCGGATTATTCATCCGGAATTTCGAATCAGATTGGATTTCGAATAATATCTGAATCTAATTTGCTTATCAGTCGAATCGGATATTACCGGATATCCGGTAAGCAGATCGAATTCGAATTTGATTTTTAGTTTGGAATATCCGTCAGATTCGAATTCAGATATTACTTACTTTTTTCGAATTCGAATTTGGATATACCCATATCCGGTTCGATAGGTATCTGTCGACTGGCCTACTTATGGAATTTGTGGAGTGCAAATAGAATTTCCCTAGTTAATATTGTTCTGATCTAGACCCGGGGCCCTATTACAGTATAAGCCATGTGGAAATTACTAATCCGGCTGATTTTTTAGTTTTTTGGTCCACTTAGGGATTGGCCAAACATCCATACGGTCAGTCCTCTAAAAGTGTGCCACGTGGCTCATATTGCATCCTGTCATCAGCCTCGATGACAGGCCCTGTCATCAAAGTTTTACTGGGGAACTTGAAACCATGGTTTTAAAAACGGCCGTTTAAACAGTAACGCCCCAAGCCCGTTTCCGTTTAAACCCGTTTTATCGGTTTTGAAAAAAATGGCCGTTTTTTTGTTTTAACAGCCGTTAAAATCGTTTAAACGGCCGTTTAATTTCAAAAAAGTTTGTGAAAAAAATGGCCGTTAAAACCGTTTAATTCCGTTAAATTCCATTTTTTTTTTAATTTTCAAATTTCAAAATTTGAATTTCAGCGCCACTTTTTCTGTTTTTTTCCGTTAAAATCCGTTTAATTCCATTTTTTACCATTTTTTTTCCATTTTTGCCCCTGAGATTTTCAATCTGTTTTAACAGCCGTTTAAACGGTAACGCCCCCAGTCCGTTTAACCGTTAAAACGGCCTCCTTTAAACCTTGCTTGAAACTTTGCGGTCCCCACGGGACAGAATCTTTTCTCGGCACTCCGGTTGTCAAAAGTGATCCAAGATTTAACTCTTCCCACGAGAGATGGCAAAAAAAAAAATGTTGTGTTGTCGAGGGAATTGACCGTTGGATTCTAATAATCCCGCGAGATAGTAAAATAATCACTTTGCCTGTTAATAAAGTTGTTGCCTAGTAGACCATAGATTTATTTAACCCAATGGTCAATAGCCTCAATCGCACAGCTTTTTCGCAGCAACCAAAAGAAAAAGAAAGAAACTGATAGGGTTAAGATTCTTCGCAGTGTCTTGCCTGACCACCCATAGTATAAGCCATGTGGAAATTTATTAGAGGAAACTAACCGTATAGATGTTTGGCCAATCTCTAGGTGGACCTACAAACCCAAAATCGACCTGATCAGTGATTTCTATGCCTTAGTTGAAGTCATTTTCTTTGGTTGATTTTAACGGTAGAATTTGAACCATCAATGATCCAAAGTTTTCAAATCATTAATCAGGCCGATTTTTTGTTTGTAGCGCCAGTTACGGATTGGTCAAAAATCTATACGGTCAGTGTCCTCTAATAAATTGTCACGTGGCTTATATTGTGGGTGGTCAGATAGCTACCTGACGACGGGTTCTCAGGCAAGTCTTACTCCTTCGCAGTTCAACTTCACTCGGCCTTACTTTCAATTATCGCCACATGGCATCATCTAATAGGTGAAGTGTAAGACAAAATTTGGATCCTAGTATGAATACGATCGTTGACAGTGATGAAAGCAATGACGTCATGAAGTAATATAAGTAAGAGCCTTAATACAAAAACGAGGAAAACTTTGATGAGAGGGCAATCTGAACCACGTGGCACACTCTTAGAGGACTCTGACCGTATGGATGTTTGGCCAATCCTTATGTTGACTTACAAACCAAAAATCAGCTTGATTAGTGATTTCAAACCTTTGGATCTTTGTACTTCAATAATGGTCAAATTCCTCTGTTAAAATCAACCCATGAAAATAATTCCAATCCAACGCCTATAAATCACTAATCGTGCTGATTTTTGGTTTGTAGGTCCACCTAGGGATTAGCCAAACATCCATATGGTCAGAGTCCTCTGAGAGTGTGCCACGTGGATCATATTGCGCGCTCTGTCATCAAAGAGGCCGTTATAACGGTATAACGGACTGGGCGTTACCGTTTTTCCGTTAAAACGAATTTTAACGGACGGGCATCCAATCAGTCGGTCTCAACTCTCAACTGAACCCTTGCCCAGAATCTCATTGATCATCCAAATCAAGAGATCAGTAAGGCAGTTCTGATCATATGATGGGCCCTACGCATCACCACCATTGAACATGATCAAAAGAGTAGTTTGTGTATCCCATCACCTTCCATTACACATGATCATTCCTTCAAATTAGGGTTTCAGATGAAAGTTTCAAACCGTATCGTGGCCGACAAATTCACGTGTCCACCTGCATCGACTACTTTTTTTCAAAGCTCTGATTAATCTCGTCCACTCGTTCAGAATATGCTTTTCAGCTTTTTCTATTCCCATTTCCTTGACTTTTTTGGCGAGAAAGAATCACCTTATCTTCTCATAGTCACGGACTCGGCACTCCCATAGTCCCCTGTTTCCTCTATATATACCCGGAAGTTTTATAAGCTGAGCTGAGAGTCTAGGGTTGCTGTTGTGTCGGAAGAAATCCCAGGTCTGTTCTCTTCCTTTATTTCTTGTGTTATTTTCTTTTCTTTTCGTTTAAATTTTGACACGCCTATGTAGATGAATCAAGGGTAAAAGAATTTTGGACCGTCCATTTCACTATGGGTCGGGTCGGGCTCTAGGGACCGGCTTTTTTTTTTTATCGACTCCCGTTACAGGACACAATATGAGCCATGTGGGCACACTCTTAGAGGACTCCGACCGTATGGATGTTTGGCCAATCCCTAGGTAGACCTACAAACCAAAAATCAGCTTGATTAGTTATTTCAACCTTTGGATCTTTGTACCTCAAATACTGCTCAAATTCCCAGTTGAGATCAACCCATGAAGATATGTCTAATCCAACGCCTAGAAATCACTAATCAGGATGATTTTTGGTTTGTAGGTCCAACTAGAGATTGGCCAGACATCCATACGGTCAGAATCCTCTAAGAGTGTGCCACGTGGCTCATATTGTCTCCTATAAATGGAATGATCTTTTGTTGGGGGGGGATATAGTCTCCGGAGTTGGAAGATCATCCTCACCAAAGGTTAGGACTCGGCTTCATTATCATGTGAACCCTTATATGGCGTGTCAAAATAAGGTTTGTAAGAATATCCTGACCCTTAAATATATTCACATAAAAGAGTGATTCAACATCGATCCAACCGTCGACAACCTCTTGGATCAGCTATATAGGCTGATAAGTTACATCAACCGGACGGTTGTAACTTGTAACTACTGAATGGAAGTACGTTCCTATCTTGGCTGTCCAAAAGCAGCATCAGTTTGTAGATAAACGATTATTGGCTGCAGAAACGTCATCAACGGCCCTTAGATGTTTAGAATCTAGATCACCTCTTGGGACCTACCGACCTACACGCTAAACATTAACCTGGTGAGTGATTTCAACTCATTCAATCCAAGTAGGTAGCCCAAAAAAATTATAAAATCCAACGGCTCTAAATCACCGATCAGGATGGGTTTTGGCGGAGGTCCACTAAGAGATGGGACCCGAAACAGTTGTCACGTGACACTTTTGGGAGGGGTAGGATCAGATTTTGCTCCTACCCGGTTGGACATTATTTTTTTTCCAAATTTCTTTATGAAAACTTCACTGACGCGGAAGTCTGGAACTCAACCATATGGGCCTGTTCAGCAAGCCCATGATTGAAAAATGCTCGATCAATGGTTAGAAATCATCAAGCAGACTGATTTTTGGTATGTGGGTCCATCAATAGATTCCAAATATTCATGGGTTAATGAGCCTGAAAGAGTATGCCAGTGGCATTTTTGGGAGTGACCTAAGCTTTTATTGCGGGCTTAAGTTACACCCTCCAGCTCGTGGGCTAGGTTTGGGTTTTATTTTGTAGGCCCACTATATAAATGGACCAATCTGAGATTGGTATGAATATCCAACATGCTTAGCCCGCTCTAATGTTGCTACATCAGCTGCCAAATGTAAAAACCCTACCTTGTTAAGGAGTCGAGTCTTTTATGTCTAGAGTTTGGATTTGTACACCGTAGGAGTTGGATACACACCTCTTTGCTCACCGCGTACCTCCTTTAAATCTAGTTTTAGTTTTTTTTTTCAATTAGTAAAACATGGAGTACATGACAAACAAGGATACACGGCCTCTAATGGAGTATTTGAATCTATATGTCAGTCCAAAGTACCATACTTCATTCTGATGTATTTTTGTGGATGAGAATGTTCCAATTGAGTTTAATTTTTATTAATATACCTTGATTTTACTTTAACAATTTGGGTGAATTCAACTTTTTTTTTCTGTTTAATTATGCAGATGATGTAATGGTCATTCGCGGACAAATTGTTATGAGTTTGGAAATAATTAATGGTTTGGGAATGGGAGGCATGGAAAATTTAGAAGTCGCTTGCATGTTAGAAAGTTACGTTGAATAAAATATTTGTAAAGATGCACGACGTGATTCGAGATGTCTTTTTATAGACATCTATAGATGCATGATGTGATTCGAGACGTTTACAAAGATGCATGACTTGATCCGGGATGCTCCAAAACATACCCTAAAGGTGCATGATCTTATCCATGACGTTTGAAGGAGAGATCTAAAAAATGCACGACATTGTTCGAGATATTTGAACGGACTTTGAAAGATGCACGATGTTGTACGTGATATTTTTGGAGATGGAACCTGTGATCAAAATTACTTGCATGTTAGAAAGTTATTTTAACATTGTATATGTAAAGCAAAATGTAATGATTTAAGATATCTTGTCAAAAATGTGTAATTATGCATAATTTGACACTCAATCTGGATGATGAATCTTACTTTGGTATTGGTGTTTTCGGTGCTTTTTTGCATTGGTGTGTAGAATATTGGTTTTTATGTATTTATTTATTTTTCTTGGAAAGTGTTTTTTTTTTTTTTTTTTGTAAAATAGGCCCAAAAGCACTAGCTTGTGGATTTTGAATCACTCATTCATTGTTTTCCCTACAAGCCAAACATTCAATTACATGTGCTCTATCTTATCTTCCGTGAAAGTGTTTTTTTCCTAAAACCAACCAAGCACAAATTTATGCAAAAAAAAATCTTATATTTGATATTTTTGGAGAAAATTATTGTATGTAATTGAAATTTGGAATTTCAAATGAAAACAACCAAAAAGAATACCAAAATAGAATGAAAGAAATAATTAATAATATCAGGAAGAAAGTGGTTGAACTTATCAATTTGTAGATTGAGGCAAGTGATGCTCGGCTTAGGACGATTATTCTCCAAAATTGTAGTATCATTTTAGAATGGTGTATAATGTTTATAAATGGTTTAATTATTGATTTAAAAATTAATTTTCAATTACCCCTTTTAAAAATCATTGTAATTTAAAAAAAAAGAAAATTTGCATAAGAAAGATAGGCCATCCTTTATAACCCACAACCGGTCAATGTCTCACGACCAGCGACCCAAAGCCAAGCCTGAAGTGGTGTGCGTCTGTGTGTGAATTTTTTATTGCGTCATATAATTGGGAGACCTAAGATCTCTACCCTTTAGGCTCAATCTCCACATATATAAACTCAAGAATCTTTAGACTCCTAAGTAATGTGAGACTAAAGTTTTGACAAATTAATTGCACACACTTCACAATACATGGTTTTAAAGTTTTCCTCCAATTTTATATTAAAATATTTTATAAAGTTATCAAAAGTGTACCAAAAAAAGACAAAAAATTAATAAAACAATAATAAGGTTTAAGATTCAAATTCTTCTTTAAAAATTTTTAGTGTTTGTAATTACTTATTGATTTGTGTTAATGATCAACATTACATAAACATAAAAACAAATAATGACTCCAAAGTCATTATTAAACTTACTATATATACATTTATCTGTCTTATTAATTAAATATTTTTTAATTTAATATTTAATCAAATTTTTATGTTATTATAAGGAGTTTGTTTGAGTTTCCATAAAGAATTTTGAGTCTATATATTATCTTTCTAGACCTTTCGCAACAAAACTTTCAGGTTGCTCCATATATATTTCTTTTTTTAATTCACTATTAAAAAATGTAATTTTAACATCAATATAATATATATAGAAACTATAACTACATACTAACCTTCTGATAGATGTTGTTTTAGTTATTGGAGAGTATGTATCAAAAGTCAATATCTTCTTTCTATTTATCGCCATTAGCAACTAACCTAGCTTTATATTTGTCAATTAACCCATCAGTAACTTTTAACATTTTTTTAAAGATCAATTTACAGCCTAATGGTTTACAACTTGGAGGTAGATTGACTAACTTTCAAGTGTCATTACTCATTATGAATTCAATTTCACTATTTATTACTTCTCTTTAGAATAAAGCATCGACAGAGGCTAAAGCCTTACTAAATCAAGGCAGATTTGTTTGACTTAAATAAAAGTTTGTATCCTTTTTTACTCATAAGCGCTCTTGCTACTAGGTTTATCTTAATGTCAGGTACATACAACATATCTTTCAGCACATTTTTGAAAGTGAACTTGAGAAACAAGGAGCCTTTCCCAATCACATGGAAGCCGACAAGTTATCCTTGTACAAACATTCTCTATCACCTAATTTGTTGGTTGTAGTAACACATTATCCATGTATAAACATTGCTCAATAATGCAAAATGTGAATAGTCTGAAAATTTGTAACAATTTCATGTGTTGTTTATATTGAGGATGTTACAACTATTTGTTATTAAAAGGCATGTTGATAAATTTTTGGGCTGTGAAATTGGAAGAATTACATAATATAATGTAACAGTAGATAGAGCGCTTATGTACTGCACCACACGATGTATAATAATAATATAAACTAAACACAATAAAAGTGAGCCATCAACTAAATGGATAGTTTCCTAATAGAGAATTTGCAAGGGTTTCGATCGGTCGTGATTCAACGACTAATGTTACGAGGAAAATGAGATGTTTCTGAGCTTTAAACGTCTCTATTTCCCAATGGTGATCCATGTTTGCTTCCCATAGAGATAGAGTTAAATATCAAGTGTTAAGTATATTTAATAAACTCAAACTAAGATGGTCTATATGCATGCATGACTTCGTTCTATTTCATATCGAAAGAATAAGATGTCACCCTCTTTAAGATTTACTGCATCATTTGTTACCGCAACAAAAGAAATTTGAGAGTAATTTTCATCAACAAAGCATGAAATTTTGGTAAAAGGTCGTATGGCATATACAAAATTATAACTTTGTTTTTCGAATAATATTGTGTCTGTACATTGAAGATAAGTAGTTATTTTTCTGTTGCACAAAAAAAAAAGGACTTTCTTCAGCAGATTAAATCCGTTGTAAACGGTCTTTTACGATAGATTGTATTCGTCACATAATCCATCACAAAAGATTTTGAATCTATTACAATTGTGCTCTTTTAGTGATGAATTAGATCCAAGTGTCATATAAAAACAAAATACGAAGCATGTTGTTATAATACAACGCACCTAGTGCGTCGTTTTATAGAATGTAATTATTTAGAAAAAAA
Organism: Euptelea pleiosperma; assembly: GCA_035048495.1. Classification (NCBI taxonomy): domain Eukaryota; kingdom Viridiplantae; phylum Streptophyta; class Magnoliopsida; order Ranunculales; family Eupteleaceae; genus Euptelea; species Euptelea pleiosperma. The sequence continues at coordinate 30,363,242 of CM068549.1, read as the reverse complement.
AAACACAGAGCCAGCAAGGGAAGTGCACCACTACATCTCTTGTGAAGATGGGGGGATTGAGGAAGATGAAAGTGGAGTTTATTTTTCTTTTATTGTTTGAAGATAAGGGCATAATGGGTAGTATAAAATATTTATATGAATATACTAGGTATTTTACGAAAGATACGAAAGAATCTTATAATCATTTAAAGATTCCATCACTTACCGCAATAAGTGATTTGCCACTTAAGACAGTTAAGGGGGTGACTTTAAAAAATCACTTATTTTAAGTGAATTTGGGAGATGCAACACTTCTAAAATAGTTTTACCAAACAGTCAAGTCCAAAGTCCAAACCAGATGCCCTTCCAGCACTGACCATTTAACTCGCGAATTACATTTGTAAGTAAAAGTTGTAGTACACTCATGGAGTTTTCAATCTAGACCATCCAAATCAGTGGGCTCCATCCAGAAAATACATTTGTAACTAAAAGTCATAGAACACTCGTGGAGTTTTCAATCTAGACCATCCAAATCATGGGCTAAATCCAGAAAATCCCTGCACCAAAACTAATATCATATTTGATGATCATAAGACCATCCAACCAATTGGGTTCTATTCATTAAATGATCAAGACCATCCTATGAAGTTAAAAATTGATCTGACGTCTCTTACATGGGACCCACCAATTTGTGGGAACATGAGACCAAACCCATCTTAAGCCGTTTCTCTTGATAAATACAAGAAAATCTACCCTAAGGAGAGTTTTTCCTTTGGGGCTATGGGTAGGGGTGTCAATCTTACTCGTTTGATGGAAACCAAAAACACCAATTTTGGTTCTACATTTTGGGAACTAACTAAAAAAAACCAGAACCGAACTGAAAGTAATGATTTTGATTCTGAGTAGTTAGATTTGGACCCGAAACCGATAAGAACCGGAACCGATATATAAATAGTGTTAATGTTATAATATTATCAAGATTTGTATCAATATAGTCGGAACCGGAATTGTCCGATTCTAGATCCATCATTTTGAGAACCAGAATCGGTAAGAACCGCGAGTATCAGTTCCAAAATATGGGTACCTTAGGAATTGAACTGAACCGACCCATTGACACCCCTAGCTGTGGGCACGAAAAATGTGCCACATGACACTCTTTTTTTTTGGGCCCACTGACCCATGACTGGTTGGCCCACCCTTTGATGGACCTACATACCAATTGCCTGGTTGATCATCTTTAGCAATTGGATTCAAGCATTTTTCATGGGGTGATTTCTAGCTGTTGGGCTAGAGTATATTTTGGGTACAATGGTTAGGATCAATCAGGCTGATTGTTGGTGTGTTTTTATGCGCCCCAAAATGTCTGAAAAAAACTAGTAAACGTTTGCGCAGTCTCATGAGTCTGAAAATGTCGCCGGAATACAACACGTGGAGAGACTTACCGGATCACTAACCATATAAATGTTTGTCCCAAGGTTTAAAAAACAGCCGTTATAACAAAAATAACGGCCGTTATAACGGATTCAGACCTACCCCGTTACGTTATGGACCGTTAAAACGCCCACAAAATAACGGCCGTTATAACGAAAATAACGGCCGTTATTTTCAGTTATTTTTCCTTTATAACGAAAGTAACGACCGTTATTTTCTGGAAAATTTTGTGAAAAAAAACAGCCTTTATTTCGTTATTTTCCATTTTTGAAATTTTAAAATTCAAAATTTGAATTTCAGCGCCATTTTTTCCGTTATTTTCCCATTTTTCCGTTTTTGCCCCTGAGCGTTTTTTTCGTTATAAAGGTCCCCTTTAAACCTTGGTTTGCCCATCCCATGGTGAAACTGCAAAATCAGCCTGATTAGTGATATCTAGCCATTGGATTTGAACATGTGATCCAACCTGCCCTCTCTCACAAGATCACATTTACATATGGCGAGGGAAATGCAATGGGCATATAAAAGTCTTTACTTATAAAAAAAACAGTGCTCTGTCGTAATTTTTTTAGGTAAGCCTGTTTTTCCAAAGGAGGTCAGTAACTCGGTGAAGGCGGGTTTTGAACAAAGGTCTATGGTATCATCACCCACAAATTTTATTTTTCCACCTGAGCAAGCTGGCACCTTCTCTGTGTCATATTCTGGTATGCAAACGTTTGCAGACTAGTTTCTCTCAAAGGCTTACCAATTTTTAACTCACCGCTATCCATCTGGGCCCACTGACCGTATGGATGTTTAGCCCATCCCTTGATAGACATTAGTACCAAAAATCAGCTTGTTTGATGATTTTTAGACGTTGGTTTTAGTACTCAAAACAATCATTGAATCCAATGGCTATAATCACGCCTTAAAAAGTACTACAATCTAACGACTACAGATTACCAATCATGGTGAATCATGGTGATTTTTTGTATGTATATCCACCAATGGCAGCGGGTCCAATGGGCGTGATGGCAGCGGTGAGTTACAAAAAATTGTGCAGTTTTGATCTACAGCTTGTTACATCGCGACCCTTTGCCAAATATCTCCCCCCTTAGGTAAGATTCGTGGAGTAAAAGTTCGCTCACCAGCGACGGTCTGCGAAGCCGTGACCGCCTACAATATGAGCCACGTGGCACATGTCGATAGGATTATGACCGTATGGATGTTTGGCCAATCCCTAGTTGGACATACGCCCCAACAATCAGTCTGATTAGTAGTTTTAATTCTTCGATCTTGTACCCCGAATAATGCTCAAAATCACACGGTTAAAATCAATCAATGAAAATGACTTCAACCCAACGCTTATAAATCACTAATCAAGTTGATTTTTTGGTTTGTAGGTCCTCGTAGGTATTGGCCAAACATCCATACCGCCTGTATCCTCTAAAAATGTGCCACGTGGCATATATTTTGGGCGACGGTCACTGATCGCCGGTCAGCCAAGGTTTACTCAGTTTTCTCCTATAAATACCCGCTTGGATAAGCTCAACGAATGCACTCTCTCCCCCTCTTTCTTTCTCAGAACCCTAGTCATAGTTCTTTTTTCCTATTTTTCTGACTCGTTCTTGCAGCGCCTCAAGCTTCAAACCCTAATCTCACCGCTCGCAGAGGATTCAAAGGTTAGTATTCGAAAATTGCTTCTGGGGTTCTGTCTCATCTTCAAATTATTGAAGAACGTATCTTAATTTCTCTGTGGTTTCTTCAATTTGATCTATAGAGAATGGGAGAAACAAGGGATAACGATGCATACGAGGAAGAGCTTCTCGACTACGAAGAGGACGAAGATAAGGTCCCTGACTCCAATGGGACCAAGACCACCGGCGAAGCAGTGAAGAAGTAAGTTTGAATTGCTTGCCTCATCGTTCGTTCTACGAGAAACAATTTCCCCGTCCATCTTGTGTGATTTAATCTGTTTGTTTAGAAAGCTTTAATTTTCACTCATTGAGTTTGATCGGCCCGGGGATTTCAGTATCTTTTCTGTCTTCTATGTTGTTTGAGCTTTTAGTTTTTTATGTTTTGCCTGTAGATCTATACAGATTTTATTTTCTCTATCACCTTGGTGTAGGGGTTACGTTGGAATTCACAGTTCCGGATTCAGAGATTTTCTTTTGAAGCCAGAGCTTCTTCGGGCCATTGTGGATTCGGGATTTGAGCATCCTTCAGAAGGCAAATTCTTGACTTTAGCTGAAAATGGAATTGAAAAAAAAATTCAGATGTTGAACTTTCTTAAGTGTGTTCAGAACATTCAAATTTTGTTTATCAATTTATGTTGTGCTACTAACTGACTTCGGTACGAGAAGCTATTACTATTTCATGGCCCCAATATAATTTTAACTGCTTACCAAGGATTTAAATTTCGATTTCGAACTAGGCTTTGGCCCAGCTCGAAACCAAAATTTAAACTGATTTCGGTAAAATTTTGGAATAATAATAAGATAAGTTAATGTTAAGGTCATCAATTTATGTTGTGCTACTAACCGGCTTCGGTACTTGCAGCTGTTACTTTTTCTTGGCCCTGATATAATTTTAACTGCTTTCCAATGGTTTAAATTCGATTTCGACTAGTTTTTGGCCCAGGTCAAACATTAAGGTTATATAAGATCCTTTGTAGGAATAAAATCTAATCTCTTTCTCTCTACATTCCCTAAGATAAGGAAATGGGAAAAATGTATTAATTATCTCTTTTTCTATTTAAATGGACTATTTGTCCAAACTTTTAGAATTTATTGTGTTTTTTTTTTTATCGGTAAAAGGAATATATTAAAGACAGGGTTGAGAAGGCCCAAAAAGGTATACAAAGGCAGCCAAAAGGCAAAAAATGAGACCGAAAGAACGACAAAAGCACCAAGAACAGGCCCGAAGAAAGAGTCAACACTTGGGATATCAAACGATCCCACCGAAACACAAAATCTTCAAATCTAAAGCTTGGAATCTCGGGAATGATTGAACCCCAAAAATACAATGTAGCTTTGATCTTCATAATAATCTCCTCCACATTTGTCACCTTGTCTTCAATAATCCGGAGATTTCTCTTTCCACACCTCCCAACAGATGGCGCAAGGGATGAGCCTCCAAAACAAGCGACCACTATCGGAAAAGGCTTTAGAGTACGGAGTACCATCCCGTGAAGCCCGAGAGAGAAGTAGATAGAGATTTAACGGGAAACCCAGCCCTTGGGATCATTAGTCCACCATCTACTATCCTCTTCACTGTCCGAAAGCTTTACCCCTTCGAGCCGATTCAGTAAGGCCGCTACTGAGTCAACCTCCCAATTGTTGATCCGCCTCCTAAGACCCAGATCCCAAGAAAGGATGCCATTATCAGAAATACGAAACGGCTCGGACTGATTCACCTTTCCTGTCCGAGATCCCCGCACCATCTGTCTTCCTAGAATCTAATCTTGTGACCATTCCCCACTTTAAAAGTGCTGCCATTCTTGATTGCCCCCGTCATCTTGGAGATGCATTCCACACTCCCGTCCCATAAGAAGTGGGTATTCTGCTGTCCCAACCAAGGTAGTTAAAGGCGCAATGCGCACTTAAAGTGCTAGGACCTCTAGCGCTTGAGGCGCAAGGCGAGGCATGCGCCTGATTGAAGCGAGGCGCAATATTAAAAGTCATAAGAAATATAAAAAAATAAAGAAAACTAACATCATAAAATTACAAAATAAGTAATCATTATGCCATAAAACATAAAAGATAGCAAATATCGAAAATCTCAAGTAACCCAAAAACAATTCTAATTAATATTGTCATTATCTAATACAAAATAAGTAACCAAAAAACCATAAAACATATAAGACAACAAATGTTCAAAATTTCAAATAGCCCACAATTAGTTCTAGTTAACATCACCATCATTTAAAATATAATCATTAGCTTCATCCCATCATCATCAGATGTGTTAGCATCCTCAATATATTCTTCTTCTGTCTCCTCCGAATTGTCCTCTTCCTCTTCTGGCTCCCTTATTAAAGCCCTTGCTTTTACTCTTGACCTTGATCGTGATCTTGTATTGGATGTTGATTCACCAACTCTCGTAACAACACTCTATGTCAAGCTATTATCCTCAAACACCAATTCATTTTCTGTTACTCCACCTTCTATTTCCATCTCCCTAAGTAGTCATTCATTGCTTTCATCAATGTCTTTCAATAAAATAGGTTCAATCGTATCTCTCCTATCATACCGATGTTTAATATAATAGGCCAAAGAACAAAAATTTTATAAAAAAATATGTATTTTAGTGAGGCACGCGCCTGATGCGCCTGGAGCCTGGTTTGAGGCGTGTGCCTTGAGCATAAGGCGTGCACCTTGACCCTTCTAAGGCGCTTTAGGTATGCCTGGAGCCTGAGGCGCCTGCCTTGACTACAGAGGTCCCAACCATTAGGATCGATTCCATGCTTGGCCAAGATTACACTTCTCCATAAACGATCTCGATGCTGAATCTCCAAACCCATTTACCAAGCAAAGCATTATTCTTGAGTTTGATATAGCGAACCCCAAGCCCGCCCTCTTTTCTAGCCTTGCATATCCTTGACCAGCTGACTAGGTGAAACTTGTGGTGATCTTTACTATCATCCCATAGGAAATTCTTGATGATGCTTTTGCCACCGGAATAGAGAAGAGAGACATGTAGTAGATAGGCAGGTTGGAGATGGTGCTTTTCACCAAAGTGAGTCTACAACCGAAATTTTAGCTGTTTTGACAAAATTTAGAACCTTGCTGCTTACCAAGCATAGATGTACTGCCAATATTTATTAATAGGAATTAGTTCATTGCTGGCAAGAATTTGTTCTAATTTTCCTGTCTATTGCTGAGAATTCAAAAGCTGAGTTACTCCTATTTTCTTAAACACTTTTAGACATGGACATCTGTGTTGATGTGGAATACATTGACCTCAATTGACCTGATGTGTTGTAACGTCAGTGCAATTTAGTTTGTATCTCAATAGATATATTTTTAGGAATATGCTTAGTTCATATAGATAAATGGTTCAGGTAAACTGATATACTTGAAAATCATATAAAAGAGGGGGGTTTTAAATCATTTCATGTTCTGTCACAAGGGTCTCCCCAAGTTCCCCCTTAAACACCGAGAAGGTGTTGAAGAACCCAATCCAACAAGCAAAAAGAAATGGATTCAGGTGGAACTAAATGATTCTTGTTTATATTTGTTAACCTGTATTGATTAGTGCTTACTTTCTTTCTGGTCTTATTTTATTTCATTTTAGGGTCTTATATTTGCTTAATTTCTTATCTTATTGCTTGGCTTATGATCCTATTATTTTGATTTTAAAGTTTTAACTTATTTGGAATGGATGTAAGAACTGAAAGATCCATTCATTATACTATCAGTATTTTTTAAAAACTAGATAATAAACTACCTGAGATGTTTGAGCTTTGCTAAGGTTTTACCTAGGCACTGAGGCGTTTAGTTCCTTATTGCTTGTTGAATTTAACTACGCTGTTTCTTTGTTGGAATGATTCTTGGTATGAATTGACACTCGCCAGTAGTGGTTTACTTGTTGGTCATTTATGGGTCAATTGATTTATTTTATTTTTGGACATATGTAATTTTGTGTAATCTTTTTGGGGATTTCTCATTTATATTGCATTTTCTTCCATCAATTCACTAGCTCCATCTTCATGAATGGAATAATGTTCTGAATTTCTTTATTTTTTGATTTCCAGGTAATACACTACTTCCATACTCCTGGTTTTGGGGGGAGAAAATTTGTTGGTAAACCTTTCCGATCTGGAAGGTCATTTGTTTCATACTGAGGTTCCTCGGCTCAAATTTTGTTTGGTTCTCCATCAGTTCAACATGAGTGCATTCCTCAAGCTATCTTGGGAATGGATGTCATCTGTCAAGCAAAGTCTGGGATGGGAAAAACTGCCGTTTTCGTCCTCTCAACACTGCAGCAAATTGAGCCTGTTGCAGGTCAAGTCGCTGCGCTTGTTTTATGCCACACAAGGGAGTTGGCTTATCAGGTTAGTATTCAATCCTGGGTCTTTTATCTTTTGCTTTGCTGCCATCTTTTGAATGGCAAATTGTCATCTTTTTTTTCCTGTATGGAAATTAGTAAATTGTCTACTACTTTCTAATTGTACTTGTTTGAGGTTTGCAGATATGTCATGAGTTTGAGCGGTTCAGCACTTACTTGCCTGATATTAAAGTTGCTGTATTCTATGGTGGTGTCAATATCAGGACTCACAAGGATTTACTGAAGAACGAGTGCCCTCATATTGTTGTTGGGACACCTGGGAGGATACTGGCACTAGCAAGAGATAAAGACCTTGCATTGAAGAATGTTAGGCATTTTATCCTTGATGAATGTGACAAAATGCTTGAATCGCTTGGTATGCTTTTTGCCGTTGAAGTCAGTTTTTGAACCTTGACCAGAAGCTCTTGAATGTTTAACACTCCAGCTTATTTTCTTAACTTCTTACACTTCCTTACTTCTGTTTTATATCCTATATGTTTTCTTCAAATCTTCTCATCTCATGGCTATGTATATTCTGTAGACATGCGGAGAGATGTGCAGGAGATTTTCAAGATGACTCCTCATGATAAGCAAGTTATGATGTTTTCAGCAACACTCAGCAAGGAGATCCGTCCTGTTTGCAAGAAATTCATGCAAGATGTAATGCCCTGTGTCCAGTACACCTTGACTTTAGAAGTTATCCGCATAAAGCCAGCTTTCAGTAGGAGATATTTCAACAGTTAAGATCTTCAAAGTTGTCAGCAGTGCCATACTTGCTCCTAGCTTTTGGAAGCTCTGGGGATAATTACATTATAAGGAGATTTAGTTTAGTACTGCCAGGGGTGTGGAGGAACTGCAGTCTGATTCCTGTAGTTTAGCAGGTTTGAGGGGAAACTGTCTTAGGCTCATGATTTTTATTCGTCTGTGCCTTTAGAGTTCTTGTCATGGGCATTCTTGCTGCTACTTTCTTTGTTGGCCATAGTAATTTGTAGTTTGGTTTAGTTAAGAAGCGTGTGAGATGGAGTTAGTGTTAGTTGCATAATAATGTGAGATTCACTGGTGGGTGTGAATAAACAAGTTTCATGGAAGGAGGTGTAAAACTAGCATTTCAAATCAGATGGACTGGACTCTAGGGTTCTGGGAGTTGTCCGTGCATCATTTGGTTCTGGATTCAATTATCTTGAAGGACGGACCCTAATCTGCTTTAATCTGACATTTGTTTCCTTTCAGCCCATGGAAATTTATGTGGACGATGAGGCCAAATTGACCCTACATGGTCTTGTGCAGGTATAACTTTTCAGTTGATTGTAAGAATTTAGTTTTTATCTTGCAACAGGTGGACGTTTCTTCATCATGTTTCTGTTTTCCTGGCAGCACTACATTAAATTGACCGAGTTGGAAAAAAACCGCAAGCTGAACGATCTCCTGGACGCCTTGGATTTTAATCAAGTGGTCATCTTTGTCAAAAGTGTGAATAGAGCAGCAGAACTGAACAAGTTACTCGTGGAGTGCAACTTCCCATCTATATGCATCCATTCTGGAATGTCACAGGAAGAAAGGTTAGCAGTTCTGTTATACATACTCTGCTGAATTTTTATTTGATTTAGTTCTGTCGTCCTAGCTTATTCTGCTAGTCGATTCTTCTTCTATTAATGAATATCGAGAGATATGTGCGTGTACTGTGTTTATAGATGGCATAGAAAATCTGTTTCAACATTTCTTGATGACCCGTCATTGCTATTAGTAGGCATTGGCAAAGGGAGTAAATGGATAGGAATAGTCCCGGGGAAAAATATTTCCAAAAAAAAGTCTGGGAAATAATTGGATTTAATCTTGTTACCTGTAGTGATAGAATGATTGGTTCCTATGTAACATGGACACTGTTTTCTGCGATGGCGTGTCAGATACCCTGCCATATTTACTGTCGAACACATGCCAACACACCTTTACAAAAAAATCTCAATTTATTCAATTATTTCAGCTATTATTTATATATGGTATATGACAGTTTGTTCTTTCCCTTTGCTGTAGTTTTTGCTTTTTGTTTGTCTTAGCTTTTTGTAGGTCGTCTCGACCTATTACGATGTGTTTCCTGTTTCAGAATGTTTTTGCCTCCACTGAAGTTTATGCTTGTCAAAAAATAATGTTTGTGATTTTAATGTATATCAGTTTAATCTAAATATATTATTTGTACATTGTATATTATTTCTTTCAGTCTTAAGGAATGAATTGTACGGAGTTGTTGACAATGGGGGGTCAGCGTGTCTGATAATCCATATTAGTGTTGGATACATGTCACATATGTTGGTTAAAATTTCCATTGGAGAATTCTTCCACTGATGTGTAGTCTTGGTTCAAGTGAATCTTATGGTTCTGCCCTTAGCTTATGGAAATTGTTGGAAGTTAAAAGTGTACAGAGCATCTACTTGCAATGATAGGTCTTTGGTCAAGATAACAATAGCATTTTTTTTTTTTTTTTTTTAATTTCCTGAGGTGGGGTGTGATATGCATAGGTTGATGCGGTACAAGGGTTTTAAGGAGGGGCACAAAAGGATTCTTGTGGCAACGGATTTGGTCGGCCGGGGAATTGACATTGAGCGCGTCAACATTGTGATCAACTATGATATGCCTGATTCTGCTGACACTTACTTGCACAGGGTCTATTCATCACTCTTTTCTTACATTTTTCTTCCCTTTTACTCGATCACATTATGAATCTCCAATATCATTATGGTGCTGGAGCAGTCCAACTAAATACTAGTATATTTATTTTTCAGGTTGGCAGGGCTGGTCGGTTCGGTACCAAAGGACTTGCGATCACATTTGTCTCATCTGCTTCCGACTCGGATGTTCTTAATCAGGTCTGTGATGCTCGTGTAAAACCTGATCTTCTTTAGGTGAATGACAAGGTGCACTTGGGGCAAACTCAAGGCTCCCCGGAATTCACATATCTTAGGTGCATCACTTCAGGAATGATGCATGCACTCAGATGTGCGGTGCAGATACCTGTGATCACTGAGCTTACAGTGTCCCCGAGTCACTGTTATAGCAGCTCTTTCTTTAAACCATTTCCTTATGTCCTTGCATGCGTGTGTTTTTATGTGACCAACTTATTTTTTGTGTAATTTCATCTTCATGCTTGCATCATGTACAGGTTCAAGAGAGGTTTGAGGTGGACATTAAAGAGCTTCCGGAGCAAATTGATACCTCTACATACAGTATGTTTCCCTACTTTTATGCCACGCACCTCACAATTTACACCTCTGGACCATATATTTGGGTCTTAGCCATTGCTCCCAAACAGCTGTATGTGCTGTGACTTGAAAATGGTGCTCCTGAGGCACACCATGAACTTTAGGCCAAAGGATTCCGCCCCATATGTATGTGCTGAGATTTTCCCGAGGACGGACACCCCGGGAACACAATGTGCAGCGCACATATGTGGCTCAGATTCCCTTGACGTCAAGCTCAGCGGGGCATGTGCTATAACAGCTCTTTGGATAGATTGAGGTGAGGTCCATCGACGTTCGTGACCTCTAATCCCTCTTAACAATCCAAGTCTGTTTCATCAGTGTGCCCCTCTTGGATTTGCCATGCAGCCAATATCTGATGGAAATCAGACTGTGCTCCTTTTCCCCAGTTGGTAAAAATCCCCCTCCATTTCTCATGGGAGTCCATAGCTATTAATTTGGCACGTAATAGGATCAACTGGTCAGTATGATCAGTTGAGATTGCCCCATTCCAGGTTGATCATCCTGTTGTCCACTTGTGTGCTGACAGTTGGGGGTCCATTATTGAATGGTATGATGGGTAGCATATCATTTTTAAATGTTTCAACAGTTGCACTCATTGTGTGTTACTTTTTGGCAGTGCCTTCATGAAGTTGCTACTCTAAACATCTGGAAAGATGGCAGTTTAAGTGGATATCTGGTGAAGCGGTGGTCATGTAATGCTTGCTTATATTCTTGTTTTGAGAAGACGAGGATTTGTACTCTTGATGTTAGTGTATACCCCCCCTACTGGACTGGAGGGAGACCACCCTTCTGGGGGTATTTTGGTTAAAGGTTTTTTTTCTCTTCTTTAAAGCAGTGTATTGAGTATGTTCCAACTTTGATGCGACCAGAGATGGCATCATGAGGAGGCAGAGAGTCTGGCAGATAAATCTCAGGTTGGATATTTGAATGTATCAGTCATCAGTTTAGTTAATCCTTTCCCTCTTTGTTTCCATTGTGGAACCACCATTATTTTGTTGCCATCTCTTGAGACGGAGTTATGACAATAGGCAAATTGACGCTGAGGATGCATTGTTTTTTTCCTAGCGATAAGTGGGTGGTGGCTTTTAGGCGATCAGGAAGTTCATGTTATCTTGAATTAGTGCCAATCCTCTATGGGCGCATTTAGTAATTTCACGTATGGGCAGAGGATGTGGTAACCCACGATAATGAGTCCCGACCCCAGATGCATGCTCCTAACCACACTGATTTGAGCACACTCGCTCAACAGATTTTGGATAGTCGTTAACGTATGGAGAGAGAAGGAAAGTATAAAATTAATGGTACTGATCAGTTTCTGGGGGTGGGATAGTGATCCTGCGCCTGTGCCATGTACATGCATGGAGAGTTAATTTTTGCTGCCTAGCACTTGGCTTCGTAGCTAAGCGGCTCTCCGCCCTATACATTTTTTTTTTCTAATCGACTGTATTAACGAAGAAAGCTAAAAACACTACAAAAGCACATCAGTCCCTAGAATGGATATGCTCAATCCACAAAGAGGCCTTTGGAAAGCCAGAAAGGAAGACTCGTTCCATTCCAAGGAAGACTTGGTGTTTAACCTGAAAGGCTGTAGTATGAGCCATGAGGTATTGAATTTACAGACCGGTTAGCAAAGGAGAGGAAGCCAAAAAACAGAATTTCCTACTCGCACACCGGGGAGGACAAACTAGCGGAGAGGGGTTGGACATCTGCCTAGACAGGGGGGATGAATTAAGGGATGGATGAAAGAAGACGCTCAAGATTACATGAGGAAGACGGAGAATGGAGGAGATCGTTACGAAGGAGCCAAATCCCCCACATAAGAGCCCCCCACATAAGCAAGCTGGAATTGAGCCCAATCATTCCCTTTTTGGCTGGAAGAAAAGGCCACTCAAAAATGTTCCCCCCTGGATTGATGAATGGTGCAAATGGAATGGAGTTTTTTCTTCAGGTACTTGACTTTGGCCTGGATGGCGCCCATATACCTGTGATTCCATTTCTTGATTCGGTGCTTTATGAGCACCTAAAATTAGCCAGATTGGTGATTTGTAAGCATTTTTAACGTGATTTCTAGCCGTTGAAATCAAGCACTCTTTTGAGTTATTCAAATCCAGTAGACAGATATTACCAATCAGGCTATTTTTGGTGAAGGTCCATTAGGTACTGGACCCAAAAATTGTGCCACATGGCAGCTTTGGTAGTGTACAACACATCAAAGTTTTTCTAGAAAGTTAGATATTCAGACTGCCTCTAACAAATGGCAACCCCTAATTAGGTCCACACCACATCACAAGTCTTGTTTAATAGGCATATCATAAAAAGCAATTGGCTCTTTCTTCCATTTTCCTCAAAACTTTAAATCCTTGGAAGGGCCTATGAATTACAAAAGTCCTCTTGATGGATTGGATGGAGATGACTGTGCACAAATATTTCTTATAATTTCAACAATACAACAGAGATGCCCCTGGATGATCTCCAGAGTTATTGATTGAGCATTGATGGTGCCCCTAAGATGTAAATACCAATACTCTCTAAATTAAATATAAAAATGATCAAACATTAGCGACACGAGCCTTGTACATGCAAATGTACGCCATATGCCAGTCACCTGAAACCACACAATAATTTTAGTAAAGTGGGTAGAAAACAGGTTGGGATTCTATGAACCTTAGATTGATCAGGGGCACCCTTACCTCCACCAGAGAGCTTTGTAATGTCTTCCTCCCTTTGTGGAATTGGACTGTCATCATCATATTGAATCCATTTCCCTGTGAAAACCGATTACCATTTGTTGATTGATCAACCACTGATGGATGCTGTTACTAGAATTACAAGACACACAACAACATGAAGTTTAGATTCTTGTGAGTGGTGGACTCACCGCTTTCTTGTTTTACCCAGGCAACATAATGCCCCGAGTCAGCACTCCTACCCTTGTGAGTCAACACAGCAACTAAGTCATAGATTCCAGTCAATTGCCCCTGTTTCTCAGACGAAACACCTGAGACATGGTCCCCGGAAATGGATACAATTAGTATCGGCAAACAGACATCGAGAAATTGGAAAGAGTTCTATGGATTTGACTAAGATCCATGGCATTAGATTCTTCTAGAGCCTCAGTCACAGCAAGAACTCTGTAATTAAAAGCAATCCCCCAAACCATGCACATAGAGGTCTAGCCATTATGAATGAAAACCATGCAGAAAAGCAACAAAACATGAAAGACCCCCCTCAATGATCACAATGTTTCTAATATTTTTTACCTTCTTGGGATGTAGCTGCAGAAGTTTCACCACTTACATTTGATGGTCCCTGCGGAGACACGGGGGTCACGGCATCTATCAAATATGCTTGAGGAAGAAGTTTCAATGAAAATCCTTCCAAAATGTAGTCATAATTTTTCTATATCAACAATATATACACTAAAGACTAAATTTGGGGAGAGAGGATAGGTACCTCTGCGTCAAGCATCTTGACATCACTGCCTTTTGAACCACTGTTCTTGTCACTGGTTTTTAAACCAAGCTTCTTACCTTCTTCATCTCTTAGAATCTAATATTAAAAAACCAAAAAAAGGAGGTCAAAGTCAAGTGTGATTGAAATAAATATATAGTAAGTTAGAGATGTTTGTTAAGCAAAAAAAGAAGCAAGCAATACCCGGCGAGGAGCTTCCAATTTTTTGCGAAGTTCATCTGAACACAGATCATAAATATCCAACACCAATGGATAGTCCACTTTCTGAGAGAAAAGAAACATTTTTAGATAGTTTGAGACTGGTACATTCAACATGAAGATAATAGAAGCAAGGCAAAGCACAGACCGGAGATGCAAAGGACCCAAATTGGTGGGCCTCCGAAGCCATTAAGCTTTCAGCCTTCCTCTACCCAGGATGATGTTACGATTCTCACAACAGAAAGTTCGGGAAAATATAATAATCATAAAGAGATGAAACAGATTACCCGCAAAATCTTTGCCTTCTGATTTGATTCCCTCTTCCAGAAAAAACGAACAAACTGAACAGTCAAATACCTGGAAAAACAATAGGTATCAGCATATCTCCCTCAAAGGGCAACTGCAATACAACAGCAGTGAAAGGAGGAAAAAGAGGCAGCATCCACAAAGTTGGATCCTGAAATCCAAAGCATTTGAGCAACCCTGATTTAAGCAATACAATCTTTAATTGCTTAGTCAACATGGTTCCAGCACTGGACTGCCAGATCCAGAGTTGGATCCACCCAGTGAGACCACCAATTTGATGAGTCATGAGCCATTGGATGTTCTCCAAAAAGAAAATGCCGGTTCTTGCCTTGACAAGTCATTGATACGCGACTCTTTCAAATAAGTTGCACTACGCCCCAAGGAAGGAGAAACCTTCTCTAATTCAGATTTCAGACCCTGCATCAATTAGATCAGTACAAGTGGAAACAGCTATTAGATCACTAATGACTTAGCATACATGGATACAATATCTAGTTTCACAATTGAACACCAAACACCCTACTGCGGGAAGAGTTATGCTTTGACACTCAGACAAAATGAAAAGTACGGAACTTTTTTTTTTTTTTTGAAAAGTCAAAATATTAAAGGAGATGGAGAAGATCTCAAAAAAACAAAGAGAATTCACAGACATTATCTTAGAAAGAACTAACTAAATGACAGATACTGACACACACACACACAAACACACACAAGAGTAATAAATTTCGAACACCGAGTAAATGATGTCAAGGAAAGCACAATATCAAGACCACACAGTTAAAAGTTAAAACACGGGAAGAAAGTAAAATATCCAATATGTCATTGACTGAATTGCAAATGAATAATCTTCTTAACAAGACAGCATATTGGTTTGGCAATAATACTTACATGCTTTAGTCCCTCAAGCAAATGGTTCACCTCATGCGATATATGGCATTTGAGCGAATACACTGATTCTACCTCAGAGCTTTCTTCACCACTTTCTGCACAATGCACCCTAGCAACCAAAATTTTATGAAGCTTTCATACTTTCCAGCATCAAAACAGCATAATATTCAACAGATCGTAAAGTGTTGCCATTAAAATTGGCCGAACTTTTGTCAAATTTTGTTGAATTTTGCCTGATGAAGTCAAGCTTACCATAATATTTAGGCAAATTTTATTGTTCAGGACCAAAACTTTAAAACAGATGTGAAGTGTTCAAAAACACTTCTATCCCCATTTTTCCACATTTTCTTGCTTTGAGAGTTTCTAGGCATAAAACAACCACTCCATTAAAGGTTTCTGAGTCAAAAACAAGGTTAAACACAAGTCGGGTTGCGAATTTTGAAGTTATTCTTTAGTATAACCCTTTTTCTCTGAATTTATGTTCTATCATAAATTAAAGCTACATTAGTATTATAAATGTATAAATGCATCATATCTCCTAACTTCTCTCAATGGTGGAGGAGCACTCAATCCATACTAAAAAGCATGCTTGAGACACGACAATGACTCAATATTCATGCATATATTTTGGGAGGAGATGATAGCATTTATGCAGGTTGTGAGTGGTCGCTTTCTATGCCTCATAATTTGTTGTTTTAATAGGTTGATGTTTGTGGATGGTTGTTCAAAACTGGGTTTGATTCGCCGTCTTCTAACTTCCCTTTATCTCTTTTAAAAGTTATTTTCTTCACTGCTTCTTCCATAATGAGTCTACACCACCATGCTTAAAATCTAAATTGTTTCAACTTCCCTTTCTACTACCACACTTTAGTGTCACCTAACATTGAAGAACCGATAATCATTCCTACACTTATTCAAGTAAGGTCCATCTGATGATCTAATATTGGATTGACGGGCTGTGCCATGTTGGACAAGATTCTATCGGTGGAGAAGCTTAAAAAGCGTGGTTTCCATATGCCCAATAGATGCATCCTATGCTGCTACGACGAGGAAACGACAGATCACTTGCTTATCCATTGCAGTGTGACGAGGACTATTTGGGATAGGTTCTTGAGCCTATTCGGTATGTCATGGGTACTTCACAGGTCAGTCTTCAACCTATTCACAGGATGGCACTCGCAAGCTTTCTCTGGTAGTGGTCGCACACTATGGAGACTCATCCCCTTTGCTATCCGTTGGGAGCTATGGAAAGAGAGAAATCTTCGTATTTTTGAAGATAAAGGGGTTGATGTGGAGACGATCATCTTGAAGATTAAAGCAGTTGTTTACTTCTGGGGTTCAGTCATCCCCGAACTTCAAAGCTTTATATTTGAAGATTTTGCGTGCCGGTGGGGTCGTCTAATTCTATAATTGTAGCTTTGCTTGCTGGTTTTTGGAAGCATGTGTTTGCATTGTTTTTCGCCTTGTTTTGTTAAGGTTGCCGATGTATAGGTTTTTTGGGGTCCCTTCAGCCCCGTTTTAGTATATCTTTTTACCGATAAAAAAAAAGGGGGGATTATTAAGGTCCTATCAAGTTATATTCATACACAGCTTACTACTCATAAGTCATAACATTCAACATTTTACATCTTATTAAATCGATGGTCCTCACAACCCCAAATAGTTGAGTAAGATGTATGATGATAATTAAATAGATAGTCAAAATGTTCATATATATATATATAGAGAGAGAGAGAGATAGAGAGATGAAGGTTTATATTAAAAATTAGTATACTTAAATAAAACTAATCAACTTTTTTTTATAAGAATAAAACTAATCAACTTATCGTGAGATATGTACTTCTCTAACAAGATCATCTCTTAACATTTGTTTCTTGAACCTCTTAAAATATTTTTTGAGACAGGAGATGATTATGATGGAGATTTAATCTATTATCTCTTCTTATGGCACAGGGTCAGGAACAAAGAAAGGAACTTCCAGAGCTAAAGGTGACCAATACTTAGGGGAGGACATTGTCAACTAAAGGAACCTTCGCCCAGAACAATGGTTCAAAGTTTCAGCCGAAACCGAACATTTCGCGTAACATTTCAATTTTGACAAAGGACGATACTGGATACTGGATAGAAGGGTGATTCAGGTTTCACAAGGTTTCATCTCAGTATTGGCCGAAATGCATTAGTTTCGTTGGTATGATCTGAAATGTTTCAAAAGATGCAAGAAATTAAAATTGTATTATTTTTTTTCCTTTTTCTTTAGCAAAACATTGTTCTCATCATTATGTATATTTTTATCATATTCATGTGTGGTTCCGAAATATGAGATGAATATATATATATATATATATATATATATATTTTCCTTCCACAAGTGTTTTAGGTAGAAAATAAGTTAATTACCAATATGTGTTCGAAGTAGAAAAAGTTAATTAGTTATGTCTATATGAAAATAGATTGTGTAGAGTGAGACTTGGAATGCAGGGTTAGAAGATAAATTCCGGATCAACCCAATGGCATTGTGAGTCACACTTCTTGGGTATAAATCAAATGTACAATGTAAAGACATTAGCTAGACAAGGACTAAAAAAATGTGAGCATTTCACCAAACAAACATTCATTCATATGGTTCGTTGAAGAAAAATATGAGGGGCAAAAAAATATGAGCTAGAAAATATAGAATCTATATTACAACAGCACAAACAAACACATTTAAAATTAGACATACAGTTGAGAAGTAGATTGTGAAAGATGTGTAAAGGTTTAGAGAGCCATAAAATGTTGGTTTAGTAGAGGCAAAACTATAAATAAATATAGTTGTGCTAGAATGTAAGATGTATTTTGATATCACTACTTATAATAAACGAAGCACTGCTGACTTAAGCGCAGAATGTAACAATATTTAACAGATATCAGTACCTGCTGACAAGATCAATTCCAAAAAGTGCCTTCACAGTCTCAGGATTTTCTCTGCAGGTGAACATTTAAAAAAGGTTATAACTAGGACAAAACCACAGAATGAAACAGCAAACTGGCAGAAGCACAATAGAAACAGTAGTTACCAACTAAACCAATATATGCTGAAAATAAAAGCAAGTGTTGGTTAAATCAAGTAAATCTGCAACCTAATGGAGCAATAAGAGTTAGCAAAACAATGTTTCGCATTGGTGGAGCTACAAGGTAACAAAGTAAGGTTTCGAAGATTGACACCCTATGTCACGCCCCCAAATCCGATATTTGGTCATATCGACCTTTCTCGTATCTTGAGGCGCGATCTGATCATACAAACGCACAGTTAAACAAAACTGGTATCACGATGCAGCGGAAATACACCGGATAATTTTTTTCATTTTGTTTAAACAATTCATAAGACGAAACGCACTTCATTGACACATTAAAAATGTTAGAAGATGTCTCACTTCAAACAAAACCGTAATATGCCCATCCAAAAGAAAACATTGTATATATATCGTACTCCCAAATATATGTTACTAAACGGTCAAAGGACCTACATAACTCATGTATCCTTCTACAAGATAGAAGAATTAAACAAAATATAACATCGTCAAAAGCACAAGTCTATCAACAGAAATGCTGGAAGCATCAGTCCAACTTCCCCTTATCCTTTCCTGAAAACAAAACATTTTAAAACGATGAGCTAGGGCCCAGTAAGTACATTCCTCATGCGTAAAACCACTTAAATCAGCGACTTTTGTTTATTTTAAAACAAATACGATTTGCAAATGTATTTCACATGTAATTCGATAAAACTCAACTCTCCATCAATTACTTACATATAACTTCGAATACAATGAAGTCTTTAATATAATAGTCAACCTTTCTCTTATCGGAATACCCGTGACCATTTCTATAAAGTCAAACTATCAATTCTGATGTATTTCGTATCAACATTCCATCGGTCCTAGTGTACGATATCAACACTTCTAGTCCACAAGTAAACTCCCTAATGTGCACACTAATTGTTTCATTAGGTATCCTCTCTCCGGATTCCCTAATTTTCTTTTAGGTATAAATACCCGAGGGGTCTCATGAATGAGACAACGCCTCTTCTTTAGGGGACTGGAACCCCAAGGGGTCTTAAGGAAATAAGACAACGCCTGATGCTTTAGGGGACTAAAACCCCAAGGGGTCTCAAAGAAATGAGACAACGCCTGACTCCAACTAATCTGATATTCCACATTCCCAATCACGTTCTTATTCATGTCATCAATCGTATTTATATGCATAAAATAATAATGTTTGTAGAAACATCTTTACATGCATAGCATTCCTATTTTTGCATTTTGAAACTAAAAATAAGAACATTTAAGCCCTATTAATATCTTAGAAAACGAATACATAAAACGGATGTAAAACGCATATATCTCATTTTAAATGAATTTGAGCATGACTTCATCCAACTAAATAGATTACGCATGTCCTCATCTATCGTAATTTCATGCTTTTAAGATTACAAGAAATTATCAATGCATTTACACATTTTATGTGGAAAATACAAGAATTAGGATTTTTCCTTGCTAAAATTTAACAGATAACAAGAATAGCATTTTCAGACATTTTCCCCAAAAATAATAGAATTTTCTAGAATTTTTCTACAATATTCTGCGAATTTTCTACTATTTCAAAAAAAAATAAAAATAAAAATTAATATTTATAAATAAATAAATAATAATTAATCAATTAAATAAATAAATAAATAATTAAATAAATAATAATTAATTAAATAATTAATTAATTAAATAAATAAAGGCATAAAATAAATAACTATGTACTTACAAGTGAATACGCTAGAATCTCAAATCTTTGAACCTCGTACGATGCGAATCTCGAGGTAGCGCGTATCTCGAGGCAGTAGGCCCCACAAAAAAAAACTTTTCAAAGGACCTCCTGAATATTTTCAGGAATTCCTGGGAATTTTCTAGAATTTCTTCTAGTTGAGGGACTTTTTTGCAAATATTCTTACCTCAGGGGTTAGAATGCAAATACCCAAATTGATGTAATTTTCTTAAGGCTTGGCCTTCTATTTATAGAGGTTGAGAACTCATAACTTTTTATTTTTCACCGATGTGGGACTAAAATTTTGGAAATTGTCTTTTTTTCTTTTTTTTTGAATTTTAATAAAAACTTAAAATGTTGCTCGGAACTAAACACAATAACTTTTGACTCGCACGTCCGATTTGGATGAACTTGATACCGATAGAAAGCTATTGTTGAGACCTTTAAAATGGCATACATATAATGTTCAAAGTATTATAAAAAGTCTACTATAATATTGCTAGAAATAGGGTCATTACACCCTATATTCACATCACACAACAAAAAGTGAGAACATTCAATGAACCCTTGCATGTATAATTAACATGAACCAACAAGACCCTTCTAGAGAAGCTCACAAATATGCCGATTCTCTCCCTCGGCAATGTAAATTGGGTAACTTCTCAGCACTCCCAAAAAATGAAGGTTATGGTTCAAGGTTGATAATCTAAGAAGGTAAGCTTTTATCAACCGATTTCAATAACCAGAACCAAATACACATGCTGCTTTAACCCTACCAACAGAAAAGAAAATACCTGGAATCTGGTGCACTAAGAGACTGAGAAAGCGTGTACATAAGTTGGCTCCAGCATTCTTCTGCATCCTGTTATTTATTTAAGTAGACTACATTAGCAGAATAGCAGTTTAAACTAGTTGTACTGTGACAAGTGAGACAAAATGAAAAAACCTGTTGCATGAAGACACCATTATGCAGCTGGCCAAATTGTGGATACTTTTTACGTAGTACCTGCCCAAATGATGAAACAAGTCATCATGCATCAGAAAATGGAATAATATTTAGGCACATGTAGATTTTCTTTATCTTTTGCCCTCATAATTAGTAGGATAGCGTGAAACCTCTAAAAATGCCAAAACACTATGTACGTCAATAAAAGATTCCAGTAAGGTCATAATGTAGAGGTAAAGTTGGGAACTCCCTGTTACTTGCCAAACAAGAGACATGAGATCTCCAATGTATGCTGTGTCTAGTAATTTATAATTAATCTAACTTAAGAAAATCATGAAGTTCGGGATTTATGCATTATTTGAGGACCCATTTAAGCAAGATGGCTCTGATCATTTTGATGTGATAAAGCCCCATCTTAATATAGCAGGTAGCATAAAGGATAACAAATCTACATAAAGTCAGACTGTGATTAAGGCAAATAAATGACTGCAGCAAAATTAAAGGAACATTGTTATGCAATTTTGTACTTATCAAAAAAATAAATAAATCTTTGTATTACTTATTATTACTCTATTGATTGCAATGAAATCTTTCATAGTTGATGATCCTAGTGATTGGATCTATATCCTCCATGAAATGTTAACAAGAACTATGAGAAAATCCTCTTCTAGTGTTACATCACTACAATACTTAAAATTTAATATCATCAAGGCCTCATAGGCTAGTTGAGAAAAAGAAACTTTATTGGCACAGGAGGAGCATACAATAGACAAACAAAGTGAAAAAATAAAAATAAAGAGAACTAACCATCCAAAATTGCATTGGGGCCACAGGCTTGACATTTCGATCAAGCTCACCAAATAGATCTCGTGTTGCGACAGTCAAGAGATGTGAAGTCTGATCCAATTCATTGCTTCTTCCAGGATGGGGATACCTTATTGAAAACAAAAAATTGAATGGAAAACGTCAGCCAAGCACTACATGCAAATCCAACATAATGGCAGCACACTTTGAGAAACCATTATATGAAGGAAGTGGCAATCATACTCCAAAAGAAGGGAACTCACTTAATTAATGCTGACTTCAACTCTGGAACTGAACGCAGGCACTGTAATGTAGAGTTCATGTAGCAGGTGTTTCCCAGATTAAACAGACCAGCAGTGTGCCCCTTGAAGACATATCAAAAATCTTAAGATCCTTGAGCAATGGTGCAAGCATCAACAACGCCCAAATACATTTTAAGAGGCAGGTGACCTAAGAGTTTATACATCACAAACGACAAGCTCCACATGTTGCTACCATTATCTACAAAAACCATATGGCACTTCGGACAAAGCCTTTTTCTTTCAATACAAAGGAAAAAGAAAATAAAAAGTTTCTAGCAGGTACCAAGTAACAGTCCTTTTACTCAATTTCATCTATAATTTTTGGAACGTACTAAACTTCCGCATCCAAGCAACAATAATAATTTTCATGGTAATCTTATCTATCATTGTTAACAAAAAATAATTCATGTGAGGGCCTAGCAAAGAGAACCCATTGTCAAATGACATCCTAGCATCTGAGTCTACCATTCTTTCAATAGTTGCAACAAAGAAAGAACCCCAATTTTCAGGAGAATAAAAAAACTCCCTTATGACACTCGTCCTACGGTTGCACCGATATTCGGGGATTTCTCCAAAGGCATTCAATATAAGTGAGGTCAGGAAACAGGGTCAGATTCTGGGAGGATTGGTGGTGTGGTGAGTCCTCCCTCAAGGAAAATTTTCTGATTCTCTTTTCTCAATTAGATAAGAAGAATTGTTCTATTCAGGATTGTTCTATTCGAGATGGGGAAGATGTGTCTTGGAGCTTCAGATTCAAGAGGAATCTCAACGATTGGGAGATTGATTCCGTTTATTGTTTACTCTATTGACTGCATGATTATCATCTCTCGCCCTCAAATCAGGACAAGTATTCATGGATTGGTCAATTACATAGATAACTGCTCCGCTCGGTCAAACAGCATGGCAGTTGGAAAGAAAGACAACCTCACCTAGCAAACTATAGCTTTCAAGCAAGATTGGTGTGCAGGAGCGCACTGGAGTTTTCTACGCTTGTGTCGGTGAGAGCTACTTTAGTATCCCCCGTTGACCTTCTTTTGTAGATAGAATCTTCATTGAGTGGAAACAAAACCAGACTTGCTCTGCAGTACGAGCCTCATACAGAGCCGCGCCCCTGTAATATGATGAGAAGAAGAGGGGCACGCCCTCTTTTTTTTCCCCGCCCACCCAACTAGGAACTGGAGACCCGTAGGTATGATAAATAGAACAATTGGGACTTTGATCTGCTCCTCGAGAACAACTTAAGAATTTCTAGCTTAAGCTGAACTATAGAGCGCCGCATATCCCGGCCTTTTTTTATCGGAATAGGATTCGTTCTCCCTCTACCACATCTTACTCAGATAAGTTGTTAGTGATTCTATGAGTTCCGAAGCCGAACCAATTGTCGGACAGTTTAATAGGACTGAAACGGCATAGCACAAGCCTTTACTCCTCCCGCCCATGCTTTAGCCACGAGATCAATTGGTGAAATGGTAGCTTCTCGGTCGCTTCTGGTTCCATTTCCAAAACTGTTGCTAGTGGTGTTTGAAAAGCATGAACCAGTGAAATTAGCTCGCCTGGATGGAATCTGTGACTAATAGCTTCTTCGCAACCGGATGGATTTTAGGTAGTTGCTTACTCCACAATGGATGGTTTTATCAGTGGCGGTGAAACGTAAACTGTATTATTAGCGTAAGAAGAATTAATTAATATAGTCTAGAAGTCTCACGTAATACGAATTTATATCTCTCTTTTAGCAGAGGAGATAAAGTGCTTTAATGATTCATTTCTTTCGATCTCGTTCTCATAAGTCGGCTATGAGTGGACTGGGAATAGTATCTTTAAAGAAAGAAAGAAAGAAAGAAAGAATACCGTATTGATTGGCCAGTTGCGAGAGTTACAGGAAATAAGAACGGAAAGGGGGAGAGATCTCATTTCAAAGAAGGGAAGCGATAGAGTACGAAAGATTCCCAATTGAGACAAGGGGAAGAAAAACTTAATATACAATCCGGATGAAAGAAAAGGCCCACCCACTAAAAGTAGAATTCATCAACACTTGAAAGCAAAAATGAAAGACACTTTGGATTGGTCTAGAGATGGCCTCTTTTCGGTGCGATCTTTTTACAATGCTCTAGATAAGTCTATCAGCACCATTTATCCTAATCCCTTTGTCTAGGGGTCCAAAATCCAAGCCTTATTTATGTGGACGGCTTCTCTAGACAATATTTTGATAGTGGATCAATTGATCACTAAGAGAATGATCATTGTAGACTTTTGCTCGATGTGCAAAAATAATGGGGAATCCGTTAACCATCTTCTTCTGCACTGATGTGGCTGGAAAAGTTTGAAATTCGTTTTTCGTGGACATTGGGATGTGTTGGACGATGCCAAGTTCTGTTTTGGACCTTGTCTCTAGTTAGTATACTAATGATTTCTCCTCTAGAGAGCAATTGTTATGGCAGATTCTTCCTTTAGAAATTTGTTGGGGTTTTTGGAGGGAGAGAAATCATAAATGGCAAGGAGGAAGGGGTGGCCCTTATCATTCTAAACATTAAGGGCTTTATGTTCAAGTGGTCTATAGTTTTTATAGATTCCAGAGGCCTCTTCTTCGAAGATTTCATTTTCCGATGGGATCTCATATCTTCTAGAAAAGGTCACTAGGAGGGTTTTTGTCTCCTTTGTTTCCTTTGTTTTCTATGTTTTGTTGCTATAGTCCTTTGCAGGTCATCTCGACCTCTTAGGCAGGTGTTTTTATTTCTTTGGGCTTTTGCTTTCTTAATAAACTATTTATCTATCAAAAATAAATAAATAAATTAATAAATAAATAAATAAATAAAGACCACAGGAATGGAAACCATAAAAGATAAAAATAATGGCTTCTAATGGAAAGTGATTGCAAAAAGGCAAACCATAATTGTACTTCTCTATCCAGATCAAGAAATTGACAAAAAGCGCAAAATTGAGAAGTGGGATGTGCATCCACTGCAGAAATAATATATAAAGATTTTATTTCTCTGCACAGTTAGAATCCTAAAAGGCATGTTCATTCCAAAGTTTGAAAAACAATGTGATATGATAGCCATGAACCTCACCAGAGCAACAGCTTGTTCTGCTTCCGGAAGGTCTTCCATAAAAACAGGGCCCTTCTCTGGGGCTTTCACAATTTCATCTGCGGTTCCCATCATCATCAATTTTTGACCCTAGACAAAACATATTGTGCATGACTGTCAAGAGCAGATTCAAGGAGTGTAAGAATTAGATTTCGAAAGTTTCAAATACTACAAATAGAGAAGTCACCTCTTTCACTGCTAATGTCGACCAATCCGCATCATCCTGCATTCTTGAGAGAATGAGGTCAAGAAAGTTGAAAGGTATAATCTAACACCTACATGCTATAGATCATAATTTGCTTGACTACATTATATAAAACTCTCGTGTTACCTTTAATAAGCCACCTTTAACCATAATCTTCTGTCTTTCAGGGGGCACTCCAGTTAGATCATACAACTGGCATTTAAAAACTAAAGGGGGTTGACTTGTGTCAATTTCAACAGCAGGAAACAGCTCCTTTTGCCATTTCACACTCACTGCAACAACAAAAAAGGCAGTCAAGATCAAAATTTTGAAAGAGGAAATAGGAATGCAGCATCAACCACTGTGCCTTGCTGGATCAAAATTATAAACACCAAACAGATAATATAAGCAAAACAAGTTCTGAAAGAATGCAATTGAAGCACATGTTTTCAAATCAATGGTTGGTTTCTGTTGCTTCATAATAGTTCCAGGTTACAGTCAACGATGTTCTCTCCGCTCAACTAGAATTTCATAACGTGAACCCCAAAAATTTTCCTACAGTTCACCTTTTATAGTTTTCCATTGCAACCTACACAAAACCTCTATTAAGAAGTGCAATTCTACCCAACAAGTATGCTGATAACAAAAAATCAAGCACAATTTAAATAAAAAAAGGCAAGTGTATTTAAAAAAAAGGACCCTTTAATGTGAAAAAGCAAAAATCTTATGTGTTTTGGGAGCAAAAATACACTGGAGCTCCGGGGGACACATAATGGGCTCTGGAAATAGCAAATCCATCGCTTTTCTTCCCTTTGTGTTTGTTTTCAATGTTTTATAATACAGAAATCAAAAAAGCAAAAATCTTTCGTTCATTTTTTTTTCTATCATTTTTTTTTTACTGATACACCTGTTGATTAGTCGTTTTATGTGTATGTCATAGTACATGTACCCTTCATTCAAATTTACGGGTTTGTTATTACTCGATACGAGCATAAACAACTTTGCATGCGCATGCATAGCAGTTCTGATTTATTTATGTCTTAGTGAACTTAATATAATCAAAAAATGATTTGAAGCATGAAATCCATCACGATAAGGTTCTAGCGAACAGATGAATATTCATTAAACGCAATTCTGAATTTTAAAATATATATATATATATACCCTTCATTGTTTTTTCGGGTGGGTAAACTGGAATTGAACCAGCAACCTCATGGTTGCGGTGTAGAAAGCTAGCCCATCAACAAATTCAGAAATTTGACAAATTGGGATCACTCAGACTCAGAAACGCAAAGAGACCCATATCAGAAAAAAAGAAAATGGTAAGAACCCAGTCACAAATTCAAAAGAAAAATCAGAAATTAAGCTCTATTGGATTAAAAAAAAAAAAAATCGAACCATACCAAGACTATAATAAGAGGAAATTAATAAATCTCAGTGCAGAGACGAAGCATAATATAGAAAGGTAAGCATGTTATGCTTCAATAATCTTGAAAAAAATAAGAAATAAAAAATCAAATATAAGGTGTCTAACCTGTAGGCATGTTTGCTGAGCTTCTGTGTTTGCAGGAGAGAGAGAGAGAGAGAGAGAGAGAGGGATGGATGGAGAGAGAGTTCAAGGGCCAACGATGGTGAATAAATAGGGCCGAAGAATTCTTCTTTCTAAAAGGGTATTTTGGTCAAAGTAAATATTTTGGACTGGAGGGGTGTTTTTGTAGTTCTGGAGAAACCTAGGCTGTCTTAATTTTAAGAGAAATTCTATTTGCACCCCACAAATTCCATAAGCACCCCATTTGATGCTTTTTGGACGAAAATGCCTTTAGACAACAAAAAAATAAAACAAGCACCCCTTGCCCTCTTCGTCTCTCCCTCTCCACCACTCTCTCTCTCTCTCACTATGTAACCCAAGGCCAGGGCAGCCGTGGGCTGCACAGTCCCCACGGCACTGCACTACCATGGGGGGCCAATTAGAGAGAGAGAGAGAGAAGTACTTGTGGTGGTGGTGGTGGTGGCGACGACAGTGACCTCCTCCTCCTCATCATTCTTCTCTTCTTCTTTCTGTTTTGGCTTTTTTTTTAGGGTAAGAGAGAGTGGTGGAGAGGGAGAGGGAGGAACAGAGAGGGGTGCTGGTTTTTTTTTTTTAGTCTAAAGGCATTTTTGGCCAAAAGCACCCATATGGGGGTGCTTATGGAATTTGTGGAGTGCATATAGAATTACCCTCATTTTAAAAGATCAAGTGATCAACCAACCTAATGACGCGAAAACAGTGGTGGAACCCATCGAAGTTTCTTGACACGTGTCTATCAAAAAAGGGTACCTTGAGACGTGGGCCTTGAGAATGTCACTTGAACATGCGCGTAGGGCTATAATGGATCAGATCGATCCAATGACCCGATCTGATAATTTTGGGTTTGGATTGAGCATGAAGTCCATGGATTGTGTTTTTGGATTTTAGACCATGACAGATCGGGTCAACAAATCAGTATATTTTTTGGATCGGGTCTGGATCATATTTACGGAATATTATCACGTCTGGAGCTAGTGCATAATAAAAAAAAATGATATAGTTTATTATACACAGTAAGAAAAAAAAAAGAGGAACAGGAAAGCCCTCAGCATCATTGGCAGCCCACCCAGGATAAAACTCAAATGGGTACGGATCACACAATTGCTCCAGACCCACCCAAACTTTGAAAACTTAAAAAAAACAAAATGAAATTATTTCCGAGTTTTTATTTTGCATTTAGTGCCCCCCTTAGTTTTCGTTTAGTCCTTAGATCCTCTAGACGGCGCTGACTGTATGGATGCCTGGGCAGTCCCTAGGTGGACCTACAATCCAAAAAATCAGCCTGATTAGTGATTTCAAACCTTTGGATCTTTGTACGTCAAATAATGGTCAATAATTATCAAATTCCACGGTTAAAAATCAACCCATGAAAATGACTCCAATCTAATGCTTAGAAATCACTAATCAAGTTAATTTTTTGTTTGTATGTCCATCTAGGGTTGGGCCAAACATCCATATGGTCATAATTAAATCTCAAAAAATATACCACGTGGCTCATATTGTAGGCGGTTCTACTCATTTAATTGTGTCCCCCTAGAACAAAATCTTGGCTCATTCACTGATCCCAAGCTCAAGTACCTCCATCCTACATTTCTCATCGAAGTAAGCATACAATATCATTCTCCGTTTTTCTTCAACAATTCCATCCCCATTTGCTTCATCACCACCTTAGAATGAGCTTTGGAAGCTTAAAGTGCCTTTTCAATGTCAAATTTTTCTTTGGAAGGTACTAAGAGATCACCTTCCAACAAAGGATCTTCTTCATGAGCATCTTGGGTACATCAGCCCTGAATGTCCTCGATGTGGTTATTCTACCAAAGATTGGGTGTGTGCACTTTTCTAATGCCCCGCTTCAGCAAAAATATGGTTTGCATCAGCAATTGGTCTACAGACCACTCACATGTTTACACAGGGCATTTTGGAGTGGATTTCTCACATGTTCCACAATACTACAGAGGCTGCTCTATCCATTGCCGTCTTATGTTGCACCATCTTATGGCTCCTTTGGCATTGTCAAAATGATGAAATCTTCTCCACATGCAATACCAACCTCATGCGAGTGCTTACAACCTTGCATTCATACTTGCTTCCTTCCCCAGTCCGGCCTCCTACTGGTGGTCCTTAGCTGATTGCACGTTGGCTACCACCTCCAGTCGGCTGGCTCAAATAAAATACGGATGGGTCCTGGAATGCTACATCAAAAATTGCGGGCTTAGGTTTCATCATTAGGGATGAAAATAACTCTTTTGTTTTGGCAGGCGGCTACAAAGTCCGAGCCCACTCAGCAGATGAAGCTGAGGCACATGCGATGAGATGGGGTCTTGAACTTGCTGTGGAGCATGGACTACAAAAAGTGATGCTAGAATCGGATGCTGGTTTGCTCATAGACCATCTGAATTTGGGTTCATCTTTTTTGGGTTGGAATGTCTCCCCTTTTTGTGTGGATATACTATACCTAGCTATTCAACTTCACGATCATGCCTTTAAATTCTGTTTCCGCGAATGTAATGTTGTAGCAAATGGTTTAGCTACTAAAGCTACTACTTGGACTACTTCTTCTGTATGATCTTCCCCTCCTCCATGGCTGGCTTCTTTTTGTGCCCAGAATGATGGTTGATTGGTTTTTTTGTTTAATATATTCTGTTGATTACAAAAAAAAAAATACCTCCATTCTCTTTACATACTGCTCCCCTCTCCATTAAGTACCCATCTAAATACTCATATATAGATACCCACTTGTCCATACAACCCGGCCCCATGAAACCCTTAACGGACTGGACCGGAGTGGCTGCGGCTCAAAATTGATGCCCAAGCCCGACTCAATCTCCTCTCCAAATAGTATGGGGGATTAGGACTTGCGGGGGAACGAGAGAGGGGAGATTGAGTTTTATATCGTTTGCACAAGCAAGTTGTGTACACGGTTGCTCAAGAAGTAAGGTGGGTTTTTATTTGCTGAAGAGGGTGCGCGATGGTTTGTGCATTGCTTATGCAAGTGAAAATTACCGAATATGCATGTTTCAAACACACTTGGCAAATGAATGCGTGCGCATTTGGGTGTGCACGCATGATTTTCATGCGAACCAAACATATCCCTGTACGTTTTAGAAAATAGTATTGTCAAGGGATTGTGTTGATTGAAAAGGTGAAAATCAAATAAACACGCTCCTCTAAGTTGGGTCAATAGTCCCGAAAGAGTGCACCATGTGGCATTTTGGGGAAGTGTTCTATACAACTTTCTATAAGACCCGGTCCTATACAAGTTAAACTTCAATCCATAGGGCCCCCACATATTTTTTGTTTTTCCAGATATTATTAATGTTTGCACGACGTATATTATACCAGATGAAAAATGGTGGAAAACCATGCGGCCGGAGGTATGTACTAGCAATACAACGTAGAATCCAAGCCACATGTTTAGTTGACCATAATGTCATCCGACTTTGACTATGACATGTTAGCTCCCGAGCCAACACTTTAGGATCAAAAAATAAAATTTTTGAAGCTGCAATCATGCACCAATAATCTCGCGCCACATGCGCCAAAGGTTTAGGCTTTGGTTTTAAAAAGTAACCATGGTGACATTGGCGCATGATCGTTGCTTCAAAAATCCCACCGCTTCAAAAAAAATTATTTGCTTTATGGGCTCACAATTAGAGCCGCAGCCAACCAAATAAAATGACTCAAATGCCTTCACTTGTAAGTCTTATTTTTTTTTTTTGTGGTGGGGGTTGTGGGGGAGAACCTCCACAGAGGGAGGAGAACTTTATTGATAAAAGTCAAAAGTACACCTAAATAGGGGGGGACGGATGCACCTTACTCCTCAAAAAGCTAACAACTGAAAAAAGAAAATGATGCATGAGAGCCAGGTAACAAAATAATGGAAACCTAGGCTCTAATATAAGGGTGCCAATCTTATCCAGGTGAATAAAGCCAGCTAGTCTATGCGGGATGCTCTAGTTAAATTCCTTATAAGATCTAGTTTGGAGACCTTCAAACGCCATATAATCAGCAGCTGCATTAGAGTCCCTATAAGATCTAGAGTGTTCATGATCTTCCACCACAGCAAACTGTTCTTCCGCCTTCACTTGTAAGTCTCAAGATTCAACAAACGTCTCATTTTATAAGCCATAAACTACAAATGCAATTATCCATGTTAGTTCTTGAAATGAAAGAGTATATTTAATTTTTGCTGGAGTCCGTCTAGAACTGCACCCATTTCTTATATCCAGTTCTTACACCCGATGGTGGGGCCCACATACTTGAGTGAGCATCTTGTGAATCCCGCGTGAGGGGGGCATGCTCCAACCCAGGTTTTTGGCTTTAAAGTAGTACTAGGGGGGCAAAACGTGGTGATTGGCGAGTGATTGTAGGGGCGTCTTTGAAAGAAGTGGCACGCTATTAGATACCATTAACTGTACGGATGATTGGCTCATCTATAGATGGACTTACATACCAAAATTCAACCTGATTAGTAATTTCTATTCGTTGGATAGGATTAGTCTTTTCCATGGTTTATTTTTAATTGTGGATTGCGAGAATTATTTGGGGTACTCTTATCCAAAAATCTCTAATCGGCCGATGTTTGGTATGTAGGTCCACCTAGGGATGTGCTAAACATTCATAGAAGTCTATAAGGATGTGCCACGTGGTTCCTGTCTTGTGAAGCCCGTGTGAGGCCCCTTGCCTAACCCAAGTTTTTTGCTTTAAAGTAGTATTGATAGATAGTAACAAGTTCCTTAACAAACTAATCAATGCTTGCTTAAAAAAGAATAAAAAATCTAATAAACTCCTGTAGCCTACTTCTCTGTTTTGACCAAGAAAATACCTAAGTTGATTTTATTTATTTATTTTGGGGTCGTGTTACCCACCACTCCACTGTATAAAAATGCCGTGCAGTTGAGCTGTAGACCGTTGGATTCAAGAGACTCATGATCCACATGATAACCGACAGCAAATGGTAAAACAGTTATTTGATTATTAATAAAGTCACTGCCTCTTGGACAGTGGATCCATTGAATACAATACGTCTGGATGCTGATAACCATCAGATCTTTCTCTCTCTTTGATGAGCTGGTAACCGTCAGATCTATCGCATTCAATTGGGTGGTCAAATAAGCTTACAATGAATATAGATCAAGTAAACCTTTTCGCACTGGAGATCTCATAGGTGACAATGGATGGTGTGATGTGGATCGTAAACCATCCTTATGATGTACCCTTTGGCACCATATAAATACCCTCTTTTATTAAAAACAACTAAAATGTCCATCTTAATTTTAAATGTCGAAAATGCCCTCAAATTTAGTTTACACACAAGAGGTAATATATTATTATTATTATTATTTTTGGATAAAAATATTATTTTTTCTTAAGCACAAAAATAAAAATAAAAAAAGAAAAAAATGAAATGGTGAGGGTTAAAAAAGGAATATGACTATTCTCAAACATATTCTCTACCCAAATCATGGAGGCTTTCCTCGCCCAATTGAAATTTGGTTAGAGGAATCATAACAAAAGCTTCATCTTTTATTTATATTTTTTTATCTTTTTTCTAGAGAGAGACCATCACAGGTGTGTTAAAAGAGGAACCCGAGAAAGGGAAGAAGATTGGAAAAGGAGAGAGAGAGAGAGAGAGAGAGAGATCCTCACAGTTGTGTTGTTCAAGAGTGTTCAGGAGTGAGAGTGAGACAGAGAACAGCTGAAACAGCAACTTGGGTTCTATTCTCTGTCCTCTTTTCTCGTTTCAGAGGTATGTTTCCCTGTTGTTTTCAACGTGGCTTATGATTTTCTCGATGATTTCGATGATGGGTACTCGGTGACTTTCATTTTTTTTCACGGTCTCTTGCCTTAATTTTTTAATTTCTTGCCATCCTAGTTCTAGAATTTCTCTACTTTTAGCTCGGATTTTTGGGAATTGGGAAAAAAAGTTGGATATTTGGTGGGTTTGGTGATCTTTTGAATTGGGTTGCAGAACGAGGAGAGTTACAGAAGTGGATTTTTGTTATTTTTGAGACATGGGGTTTTTTATGTTTAAAGATGAAAAATAGATGAATTGAATATAAGGGTTGGTTTGGAATCAGGAGGCAGGAGGGTTTTAATACGGTTTTAGTTGCAGAGATATATGTGGGGTTTGTTTCACAGTGACACAGGGGAAAGATTCTTAGTTGCAGCTTAGTTTGAGTGGACGATTTCGTCTTTAGTTTATTGGTATTGTTCTTTAATTGGAATTTGATGGACTTTTAGCTGAGAGAAGATATGCTGTGCGTGCGTGTGCGAAAACAAGGGAGTAGCCTAAGAGGTGGGTAAGGTTATGCTGAATGTTGATATCGAGGAGGGGTTTAGGGATGAATTCTGCAATGGATGATATCAACTTGATTCAACAGGCACAGAGGCATCACTTGGTGGTTAGGGAAATTGGGGAGGAGATTGATTTGGAGATTGGGCCTGGAGATGATGACCCCTCGTTCGCGAACACGCCTCTTATGAGTGTTCCACAAGAACCCACCACTGATGAGCAGGAAGAGCACAAGCAGATGCTCATGGCTTCTCACCACTCGAATGAAGAACAAGAGCCAGGGAAGGTGCAACAAAAGAAAAGGAAGAAGAAGGTGGTGAAGAAATGGAGGGAGGAATGGGCTGATACCTACAAATGGGCCTACGTTGACGTCAAGGAGGGTACAGCAAGGATATTCTGTTCTGTCTGCAGGGAGTATGGAAGGAAGCACAGGAGAAATCCATATGGGAATGAAGGCAGTAGGAATATGCAGATGAGTGCGCTAGAAGAACATAACAATAGCCTGCTTCACAAGGAGGCTCTTCGGCTCCAAATGGCTTCCAAGGATAAGATTTTAACCATTGTCGACAAATCCATATATGTAAAAGGTTAGTTACTTCGTTCCATTATATTTCCTTAGACTTGTCTAGAAAACCCTAACAAGCATTAGCCCTTAGTCATTAAATTCTGCATTTTTCTCTCTTCACTCCAAGGATGCGATCCTGTCATATTTAGGTCATTCTCTCTAATACATTTTAGTTCCTGATCAAAACTTGTATTGATAGTATGTGTTATAAAAACTAGTATTATTCCACTAAACATCATATTTTAGTATAATTTAGCATTAAAATGTGTTTACCAATCATTATTGAAACAGGTTGTTATTTTCCAATATAGCATTCTTTGTTTGAGACGTCTCATTTTGTTAGCTCTGTGAGATGATGAACAAGACATATTTTCGACCTTGCCTGACAGAATCAGCTTGTAATCCATCAATTGTGTTTATAATGATGCTAACTTGCCAAGGTCCAGATGTTAATGCTGATATGCATAATTGACCACTCATCATGTACGAACAATGGATCTTGATTCTATCAGTTAAGGTAGTTTGAGATGTGAACTTTTCTTCGAGTTCCTTTGCTCTAAATCGGTGTGCTGCTGACAATATATAATAAATGTCTTGGAGAATTCTGGTTCAATCTTTGTCTTTATTTATGTATTTATTTTCTTGCACTGGAAAATTTGCATTTTAGGCTTGATTTAAAGGATTTTGTTGTGAATCATAGTGGTTGAATTCAAAATCATGCACCTTAACGTTTAGTGACATACTTTCATCAATATTTTTTTGTACTAAATTTTCTTTATTTTGCTTATGTGACATGTTTCTTAAAATGAAGCTCTTACATCAAAGACTGCTGGATCAATTATTGAAGCTGTCCTAAGAAGGGATCCTCATGAAGTTGAGTTCATACAGTCAGTGCAAGAAGCGGTTCATTCTTTAGAAAGAGTGATAGCAAAGAATTCTCAGTGAGTTTACCATCATGAAGGAACTATCTTTAACAGGACTTTGTAATCTGAAGTACAAAGGGTTCACAGAGAAGGCAATTCAAATCTTACAAAGTGGACTCCTTTTTTTTTTTTGTTTCAGTTATGTTCGCATCCTTGAGCGTTTGTTAGAACCTGAGAGAATGATTGTCTTCCGAGTGCCATGGGTTGATGACAAGGGAGAGACACATGTGAATCGAGGATTTCGGGTACAATTCAGCCAGGCATTGGGTCCATGTAGGGGCGGTCTCCGTTACCATCCATCCATGAACTTAAGTATCACCAAGTTCCTTGGGTTTGAACAGGTTATTTTTGTGTTACAGTGTTCAAAAATTTTCATCCTTCCATTTATGTAATGCAGTCTGCAAACTTTGCTCCAACATATTTTTTGGCTTCCATTGCTCTTTTATATGATTGTGGATATTCAAGAATCCCTTTATGGTCACCTTAGGTTACAATAATTGTTAGGCCTTGTGGATTTTTTTTTCCAGTGGGCCAAGGGCTTATTAGTAGTTGGACAGGTTGTAATTTGGTTTTCCTTCAGCAAAAAAGTAAAACCAACACGTGCTTTTTCCATCTTATGCTTTACTCGGCTGATTTTAAAATTTCTCAATTTACTCTCTCTCTCTCTCTCTCTCTCTCTCTCTCTATATATATATATATATATATATATATATATGAAACAGTTGGGTAAACAAAACAATAAAGTGAGGGTCATCTGACTATATTCTTTTGAATGTGACAAAATTTTGAATGGCCTTGTGTACTACCGGAACCTGGCTTCTCAACTTTGTCATGATTCCTCTTGTTACGGCAGTTAATTAACCAGTTGGATGAAGTTTTTTTAGATGAGCACTGACTTGAGTTGTTTGTTATTTAATCTCTCTACTACTACTTCTACCTTTCCTTTACAACTTGTGCATTTTGATGTTTGGAGCCCTTCGCCTAGTCTATTTCTAGTTTTGGTTGGTATATTGTGTTTGTGGATGATTTTAGTCTATATTGTTGGCTTTATCCCCTGTGTCATTCTAAGTGCTTGACCATGCTCTATCTTGTTTTCTTTTCTGCAGGCTCTAAAGAACGCTTTGTCACCTTACAAACTTGGAGGCTCTGGGGGAGGAAGTGATTTTGATCCAAAAGGAAAAAGTGAGAATGAGGTACTGGCTGTTTCTTTGTAGGAGTGATAAGGGTTACTTCATTTGGCAGTGGAATGTTTTCTAATCTTGTACTTTTACGTGAAATCAATGTTGGCAGATCATGCGTTTTTGCCAAAGTTTTATGGACGAGTTATATCGGTATTTGGGTCCTGACCAGGTAACAAGATAAATATTACCATTGTTTAATTTGTTTCAGGCTCAACAGTGGATTCAAATGTTAACTCCATCAAACAGATATCTTACTTTACCGTGTCTTGTTTCCAATTATGTGCAATACAGGATCTTCCTGCAGAGGACATGGGGGTTGGTCCCCGGGAGATGGGTTACCTCTTTGGCCAATATAGACGTCTAGCTGGTCATTTTCAGGTATTTATGACACTTATAAACACAAACAATGTCATTTTACTGCAACTTTTGTCAAAACTTACAAGTTCCCCAACTCCATCTTACAAAATATTGTTCTCAGCAAGAAATGCTACGTATAGGCTCCCTATGTATTTATTGAATTCTCTTTCCTAGTTTTATTTCTTCTTTTCATAATTAATTTTTTGTCCATTAATTGATGATATTAGTGGTGGCAAAACGATATGTATTGTAGAGGAGTAATTTCTTCCTTTTATAAATTGCCTGATGGATAAATGAATGTCTCAACTCTCTTACTATTGATGGTGCTGTAGATCTCTCTCTATATGTATATAGGATCTGTGTATTACGTGTATAGATTTCAGTACGATCACAATTTATAAAAGAAGAAAAAGTGAATACAAAGTAATCCAGAAAATTATGGGGCATGGTATCTTCAATTAACACCCCTTCTCCCATGCCCCACCAGCAGACACCCACACGAGTATTGGATAAACCATCCTTGGTTGTTAGGCTTCCTCATTGATGTGAAAATAACAAAAAATGTGAATCAGTAATATTGAGATGTGAACATTTCCGCTGCCATCAAAGGTGGGGCTGGTCTGGTGTTTTGTTGTCATACATGTCCATCAGTGTTTCTTCTTGTATTTGGACTTACATGTTACAGGATGAGTTTTAAACATGTGGTGCTAGCTTTATTACTATCTGAGTATACAAGAAATTATTGGTATAGGTTCTACCATGGTGGGGCTATGTAGTTTCCTATCAAGCTTTGAGTTTTTGTATTGAAGGCTATACAAATGTCATATGTAAAGTCCAAGCTATGTAACAAGGGCACTCCGTTTTCTAAGAATTTGCCGTGTGGGACATATGTCAACACACCTATTCAAACAAATCTTTATTTATTTAATTTTTTTCCAGCTATTATTTGCATATGATTTATGTGATTTTAATGTATATCAGCTTAATCTAAACACATGCTTTCTATATTGCATACTTAACATGGACTAAAGTATTTAAAGGATATATCTTTCAGCATAAAGAATGAACTGTATAAATGTGTTGAGGTATTGAGTTTGTGGGGGTCAGCATGTCTGACACTCCGTATCCGTGTCGGATACCGACACATGTGTCCGTGTGCTTGTTACATAGCAGAGAATAGAGTTAGCAATTATCATTTTGTTCATAGAAGTGGTGTTATGAAGTGACTCTGGATTATCACATTTGTAAAATGTTTGTGGTTACTTTCTTCTGTGGATTTATTCATGGAAACGAAACATTGATGTCTTGCCTTTAGAATTTCATATGTATGCTTTACTTATGCAGGGAAGTTTTACAGGGCCAAGGATCTTCTGGTCTGGTTCTAGCCTTCGAAATGAAGCTACCGGCTATGGACTGGTAATTTTATTCTCTGATCAACTCCCAAAGTGGTTTACCTGATAATATTTCCATATGTTGAAGAGTTCCTTGTTCTGTTTTCCAATATTTTTCTGCCAGTATGTCTGGTAGAAATGGTTTTTAGAATATGTTTCCTCTTACGTACCTTGCAATCTCACAACTTTCCATGCCTTCTCTGCAGGTTTTTTTCGCACAGCTTATACTTGCGGAAATGGATAAAGAACTCAAAGGATTAAGGTTTCTAACTTGATTTGGAAGCTTATACAAAGATTACAAGAGTGTTAAAATTCATGCTATGTTAAAGAATTTTTTTACTTGTGAATTGCTTCCTTGTTGTCATTATTGTTGGAATCATTTATGATTAATAGAAAATACATGTTTATTATCACTTCTTATATGTTGAGTAATTCAATCTGATTGTATCGTGAAGATTTGGGGCCCTGTGCTTTGGATGTGGTTGCCTCTTATCTTAGGTCTTCATTTTGCTGAATATAGAAAACTTTTATGCTAACCTGCTTGAACATATTTGTAATATGATGTTTTGTTGGACTTGTTTACTGATTGATTCACTGAAGGAAGAGCTTCATCTTGTTCAAATTTGAGTACTAACGGAAGGCTGTCATGCTAATTTGTCTGTCTTAACTATTCTTTTTTGAACTTTTCATCTCCAGATGTGTGGTAAGTGGTTCGGGAAAGATTGCGATGCATGTCTTAGAGAAACTTCTTGCTTACGGTGCTCTCCCCATCACAGTATCGGGTAACCATCGGATGCCTGGGTGAATGTACTTGAATTTAGGTGCGGTAGAAAATAATAAATCATGTGATGAGGTGGAATAGTTACTATGAAGATTAATACTCGATTAACATAGAACATTGTTTCAATATTCATCAAAAAAAGAAAAAAAACATAGAACATTGTTGGTTTCCTTGTCTTTTGTGGACCTGGTTTCCTATGGATATCCCAACTTTTGACTTCATTGGCACTTTACTATTTAAGAAAGAACTTTTTCATACTCTAGTTAATGGCTAAGAGAGAACACACACCTTTGATTGTAATTCTGAAGTTTTATGAATTAATATATCTGTTGGTATTTTTAATTCCTTTCCGCAATATCCTTAAGATTTATAAGTGTCGCTAGTTTCTTAGCTAATATTCTTAGTGTGAAACCAAGGGCCTCTTTTTTATCAGTACCAAGAGCCTATTTTCTTTTATTTGCAAATCTCTGCTGCTTATCAGAGTACAATTCATGAAGACTATGTATCTTCAGGAACTTTATAAGACATTGATGATGCGCTGCATTAGACTAGGCTGACAGCTGTAGTTTCCATTATATAGGAGAGAGGCTTAAGAAGATATAAAAATCAGTGGAAAAGAACTTAATGATCAGCATATCACAACTGGTTTTTGCAGTCCAGTTGGGTGGGATCTAGATACGTGAAAAGTAAGAAGCATACTTTTGCAGTGAGATCTAATTCCAAAGTTCTATGGCTCTACAAATTGCAAGATGATTTGGTAAACACATTTAGGAACTTGGTTGATGCACTGTAACGACTAGGCATATATATTAAGTGTTTGGAGCTGCCCCTATTTTTGATAAATGGGGTGCCCCTTTCACCATAGAAAGCAATACGATCTTTTAGGGGAAACAAACTCTTCACTGAAAAGGTGAGAGGGACACCTCATTTATCTAAAACAGGTGTCATATATGTGTATATCTGTGTGTGTGTGTGAGATCTTCCAGCTTGAGGGGGACAGAAAAGCCAGTATTAAACTCTTTTTATTGAGTCTATCTTGGGAGTGCTTGTATAGATCACACACAAACTAATATTTGTTACTGTGTTTCTTACTTCTGCAGATTCCAGGGGATATTTAGTGGATGAAGAAGGATTTGATTATGTGAAAATGACACTTCTAAGGGATATCAAAGCTCAACAAAGAAGTTTAAGGTGTGTTTTTCCCACTACTACACTACATCTATTATCACTCTGTAATTTGTAATACTTTAAGCTTACATTGTTCATATCTCTTACATTTACAGAGACTATTCTAAGACTTATGCTCGATCTAAGTACTATGAGGATGCAAAACCTTGGAATGAAAGGTGTGATCTCGCATTTCCTTGTGCCACACAAAATGAAATCGAGCAATCTGATGCCGTTAATTTGGTCAATTCAGGTTGTCGTATACTGATAGAAGGTAGTAGTTCTCGCAGTGATGCCTTGTGTCTTGTAGTGCTTTTGTTCCTCCCCTCTTTTTTTTCCTGGTAATAATTATTTGTATGCTACCATTTGAGTTCCAGGTTCAAACATGCCCTGCACCCCTCAAGCAATTGATGTACTGAGGAAAGCTAATGTTCTGATTGCTCCAGCGAAGGCTGCTGGTGCTGGAGGGGTATGATTAATTATTCACTTGCTCTAACCCATGCATGATTTATATCTTTTCAGCATGTGCAAGAACAATGCAGCGAGGAAATAAAATTTTATATTCTGTTGCCATGCTTTAATTATGAATTCATGTGAAGAGATTTGGCAAAAGTTTTATACTGGATGCCAACCTGACTCAACCCTATTCCATCCGGACTTGGGACTAAGTCTCCATAGTCGGAGCTTACGATTCAACTACCTTGCTCTTATATCACCGCTTTGAGCTAAGTGTAGGCGAAATTCATATCAATGCAAGTGTGCCTCGAAGAAAGAACCCTTATATTCCCAAATGTTAGCCACACCTAGGATATTATGCTGTACATGAAATTTCCAAGTATTTCAGGGCAGATAAATTTATTGGTGGGAGTTCCTTGTTGTTCCACTTATTTGTATTTAGTGTTAGGAATGCCTTATGAAAGATGAACATTTACCTTTATTCCCATGTTTCTGTGGCCCCACCTTCCAATTTAGTGCTTATTTTTTTAATGTTTTGACTTTCTTAAGATTCTGTCAGCTTTAGATCAGTATTCTGATATGCTAATGTGACGCTGATGGTCTTTTTACCCAAGTGTTTTGGTGGATTTAATATTAGGAGGCTAAGCATTGTGAATGTGGCTTGGGAGAGTTGATTAGGTGATGTGCTGTGGTAAGTTTCATAGGGTTGAGATCATTAAGCAATTAATTTGACCTCCAGAAGTTGTAGATCGGGGTTCTGGCGGGTCGTTTGTAGGATGACCATGTCCATTAAGATGGGCATTAATTTGGTTCGCCTCCAGAGAATTGTATAGTTTAATGTGGGCCAAGGGTGGTCATGTGAGCTGTGAATTCTGGCAGGAAGGAGGAAGGGACATGAGGGGTTGGGTAGTTAGTTTGCATAATAGGGCATTGAAGGTCGGGTCGTTGATTACAAAAAAAAAAAAAGGGCGAGTCGTTTAGTCTGTTGGATTTTTTTGGGTAGGTTGGAGGTTGCATATGCCTCTGGAGACAGAGTTTGAGCGTTTATGGTTCTGAGTGGCAGCTTTCTTGAGATATTTTTGAAGGGTTTGTTGGCCACCACCTTTCCGCTTTCTGGTGGATGAAGTTTGTACTTTCAATCAACTTGGTCACAGTAGAATTTCTTCGTTTGATTTACTTTTCTTTGATTAGTTTGGACGCTGTTACATTTCTATTTTTTCTTGATCTAATTGTTATGACTAACTAAAAGAAAGAAAAATAAACTCAAGATTTTATGGCTGTGTTCATCTGGGAAACTGAAATTTTTAGGCAAGATTCATTGTCTAAAGAGGCTGTATATCCTTCATCCTTGTACTTCAGAAGCTTTGTTTAACTTACTTTTTTTTCCTTGATATAATCTCATAGCTTATCAAAATAACAGAAAAAGAAAAATAAAACAGAAAGAAAGAAATATAAAAGACTTCAAATCTATTTACTTAGTCATAAATTCATAATACCATGTTAGTCTACGATGATATTGTTCTTGACAGGTATAGCATCCTATATCTTCTTAACTCTGCTAAATTTGTAATCAATTTGGTTGCAGGTTGCTGCTGGAGAACTTGAGTTAAATCAGCAGTGTACCTTGATGCCCTGGTCTCCCGAGGACTTTGAAACTAAATTACAGGTAGGCTCTCTTGTATCTTCTTATGTTTCCTCTCATATTTCACATTTTTGTTTGCGAATAGCTGTGAAAGATGCTTATATCATTAATTTTGTTCATCAGAACTACCAAGTGCCAATACACCTTTATTGAAAGAAGTAGGAACCAAGCAACCAAACTGGGTGCGTCGTATCCCATTCATTTTCTGGGTTCACCAAAACTGAACCCATTTCCCATTTACTTTTCCAAGGAGAAAGGAGTCTCCATGCAGCGATGGTTCTAAGGCTTGATAGTATCTCAGATATTCATGATTATGAAAAATTACTCAAAACAAAGGGGAGTGACTCTATTGAGTTGGCCAGAACAAGACTTCTATGCTTAGTGCAGTATCACTCAATTATTAAATGATAAATTTTACAACACTATTATTTTAAACTAAACTAGGCCTTCTGTAATGTTAAAATTTATATAGTGGATGGAAGTCCCTGGCTCATAATTAATCTGGAAAAGAATCAACCCCATCGTGACAAAACATTATGTATTTTTCATATAATTTTCAGATCCTCCCTCGGAAAATTGCATCCCAGGCTTTTACGTCGTAGAAGTATACAAAAGAAAGCCACCATAGTTGGCTGGGAATATCATCTATTCCTATTTTCTGATGCAGCAGCTAAGAATGGACCCAAGAAGCGCCCGAAAATATATAGGAAGAAGGGGAAGAGATCTCCCTGTAGTCGGCTCGGTTGATGCTTGTGTGTGGAGTTTTTTGGTCACATATGGAATGCAACGTGCGCCAATGTGGGCCCCATTAGACGTGATTGGATTCATCTAGGATTGTTACTTGTAGTCCAATTCAAATAAGGAGTTCCCTCCAAAAAAATCTTTCGAGTTCAATTAAGATTGCTATTCCAAGCAAGTTAGAAGTGCTCCTAGTCTTATAGGCATTTTAAGTCCAAGTTGGTGTATTAATGAGAGTCCTAGGAAGGATCATTCAGAGTACTAGTTCTAGTCAAACTCATTGGAGGTTTTCCTGGTCAACTTGGAATTAAAAGTCATGTAATCAAGGCTTATAAATAGACCAGGAAGTCCAAGCCTAAGGGCGATGTCGTGACGTCTTACTCTAAATGTACAAGGGATATTTCAATTTGACTTGTGGAACTCAATAGATGTGTAATGCAATCTGAAGTGCTAAGCCTTTCTGCCTGAGAATCTGAGAATTGAAGTAAGATATCAAATACGCCAGAGATTAAAAATCAAGAGGCAGTTGAAGCCGAGAGAAAGAGATTTTAAGAGAAGAGGTTCTAAATTTCAAATCGTGTGGGGAAAATAGATTTTAGGCATGCAAGCTTTGGCATTTTCAAATGTAGCTACTACCTACCAGAAACAAAATTAAACGTGTTTATGCCTTTTGGTGCACATTTGTGCAATTTATTTCTTATGTTTGCAAGATCTGAGCTGCTATATCAAATGGCAAAGCATGTCTCATCACTATTTTGCATTTTTCATACCACAGGTTGAACCACTGAGTATGGACTGTGGTATTTTATATCAAGCAACCTATTTTTTTCTTCTTTCATCTTTTGTCTTTTCCTTGGAATAGGTGGAGGTGCCATTTCCTGCTCATTACATTCTCATTAAGATTAGTTTTCTTTATGGAGAGTCTCTAATACAGTTGGGAAGTTATTTTCCTTGTTTCTCTTGCAAAATCAGTAGTGTTCTAGTTGGTGCTCCAACTAGACCCCTGAGGATCCTAAACCAGTGACTACAGTTCTCATTTTCTTCATTGTTCATATTCTGAGTCTCAATTTTTGCTATTTCTAGCTCAGCTTTGGTTTCTAGTTCCAAGTAGGAGCTCCACTATATTCTTCCTCTTACTCTTTCGCAACATTAATTTTATGAAACAAATGGGAATTAGGACATCTGAAGTATCTGATTTGACTAGAATGTGCTAAGCTGAATTGTGATAACACTGCTGCGATTCTGCCCCAAAACTCTAAATGGCAGTTGCCAGGTTCAGCAAAATGGATGAATTTAATTAATACGAGAAGGGCTCATCTTATAACATTTTATTATGGTAGTTATCCTGATGCAGGAAATTATGATGTGTGAGGTGAAAACAGATTCCTGGCGAGTACCCTAAACTTCAAGCCAGTAAGGGACACGACAACCCTTGTCCAGGGTAACTTGGGCATCTTTGTTGATACTCTGCGTGCGGGCACTGGCAGGCCTCTCAGAATTATTATTGTTAATCCATCTTTCAGGCATAAAATTTGTT
The DNA here is from genome assembly GCA_035048495.1 of Euptelea pleiosperma. Taxonomy (NCBI): domain Eukaryota; kingdom Viridiplantae; phylum Streptophyta; class Magnoliopsida; order Ranunculales; family Eupteleaceae; genus Euptelea; species Euptelea pleiosperma. The sequence goes on along the minus strand of CM068549.1, from coordinate 30,318,978 downwards.
GGTGACAATATTTGTCACCAATTCCATGAGAAGTTTGCAAGACGTCATTTGCAGGAGAATTCCATTGTAGCTTGTAGCTAGCCTTCTCATTTCATGAGTGATAGCACCAACGGAGGCTTGCTGAATCATCTTTGTTACCTCCTTTTCCTGGCAGGATGCTATGAAGCAAACATACCAGAAAGCCATCAAAGCAGCAACTGATTTTGGATATTCGAAAGATTGCCCTGAGTAAGTGTTTTGCCATACCCACCATATATATATATTGCTTGATCTACGGCTTCAATATTTTTAACACTATTTTTTGACAAAAAAAACCCTTCTGATTTGAAATGAAATAAGGTAGTTTAAGGATTTCGAAAGAAGAATAAAAGCCATTTTCTACTGAAAAGGGTATTTTTGTCCAATGGAATATTAGAAATGTTGGAGTTGAAGCAAAAAAGGGGAGTGGAAAATGCAAACCCCCCTCCTAACCAACCCACTTACACACACACACACACCCCTTCGTGACACATTTTTACACAGATTAATGGGGCCCACATAAAGATCAGTCAAGGGCTGATTTTTTGTGAAGATCTCCTCATCGTAGTGATCATCCTAAAAAAAATTAGCCCATTCTGAAATTTCTAACACTATCAAATGTGCACAAAGTTAAATGGCCGTCCCCTGCTTCCACCTTTACACACACACAGTAGCAGCATCTATTCATGTATATAATTTACTGGTGGGGTAAATAGCATTGGGGAACCCCAAAAAGTGCACAATTGACCTTGCTAATTATTCAAAAATTAATTGATCAGTTTTTTTGAGTGCTCTCTAGCTCAGTCTGAAGTTCTGCATCATCTTTTATTGATACTTCACAGATTCAGAAGTTGTCATTGCTTTGCACCTGAAAACCCTGTTCTTTTTATTCTGTTGTTACTTGGCAGAGCTTTGGTGCATGGGGCGGCAATCTCTGCTTTCCTAACTCTTGCTCAAGCTATGACTGACCAAGGATGCATATAAAAACATGGGGATATTGCTCACGATGTGCATGCTCCCTGAGAACGTAATGTATGGCCCAGCACATATTTAATGAACATGGAAAGCTGCTCCAATTGACAGGTATCCAAGGAGCCTCAGCTAATCATCAACCGCTTCTGCTGCCATATGCCTTTGAGATCAATTCCTTGCTATTCTAAGCTGATGTAATGAAAATTGATGAGATACAGACAGAAGCTTGTTCCTGTTGTAACATATATGATGTTATTTTAGAGGCTTGCTTGACTAATTCATGGGAGAGATGAAGGAAATACATTCCTTGATGCTTTGAAGAGAGACAGGGATGCTAATATTAGGAAAGGGTTAGTAATTGCTGGAGAGTATTTTTATTCTAGACCCACCTAAAATGTATGTTGCAGCTTGTGAAGAACCTGAAAAGATGAGAAATAAAATGTAATTCTTTATTAATTTGGTGTTAATATGTTCTTTTTTTTTTTACTTATAAAAAAATGTTCCTTTTTTTTTTCCTGATATGCCTTGAGAGTTGATATGCCCATTTCGAAATCTACTCTTTGCCCTCTTTTATCAACGCTTCACAGACCGAGGCTTCACGTTTTTGCAGGCAAATGGTCGGAAATTGTGGCAAAAAGGAACCAGTGAGAAAGGGGGGCTCAACAAAGTCAAGTTGCATGGCACCAGCTTACAAGCTGTATCAAATTGAGATACTGCTTCTGGAGTGCAGATAATCTGTGGATTACATGTTATTCATGGATCATGGTACTTATTGAGCCTTTTAAAAGGATAATTATAGTGTCCAACGGCGTTTGACTCAAATGAACGCTGAGGAGCCCACATGGATGAGCCCCTAGGGCCGAGTTTGGGTGAGGACATCCCCCAAAAAAATAGGCTGTCATGAGATCATCCTCACCCAAAATCAGCCCTAGGGGCTCTCCCATGTGGGCCCCACAGCAGGTGACCTTATAACAACCCCTTTTAAAATGGCATCGAATTCCATTTTTTTTTCATGGGCAAAACAAAGTAGAGCAGACTCCATATGAATGCACCAATACGATGCAAAATCATTCTCAGAATTCTTGACACTTCACGTGTAAACAGGAACGAAACGCCAATAGAAACCAATCAAAAGAATGTTATTTTATTGAAGCCCAAAACTATGTATGTTAAACTGATATCTGATGATCTGGCCATCTGAAATTCTATCTGATGGAGTGCCATTTGACCAATTTCTCATTAATACAATTGCATTTAATCACTTTGCACTTCTGTGTTAAATTTTAGTAAATCCCAGAAATACCCATCTTCATGTTGTTTCTGACACATGCCTGCAGTCCTGATATGGATGGACAAGCGGGGCAAGTGTCGGTCAGGAACAGACCCCCTAAACCCCTATCCATTCATTGGCTGCATGAACATAAAATGCACTAAACGAAGTTTTAAATGGTCTGTTAAAACATTAGAACAGATTATTAACGTTTCCGTTATATCCATTATAATGGGTCACATCTGTCAAAAAATATCAGAATATAATGGAAAAATAACGTCTTTCATTTCAAAACAATGGCCAATATAACACAATTTTTTCTGTTATGGGTGTTATTTTCGAAATAATGTAGTTGGGTTGTAATGCAGAGGCATTTTCACACTGGACTCGAGTGGGGCAACCTATGTAAATTGGGCACACTCGGGGTGGGATGGCCCATGTGAAATGGGACCCACAAAGGAGGATTCAACCGAGGGCCTGGATTTGGGCTATGAGATAAAGGAATTTAATCTCACATTACCAACAGTCGCGACTTTTGGGGGGTATTAGTTAAATGTCCTGCATCAGGTTGGGCGGTTACCGATATAACAAAACCATGCACACTAGGACAATTCTCAACATTTCACTAATAAAACATGGTAATTATTATCTAACAAATTCTGGGGGACACCTGGGGTAGTCCCAATACCGTTGTACTTTATTTAGTACGGAGCACGAGCCTCTTTCAATATCACGAGGCACTTTACTATCAATGCAAAGTGTGAAACTTCTGGGGTCCATCTAAAAAAGATGCTAAACCAAAAATCAGCCCAATAGGATAATCCTGATTCCTAACCACCTAGCCATTGTATTTCTCTCTGGACGGCCTTTTATACAAAAGGCAGCAGCCAACAGAAAGAAAGGTCTGTATCAGACGGTTAAACATCCAATCAAGGTACTTTTTGGTCAAGAGATCTGCATGGGGTCCACTGATAGGGCAATCCATGTTGATAATGATATGAACCATTTCGTGTTAACTATGACTATCGTACATATGGTTCTCCTTTTGTCCAAATGCCATGAAAAAAATGGAGGAAAAAGATAGCCTAAATGTTGGTTAATCACATAAAATATCAAAACGTCTTATTTGGATACAGCTGCATAGCAAAAGCTGGATGTTTACAAAATATTCTCTTTTCAGTTACCTCTCCTTCAAGAATGAGACGGCATATCTGACTTCTCTGCCAGATAGTGCTCGAGCATATCTTCTTCTTCATCAACTGCAATTCCCCCACAAAGATATAGTATGGTTCCTTGTTAAAATTTAATGTGGTATAGTTAACCAACTTCATCATCCTATTGGAAAAAAATTAGCTACCTATAGTTTCTGATTCAACAGTGGACGGATAAAATAATTAGAGCAGGAAGAAAGAAATCACCTTCAAAGTCATCATCATCGAAGTCAATATCGTCCTCATCTTCGCCCTCAGACCCTTCAGCAACTGGCATCGTTCCTTTCTGTCCAAAAATAAAAGGGGGAAAAAGGTTGTTTATTACCATTTTAGTTTTTAAAAAATAAAAGAAAAATTGGTTCTTAGAAGCTGGAGATGCAATAAATGCATCCATCATGTAAATGGAGAAACAATTGGAAAAAATGAAGTACCACAGCTCTTCCACTTTCAAACCAGTGTCGGCCTGAGAGCTTCTTATCCTTGGGTGCTGTAAGTGCAGACTCTGGCATTAACCTGAAAATCAGTGTGTAATCGTTGATTAATAACATTAAGTTTAGAATACCTGAACGTTAAAAATAAGAAAATAGTAATAGTGATAATAGCATTTTTTTTATAATATCATCTACTTCAAACTAAAAAGCATCAATTGCATAAAAAAAAGCATTTTGGGTAAGAAATGTAGCAAATTCGTAACTGTGGATTCCTTGACATAGAATATCTAACAACCATGCTTCTGAGTTGGTATGTACAATCATCTTTTTGGAGTAAAGACATTGTATCATTAGTAAAGAACTTACAAACATATAGAGTACCATTACAAGTAGCTTTCTTCTAAATCTTGTTTAATTGCAACAACAGTGCACACGGACATAGAAAATGAGCCCTTGTAAAACAACTACAATAATTTGGCACGCTTTGTGTGAAGAAATAAGTTGGCATCTTACTTGGCTTGCTCTAGCGCCAACTCTGCTTCAAACCGTTCTCTCCAAGCAAGAAACGTGTCGACAGTAACCGGTTCTCCATGTGGTACAACTATCTGGAGTTCAAATGTGAAGCAGCGTGTCATTCAGAAGAATAAAATTGCAAAACAATGACACATGGAACCATCGAAGGTTAAATTGAAAAGGTATATCCCCAAATCACAACGGATATGTATAAAAAGAAGAATAATAGTCATTGTAAACTTGTCAGAAACAAAAAACTCACTGTAAAACCTCAACATAGGGGTTCATTGACAGATTTAGTTATAACCCTGGAAATCATTTACTGGCGTGGAACTCACTCAACATAGAAAATATTATATATTGCAAGACCCTATTTTACAGTATTACAAACAGTTATCCTTGCAATTTCTAGAAAATAGCTCAAGATGCATACAATATCTGCAATGTCCAGGCAAATCGTCTGACCAATCCAAATGTGAGGTGTAATAATCTTCCGACCAATCAACGAGTTGGATTGGGAAGAACCTCTCCCTCATGCAATTCATTGGCATTGAGTTCTAGCATATTTGTGATAGTTCAGAATATATCCACCAGGTGGTTTTATAGAAATGTAATGTGAAAACTTATCAAAATCTAGAAGATATTTCCTGTTGAATTGATTTTGGAGCTCCAACCTTGAGGACATAAATCCCTCAAACATCATTTCTTCTAATAAATGACATTACCAGCATACACAAGCAAGATCATATACCAGTAAATTTTTTTACGTATACCAGTAATAGATCGCCAAATGAGGGAGTTGTCAAAGGGACTATACTGTAATTGAGCTCTGGCCAGCATCAACACTCCTAAATTTTTCGAATTACGCCCTTGTACTGAGGACACTATATCCACGTTGTGGCTTATGTCTTTCTTGAAGATTCTGCTTGAAGAATCTTCGAAGAAGCAATGGTAATCATAGTATAACTTATGGTCATCTTTGCTACAATTGTAGTTTCCTTCAAATTGATCTCACTCCATTTTTGGTTTGGCAATCGAGACCTCTAACCTCTATATAAACCCTTACCAGGAACCAATGTTTTCGAACCCTGACCAGCCATTGAACATGTGGACTGGCAGGTTCACTGGTTCAACCGGTTGGTCAGATGGACGGCCTTTTCAGGTTTTTAAAAAAATAACTAAAACTTAGATTTCTGAGTCGATGCTGACCCAGGCCATTTTGGGGACCAGTTTGCCGCTTGACCAGTTCAACTGGCTGGTCCGATCTGGGTCAGCACATCCATGAATTATAGCACAACCCAAAACCCTATGAATAACAAAGTTCTACAAAACTTCCCATGTGTAAAAGTAGGATCTCTAAAATGGAACCATTTCGGTTGTACAAAAATGCTGAATCCGATTATTGGAAAACTGTGACCCAAAATCAATGATTAATTTAAGGTGGTCTCCTGCCTCCAGTGACGTTGTTGGATAATTTGAATGGAGAAGAACAAGATCAAACCTAGAGTCTCACACATAATGTTTCAACACCATGTTGATTTTATAGAAGAAAGATTGGGAGTCAAAAGTAGGGGCAATTATGGTAATTAGGCGCAAACTACAGGAAAAGAATAAAACAGCTAATCCCCAAAGCACATATCTTTCCACAAGAAAATAGTGCAAAGATACATATCAATCTAGCATTTTATAGAAGGACAAAGCACAAAAAACTCATTTGCTATTTCGTGAGATAACATTAGTTGCAGACTAGACACAATTTATGTGAAGTCAAAATGATCAGTTAGCCAATATATTCATTAAGAATAATTTCTGTACTCCAGCTTGAGAGTGATTGACATAACTTACATAACATTTAAGGATGGTACATCATCATCATCATATGCTTCATCAGTTCATCCCAATATTTAAGGAGGGTACAAGAACTAACATTCTTCTATCGCATTTATTATTTATCATCTAAGTGAGGACATCTTAGTCATAAAGTAACTTTTCCAATTGATAAAATAATGAAACCTAATTGGGACTTATGACTCATTTGGATTCCCCAAAATTACTTGTGAGCACAGATTTGAACCAGCACGACATGCACAATTTTACAGAAGATAGTGAAAATGCATCACGTGCTCGATCAAGTCAACTCATTCAAAAATGACTTTTTCACAAACTTCATATCTTAGAACATCACATATGGGCATGCTTGGGGTTAAAGTCTTTAAGTGAACACACAACACGCCCTTTACACATCTGAATCTAAGGCACCAAGAGAATTCTTTTCTACTACATAAGTCTCTAATCTCTATATAGATCAAAATAACATTCTATGTACCAAGCAAATTCTTTGGCAAATTTAATGTATTAGGCAAAAAGATGTGTAAAATCAGACAAATTAGAGGCACAAAATCAATCTTTGAACTTGATGCTAAAAATTATAACATTATTATGATGTTTAAAAAATTAAGAAGTTGTAGCTCATATGGTAAGAGTGATGGATTCACATGCAAGAGGAACATAGTTCAATTCCTCGCTCCTCCACCAAAAAGCTATTGTGCACCATAACCATGGAGTTAGGGGGTTCCACCTCATGGTTTTGGTGCATCATGAGTACAGTTACAAGTTTCATCATCATAAGCCTTTTCCCAACAGTATGGGGTTGGCTGCACGAATCCCATTCCTCTATCCAATCCTATCTAAAGCCATCTCTTCCGTTTAGACAAGTTTCTTAAAATCTCCTCTCAGAGCATCACCCCATGTCCGTTTTGGCCTTCCCCTCAATCTTTTAGGCCCTTCAACTTGCACATTCCTCCTCACTTGTGCTGTCATTGGTCTTCGTTCTACATGACCAAACCATCTCAATCGACTTTCCCTCACTTTGTCACCTATTGGAGCTACTCCTATATTTTTACGAATGCATTTATTACTAATTTCGTCTTTCCTTTGTCTTACCATACATCCATCTCAACATCCTCATCTTGGCTATACTCATTTTATGAAGATGTTTCTTGATTGCCCAACATTCTGCTCCATAAAGCATCACCAGTCTTATTGGCTAAACTCATCTTAGAAATTTACTTTCAGCCTGATTGGCACACTGCGATCACATAGTTCAGTGACAAGTTTAAAAGCAAAAAATAATGTAATTAAATAAAGATCACATGCAATGAACTAGATTACAATATAACTTTAGATATGTCCAATGGTTTCAGAAATTTTAATATTTTGCACCCAAGACAGACTAAATCAAGCCTGGCAACATCAACAGAGATCAAATGTTCAATTTAAAATACACATCACAACAAAGCAGTGAAAGTCATAGGCAGGACAACAGCCATACTTCATCTTTAGCTGTAATCTCTTCTTCTGTGTCCTCAACCCCAGCATCTTGACAAAATCTTTCACCCAACCACTCTTTAGCTGATGTGACAAGCGTGTAGACCATAGCCATCCCAAGATTCTCAGAAGCCTGTAGAACATTAGTGAGTCAAACATCTCCCTCATTGGGTTCCAGAACCAATTTCAGAAATAAATATAGCAGAAGATTGAGATCATGGAAAGTGTTGATATCAAAATGGAATTCATGCAGTGAAGATTAGAGCATATAGTTGAAAACTTGAAATAGTCAACAGCTAGTGAATGAAAAGATTCAAATGAAATAATTTATTGGCTTTTGTAGATCTTTTCTTTTCTTTCTTCTTGTATTTCCCCTTTTTTATCCTCTTGTTCTCCTTTCTTTTTAATAAAAATCTAGTAACAAAAAAAAAAGATTCATATGAAATAATTTATATTTTAACGCAATTTAATCATAAGAAGTTCAAGATTGCAATTGAAGAGTCACACCCAATAACAATGAGATAGCAAGAAAAAATAGAAACTGTTACAGACCAGCTTCTTTGTTTAGACAAGTTGGATCGATATGGTTAAGTCGCATCTATGATACAAGATTTTAGACATTGAAAAACAATAATAAGAGAACAAGGAGAAAAAAAAAACCAGCTCCAGACCTTCCTATTTGTTAAGTCAAGACAGTAGTGGTTTGTTCGGGAAACTGGTTTTAGATGGACACTACAAAGTAAATACTAAAACCAGCATGACTCACCTGAGTTCTACAACCACCGCACAAACTAAAATTTAAGATGTGTTACCAAGTAAGCCAACAGTGGGCTTTAGCCATGCATTTACAAATTTTACTAGACGTTATTATTTCAGTTATTTAAAAAATAAAAAATAAAGTTCAAATGTTGGGCATTTCCCATTTCTTTTGCAAACATAGCCTGCACACTCTCCAAACGTCAATTGTATTTCTTGACATGTCCCTCTCCCGATTTTGTGTTTCCAAAGGTGTTTCCCATTTGAAATTTTATTTTCCAAGGCATTTCCTTGTACGCCATTCATCTCATCTTTTGCACTTCCCATTGAATTTGTTGTGCAATTCTCATTCTTCAAGAAACCACATCACACCTGTATCCTAAACATGTTTTCTGGGAAAATAAATGCACATTTCGCGGCAGCTAGTGTGTGGAAACTTTGAATAAGATGAAAAACAATAGCATCCTAGGAGCAAAAAGAAGGAATAGAATTAGCTATAGAACAATCCATAAATAGAGAGAAAATTAAACAATAATGCCTTGGAAAACTACCTCCTGTTCAAGCTTTTGTTTTAAAATTTTAAGATCTTCTGCTTGTATTCCTCGTAAACTGCACAAAATATTAATTTTTAAGGTCAGGAAATAAAATATCATTTCCATCAATAACTCAGACACGTTCCCAAGATCATTAGCTTAGCTGGGTAAGGCGGTGCAGAAAAAGGAGAAACGAATAATCTATATGGGGCCAAGGCTTGGTAGAGCTTATAGTGTTTAGTAAATGGTATAGTTGACAATTAGCCATACGATTGGTACATGTTCCTTTGATCCATACCATTCTATTAATGGACTCATCTTGGATTGACAACAGCCCACTGGGTGTCAAAAATGTCTTGGTAGATTGGGTAGGTGAGATGTCTTGTCTTGACAACCTACCCCATAGATCAACATAGGTTGTCTTTTTCAGAAGTCCAGGGTACTGATGTTTGGGAAGACGTGTGTATCTCTCTCTGAGCTACTGATTTGGTGGTGATGCTTTCGATTTATACAAGCACGTTGTGTTGGTACCACAAACATGTGCCTTGCACAGATTTCACAAAAGCGCCTAATAGATAGGGTAGACACCGTTTCAATTAGTCTCTGTTACTTGCAGGTACATTCTCTTTTTCAAGACTTCTCTTTAGTTATTAGTTATTACAAACGTGAGGTAGAACAACATTTTCTGCTGCCACTTCTTGAAGTTTTGTCCACTGAACTTCTTAGGTTGCTCAAGCATATTGATTGATATTGTAACATAGAGAAGTATAAGAATTTTCTTTAGATTGTTACAGTGGTAGTTAATTGAATTTAAAGAGAAAACTGAGAAATAAGGTGCACAACTTACTGAATTTAACTAAACTAAATTCAGAAACTCACAATCCAGTAGCAGAATTCAATTCTAAAGCAGAAACAAAAATCTATAAAATAAGAACTTATCGGTTAGTGGAGAAAGAACTGAGGCACGTGTTGTATCCTAAAGCAGATGCGTCCCTTATATGTTTTCTAATCATGTTGTAAAAATACACGATTAACAATTATATTAAGGGGCGTGATCTCCTCAGTCAATTGAGGGCATACTCAAACTTGCATGTTGACCAAGGGAATGTGAACCAATAAAACGCCCAAATAGTATTTTAGTTCCATGTTAAATATGCAAGGTATAATGATTGTTTGATTATGAATGAAGAAAACACGATTTTATTCAAATACTAAAAGATTGACAAGTAGACATTTTTTTTTGCACAATGACATGAACATAAAGGACGCATTTACCAACCTTCTCACATTCAAAAGTGGTGGTTCATCTGGATATTTTTCAGTGTGTGAGAAAATTAAAGCCAGTTGAACTGCAACAGAATTTTATCAAGACATCAGTTCATGTTAGTTGGGAAACTGCATATTCTGAAAGCAGTACAGCCAGCAAATGAAGCTACCATAAGAAAACAAATCCAGAGTTGTATTTGACGTGTTCAATATATATTGTTCTCAACAAAATAGACATGCTCCAAACTGCTGTATTATCGGAAATGTGAAACCTGGAATGGTCGTCGGCTCATCTTCATCATCATCCTGTTGAACAGAAATATAAAGATCAATAAATGTATGAAACCTGAAAAGAGAAGGAGATCCCAACTTTTAAGAACCTAGCATTAGCAGAAACTCTTGACATTTTCTCCTTGCAGTATTGTATGTGTTTGCCAAGCGAAATACAAACAGACAAATTTTACAATAATTAACCTCCTTGGTACTGGATATTTCCCGGTAACTGTCAAGGATTGAACACTGGCCCATGTTTTGGCTTCAATACAACTATGGCATAGCTAAGAAATGACTACTTGCACCTCTATCAAGATTCCATAGGAGTTCGCCATACCATCCATACCGAAGATCATCATACAATTTACTAATATTGCTCTCAGCTGAAATGCATCAAAAGAAAATCCTTACCTGTGGGGACAGCGTATTTTGGAAGCACCGATTTGTTGTGTTTAGCCCACTCCCCCTACAGTCGATTTCTGGCATGAAACAAAACAAATGAACAGTGGATTTTGTTAATATTTCTGGATTGAGCAAGTAGAACCCTAAAGGCAAAATGGATAACAGCATAAGTCCAAAAACAGCAGCATCACATACCTTTGAAGTCATCCATAAGGATGGCTTGCAATGCTTCAATTTCCATCTCCTGCTCTTGAACATAGTCTGTAGCAAAATATTTGTAGAAAAGACGAGAAAAGGGATTGTAAACCAAAATCATCTTGAACATAGTCTGTAGCAAAATGTTTGTAGAAAAGATGAGAAAAGGGATTGTAAACCAAAATCATTTCAAACAGGCATAGTACATTATTGAATAGGCAGATCATAAATCACAGTCCCATTGTGTACTTCTAAACATAATATCTTATCTCTTTACCACGTTTATCAGGAGGGAAATGAGGAGACGGGCTCTCTTATTAGGAGCTATATACAAGGACACTCATTCTCTGAAAATAGCTGTGTTGGACACATTCCGGCGCTCATTCTATTTACAGCTATTATTGACATATTGTGCATAGGATTTTAAAGTATGTCAGCTTATCTAAATAATATATGAATTAACTGTACGGGCGTGTAGGGTTTGTGTGGTCAGTGTGTTTGACACTCCATATCAGTGCCTGAAAATGATAAATGTGACTTTGCCTGTGTTAAATAGGCTAGGGTTTTACAACATCAGTTGATCACAATTAAGATACCAGTTGCCCTTCCTAGTGAAAAGAGAGTTGTCTTTATTGCATTGACAAAAACAATGCTCAATATTGCCCTTAATAAGGAAAAACATGTCTTCTCACTATGAGTGACCCATTATACTCAGAGTGGTGATTCCATCAGATATGTCCTGACCGAAACTAATGGTCAGGTGCCCTCACGTTTCTCTTTGGACAAAGGAGTACCTCAGGATCTGTGCAAATACAAAAGTGATTGCATGGAGCCTGAGGTGCACATTTGTCCAATGAAAGATGGAGTAAATCTTTGACGACGGATGTCCATCAGCAATGTTGATGACAGACAGCAGTATGAGCCGCATGGCACACTTTTAGAGACTACTGACCATAGGGATGTTTGGCCCATCCCTAGGTGGACCTACATACCAAAAATCAGACTGATTAGTGGTTTCTAACCTTTGGATCTGAATACCCAAAAATAATGCTTGATTCCCACGGTTAAAAATAAACTCGTGAAAAAGACTCCAATCCAACGGTTATGAATCACTAATCAGGCTGATTTTTGGCATGTAGGTCCACATATGGATGGGCCAAACATTCATATGGTCAGTGGTCTCTAATAGTGTGCCACGTGGCTCCTAATGCGGTCGTCATCTGTCATCAAAGTTATTCTGAAAGATGAACACAAGGGCACCTGACAGAGTATTCCATAGGGGCACCTGATGGGAGTGCCCCAATCACTCCCCATACTATATAAATATTCTTGCACTATTTTATTTTTACTTTTTGCTACGCAAATATGTGTGTGCATTCTAGGTAGGAGCAAACAATCAAACCCCATAAGCATCGTTAAGTCCTGCAACTTTCTCGAGAAATTCATAAAAAATGACAATTTCCATATTTTCTGCCATACCCAGATCACGAAAAACACAGACCAACAAAAAATCAGAACTCCGCAAATCCACCAGACGCAAAAAAATAGAAAAACAATCAAATTCATTTAAATTGATAATCCTTATACTTCATCAAATGATCACATGGGCACCACATAAATTCACAAAATAAATGTACCTCCAGAATTTTTCTACCAATCCCAGATCAATAAAACATCAAGAAGAAAAATCCCCAAACCGTTCATGTATAATCAATAAAGCAATTTCCACATTACCTATTAAAAAAAGGAAGCAAATTTAATTTCCACATTGTTCAATAAGCAAACATGCCTTTAAAGCTTCTGGGTATCGCGTAATCGTCTAAAAAATGGTGAAAATTGAAAAACTCACCAGTCATGGCTGTGCTCTGCTTAGAACTTCTGTTTTAGTTTTCCTTCTGTTTCTTCAGCTTCAAACGAGTTGCAGACTTGCAGATACACTACAAACAGTGCAGAAAACCTAGGTTTAATATACTATCTTTATGGTCTACTATAGAAGGAACCCCTAAGGTGCTTATCAGGTAGACCGTAAGGTAGTGATGGACTGCTCACTGGGACACGTGTATTTGTCCATCGCCGATTATTGACCTCATCCGCGTGAACTACAAAGTCAAATATGCGGATTAGGTGATTGCAGCCATAGATTCTGCTGACTTTTTTCTGGGGCCAGTTAAGTGTTGTTTCTGACCGTCCAAAGAGAATCAGAATCATCTGAACAAGGCCATTGAGCTTTCTTCCATGTCATGGACAAAATTTCCCGAAACGTAGTTACGTAACCCAACATCTGCGAAAGATTTAGAACTTCTCATGCTCAGAACTCTGAAACTACTTCATGGGTGTTAATGGATTTAAAACGGATCGTCGGAGCTTTACGCCATTGTGGGCGAATCCAAGCTTTCAGACATGGCAAATCACTCCATGCTCACTTGATAAAACTTGGGTATTCGATGGATGTGTTCGTCACGAATAATTTGATCGCCATGTACGGTGATTTCACTCTTTTGGGTGACGCGCAACAATTGTTCGATGAAATGCCTGCGAGAAACGTTGTCACTTGGACCACTATGATCTCCGCATATACCACTGCTGGAAGTCCTGTTGAAGCTCTGAGAATCTTCACACGGATGTCAGAGGTTGAATTGGAGACACCCAATAGCTTTACATTTTCTGCTGCCCTGAAGGCATGCACTCTGGCGGGGGATCTCGAATTGGGTAGGTTGATCCACAGAAGTGTTTTTAGAGCTAAGTTGCAATTTGATACAGTTTTGATGAACACCCTTCTTGATATGTATGTTAAATGTGGAAGTTTGGGTGATGCCCGACAAGTTTTTGATATGATTTTACTGGCGAATTCGACTTCATGGAACACGATCATTGCCGGGTGCTCCAAGGAAGGTTGGATGGAGGAGGCTGTCAATCTATTTCGTCGAATGCCTGAACCTGACACTGTCTCATGGAACACCATTATTGCGGGTTTTGCCCTCGATGACAGTCCACGGGCATTAGAATTTGTACATATGATGCACAAACAAGGTGTTAAACTTGATCAGTTCACATTCCCTTGTGCTCTGAAAACCTGTGGTTGTCTGAATTTATTAAGAATGGGGAAACAGATTCACTGTTATGTGATCAAATCTGGTTTCGAGTCTGGTTGTTTTACTGTGTCGGGCTCTTGTCGATATGTATGCAAAATGTGGTGGAGTGGATGAAGCAACAAATCTGTTTGATCAGTATTCAAGTTGCAAAGGGTCTGTTCATGATAGTTTGGCTCTTTGGAATTCTATGCTTTCTGGGTATGCTGTTAATGAACTTAATGGTGCTGCTCTTGATCTGGTTTCGCGAATTCATAGATCAGGTGCACGTCTTGACTCCTATACTTTTAGCAGTGTTTTGAAGGTCTGCATAGACTTGCTTCATTGGAGACTTGGGCTTCAAATCCATGGTTTAACTGTCACCTGTGGGTACGAATTAGATTATGTCGTCGGAAGTGTTCTTGTAGATTTCTATGCAAAACATGGGAACATCAAGCATGCATTGGGATTGTTTCAGAGGCTTCCCAAAAAGGATATAGTTGCATGGGCTGGGTTGATTGCAGTTTGTGCTAAAAAAGGATCGAACTACTTAGCTTTTTCGCTGTTCAGAGATATGGTTTATTTGGATCTTGAAGTAGATCAGTTTGTTGCTTCAAGTGTCGTTAAAGCTTGTTCAAATCTAGCAGGGCTTGAAGGCGGCAAACAGGTTCATGCCTACTGTGTTAAGAGTGGATATGAATCCGAGGGGGTAACAGTCACGTCTCTTATTGACATGTACTCAAAATGTGGTGAAATTGGGGATGCACTAACTTTGTTTAATGGTGTCACTGAGAGAGACACTGTGTGTTGGACGGGGATCATTGTGGGGTGTGGGCTGAACGGAAGAGCAAAGGAGGCAATTAGGTTCTTCCAAGAGATGCTAAAATCGGGGGTGAAGCCCAATGAGATCACTTTTCTAGGTGTTCTTTCTGCATGCAGACATGCTGGTTTGGTTGGGGAAGCATTGGCGTTTTTTCAGTGCATGGGAGTGGAACATGGATTGGAACCGCGTTTAGAACATTACTGTTGCATGGTTGACCTTCTTGGTCGAGCTGGATGTTTCAAAGAGGCCGAAAGGTTGATTGCTGATTTGCCATATGATCCCCATCAAACCATATGGGGCTCCTTGCTCTGGGCATGTGGAATTCACGGCAATGTTGAACTTGGTAATCACATTGCCAAAAACCTTTTTGCAATCTCTCCAGGAGACTTGTCTATCTATGTGACGCTCTCAAATGTTTATGCTAGTTTGGGAATGTGGGATGATTCAACGAAACTCAGAAAAGTTATCAACGAAGTGGGTATGAAAGTAATGGGAAAGAGCTGGATTGAGGTCAGAAGTTGACAAATGCTGCCTGATGACATTCATGGTGCATCTCGAGTAGCTCTGGAACTTGGAATTGAAGTGACGGATGCAGGTACTGCTCCCATTTTAACGTGTCTGTGAAATATGAATTGTTTGAGATGGAAGTCCTACTCTGTAAGTAATTGCTGGACTGGGGTGATGACAACCTGGAACTGGTGAGAATTGACCTCCATTTTTTCATAGATGGGAAGGATTTCAATCGGCAGTTACCTTACTGGGAAAATCGCCTTTTCTCTTTCACTCGGATGAACATCTTTGGGTCAAATTTATTCAAACCAAATATTGATGGTCTCACTGTTTGTATTTTTGCAGATTTGTTGACGCCAAGAGAGCATAGAATTTTCTTTATTTCACCTAAAGTGGAAGTACATCCATGTTCCATACTTGTTTTTTTGCAAGGAAGCTATAGTTAAGGAAAATCAAAATCATATGTTTTGGGAGAGTTGGAAATTAGGAGAACAAGTAGTTTTCTGGTAAATCTACTAATATTTCTGTGTGTTTTGTTTGCAGGAAGGAGTTACCAATATCTCATTTTTTCTTTATTTATTACAAGAAACTCCATCCCACCATGTTAATGAAAAACGGAGCTAGCAAAAGAAGAGGGAGATCATGATATCCGACCTCCATCCTCTGTCCTTGATTTTGAATACCTTGCACAGGCCAGGTTTCTCTCTCTCTCCCCCTCTCTCTTCTCACTTCATCTTCAAAGACAAGCAAAAATAAAATAAAAAATCTGAAAGGGTGTGGTTTAATGCAGATTTCTGATCTGAAGTAGATTTTCCCACATAAATTGAAAGAGTGAGGAGGAGTTGATTTCAGGAGGGTCCAACAAATTGAGAAGTGATAATTCACCATAACTAGTAAACAGAGAGACTTCTAATTAAGCAACCGATCCTATTTTGTACCCCATTCTAGTTCTACTCAAGTTGACGACTCTCTTAATTGCTATGGGTTGGTCAAAAGCCCTTGACTCAAAACCTCTCATTTTCAAGTGTGTTAAAGTAACAAACATCATTTGTGAACCTTCCCTAGTAATATTTTTCCTTTTCTTTTCTGAACTTCTTGGAGTCTTTCAAGTTTCAACCCGTTCTGGGTGTCTAGGGGGTTTCACAACCACCATTTTAAGCGAACCTTTTTTTCACAACCACCATTTTATGTGAACCTATGCTTGATGATGGAAGCTCCCCTCTTGGGAAATTCCTACTTCATATTAGGTGATCAAATTCTGTTCAGTGACTTAGTGGATTTTGTTCTTTTTGGTAGCAATTCCAGTTCTTTCAAATTTTAAGTTGGGCTTTTTCTGTTTGTGAGCTGTTTTTGCACAAAAAAGCTGCCTTGTGCTGATTGGAATCCAGAGAATTTATGTTAGGATTTCAAGGCAATGGAATTCATTCTATCCATTCTATAAGATGGGTTTTGTGGAGCTTTAAAAATTGTGACTATGGGTCTTTCTGTTATGAAGTTCTCATATGTGGAACCATTCCATGTCATATTTCTCAATTCAGTTCCTTGAACTTGCTTGATTTAAGTAGGAACCATGTTTATGGGCTTGAGACAGAGAAAAAATGGATGATCGAGGAATAGTTTTGAGCATGACTACTGCTATGGTAAAAATAACAGTTCTTTATTTTTTTTATCAGAAAAACGAACACGATAGATCACAATCTTTCAGATGGTCAATAACAAAACTCTTTTGTGATTTATGAGATAAGGTCATCCAACCAATGTGATCTTTCGGGGCTATTTCAGCTGTATTCAACATCCACGGTCCTGCTATGATCAGTCTCAGAAGCCAATTCCTTATATATTTGACCTGGACCTTCTCAGAGAAAAACTCCGCTTGTTGCAATGGGTGAGTGTAATAGGAGCATCCGTCGACAAAAGGATCACCCTAAGATGATCATCTCATGGCTATTGAGAATGAATCAAATCAGATGGTTATGCCCATCAATATGTAGGCAGGCCTCCAAGTAAGCAGGGGTTGAGGGTGATGCATGGACTTTCTAGGAGCATCATGAGGTACCAGTGCCTCATTTATATATTTATCTTTAGTAATGACACAAGGGATCTGTTTGGTGATCATGAAATACCAGTGCCTCATTTATCTATTTATCTTTAGTAATAACACAAGGTTTTTTTAAATGTACAGGTTCTGCATTTCAGACGGGCATTGGCCAAGGAAGAAAAGGCTAAAAATAACCAAAAAAGGGAGGAGGATAATATGGTGCCGAAGAATAAGGAAAAGATGAGAAGAAAAGGGAATATTGTGCCCACTGACACAAAAAGACATGACTCAAACAGAAGGCTCGCTTTTGATCAGTCGCCATATCATGGTAAAACCTTATTTATACTGTCCATTTTACTTCTACTTTTACTGGTTTCTATTCAGGAGTGCAGTTTATAGAGACATTACTTATGACGGCGGGCTTTTGAGAATGAAGAAGCAGAAGATGGAGAGAATTTTGTTTTCCGTTGGAAAGTGTTCATTTGTTTGTTGTGTTTATTGGACCAGTTACAATTTTGGACGACGCAAAACAAGTTTTGCATGCTTGAGGCTTTAGCATGATTATGCAGATATTACATCCATAAATCTCTTTGATGATGCAGAGAACCTTGTGTTTCTTTAAGCTGGTATTTGTATGATTCAAGTGTATGAAATAAATAATCTTTTCCTGTATGTTTGTGTTCGCCAAAGGGATGTCCAATGCATCGCAAAAAGAGTTCATTTTCTTTCCCATCTTTTTCATTTATAACCATTAAAATATTCGAAGGCTGTAATTCATAGGGGAAAAGTCCAATACATTGGAGGGTATGGGGCTGGCATGGCGCGTGACCAATCTAGATGGTCCCTTATCAGATGGACGGTCTGCAGTGACCATGTCAGCCCTCGATGTGGCAGGATAAGATCATCCTTTCACCCGATTATGTGTTATTACAGATCAGAGAGGCGCCTCACTTATCAAATGATCGATGTGTCTGTGAAACAGACACATGTTTTTGTTTTTTTTCTTTGATAAGCAAGATTGGGACTTGGATCCAGTTGGGATGACAAAAAAAGCAACTCTTGCAAAAAGGAGGGAATCCAACTTCATATTTCTGTGCAACCAAACAAGACCTTAAGTTTGACTAGCAAGCCAGAGCTAGCCCTGCATCCAGACATTCAGACAATCTTCCATTAGGCGTTCTTCTTCGAGTTAAAGGTTTTCAGGGGTGTCAAACAGACTTGCTTCCTGCCAAGGTGGGTAGTTTTCTTGGAGAAAATTTTTGTAGTGGGATTTTTTAAGTGGCGACCATGCATCATGCGCCAACGATTGCACGCCACATATACCCATGCTTACCCTTTTTAAGTCTTTTTAAAACCAAAGCCTAAACCATGGGTATATGTGGCGCACTATCCTTGGGAATCTGAAGTTCTGAACCATCCATCTTATGGAGAGTAAAACTTTGATGACAGGGTGCAATATGAGCCACGTGGCACACTCTTAGAGGACTCTGATCGTATGGATGTTTGTCCAATCCGTATATGGACCTACAAACCAAACCTCAGCTTGATTAGTGATTTAAAACCTTTGGATATTTGTAATTTTGTACATCAAATAATGGTCAATAATGCTCAAATTTTCCATTGTTAAAATCAACCCATGAAAACACTTCCAATCCAATGCCTAGAATCACTAATCGGGCTTATTTTTGGTTTATAGGTCCACCTAATGATTGGCCAAACATCCATACGGTCAGAGTCCTCTAAGAGTGTGCCACGTGGCTCATATTGTACCCTGTCATCAAAGTTTTACTCTCTTATGGAGGGGTAGACAGTGTACTTGCCCATTGCCAAACACACACTGGATCAGGGGATGAAGATTGCCACGTCATGACAGACGGCTGAAGCTTATTATACAGGTGGACCCCTTTGATCCTGCCAACTCAACTACCAAGTGTGATAACCCTGCCTGCGCAGGTAAGGGAGACTGTATTACTGACTTGCCGTTGCGTTTCAGCACCAGGGTAGCTGTGTTTCTTTTGTCATGCGCAAGCTAGACTGGATTTCAAACTCAAGTGCACGTGAACATCATAAAGGAAGGATTTCCTCACGATACGCCCGGTGCGTAGTACGCATCCATTTTTCACTTTTAACATTTTTCTTTTTTTCTCCAAAAAAATCTAAAAAAAAAAAAAAACGGTCTCTGCAACCCCTTATATGTCCAAAAAGATACCAAAAGGTACGTCCGATGCGGAGGAGAGAGGAGAGAGACAGAGAGAGAGAGAGGCGCTCTCCATGCCTCCATGATCGTTCCTTTTTCACCTGTCCGTACGCCATGAAGTCACAATCATCAACAAGATAGAGAGAGAGAAGAATGCAACGGATTAATAAACAAACAAGAGATGACGGAAACGCAAGATCTTGCCCGTACAATTCAAAAAAATCCTATCTCTTCACTTCTCTCTTTCTCAGATTTTTAGTCGTCGGTCACAAAACCCTTCAATCTATGATTTTTTTCTGTCCAATCTTCTTCTGTTTTCGCTTCAGTGGTTTGAATCTTGTTTGATTTCTCGATCTGACTGCCTACTTTCCTCTTCTTCGTTTTGTTTGGAAAGGTGAGATTTTCTTCGTTTTTTGTGATTTTTGGGGGGGGTTTTGGCATGAAGGGTACTGGCATTCTGCTTGCGTGGAATCTTTTTTTGATTCTGGAGACTGGAACAGTAGTTTAAGAAGAGTGGTTTAGTTTGCTCTGGAAGAGACATGGGGAGCGAGCCGAACTCGAAGGTGATCGATGTGTCTGTCGGAGGACTGGTTTGGGTTAGGCGGCGGAATGGGTCGTGGTGGCCTGGGCGGATAATGGGATTAGACGAGTTGTCAGAAAGTTGCTTGGTTTCGCCGAGATCGGGAACTCCGGTGAAGCTCCTAGGAAGAGAGGACGCAAGCGTGTGAGTGATTCTGGATCACATCTTCTCTTCTAAAATCTTTGTAGAAAAATGCAAGAGTTGAATTATTTTTACATTCTTCTCCTTTAATCTGTGAGAATTTTTGGTCTAAGACTCACAAATCTCTTTACTTAGTTTGTTTTATAAGGTTTGTAAGATTGCTGTTTATAGATTTTTCCTTGGAAGGGTTATTGTAAAGTAAATGGGATGTCAAATTTGTGTGAAGCTGTGCGTGAGCTTTGTTGTCTTTGGCTCCGGCGCATCAGTCGCATGCATTAAGAAATCAAGTATCTCTTGGCTGGCTGGCCTGCCTCCCCGGCCATTTCTTCTCCTCCGTCATTAGCATTCCGTCCGGCCGGGAAGGGGGAACTTGGGAGAGCAGCCCAAGTAGTTACCTCATTTCCAGTTTACTTTCTGGTCTGAGTTCGACAGAAGTCTCTTCCTTTGCCTTTGTCTCTTACCATGCCATGCCTAGGTGCTTCTTTCTAATTAAGTTGCAACACGGTGTCAAAGAATGACGAATATGGATGATCAGTGCAATGGGACCTTGATGGTTGGTATTTATTGCTTTTTGGTGGTTCTTCGTAATATTCTATCTCGGCCAATTGGTTATATCAGGCTCAAGGATCCAATAGAACATTAACTGGTTCCCTTTTTTTCTTTATTGAAATCACGATCTTATCAGTTTCTGCTTAAAAGTTTATGGCAAATAAAGTGGTGTTGGTTAAGTGAGGACGTAGACGATGTTATGATATTGGTTGTTGTTTTTCCTCTTGAATGGCTTATAAGTTGTGCACTGCTGAGGCATTTGGGTTGGGAAGGATCAGTGTTCATTATTTGGGAACTTTGCAAATTGTAGAATCTGTTGTCCCCTGACACCACGTGGTGTTCACTGTTCAATGTGTTTTGGTACTGGACTTTGTGTGCAATCTCATTCAAGCGTCCTGCCATTGTACAAAGAATGTAAAGGGCTGACCTTATCTCTGCTTTCCTCCTTGCGGGCGGAGACTTTGGTGCCTTCTTCCCTTTGCGGTTTGGTGGGGTCTTTGGAAGGAGCGGGATAGCAGGATCTTCGAGGGCAAGGAAGCATCCACTTTTGATATTGTTCTTTCTATTAAGGCTCTTCTCATTTTTTGGTCTAAATTGTAGAAAGAATGTAAAGGGCTGGCCTTCGAGGATCTAGTCTTCAGATGGGAGTCTATTATGGATAGAGGGGTCTAAGGGCCTTTTGCCTTTTAGGAGGTTCTCTCGACCTCCTGTCTTTTCGTCTCCTTGTACCTTTTTCTTCCTCAATACAATTTAACCTTAACAAAAATAAATAAAAAAATAATAACAGTACAATTCATTGACTGTTATATTAAGGAGAATGGTGTTTCCACTCTTGTATACTCTCTAGGATGGTGTTTTATCAGTTTCGCTAGTCATTCCTTTTTTACTTTTCTTAGATGTGAGGTCAAGTCCTCACACTATCTCGTTATGGATCAAAGGTCAAGTCTCGACACTCTCTGGGATGGTGTGATATTCAGTTGCTAGAACCTTCTATCCTAGGTGCTGCTCCTGTTTCTCCTTTTCTGAAATATCATTCTTGCTCCCACTTCCTAAAATAATTCAACTAAATATTGTTTGCAACAGATACTGCCTATTACACCGGCAGCCGCTTCATGCAAATAACGTACTTTGATCCTTTGTTTTTCTTTTTCCTCTCCTCTTGAAGTCCCTCTTCTTAATTTTCAATAAAAAATTCCCATTATTGATCAAGAAATTAAGTGTGCTATTTGAGACAACCATTTTTCATATCCATGGGTTCCTTTTTTTTTTAACTATTAAGACTAATTTAACTGCCATTCTCAAGAACTCCAAACTGGAGCAAGTACTTGTCCAAAAGTACTTTTGGATGGGTGAGAAATGGTGGTGCTGCCAACACTTTTAGCTAATTGACAATGTGTTTTTTTATTATTTTTGTGATAAGTATGATGTGTTTTATTATGCTGGTTGCTTTGGTTATTGTTTAAATTGTGAGAACAAAGCTTTTCACCTACTACAAGATGAGACACATAGTCTTTGCCAGAACAAGGTGACCCAACATGACAGTTCCCATTGAAAGACTCCTGTGAAATTAAACATATTAGGTAGGGAACAATGATTTCCAAGTGACAACACTTAAAGACTTATGATAAATATACACTAAGGTTCTCAAGGATCAATTTTGTAGAGAACTTGACAACCAAGCAAGTAGCAAAAATGAAGAAAGTTTTCTGCCCGGAAAGGAAAAAACAGCTAAGCCCTTGAATAAACTGCTGATGGTGCCATCCTACAGACTAAAATATTCTGCAGGAGCTACAAATCCTCTGATTATTTTATTGTAGATTGGTCTGAGAAATCAGTTTATGTAACATGATTTTTTTTGAAGACTTTGTGATCCTTATTTTTAGATTGTTTTAAAGTGTTTTTTCATGTAGTCTTCATTTCCTTTTTATAACTTGGTGATGAACATAAAGTATTTCATCTTGTTGGCTATTGCTCACCAATGTTTAGCTGCAAATAATTTTGAATTGGCCACACGATAAGACTTCAAAATAGTCTGAATGATGACTAAAGTTTAGTCACTGTGGGGGACTCTGGGATGCATCATGCTTGTTGTTATTGATAATTTGGTAGTTTTAGGCATCATTTTCTGTTTAGGTTGTATTTCTAAAATTTTAATTTTGTTCAAGAAATTTAACTTGTTTAGGTTTACATGTCATTACTCAAAACTTGCAGGATTCTATTGCTTTGTGTCTTTGGTTTTGCTGCTGTTCAGATTATGACTGGTAGTCTTTTTCGGCCTTCAGGGACTGGTATAATCTTGAAAAGTCCAAGCGGGTGAAAGCTTTTCGTTGTGGGGAATATGACGACTGCATTGAAAAAGCAAAGGCTTCTGCAGCTCATTCTAATAAGAAAGCCGTGAAATATGCTCGCAGAGAAGACGCCATTCTTCATGCTCTCGATCTTGAAATTGCTCGCAAATCTAATGAAGGTGACGAGTTTCACTTGAGAACCGATGGTTCAGCTGGTACAGAACATGATACTTGGGTAAGACAACCACAAATTGTGTTTGGTCCGGGCAAAGAACATGAGTATATGGCTGGGAAAACAAGAATGTTAGAAGCCAATTCAGCACAAGAGCTATCTCAGTCTGTTATATCGTTTGAAGATCCAAATCACATCATCGCACTGAAGGTACATTCTATGCAGAAAAAGAGACGAAGAACCCCAAATGATTCAGAGGATGACGGAACTGAAGGGACTAAGCGCATGAGAGGCCTTGAGGACCTGGGAATTGGGGTAGCCTCAAAAGGAAAGACCAATATGCTTTTTCACACTGAAGGGTCACATGAACTAGTTCAACTAGACAGTGCTTCACTTAGTGAGTCTAACATAGGTTATAGTTTATCTGATGGAAGTCCTGTAAATAGCAGCAAGGGTTCTTGCTCATCTCTGAGAAGAAGACGATCTCAAGTGGCCAATGCTCAAGAAAACTTGAAGAGGAAAAACCGTCATCGTCCACTGACAAAGGTTTTGGAGAGTACAGCTATGGTTTCCGTTCCTGTTTTTTGTGATCGAGGTGCCAGTCCAGGTCGATCATTTCTTCAAGGAGTAACAAACAGCAAGGTTTCTGCATTAGAGTCTACTGAATCAAAGAGGACAAATGTTTCATTGGTAATCAATAATAATTCCAACTGTACTGGGGCTTCATGTGAGAAAGAGACCTTGTTAAATGCTTCCGAACTCACTCATGATGCTGGTGTTGATGCTGCCCATTTTCATTCTGAAACAAAGGATAATGAATTTTCCAGCATGTCAGAGATCCCTGAGAATGAATTTTCCGAGAGCTTATTTGATGTTCCGTTTGTTGGAGAGGAAAAATATATTGGAGGTATGCTTCATACAAGAGTAATATACTCTCTCTCTCTCTCTCTCTCTCTATATATATATATATATATATATATATATATATATAGGTCAGGATCGGGGGACAACTATTTCATACAACATTTTTGACAACAATTTTGGTGTACCCACATGGAAGATGAATCAATAGCTGATTTTTGGTGAGGATGATCTCCTCATCATATAGATCACCCCTACAAAAAATCAGCACATTCTGAAAATTCTAACCCCATCAAATGTGGTTTTCAAGTTAACAATAAAAATAGACGGTCCATAATTCTTCAACTTGTAAACCAATCTATGAATATTGGATTGATTTGAATTTTTGTGAAGATGATCTCCTCACTATAGAGACCATCTTCGCCAAAAATCACCCCATTCCAAGACTTCTAATTTATACATTGGCTTGTGCAAATTTTTGTTGTCAGAAATGTTGTATGAAATTGTTGTCCCCTGATCCTGGCCCTATATATATATATATATATATATATATATAAAATTTCTAATTAACACATAGGAGTCAGCTGAAAAATAACATGCTGATCGGAAAGAACTATGTTACAATGACACAGATGGCACAGATACGAGGTGTTTGACACGGTGCCTTTAAGAAGCCCTAAATATAGATACATCCACACACATGTATTATAATATTGTAGTTATATTAAACTTGGAGTTCTTTTAAAAATAAGAAAAAATATATGAAAAGTAAAAGAAAACATATCTATAATAGAGCTATCCCATAACGTAATAACTATAAATAGATTTATAAGAGGGAAAACTATCGAACAACTATAGCTGTGTTTAACAACTTAATAAAATACTGTATGAAGGATGGAACACACCAACCCTCTTTTAGAAACCATTTTTTTATAGTAAAAATTATTAAAATAAAGAGTTACACTGTCGTATGTGTCCTGATGTGTGTCAGGATGTGTTGACACGCTTATCCGTGCTGATATTTCTGACATGGCAAAAAACCCTAAAAGTATCGTGTCCTTGTTACACCTAAGAAGGGAAAATTAGCCGATACATCATCGACCTCTTTGATGGAAAAGTGAATATAGACTTATCCAACCAAGGATGTCCCAAATGCACCTAAAGACCAAATTCCCCTGTTCTCAGCTACATTTGCAAATGATGGAACCTTCACAACATAGAAATTTAGTGTCCTTCAAAGTGTAGCCCCTCAATTTGACCTTTGGAAATGGGGGTCCAATATTGGCTATCTCCATCTTGAGATATACTCAAGCACTCACCAGCCTATCATACACAACACAAAAAGGAAGCTCTAAGAAAAAACATTATAATACTTGATGAGTTATAACCTAATCCAGGTCACAAATTTTGGGGACATTTAGAATATCTTTTATCACAAAATTTTCAGAAAATGATATAAATATCAATTTTGCATGATAAATTGAATACTTTACATTTCCTCGTTTTATAATACAATTGGGTTAGATTTGATGGTCATAATATGTCGGTTGATGGGTTTTGATGTGTGTACTGGTTCACACGTATACATATAAAGACAATATTGGCTTATGTTCACTTCTTTTTCTAAGAATTTTCCATGTCAGAATTTCAAATATTTTTTTCTGTTCTTATTTATATATTGTTTAAATGATTCTAATTGCATATCAGCATATCTAAATATTGTATATATAACCTCAATTAAAGTATCTTATAAGTATTATCTCTCAATATATGGAATACACTGTACAGATGTTTTGGCGTATCTGGTTTGTAGGGCTCAGTGTGTCCAACACTTTGTGTCAGTATTTTGGGCACCAACACACGTGTCCGTGTCCTTGTTACATAGATTATGAGTATTTTATCCTGTTTATTTAGTTTGTCCTTGTATTAGAATTGGAATGTGGTTCAATGAATGCTGGTATTTTTTTCCTTAGATTTTACATTATATTGGATTGTTTTAACTTTATTCCTCCCATCATTTTCTGGTGCTTTTCTGTGTTTTCCCTCTGGATTTCCTACTTTTCTTCTTTTGATTTAGTATCTTGGAACTCAACATCTATGGAGTAACCATATGGAATATAACTATTTTGCTTATTGGTCTTCTCATTGGCTTAGACCTGCATGCTCCAAGGTTTAGAAACGTTACTCTTTTCTTTAACTGCCGAACTTATTTTATGTTCCCTTTGTATTCCTCCTTGACTTATACGCTGTGAAGGCTAGCACTGAGTATAGAAGATATTCTGTTTATGCTAATATGGCATTTTGATTCTGCCAGGTTTTGCTCCTGTATTTGCATCGAGAAAGCTCCAATATGGTGCTGTAGGAAGGCAAGCTAGTCACTGTAGTCAGGTTGGTTCAATATCCTTGAGCAGTGAAGGACTCGATGAATCTGGTTCCACCAGTTTTGCTGTTCATGTTAATAATGTCAGACAAAGGATAGCAAAAGGTACTTCAAAGTGGCAGTTGAAAAGAAAGAGGAATTCAAGAAGTCTGAGTAAAAAAACAAGCAAAAGCCTAGACTCAAGGAGATCCGTAGGCAGGGATGATGACTCGGATGCTCTTTTGGTGGGTGGACATGATGTGGATGGGTTATCTGTTGGTTTCGGTTGTAAAATTGACATCAACACCTTTGATGAGTCCCTTATGTCGGATAACTGTGCCCAACTAGCAATATCTGGACTGGTTCCAGGAGACTTGGGAGATGGGTCTCAGCACTGGAGCAATCAAATTTCTCATAGTGAAATTGAGATTGGGGAGCCCGATTATTTGGATTCCATCAAACATGGGAGTCAAAGTTTAGGAAAAAGAGAAGTTGTTGTCCAATCAGCAGAGAAGAAAGATAGCCAATTCAACTCCTTGTCGGATGAGAAGTATGCAGTGGCAAAATCAACAATCCAGGTGAGAAACAAGGAGTTGTACTCAACAAGAGGTGTGGCTGTTTCCCCTCTGATGCCTCAAAGGTCACTTCCCCTTCGCCAATCTCGATTCACAAATTACTCAAAATACCAGATTGCAGATGTGCCCAGCAGGAATTTTTCTGGGGGTTCTTCATTATTTGATGTTAATATACAAGTAAAAGCAAGCTACCGCGGTCAGCATGTACCACTGGTTTCTCTCATGAGTAAATTGAATGGAAAAGCTATTGTAGGTCATCCCCTCACAGTTGAGGTTTTGAATGATGGATACTGTGATCTCCTGATGAGTAGCATTGATTGTTGTCCAACAAGCAGCAGTGGGGAGCTCTATGATGTTCCAACAGAAAATATGTCAGATCAGTCAATGGACGTCACTAATAGTTCATTGCTTCTGGTTGGGGGTGACGAAGCTGTTGGTACTTTGCAGGCTGAGACTGGTTATGCAACTCGAAGAAACCGCCTCAAGCATTTGACAATTCAGTCTTCTTTGTCTCCAAGGAAATCTCCCAAGTTAAGGAAATGTGGACTCTTGTCTAAAAAGACACGCAAACTGTCGTCATTCACTGTTGCTCACGAGCGAAGGGAGAAAGAGAAGAAAGAGAAGAAAGAGAAGAAAACAGTGGTAGAGAAGTTGGGGGGACCTGTTGTTGCTTGTGTTCCTCTGAAAGTTGTGTTCAGTAGGATAAAAGAAGCAGTGAACTGTTCATCTCAAGCAGCATACCATATCAGAACATCAAGCAATCCAGGACATTGATTTCTTGTTGAAGGTAGCACAAGCCGTAAATGCATGCTTTTTGTTTCTCATTCGTTGCCATCGATGTGCTCGGCACTGTATATTCTACGTGGAAGGTAGAAATGAATTGGTCATGTCGATCCATCTGTACCATGATACGGCACGTTATTGATGTAGAAATGGGAACTTGTAGGAGGGTTAAACTGTAGATTTAGCATTTCGGATAATTGATATAGCAAAATCATGTAAGCTGTTATTGCTCTGTATATGTTGTAATATTATGTGGGGTGCGAAGATGATGATCCGATTTTAACTAATGAAATACAGGAAATCAGTTCAGTCCGGGGCTTATTACTTTCTCAAGACACTGTTCTTATCCCATGAAATCAGTTTTAGCTGGAGAAGCAGATGTTATGATCTCCTGCTCCTTGTCATAGACGTTGGATTTGAAAACTATGGGAAAGCTGTTGTTGGGTCTATTCTAACTGGACCCACCTATGAATAAATTTGAGTCGTTTGATCAATGCGACACCTCTCAGGCTTTATGAATTTGAAATCCTATTATACCTCCTAACTTCTAAATTATTGGCTTTTTATTGCAGATTTTAATCTTGAATTTGGTATTAAAGACGATCCATCAAAATATAATTTTTTGCTATGGCACTGTCAAGAGATGGTCAATCAATTGAATGGTCTGGATCAATTCACAAGCAGGCAATATTTGCTGGACAGTGTTATTTTGACCATGATGGGGGGTTGCGAGAATTGAACTCGCAAAATGGGGCAGAAGAAGAAAAAGAAATAGCAAAATGGGGGCGTTGCGAGAATCGAACTCGCGACCTCTTGCACCCAAAGCAAGAATCATACCACTAGACCAAACGCCCACATGTTTATATAATCCGTATATAATATATAATACTTTGGCTATATCCTATGAGCTATTCCATATATTTGCCATTAACCTGATGGTCTAGACTTCATGTTGGAGTGAGTTTTGGTTTACGGACTATCTAGATGAACATCATCAATTCAATGATCAGGATTCAATCAGCTTCATCTTCCATGATGGGGCGACATCCTATCTTGCCCCTCTCTCTCTAAATGCTAGAATGCGGGGTCACAATATGAGCCATGTGGCACATTTTAGAAGACACTGACCGAATGGATGTTTGACCAATCCCTAGGCGACCCTACAGACCAAAAATCAACTTGATTAGTGATTTCTAAGTGCTGGATTAGAGTCATTTTCATGGGTTGATTTTTTTTTGAGGGATTTTTGGCTTGCCCACCTTACTTTATTGATCCAATTTGCATCTCACCCAATGTTTTTAAAATATTTGTGTCACACCCTTTGACCATGGTCAACCCCGTTGACTATAGACACCCATTAACCTTATCGGGATGGACATCCCAATATTTTTTTAAATCAATATTGTCTATAATGACCATGGGTGGGACAAGCCAAAATTCCCTTTTCCTTGTAAGAAACTAGGGGGCAGCATGTGCCTTGCACTTGAGTGATTATAGGGGCCTCATCGATGTTGATGACAGACCATGGTATAAGCCCCATGGCACACTCTTAGAAACCACTGACCTTATGGATGTTTGGCCCAACCATAGGTGGACCTACAGACCAAAATTAGCCTGATTGCTAATCTTTTAAGCATTGGATTAGAGTCATTTTTCTTGGGTTGATTTTATCCGTAGAATTTGAGCATTCTTTAGGGTATAAAGATCCAATGGGCTGAAATTGCCAATCAAGCTGATTTTTGGCATGTAGCTCCACTTAACGATGGGCCCAACATCACTACAATTAGTGACTTCTAAGAGTGTGCCATGTGGTTCATATTGTAGTCCCTTGGGGACATCAACATGCTTAACAACCTGTGAAGGTGAGTGCCGTGTGAGCGCTATGTGAGCGCTATGTGAGTGGCACGTCGGAAATCAGGTTTTGGCATAAAAGTTGTAATAAAGATTTTTGGCTTGTCCCCCTTACTTTATTGATGCAATTTGCTCCGCACTCCATGTTTTTAAAATATTTGCGTCTCACCCAAGGTAATATTGAGATGTCCATTAGAGAGATTGTTAATGGCCGTCTATGGTCAATGCCATTGACCATGGTCAAAGGGTATGACACAAATATTTTAAAAACATTGGGTGAGATGCAAATTGCATCAACTAAGTAAGGAGGACAAAGCCAAAAATCCTTTTTTTTTTTGGTAAGATTTTCATGGGTTGATTTTAACCGTGCTGATTTGAGCTTTATTTTGGGGTACAAGATCGAAAGGTTTGAAATCACTAATCAAACTGATTTTTGGTTTGTAGGTCCACTTTGTGATTGGCCAAACATCTATACTGTCAGAGTCCTCTAAAAATGTGCCACGTGGTTCATATTTGTGGGCTGTCAGGGATTATATGACTGTCGCCCGTCATGCAAGTTTTACTCGGCATTTGGGTCACTCCAGTAATCTTTGGATGTAAATGTAATATTTTAACATCTCAGGGACCCCTCTGCTATTCGCCCTTGTGTTTTAGGGTTTTTGATTTCTTAGATCTATATAAAATGGTGTTTTAGGGTTCTTCGTCTTCTCTACTCTCCAAAGCTTTTAGGAGACAAGGACAGAAACCCTAACATCTCATTCTCCTACGGTAAGTGAAATCTATATTTTATCTCTGATTACTGTTCGAAATCTCTTCGTTTCGATCTATCAATCAGTTGAATTTTCGCGCATTTTTTTCACGATCATTTCTGCTCTGATCGAAATCCTTGTTTTCTTTGATTTCGATCTCTTGTTTTTATGTTCTAATACTTTTATCAAATTAATCTGCACCGATTCGACTGTTTTGGTCGTATTTTATAGTCTTACTTCGTGTTTCTCTGATAAATCTGGATCTTAATTTACTGAAATATCGTTTAGATAAAATGGCTACCGTTCCTGGGGCTTTGATTTGGGAGATCGTGAGGAAGAACAACGCGTTTCTCGTGAAGGAGTTTGGTAATGGCACTCAGAAGGTGCAGTTCAGCAAGGAGAGTAACAACCTCTACAACGTTAACTCCTACAAGTACTCAGGTATCCGTTTAAGGTTTGGGTTTGATTCTTCTCATTTAGGGTTTTCTTTGTGTATTAATTAGTGTTTATTCGGGAATTTTAGGGTTAGCGAACAAGAAAACAGTTACTATTCAACCTGGAGGGAAAGATCATTCAGTGGTGCTTGGGACGACGAAGTCAAAGAAGCAGAACAAACCTGCAAATTTGATTCACAAGTCAGTCATGAAGAAGGAGTTCCGTCGTATGGCAAAGGCTGTTGCCAACCAGGTATTGGATGAGCACCATTCTTTAATATTTGTATCCTGTCATGTTGGAATTTACTCTGCATTTCTAAACCTCTAGAATCCCCAGTTACATTTGTTTCGTTCGTTTAAATTAGAAATTTGGTTATAACAATGATGAGGAAAGCTAACAGCGCTTAGCTAGAATCAGACAGCTGAGGGAAAATGGAAACATTTGCATCAATGTTTGTTTTTTGGGTTTTTGAAGATACCAAGTTCTACGTAACGGATTGGGATCAAGTCTTATCGAATACAATGTCTGCTAAAATTTGAACTACTTCCCAATCAACATGCTCCTTTTGTTAATTTATCTAATATCCAATACTTGCAGTGTCGTAGTGCATCTATGCAAAACAGGATAAGTTTGTTTCTAGAAGTTGGTGAGCTTGCTCTATTTTTTCTGTGATAACACCCCGTGGTTCTTTTTGCTTTTAATGAAATGCATAAGCATTTGTAAGAACAACCCTCTATGAGATCCTTGGATAATGATCTAGAGCTTCATATGAGGTGATGAGCAGCTATCATGTAAGAAGAAACCTCTGAAGGTGGGATCTTCGATGAAATACACTTGTTACGCTTGGCTTCTGAGCTCTCTTTATACACCAATGAGCTTTTTGTAACCAGAAATCTTGTCTGTTCACTAAGCTGGGCTGATCTTTTGTTTGCATATTTTACCTGTTGTTGAGGTATGATGGCGTTGTTGGTGTCTGTGATCTTTCAATTGTTTCTAGAAGTCGGTTAGCTTGTTCAATTTTCTCTAGGAGAACCCTGTGGTTCTTTTTTCTTTTCAGTAAAATGCATAAGCATCGACACCAACGTTCTGGTCTACTTAAAATTCACTGACTTTCTATTTCTAGGTATTCGGTTGTATTATACTTCTCTCTAATGCCAATATGTTATCCTTGGGCTTTTATTATCTTTTTATTGGTTTCACTTTCATGTCTTAAACTTGTCTTACATCTTGGCACTCTGATATCCATCTTATCTTAAACGCTCAATTTTCACTTTAATTGCAGGTTGCAGATAACTACTACAGACCTGATTTGAAGAATGCAGCCCTTGCAAGGCTGAGTGCTGTGCACAGGAGCCTTAGGGTTGCGAAGTCTGGTGTGAAGAAGAGGAACAGGCAGGCTGTTAGGACCTGTGGCAGGAAGTGAGAAACTGAGTGAAATTTTGTGCTGTTTTTACTGCCTTTTTTTTTTGTTCTCTGGACGAGTTACAAAGACCATCCCCAAATTTTTCATTTTACTTTGAAGCTGTCAGTGTATTGAGAAATTATTAGTAGATCTTTAGTTTCTAATCGAAAGAGACGTTTTTGATTGGATTTGATCTAGTTCCATCTCTCGAATTTTTTGCATTATAATATATTTGTTTGGGACTTGCATTTTGTTAGATGTAGATATGCTGGTAGAATATATAAAGTCAAGCGACCTTGTTGATTACATGCTGCCTTCTGGTCACATTTGCATACGAATATGCCCGAGAGCCATGTCTTACACCCAATTTTTACACGTACTGGTTGGGCCCACATTGATATCATGTTGAACAATCCATTTATAGACTATGTTGTCCTTTCCATAATGATCATCATCACCAAAAAATCAGTTCATTTTGACATAACTAAATATATACAAATTTGACCTAAATAACTGTTTAATTAGATGGTCTAGATCTTCAAAAGTCAACTCAATTTTTCACAAGATTAGAAATTTCTAACCTTTCAAAAGGGACTATTATTTTGTAAGAATGGTCTCCGCAGTGTTGACAAATTAATGTACGGTTGGATTGTCCAACATGATTTCTACGTGAGCCCACTGTGGGTGTAAGAATGGGTGTAACTCTAGACACTCTTTACATACTAGTTTTTCCTATTTGTTCAGCCCATTCGGATGTTGAGAACTTGAGATTGCCCTCTCATGATCTTCCATGAAATTTCATTTGTCCGCAATTGTATTTGCCCTTATAGATCCTTCGCAAGTTTCATGTAATTTTTGAAGAGTTCCTCTGCAATAGTTTGTAAATTGATCCAACAGACCCTTGGATTAACATGTTTGCCACAACGAGATCTTTAATGGTAGCTGATTGCAAAATTCTCTTTTTGAAGTCAGTTCGGAGGTGCAACTAAAACCTACTTTTTTGGAGAATTCATTTACCTACGCAAACTTGCAAAATTGTGTTTGAGAACCTTGTTAGGACGAATATCTGGTCATGCATTCAAATGTGTTTGAGAACCTTGATTAGAGAGCTGATCGTGGGTTCAAAAGCTCATTGTGTCATGCCCAGTGCATTGCTCTACAGCTTTGCGAGTGAGTGGCGACATCAGTTTAAGGCCTCCAGATCCCATGCCCTCTCCTGTTGGTGTATTCACAATGCTCCATTTGTCGTGCCCATTCCTATTGTGTACTGAAACTAACTCCAATGCATGCTTGATGAGGCGTTGGTTGTTTCACTCCAAAAATCTATATGATCCTTGGAGCCACGCATGGTCTGCATTATCTCCGGGACAATCAAAATACCAATGCCTCGTTAATTTGCATTGAAATTGAAGCTCAATGCAAAGTCAAATTACAAAATCCTTCATTAATTTCAATTGAACTGGTACTGAAGAATCTTTGTTTGAGGGTTGTACCAAGTGCTGAACTTCATCTGTAAGTGTTTGGTAATCTTTGATGCCCTGAATGCTAGCTTAAGATGTTCCAGAGGAAGAGACATCAGACTTCTCTAGCTGAAATGTTTATGTTTCAATGTTTAAATTCTTACAAGATTTTGGATCGGCAATTGAACTTTAGATCAGGTTCTTGAATTGTTGCAGGGACTTCTTGCTTGCAAAGAGTAATGCTAGTCTTATCGTTACAGGCATTTTGTGTTCGTCTCTCGTCAAGCCAGCGAGAACTTCTGAATTGCCCTTACAAGTCACCCTTCAGATCTTAGAGCTAAAACATTGTAAAAACCAACAATGGCTAACCAACTTTTTTGGTCCAAGTTATCCCATATATTGGGATCTGGAGAACGAGGTTCACCAATTGCAACCGGTCAAGGAACATGAGATCTAGTACTGGGATATATGTTAAATTTCCTACACCATGCCAGCCAATCACGATCAATCAATCAAAATTGGTTGCCTCTACCATCCTCCCAGATGTCCTTACCTGGTGAAATCACATGCTTATCTTACAGAGCATCCCGGCCAATTATGTGATTAGGATGATTTGAGGCAAATAAATGGTGATCATGACAAACACTAAAGGATATCATGGCACTCATTTGCTACATGATGATACACATCTGCCACATGATCACATATATGTCACAAGTGCATGAGAAGATGTGCGCTTAAAGTTAAGTGAATTGATATCGAGAAAGCTGCTCAAACGCTATCCCTTGCTGAATTCTAATCCATATTCTGAGTCTTCAAACCCCGACCCTGATAACCTTGATCCTTGTCTAACAGATCCTTTGCAAGCAGCAATTTCGGATGTTATTCTATGGGTAATAACGAAGGAACGCAGGTTGAGGTGAATCCTTTTGTTGAAGACTGATTTCCAGCCTATATGATCACTAAAAGAAGTCGAAAGAGATGAGACTGGAGTCATCTCGATATGGTTGTTGCCACTATATTTGAGGTGAGATCCTCAAGGACTCGCTGGAATAGTCCCGGCAAATTCTGGGATAGACATTGCTTTACCTGATACTTATTATATGGATGACATTGTGGTCAAGTCCAGACGCCACTGAGATCTCAAAGCTACACATACACATTTTTTTACATGGTCTTCATTGGTGAGATAGAGTAGTCCACTTCATTACTTACAAGGTTAATCACGGATTTTTGATGATCAGGGGAAGTATTGGCAAGACTGATTTAGGAACTTCATTGAGTACAAATGAGATATTTTGGGCAAGACGACCTGGGGTATTTGGTCATGAAAAACAAGTATTTGGAGTCTTGGACGATGGTAACTAGGCATTTTTGAGATCAAGGAATTTGGTGTCTCACAAGAAACAAAACACCAATTTAAGGATACACCTAATACAATGCAAAAAAGGATCGATAGAAATCATCCAACGTCCATTAAAATAGTTGGAAATGTGGGAACCACTAATAATGAAATGTTGCAACTTCGCCATATCCTATCATGAATCATGATTCATTGTTTCACTTGGAATTGAACAGAGGAACAAGATTAGAATTGAACGGAGGAACAGGTTTCGTGTAACCGACCCCTTATCGTTGGGATAAGGCTCATGATGACGACTCGTGTATTCGATGTGCATTATCTTTTGATCCATCATCCAAACCACTCATGCCTCAGAAAATAAGTGACATTTATCGATAAATTAAATATAAATTCAAGTGTTGTAAGGTACATCCAAAATTGGGAAAACCTACTCTTTGACTCTTCTCAAACCCCCAAAGCTAGAAAAAATGGAAACCAGAAAAAACCTTTGGGAATGTATCGAGTGTTGATGAAGTTATGAAAACAACCCAAGTAAGCAAGATGTAATCAGAAGCAACAAGAACAATCAAAAGGACAAAGAGGGGTACCTCCGGCATCTGACTTCCCAAACCCCAGCTCTTCTTCGGTGTAGATAGCAAGCCCATCCTCTATTCTCTTTCTTGGTCGAGAAGGTGGATCAACAAACCCAACTTCTTCAGGAACCTTACTCTTCTTCTTTTTCTTCATCTTCTTTGACTTTGTAATCACATCTTCTTTTGATTTCTCTACCTGTTCTTGTTCGGACTTCTTCCTCTTCTTCTTGCTAGAGAAGATCTCATCAATCTCATGACCTGATTTTTTCTTTTCTGGAGTGGGTTTTTTCTGTTCCATGACAGGTTTCTCCCTCACTGGGGGCGGTGTTTCTGAAGAACCCTTTTTGGGCATGGATGGAACAGAGAGCTGTATACAAAATGTTACAATGAGATTTTAGTGCAAAGCAGAAACGAAGAGAACGAAGAAACTCAATGATAGAGTATATATATAAAACTAGGGTTTTGGAACGAAAGAGATGACCCAGCTACCATCAATTAGAAAAACCCAAACTTGAATTAAAATCACAACTTGGTGACTCAGATGAGTCATGGCTTTTTTTATAGAAGGGAATACAACGACTTGCACCATTTAAATGAATTATATTTGCTTATATTATGAGACATTTTTGAGAAATTGAACCTCATTTGGACATTTTAACAAAGCACAAGCAGAAAATAGAGCATACCCTTTAAATAGACGAGAAGGGGACTTGAAGAGAACCTGGAAAAGAGCTTTGATCAAGCTAAGATTCTATTCTCGACGAGGATCTTTCTCGCTTGCTGTTGGTTCTGTTTGAACAGTGTATATAGAAAACGTGGAACATTGATCAATGCTGTTTCCTTTCAAACCAGCAAGAAATGGAGATGATGGTGGGAGAGAGAAGAGATCGGGTATTGAAAACCCTACCTCAAAGTGGTGGCTCACGGTCGTGGCAGACGGTGCACGGCGAGTAGAGAGCTTTCCTTCGTGTGGTAAGAGATAATGGAAGAAGAAATAGGGTTTTGTTTGAGGGGGCAGGGTAAAACAGGTATTATAAAAATTTAATATGGGTAAAATAGGTTTTTCTCGAGTCTTAGAATCTTTCAAAGATTCCTTCACTTACCGCTCTGAGGAGGGATCAGACTCAGAATCCTATGGATCAGATGACACGGAATTGGCAGATTCCGATTAAGATGAGGAAAGTGGAGGAAGAGAGAGGAGAGAGGAGGAAGGACTCAGCAAGACAAGGGTTCGAAGTCGAAGTCTAGGAAGGTACGCATCCAACTGACTTTGGATTCGAGTCTGAAAGGTCTGCAACGCCTATTCCATGAAGAAACGACTAGCACCAACCAAGAACGGCGTATTATGTGACCTTTCTGATTGAGATCGGCGCAAAATACAAAGCGAGATGCAGCTTCCCAAGATTGGCTAGTGAAAGTAGCATGCCCGTGGTTCGAGTTAAAACCCGCCTGCCTGGGTCAGGGGTAAGAGGAAATAGCCCCAGAATGAGTCTTAGATGCGACGTGGGGGTTAGAGCTAGAACCCCGGTCTGGCTCAATAAGGGAAGTAGTTCCCATGTTCCTTCTGGAATGGACCTCTTCACCATCAAGGAGGAGTTTGAAATGGAATTTCTTCACTCTAGCAGACATGATGACTGCAGCACAACGGTTTTTCAATACTAGTCAAAGCATGGGAGATAGAAAGACGTTCAAGAAAACTTGAGAAAGCATCCGGTCCAGTTTGGGTTGAAAAGGTGAAGAAGGAAGAATGTATCCTAACGAATGCATCGGCAAATGAAATTACCCCTATTTTAGAAATCATTCTCATCTGAAATGAAACATAGAAGTGGGGACGATCGAAAAAACCCATTGAAAATCAATGAATTTTACGAATAAGTACTTAAATTAAGTTTTACCAGCACTTTAAAATTGAAAAAAACACTTTTCAGAGATAAGATCTGAAGTCAAAAGTCTTAAAATTAAGTCAAGGGCATTGTGGGTATTTTGAAATGTTTATTAGGACACTTCCGTAAGTTTTTAAAAGATAAAGCTTTAAGAAAAGGGCATTATGGGTATTTAAGAGAGAATCTTAGAATCTCTTTTGGAGATGCTTTTCGCGGAACCACTTACGACATTAAGTCACCCCTAACTCACTTATTGCTTATGTCTTAATTTTACCTTTATTCAGACCTTAAGTTGTTTACCAAACGTCACTTAATCACTGAAATCATTGAATTTCAGCTCATTCAGACTTAAGGTGTGAATAAAAGTTTTACCAAACGCCACCTTAGATGGTTGTGATTCAATATAGGTTTATGGCTTACATATGGTTTCTCCTTAGACATGGTAGCAAAGAAGTGGGTCATTGCATTTTCTTGACCTTCATCTTGGTGGGTTGTTTGTGAACCTATTGGTCAGGGACTCACATGAAGTGCAATATTCACTTATGGGGTGTGTTTTTAATCCTTGGTGTTATTTAAATCTACCATTTTATTGTCTGTAGGACCGTGAACTCCCAAAAATGCCATGTGGTACACTCCTTTGGGCCCACTGACCCAATGCTATCTACAATACCTTCTTCTAATAAGATCGCCAAAGAGAGCCTTTCAATATTACTTGTAATACTAATGTAATTTTGCTAATTACTCAATGATTCTGGAAATACAATTAAATTGCATCCTCTTCTCAATGATTCTGCCAAATCCCAACAATCATCGAAATCGAAGAAACCATATTTCGTTTGAGCATTTCATCAAATACCCTCCGAGCGCATTTCCATACTCATTAAGGTTATGGTTCTGAAACTCTGTTTGAGAGCTTGATTATCCAGAAATGGGTGTGTTTTGGAGGAAATAGAAAGATTGAATTGAAGAGTTGTTTTCATAGGAGCTAATATAATCGTTGCTTGACCGTTGGGTTTAAAGTAGAACCATCATTGAGTGATGGAAGTAAAATATCAAATTCCAAAAAAGAAAAAAAGAACATTACACATACAACATACACACATCAGAATAAAGAACTCATCCCATTCAAAATTGGCAATGTTAGCAAAACAAACATCAATAGGCATCATGTTGTCTAAGAGCTAAAATTCAAGATCTAGAAAGGGAACATTTTAGCACAGAGAGAAAAACCCCTTTTTAATAAACGAGAGAGGCCGAGAGAGTAGAGTGGAGATTGAGAAACTACAAAAAGGCTGAGAGAGAGGAGATGTCAATACCTGAAAATGGCGCACGGTGGTGGTGGATGGAGGAAGCTAGGGTTCCTTCGTGGGAGAAGACACAAGTGAGGAAAGTGACTGGGTTTTGTTTTAACAAAAGGGTACAATAGGCATTATCGAAAACATTTTTGGGTATAATAGATAGGGAAATTTTAGATTTTTTTTTTTTTTGTAAACCGGGAAATTTTAGTTACACCACGAGATAATTTTGTTGATAGATGTGATTTTCGGGTCGGACCGTCGGACTTCAGGGACCCCATTTTTTACCCCCACTTTGGCGTACCCACATAGAAGATGAATCAATGGCTGATTTTTGGTGAGGATGATCTCTATAATGAGGAGATCATCCTCACAAAAATTTAAATCATTCTGATATTCATAGACTGGTTTAGAAGTTGAAGAATTATGAGCCGTCGATTTTACCGTGATACTTGAAAACCACATTTGACGGGGTTAGAAATTTCAGAATGGGCTGATTTTTCGTAGGGGTGATCTATATGGTGAGGAGATCATCCTCACCAAAAATCAGCCATTGATTCATCTTCTATGTGGGTACGCCAAAGTGGTGGTAAAAAATGGGAGTCCTTGGAGTCCGATCCTTATTTTTTAGAGTAGAACTTTGATTTTAGCGTGCAATATGAGCCACGTGGCACATTCTTAGACGACCATATGGATGTTTTTCCAATCCCTAGGTGGACCTATAAACCAAAAACCAGCCTGATGATTTCAAACCTTTGGATCTTTGTACCTCAAATAATGGTCAATAGTGATCAAATTTTGACGGTTAAAGTCAATTAATGAAAATAACTCAAATCCAATGCATGATAATCACTAATCAGGCTGCTTTTTGTTTTGTAGATCCACCTAGGGATTGGCCAATCGCCAATCATCCAACGGTCGGAGTCCTCTAAGAGTGTGCCACGTGGGTTCTGCTTGCATGAAGTTACATGTGGTGATCTCGAGTCTAACTTCTACAAGGTATTTTGGTAAATTAAGCAAATTGAAGCACAATTCATGGGGTGCGACTAAAATTTCCCTAATAGATATTTTAGACTTTTAGTCACAGAATCCTCATGCTTCATGCCCCTGACGTCCGTCTCCCCCATCGTTGCCGGAGTATAGCTGGACACACCAGGTATCTCTCTCTCTCTCTTCTCTCAAACCCATGATTGGAGATCATTTCGGAGGCCTTTACTCCGCTCCCATTTCCATCTATTTTAGAAAATCATAATTCTTCACCGTCCGATTTAAATGTGGACATTGCATCTGCGAGTCAAAATATTGCTAGTGGTGAGACCTCATCAGAGATCATAATGATAGCTTATGGCATTTCACCATTTTTTATGGCAAGGGGACTAATAACTTAGCGGAGCTGAGAGTTATCCTTGATGGGTTGAAGCTTTGCAAGAAGATCGGGCATTACAAAGTTAATATTCAGTCACACTCTAACACACGGTCTCTTGGATTGCTAAACCCGTTTTCATTCCTTGGCATTTGAAACAGTAGTTGAGGAAAATCTTGGACATTCTTAAAGAGTTAGATTATTTCATCATTCACATCTTCAGAGAGTTGAATGCTACTTAGGATTATATAGCCCTTCAGGGCCTTTTCCGGAGGATCTGATCCAACATGATTGTTCTTTTATAATGCAATAGGAAAGTCTGCTCTAATCAAGTAAAGACTTGGAGAAATTATGTTATTAATGTCTTGTTGCAAGTGCATAGATCACGGTTTAAAAAAAAACCATTGTAATGGCCGTTATAATAGTTAACACTCCAACCCTGCTACGTTATTTGGAAAATTGCCCCCAAAATTTGTGTTAGCTTAGACCCAAATGTAAGCCAAGTGACACACTATTAGAGGCTACTGACCCTATTGATATTTGGTCCATCCTTAACAAAAATCGACTTGATTAGTGATTTTTAACCTTTGAATCTGAGTACTCAAAATATTGCTAGAAATTTACAATTAAAAATAAACCATGAAAAAGACTCTAATCCAATGGGTATAAATTACTAATCAAGATGAATTTTGGTATGTAGGTCAAAGGGCCAAACATCTGTACGAGTGGGTCTGTAAGAGTGTACGATGTGTAAGGTGTACATGCATTGCAAATTTGCACGTGGCGTTCCTCTCAGTATAATGAACCATTGTTTAAAAAAAGGCTGTTATAATGGAAAAAAAACAGACAATTATAATGGATTCGGAACTCCTCCGTTACGTTATATACTGTTTTAACACTCAGAAAATAACAATCTTTATTTTTCCATTATAAATTATTTTCTGAAAAAAAAAGTGTTAAAAAGAAGTTCGTTAATTCCATTATTTTTTTATTATATAATTTTATTGAAAATTTGAATTCTACT
Organism: Euptelea pleiosperma; assembly: GCA_035048495.1. NCBI lineage: Eukaryota > Viridiplantae > Streptophyta > Magnoliopsida > Ranunculales > Eupteleaceae > Euptelea > Euptelea pleiosperma. The sequence continues at coordinate 30,277,470 of CM068549.1, read as the reverse complement.
GCCATTTTTTCCATTATTTCCATTTTTCCCCTTTGCATTACAATCTGTTATAACTGCCGTTATAACAAAAAAACGGTAACACCCCCAGCCCGTTGTACCGTTATAACAGCACCTTTTAAACCTTGTAATAAACAAAGCCCTTAGACATGTAAATGGGTACCCATTTACCATTTACCACCATTTTGTTGACCGCAAGTTAAGATTAAAGGAGTGTCCAATTGATCAATGGTTTGGAAATTTTGGACCCACAAGGGATGTAACCACATGTAAAGCAAGATGTGCGGTGGTCACAGCAAAAAGTAAAGGCTTTTGTGTCGTTTTAGTTCACATCATGCGCAGCGCAAAGCACTCTTAGGAACCAATTAGCCTGATTGGTGATTTATAGCCATTGGATTTCAGTTCATAATACTTGAATCCCCAACTAAAAATCAAACCATGAAAAGATTCAAATCTAATGGTAAAAAAGTATCAGTCGCGTGTGTAGATAACAAGTACCGGGGCCATTAATAATGATTTCTAATAAGAAGTGAATCAGAGAAGGACTCCGATAATCAAATAGAAGGGTCTTTAAAAGATGGCCACTGAAAATACAGATCCCTTAGTTAGAGCAGTAGAGCTGGTGGTTGGTCCCATCCCCACTATCCTACATGGTTAGTTTTGGCCATTGTTTTACCGCGGTGTCGCCTGATCTACAGTCAGGTTCTGTCAATCGTGGTTTGCACAACTGAAATATTTGCGCAACTTGGCTACAAAAATGGTCTTTTTTAACAGGCAATATGGTGGAGCTAAACCTCAAGAGCAGTTTGGCTGCTCAGACCGGGAATTCAATGCATGGGACTATTGCCACAATTGGGAAACCCACCCTAATGGGATTGAACCTGCGACCGCCCACAAGGGGAAGCTACACATCTACCACCCGACCCATTTGCGGCCCAAGCTCTTACCAGACCAAATTGTCCAATTTATGTGTCCCCTCCTTCAATGAGAATTATCACAAACTGACGGAGAAAAGAAAGATATATGGTCTGATCTATAAAACAATACGATAGCAATCACTTAACATTTGGAAACGAATCACAGGAACCGTTCTGAGTTCTACACAATATCCAGCTGTTTAGAAATTCAACATGTTTTGAGAGGGAGAGGGCGAGAGGATGTGGCTGTGCCCAATACACATACCATGCACATGTCTCTGACCTTTTTTTCTATACACATTAGAAGACGGGTGGTTAACTAGGGACCATGACCCGAACCCCACGTCCATCCAGGCTTGCAAGTCCAAACATCTTTCCATCAAAAGCATAGCCAAACTTGCTTTGGAGAAGAGAAGCTAAATCAAGAGGAGCAACAGTTGGATTTTTGAGTGACTGGCTGTCCTCGCATTTGGACGGTTGCAGGTCTGTTGGAATTCATTGCCGGTTGACTTGCCATCCTACAACCAGAAAAGAAGAAATTGATGTCTTAGCTGGGTGAGACAATATTGAGACAACAGTTCTACTTTCTTTGGAACATGCTTTTGAGCATAAAATGGGAATACAGAAAGAACTAACCGGTTCTTTATCTCAGCAGCCATGGTCATGAATGCCTGCTCTACATTGGTAGCACTCTTGGCACTCGTTTCCAGGAATGGGATCCCAATCTCGTCTGCAAATGCCTTCAGAACAACAGAAGAGAAGCACAAATCAATGGGACCTTCAATTATTCTTTAGGTTTTGTTTTCTTATTTTATTTTTTTGAGCTTCGGCACTTGTGCATATGGAAGTTTTTAAACACAAAGCAGCAGCATTGGCAACTATTTTACCTTGGCAGTTTCATAGGAAACCACTTTATTGGCGGTCATGTCACATTTGTTTCCAACCAAAAGCTTGTTCACACTTTCACTCGCATAGCGGTCAATCTCATTCAGCCATTGCTTAACATTGTTGAAGCTTTCTTGGTCCGTAACATCATAAACAATCTAGCAAACAAGACCAAGATATGCTCTGTAATACTTGCAGCATCAATACAAAGAAAACAGGTATGACGAAAAGAGCAATAAACTTACAATAATGCCATGTGCACCACGGTAATAGCTACTTGTAATCGTCCTGAAACGTTCTTGTCCAGCAGTATCCCACTAAACAGAATAAATGGGGATCTGGTCATCAGGGGTGGACAATGGGGTACTTGATTTCAGAACTAGAAACTAACTGAATACTTACAATTTGGAGTTTAATGGTTTTTCCATCCTGCTCAACCGTGCGAATTTTCTAAAAGAGAGAGAGAGAGAGATAAAAATGATAACATAGCCATGGAAAGATGGCAACCCAAAGTCCAAACACAATCATTATACTTACAAAATCAACACCAATGGTACTGATGTAACTCTCCAAATATGAATCGTCCTACATACCATAAGAAATTGACAATTTCAGATTTGAGTTTACATGTTATTTCATAGAAATAAATAGACCTAATACAAGTACCAAAGATAGCTCTCATTTATAACCAAACAGGTGGTTTCAAAAATGAATTTCCTACTACTCTGTAAGGCCCAGGCACAATCCTATTTATTGGCACAATCCATGTATTTAGGAAAGAAATACCTAAATAAATGGACACTGATGAAAAATGAACAAATACGTGGGTCTGATGAAAAATAAATGAATATTTAAGTACAAGGTCATTTTGCATGAATGCTACAGCCATAATTACGATATTCAGTGGTCAGGCATCTGTTTATCAATTTGCATTTACATATGCTATTAGAAATGCTTGTAAGTTGTAAGTTGTAACATATTTCCACATATCCTTTTTTTACCTAATTATTTTCTCAAGGGAAATGATCCCAACAGTGGACTGAAGGAAACTAAAATACCATTTCCAACCTTGTATTGGTCCACATTCCATTTTTTCTTATTTTAGATCTTTAAAAATATTATTATTCCTCTACTTTGAACTGCAGCAACTGGGTGGGCACTATAAAAGCCATCCTACTTATAAAGGGGCATACACATGGAGAAGAAAGGATTGCAAAGCAATAATAAAAAAATTATGCAAATGAATCAACACTCCCAAAACGGGAGAGAAATAGAAAGATGAAGCTTTACCGCAAATCTCAATAGAAGGCATGACTTTCCAACACCAGAATCACCAATAAGCAAAAGCTTGAAAAGATAATCACTGCATAACAGAAATCAATCAGAACTTCCTTTTCAAATGCTAGAGTTCTTCACAGGAAAGATATTAAACACAAATATCTGTTAATGCAGTACTAAACAGATATTGACAAAACAAACTCAGAACGTAACCCCTGCTTGTATTTCTGGTACACAAACTATTTATTAAGAAGTCTACCAAGGGAATATGCTAAAGCTCTTCCAAAATAACTACAATGTAACTTCATAAAATACATGTTCAGTGTACACTATAGAGAGAAGAGCACATTGGACAGAACAAACTATCTGATATCAATTTACATTTTCTGGGATGGTAGACCTAGAAGCACGTTCAAATAAATCCAAAGAAGATAATGTCACATAAGCAAATGCTTATTCAAATAAAAGTACAAGCAATTCTACAAAATGTTGATGAGAATACTGACGCTTGTAAGACAATAATTTTAATCCCCTTTTCTCTCTAGATCTACCTTGCATCCCCTTTGAAGTTCCTATAAAGTCCCACACTATTTTTCAGTCATTTTACCTGTGGTATGATCTCTTTAATTGACTGAGGGCCATACTTGAGCTTGTATAGGTTACCATCCGTTGAGAAAGGGGATGTGGACAAATACAAGGACGGGTACGATACACTCCAGTTCTATTTTGGTTCACAACATAAATCCTGCTACGTCATTCAACTCTATCTACAGCTATATATTCTTTTTTTTTCTTTTGATATGTAAAGAGTAAAGAGTTAAGGAGCGATATCTTCTATCTATTGACTTATTCAACAATTTACGAGACAAAGACAAACTTTTGATCTATGATGTTAACAGCACAAGTAACACCAGTCCAGGTATAAGTGAGAACACCATGAAACCACAAACATCACTAAAAACTCACCACTAAAGCATTGAATTGGGAATTGGGAATTGGGCACAAGTGGCTTATCTGTTGTATAATAAAAAACAATACGATATAAAATCCTCAATAGGTTTGGAACTTGACACAGCCTAGGGAGTCAACCTGATTTGGGAGTCAGTGCAGTCAAAACTGGGAGTTCACTTTTCTTCTTATTTTTTCCATTTCCAAATGGCTAGGTCAAGGCTTTCAGCCAATTCATCATTCATCGAACCAAAACAATGATCGACCACTCACAAACTGTAATATAAGTCAGTACTATGTAATGTATTATCAGTCATCAAAGTATATATACAATAAAACCTTAGCAAATCACATTGAGTTCGGTATTTGAAATCCTTTTGAATGAAAGAAAACATATAAAACCAATAGTAGGCAAAAAAGGAGAACTTTAAAAGAAAAACAAATATAGATCAAGGAAGGGAAATGTACAAATAGTGAGAGACGGAGGGAGAATAGAAAAACCAAAACAAACTCAAACACCCTTGATTTATCACAACAGAGATTTTCTCACAGGAAAACACATACATGTGTTGAGAATAGAAAATCAAAACAACTAAAACACCGTTGATTTTTTACATCAACAGAGATTTTCTTACAACATCTTTACAACAATTTCTCCCAACATCTTTACCAGAATACAGGTAAAACACGTTAACTTTCGTTACAAAGTACTGTTGATAATCAAAAGTATCGATGTTTGATCACAAGAATTCACATATATCTCCCTCCATCTAGCAGAACAAATAATTTCTCCCAGTGTTACCGGCTTCTCAGGAATTTTTGAGTATACATACTCCCACTATGTTGCCCAACAACTTCATGCCGTTGCCAAATCATAGAAAAATGAAACTTTTAGTCTCACCTATAACAAGCTTGGTTTTCCCTTCAAATTCAATTAACGGAAACACATATATTCAGATAAGGCGAGAATAAATGATGTTTAACCAAACATAGAACAAATTACCCCTAAAAGTCATCACAAATACCACTAATTTAGCTACCAAAACCAAATTAGAGCTACCTAATTACAACAAAAACTACATCAAACCCTAAAAGTCCCTCCTTTTTAATAACTATTAAAAAATACGCGAACAAACACTATACAGAAGAAATCTCACAATACCACCATCCACAAGATCCAGATCCGCAAAAGCAGATCTTCATCAAATGATACCCTATTATACATGAATTAAACAAATAGAATAGAAATTTCAAACAACAAACAGAAATATCCATGCAAAACCAAGTCTTGTCAATGAAGAATTCACCAATATTCCCCCTAAAACGAGAAGAAATCAAAACCGAAAACTTACTATTCAGGATTCATGGCGGAAATCTGTGAGAAAAATCAAATAAATCCAAATTTCGATTCACCGATCGACCTTCGGAAACCCTCGTTCTCGTTGAAACGAAAATTAATTGAAAAAAATATGAAATAGAGATCTCCTTCGAAATGAGCGAAGGAAAACCAGAGACAGAAGAGGGGTCGAGAGGGGTACTTATAGGGGGAGAGGGGGTTTTCGGTCACATTGAATGCTTCGTCACCAAAACATGAGAGAATTTTCACCGTCAGCAACTCACAATTTTATAATATTTTTTCGATATTAGAATTCCAGAAATGCGCGGTTCTAACGTACGCCTTGGAATGTGATACGCACCATAATTCCTAAACGAATGGTTGTTATCTGTTTGATGAAAAGATCTTCGCTGACGGACGTCGGTCAGCATAATTGCTGACTGTCCATATTACGCTCCACGTGGCATATTCTTTGAGATGTTTGGCCGTATGGATGTTTGGCACTTTGGCCCAACCTTAGATGGATCTAAGAAGTGCGTATAGCTCCAGAAGTACGGGTTGACTGTTGAACCGTTAATGACAATTCGGTTCTATAGTCCAGTGGTCAGGTGACTCGGGACATTTGGACTTTGAATCCAATAGCCCCGAGTTCGACTGTCGGTGAAGTCTTATTGGACCGCTAAAGAGATTCGATACTTGCGAGCTATTTTCTTTTAATTTATTTGTTGCGGGTGAGAATTTTTTTTGTCCATGGCATCCTCGCATTTATAGTTAAGTGCCACCTGTACTGTAAGTTGCTTTATCTCCACTGTCAAGGTAACTACAGTTAACTATTAGTGCCAGAACTCATGGTTTAAAATTATACCGTTTTAACGATTTTTTAACTGCCATTAAAACAGTAACGCCCAAGCCTGTTTTAAGAACTATTTTGACGCTTAGAAAATAACACCCGTTATTTTCTGAAAAAAAATTGTGGAAAAAAACAGACGATATTTCTGTTATTTTCCGTCAAATTGCATTATACTTCTATTTTTTTTTATTTTGAATTTCAGTGCCATTTTTGCCGGCCCATTACAATTCGTTTTATCGGCAACACCCCCAGTCAGTTATACCGTTAAAACGGCCTCTTTTAAACCTTGCCAGAATCCATGGATCCAAAAAACCCATGGATAAATTTTTTTCTCACTGCTGCGGGTATACCCTTGTAAAGGCAGACTCGGCTGGCAGTATGTTGTCAACAGGTCAGTTCCAGTTCCAGTACCAGAAAACCTAAATCTGGTTCCCATTCTGAAATTGGCAGTCTCATAACCAACTCCATAAATGCCAGGATTTTGACCAACATTTTTGACCAACACCTTGGTGTACCCTTGTAGAGGATGAATCAGTGGCTGATTTTTGGCGAAGATGATCTATATGGTGAGGAGATCATCCTCACAAAAATTCAAATCATTCTGATATTCATAGACTGGTTTAGAAGTTGAAGGATTATGGACGGTCGATTTTTACCGTATAACTAGAAAACCACATTTAACGGGGTTAGAAATTTCAGAATGGGCTGATTTTTTGTTGGGGTTATCTATATGGTGAGGAGATCATCCTCACCAAAAATCAGCCATTGATTCATCCTCTATACCAAGGTGTTGGTCAAAAATGTTGGTCACCGGAACCCGTTTAGCTGTTGGACACGAATCCAATTGGTTCTAAATGGGTAGACTTGGAATTAGACCCAATTTTAATCGGTTCAGAAAATTTTAGACCTAGGCCATACAAATTCAGTTTGGGCCTGTCAGGTAATGGGTTAATTGGGTACCCATTGACACCCATAGTTAACACCCCCATCATAGATTGATCACAGATATCTAAAGAAAGCTTTAAAAGGGGCCGTTATAACGGACTGGGGGCGTTACCGTTATAACGAATTGTAACGCTCAGGGGCAAATAACAGAAAATAACGGTAATAACAACTGTTTTTTTTTCACAATTTGGGAGAGACGAGGCTGGGCACAAAAGTAAATGTGTCAAAATCTTCCGGAGTCCCTGACATTTCAACAATGAAGTGATTTTTCTCTGTAGGAAGATAGATAGCAAGATGAGCTCTTGTGTCACTGTAATCTGAGTCCCAACTCTCAAAGCTCAACCTATCGAAGTCATTGCTGCATTCATCGGTTACTGGTTCTTAGACTTGTACCACAAACAAGAAGCTGCCATTGTTAAGCATACCCACCAGTTTAAAGCCACCCTTAAAATTTTTATGTATCATCGACACATCGCAAGTGTATTCATAGAGGTAGATACCCTTAATATTGCTACCCACAATTTGCCATATACGTAGGACCCGGTTCCGGTAATCGTTCGAGTAATCATATTGAATTATGGCCAAAGACTCCCCCAAGTTAATCATGTCAGTGTCACTCCAATCAGGGATCTTGATGAAAGGAGGAAATTTGATAGTTCGAAACTTCTCATTGCAAATGTCAAACACTAGTTTGTGCTCAAGGCCGGAGCTATGATGGTCTCTGTCAATCATGCAATGGAAGGCCCCATCCAAGAACATTCGCCCCGTTTTGGAGCTAAATCTTACTGTGTAAGGGACATCTAATCCTCTCCATAAACTTTCACCCAACGTACTAATCTCACCCATTGTGTCGTCGCTGCCAACGTATCTATATAATCGAACTACTTTATACTTCTTGCTGGTGGGATCGAAACCGAAACTAATATCATCATAATATCTCTCAGGTTTGTGATCTGATTCAGGCATCATCATGCACTCTCTTGTTAATGGATTGTATATGGAGATAGGATCCTGTTTGGCATGCCAACTCAAACAAAGCAAGCCATTGCAAGAACTTTCAATGTTATAGTATCTCCCTTTCATATTCTTTATTGGAATCTCTTTAGCCACCCACTTACATTTTCCTCTATCTACCAGAAATATACTGCTTGGGGGATCTCCACACCTTCTTGTTGGTGCAAGAATGAAGCGGTGTGGTTGACATAGCGAACGGTTTAAGTGCAACTCTGCTAAAAGAGGATTCTTTCTGATCAAGTTGAGCCAACCCTTACAAACGCTCATGCATTGAACGACAAATTCTATGGGAAGTCTGGACCCCGAAGGAAGCTCCTCAATGTGCCACAAGGCCCACTGACCAATCCATGTTGGGACCCTGGTTGATGACTTCTAGCCCTTGGATTTAGCTTTTTTCCATGATGGGGTTAGTGAACACACCATCACTGCCTCCATGGTTACTAATTTTAAGAGAAATTAGTTACTAAATGATGATGAAAAATAATTCCAAAAGAAAAACGGAAATTTTAGGGAAAGAGATCTCCTTGATTACTAAAAGTAAATGGTAATTACAGGGAAATAAATTTTATGATTTTAGGAAAAGTTGGGAGAGTGGAGTCTGGATTTGCTAGGACCGGGTCCTCCGAAATGCCACGTGGCATATAATTATGACAAACCAACCCCTGAATGTAGGCAAACCTTTGTTGGACCTATACACCAACAATCAACCTGATTAATGATTTCAAGCCGTTGGATTTGAGATTTTTTTTTTCTGTCAAGGGATGCATGAATATACCTATTAAAAAAGTTCCAAGCCCAAACCTGATTAATGAATTCTAGCTATTGGATTTGAGATTTTTCTGTCATTGGCTGCAAATAGGCCTATGAATGAATTTCAAGCCCATGATGGATAAAACCTCAAATCCAATAGCTAGAAATCATCAATCATGCTCATTTTTGGTGAGCGGGTCTACAAAAAGAGTGACTGGAAGTAATGTTCACATGGTCCGGGGTCCATTGACATTGTCATGGTGCACAGTGGTGTCGTTTTGTCATCTGTGAAAATTGTACCTCGTGTAAATCATCATCGAATTGTGGAATTTGCAACGGTTCAAGTGTGGTAAATAAAACACACATCTCAACATGACATTGTGGGCCTAGCCCACACTCCACAGTACTTTTTGGAATATTCTCCTATCAAATCATGTAGGACCCAGAAGGCTTTTATTTGGCTCAGCAGCCTCTGCTAAACACGTTTTAGAACCATTGATGAGCTTTGGGGTTGGAAGATATGGTTTGGATCCGCCAAAGTTCACTAATGGGCCGAGTCAGGTCAAGTGTGAGCCTTAGTATACTAACACGCGCATCATAAGACTAAACTTGAGCCTTGGATCGCTGGCCAGTCGTATAACTATGATCCTCGTAGGTGTGTATATCACGACTTAAAAAAGTACTAAAATCTAATAGTTAGAGATTATCAATCAGGGTGATTTTTGGTGTGTATACCCACTAAGGAGTGGGCCGAACATCCATGCGGTCCGTTGCCCCAGCGGGCAGCGCTTAAAAAATGCATGCTTAATTGTCAGATTTATTAAAAGTAACAGGTTCGGATGACAAGAGGGCAGCTCTTAAAAAGTGCGTGCATGCTTAATTGTAAGAGTCCCTCTAGAGCTACACCCATTTCTTACATCCAGTTCTTACACCCAGATGTGGGTGCCCACATAGAGATCATGTTGGGCAATCCGACCATACATTGAGCTGTGCTTGCCATGATCATCATCACAAAAAAATCAGTCCATTTCAACATTGCCAACTATATAAGAAATTGACACAAAGTAATGGTTTAATTGGATGGTATATGAATTTTTTCAAATTAAAAATCTATTTTTCATGAAGTTAGGAATGTTGAATTTTCCTGATTTTTTGTGGGGAGGGTAACCATAGCATGAAAAGCTCATTGTGCAGTTGGGTTTTCCAACATGATATCCATGTGGGACCCACATCCTGGTGTTAGAACTTAGAACTAGATGTAAGAAATGGGTGTAGCTCTAGACGGACTCTGCTGTTCGTTGATCATGTACAGTGCCATTATACATTTTGAACAATCTTCACTGATGTTACTGCATACAAATCCATGCATTAGAGAGTTTAATCAATGGTAAAAGAAATTTGGTGATTAGTTCAGGGCAAGGTTTTAAAAACGGCTGTTTAAACGGTTTTAATGGCTGTTTAAACGTTAATGCCCCAAGCCCGTTTCCGTTAAAACGCCTTTTGACGCTTTGAAAAAATGACCTTTTTTTCTCTCATTTTAACAGCCGTTAAAATCGTTTAAACGGCCGTTAAAATCATTTTAAAAGCTGTTAAATTCTGTAAAAAAAAAAGGCCATTAAATCCGTTAAATTTCATTTTTTTTTTTAAATTTCAATTTTCAGAATTTGAATTTCAGGGTCATTTTTTCCTTTAAAATCTGTTTAATTCCATTTTTTTCCTGGCCATTTCAATCCGTTTTAACGATAACGCCCCAGTCTGTTAAACCATTAAAACGTCCTCCTTTAAACCTTGGTTCAGGGTTTTTATCTAGAGATTTTTTTAAGCTTTTCTCTTAGATCATGCCACAGTGAACACCACATGTTTGATAAAAGGCCTTAAATTTATTTTGAAGCATGTTTTATGGGTATACAATCATGTTGAGACTCTGGCTCATCTTGCAAAGTTCCACAATTGGGGTATTTGAAATGATTTTCTTTGATGAATTTTTTTGTTATTAGTTAAAAAAAACCCTAATTCTAGCTACAATTAATGATATAGTTTTATAAACCTATATATAAAATTTTGAAAAACAGAGACAACCCTTAATTCAGAAAAAAAAAATGGGACGTAACCACAACAATAGTTATGGAAGTTCATCAGGTGGGCCAAGCATTCATGAGTCAGTGGGCCCACAGGCAATTGCACCCCTAGGAGAAAGAAATTTCGGGTATTGGTATACCCAGTCCCACCTGATCGTCAATAAGTTGACCAGGTCAAGCCGATGTCTATCAAGTGTTTGATATGGGTAATGAAACCCAGATCCCAACGAGATTGTTAATCGGATCCAAAATGTGGGTAAGCGGGTGCTTTCAAGGTATCAAGTTAGGTTTAAAGGAGTCCGTTTTAACGGTTTAACGGACTGGGGACGTTACCGTTTAAACAGATTGAAACGGCCAGGGGCAAAAATGAAAAAACGGATTTTATCGATTTAACAGAAAAAATGGCCCTGAAATTCAAAATTTAAAATTTGAAAATTAAAAAAAAAAAAAGAATTAAATGGATTTAAAGCCGTTTAAACGGTTTTAACAGCCATTAAAACCAAAAAACAGCCGTTTAATTCCGTTTGTTAAAAAAATATAATTCTAGTTTAATTAATCTATAACTATAAGGTTCATAAAAAATTCAGGAAACTCACAAAATTAACACCAACTCGAATGAAAGTCCTTAGGTTAAAAAGAGTGATGATCACATGGGCCGGGTTCTATCAACGCGTCCATGGGACTCATTGTTGGCAACTTCTGATTAGTTGCCAACTCACCTTGGGCTGTGCAGCAGCTATTGCAATAAATTCTATTTTAGAATAGTTTAACCGTTTAAGATTATAATATATTAATTTAAATAGTAATTAAAGGTGTTACTTTTAATTGTTATTATTTTAAATAGCAATTAAAAGTTTCCTCTTCCAATAAATGACTTGCCAACCTGCCCTCCCTCTCTCATCTCCCTCAACTTCATATCTCTCATGGGTGGGGTCTTCCTCAATTTTTCTCTGGATACATTCATTGTTCAGGAGTAAAACTTCTGTCACAATGCGTTGTGATAGAAGCCGGTCACAAACAATACGAGCCACCTGGCACACTCTTCGTGGATGCTGACCGTATGTATGTTTAGCATGTTCCTCAGTGAACCTAAAAACAATAAATCAGCCCGATCAGTGTTTAAAACCATTCAATCTTTGCCGTCAAATAAACCGCAATAATGCTCAAATTCCTACTGTTAAAAGGGCCGGGATTGGGTGACACCCATTTTGGCATACCCACATAAAAGATGAATCAATGACTGATTTTTGCTGAGGAGATCACCCTCACAAAATTTCAAGTCATTCCAATATTTTTAGACTGGTTTGGAAGTTGAAGAATTATGGACTATCAATGTTTCCGGTGTAACTTGAAAACCACATTTGATGGGGTTAGAAATATCAGAATGGTCTGATTTTTTGTTGGGGTGATCTATATGGTGAGGAGATCATCCCCACAAAATTCAGCCATTGATTCATCATCTATGTGGGTATGTCAAAATGGGTGTCACCCAATCCCGACCCGTAGCTTGGATGGTTAGGATCTTCATATCCTTTTTCTATTTTGCAAAAGATCAAATTGCTATGGAAAGAGACAAGAAGAGAGAAGAAGTCGTTTATTGGAAGAGGAAACGTTTTTGGTAACACCCCTAATTGCTATTTAAAATAATAAAGTTTAATCTTAAATAGTTAAATTCTTCTGAAATAGAATTTATTGCAACAGCTACTATGCAGCCCGAGGTGAGCAGACAACTAATCAGAAGTTGCCAACAATGAGTCCCATGGATGCATTGATAGAACCGGGCCCATGTGATCATCACTCAGTTAAAAATACTTTAGGAAAAAAACCATTAAAAAAAATCAGAATTTAACGGCCATTAAAATCAAAAAGGGAATTTTTGACATACCCCCCACAATTTGAAAAAGCTGACATACCCCCCTATGACTCAGTCCACTATCATTTGACCAGTGTTGACCCGAGTTGACTACCAATTTTTTTACTAAATGGCAAAAATGCCCTTGTCTTCAACCTTGAAACAAGTGTTTGGGCAAAAACCCAATCCCCAAATCAAACGACTGTGATGGACGGCCAGCCAAGAGATTCCAATGGGTTGGCCACCCATCACTGGCGACCAACCAACCGGAGTCTCATGGTCAGCCGGTCAGCACTCCGGCAATAATTTAAAACCCAAGGTAAAAAAAAAAAACACAGCATAAAATTTTTGTTTTAAAATTTTAATTAGCATAAATGAAAAATGAGACAAAGCAATTTATATTTTAAGCTTTTGAGATGTTGATTTTAGAAAGATGGGTTTCCTCAATTTTAAAATATTCCTTCATAAGTTTTATCTATTTCTCGGGGGGTTTTTTCTTCTCAATATTTGTTTAATTCATCAAAAAATCAAAAAAAAGATCTCAAGTTTACAACCATGGGTTTTAATTTTTATTTTCAATCTCCTCTTTTTATGTTTGATTTGGGGTTTGGGTTTTGGCCTAAACCCAAGCCCTTGTTCTAAAGTTGAAGACAAGGGCATTTTCATCCTTAAATAAAAAATTTGGTAGTCAACTCGGGTCAACACTGCTCAAATGACAGTGGACCGACTCATAGGGGGGTTTGTCAAATTTTAAAGATAACATGGGGGGGTATGACAAAAATTCCCAACCAAAAAACAGCCGTTTAATTTAAAGCGTCAAAACGCATTTAAACAGTTTTAACGGAAACGGGCTTGGGGCATTACCGTTTAAACGCCCGTTTTTAAAACCATGGTATCAACTAATAAGTTCTAAACAATATTTCATACATAAAAAAAATTAAAAAGTCCACCAATTGAATTTTTAACTATTATATTATGACTACCGAGTTTGAAAGAACAATCAAAATCCAAAGTCCCCTATGGGAGGGAGGACATAAGATCATGCCCTAGTTTCCTTCTTGAGCTCCGCCGAGAGAGAGACGAGGCTTGGCACAAAGGTAATTGCATCAAAATCTTGCGGATTCCCTGACATTTCAACAATGAAGTACTCTTTCTTCGCTGGAAAATAGAGAGAAAGTCGATCTCTTGAGCAAACACGTTCCACAAACAAGAAGCTGCCATTGCTAAGCATATCCACCAGATTGAAGGATTTGGAATCGAATTTGGTCCACATGGTAGACATAACACAAGTGTATTGATAGATACAGTTTTCCTCAGTATTGTTACCGACAATTTGCCATATATCAAGGAGCTGATCCCGAAAATTTGATTCAATTAACGCAAGGGACTCCCCCAAGTTAATTAGATTATGGGGATTATCAGGTAGCTTGATGGAAGGAGGAAATCTGATAATTCGAAACTTCTCACTACAGATGTCCAACGAAAGGATTTGCTCCAAGCATGAACTTTCAATTAATGATCTATCAATCATCCAATGGAAGGCCCCATCCAAGAATACTGACCTTGTCCAGTAGCCGTACTGTATCGGGTAAGGGAAATCTAATCTTCTCCACGAATTTTCACCCAGCGTAATAATCTCACCCTTTCTCTCAATATTATCAATATCACACAATAGTCGAGCCACTTTATACTTCTTGCTGGTGGGATCGTAACCGAAAGCAATATGATCAAGGAACCAGAAGTCGACTTTGAGATCCGATTCGGGCAACATCACACACTCTCTCGTAATTGGATTATATATGAAGATGAGATCAATTTCACCATGCGAAGCTACACAGAGCAAGCCATTGCAAGAACCAACAATGCGATGGTAGCACCCTGGAATGCTTTTTACTGGGATCTCTTTAGCCTCCCACTTACATTCTCCTTTATCCACCAAAAATATACTGGTTAGGATATCTTCCAACATGTTTGGACCTCTTGGTACAAGGATGATGCCGCGTGACGCTCGGTTTAACTGCAACTCGATAAAATATTGGTCCTTTGTTAAGTCGTACCACCTCTTACATACCCTCCTGCATCGAATGAGAGACTTTATAGGAAGTCTGGACAAGATTTCATAGACGATGACATCGTAGGGAAGATCCAATACAGTACCCTCATTGCCTCCATGGTTACTAACATTCTCCATGGTTTCTAACGTTGAGATGGAAGATAGAAAAATGTTTGATTTAAGAGTTTTTAAGGAGAAATTAGTTACTAAATGATGATGAAAAATAATTCCAAAAGAAAAACGGAAAGTTTAGGGAAAGAGATCTCGTTGATTACTAAAAGTAAATGGCAATTACAGGAAAAGAAAGCTTAGGATAGTGGAGGGATTTTAGGAAATGTTGGAGTAAAACTTCCATCACAATGGGATTGCAATTCACACAAAACACAGCCAATGAGTTCTCGGTACGTACACAAGTGCTTTTGCAATGTACCCATTGCTTTTGCTCTTAGGTGTACGTGCCGAGAACTCATTGGCTGTGTTTTGTGTGATTTACAATTTCGTGTGATGGAAGTTTTACTCGAAATGTTGGGAGAGTGGAGTCTGGATTTGGATTTGATAGGACCGGGTCCTCATAAATGCCACGTGGCATATTATTATGGCAAACCAACCCATTAATGTAGGCAAACCCTTGTTGGACCTATACACCAACAATATCAACCTGCTTCATGGTTTCTAGCCGTTGGATTTGAGGTTTTTTTTTTTTTTTTTCTGTCATGGGATGCATGAATATGCCTATTAAAAAGTATCAAGCCCAACCTAATTAATGATTTCTAGCCATTGGATTTGAGGTTTTTTCTGTCATGGGTTGCAAATAGGCCTATGAATGAGTTTCAAGCCCATGATGGAAAAACGCTCAGATCCAATAGCTAGAAATCACTAATCATGCTGATCATTTTTGGTGAGTGGGTCTACAAAAAGAGTGACTGGAAGTAATGTTGACATGGTCCGGGGTCCATGAACACTGTCATGGTGCACAGTGGTGTCGTTTTATCATCGAAAAATTTCTAAAAAGAAAAAAAACTTTAATCTATTTGCAAAAACAAAAATAAAATTCTGACAATTCCAAAAAAAGTAATTAAATGCCCTTTGAAAAGGCGTATCTCCTTACAGAAATAAAAGGTGAAAAGATTGACTGAAAAAGCTAAAAAGGCTGACAAACGCCATTTTAAAGGACGTTTGTACCTGGCAGACGCCCTTTAGAAGGGCGTTTCCCATAGAGGAGTAACATGGCACACTCTTAGTGGACATTGACCGTATGGATGTTTGATCAGTCACTTGATTTTGCAGTCCAAAAATCAGCCTGATTAGTAATTTACAACCTTTGGATCTTTGCACTCAAATAATGCTCAAATTCTAACGATTAAAATCAACCCATGAAAATAAGTTCAATCCAACGCTTATAAACCACTAATCATGTTTCTTTTGTGGTGTGTAGGTCCACCTAGTGATTTGCCAAACATCCATACGCTCATCGTCTGATAAGAGTGTGCCATGTGGCTCGTATCGGGACAAAAGTTTTACTCTTCTATGGACAAACGCCCTTTTAAAGGGTGTGTGAGTAGGCGTTTGTCAGCATTTTCAGCTTTTGTCAGGAGAAACAGTCAATCTTTTCACCTTTTATATCTATTAGGGAGAAACGCCCTTTCAAAGGGTGTTTAGTTACTTTTTTTGGGAATGTCAAAAATTTATTTTTATTTTTGTAAATAGATTAAAGTTTATTTTCTTTTTTGAAATTTTCCGTTTTATCATCTGTGAAAATTGTACCTCTTGTATATCAGTATGGAATTGTGGATTTATTGGCAACGGTTAAGTGTGGTAAATCAAAACATGGTTTAAAAAACGGTCATTATAACGGATTCGAACCTCTCCCGTTACGTTATGTACCATTAAAACGTTGAAAAAATAACAGCTGTTATTTTCAGTTATTTTTCCATTGGGTCAGATTTCGGTGACCAACAGTTTTGACCAACACCTTGGTGTACCCTCATAGAGGATGAATCAATGGCTGATTTTTGTTGAGGATGATCTCCTCACCAAAAAGATAACCCCAACAAAAAATCAGCCCATTCTGAAATTTCTAACCCCGTTAAATGTGGTTTTCAAGTTACACGGTAAAAATCGACGGTCCATAATATTTCAACTTCTAAACCAGTCTATGAATATCAGAATGATTTGAATTTTTGTGAGGATGATCTCCTCACCATATAGATCATCTTCACCAAAAATCAGCCATTGATTCATCTTCTATGAGGGTACACCAAGGTGTTGGTCAAAACTATTGGTCAAAAATGTTGGTATCCGAACCCGACCCTTTTCCATTATAACGAAAATAATGACAGTTACTTTTTGGAAAATTTTGTGGAATAAAGGCCATTATTTTCTGTTTTTGAACATTTGAAATTCAAATTTCAAAATTTGAACTTCAGTGCCGCTTTTTCTGTTATTCGTTATTTCGGTTATTTTCCGTTTTTGCCCCTGAGCGTTACAATTCGTTATAACGGAAAAAACAGTAACACCCCAGTCCTTTATACCGTAGTCCTTTATACCGTTATAACGGCCCCCTTTTAAACCTTGAATCAAAACACACATCTCTACATGGCATTGTGGGCCAGCCCACAGTACTTTTTAGAATATTCTCCTGTCAAATCACGTGGGACCCACCAAGCTTTTGTTGGGCTCTACAGCCTCTGCTAAACACATTTTAGAATCCTTGATGAGCTTTGGGCTTGGAAGATACGGTTTGGATCCGCCAAAGTTAACTAATGGGCCAAGTCAGGTCAAGTCTGAGCCTTAGTATACTAACACTTCAGGCACCTCATAAGACTAGACTTCAGCCATGGATCATGAGGTTGAACCGAGCTAGGCAAACTTCAGTTCAGCACAGCTAATTTATTCGCCTATCTGATATATAACTATAATCCTCATATGTGTGTATATCACGACTTAAAAAGTACTAAAATCTAATGGTTAGAGATTACCAATCAAGGTGATTTTTGGTGTGTATACTCACTAAGGAGTGGGCCAAACATCCATGTGGTCAGTGGACCCAGAGGGCAGCGATTAAAAATTGCATGCTTAATTGTAAGATTTATTAGAAGTAATAGGTTCCGATGACCTAAATTATAAATTTTCACCGAAACTCTCGGACGTCCGTCGATTCTGAGAATCCAACGGTTGTTTGCTTTGGCAGAAGTGAATGTCAGCTCAGCATTGTCAACTACCGTTGGATTCTTAGAGGATATAATTGCATGTCATGCACCATATGGCACACTCTTTCAGATGCACTGACTCATGAATGACTTGTCCACCTCTTGATTTACCTACACACCAAAGATCAGCCTGATTGGTGATCTCTAGTCCTTCAAGCATTGTTCATAGGGTGATTTCTAGCAGTTTGATTTGAGCATTATTTTTTTGGGTACTCAGATCAAATGGCCAGAGATCCCCCATCAAGCTAATTTTTGGTGTGTAAGTTCATCAAGGGGTGGACCAATCATTCATGAGTCAGTGGGCCCACAGGCAACTGCATCCCTAGGAGAAAGAAACTTCGGGTATTGGTAATATCCAGTCCCACCCGATCCTTAATAAGTTGACCAGGTCAAGTCATGTCTATCAGTGTTTGATTTGTTTGATTTGGGTAACGAATGGAAAAATTTTACATCAGGGTACCCACTACTCAGACCCCAACATAACTGTTAAACGGATCTAAAATGTGGACCCAAAATTGACTAATCCGGTTAGGCTTTGATGGGTAATCGGGTACCTTTTTCTTGGTGCATAATCGGGTACTTTTAGGGTATCAACGAAAATAAAAGTGATAACTATCTTCTTCACATTCTTCCTTCTTCTTTTATCACCTTATTTCTTAACTGAACTTTGAAACTGGAGTCACCTTCTTTATTCATTTTCAATGACGCATAAACAAGTTACAAAGAGCGATAGAAAATAATTGAGATGCTACAAAATAGACGACCGGAAGAAAATTTTTCAAATTGAAATCACCTTCATCTTTCTTAACTTTGAATAAAGCATAAATGAATTGCAAAGAGTTGTAGATGAAAGAAATGGAGAGAAATAGTTGTAGATGAAAAAAATGGAGGAAAAATATTGTAGAGGAAAGAACTGAAGGGAAAGAGATGTAGAGGAAGGAAATGGAAGAAAAGAGCTGAACTAAATTTTGTTGCAGCTGACTGACGTACGGTACTATGCGTCAGTCAAACCTCAAATCAAACAGAGTATAAGCATTTTAGAGAAAATTAGATGGTAACCTTAAAAATGGCCTTAATGGGGTTAAACCAAAGTGTCTATAGTTTTGTACATGGGACTTTATTGTCTGTATTTTTTGTAAATATGGACTTAAAAATAATTTTTTCAAGAAATTTTGAGTATTGGTATTCTCAGTCCCACCCGATCGTCAATAAGTTGACCAGGTCAAGTCGATGTCTATCTTGTGTTTGATATGGGTAATGAATGGAAAACTTTTACACCACGGTGCCTACTACCCAAACCCCAACAAGATTGTTAATCGGATCTAAAACGTGGACCCAAAATTGACTAATCAGTTTAGTATCAGCTAATAAGTTCCAAACAATATTTCGTACATGAAAAAAAAAATCAGACAAAGAAGCCAACACCAAATGGGTTTTTAACTATTGTATTATGAGATCATAACTACAAAGTTTGAAAGAACAATCAAAATCCAAAGTACCGTATGGGAGGGAGGACATAAGATTATGCCCTAGTTTCCTTCTTGAGCTCCACTAGAAAAAATAGAACTGAGAGAGACGAGGCTTGGCACAAAGGTAATTGCTTCAAAATGTAGCGGAGTTCCTGACATTTCAACAATGCAATACTTGTCCTTGCTGGAAAATATAGAGCAAGATGAACTCCTAAGCTAGCACATACCACGAACAAGAAACTGCCATTGCTTAGCATACCCACAAGTTTCATAGAATTGATATTGAGTTGGCTCATCATCATAGTCATATAAAGAGTGTATTGATAGAAGCTGCCATTGTTCGGCATTCCCTCAATATTGCTACCTACAATTTGCCATATATGAATGAAGCTGAAATTGGATTCAATTAAGGCTAGGGACTCCCCCAAGTTAATTAGATCATTGGGAAAATCAGGCATCTTGATGGAAGTTGGAAATCTGATAATTCGAAACTTCTCACTGTAAATGTCCAGCACGAGGATTTGCTCGGGGTAGGGAAATTCAGTTAAGGGTCTGTCAATCATCCAATGCAAGGCCCCGTCCAAGAAGACTGACCTTATCTTGTTGTCGTGATGTACTGGGTAAGGGACATTTAATCTTCTCCACCAACTTTCACCTAACGTAATAATCTCACCCTTTCTGTCAATAGAATCATACACTAGTCGAGCCACTTTATATTTCTTGCTGGTGGGATCGTAACCAAAACCAATACGACCAATGAACCCCCACTCGACCTTTCAATCCGATTCCGGCAACATCACGCACTCTCTTGTAATTGGATTATATATGAAGATAGGATCATGTTCATGATCAACATGCGAAACTACACAGAGCAAGCCATTGCAAGAACCAACTATGCGATGGTAGGTCCCTGGGATGCTCCCTATTGGAATCTCTCTAGCCTCCCACTTACATTTTCCTTTATCCACCAAAAATATACTGCTTAGGGTATCGTTGAACGGCCGTGGACCTCTTGGTACAAGGATGATGCTGCGTGATGCTCGGTTTAACTGCAACTCGATAAAATATTGATCATCTGTTAAGTCGTACAACCTCGTACATATGCTCCGGCATCGAATGAGAGACTTTATAGGAAGTCTGGACAAGATTTCATAGATGACATCGTAGGGGAGATCCAACAAACCCTCACTGCCTCCATGGTTACTAACATTCTCCCTGGTTTCTAACGTTGAGATGGAAGATAGGAATTTTAAAAGATTAGAAAACTGTTTGATTTAAGGAAAGAGATCTCGTTGATTACTAAAAAAAAGTAAATGGCAATTATAGGGAAAGAAATTTTAGGGAGAGATTTTAGGAAAAGTTGGGAGAGTGGATTTGATAGGACCGGGTCCTCTGAAATGCCACGTGGGATATTATTATGGCAGACCAACCCCTAAATGTAGGCAAACCCTTGTTGGACTTATACACCAACAATCAACCTGATTAATGATTTCTAGCCGTTGGATTTGAGATTTTTTTTTCTGTCATGGGCTGCATGAATATACCTATTAAAACGTCCCAAGCCCAACCTGATTAATGATCTAACTATTGGATTTGAGATTTATTTCTGTCATGGGCCGCAAATAGGCCTATGGATGAGTTATAAGCCATTGATGGAAAAAAAACTCAAAATCAATAGCTAGAAATCATCGATCATGCTCATTTTTGGTGAGTGGGTCTACAAAAAGAGTGACTGGAAGTAATGTTCACATGGTTTCCAGTTCCATGGACATTGTGATGGTGCACAATGGCGTCGTTTTGTCATCTGTGAAAATTGTACCTCGTGTAAGTCAGTTTCGAATCATGGATTTATTTACAACGGTGAACGGTCCATGTGTGGTACATCAAACCATCTCCGGCAACTATCCCACCGGAGTCTCATGGTCAGCCGGCCACCACTCCGGCAATAATTTAAAACCCAAGGTTAAAAAAATAAAAAAAAACAACATAAAATTTTAGTTTTAAAATTTTCATTAACATAAATGAAAAGCAAGACAAAGCAATTTATATTTTAAGCTTTTGAAACATGGATTTTGGAAAGATGGGTTCTCTTAATTTTAAAATAATCCTTAATGAGTTTTATCTATTTTTGTTTGGGGGTTTTTTTTTTTCTCAATATTCGTTTAATTCATCAAAAAATCTGAAATTTACTTACTTGGGTTTTAATTTTTATTTTTAATCTCCTCTTTTCATGTTTGGGTTTTGACCTAAGCCCAAACCCTGGTTCTAAAGTTGAAGAGAAGGGCACTTTCATCCTTTAGTACAAAATTTCGTAGTCAACTCGGGTCAACACTGGTCAAATGACAGTGGACCGAGTCATAGGGGGTATGCCAGCTTTTTCAAATCGTGGGGGGTATGTCAAATTTTAAATTCCCTAAAAATAATTTATTGTAAGGGTCTGTTCTGGAAAATGTTGTCACCCAAGTGAAGATACAATAAATATAGATATAAACTGCCCTCCGTATTCTTTGGCACCTTTTCTTAATCTTTCTTGCCAACCAATATGACTCTTTTACCCATATCTTTTAATAAAACAAGTAATGTAGCAAGGGTAATTTTGTAAAAAATCTTATTTTGGTTTTTTAGATATCGTATAGATAAATCTGTTGATCTGGTACAGGTGGTCCGCAATCTTGGGAGTTCCTGCTACCCATAGCTACAAACAGAAAACAAGAACATATGGCAAACAATCTCAAAAAAATAAAAATAAAAGTATAGATCAGATGGTCATGAGCATCCAATCAAGTTTATTTTTCAAAGGCTCGGGCTCGGAGGACCCCCTTTTTCTGACCCCTCTCGATGTTTACCCGCTCTGCCGTGGATTTCACGAATCCAAGAGCCATTGTCAGTGAAAAAGTGTTGCCAGCTCAGTGCTGACAACCAGGAACACGAGAGGGGTCAGACAAAAGGGAGTCCCCTGATTCAGACCCATTTTTAAAACCCTAGTTTGCTATTAAGACCTTGCTTGGTAACACTACAAATCTTTGTGGGCAAATGTTTGCGGCATTTGTCTGTGGCTGGTGGCACAACATCCAACAAATATTTGCATTAGACTCAAATCATATTTGAGCATGGTTTCTGTGTGCCGGGGCTGTACAAACCAAACAAAACGCCCCTATCAAGTTGTGCCACATCAGTAATAAAAGCCAAAAGCTCCTGCAATTGGTAGCCAGACACTCATATTCATTGTTGGACACTTTAAATGTACACAACAGATGACCCTATAAATTCCGTAGGTAGCCAGGCACTCTCAATCACAGGCGTTACCGGGACGGATTAATTGGTTGGGTATTGGAAGAATTTTTTTTCCAGAGGCGTGAAATTGCTTGTTTGACGGAGGCATATATGAATACACCATGTGGCACGCTCTTTCAGACCAACTGACTCAAATCTTGATGGAGCTACACATAAAAAAATCAGCCTGATTGATGATCTCTAGCCCTTCCTAGTGTTTTTCATGGGGTGATTTCTAGTCGTTTGATTTGACCATATTTCTTGACCGGGTACTCGGCTTAAATGGCTCGAGACCACCCATCAAGCTGGTTTTTGGAGTGCTAAGTCCATCAGGGGGTGGGCCAATCATTAATGGTCAGAGGCCCACAGTCCAACCGATAGACTGTATCAAAACTATTGTAAGAGCATCATACAGCGAAGATTCAAGACTTGTAGGACTAATAGACTGTATCAAAACTACCAAGTTTGAAAGAATAATCAAAATCAAAAGTCTCTAACGAGAGGACATAAGATAAGCTCTACTTTCCTTCTTGAGCTCCACTAGAGAAAAATAGAAGGGATAGAGACGAGGCTTGGCACAAAATTAATTGCCTCAAAATCTGGCGGAATCCCCGACATTTCAACAATGGAGTACTTGTTCTTTGCTGGAAAATAGAGAACCAGACGATCTCTTGCGCCATAACGTACCACAAACAAAAAGCTGTCATTGCTCATCATACCCACCAGTTTGAAAGAACAACGACCAAGTTCCCTCGACATCGTAGATATATCATAAGTGTATTCAGAGACGTAGTTTCCCTCAGTATTGTTACCTACAATTTTCCATATATGCATGAGCGAAGGATGGTGATCGTATTCAATTAAGGCCAAGGACTCCCCCAAGTTAATTAAATCATCGGGAAAACCAGGCAGCTTGATCATGGAAGGAGGAAATCTAATAATTCGAAACTTCTCATTGCAAATGTCGAGTTGCAGTGCTAAGGGCCCAGAGATTGTAGCTGGTTGGTCAATCATCCAATGGAAGGCCCCATCCAAAAAGACTGACCTTATCTTGTAAGCGAAATGTGCTTCGTAAGGGACATCTAATCTTCTCCACGAATTTTCACGACCCAGTGTAATAATCTCACCCATTGGGTCAGAAGGATCATACAATCGAACCACTTTATACTTCTTGCTGGTGGGATCGTAACCGAAACTAGTTTGACAAATGAACCACTTGCTCACCTTGAGACCTGATTTGGGCAACATCGTGCACTCTCTCGTAATTGGATTATATATGTAGATTAGATCATTCAAAGCTACACAGAGCAAGCCATTGCAAGAAGCAACAATGCGATGGGAGTATCCTGGAATCTTTCTAGCCTCCCACTTACATTTTCCTCTATCTACCAAAAATAGACTGCATAGGTTATTTTCACATAGTTGTTTTGGTACAAGCATAAGGTGGCCTAGCCTTTGGTTTAACTGTAACTCGATAAAATGAGGATCCTCTTTTAAATTGTACCATCTCTTGCATATGCTCCAGCATCGAATGAGAGACTCCATGGGAAGTCTGGACAAGATTTCAGCGACGACGTCGTAGGGAAGATCCACCACAAGCTCACTGCCAGTGCCTTCACGGTTACTAACATTCTCACTTGTTTTGATTTTGGAGCTTAGTTTATCTCTACAGACACGCGCCCACATTTTTCCGTTTGAGCTTGCCATTTCTTTTTTTCCTTCTTTTCTTGCTATCGAGTATCGAAAATGCAATGGTTGCCAACTCAAACCACTTGTTTTATATGAAAATTGGTACTTGTTGACACGTGAGTCCCTTGACATCTTGAAAATTAAATTGCATCAAATATTACTTCTTCCAATGCCTGCAAAGATAAAGACATTCATGGTTTCTTCAACTATTCAATAAGAATTCAAATGGAAAAAATGTAGCTCAACCATTTTTTTGAGTACGGCTAAAAATCATCAAACAAGCTAATCATCCATGAGATTAGTGGGCTCAAATGGCAGCTGTGAGTAACAAAATTCGCTAGCTGATGCCAAAAAAACGTCGGCTATACCTTGTTACATCACGTCAAAATAAAAACATAAAAAAAGTTGTTTAGGACCTAGGAGAGGTCATATCCATGGCCTGTACAATTGGATATTGTTATTCTGACATGCTTTTGTGGGGCCATATAGAGAAGAATTCAGATCTGATTTTTGGGGAGATAATATGCTCCTCAAGGAGATCATGGTGACAAAAAAAATCAGAAAAAACATCCACAACTAAAACATTTTGCAAAACATACGCGCTAATTCTTATAGTAAAAATAGGGTTTTATAAACTCACTACAAAAAAATTGGAAAACACGAACGAAACCTTTGTTCATAAAAAAAAAGGAATAGGTTCCTAGGACAACCAAGTTTCCACACCGACTCTGGTCGTGGATTCCGAAAATCGAATGGTGGTTGATAGTGCTGAGCTGGCACTCGTTTTTGCCAAACCGGTCGGAGCACTTGGTTCATCATATGCATTCAAGTACTTGGAGCATTGGAGAGGCCAAAGGTCATTACAAGCCACTCGTCAAGTCCATCTCACGTCTTGAAAGCGGTCTTCCAACCAAAACAACTGTTGGATTCTCGGAATCCACACCCGAGAAGAGGTGTGGAAATTTGGTCGTCAAAAAAGGTGCGCGGATCCCAATCTAAAATAATACTAACAAAAAATTTCAAAAAAAAAAAACACCCTTGATTGAAAAAAAAAAAAAAATTAGAATCAAACTATAGGGATTCATAAATTCATTATTAAATATTTTTATATAAAAATATAGAAAATCCTACTAATTTGACATTGCAAGACTCTAAACAAATTAGTTATAATCTCACCAAAAACCCTAACAATGTTTATAATAAAAATTTTAATCATACAACTTAAGCATCTATTGGACAAGAAATTAAAATATGAAAAGAAAAATAAAGTACCTGTTCAGAGAGAGGATAGAGCAAGAGAAAAGTTTGATGTGATTCCTTGCAGAGAAAACGTTGAGGGTGAGATAAGTGAATAAGTTATGGAAGAAAGGAAATTTAAAAGATTAGGAAACTGTTTGATAAATGGAAAGTAGAGAGAGATTTTAGAAACGGGCAGAGATTTTAAGAAAGGTTATTAGATAGATGGATATTACCATCCGGCGCGTGAAAGATCCGGTCTCGGGCCGGGCCTAAGTTGGGCCGGACTGCAGACTACTCGGGCTGGGTCCCAGGCCTCGATTCAAAACTCAAACCCAAGCCCAGCCAATGGGCTAAATTGCCACCCCAACGTGACCTCCAAAATGCCATTTGGCATACTATTATGGCAAACCAATAACCCATGAATCTTGCCTAACTATTGTTGGACTTATACACTAAAAATCAACCTGATTAATGATTTCTAGCTGTCGGATTTCAGATTTGTTTTCTGTCATGGGCTGCATGAATAGGCTTATGAATGAGTTCCATGTCAGTGACGGAAAAAAAGCTCAAATCCATCGACTAGAAATCACCAATCATGCTCGTTTTTGGAGTGTGGGTCTACCAAAGAATGAAAGAGATGGTCCTGCCTATTGAGAGAGGATACTAGGGCAGGCTGACAATGGATTGGATCAACTCGGAGATCCGACCTGATTTGGAAAAACTGGGTCCAGAATTTATTTTTCGTTTTCAGATCGGTATTATTTTTTTTATTAAAAATAATTAGTATTAGATGTCATGGGAAAAAGATCCGAAATTATGCCAGACCCACCAAACTGTTGTTTGGCTCTGTTAAACACATTTTAGAAACATGATGAGCTTAATTTGGGGGGCGAGATATGGTTTGGATCTGCCAAAGATGACTGATGGGATGAGTCAAGTCAAGTACGAGGGGCAAAATAGTTTGTGGGGCTGTGGGTCGCATTCTTACAGACTCACTGACTCTTGAATGATTGGCCTTCCTCTTGATGAACCTATACACACCAAAAATCAGCCTGAATGGTGATCTCTGGACTTTGAGTCCTCCTCCTCTGGACTTCGAGTCCTCCTCCATGGGGTGGTTTCTAGCCGTTTGACTTTAGCATTTTTTCGGTACTCTAGAATGGCTGGAGATCACCCATCAAGCTGATTTTTGGTGTGCAAGTCCATAAAGGGTGGGTAAATCATTCATGGATCAGATGGCCCACAGGCAATTGCATCACTAGGAAAAAGAAATTTCGGGTCTATAAGGTGTTTGACACTGGTAAGGAATCAAAAACTTTTACACCCGATACCCCTACCCCAACAAGATTGTTAACCGGGTCTAAAATCTGGACCCAATCATGGGGATAATCAGGTAGCTTGATGGAAGGAGGAAATCTGATAAATCGAAACTTCTCACTGCAAATGTCTAACGAAAGGATTGGCTGGAGGCCGAAACTTTCAAATGGTGTATATTCTAGTCAGTGGATCCATATAAGAGACTCTTGAACAAATATTAGCTTAACCCATGATCTTAACCCCTCCATTGTCCCTAATATCATGAATATTATTGTACCAAAACTATTTCATTCGTATTTGATCAATGAGGTCCCACCTAAGAAGTATGATTCCCAACCATCCGAAAGACAGGAAAATCTAAAGAATACCTTCAAGAGTAATTTTAGATTAGATTTTGATCACACCATGTGTGATTGTGCGTATGATCACATTCTTTTGGACCTATTGACCCCATAAATATTTGGCCAACCCATCCCCAAAATATGCACAAATCCAATGGCTAAAAATACCCAAAATATGCACTAATTCAAGAACTAAAAAGGCGGGAGACTCTATGCTCACCTAGAGAGAGAGAGAGAGAGAGAGAGAGAGATGATGATGATGAACTATTTTGTGGGTTTTCAATTTTCTCCATTGAATATAGGAAGGGAAGTGACGAGGACCACGAGGTAAAAAAAATCCTATCTTGTTAGGAACCCAATTAATATTCCAAAAGCACCTAGGTGAGAGTGGAGCGGAAAGCTAAGCTTTTATACAGTTTGAGTCATAATATTCCACTACGCTTCCAAGGTCAACGTACACAGTAGCCCACTTTGAGGTAGCTTTCACACTAGTATCCATTTTTTCTCATTTTTTTGTAAACAGTAAAGTTGACATACAAATGTCACCCTAGGGGTTGTTAATTATTGGCTCAAGTTGGAGGTGTATAAGAATGATGGACTTTCACACACCAACAAAATCTAATACATCACCCACAATTTTGATTTTGCTCTACTCTACTTTAAACACAGAAAAACGCCATCACCAATGGAAACAAGAACAAAATAAAACAAGTCTAGCATTTGACAAGATCATAGAATCTTCAAATCTCTTTCTCTCTCTCTCTGAGAGATCAGATGGTCATGAACATCCAATCAAGTGTATTTTAGCGTACAAGATTTCTTAGTCCTAGACTCCCAACCCTTTACCATTGGCAGTTTCATTCCTTGTGCGGGTTTGTACATGCATTATTGGCGAAAATTCATTTATTTGCCGTTAAATTTGAAATTGCAGTCACAATGAATACTCTTATTGCCTCCTACACTATCTACATCAAGTAAACATCTTTATGCCAAAATTACCCTCACAGCAAGTTATTTAAATCTTGTGAACCCTACAACCAATATCCTCTGAAAGTAAGTTCTCCTTCCAATTCTCAATTTTGGATCCACGAGTGTGAAATATACACTCTAGAGTCCATGTCAACCAATTTTCCCCCTTTCTTTTGCTTGTTTTGTTTTTCAAAAGAAGGATAGATTCCCTAGGTAGCCAAGAACTCCCATTATTGTTAGACACTTTAAATATCCAACAACAGGTGACCCAAAAAGATAATGTTGAGCATCAGAGATGTCAAAAAATGAAGCTGAAATTCTAAAATGATCAATTGATTGTAGCCAGACTTCTGAACATATATAGGAACACAAGAAGATGTCATCTATATAATAAAACAGGACGGTTGTCTCCCCCTCTTATCCAGTTTCATAAAGGATGGCCGAGATCTTATCACACCAAATGGACGGTGGATCTCTGCCACTCATACCTAATTTTGACAAACACTTTGTCGATGAGTGCCGTGGGCACGGGTTACCTACGATTTACCTACGTATAAGGAATGAAATGGGTTAGATTTATATATAGCCCAAAGGTCAGGCTCGGGAGCCCCACTTTTTATCCCTCGAGAGGGGTGTTACCGTTAAAAAGGATTGAAATGGCCAGGGGAAAAAATGGATTTTAATGATTTTAACAGAAAAAGTGGTGCTGAAATTCAAAATTTGAAAATTAAAAATTAAAAAAAAAATAGAATTTAACGAAAATTTAATAGTTTTCTTGTACCCCTCTTATCTTCTATGGCTTCAATAATGAGTGGCTGAGATCCACTATGCTTCATATCGATGACTGAGATTAACTCCCACCCGATTTTGACAAACACTTTGTCGGAAAGTGCCGTGGGCACGGGCCATTTGTATATCAAGACAACTCAGTTGTATTCTCTTATCTTATCCATCCATCTAATGTGGACGGTTAGATAAAGAGTGGTTGAGATCAAATCCATTGATCTAAAGTGGATGGTTAGATTTCAGCCACTCCATCTACCTCATTTGACCTCAATTTATTCACAATTTAAATTTCAACACCATTATTTTTTGTTATTCTTGTTATTTTCCCATTTCTCCCTCTGTGCGTTACAATCTGTCATACACAGCCGTTATAATGGAAAAAATGGTAACGATCCAGTCCGTTATACCGTTTGAGTGTCGAAGGCACCCAATTTTTGCAAATGCCTTTGTCGGAGAGTGCCATGGGCATGGGCCATTTACTATTCCATATAACAAAACACATTGGTTGTCTCCCTACTTATACCTCCTCTTATAAGCATCAACAAAGAAGGGCCAAGATCTAATCCTCCCCCAAATGGACGGTGGATCTCCGTCACTCACCTGATTTTGGCAAATTTTGTCGAGGAGTGCCGATGGCACGGGGCACCCACTGGTCTATATTACAAAACACAGTGGCTGTCTCCCCCACTTAAACTCCCTCTTATAGGTTTCAATAAAGAAGGGTCGAGATCTTATCCCCAATTGGACGATGGATCTCAGCCACTCACACCCAATTTTGACAAACGCTTTGTTGGGGAGCGCCATGGGCACGGGCCACCCACTAGTACTGGGCATATCATGCATGTCAACATTCAGTTTTGCAATCAAAACACACAGTTACTTATTTCTACTCTTAAGTTTGGATTTCTTTATTTTTTTGTAATCATATTCTAAGCTTGGATTGAATTTGAGTGTGTCTCTTTAACCATATATGCATGATTCTATAGAAACTTAACCAATCGCATGATATGGATGTTTGTGCTGGGAGCATATAACTAACAAATGGGAATGGAAGCTTGAATAACACATGTAAACCTTTTGGAAAGCTTACTCGAATAACTGTTGAGAATTTCGGCGGAATCCAAGTCTCGGTTGTAATCTTTCTCTTCCTCTGAATTTACATTGGGGCAAGGTTATAAATTTTGGCCGAAACGCCGAAATTTTGGTTCGGTGAGTACCGAAATCCTTGAAATATAGCTTTCTAAAGCGAAATCCACCGAAATGGTTACCAAAACCGAAATTTAAAAACCTTGCTCTAGGGTGAGAACAACTCTTCATTGTCGTTTTCTTCAACCCATGAAAAATACTCAATCCAATGGTTAGAAATTACCAATCAAGCTAATTTTTGGTCTATTCACGAACAAAATTGAAACTCCAGGAAATCGGCTGGTATTTCTAGCTGTTGGGACCAAGCACTCAAAAAAGGCTAGAATCCAACCTCATGCAAAATGCTTAATTCCAACAACTAGAATCACCACTCAGGTTGCTTTTGTCAAACACGACGTAGACAAACATTCAGGTGTTAGTGGGGTTGGAAGAAGTGAGCCAAGGGGCACTTTTCACGACCTGCAATATTACAATGAGAGTGACCGAAGCGAAAGCTTAAACCACCCACCACAATATAGACTTGCTTTCAAGTTCTGTTTGTAACAAATATGATGAAATAGATTCTCAGTCTAGAGCCAATTCTACCAAAACCGACGGTATCCGGACCTATTAGAGCACCCGACTAGTCCATCAAGGCATGCTAGTCACCCTTCCACACGTGCCAAGTGTTTTATGTGGCCCCAGCCATTTATTGCGGGATCTAAAGTCTGACTTTTAATATCATGATCCATATTTGACTTTGGATTTTTAAGCAGAACGGAATCAATATAAAAGAATAAATTTTCGATGACGGACGTCCATCATCGTCATATCATCATCATTGATGACGGACCACAGTATGAGCCATGCGGCACAGTGTTAGAGACCACAACCGCATGGATGTTTGGCTCATCCCTAGGTGGAATCCTGATTCACAGGTTCTAACCATGTGGCACAGTTTTAGAGACCACGACTGTATGGATGTTTGGCCCATCCCTAGGTGGAATCCTGATTCACAATTTCTAACCGTTGTAGCAGAGTCTTTTTCATGGTTTATTTTCAACCGTGGATTTCAAACATTATTTGGCCTACTCAGACCGGAAGTTAAAATTCACTAATCATGCTGATTTTTTGTAAGTAGGCCCACCTAAAGATGGGCCAAACATCCATACGGGCAGTGGTCTAAACTCTAAAGTGTGCTACATTTCTCATACTGAGGTCCGTCATCAGACCCGACAAATAGAACACACAAAAAAACAGTAAATAGATTGAATGGTTGACGGGTTCTCACCTTGACTTTTGACTTGAAGATCTCTCCAATTTAAACGTTTTCTAAATTTGGAAAATTTTGGATGTATGGAAATCTCATTGTGTGGATGAGTGGCCCCACGTAGCCCTTTTTTTTGGCCACATTAGCTGCATGGATGCTTAGTCCATCCTTCGGTGGATAAACACAAAAAATCAGCTTGATCGATTTTTTCTAGCCATTGAATTTAGTACCCAAAAGAAATGCTTGAATTTAACGGCTGGAATCACTCCTTAAAAAGTACTAAATTCTAATGGCTAGAGATTACCAATCATGATGATTTTCGTTTTGTATATCCACCAAGGGGTGGGCTAAACATCCCAGTCATCGACTCGTAGAGATTGATTCCTACTCATCAGGACTTCCAAGTCCACAGAAGTGTATAATCGCAACTCTCAGCCATCCAATCAAATCCAGAAAAAGTCTACAAATCCTACGGTTACGATCATTCTATGTCACTGATTTTGACATCAATCATCAAAGGGCGTGTTCCGATTCTTAACCATTTGAGGAATGCCACGTGTCCACAATCGAGACGTCATCATGTTCAATGTTTTACCCCCGGGTTACACAAAAAATGTTTTACC
Source organism: Euptelea pleiosperma (assembly GCA_035048495.1). Taxonomy (NCBI): domain Eukaryota; kingdom Viridiplantae; phylum Streptophyta; class Magnoliopsida; order Ranunculales; family Eupteleaceae; genus Euptelea; species Euptelea pleiosperma. The sequence continues at coordinate 30,245,257 of CM068549.1, read as the reverse complement.
CCTTTATTGGTCTCCCCTTCCACTCGACAAAGCAAAATCACACTAATTCCGATTCCATTCCTCTTGGTCCATTCATTTTCCGCCCAAGTGCTCATATAATTTCAACAAAAACAAAGTCTTAAAAGAAAAACGAGAGATTTGTTCAGATTTCTATTTTTTATTTCACTTCTTCCCCGTTCGCATTTCGAGCAGAGTGTGAGGGAGGCATGGATTTGCTTCCCGCAGAGACCGGACAGATCGCGCAGATCGCACAAAGACACGGTTTCAGGTCTCTGAAGCTCGTAAATGTCGACATGAACGATGTTTTTGAAGAAAACCCAGTTGGAGCAGAATACGGGAAGCTCGACAATGGACTCCATTACTACGTCCGATCCAATTCTAAGCCCAGAATGCGAGCGGCTCTCGCCCTTGCAGTAAAGGTTGGGTGAGTGTTTCCACAGTTTCTTTTCTATGTGATTGATTGATTCTTTATGGGTTTGATTTATTCAAATTCATCAATTTGTGTTGTTTGATTTCTTGGTAGTTCTGCTGAATTCCGCATGTGGGTATTTATTTATTATTATTATTCGTTTATGGTTTTTGGTGATTTGGGTATAATGAATTTGGTCCCATTTGTTGTTTTTAACTACTATCTTTATGGATTTTTGTCAAATTACGCATTGGATCATCTAATTTCCCTGATAAGTGTTGAGTCCTGCTTTATTTCACCACGAATTTATGTTTTAGTCCAGTCTTTCTTGACTGGGTTTCAAAGCATTCATTCATTCTTAGGAAATAGGAAGTGCTGTTTCCTGGGCTATGTTTAATTCTGCTTAATTTTAGTTTCTTTTCTTAACTGAGATACATTTCATAATTGGGTTTGGAAGCTTACACTGTGGAATGGAGGAATTGGGTTTGATCAGGTTAAGGATAGTAAATTCATTGAGAACATTTCAGTGGGCTGAATTCAGAATAACTGAAGTAATGATTCTCTAATTCATTTCATCAAACAAAAATCATAATAAAGAGATCTTAACTAAGCATAGGTATGGTCAGTGAGCTTATCAACTGATCTAACATGATCAAATATTACCTTAATTTTATCCACCAAAAAAAAAGAACCGTAAGAAAGCATGGGTAGCTTTTAGTGCACATGGAGAATGTGCAGTGGAGTCTGTGGGAAGAAGAGATAACTAAGAAGCATCAGATCAACTGGTTGCTCATCCATGTATGGGCAGTTCACTAACTCGCAATGCTTTGAAAAAGACATCCAGTCTAAGAAAAAAAAAGCAAGCGTCCATGGTATTTGCATTGTTTAGCATTATAGTTGTTCCTCTGTATTAGGCTAATCTAGCAGATATTGGGATAATTCCAGTTATTTGAAATTTTTCAATGGAGTGAATTTGATTAAGTAATGAAGTTTCAAGTCTTAATCTTCTACTAGCTATGTATTTGCACCCCATGGAACATATTTTTGGTCACTTGACATATTAAGTGAACCAGTTCATTTGGTTCATGGCAGCTCAGTTGTGGAAGAGGAGGATGAGCGTGGAGTTGCTCACATAGTTGAGCATCTTGCTTTCAGTGCCACTAAGAAATACACGAATCATGATATTGTTAAGTTCCTGGAAAGCATTGGGGCAGAGTTTGGTGCTTGTCAGAATGCTTCAACATCAGCTGATGAAACCATATATGAGTTGCTTGTTCCTGTTGACAAGCCTGAACTCTTATCTCAGGCCATATCAGTCTTGGCAGAATTTAGCTCTGAGGTAGCTATACTCTCCTTTTTGTATTTTAATGACCCACAACTTTTATGGACTAATTTCTTGTCGGTTCAATTCTCCCGTGTCATCTAGGTACGAGTTTCAGCAGATGATTTGGAAAAAGAAAGAGGGGCTGTTTTGGAAGAATATAGAGTAAGCCGGAATGCTAATGGGCGGATGCAAGACGCACACTGGGTTTTGATGATGGACGGGTCAAAGGTACTGCTAATGTCTCCTATCTATACTAGTCCTCTTACACATTTCACTACTCTTATGTGATTTTTAAAGAAAAGGGAGCTTCTCTTATGAGCTTGTCAAGCACCTCTTTCTGTAATTTTTGGATTATATTGGAGAAACAAGGCTTATGTAATACCCACACAACACTTTTAGGGTTTTTTACCGTCTCAACACGTATCACGCGGATACACATCCCAACACACATCTTGATACTTAAGGCTGTGACACTTTTTACTTTAATGATTTTTGTTAAAAAATAATTTACAAAGAGAACTGGCGCATTCCATCCTCCATACACTACTTTATTAAGTTGTTTAAACTAACTAGTTTTTCGTTTGATAGTCTTTCCTCTTGAAAATCTACTTATATCTGTCAATTAAAATTGACAACCAGGAGATACTTCAAAGTGACCAATTTCGTTACTTTGGTTCTATTATTCATAAGGGAGGAGAGATTGATGAGGATGTTGCCCATAGAATTAGAGCGGGGTGGCTAAAGTGGAGATGCGGTTCTAGAGTGCTATGTGATCAACACGTGCCAATCAGGCTAAAGGGAAAATTCTATAAGATGACAATAAGACCGAAGATGCTTTATAGAGTAGAATGTTGGGTAATCAGTTCATAAAATGAGTATAGCCGAGATGGATGTATAGTAAGACAAGGAAAGACAAAATTAGAAATAAACGCATTCGTGAAAATAAAAGTAGCCCTAATAAGTGACAATGAGGGAAAGTCGATTGAGATGGTTTGATCATGTACAACAAAGACCAATGACAGTAGGGGAAGGCCAAAACAGACGTGGAGTGAGGTTCTGAGCGGAGATTTTAAGAAACTTGCCTTAACGGAAGAGATGGCTTTAGACATGATTTAATGGAGGAACAAGATTCGTGCAGCCGACCCCAGACCACTGGGAAAAGGCTTATGATCATAACTATATATTTATTAAATTATTGGATCTCTGTGGTGTACGGCAATGTTTTCTTTTACTTTTCATATATTTATTTCCCTATTTTTTAGTTTAAAAATTCTGATTTAGATATAACTAAGATACTAATTATGTTACATGCGTATGGATGTATCTACATTTTGGGCTTCTTGAGGGCCCTGTGTCAGTCATTGTTACATAGTCTGTGACGTTATGATCTTTGTATAATGCAAACCAAATTTCCTTAGCTGTACCCATGTGCATTTCTTGAGTGAATCATAATATTTAGCAGCAAGTTATTTTGCTTGTCGGTATCTTACAACTGACAATAATTCAAGTAGAGATTTGCCAAATAAAATATGCATGGTGGTTGTGTCTATCATAGCAAAAATGATGCATTTTTTATTTTTTGAAAAGAATTGGGAATCTTTTTGAATTATTTCATATTGAATTCAACCTAAGCTTTTGCAGTTTTACTTTCTTGTTAAGAGAGCTTTCAGATAAGATGGTGAACAATATGCTTTTGTAAATGGTAACCATTACAAGCAATGTGAAGACACTTTTCCTGTTGCTTTCTTTTGTTTGTAATCATTGATAAGCAGCTTCTTTAACTGGTATTGAGCTAGAACTGATGATTTTTAGCTACATGTATAATCCATCTTTGATTGCATCATGATTTACCTTTGTCTCTGAGGAGTAGTGGCTAGTGGCTAGTGGCTAGTGGTATGATATCCTATTAAAAACTTGGTAGTAATTGCAGTATGCTGAGCGTCTCCCAATTGGATTAGAAAAGGTGGTACGGACAGTTTCTCCTGAGACTGTCAAGCAATTCTATCAGAAGTGGTACCATTTACACAATATGGCAGTGGTAGCTGTTGGGGATTTTTCTGATACACAGGTCTGAAATTATTATATTCAGATCTACTTCTCTACAGTTCAAATAATTTTAACTGATTTGACTTTCTAAACATTTTGGTGATCTTTTTGACAGAGTGTGGTGGAATTGATAAATATGCATTTTGGGCAGAAAGTTTCTGTATCTGGCCCTCCACTTATACCAGAATTCCTTGTCCCATCCCATAATGAGCCGCGATTTTCATGTTTTGTTGAATCTGAAGCTGGTGGGGTCAGTATTTCAGGAATCTATAATCCTATGTGTCTGTGCTCCAATGCAGTCTCATCTGAATACAAATACACGCACACGCATTAAACACCACATGGAAAACATCAGTTTTGACATTGTTCTCTTGGATTGGCTCATAACAGTCTGCAGTGATGATCAGCTGTAAGATGCCAGTGGGCGAGCTGAAGACAGTAAAAGACTACAGGGATTCACTAGCAGAATCAATGTTTCATTGTGCTCTAAACCAAAGGTATTTTAAAATATCTCGTAGGAAGGACCCACCGTATTTCTCATGCGCTTCCGCTGCAGATGTTTTTGTTCGCCCTGTGAAGGCATATATGGTGACTGCAACTTGCAAAGAGAAGGTAACTGTTGAAGCTCTGGAGTCAATGCTGATGGAGGTATGTTTGCCATCTCCATATGGTGTCTTGCTTGGTTCTCCCTTCTCCTTTTATCTCATTGCTTCCTTAATTTCCAGATTGCTAGGGTTCGGCTTCATGGGTTTTCAGAGCGTGAGATATCAATTATTCGAGCTTTATTGATGTCCGAGATCGAATCTGCATATTTAGAGCGTGACCAAATGCAGTCAACAAGCCTGCGGGATGAATATTTGCAAGTATTTCCAATTCATTGATTTCTAGTGTAATTTTCCATTTTTGCAAGTCTTTATTCTCTTCGACTACTTGTGATGTATTAGAGTCCGCAGAACTTTAGGTCTTTGTGGAGTCTGTAGCCAAGTTCGTTATTTTATTACTTTCTTTACATTCCTTCATATACTTTGGTTTTCCCATTTTCTCCTGTGATTTCGAAGAAGCGTGTTTTCAAGTAACTTGAAGAGCATTATTTGTGTAGAGGTTCATTAGTTAAGGAAACATCTCAATTTGCATATGTAACCAGCATGAGTTTATCTTTTGCCTTAAACTCTGGGCTGGCAAGTTTGATTTTCCCTTTTATCTTTTTTATTTATAAACAATGTGATCACATTACTACTAGAAAAAAAATTGAATGCACATTTGAGCCAATATAGTCTGTCCAACGTACATAAATCTGAAAGCTCGTTTGCCAAAGAAAATAAAATCTGAAAGCCCTATTCCACAATTTGATTCTTACACTTACCCCATAGAAATTTTATCCCTTAAGATGTGGAAATGTATGCCCTGTCGGCGTCTCATGATTCTTACTGATCGCTATGGTGCATGCCCATTATGGTCCAGTAGGACCAGCACTGTGGCTGGTCACCAGTAAATTATGGGCTCTTTTCTTGGTAGATTTGCTGGATCGAACCCAGAGTAGAAAATAGGGTTTATGGGAAAAAGAAGGGGAGAAGAAGAAGAATAAGAAAAGTAGGAGAAGATAGATGAGAGGAAGTGGAGTTTGTGTGTATTACACGACTCCCAATGGCTTTTATTTATATTAAACATTCCTAAGAGTGACAATAAGACCACTTATCAAAAAAAGAGTGACAATAATACCCCTAAGAATGAAAGAAAATACAACTAAGTGTAATAATAATTAAATGACTAATCTGCCCTTACAAGCACCCCTCCTTAAGGTGGTGCATAAATTTCAACCATACTCAGCTTGCCCAAGAACTCATGCAACTAGTTACCATTGACACCTTTTGTAAGAATCTCTGCTAGTTGTATCTCAATCTTCACATATGGAGTACATACTTCACTTGAGACAATCTTCCCATGTGGAGTACATACTTCACTTGAGACAATCGTATCTCGAATGAAATGGTAATTAAGCTCTATGTGTTAGTTTTGTCTTGCTGAATTAGATTCTGGGCAATTATTATATGTTGCCTTGTTGTTCTAAACTTCACATACCTAAGGTTTAGATTAAGTTAGTAAGGAGAGAAGGGAAGAGAAGAAGAGAAAGAGGAGAAGAGAGAAGAATAGAGAAGAATAGAGAAGGGGAAATCGTGTATTATGTGAAGTACGATTTCCCACATAATTATAGTAATGGAGTGAGAGACAAAGAAATACCCTCCTCAAGCTGGTGCAAAGAAATCTATCATGTCCAGCCTGATTATCATATTTTGGAGACAACCCTTACTAACACCCCCAGTCAGAACTCAACATCTGCAACTTGTTCTCTTGTCTTGACATAAGGCGTGTAAATCTAACCACTCCTCAACTTCTCCTTGATGAATTGTCTGTCAACCTCTATGTGCTTGGTCCTATCACGTTGAACTGGGTTATGGGTAATGCTCATGTCAACTTTATTGTCGTAATATAATCTCATTGGCTCTTGAACTTTGATTCCCAACTTGTCCAACATAATCTTCAGTCATAAGAGCTCATACACTCCATGGGCCATAGACCGAAACTCTGCCTCTACGCTAGATCTAGCCACCACAGACTTTCTTGCTTCTCCAAGAAATAGATCGATGATTAGTAAGTAAACCTGCCTAATCTGCATCAATATATGCTTCCACACGTACAGTAGTATCACTCTGCAAATCAACAGAATATGTTGTGTGAGCTAGAAAGCTCAGTAAAGTAATTAGTTACATATTAATATTTCTCTTTTTAAATATGCTAAGAAAAAATTGACGATAGAAATAGAAGAAGGGAATTTAACAAGCGATCTGAAATCATTCTTTCTAAAGCACATGACTAAAATAGATCTGACTATCAGAATACTGTGACCCATTTGATCATCTAGCTGGGTTAGACTCCCATATGTCAATTTTACTATATTCTGGTGAAATACTATAGAACCATATAGTACACCAATGGTTTTTGGGTCTTTCACCCTAGGGCTACTCTTGAGATCCCTTATTGCTCATTAGGGCAATCAACCTAGGGGTCCCTAAGGAAAATGCCCACATTTAGGGTCTTTCACCCAAGGAGGCCTCGAAAGCATGTCCTCATAAACGGTTTTCTGATTTTTTCACCTTTAATTCAAACCATTCAGCCATCACATAATAAAGTCACCTTGTTCCAAAAGTAATACCATTTTTAAAATCGATTGCAAAACAACTCAATTACAAAAACTGTTCCTTTCTCAAAGTCCAAAAATGAGTATTCTCAACTTATTATTTCTTGAAAAAAGAAATAAAATATCAAAACATGAAACCAATTTCATGTTATATATCCAATTGATTCATAAATTTAAGTCACAATAACATGATTATATCATAAATTAGAATTTATACAAAATCAAATAAATTGAAATATGCATTTATTGAGGATCATATATCATATTTTTTTTACCAAAACTAGAAGGTAACAAGAATATGATTTTTAGAATTTTTCCCCACAAATAATAGAATATTCTACAATCTTCTATGAATATTCTACTATTTTTCTAAAAAATAATTATAAATAAATAAATAATTAATTAATTAAATAAAGCACAAGAAATAACTATTTATTTACCCGAAAACGCTAAAATCGAAATCTTCGAACTTTGTGCTGTACGTATCTTGAGGTAGCGCGTATCTCGAGGCAGTATGCTCTACCGAAAACTTAATTTTCAAGGGACCTGAATATTTTTAAAAATTCCTAAGAATTTTCTAGAATTTCTTCTAGTAGAAGGGTGTTTTTGCAATTATACCTCACCTTAGGGGCTATATAGCAAATACCAAAAAGTAATACAGTAGTTAAGATGTGGTTGGAAAAAAGCCGTTATAACGGATTCAGACCTCCCTCGTTACGTTATGTACCGTTATTAAGCTCTAAACATAACAACCGTTATTTTTGTTATAACAGCCGTTATATGTCCGTTATAACGAAAATACCGACCGTATTTTCTGGAAATTTTTGTGAAAAAAAATTGCCATTATTTCCGTTTTTGAACATTTGAATTTCAACGCCATTTTTCTGTTATTTTCCCATTATTTTCCGTTTTTGCCCGAGCGTTACAATTCGTTATAACGGGAAAAACGGTAACACCCCCAGTCCGTTATAACGACCCCCCCTTTAAACCTTTGTTAAAGGTATTAGAGTGTATTTGTAGATTTTCAAAAACCAAATATTTTCATCGACAATCGATGTGGGACTAAATTTGTTACAAAAAAATTGTTAATATACATAAGGAGCATTATAATAAGTTGTTTTGTTGACCTAACATGCGGTCCAGATTAAAACGCAATAACTTTTAATCCACAAGTCCGATTTTGACAAATTTGATATCGTTGGAAAGCTATCATCGAGATCTTAAAAAGTACATACATTTTGAACACAAAACTTGTAAAATAATATAAAAACTATAATACCCCTAGAAGTTGGGTTATTACAAGTAACCATGATGTAGATTACCTATCATCCTTAGAACCTACTCGATCTGCATCCGTTCATGCTTCCACTTTCATATGCCCATTCCTCTTAGCTAATAGTTCCCTACCAAGTGAGGACTTGAGGTACCTCAAAATTTGATATGCCGCATCAAAATGTGGATTCCGGGGGAAATGCATGTACCGACTTATCACACTAACTACATATGCTATATCATGTCTAGTGGCGGAGCCATGATTTTGTTCCAGGGGGCAAGGGTGCAAACAACAAAGTTGGTGGGGGGGAGGGTAATTTATCTCTAAATTAGGATAGTTTCGTCAAGGAATTTTTTTTTAATGACTTTTCATAGTTGAGAGGGGGCAGTTGTCCAATGCCCTACCCTTCCTCACTCAGTTTCACTTTAAATACCCCCTCTCTCCTACCATCTAAACTCACAAATTCACCCGAACCTTCTCTTGAGTTCATTTCCGAGAGCAGTTTGTTTGAGATTCTCCTTGCCCTCTTTGTTGTTCTTAACTGGCCTTTGTTGGAGATCTACTTTGGTAACTTGTCCTATTTGGTTCTAAGGGCTCTTCTGCTAGGTTGTCCAAGCTGCTAGATTGGTGGCTGCTTGGCTTTACGTTTCAACAACATCGAAGTTTCGTTCCTCTCCGATCTCGATTTGGAAGGTAACTTTGTTTGGTAGTTGAGAGTTTTTCTTAGAGAAACTCTCTATTTGGTATACTTCATTATTTATACTCTTGTTCTGCTTGAGTCAATAGGAGTCTTGACTAAGCTGGAGTTTGGTTGAGACCAGACTCTGTTATATCTCGATTGCGATCGAAACCGGGTCCTTTACCCTATTCCTCATTGTAAAGTTGCTTAAGTATTGTATTAAAAAGATGCTAATTCTTTGGAGCTGTTTAGAGAGTGGACGTAGATGTTGATACACCGAACCACTATATATACTTGTGTTGTGGATTGTTGTCTCATTTCTCTTACTGCTTTACGTTGATTATTTTGTTATATCTAAACATATTAGTAATCGACTTAGGCTAATTTTAAATAGACCTATTCACACCTCCTCCCCCCCCACTAGGTCTTCTCGTATCAATATCAGGGAACTTCAAACTCTTGACAAATCAAGGCTTCAAATAATCAACCGGTAGACTTTTCTACACAAAATAAGCCTCATTCACCACTCAACTTAATATAGGGCTATTGTAGGGTCATTTTACACAAAACAAACCCAAAAACACAGATCAAATCACAGGAGGGTTAATGGTTGAAAGTTTCGGTCGAAACCAAATATCATATGGGGTTTCGAAAACTCATAAGTTTCGGGCCAATTTCATCCGCACTTCTCCTTCACTTTGGTTTCGTCAAGTTTCGGACGGAAACCACTGAAACTACCGAAACCACTGAACTTCTCCTTCACTTTGGTTTTGCCAAGTTTCAAACCAAAAACACTGAAATTACCGAAACGAAACCCACGCCTTTAAGGGTTATACAACTCAACAAAACAACACAACCATCCGAAAAACACAGCATCACAAGTCACATATAGGGTGGTGGGCGGTAAACATAGAATGGAAAAAATCTTTGTTTCTAAAATGTCCAGAAATATAACATGAATTGAAAACTACCCCTTCATTAAGGCTTAGAGTTCCCTTATGTATTTAGGGTTATTTTTTTGGTTTGTTTATATGTTGATACTTAGAGAACTGTGTGGGTAGTTTGGGCTCTGTATTTAGAAAAGTTAAGAAGATGCATTTTCCCCTTGTGATGCATTCATATCCTTGTTAATTAGCCCCCCCCCCCCCCCCCCCCCCCATTTGGTTTTGTCCTATATGTTTTCTATGGTCTTGATTCTCTAGATGCCTACCACACCCCACCCATTGGATGTAGTCCAAAGGGCTTTGCTGTTGCAGCGTACGACCATTGGAAGTGTGTCTTGACAACATTTTTCTGTGGATATTCTCACTTACTGAGTTGATCTGTATGTCTGATATTCACACTTATTGTGCCCTAAGTCACCTTTCAATTCATTACGAGTCTGCAAAATGCCATTTCTGTGAGTACAGTGCTAAAATGGTTTGGATTTGAAATATGGCAATGTAAGTATTAAGGCAAATTCAGGAATGCAAGTGCTTGAAAAGATCTCTTGACATCGTATTATGACCTTATATTAATTTGTTCAACTGAAGGAATATGAAGCATTAAAGGGACAAGAAATTCCAAATGTGTTGGTGATTATGAAGCATGCATCAGACATTGTTTAATTATGAAATTAAACGATGAGAATATCCATCCCTTAAGATGAATCTTATTGATCTTAAGGTGTGGAAATGAATGACCTCTCAGCGTCTCATGGTTCTTATTGATCATATTAGGTTTCTTTTTTTGGTTTGTTTACGTCCCAATGCTCAGAGAACTGTATGGGTAATTTGTGGCTCTGTATTTAGGAAAGTTAAGAAGATGCGTTTGTCGCTTGTGATGCATTCGTATCCTTGTTAATTAGGTTGTTACTGCATCACTGCATCATGCTAATTTGTTTATATTTAATTTCACAGCATTTTCTCCGTAATGAACCTGTTGTTGGGATTGAGTTCGAGGCAAAGCTTCAAAAGACTATTTTACCTCGTGAGTTTGACTATTATTCCTTCTTGAATTTATCAATCATCTAGTATCCTTTTATGGACCTCATCTAATTATATCTAAATTGTTCTTGTCCTTTTTTTTCAATAGAAATATCAGCAGCGGAGGTATCTAAGTTTGCTGAAAACTTTCGCACATCATGCAACTGCGTCATTAAGACAGTTGAACCCCGAGCTCATGTAACAATAGACGATCTAAAAACTGCTGTTCTGAAGATCAACTCTCTCGAGGAAGAAAGAAGCATTGCTCCTTGGGATGATGAACACATTCCTGAAGAAATTGTCAGCACAAAGCCAGATCCAGGGTAAACTTGGTTGTACTTTTCATTATTCTTCAACGATCTGCCCCGTTACAACCGCTTTTGCAAGATATCTGTTTGTAGGTGTCTTTATTTGTGATTGCATATTCTGTTTTTTGGTAAGCGTGATTGCATATTATTTTTTTCAAGAATTTTGTTAAAAAGCGGACGAAAAAGGCGTCAAAACCAAAACAGATGATTCCACCAGCAAGAGAGAAAAAAAAGAACCAAAAAAATCATTTGCATCAGCAATTCCATTCCACTAAAAACAACACCTCTAAAACACTCTCTTTGGCTAAGAAATATACCTTCTCTTGAGCTGATCTCGGAACAAGAGAGTATGATTTCTTTAATAAAATGACAGTCTCCATGTACCTGTCTACCCGACCAAATGATGTTTGGTTGTAGAGGAAATGTCTTGTGGAAAATTGTTCATGCTGTTCTTTGTTGGGTTATTTGGAAAGAGTGTAGCAACCACATTTTTGAAGATCAAAGTTGGGAGTTGCCACAGATTTGCTCGTCAAGATTGGTAGACTGATCATTGCATGGGCATCTATGAAGGAATTCCAAGGAATTGATTATACTGTTTTTGTCAACCATTGGAATTTCATCAGTTTTGGAGATATAGGTCTTTAGTCTCTTTTGATAGACTTGTACCTATATTGTTTTCTGTAGCAATCTGTTTTCATCTCTCATGGGAATGCTTTGCCCTGCTTTTGTACATCTTTTTTATACTTTAATACAAATCTTTCTGTTATTGCTAGTGTTCCACTGTCATAGTTTCTAACCTCGGTCTTGGGGATCGGCTCATCTAGGGCCTAGACCAAGTTGACTTGGGCTCGGTCTCGATACTGACTCCCCGAGATGGAAAATAAAGAAGAGGGAGACTATCTCAGGTGAGTCGGTCCCCATGGATCATTTAGGTTTGGGGATGAGACCTAAAACAATGTGTAGCATAAGTTTCCCTCAATTTAACCCCTTGTGGTTGCATAGTATATCTTCTAAATTCTGTCGAATTGTTTGTTTCAGGAACATTGTGGAACAGTCGGAGGTTCCTAATATTGGGGTCACCGAGTTACTTCTATCAAATGGCATGAAGGTTTGCTATAAGCGCACGGACTTTCTTGATGATCAGGTATTGACTATATTTTTGATATTTGGAAATTGAAGATGATCTATTATTTGGTCTCTACTTAATTCAGAATTTTTGGATCATAAGAAAATAAGTGGAGCTTTATTCCATGTAGCCTACTTGCAAAACTCATGATCCTTTTGGGGGTATATATTATATGTTATTACTTGGTGCTTAAAGGTTCTATCAGAGTTCTTTACCCTAGGAGCCTCGATCGTGTCCTCTTTCTATTGTTTGTAGATTTTAGTGACCTCTTAAGTACGAAACAAATACGACATTTGAGATAGTGTGAAGTAAATTGGGGTTTTGAGATGGGAAGAGGAAGGAGAAGAATAGAGAGAGAGAAGAGGAAGTTGAACTAGTGTCTTGAACTTACACTAGTTGACCCTTACAATTATTATATATACTAATATTGTAATAAAGGTAAAAGTTCAAACCCCCCCCCCCCCCCCCCATCAAGCTGGAGCATATATATCATATATACCCAACTTGGAACATAAGAAATCACTCCTCATGCGACTCAATGCCTTAGTAAATACATTAGCTAATTGATGTTCTGACTTTACATACAGAGTACAAATGTCACCATTTTCAACTCTCTCTGATGAAGTAGCAATCAATTTCAATGCGCTTGGTCCTCTCATGAAAAATAGAATTAGACGAAATATGGACAGTCGCTTGATTATCACGAAAAAGAGGAATAAGGAGATGAAGTGCAAATCATATCTCCTAAAGAAGACTCCCCAACCATGTCAACTCACAAGTAGTATGAGTCATAGCTCGATACTCAACTTGTACAAGACCGAGCCACCGCACTCTTTTTCTTACTCCGCCACAACACAAGGTTCCTACCAAAGAATATGCAATATCCTGTGGTAGATCTCTTATCAGCTAATGAGCCAGTCCAATCAGCATCTGCATAGCCCTCAGCGTGTACATGACCATGTGTCTGGTATAACAAACCAAGGCCAAGAGCTCTCTTGAGATATCTCATAAAACGAATCATAGCCTCCCAATGTGGGATTCGAGGTTCTTGCATAAATTGACATACCACATTAATAGCGAAAGAAATACCCGATCTAGTGATGGTGAGGTAATTATGCTTGCCAACCAGACCATTACCTTGTAGGATTATCAAACAATTCTCCTTGATCAACGATAAGTTTCTCATTAGGATCCATTGGAGGGTCCATTGGTTTAGTTCCCAGTAAACTAGTCCTCTCAAGTAAATCTAGAACACACTCATTGATATAAATTAATTCTAGCCTTTGACCGTACAACTTCAGTACTCAAAATACTTTAGCTATCCAAGGTCCTTAGTGTGAAAGTGTAAATGATAAAGTTGTTATCATATACGTATTTCCATGTATAAGGGGTAGTTCTGTAAATACTTCCTTTGAGGAGTATACTTGTCTTTTGTAATGTTCTACACATATAATATATATTATTGGAGTCATGTGACCATAACACATGACATCCTTTTCTCTTCTCTCTCTTTGAATCTCTAAACCTAACCCTAATCACCATTGCAACTTCGTATCAAAGCTAGCAATCAAGATCAACAGAACATCAGAGTAGTGCCGATGCTTCATCGTACTGTACGGTTGACGTCATTTAGGCTGTAGACAACCCGTTTTTGTGGAGTTCTCAAGGTTCATCGACGGTGCTGAGAAATAATTTATCAACCGTGATTTGGTTTCACTCCTTCCAACATTAACAATGTTTCATATACCTAACTGTCCTTTTTGCAAGTGAATCTCCTTATCCCAATTACTTGAATCTACCAATGTGCCAATAAATTTGAAACTCTAATTAGTGGAGTGGATCATATGGGCTATTACGGGTGTAGAAATAGCGACAGAATGTCATTTGTATAGGATTCTTGAGATTATTAGGTTTCTGAACAGGGAATATCAGATTATTAGGTTTCTTGAGATTCTGGAATGTGGAAGAGGCATTTTTTTAAGTGGGTAAGTTGGGGTTAGGCAGACCCCTACCAGCTATATTAATAGAAAGAAAAATTACAACCATAGATATTTACATCCATTTGTATCATCCTCTACGAACTTAGATAATGCACTCGGAAAGAAGGGAGGATATAACAAAATTTCAAAATGATTACAATAAGTGGATAAAAAATCAGCCACTTTGTTAGCTTCCCTCCAAGAGTGTTTGATTTCCCAATCTTCAAAACCACTAAGGAGCTTCAACCTTTCTAGAGTCATCTATCTGCCTCTCCAGAATCCCTTGAAAGGGTCTCTGAGTCTGAGCATATAGTTAGTCTGGAGATCGCAAGATCCTTCGCATATTGTTCCTAAACGCCATTCATATTGATTCTTCTTAAATTATGAATCACATCTGATTTGTGTCTAGCTGTTCTCTTCCTGTATGAAATACTTCAGTTACCAGATATTTTTGAAGAGACATTGGTATTTTTTCTTCTTGAAAAAGTAGCACAATTTTGTTAGATAAGAAGTAAAAGAATATTTTAAATAAAAGAATACAAGCCCAAGACTAGAACAAGTTGTAAAATCAACAGTAGCCAACACAGTGTTCATCAATTCTATGATACCTGGATACCTGTACTAGTGCCTTGTACCAGTGTCGTGTCGTGTCAATACGGATACGGACACTGGACACTCTACCGACACTTATCCCCACATATCCTTCAGAAAAAATTGAAAAATTAGAAAAAATAAGAACTTTGAGCTACAAAATAGGATACTTGTATCAGTATCCGTGTCCTTGATTTTGGAAAATCTCGAGTCGTATCCCCGCTTCCTGTGTCCGTATCCGTATCTGTATTCGGGCATCATAATTCATCATTGTCTTAAAATGCTACTTTTATGAAACAATCCCTACACCTTGGTTTGACAAGGGATCTGCCATGTCTTGTCCATTATCTGTGTAAGATATTGGCTTAACCGGATACAAGAAATCGAATACCCTGTCAGGGATCTGCTTGATTCTTTACAATTAACACTCAAAATCTGATAGTCTTATGCTTCACGTCCTTGCTTGTCATGATCTTGGTCGCGCAAAGTGTGTGCAAGGTCAAGGTTTCCATTTTTTCAAAGGTTGTTTTTAGTAAATAAATATCTTCTGTGAGCATCTATTTCAAGTGGAATTTGATTTTCTTATTCATACTTTCTCTTCAACAGGTTCTCTTCACTGGGTTCACATATGGGGGTTTATCTGAACTTCCAGAAAATGAGTTTATTTCATGCTCAATGAGCTCAACCATTGCTGGAGAAATCGGTGTATTTGGTTACAAACCATCTGTGCTCATGGATATGCTTGCTGGTAAGAGAGCTGAAGTTGGTACCAAGGTCGGAGCATACATGAGAACCTTTTCTGGTGATTGCTCACCTTCTGACCTGGAAACTGCCTTGCAGGTTTGTTTTTATTGGATGAACAATTTTACTCTGTAATGAATGTTTGTGTATGCATGTGAGTTTATTTATTTTTGTTGCTCATATTCATTTCAAGCAGTCTATCTTAAAATCTGTAATTTGCTCTCTGGGGATACCTTTTCTCGCACCAGATTTGGACCTGTGTTTTAATCTCATGGTTGTGTTTTGTTTGGCATGCAACTTCTTGTAGGGAGACAGGTGAACCCAAGTTGGCGAGTCCTTTTGTATCTTTAAACCTGATGTTTTAAATTTGAGAAAACAATTGAAAATATAAATACCAGTGGCTAAAAATTCCATAAATTCTGATGATTTTTGTTAGAAGGAGAAGTCTGATAGGAAGTTGGTGTTATAAGGTGAATAGGGTTTTCGGGTGCAAAACTCTCAGGCATAGTGATAGTCTGTGAACTATGAGTAGGTATTCATTTGTCTTTTTATAGGCAATGAACTTTAAGTATACACTATATTTTCATAATGGCTCAAGCAAAGTAAGATAAATGTCTACCTTGATAATTCATAGAAAAACTTAGACGAAAAACGAGGTAAATTCACTCGATCTCATTTATATATGAGTTTGGGTATAGACTACAGAGGACTCCTGAAATAATTAAATGGTAATAAAGCAAATAAACAATATGAGATGACCAAATAAGTCCTTATTGCAAATGTACATGTGAAATAGAAATCACTTATATATGAGCTTACTTGCAATTTTGCCTGAAGCTGAGATGGGTTCCCAGTGCATCATAATCTTATTGCATAAATAAATAATTGTACTCTTTGAAACTTCCTTCACCCTTGGTTGAGATATCAAATGCTTGCTCTTTGGCAGAGGCATGAAAGAGGTGTAGTATATTCATCAGCTGTTTCTTTGTACTCCGGATGTACATTGTGACCATCTATATATAGATTTACAGATCACATAGGATTTGATAAGCCCGTCAATCTTCACAATTGCTCATGTCATCAGCTTGTATACTGCTTTGCTCTGGATCTAATATTCACTCTATGCTACAGTTCCACCTGGGATTCACCGTTTACACTTATTTATTCGCCACCTTTGACGATACATATGAGACTCGAACAAGTACCCTGCAAGAGTACCATGATAGCCCTTTTGTAATGTAGCAGCAGCTTAGTGGTTTCTTGTGTCAAGTACAGCTTAGTTGCTCTGACTTGGTTGATCTGAATAAATTTGAATAAATTCTATGAATCTATATTGCATTTCACTGTTTTATGTGTCTTATGAACTATTATTTGGATAAAATTATAAAAATATACAATAATAAGGACGTGTCTACATGTAGGGTTAAATGTGGTTTCTCCATCTTTCACTTTGTCCATCTCTATATTACGTAGGCTGCAACTTTAGACGTTAAAAGAGTTTTTTTTTTTTTTTGATCGGTGACATTAAAAGAGTATCTATAGATGTTTTGCTATACACGAATTTGTTTAGTTAGTAAAGTGCTTTTTAGTATTTGTCACCAATGTCATATTTGGTCCTAAAATTTTCGTTATAGGACCTCCAAGAAGGAAATGAATTTGTAAATTGTATAAGGTATTAATTGTCAGTCTGGAGACATTTTCTACTTTTATGAATACAATATACTATTAGGTAAATTTGGCACAAGATTCTTGTTAAACTATGTAACCAAAATGCTTTTATGACAAACTATATGAACGTGTTGATGTTATCAGGTTTGTTGGGGACTCTGTGTCTGACTTCATATCCGCGTCCAACACACGCGTACATGTCTATGTTAATTGTTCTAACATATAATGGCAATGTTCATGAATATGTTGTGTATATAAATATTTATCAAAAAAAAGTTTATATATTTATTTACTTTGAGATTTTATAAATCAATGTTTAACTGATTATCTGTAGTCCTTTTTATTGTTTGTCTAATCTTTTTATTATATGGGATACCTGCAGCTTGTCTATCAACTTTTTACAACAAAGGTAGTACCAGGGGAAGAAGAAGTCAAAATAGTGATGGAAATGGCTGAAGAATCAATTCGTGCTCAAGAGAGGGACCCATACACTGCATTTGCAAACCGTGTGCGGGAGCTCAACTATGGAAACTCCTATTTTTTTAGGGTATGCTCAATTTCATGGTTCTTATTAATTGATTTTTTCAAATTGCCTTTGTCTTGCTTATTTCCATGTGGTGATGTTTCTCTCGATGCAGCCAGTTAGAATTAATGGCCTTCGAAAGGTTGATCCAAGAAGAGCCTGTGAATATTTCAATAGTTGTTTTGAAGATCCCTCAAATTTCACCGTCGCGATTGTTGGAAATCTTGACCCAGCAGTGGCACTTCCTTTAATTCTACAGTATTTGGTAAGGGCTATCTCCCTCATAAGCTGTTTAGGCCTTTGAGACATTCAAATCTATGTTGACTAGGTTGTTGTTTCTCAATTTAGGGTGGAATACCCAAGCCTCCTGAACCAGTCTTACACTTCAACCGTGATGACTTAAAAGGCTTACCTTTCACTTTTCCCGCAACCATAATTAGGTACATATTTACATTTCTATTTGATATTGGTGCTACACCATATCTCTCTCTCTCTCTCTCTCTCTCTCTCTCTCTCTCTCTCTCTCTCTCTCTCTCTCTCTCTCTCTCTCTCTCTCTCTCTCTCTCTCTCTCTCTCTCTCTCTCTCTCTCTCTCTCTCTCTCTCTCTCTCTCTCTCTCTCTCTCTCTCTCTCTCTCTCTCTCTCTCTCTCTCTCTCTCTCTCTCTCTCTCTCTCTCTCTCTCTCTCTCTCTCTCTCTCTCTCTCTCTCTCTCTCTCTCTCTCTCTCTCTCTCTCTCTCTCTCTCTCTCTCTCTCTCTCTCTCTCTCTCTCTCTCTCTCTCTCTCAAATCCTTCTAATCCTAGAATGTTGTGCTTGTAGAGAAGTAGTTCACAGCCCCATGGTGGAAGCACAATGTTCTGTCCTGCTAGCCTTTCCTGTGGTGTTAAAGAATGAATCTATGGTGTGTGTGACACTTTTTTTGATATGTTGGTTAAAAGATCCTACAATCCAGCTCCCGAGATGGATTCTCGTGAGTCTGTATCCAAATATTACTTCTTCGTATTGATGACTAATTTTTTTTTGTTTTTTCTGCATCAAAATAAATTCAAGATGGAAGAGATTCACTTTGTTGGTTTCATATGCAAGCTTCTGGAAACAAAAATTATGCAGGATCTCCGGTTCAAGCATGGGCAGGTATTTTCTTCTAAGTTCTTTTGCCGTTGATTGTTGAGAATTTTAGTGTAACTCATATGCTTATTTACCCTAACTCTTTCTTAATTACATTTATTCACAGATCTACTCTGTTGGTGTTTCTGTGTTCCTTGGTGGTAATAAACCATCAAGAACTGGGGATGTGCGTGGTGATATTAGTGTAAATTTTTCTTGCGATCCAGATATCTCGTGGAAGCTGGTGGGTCTTTGGTGGGAGCGTAGAAATATGTGCTTATGTACTACATAAGTGTTTGTCACTTCCTATTATGTTTACCTGAGCAACTTATTTCTATTTGGTAAATAGGCTGCAAACGACACTTCTTTACCTGTAAGTTCTCTGCAGGTTTCCCTTGTCTTGGATGAAATATTGCGGCTTCAGGAGGAAGGCCCTTCAGATCAAGACGTTTCAACTATCCTTGAAATTGAGCAACGAGCCCATGAAAATGGACTGCAGGTCAATTTCATAACCATGATTATAGTTTTGAACAGTAATTTTTTTTTATGGCTTGTTCAACATATCAGTAGACTCAACACTTCAAGCTGCACCTCAGTCATTATTTCTGCTCCTGCAGGAAAACTACTACTGGCTGGATAGGATTCTCCGCAGCTACCAGTCACGGGTGTATTGTGGTGATGTCAATGCTTCTTTTGAGGTTGGTACCATGGGCTTGCTTTTCTACTTCCCTTAGAGCATTTTTTTCTCATTTTTCTCAGGTGTTCTCCATTGATTAAATAGTTAATTTCAATCAGAAACATACTATGTAGCTAAGAGTAATAGCTGTTGTTTATGAGGTCATGAGGCACGCAAATATGCATGGGTGAGTCTATATCAAAGTTAGACCTGCACTCCGGGAGGCACACTGCATTTTGCTTATAACTATCTTGAAATACGCACGACACTACCATTTATATAAATGGAAGATATCATATATACAAGCTCTCACTCATCAATGGAGTTGTACAATCTTGCAGCTATTCTCCACTAACAGAAATAGGTTAATATATTTCATTCCTTTTCTATTTTCTGCATACAGGTTCAAGATGAAGGACGTACTAAAGTTAGAGAATCTTTAAGACCGTCAACAGCACAGTTGGCATTACAACGGATACTGCCTTTCCCATGCACAAAACAGTACAGTGTAGTGATCCTAATGCCCCAGAAGTCTCGCCTGAAGCTGCTCAAGTCATTCTTCCAATCTACAACAAACAGATATGGTAGAGATGCAAAGGTCAGCCATATCTTGTACTGAGAATTCACATGTAACCCTTACGTGCGTATGGTACATCAACCAATTCTATATATAATGGGTCAGGATCAGGGGACAAAAATTTTGACAACAAAAATTTGGAGCGGGCCGATATATAAATTAGAAGCTTTGGAATGTGATGATTTTTGGTGAGGATGGTCTCTATGGTGAGGAAATCATCCGCACAAATTCAAATCATTCCAATATTCGTAGCCTGGTTTACGAGTTGAAGAATTATGGACAGTCTATTTTTATCGTTAACTTGAAAACCACATTTTATTGGGTTAGAAATTTCAGAATGGACTGATTTTTTGTAGGGGTGATCTATATGGTGAGGAGATCATCCTCACCAAAAATCAGCCACTGAGTCATCTTCCATGTGGATACGCCAAAATTGTTGTCAAATTTTTTGTAACCTGATCCAACAACGAAGGGCTGAGATCTTATACCCCAAATGGACGGTGGATCTCAGGCACTCACACCCGATTGGTAAACACTTTGTCGGGGAGTGCCCTGGGCACGGGCCACCCACTAGTACATAAACAAATGTAGGTTCCTCTATTTAAGATAATGGAATCTGCTGTACTTACAACAAAAAGAGAAACAAAAGCTGGGACCATACTTGAGAGAATTTTAAAGATATCAGGCCTAAAGCATAAACATTCCCATCGATCTCACTCACAATCTCTAGTACCCACCTGGTTACTTACAGCAAATTCTTCTGAGATCCTTTCCATGTAACTGTATATGTTATAGCCTTATAGGCCAAAGTAGACTTTATTTATCTATTTTTCCATTTCTGTTAGCAATCAGTTTTCCATCTGGTTTTGGCAGATTTTGGCGGCCATTGCAGGCACAGCAGTTTTGGCCCTCAGCTTGTGGAGATACTCACGGAGTACTTTGAAATCTTAGGAGACATTAGCTTCGGCGAAGCCTATGTAGCGGAAGATTGAAGATCAGCAACAATAATTTGAGAGTGGACTAATTGTTATTGCCTAGAGAAAATTGAAGGCACATGCTGATCTCAAAAGTGGGGGGTCCCTGATGAACAATTCTCAGACGGATTGAGTGATCACCTCCTTTTTCTCTCAGAGGAAATGTTCTCCAAAATCACAGATGAGCCCATTGACGGTTCCTATGGACCTCATGTCATTCTGTATCATACATCTTTTGTTCTCTTTCATAGTTGATGCACTATCGACATGAAACTATATGAATCTTAAGAGCCTTGTTAACACTTAGCTTGTAATCTTGAAGAAACAAAACACAATATTCAGTCAACTGGGAATACTTAGATCAGATGGACAGACATGCATATGCAATGGTTTGATTGGATTTTTGTTGCATTGATATGGGTACAGGTCTCAGAGTCCGATACTGAGTATGAAGTGTCTGACTCGGCAAACCTTGAAAATAAGGATTTCGTGGATTGGATGACCCTATCTATCCATCCCATCTAGATATGTACATTTTCCCATCCAAAACAATGCAATCAATATGATGGATAAGATCATCCCATTGGGTTGTTATTCCAGCTTAGGAGGATTCCAGTAATGGATTCTGTGTTCATCGACCAGGCAGGATGGATCGTTATCAAAAAGACAAAGGTATGATGGATGGTGATCAGTCCAACAAATCTCGGTATTTCTCACTAATATGTAATCTTGTTCTTCATGCTAATATGTAGTGATAATCTGTCACTTCCAGTCAGAAGGCCTTCCACTTTTTTTCCCTTTTTGTTAGGGCCAGGCAGTTGACTGTTGGGACAGTCAGTTTCTAGGGAGGCTAATGCCGCAGAGCTACAGGGAAAATCTACCCAGAGACAATGCATAACTGGGGCACATCTGCCTGGTCACAAGATTGAATCCGACTTTACCCATAGCTACCTCACTACCCTACCGAGAGGGGGTTGTGTCTGTCGGAAAGCTCTCCTTGATAACATCCATTAATCATTATTGAACAACAAATGAGTTCGAGATGAACAATTAAAGGCAAGACCAACAAGACAAAAGCAAAACCCCTCGAGGGGAAAGCCTAAGAACTATCTCTACAACAAACAAGATTCCAACAGAACATAAAATCCTCGAAAAATAACCCCCGAACATTCCACCAACACAGACCACAAAAACATCAAGTCCTTGATATTAAGAATGATATTTGCCACATCCTCCTTGATATAAAAAAAAACCCTAAGGTTTTTCTCTTTCCATATCTCCCAGCAAATTGCGAAAGGTAACATGGGCTCTCTATCCGAATAAGCTGTCTAAACCAACTAGAGGCAAGATGCATGAAGGAAAAAGAACAACCCATGCCATTCAGTTAGTGTGAAGGGAGTTTTGCGGGTAAGCGATATCAACACTCACCAACCTTACCAGCTTAACAAGCTGGCACCTTCACCCCCTTCTGTGGCCACGTGGAGGCTGATGTAGCAAATCCACCATCCATCTGATAGCCTTCTGGATTGACCATGTAGACAGTATTCTTGTCGCTACATATCCATATCCTACCATGTAGATGAACGACAGCGCCTGAATTTTTTACTTTCTTCAAATAAATAAGAGGGGGAAACTCTTGCCTCCTTCTGCCAAGAAGTGGAGGGCTATTGAGCTGAAACTTGCCACATGGTGAGAATGCGAGGTGACAAAACATGTGGGCCTCTTCAGCCAGCCACCTCCGCTGCCACATGTAAGAAGCTCAAGCCATCGGTACTCTTCTCCCAATTTCTATGTATATTAAACTAAAGTACTAAGAGTACCATATATATAATATAAAATAATTAATAGAAAATAATTTTTGTTTTTCGATTGTTTTTTGTTATTGTCTTCTTTAGTTATATAGTTATATTTCCCTTTCCTTCAGATGAATCTAAAACTCCAGAGTATATCTTTTCACGGGTCGAACCAAAAAAGACACGACATTTCGTCTGAAAATCTGCACCCGTCTGTTAAAACTATGCTCATTAAAAAAGGTTATTTTTGACAAACCCCCATGTTAACATTAAGGTGTCCTCGTGTCTTTGTTCATTGGCCAAAATTGTACGCCATGAATATTTTCCCTGAACCTGTGTTTTGTTTTAGTAATATTAGTAGTTCGCCAGGAACACAAGTGTGGCATTTTTTTGTGGAGTTGTTTCCATTAAAGAAGACTAAAGTAACTGGAAATATGGGTCCAACAAAGCCTTAATCCACAGGAAGAAAACACATTCTTTCATTAAGAACTTGAACGAGTCCACCTACTACTCCATACATGGAGTCAGAGACCAAGGAATGCTTTCAATCATTATCTTAACAATCATGCTGCC
The DNA here is from genome assembly GCA_035048495.1 of Euptelea pleiosperma. NCBI lineage: Eukaryota > Viridiplantae > Streptophyta > Magnoliopsida > Ranunculales > Eupteleaceae > Euptelea > Euptelea pleiosperma. The sequence continues at coordinate 30,221,731 of CM068549.1, read as the reverse complement.
CAGAATCTGTAAAAGAGAACAGGAAACAGACATCACCACTAAAAATGCAGAGAATAAAATCATGAAATAGAGAATCATCAGGAGGTTATTCAGATGGGCATCATCAGGGGTACATGGGAGGAAAATTATTCTTTATCTACAGGAAATAGCGCCAGCTAGTCCGAATTCTTTATTCCACATGAGAAAGACCCCCTCCAGCATCGGCTGGTGTCCTGTACATGAACCCAACATCATGAGAAACAAGTCAAAAGATACTTTCCCTGAAGATGGTATAGATAGATTTCCTAATTCTGCACACCAAGATACAACAGAAACCTTGAAACAGACGCTGCAAAAACTGTGAAGAAGCACACAGAGATCGTATGCAACACGCCTTTTGGTGATTATATATATTTTGGGAGTACATATTGGTTAATGGAGACCAAAACATAGGTCTTCTATGGAAACACACCACAACTTTCATGAAATGAGAATAAGAACCAGCAAACCCACAATCTTCCTCATAAAGGGGGTGCCATTGACACACTAGGCACTCTACTACCAAGTGCTGCTAGTTCATTTAGTGGGTTTGGAACCCACTTAACCAATTGACCATAAGTTTGGTGTGATTCATTGGTATTAAGAAAAAAGGGTTAAATAACTTGAGGTAGCATTCACATGACGATAAAACTCCATACACATCACGTTATCTACTGTCCATCTTGGACTGTATCCATGCTGTCAGCTGTGGAGAGGTGACCTTTATGAGATCTCACCTGCCATCCAAGTGGATAAGATCCAAAATGGTCACTGAAAAATCTCTCACATCTGTGGAGCTTCATCATCGTCGTGTGAATGCTATATTAATTTTCATGTAAAAAGGCAAAATGGACATATAAGGTTTAAAATAGCTTGATGCATAATTTCAACATTCAATGTTCCAAAAAGTCCCTATACTAAGTCACAGATACATCCAACTGGAGGAGATGATATAAAGCTAGCAAGCATATTTCTAAAAAACCTCAAAACATAAAAGCAAATAGTAAAGCCAGAGATGCTTATCAGCTGACATTGACATCCATTACAAAATCTTGGATGTCAAGGTGGTATCTTCAGTCAGCATCAATGACTCAATGCAGTTCACACGACAAGACAGTAGTTTCCATTTAAAGATCTGTCTGCAACCCTATCTGAAGAGAGAGAGATCTAATTTCCATTTAAAGTCTTATTTCACAGCTCGGTTTTGTAGCTGATTCTGATATCCAAACCCATTGGTTGTCTTAGCTTTCTCAGGTTCCACGAGTAGAAGAACGAAATTAGAATGAAGAAAGCAACTCATATCCTTCCCTCACTAGTCAAATCTCTTAGAGGCTAAAGAAAATATGATAATAACTGGCCTGAAACACACTTTACATAGGGGTGTAAAAGGAAAACAATACATGAAAGTATAATACCCATACAGATGTGATTTAACAGTTGAGAAATCAGTGAGTAAAGCCAATAGTTCAAGAGCAATTAGATATTCAAGGCCATTCTGCAGATGCAAATAAGACTTACTTGTGATCCGATGGATTGGGCATAACTTCGTAAACAATTGTGGCAACCACATCCCTCTTCAACTGTCAATTAGGTAAGAAAACGAATATCATGAGAAGCACCGATTCATCCATGCAAGATTCCATCTTCTGCAGATCTTGAACTATGAAATTACCTGGGTTGCTTCACCCTTTAAGCCAATGTAGAGTATCTGAGTTGTCTCAGCACCAAAATTCTCAGGGAAATGCAAAGTGAGACTGCCCACACTCTGGAATCTAGAATACCTGATCGAATGTTTTGATATAACATTAAATTAGACACAAGAACATAATGGATGAGGATACAATCATCAAATGCTACATGGAAATCTCTAATCACCATTTTTTTTCATGATGCGCTATGCAGATCCAAAGGTTCATCAGGAATGTAAAAAGCAACATTCATGTTCCAACGTACAAAAGTCCAAGTTCATATGGCACATGGAAGAATTCATTTTTTCACTGTATCTATGTACCGTCTTTTTTTTCTTTTAGGTTAGTATGTCTATGAACTACTCATGTCATAATAAGCATTTTTACCTGTACAGGGGTGACATACAGAGATTAATTTTTCTCTTACAGAATCATAACAGTTGTAATCTGATTATACAACATTGCAGAGACATGCTCCAAAGATGCGTGTATATTTTTGGCATCCTCCCCATGAACAATGCTCCATAACAATTGTAGGTCTCAAAATCTACGCAATTTCACACTACACATATCCTATCTCATCTTTTGTGTCCAACGCTAGAGAAAGAGAGAAGACTCCACTTCTGCTCAGTAAAGAAAGAAGAAGAAGCTAGCTTGTAGCAGTGTCTTTTACCATCTGACCACACTGGAATCCCAGCAGGAATATCAACTTGACATGTTCAATTACATTTTTTTTTTTTTTTTTGATAAGTATGCTCAATAACAATTTTAAGTCAACAAAAAATATTCGTATTCTATTCTGTATCATCTGATTGGCAATTCAACATTTAAAAACAATTCATATGCCAACAACATAGATGGTGGGTACTACTGCATATATTACAATCCATACTTGTTTGACTTTCTAAGATGGTTTTCACCCTTTGACTATTTTATTTTTCCTTTTTAACATTTACTAATATTTGAAAAGCAAGAAGAAGCCACATTTGTTAGCACGATAACATCATAGTGGTCGTAATACGTATCATTCAAGCTGGTACTCATAACCCATTATTACTGACATACCGCATTGAAAAGTCGACTGTTGTTTATCTAGGTCATAACCAAGGCAAATTCTTCCCTAAATATTTGTTATAATCACTAGATAATTATATGAACTCAATATTTCTAAAAGAAAGAATAACGCATAAGAACTCATGTTCTAGGGTCTGTATGGGAAATGTGATAATTGGGCCAAGAGCCACTGTTCACTTTTTTAGCATTCAGTAATGTGTGGGGCACACATTTTTGGGAAACACTTTTGTATCATTCTAAAAATACAATGATATGTGAAGCAGCGGGTTTGTATCCCACTGGCCCAGTTCTCACATATCCCAAACAAACCCCTAAAGTAGTACAAAATTATGTACCGCATATGGGGACCATTGTGGATATCGCAAATAGTTAACATGGAACTATGGAATATTAACACCACTTATTTCTTAGATTTATTTGCAACCTAGAGTGTCTGTTCCATCAATAATGCAGCTGGATTATATATGAGGATTCCTTAGTTGATGATTGCCTATGGATTTTGTTTAGCCTTTTAGGTTTTTTAAGTGTTCACAGAATCTGAACTTTGTACTTTCTTTCTTCTTTAAAAGGCTTTCATCAGTTAGAGAGAGTATCCCCTAATGAAGACAATAACTTATTTCAAAGCTATACGGCTTCATTGTTGTCATAAAGCATATTAAAAAGGATTATGAGTACACTCATTCTTCCAAGAAGCAATTCATTCACCCGGCAAAATATGATACACTGTCATCATTATTAAGCAAGGTCAATACATTTCTCAGATGAAATCGAAACAAATCGTCTGAGCAATTCATAAACGAAATCAAAGTAGCATACAAATCAGGGAATAATTACCTTGTTTGGAATTCCAATACTCCTTGCAAATTTTCTACCAAATCCCACTCCTTAAGACAGACAGACAAACAAAATGTTTCATATAAATTAAACGCATTAACTCCACTGCTAAATTGAGATGACGGAATCACCTGAATAGGTTGCATACTTTGAGCATCTGAAAAGTCAATACCATCTCGGTTAATGAACCTGAAGTTCAACTCAAACTTGATTAGTATTTTTGGATGAAAAAATACTAATTGCAGAACGAACAGAGAAGTTTGACATAGAATACCTAGGCATTTTCAAACGATATAACTGAATTGATCTAATAAAAGTCTAGTATTATCTGACATGCTTCAAACACCTAGTAAATGTTTACATTTTATTTTCCTTAAAATGTTTTCATATCTCAATTATATTTGAACAGCTGAATCAAAGCTATCTGATTCTTTTGAGCTCAGTGAGTTTTCCACTCAATCAAATATATCTCAATACATGATAACGTGAATTATAGGTGGGTCAATGTACTTAACTCCAGCAGGTAATATCTTATCAAAAAAAAAAAAAAAACTGCTAATAAAAAATGAAATTTCATGCTGAATTAATACAAAAATTCATCTAGAAGTTTTATTGAAGTCACCCAACAATGACACTACACATACTGATGCAAGCTTGGGCACGGAATTCCCAAGGTTACACCAAAAGTCATTGAAAACATGGTTGCCAAATAGGGAAATCGGTGTGGGAAATGGTGCGAGAAACAGAAACGGGAAATGACCCCTAAAAATTTCAGGTGATACGGAAAACAAGAAGTGGGTGAGGCGTGTCAAAGGAAACATTAGTGGAAACAGGAAGGGAAATGGATTTGAAACGACAAGAGAAACGAGTGAACTCTCCAAAAAAAAATTCTATTTGTATCTATTAATAAAAATAAAAGCCTAAATGCTCACCTTTTTTTTTTTCCTTTTAAGCTCTCCAGATTCTCAAAGAAAGCTACTAATGAACATATACTTGGAGATATAAAGCACAAACAAAGAAATTGAAGTTCCTTTGGTATTTCTATTTTCCCACCAATAAAGCAATAAATAATTATGGCGTTTCCAAATTGAAACCTACACATTTCCCACAAGTTTCTCATATCATTTCCTCATGTTTCTCATATCGTTTCCCACGCGTTTCTATTAACGTTTCCTCGGCGTTTCTTCGATGTTTCCGTTCGCATTTCCCTGTTTTGGGGAAATCGTATGTACCTGTTTCCCTGGAAACATCTATCTCCATGGAAAACACATTTCGTGGTAACTACAGTTGAAAATCTACAAACAACCCACTCAACAATACATAATAAAAAGAAGAAGAGAGGAATAACAACTCTTTACAAATAAATCAATGGAGTCCCTTACAAATACATGCACAAGAAGTCCAAAGGCCCACTTACCAATGGGGTCCTTCAAAGAATAGAAATGAAAACCCTTCAATATCAATAATCCCCTCTCACCAATGTGTTTACATGTCTTATACTTCTACCAACTAGGCAAGTTTCCTACTCCCAAGCTATGACTAAAAATAACTAAATGAATAAAATTAACTAATTAGGAATCTTTGCAAATAAGCAACTAAGCAAATATTGAAATTGGGTCACAATCATGCACCACACGATCATACGCTACGATTCATCGCTCTGGTCCCACACGCACGCACCATAATGTTGTCATCATCCTCCTGGGGTTAGGACAAACTCAACTCAGCATGAAATTTCTCGTATAACTCCGAGTCCAACTCTAAAAAGTCCACATCAGAAATCCACATACCATCAGTGGACGTCCTTTCTACTAAACAAGATATTGCAAATACGATCCTTGCCTCATATAAGTCTCACAAACATAAATCACACGAGAAATTTTGTCTCGGATTGTCTCAGTTGTTCCATGATTTGAAATTTGAATTGTTTCCTATCGACTAATATTTGGAACTGTTGTTGTTTGAGGTTGTCACCAATATACTAAAGATTGAGAGAGAGGGAGAGAGAGAGAGAGAGAATGGAGGTTAGGGAGAGAAGGAAGAGATTAGGGTATGAGAGAGAATGGGGAGATTGAAGTGAATATTCAATCTCCCATAAGTGATATATATATATATATATATATATATATATAAGTTGGTGAAACCCCTTCTACGAGTAAAGGAGAAATCGTGTGGGTCAGGTGGGAGCCCACCACTTAACCCACTAACATAAAAAAGGATTGTAGGTTAAGTAGGTGGGCCCACCACCTAACCTCTATACAATAGAGAATAAACCCCACGTGGGGTAGTGGGACGCAGCCCACTAAGTGCATCCCCACGTGGGTGTACATAGAATCCAACAGGAACAACACCCTAGAATTTTGATATCTTTGAAACGTCGAAGGTCAGCAAAATGTTGTACTTTGAAGGCAACTGAACTTCATAAGAATGGTCAATGAATTTCTTGACAATTTCATAAGGTCCAATTTTCTTCATCTTCAGTTTATCGTAGGTGCCAACAAAAAATTGTTCTTTACACAAATAAACCATAACTCAATCACTAATTGAATATATCTGCTCCAAACGATGTTTATTCACAGCACTAATTGAATATATCTGCTCCAAACGATGTTTCTTATTGCTGTCACTGATCTTCCGCCACACCACATCATGGATTTCCTTATTCCGCTCACCATAGGTATCAGCATCATCACTACAACGCCATGTTCTAGTTATGGAATCAGGTTCAACACTTGATTTGGTGATCTTCCTTGCACCACTTCAAATGGAGTCTTGGATTAACTGATGAATTGTAAGGAAACTCAACTTGAGATAACGCCATATCACATTGCCAACTAGTTTTTCATGTGTACTTTTTAGACGGCAAACATGATTTAGTTTTAAATGCTTCATGTTAACATGTTATCAATGTGCCTTAATGGACTAATTCATGTGTACTTTTTAGACGGCAAACATGATTTAGTTTTAAATGCTTCATGTTAACATGTTATCAATGTGCCTTAATGGACTAATTAATGCGTCTTCTTAGTGTTCTTGTAACGGTTAACAAGTTGAATGGACCAAATTTGAAGTTTGGGAGAAAAACTAATTTGAAAAAAACTCTTTAAAACAAATTTTTTTTCTTCGTCTTCAGCTTGTCATAGGTGCCAACAGAAAATTGTTCTTTACACAAATAAACCATAACTCAATCACCAATTGAATATATCTGCTCCAAACGATGTTTATTCATAGCAGCTTGGTATTTCTTATTGCTGTCACTGATCTTCCGCCACACCACATCATGGATTTCCTTATTCCACTCACCATAGGTATCAACATCATCACTATAACGCCCATGTTCTAGTTATGGAATAGGGTTCAACACTTGATTTGGTGATCTTCCTCTTCATCTTTAGTTTGTCGTAGGTGCCAACAGAAAATTGCTCTTTACACAAATAAACCATAGCTCAATCACCAATTGAATATATCTGCTCCAAACGATGTTTATTCACAGCAGCTTGGTATTTCTTATTGTTGTCACTGATCTTCCGCCACACCACATCATGGATTTCCTTATTCCGCTCACAATAGGTATCAGCATCATCACTATAACGCCCATGTTCTAGTTATGGAATTAGGTTCAACACTTGATTTGGTGATCTTCCTTGCACCACTTCAAATGGAGTCTTGGATTAACTGATGAATTGTAAGGAAACTCAACTTGAGATAACGCCATATCACACTGGTCTGGTTGGTTACCAATGTGCAACAGATCTCCTAAGCTGTTGGTTACCAACAATATTGTGCAACACATCTCCTAGGCTCCAGTATATCACTTCCGTCTATCCATCAATTTTGTGGATGATAACCGCTTGAAAATTAAAACTTGGTTCTCAACATCTTCCACAAAGTTCACCAAATAAGAATAGTAAACTTATCTCAGTTGGAAGTGATAGATTTCGGAACACCATGTAAGCGAACAATATCTCTAAAAAATAGGTGAGCAATACAAGAGGCATCTGTCGACTTCTTGCAAGAGATAAAGTGGGTCGTTTTAGAAATTCTATCCACCACTACAAAAATCGAACCCATGTCTTAAGTTGTACGTGGCAAAACAAGAACAAAATTCATAGAGAGGTCTTCCCACGATGCTCTTAGAATAGGTAATGGCGTGTACAGCCCAGTATTATGTTTGCATCCCTTGGTCATCTGGCACACCATACTCTAGACTAATGTTTTTAAACCTGGACCGGCCATTGACCTAGTGGATTGGCCGGTTCACAAGGTCACTGGTTCAAATTGATGGCCAAATGGACAGCCAGGGCATTTTTTTAGGTTTTAAAAAAAAATAACAAATTTTTGGATTCCCAAGTCGATGTTGACTGGGTCCCGGTTCACTGCTTCAACCAAGTGAGCCAGTCCAGGTTTGACAAGACTGCTCCGGATGTCTCTCCTCATCCCCGGCCAATAGTACTTCTCTTCTACCAAAGCTAGGGTCTTGTCAATATTGAAGTGACCTTCGAGACTACCCAAATCCAACTCTGCAATTATAGAAAAAATCCAATATGCAGAATCTAATCTGCATATATGATAAACATCGTGTATCACATAATCTCCATATGTTCCACCATGCTCTAGGCATTGAGAAAAAAATTTACCCAATGCTAGATTGTCCTTGTACTGGTCTCAAAATGTCTCAAACCCAAAAACCTCGATGCGGAGTGTTCCGAGGAAAAGGTTCCATCAGCTTAACGTGTTAAGCAACCTATTATCTTTCCTCGGTTCGTACTTCAGATGAAATGAGTACTCCTGAAGGAAACTCACCCACTTAGAATGTCGAGCACTAAATTTCTTTGGAGAGTAAACAAACTTCAAGGCTTCATGGTCTGTCTTAAGCAGGAACATGCTAGTGTTTTAATGCCTGGACCACAAAATTCATCTCTAAGTCATATGTGGAATAATGCTCCTTTTGAGGGCTGATCTTCTCACTCAAGAAGGCAAAGGTCGTCCCTCTTGACATAGGACAGCACCTATACCAACTCTAGATGTATCACATGTCACCTCAAACACCTTAGAAAATTTTGGTAGTGCAAGAGCCGATGCTTGAGTCATCTTCTCTTCGATTAGTTTGAGGCTTCGGTCGGCTGCAGGCGTCCATTCGAATTTTCCAATCTTCGTGCAATCTAATATGGTCGCCATGGCCCATGATGGTACTGAAACCCCAAATAAACTGTTGATAAAAGGTAACAAGACTGTAAAAGCTTAGTACTTCAGTTAGAGTAGGCGGAATTGGGCTTTAAGAGTCAAAGTGGATTCTAAGCTTGAAGCCGAAGGGCGGAATAAAGACCATTGAGCCTGAATTTCTTTAGGCTTTAGGGCGTAACAGGCAACGACTTCCGTGGTGTCTATTTCTTTAAATGCCAAATCTTGTTGAATAGTTAATTTTAAACAAGTCATATAGTTGGCGATTCATTGTTCTTCTATGGACTCCATCAAATCAATCATGATACTCGACGAAAGAAATTCCTCCATATAGTCCGTAATGTTCTGGTCCTTTTGCTAAATATTTTGACACAGGATGTACAAAGCTTGCGAGTAGTTGAACAGAATAAATTTTCTCAACTCTCATTGCATCTTTCCCCAGGTATCATTTTTTCTTAAACCCTGACAAACCCGGTCAGCTTGTAACTCATCCCACTAGATCAAGGCGTACCCGGAGAGTCTTGTTGCTACCACTTTAACTCGCCTCGGGTTCTCTATATCCCTATACTCGAACACCTTAACTTTAACGAGCCAATTGAGAAAATCACCCAACTTGAATCTTTGGCTTATCTCCAAGGTATGAAGAAATTGCTCCTCGTCACACTTGTGAATTAGTCCTCGAGGTGAATCTAGATTTCGGCATCTAGAGTTTCTCATCATCCTCCGATCTCGTCGATCAAGGAATATATCACACTCCTAATCATCCTCAAAATCACCTTGACAACTTCGTTCATCCATGCATTTACGAGACGAACCACGCCTGTTGTGGTCTGTTGGAGCCACGTGATTGTGGAAGGGGTTGGTGTCGGAGTCCACCTCACCGCTTGATAATATCCACCATCACTCCCTAGTACCTCTTCATGCATCACATGGCGCGTAAGTTGATTGAACTTCTCCATGAGATCAAGTAGGGCTTGCTCCATTAGATCCATCCTAGCTTCATGAAGGGCACGGTCGTTTCTCCTTGGGGGAACCGCAAATCCTCAAATCGATCACTGCCAAAGCTTGTGATCTGTTACCAATTTGATGCAAGCTTGGGCGCAGAATTCCCAAGGTTACACCACAAGTCGATGAGAGCAATAACAACTCTTTATAGATAAACCAAGGGAGTTCTGTACAAATCCATGCACAAGAAGGCCAAAGCCTCACTTATCAATGGGGTACTTCAAAGAAGAGAAAAGAAAATCCTTCAAATTCAATAATCCCCTCTCCTAACGTATTTACATATCTTATACTTCTACCAACTAAGCAAGTTTCCTACTTCTGAAGAATAACTAAAAATGAATAAACAAATAAAAGGAAAAAATTAATTAGGAGTCTTTGCAAATAAGGCAACAAAATAAATAAGCATCTACGCAAATATCGAAAGTGGATCACAATCATCCACAACGCTTGCTCACCACACGATCATATTCCATACTTGGTCATCTGAGTCCCACACACACGCACCACGATGTCCTCATCACATACTTAGCTGATCGAGTAACTATAGTTATGATTGGAAACTAAAAACAAAATTTCCAATATGCCATATCCAGCTAATACAACTATTGTTAATAAAGTATTATTTGTGAGCCTAAGCAGTTTTGAACCTAGTCCTCTGATTTTGTTTAAAATCCCTCTTTTTGGTTGAAAAACTTCATAAAATTTGAATGAAAATTTTGGAAGGAAACTTAGAGTTCTCTCATCTTTCATCACTTTTAGTATTTTTGTTTAGTCCCACATTGGAGATGGACAAGAATATTTGTGGACATATTTATGTCAATATTGTGAGGCATTGGTAAAGCTCTCAAGTGTAAGAGCACACATGCTACCGCGCACACATGCACGCCACGTAGTTTACATAACATATCTTAGAAAATGATGTGACAAGAAAAAGCAACAAAATATTTTAACTAGGTCATGCTGCAAATTTACTGACAGCATCTACATGTGACCAAAAGCATGCTTGAAAATGCCAACGAACATGCATCTACATGGAGGCATGTAAAACAGATGCTGGAAAATTACTAGGTCAGAGTTGCTGGGACCTGATATGATGGGATCACTAATATAATGGATGAGAACTGTTCCACAGAATTTTCAAGCTATGAAAACAAGATCATCTATGTACTGATACTAATTGGCACTGCCTCGTGGTATCGTCTTTGTTATATTAGCATAGATGAAGGCACATCAGAGCATGAGAAATGTTAAGGTTAAACTTACGCTCTCATTTTTGCAGGACTTGTTCCATCAGCACCACCAACAACTGAAATACTCTTGATCTTAACGTCTGATGTAAAGCTATTATGGACACAACAAATGAATCAGAACATTTTCTTCTACTGAATAACCTTTCTAAACATTTCCATGTGAACATTTCTAAACAATTAAATGCATAAAATAAATAAAAAGAGTACAGGAGTCACAAATGGTTTGGGAAGAGGACACCATCTGACTTTCTTCTTGTCATGCTAATTGTGCAAAACTTGGAAGTTACGATTTAAACTCACTTATTAAAAATGATGTGAAAGGAGAATACAAAAAACTAACAAGAAAGAAAAGTAGCAAAAAAAAAGGTTTATAAACCACAAGTCCAGAATTTACTGAGGAAAAGAGTATATGCACAAGCAAAACCAGACAGACTGATAGAAGAAACAAGTATTCATCATAACCTCATCCATAAGCTGATGAGTGATTGGTTGAATTTAATTTCGACGGGTGTATAGGGGGGCGTCTTTAGAAATGAGAGGGGCTCTAAGTTTACAATATTTTCCAGTCCAATTGGCATCTAAGACTCAAGTGAGGCAGAAGCAAGAGTTCTCTTTCCAGGCCTCATACTTTGTCACTCTTCCTTCGATGCTCCTTTGGTAGTAGATGGTGATTCCTGTGATGCCAAAGAGTGGCTCAGATGTGTCAGATGGTCCTAGGAGACCTTGCTCAAATTTTGGATAATACCCAAGACTTTGTTGTGACAAGGAGATTTTGTTAGTCATACTCCTAGAAGTGCAATAAGTATATTGGCTTGTTGGCTAAAGATGGTGTATATCAGCATTCCTTGTACATCATAAACGATCCTTACCTGTATGCAGTATGGAGCTCTAGTAAGGTTTAAAGGTAATTTAATATGAAGCAGCCAATAACGTTTCATTGATGTCGAACACAAATACAATTTTCTGCCAAAGATGTGCATGTAAAGAAAGAATGTAACACTCTTGGCATCCATTTCCTCTTTATGAATGAACTAAATGTATTAAAATTTAAAATATAAGAAAAAACACACTGAAGAACCTAGTGTATTTGGTTGCTTGAAGACAACTGTCTAATTGGAAATTTTGTCTAAGAGATCCATGGAATGCTTCACATGGAGATGAATGATTCTCACAGCCAATTTGCAACTTGATGCACCATATGTTTCCATATCTTTCATATCAAATAAATGAGTAATGTGCATCTAAAATCAAAATGTGTCTCTAATGTGTCTCTAATCATCCAAAGAAGAGATGCATCCAATAAAAATAGTTATAGCATCATAGGAGTGTAGGTGAAAGTGAATATAGTCTGAAGCACCTTTTCAGAAATGCCCATTTCTAAAATTCATTGCTTAATAGTCAAACCGCACTTCTTGTGATAAAGGTTTAAAATTTCATTTGGAGGAATGTCTCGGTCAAGTGAAAAACTGAGACAAACTTCGAAACGAAACGAAACATTGAAAAATGGTGAAACAACAAAATTTCCGAAACATTATGAAACATTCCCGAAACATTTCAAAACATTCCCAAAATCATCAAATCATATTTTTTTTGGTTTCTTTTTGGATTGTATCGTAATGTTACGGTTTGTCTCGGCGAAACAAACAGAAACATTATGAAACAAAATGAAACGAAACAAAACGAAACGAAACGAAACGAAACATTCCGAAATTTTAAACCATGCTTGTGAGAGATATGGTTACTGAAGCTACAACCATATGCTGGTTGCAAATGGAAAGGAGGAAAGGTAGGGAGATACAAAAGAGAGGAGTGACAGTAAAGGGATGACAATACCTTAGAAGCAGGAGAGGGTGAAGATAGAAAGATGCTGTTGTATGACTGTTTATTGTAAGTATATGGTAACTAGTGTTCTAGGTACATGTTTATAGAAAATCTATGAAAGATGCTTAAGGAAAGTATGACTTTCTTTTTCTTTTTTTTGTTTAAAGCTATGTAACAATGACACGGACGTGTGTCAGTGTCCGACACAAATACAAGGTGTCTAACACAGTACTTTTAAGAAGTCCGCTATGCAGACACGCCCATACGCATGTATATTCAAATCAAAGTTCTACAGATACGAGATGTCTAACTGGTACTTTTAAGAAGTCCAATGCACAGACATCCCATACACATGTATTATAATATAAAGAATTTTATTTATATTTAAATCCAAAATTTTTATGAATAAAATAAGGAAAGATATATAAAGTAAAAGAAACCATTTCTATACACTATGTAGGTATCCAGTAACTTTATAAATATAATTAGATTTATAAGAGGGGAGACTATTAAACAACTATACCTGTTTTTAACAACTTAACAAAATACCATGTGGAGGATGGAGCACACCAACCCCCTTTTAAAAATAGTAATAGATAGAGAAAATTATTAAAACAAAGGGTGACACTGCCAAACTTGTCAACGTGTTCGTCCTTGTTACATAGGTTTAAAGGAAAGTGAAGATTACAAGAGGCAAATCCAAGGGTGATAAAAAGCTTTTCTAGAGAAGAGATCAGTTTCCAAGAAACTTGTGATAAATGAATGGCATAAACAATGATACCCCAGAAAATTCATATTACATGATTTACACATCACAAACCAATCCCGCTGCACACAAAGATGGATGGTAAGTAAAAAAGAATAGATAAAGATATTTAACAAGATTTAAGCCTTCAGGATGTTTAATCTTGTTAAGGAAGTTTGCTCATTACAACAATAGTGGAAGGTCACTTACGGGATGAAAACAAGTAATTCAGAATCACCCTCATTGCTTTCCAAATGTCCCTGCCATGATGAAGGGGATCAGAAGAAAATTTATAGAAAGAGTGTGTGGTTCAAAAAAATTAAATATGTCAAAAACAGTTCCACATGACACTAAATGAACTTATTTGAATCTTTCTCGAATCAGATAACGGCTAGGTGGAAAACAGTTCAAGCACAAACGAAATATCCAAAAAAGTATTTCATGAGAAAAAGGAAAAAACTCAAAAGGCAGATAAAAGACAAATCACAAGTACAGCATAATAGCACCACTATAGCATAGACCTATTTTTTGAAAATACGCTTTATATGGTGAAATTTTGCTTGACACTAATTTGAAAATGGATATTCAATCACTACATAAGGCTAAAAAGAACATAAAAATCAACAGGGAATAAAAAGAGAATAACAAGACTTTATCTAGAGTGATATTAATGTTATAAGGACAAAGATGCGCAAGAATTAAAAATTACTTGCTTCGTTTTTCTTTGAAAATTCCTCTGTTAAAAAAATCAGTTCACAGGTACTTCCCGCAAAGACCAAGAGAAGATAAAAAAGGGGAACAAGAATTAGTATATGTGAAATGTATTATGAACTGAAAAACAAATTAGAAACTAGAAACAACTTGGATTAATCTTTATGAATCATTTCTGGCTACAAAGTATGAAAAATTGTGTCATTTATATTAAAATCGCAGTATAAAACTTTTCAGTGAAAGAAAAGAAAACAGGCTCTAATGGGGCATGATGAATACCCCTGAAGAATCCAGACGTTGCTCCCAAGCTTTAAAAACTGACTTCACGCTTCCTGGAACAGCCTCATTTAAAGCTGATACCTTAAAACAGCACAAAAAACAGCCATATTTCATCAGTTCTTCAAAAAGAAAATTCGATACACATTAGGTCCTGTATGGTTGCCCCTAGAAAAGTTTTCTAGAAATGATGCTTGCCCGTTAAGGTCCATAGAAGTTTTCTAGATCAACACGTTTTGACTTATGAATCCCACCTCAGAAAACTTTTCTGTGGTCACCATACAAGACCATTAATGGAAAATATAACCAAAAAACTACTATCAGCAAAGAAGTATTCCACTAACATATATCATTTGCTAGAAAGAATTGAAGTAATAGCAACAATTAAACAAATTAGTATAACGGTTTTTATGTTTGAGTAAATACGAACACTGACTATAAAACACGCTTGTAGGTATTAGAGAGGGAAATGAATCAGTGATAAACAAGTAACCATCAAGAATGAATCAATTTGTCACAAAAAAAATAGTAAATTTTCCACTGCAAATTCGTAAAGCCCACAACTAAGGAATAACACTCACTCCCATACATTTAAATATACATCATAGTATACCTGATGTTTAGAAGATGGAGCAAAATTAACCACAAAACGTGGCCAATTGTATAAAGTCCCTAGCCAGAAACTTCACCTTAAAATGCACACACACAATGCAAAGGAAAGTTATCTTTCCAGTTCAAGTTAGAAAAGCAATTTCGCAAGCCATGCAACTGCTACAGTCATTCAATCAATCCAATGACTGTATCATTGAGATTATGGCATTGGCTTTCAATGTGACAACCTTGAAGGATTCGCCTATCGATTCATGTTCTAACAACTTATTAACCGATCGGCACAAAATGACAACAACCTATAGCAGTGCTGATATCATCACCGTCACCTACAACCAACTTAATAAATTTATTAGTTTTCCATTAAAACCATTAACACTTGTAACCAATAATGTTTTACTAATCAAGCATCTAAAATATCATATTTGCATCATCCTCTGTTAATCTCAAGTTCTTGTGTAGCTCTCACTCTCCTACTTTCCTATTCGATCAAGAAATTGATAATCAAACAAGCACCCAATGACCCAATTCACTATACACAATTTGCTTGCAAGAAAATCGATCTGGGACTTCAGATAAAGCAATAGGAATCCGAAATCGAGTATTAAAGTGTGTGAGTTTACAGTTCCAGGTATTGGGTCAGCAGCATTTCTATCTAAATAGATACAATGAAAAAAATGAATGAAAATATAAGCAAAAAAGATGTAGAAATACACCTTGGGGAGGTCTATGTGCTTGTAGAGAGAAAAATCTGACGAGCAATCGTGATCTTCGCAGGTGTGATCGTGCAAGCAAGCCATCCCTCTCTCTCACATACAAACAGCAACAACGGCAAGGGCAAGTAAACGAAGCAGATGAAGAACCCAGAAGAAGCGGGGACCTGATGCTCTTACCTTTTCTTATATGGCACGCACTCTTTTCGTACAATCAATGGTTTTTTGCTCTAAGTTCACAGGCACTCTGTGGCTTCTTAATCTTGGTCCATCTGTCCTCTCTTGCAAATTTTGCCTCACGCAATGCTTGACGGAAAGGCTATCACGCAAATCAAGGGCCGTTATCAATAAGGGAGAGTGGGCCCATTATTACACTTTCTGCAATATTATTCAGATAATTTTTTTGAAGCGGCCGGATTTTTGAAGCAGCCATCATGCGTTCAATGATCATGCGCCACATATACCTGGGTTTTAGGATTTGGTTTACAAAAACTTTTTAAAAAGTAACATGGTATATGTGGTGCGTGATCATTGACGCATGATCGCTGCTTCAAAAATCCGGCCGCTGCAAAAAAAAATTATCTATTATTCAGTATCATGTCTAATCCTATAGGACCCACCTCCTAATGGACGAGTAGAACTTCGCTGATCACCCACAATATAGGCCACATGGCACACTCTTAGCGGACGCTGATGGTATGGGATGTTTGGCCCAACCCTAAATGGACTTACAATAGGGCTGCAACTCAAGCAGGTTGAGTCAGGTTTGGAGTCAGTTAGAGCCCAACCCGATCTTCAAGATTGTGAGCCCAAGCCCAAGCCCAACCCAACCCAAGGTCAAGCCTATAATTTTCCAACCCGACCCAACTCAATCGGTTTGGTAAATTATTCTTTTTTATTTTTTATTGTTAGGAAATGTTGTAAAAAAATATAAGAATTTTTATTCGTCATCTTTACGAACATAAACCACACTAAAAATAAACTGGGAAACATAAAAACACATTAACAAAAGCCTCAGTCCGAGCCCAACCCGATTTTGATCGGGTTGTCAAAATCCAAGCTCGAGCCCAACCCGAGTATTGAAGGAGCTGGCCCAACTCGAGTCAATGTCGAGTTGAGCTCACCCAAATTGCAGCCCTAACATACAGACCAAAAATGAGCTTGATTAGGGATTTCTAAGCATTGGATTGGAGTAGTTTTCATGGGTTGATTTTAACTATGGAATTTGAGCATTATTGACCATTATTTTGGGATACAAAGATCCGAAGGTTTGAAATCACTAATCAGGCTGATTTTTAGTTTGCAATTATGTAAACAATCAATTTACTCTAAAAGCTTAAGCTGTTAGGGGGAGGCTTAACAATGTCGCTGCATAGAACTCTTGCATAGAAAGTTCTTCTTGCCTTATGCTCTTGAGTTCAATTTGGAATTTTACTCCCGAGCAAAGACTGGTTGTAAACTTTTTCTAAGAAGGCCCACATTTCTTTGGCTATGTCAAATTTATCTAATTACATCCCCACCGATGCATCGACAAAACCCAAAATTAATGATTTTTTCTTGGCATCATTTTGTCGCCACATGCCAAGTGAATTAGAAAATTCAACATCTGAAATATCGTTCTCATCTTGTTCCTTGTATGAACCGTCAAGTATGCCAAGCAGTTCAAGTCGAGTCCCATGTTTTAATTTGGACAGCCCACAAGGGGTAATTCTTACCATCTAACTAGACAAGTTTGCATTTGACATTGCGGTACCCAAAAAACAAGTACTTCTCAAAAAGCACTTTTTTGTGAATAACTTAATTTAAGAAATTTTGGGTGTTTGGCTCATCCTATCAAAAAAGAGCTTATTTTGAGAAAAAAGATTGATACAACGTTTGGTTATGTAATTAGAAAAAATACATTTTTAATGGGATAACTTGTCAAATGACACCATTACCCTTTAAATAATAAACTCGACACAAATGGCACCTTAGAGGTTATTATTAGGATTAGGGTGATCCTGATCGACAACCCGGCTTATATATACGTCTGAAAAATTAGCGATTCACCTCCTCCATTATCCAGAAGTGATGAACTTCCATTCTCAATCAAAAGTACACATCCAAATTTAGAAACGACGCACCAGGTGTGTTGTTGATGAGGCCCTTACAATCACTCGCATGCAACATGTGCTGCCCCTAGTAGATCGATATAACTTTAAACAAAGTTAAATGACGAAATAGGATTCATATTGCTGACCTCAAACATTTGGGATAACAGATAGATGATGATGATGATGATCTCACCAATTTCCAACTCCACGATCTAAAAGGAGTTGCACTTCCTCTATTTATCAACCTTTAGATCCTCTAAAAGTGGCCACTTCTGCATCTCGAAAAGCTCTCTCTTCTCAGAATCATTCAGCTGTACTACATTATAAATTGATATATAGGAGTCCCATTTAGACGAAAACTAAAAATAAAATGTTCATTGTTGACTAGAGCAAAAGGTTTTGTATGGTATTAACTTTCTATTTTTGAAAAGGTGGGCCCACTAAACCTATCTTATCCGCCCTAAAAATATAATATTTTCAACTATATCTCTTGCTTTGCCAAGAGCCAGATAAGTTGACAATATTATCTTATTTTTATAAGCAGTTGGCAAGATTATCTTCTAATTTTTTTGGTTTATAGGGCCGCGGCTATAGCCGCTGGGCCGGTCATTCCTAGACGGGACTATGCCCGCAGGCAGCCGGAGGACATCTGCCTTGGCACGGGATCGAATATATTATAATGCTACGAAAAAAAATAAAAATGGGTAAGGATCGATTTTCCAGTGGATCTGATGATTGTAGATTACAAGGGCTTCTGGACAGTCAGATTCAATAGGCAAGTAAATAAAAAAATGGAGAGGCACCCTCATGTGTAATTAAAAAGAAAAAGAGGGAAAACTTTTTAGGCAAAAGAAGAGTTCTATAATGACCAAAATGCCCTTATTTATATTCAACATGTTTTAGATAGTATATGGATATTTTTGGAAAAAAATGGCATAAAACGAAGCTGACCGATTTTGTTGAATGGCATGCAGCATGCTATAATAGAGCATGTTAGGATGGTCAGCTATCAATTTGATGGACCCCATCAAGGAGACTTCTTGCCTACCAACAAAAATAAAAATAAATAAATACTTTGATGACATTGGTAATGAGCTACACTCATTTTCTTTTTTCCATGGCAAAAAAGCTCATTTGCCCTAAAGGTCTTTAATTGTTAAAAGTCAACAAGGTGTGATGCATTGAACGTAACCCACTTGTACGTGCACAATCAAGGTTTAAAGGGCGTTACCGTTTTTCCGTTATAACGAAAAAATGCTCAGGGGCAAAAACAGAAAAAATGAGAAAATAACGGAAAAAAAAATGGACAAAATGGCGCTGAAATTCAAAATTTTCAAAAATGGAAAATAATGGAAAATAAAGGCCTTTTTTTTTCAGAAAATAACGGCTGTTATTTTCTGGGCATTTTAACGGTCCATAACGTAACGGGGTAGGTCCAAATCCGTTATAAGGGCCATTATTTTCGTTCCAACGGCCGTTTTTTAAACCTTGTGCACAATATCCACAGCCCCTTGAATAGACAGATAAGGAAATATTATTAGAGGGGTCAACATGTGCAAAATGTTGACCGGAGGAAATTGCCAAAAAAAAAGAGAGTAATGTCCACATGGTCCGTGGTCCATGGATGTTGTCATGGTGCACAATGGTGTCCTTTTATCATTGGCCAAAATTAGTGGGTATGTGGTACAAAATTATGTATCAAAAGTTTGATAGGGAAGTCTCACAAAATGCCACATGGCACACTAATTAGTCTCTCTCTCTCCCATGAACGTTTGGCCCACATCTTGGTGGACTACCACTCCAAAAATCAGCTTGATTAGTGAATTCTATTCATGGAGTCAACTTTCGAGTTCTTTTTCATCATGGGCTTGCGAAGAGGAGCGGGTATGGATGGGTTCCAAGCCCATGATAAAAAAAAAATGCTCAAATTGCATGGCTAGAAAGCACCAATAATCCTGATTTTTGTTTATGGGTCCACCAAGGTGTGAGCCAAACATTCATGGGAGAGTGGGCCCGAAAGAATGCCACGTCACATTTTGAGGAATTTCTGTCACCTATACAAAAGCTAACATGAGCCGAGGGTAGTGTTAATGGCTTGTACCACTTAAGTAAACCGTGCTCTGAATTTCAATAAGGGTCGTGATGTAACAAGGTATACCTGAGATCTTTTCATTTGCGGAAGCGGCATTTTTGGTAGTTACCGCTGCCATCTGGGCCCACTGACCGCATGGATGTTTAGCACACACCTTAGTAGGCATTCACACCAAAAATCAGCTTGTTTGATGATTTGTAGCCGTTACTAAAACAAATGGTTGCATTCAACGGCTATAATTTGAAATAATTATACTCAGTTTGAAATTGGAAGCACACAATGAAATCTTGACCATGGTGCATGTTAGAGGGAACCCCTGGTTCGCTTCGTTTTCAAAGTTTTAACATACTTATCCTAAAGCAGTACACCTCATCTGCCCTTTGATAAATCTTGGGCTAATCTAAATTAATATCCAACCATTATAAAAACACGAAGTATTGAGCAGTGTGGGTTTTCAGCCCATAGGGAGCCATTTATGTTCTCGCTGTGAATATTTTTGCTAAAGTACGCCCCCCTTGACCCCCATTAAATTCCTGGTGCAGAAGACTTCTCATTGGTCGTCGCCGGATTTTAAATTTTGGTTTAGGATAAGAGAGTTGCATCAGTTGGGATGGGAATCTGCTTATCTGTTGCATCTTCAGAGATTGAAGAAACACAGGATAGCCATGAAAATGTGGTGTTCATTGACGAAACTGCGCGTTGTAGCGGATTTCCAAGACTTGCTTCTCTTCATTCTCAGCAAGGGAACAAAGCACAAAACCAAGATGCTGCCATCCTCTACCAGGTTTGTTAATGGGTTCTCTCTAAAATGCACTCATATCACTTACAGTTTAGCATGCCATCGTATGTACACTGTTTCATTCATCGAATTCATCGAGTTATTTTGGCACTAAGGAAACCAGTTTTTTTTATTTTTTTATCTTTCTTTCATTAATTGTGTAAATTTCAAGAGAAATTACCAAGTTATAGGTTGTACAACATGATTCAGTGCATAATTGATCATACACCGTCCATTTCGTGTTAAGATCCAAGGAAGTATACTAAAATGTGGATGTAACAATAGTGACTTATCTATGATTTCGACGTGGAACGGGCGGTTTATTAATCACGATACGCCAAAGTTCCATAGCCTTATTATTAAGCTCCTAAACACTTAAAATGGGTTATTTTGTCTTGAAGGGCTTTGGAAGGGAAGATAGAGTTTTTTGTGGAGTGTTTGATGGGCATGGTATGAATGGTCACATGGTGAGCCAAGCAGTGAGAAATCGCTTGCCGTCGCTGCTACTAGAACAGCGGACCGCACTTGCTTACGATGATTATGGTTATCACAATGACAAGTTTGATGTTGAATTGGTTTCAACCAATACGTTTGATGAATGGAGAAGGGCTTGTGTCAGTACTTTCAAGGTGATGGACAAGGAACTCAAGCTTCAGAACTTCGATTGTTCTTGCAGTGGAACCACTGCAGTAACCATCATAAAGCAGGTAAAATGGTTCTCTAATTCATTTGTGCAAACTCTTAGAGCCTGTTTGGGTGCAAAGCCATATTTCTTGTTTTCTATTTTAAATTTATACAATTTGCTAGCTTCTCATTTCTGCAAAAACTAGTATTTGCCGTGTCAGAGCAAGCCTTTATCGTTAATCAGGTTCTTTCTTGAATTACAATTTTTTGTTTAATTCAGCTGACTTTTGTCATTTGCCGACCTCGAAATAAGCAAGAATGATATGTTCATGTTTGAGGTTAAGTCCTGAATTTCTTTAATCAAGATTGCCAGAGTCTCCCTCTACAATCAAGTGACTCACATCCCAATCTTTGCACAACTTGTCGCAATGAAGTAGCGAAAGAGCTTCAGTTGTGTTTGACTTGCACGCCCCCAAGGGATTCGAGAAGGCGAAATTCATTTTCTCCTCCTTATCTCTAAAATATCCCCAATGCTTTGGGATATTTTGTTATTTTGTAAGGAGTTTTGGGTAGCTCCTAAGTCGATTAAGGAGTTATTCTTTACTTGGTGAGGGAAGGGGCTTGGGAGACTTCGGAGGTGGATGTGGGGCCTTGACACCATTGGCAGTTATATGGGATGTGTGGAGAGAGAGGAACACCAGTGTGTTCGTCAGTAAAAGATTACAATTGGACTAGATAATCTTGGAAATTAAGGCGCTGGTCTACTATTGGGTTAAGCTGTATGAAGAAAGGAAAGGCATTTCTCTTCAAATGGTCAAAGTTGACAAACAAGGGGAGGGATTAGTGTTGGGAGATTGTAGAGATTTTTGGTGTTGTTTTTATTTTCCTGTGATTGTTGTTTTTTATTTCTCTTCTCAGTCTCTGAATGTCTCTATCCAATAAATCTTTTATACTTATCAAAAAAAAAAATATATATATTTTGTTATTTTTGTCTTGATCTAAATTACTAAATAAGCAGGGTGAGGATCTTGTTATTGCTAATCTTGGCGACTCAAGGGCAGTTTTGGGAACCATTTCTCACAATGATGAACTGATGGCTGTTCAACTAACAACTGATTTAAAGCCTAACTTACCCAGTAAGTCTCTTTGTACTCTAAATAGTGTTCATTATGACAAATAACTTTGTTCAGCATTTTGTTCATCTATGTTTGTTTTCATTGACTATGCAGATGAAGCGGAACGAATAAGGAAGAGCAACGGTCGGATATTTGCGCTTAAGGACGAACCACACGTTCAGCGTGTGTGGTTGCCCAATGATGACTTCCCAGGCCTTGCCATGACACGAGCTTTTGGAGACTTCCAGCTCAAGATTTATGGCATAATTGCAATCCCTCAGATATCCTACTGTCGCCTAACCAACAAAGACCAGTTTCTTGTTCTTGCAACAGATGGGGTAAGGCCTGCTCTTCATCGATCGACCGAATGACAGCTTAGCTGATTGATTACTTTCTTTCTAATTTGTTTTCTTATTAGCGATTGACTGTATGTGTTGGGAATGCAGGTGTGGGATGTGCTTAGTAACGACCAAGTCGCATCAATTGTTTGGTCTGCGGAGAGCGAGGAGGCAGCGGCACAAGCAGTTGTTGATGCAGCAGTTGCTGCATGGAGAAGCACGTTCCCTTCTTTAAGGTGGGATGACTGCACCGTTGTTTGCATTTTCTTGCAGGACAGGAGGCAACAACACCACCTCTTGCCCAAAGAGAGCTGAAGCATATCGATTTGGGAAACTGATGTCGTCACGATAGAGCTACTTAATTAACTTATCTTGGTAATCTATGCCGTCGGACATGGGGAACCTTGAAATCACACCTTTACATCATGTCGTGGTTCCCTGATCCGATGGCTTGAAGCCACAATTTGAATTTGCACCTAGAAGAGTACGATCGCCAATCACCTAAGCCCGTGGCTTGGAATCAGGCCATTCATTGTATGTGTTCATAGAGGAGGTATAACAGGTCAAACCATTAAATTTCGACTGGGTTTAAAAATCCTGTTATGTTTTTCTAAAAGTTGGGCTCAGCTGTTTGTCTGCCGGGCTATAAAACTAAGCTCAAGTGCAACCTTCCGGACTCGTAAATTCAGCTCCACCCGGAACATCAGGTCAGACTGACTCATTAACACCTCTCCATGTATAAGAAAGAAAAACAGATGGGAACATTACAACACAAAGTAAGCCGCGGAAAGAAACGTTAGGGAGTCGCTACAACCCAAAGAAGAAACCAATGCCGATGGTCTTAAACAACAACTAAGCAAAAATCTGAAAAATTTAGTCTGATAATCCTCAAAATTTCTCAAAACTTGCTTTAATTTCTCCCTCTCCTACCTACGTAAACAAACGGTCTTCAAATGAAAATGGATCAATCACTTTCTTCAATGACCTTTGTGCCCAATCCCTTGAGACCCTCTGGTGGTATTTCGGCAACAGTGACAAGCGAGTATAGCTCTTCCTTGGCATCTTCGTCATCGTTCCTCTTGCGCGCTATGCGAACCCTGACCCTCCTCGGGACGCTTCGGATCCCCCTGCTCCAGACATGCTTGTTCAGCTTCACGTCCACCCTCACATCCTTTGTTCCCATGGCCTTCTGAGCAAACTTCCTGATCTCTTTTATGGCATTGGGAGCCATCTTCTTGAAAGTGCTGTTGTTTAGAAATGTGGTCAGAAACAATTAGTAACACTTTTTTCCCATGATGACACAAAGACATAAACCATATGAATATTAGAATTCATATGATCACAGTAGATAAAATACAAATTTCCGCTTCGCTGGCAAAACTCAAAGAGTCGAAACATTATCCCCGGTGATTAATTCAACCACAGCAGATCACTTTTGCCTAGATGCATTGAAATGCATGTAGTATCATGATGGGGTACTTCATGGTAAGTGCAAAAGCTGTAACCAAGATGAAATCATGTAACATGTGTTTTCATCCATCACCCGAAAATTAACAAATTCAAAAGACCTGAATTCTCTCTATGTACGAGTTTGTATTTTGAACTTCGCGGATCTTTCAAGTCATTCGTGATAGGGAATAGATAATGGGTTTGAAATGTAGAAGCATTGAAGAATGAATTGGCCACATTAACTATTTATCATAAGAAAAAAAAGTATGTTGTTTATATTGGATATAAAATCTTTACGCCAAGAAATTCATAATCTTCAAAAAATGTAGTTGCTATCATGAGCGTTGGTGACTCATTCGCAATAGCTAATGGGCGGTATCATTAAGTTTATAGGACCATCGGTCCACCATTGCGAATGTTAAACATGAGCTTGGCCCACTCGAGGAGACAAGTACAAGTGTTTGGAAACAGGGAAAATGTGAAATTACTGCTCAATGAGAACTTGTGCGAGTGGCTCCTCTATATCTTATATCCTATAATTTCCTTGAATAATAGAAGTGAATTATGGTAATTTCATAATTACAGCCTAATATACTCAACCAGAAAATTTGAATACATTTCAAAGTTAAATAAGTAAGACCATTAACCATTTACATGACCAAAAAAAAAAGGTAAGACTTTACCTAACCATTCTAAATTAATTAACAAAAGCGACTCCATCTTAAGTTTCGTCGAAGCATGACTGCAGCGGACAATTTGCAACTGGCAATCTAGCATATCCTCTTTAATCTTCCTTTTGTACCAATTACAAGACTACATTGACACAAACTACTAATACTGAGCTAAACCTTAAATTTTGGTCAGGATTGCTTGGCCATACCAAGATGAAAGGAAAAAAAAAAGGTTACATCTGCTTGTTCTATCAAGAACAGGCAACACATAGTTTCCTAGCTCATGCCTTTTAGTTCAATTTTCATTGTATGTAACTGGTATATTCTTAGTAGAGTTAAGAGAGGAAGATCCATATTCGTGTGCTCTGCAAGTTTGCAGTCCACGGGGGTCAATAAAAAGAATGAACGAATTCGTAGTTTTAGAAATCGTGATCCGACTAATAAAATCCCCAATATCAGAAGCCACCTCTACTAGCAATACTAACCAAATTCGAATTTTTTCAGCAGGAATGTGGGGTTGCTGAAAAAGTGACAAATTCAAGCCAGAACTCGTTCAATCATAGGTGTGGAAGGAAACACAAAAGGAAAAAATTCAATCTTATTGCCGAAAGAAGTAAAAAACGCTTACCAGCCATGCAGGCGCTTGTGAAGGTTGACGGTGTACTCCCTAGTAACAACCTCCTCCTTCCTACCCTTCGTTTTCTCCACCATTTTCACACGCCTTCTTCAAGATGCCCTTCAATCAGACCTGAATTAGTTCCATTTCTCGACAAAAACACAAACTTTTATCTTTGTATTAATTTTCCAAATCTTCTTCGGATAACAAAACTAGATTTATAAAATTGAAACTTCAAAACTGTCTCAGATCGAAATGATAAAGGCATCGTAGCTTTCAACATAGGAAATAAATGGCCAACCAGTCCCCGAAATATGCACAAATCCAATGGCTAAAAAGGGCAGGAGACTCTCCGCTCACTTAGAGAGAGAGAGAGAGAGACGTGATGAACTAATTTTAATTGAACAGTAAGGGAAGTGATGAGGACCGTGAGGTATGCGTTTGAGATCCCATCGCAGGTATGAGATCCCATCGCCTAACTTGGCCCTCTCGTTGCTGCTGTGAACTTGTGACTCTAAGAGAGAGAGAGAGAGGTACCTGAACTAAAGTTATCCGGTTGCCGGCGGTTATGGGTTGAGATTTGAGACGACGGCGGATAAGAGGAATAGAGCGGGAGAAGACGCCTTGGAGGGGAGGATTGCAGAGAGGAAGAGAAAGATAAAGAGTTTAGGGTTTTTATTTTTATGGTATTTTGGTAACACCCCCTGAAATTTGAAAATAATTAGTAATACCCCTCATACTAAAACTTTAGGGCCTGTTTGGGAACGTCATGTTTTCAAGTTCTAGTCTAGCCTTAGTCTAGTTCAGGGCTAATCTCTAACTGGGTAACTGTTAGTCTTGAACTGGTTCTGATTTCCACCATGTTTGGTTAATACTATCCTATATTCTGGTTCTAATTTTTAAGGTGTTTGGTTGACATTTATACAAATCGCGTAAGATGTCCCGTTCTACCCAACTCCACCTGTTTCAGATCTTCGTTTTAGTCGTTGAGATTAAAATTAAAGTCGGCGTCAACTCCCCAAAACTTAATCGCAGCTTGTATGAAAGAAATTTCACCCCAAACTAACTCAATATTACTCAGATTTTAACTAATATTGATTCTTACCTAGCTGTAGCTTGAACAATGTCAAATCCGACGCCCAAATTCATCTCAAAAAAAAAAAAAAACCCAAAAAAATGTGAAAAAAATTAGGTAAGGAAATTCTATCAAAATAGAAAGATAGTTCCTTACCCAATACACTAGTATCCCAAATCCTTGTCCATCAACTCAAAAATTCAATCAAATCCTATAAAAAAGAAAAAATATATTGAGAAGCCCATTAAATTAAATTTAAAAATTATAAGAATAAATTCAACTTGATAAGTAAGATTAGTTTCTTCAAAAAAAAGATTGCGACCACTGTGAATGGAGTGAGTGGAGCAAGAGGACGGAGGGATTCTAAGTTCAGAAATCATCCATTTGGCCTCTAGAACCTTCTCCATCATCATCTCATCTTCGTTGCAACTTCCGATATAAAGAACATAGTGAATGGTTTCCAAGATAAACCCTAACCCAAACCCTAATCTTAACCAAAAGAGGGGAAGCTCATCTCACATAGGTTTGGGATGCAGACAAATGAAGCTCCAGTTTCCTCTGTTACAAACAAGCTGAAGAGGGTGAGGTGAGGGCTGAGGACGTTGTAGATGCCATTGCCGAGGATGCTGAAGATGGCGAAGGTGGTGTAGAGGGTTGTGTTGGTGTTGTTTGCAATGGTAGGGTTGACCTAACCACCTCCTTCTATGCCGGAGAACAGGGAGACTTCTTCTCCTCCTTTCTTTTCTCCTTGTTCTCTTGCTACGGACCTGCAAATTCTTTTCTCTCTCTCTCCCCGACTTTTTTGCTCGAAAACGAACTAGTTCGATGTTCCAACGGGTTTTACAAAAGACAACATCGAACCCGTTAAAGAGCAAAATGAGAAAAAATGAGGCCTTAAAAAGTGGGGCCCACACAGTTACCAAACACCGAAAATTACGATCAGTTCTGGACTGACCTCCGCTGGCCATGTTTTTCAGCTTTCCAAGCAGGCCCTTAGGATTACCCCTTGACCTAATTTAACAGTGGTTGCGGACTTGAATCACACATCCTCGACATTGTATTTGCAATTTTATGGTCCTTTCATAGGTGCATTCAAATGACGCATGGGTTAAACCAGATACTAAGGGGTAATCCTAAAGTTTAAAAGTACAAGGGGAGGTATTACTAATTGCTTTTAAATTTCACGGGCAGTTGTTACTTAAATACCTTTCTTTGTAGGGTATTTTAGTAAGGGTCAGGGCCGTCAGGCTAAGCGGACACATATTTTCACACAAAACATAATCGTGGGGGCAATATATAAAGGGTCGGGCTCAAGGGACCCCCATTCTGACCCCATCTTGGCGTACCCACGTAGATGATGAATCAATGGCTGATTTTTAGTGGGGATGTCGGTACGCCAAGATGGGGTCCCTTGAGCCCCACCCTTTTTTTAGATGGGTGCATGTATCAGTGGTTTTGTTGGGTCGTGATGTAACAAGGGTATGCCTAAAACTTTTTGGCGTCCAGAAGCACGATTTTTGTTACTCAACGCAGCCATCTGGGCCCACAGACCGCATGAATGTTTAACCCACCCATTGGTTGACTTTCATACCAAAAATCAACTTGTTTGATGATTTTTAGCCGTTGGTGTTGGTACTCAAAAATAATTGGTTGAATTCAATAGCTAAAATCACACCTTAAAAAGTAATCTAATGGCTAGATATTACCAATCAGAGTGATTTTTCGTGTGTATATTCAGAAGGGGTGGGCTGAACATCCATGCGGTTAGTGGACCCAGATTGCAGCTCTGAGTAACAAAGCCAAAAAGTTTCAGGTATACCTTATTACATATTTTTCCAGCTTTTTTAACCATTGACGGAGACCCCAAGGTGCAGCTAGCTTCTTCCTACTGAGGCCCGACGGAGACCCTAAGGTGCAGCTTTTTTAACCATTGACGGAGACCCCAAGGTGCAGCTAGCTTCTTCCTACTGAGGCCCGACGGAGACCCTAAGGTGCAGCTTTTTTAACCATTGACGGAGACCCCAAGGTGCAGGTATGGGTCGGTTTGTTGTTGCGCCAGTGACATCCAGCTTTCTTTTATGTCAATCACACCTTGGATGCCTTGGCATCCAAATTCATCTTTGATGATGGACATCAGAATTTATTCCTAAACTTAAAAACCATTAGGAGCATTAGAGTAGCGCAGACTTGCAATTCTCCCTTCTTCTACTTTCTGTTCTCTCCATCGTCATTCATCACTGCCCTTCTTCTGTCAACAGTACGTCAACACTAAGAATGGCCGAAGCGCTTGTTTCTGTTGTGTTGGAGCAACTGGCCTCCATCACCGGTCAACAGGTTGGACAAGTCGTGGGTGTTGAAAATGAGATTGAAAGTCTATCAGCTACGTTCGAAGCCGTCCGAGCGATGCTCAATGATGCAGAGCAGAAGCAAGTAAATCAAGAATCTTTGAAACTTTGGCTGGAGAGGGTCAAATACGTAGCCTACGACATGGAGGACGTGTTGGACGAGTGGAGCACAGAAATTCTCAGATCACAAATCGAATGAAGGAGTTGACAACGATCGCAAAGGAAAGAAGAGGAAGGTATGTTCTTACTTGTTCTCTCCTTGGTCTGGTATCGATCAAATCGCTTTGCGTCGTGACATCGGTCATAGAATTAAAGAAATAAAAAAAAGATTAGATGAGATTGTAAAAGAGAAAAATACGTACAACCTTACTGAAAAGAAGAGGGAGTTTCAGGAGCCACAACGTCAAATGACTAGTTCTGTGATCAATGTATCAGACATACATGGCCGGAACTCAGATAAAGAAATTATAGTGAGGAGATTGCTGAGCGAGAGTAGTGCCCCCGCCCCCGTCATCTCTATAGTTGGTATAGGGGGGCTTGGCAAGACGACTCTCGCCCAACTAGTCTTTGATGATGAGAATGTGAAGAACCATTTCGAGAAGACAATAGATGATGTGTGGACTGAGGTTTACAAGGATTGGGAGCCATTGGAGGTTGCCCTCAAAGGTGGTGTACAAGGGAGTAGGATTAAGCTCGCTTCGAACATTATGTAAGTTAATTGTGAATGAAAGATGTAAGATTGGAGAACTGAAAGACCTCAATCTTCTCCAAGGGAAGCTCCAAATAAGTGGATTGGGGAGAGTGAGAAATGTGAATGAGGCTGACGTGGCAGAATTGAAGAAGAAAGAGTACCTTCGTGCTCTGTATTTGAAGTTTGATGAATTGGAAGATGTAGAAGAGGGCAATGTAGAGAGGATGGAAGGTGTGCTTGAAAGCCTCCAACCACATCCCAACTTGAAGGAATTGTATATATCTCAATACCTTGGTTCCAAGTTGCCAAGTTGGATGATGAGGAATTCAATGTTGCCCAATCTACATTCTTTGTCACTATGGTCTTGGTCGAATTGTAACCAACTGCGATTGGGCCTGCGTTTTTGGGAATTTCCGATGACGATGGTACTAAAAGAGGTAGTGGAGAATCAACTTTAGTAGTATTTCCAAAGTTGAAGTCGCTCTATTTTTCAGGGATGAAAGAGTGGGAGGAGTAGGAGATTATGAGAAGAAGGGAAGATGATGAAGAACATGTTGCTGCTGAGGGAGAGGGAGAGGGAGAGGGAGGAGAAGATATTATTCGTATTTTGCCGTGTCTCCAAGAATTAACACTTATCAATTGCCCCAAGTTAAAGGCGCTGCCAGACCACATCTTCTTCCTTGATACACTAAGGACACTGCATATATCTATCTGTCCAGAATTGACTTGGACGCTGTCATGCTTTCCTCCGCTCCTCGAGGAGTTGATATTAGGAGGGGATGCGGATGCTTTCTCAAGGTCATTACCCATCACCAATAATAACATCAAGTCTTTGTCTATCGGTTTCTCACCGCTTTCATCACTCCCCAAAGGCTTGGAACACCTCAAAGCGCTTCAAGTTCAAACTTTGAATATCCATTATTGCGACTCCGTTGACTTTGTGCCCGAGGGACTGCAACATCTCACCATGCTTCAAAAATTGGACATCCAATGTTGTCCTATGCTTAAATCACGTTGCGAAAAGGAGGTAGGAGAGGACTGGTACATCATATCCCACATCCCCAACATCGACACGACGCATGCGTAACACAGACAGAGAGGTAAGAGAATAGTTAATGCTTTCTACGGTGAGACGCGGCAGTTAATTCCTGGAAAAAGTGTTGTTCAAGAAAGGCCTCCCCTATATATATTTTATATATCCACCACTCATGGACCCACACAACAAAAATCAGCCTGATCGTTGATCTTAGCTGAGTATCCCAAAAAAAATGTTCAAATCTAACAACTATAAATTACCTCATGAAAGAGTTCAAATCCAATGGTTAGAGATCCCCAATCAGATTGCTTTTTGGTGTGTAGGTCCATCAAGTGGTGGGCCAATCGTTTATAGGTCCGTAGGTCAGAAAGAGTGAGCCAAAATGCATGCTTTCTGAAAGAGGTTAACCGATCAGGAAAATGTATCTCCACCGATAATTCCACGCCCTTTCATCGGTAAGACACACGGCTAGCAATCCGTACAGAAGTGTTGCTATGAGGCCCCTCCATGTACGACAAGAGAGTATATAACCTGTGTTAAAAAAGCAAACAGAGCTGAACTAAGTGGATATACACACCAAAAATCAGCTTAATTGATAATTTCTTGTTAGTGTTGTTAGTACCCAAGAAAACAGGCTCTTGAATCTAGCGGCTACAATCACTCTTAAAAAAAGTGCTAAAACTAATGGCTAAAGATAGCCAATCAAGTAGATGTTTTGTGCGTATATCCCAAAGGGGAGGGGTGACGCAAACATCCATGTGGTTTGGGGGCGGCAGGCCCACGAGAGTCTCTTCATCCACTGCACCCAAAGTCCTATGCATCTAAAATTTTTTCCTGTGAGCAAGGCGCTGCAAAAGCAACTTAAGGGGAAATCTTTTTATGACTAAACCTTTTTCTAACAGCTTAACCTTGTATTTCTGGCCATCCAAACAAGAAACAATTGCTTGGGTGTCTATGATTATCCGGTTCTGATGACTTTTGGTCTAACAAAGCTTCTTAGATAGGGCCCACAAATTAATTGAACATACATTGAATGAATCTATCTGTACTTTTTGTCATCTCTCAAACACCTTGAAGATGTCCCGTTGGAAGCTCATGATGCATCTTTTTGCAAGCTAAATAATTGTTCTTACTAATGGTTTCGTTAACACATTTTACCAGTGAAGGGAGGGCAGGGATGAAGTTGCTGTTACGTAACATTTTACCAGTGAAGGGAGGGCAGGGATGAAGTTGCTGTTACGTAACGTCGAAGAGGTCTTGGAAGCAATGGAAATGTTAAATGGTTTTTTTGGAGGTTATGTTGGTAGTTGGTACTATTGAAGATGCAAATATAAGCAAGAATTTGGAAAAGGCACATGGTTCTTATGGTGCACCACATCGGCCATACTATAGTGGTTGACATGTGGCTATGGCTCCACATAAAAAAAACTTACTCGGACTAGCAGGTGGAGCAAGACAATGCGTTATGCTAAGTTGCTAACAAGGCGGGCAAGTTGAAAGTGGTAAATCATGTAAAAAAGAAGGAACTAGAGGATAGCGAACTTATGTGTTTAAGCTTTAATCCATGGATGATCTATGCGATCAAAACAAAATTAATGTACACTTTTTAACCAATAATTTTGAATATGTTCATGGCAGGAAATCTTTTGTTAGTCTGTTAGCATCAACGAATTCTTGAAGCTAGCTGAAGGAGAAAGGTACCTCTTGGAGGTAACGGTGGCCGGGTGTGGTGATCATGGACGGATCGAGTAGGTTCTGGAGGTGGCAACACAAACTCATCCACTACTCCATCCATTGAAGATCCAATACAGTTTCCCATTCTTATGAAATTTCTAGGTCATGAAGCTGAGTTTGGTGTTGTATTACTGTCATGTTGCATGTCACTCACAATGCTCTCATGAAACTGCCTTGCCTTTCTGTTATTCATCTGTGCCGCGGGACATTATTTAGTTCGAAGATCTCAAAGACGTACCTTATGATCTGGACAACATATTGGATGAGTGGCACACCGAAATTCTTAGATCACAAATTCAAGGAGTGGACAAGGCTCGCATTGGCAAGAAGAAGGTATCTTCTTACTTGTTCTCTCCTTGGTCTTGTTTCAATCAAGTTGCTTTGCACCGTGATATTTGGTCATAGAATAAAAAGGAAATGAAGGAAAAGCAATGTGTGATTGCAAATGAGAAGGATAAGTATAATCTTACTGAAAGTATGATGACAGTTTTGGAACCAAAGCGTTACATGACCAGCTCTGTAATCAATGTATCCAGATTTGTCGCCGTACACAAGATAAGGATATTACAGTGGGCAAGTTGCTGAGTGAGAGCAGTCAACAGGAAATGGGCATCCCTGTCCTCTCTATAGTTGGCGTGTGTGGGTGGGGGGCCTCCACAACACGACTCTCGCCCAACTAGTTTATGATGATGAAAATGTGAAGAACCTTTCCGACAAGACAATGTGGGTGTGTGTGTCCGAGTCTCGCGTTGGCATAAACAAGACTTGGCTGACCGGCAACGGTAACTGACTGCCAACGTAAATGAGCCACGTGGCACACTTTTAGAGGACACTGCCCGTATGGATGTTTGGCCAATCCCTAGGTGGACCTACAAACCAAAAATCAGCCTGATTAGTGATTTCAAACCTTTCGATCTTGTACCCAAATAATAGTCAATGAAGCTCAAATTTGCACGGTTAATCAGGTTGATTTTTGTTTTGTAGGTCCACCTAGGGATTGGCCAAATATCCATACAATCAGTGTCATCTAAGAATGTGCCACGTGGCTCATTTTTCTGGGCAGTCAGTGACCGTTGCCAGGCAGCCAAGTTTTAGAGAGCTCTTTTTTATGGGGTGCGCCCCAACCAGGAGTTCACTCCGAGAGGAAAAGGGGAGTGCGAATCTGCTACATGCAAATATTAGATGCACAATTGCATTTGTTCAAAACATAGCTGTTAGAGTTGAGCACCCCAAAATTATCGAATCCAATGCTTGAACCACCTCATGAAAAATGCTGAAAATTAACGGCTAAAATTCACCGATCAGTCTGATTTTTGGTGTATAGATCCCCAATGGGTGGACCAGACATGCATGGGTCAGTGAGGCCCCAAGAGTGTGCCACATGACATTTTGGAAGGAGAAAACATCACGTCAAGCAATTTTGAACGTCAAAAACTTTCCGCTACAATCATACGATCAGACCCAGCTTTAGGCATAAAATGATGGGCCCGGCCCCTTTGTTGGTTAGAGACAGCAAAGTGTAATTCAATCAGACAAAAGTATGGACAACAGCCAATCGATTGGATGGACCAGACTGAAGGTCGTGCACATATATACTGGATTCTAATGTAGTCTCGTAGAATGGGACACATTGATTGATGGTTCCCACCTCCATGCACGTCCCTTGGTTCAAGATAAGAATGGCAATCACTTTGCTATACAAAAGAAACATAGTAATATGCAATCCAGAGTCAGGGATTGGGGTCTTCGCAGTTCACACTTGACCTACATTGCAGTGGAAGTAGAGGATACAGCAAAAATATATTTCCATGTAAATTTTTACGAGGCCTTGTAAGCATACATGTACCCACGTAGTTTTCGTACTTCATCCGATGACTCATCAAGAAGATGGTCCACATATAGGCAGATTCCTGCGCCGCTGCAATTTGAACGAATGAAAAAGACTTGTTAGTTAAAGAAATAGATAAAATGGGTAGCTGACCGACCAAACAAAAAAAAATATAGACAGATAGGTAGGTGGATAGATCGGATACCTCAAGGGCCCAAATGGGAGCCATATAATATCCCATCTAAATTTCGGCATTCTGCAACACGAATGGATATTATGTTAATGAAAATAATAACATAAATAAACTACCACATCCTACTGGATATATACAAGGAAACAGATTTTACCATGCAAAGAACATGAAGAGCATAGCCTGACGATAATGAACAATCAGATATTCTTCATTTTCTTTGCCTTGATAGAGTTTTATCTCGTCAATTGATCTCAAAGAGGACAAAAAATCATGTGTTTTCACAAACTGAAAATGACAGTATGGGTACCCTGAACGTTTTAAAAGATTAGGCAAGCCAAGTTTACAATTTGGGATTAAATGGCTGTTTAAACGATTTAAAGAGAAGTCAAACAAAATGGACAAAATTGATATAATATAAGTAACTGAGTATTTTTTTTATAGGACTAAGTAATTGAGAGGTTGATAATTTCCATTCCTGATTATTCCAAATCTCTGGCAATATCCATTTTGCATTTTGTATATTTGCTGAACGGAATGATTTCTTGAGCAATGGTTAAAGAGGTAGAACCATCTCCAAGAACAAACATTTTACTACTTGATTTACCTCATCATGTAATATAACCAGAAGACTGCCAGTAAAAGGCCAGTACAGCAGGAGTACCAAATCCAACGCCGATGAGATTTTGAATTATGAAGTAGCCCCTTGATAGCCATCAAACATGCTAAAACAGCTACCCAATCTGAAAAACGTTTAATTAAATGCATATTAGATCCAATAATAATAATATTCATACGAATAAAAATTATAGTCTAGTTGGGTATTTATATGGAGCATGATCAAAACTTGGGACAGCAAGAAGCAGTAAATTCATGAAGCATCCTTTAGAAGCCTTAGAAATGTAAATTGAATCATCATCGTCAACATTATTCACAATGCATTATCCCACCTATTTGGGTTGGCAACATGAATCCTGTTTCATCATTCATTTCTATCTAGGGCAATATCTTTCGTTAATACATGTCTTTAGATTTTTTTTACCACCTCGATCTACGTCATTTTCGGCCTTCCTCTTGCCCTTTTTAGAGCCGTCAACTTGCATCAAAGAGCTCTTTCTGACTGGTTCGTCATTGGTGTTTGTTATATATGCCCAGATCTCAATTAAGTCTCATTTATTTTATCCCCTTCTGGGGTTTACTTCTAAATTGCCTCAGTGTAATTTTGTATTTCATAATTCCTAGTCTTTTCACTCGTCCAACTCCACATCATCATTTGCACTATACTCATTATACGAACATGTTTCTTGATTACCCAACATTTGCTCCATAAAAGCATAGTTAGTCTTACTGTTGTCTTGTAAAAAAATTCCCTTTAGTTCAATTGATACACATAAGTCGCACAATACTCAAAAATGCATCTCCAGTTTAGCTACCCAACCAAATTCTGTAGGCAATATTCCCTTCAGTCTTTCCATCTTTATGGATAATCAAACTTACTGAACAAAAGTGGTGACTGAGAGTATTTCTACCCAGCAATTCAACTAAAGCCTCACCTCTTTGCATGTCCTTTCTAAATGAAAACTTAGCACTACATACTGATTCTACAGGGTTAGAAAAATATTAGTCTGTCCTTGCCACAAACTATTCAAGCAGGTATCATTTCAAGGGTACAAACAAATTTGGAGATCTACACTTGTCTTCATAGCAATCCCAGCATTAACACCCATTTACAAGAATAGCTTATCATACATCTTAATAGTTATAGTACACATCCCCGTTCTCTTGGGCTTCAAAGTGTATGCAGCGAGGCATAAGGCTTCGAGTCTCGCTCCTTGGTGGGGGTCCTACCCATTTTATAGTTGATCTCTTTGATCTCGAGGGCTTATTGCCAGCTCATTGGTTTCTATCTCAGAATCCTCAGCCGAGATTGATGCAAATTAGCTGGTCTTCTGTTTCCTAATTAGTAACAGACCCTCTAAAGGTATCTCCGTTGCTCAATTGGTAACAGGTCTTTGCAGTTAGAGGCAATCTCCAATTTTGAGAAGATTCTATCCTCCAGTTCAATTTCCTATTTGGATTGAACCTCTATCAGTTGCACTAGTTGTACAAATTAGTAATATTGTTGGCTTTGTGGGCTATGTCTCTCTTGAACTTGCTGCGTGGCTAGTTCACATGCCAAGTCAGAAGATGATGTTGGGATCTCTGTTGATCACGGATTCATGTCTCAGTGTCTATATGAAGAAGTTTAGAGGGATGTATCCCTTGTCCTGACTGTCATCCTAAATCTTGGAGATTATCCCGAGATCTAGGATTATGGTCTCAACTAGCCTTGGAGAGGTTTAAGCTCCTCCGAAGGTCTAGATTCTGTCAATTTATCATGTTTTAGGTTGATCCCAACATTTTAGATCTCGAGACGCGTCCTGAGGGTGCCACGTGGCATCATCTGGAACGTGGAATTTTTGGTACCCACATCGTCCCCTTATCAGGAGTAAAGGATGTCATTTAGTCCTTTCTTCTGAGAATGGAGTCTTTGTCTGAACTATTCTTGATGTGTCAGACTCGTTATTATTGGGGGTGCCGACCTTTTCTATGGTAAGGGTGGCATTTGAATGTCTTCCCAAAGCATCATAATGGCGGGGGTTTGTTCCCGCCACCCCTGATCCTGCTAACATCATGGGCCCTGGGTCTATAAATTGGACCCCTTGGACCTATTTTCTTCACCAAAAATCTCCAAGTCCAAAGTCTTCTCTTGGAAGCTTGTCAGTGAAATCCTAGGTCTCTTCCCTTTCCTTTCTATGTCTATCTTTCCTTATTTTCTTCTGCTTTAAGTCTAATAGGATAAGGAGGGTTACTAGAAGTACAAACCCTATGGGCCAAGAGAGTGGTAGTCACTCTGGCCAAAATCCTCAGGTCCCTCCAACAGGCTGATGAGGAGGGGTCCCAATGAGGCAGTTAGGAACTTAGGAGAACCCCCTTGTGTTAATTCAAGGTGAGGTTACTGCCTTGGTGAAGTTCTCACCAGACCAGGGGAGATTAGCGTCAATCTCCCCCCAATAGAGTCTGGGATGTCGCTACCTCTTCATCCTCTAGTCTGAGAGCTCCATAGACATTACGAGCATCTTTTCGGACAGATGCATGTTAACTTTTGGCAGTTTATCTCTAAGATAATCATCCTAAATCAAAAAGTAGGTGGTATTGATAAAATTAGCAATGTACTGTGTAACGGAAACAAAAGAAACATGAAAGTCCATAGCTCAATTGGTTGACATTCTACATTGCAACCACGAGATCACGGGTTTGATCCTATAGCTTACCCACCAACAGAAAAATGAAAGATGAAAAAAGCATATTTAAGATAATATTGGATACTAATGGAGAACAATGTCCGCAAGGAGTTTGAGTTGTCCCACAGAGATACAGAAACAGAGTAGTAATAGACAAAACGGTTGAATGAACCTTTAAAGCTATAACATGCTTATGATCTATAACATGAAATGTAAAATTGTCTGGTGAAGAACGCAAGCAAATAGAAACAATTAAAGTAGGCAAACCTGCAGAAATGACAATCCATGAGTCAACCTCACCCATGAAGTAAGCATGATAGCGCTGTTCATTAAAAGCAAACAAGATATTAAACTGTCAGGAAAAAAAATAATGATATCCATCACATTTTAAGAGGAAACTGTCCAGTGCAAAATGTATACACCAAGTAACTCACTGCAAACATTTGATGACAATGTTTTTCTTTAAATACACCTCACTACTGTCTAATAAAAAACTGACAAAAGTGATCTCCACATGCTGATTATTTGGTGTGTTTGATATTTACTGAATCTTTCTCTTTAATAAATTTAGTAACAAGCTATTAAAAAAGGAGTAAAAGAATAAAAGGACGTATCCATAGTCCTCAAATCTGCACTCCAAATTGGTCGGCCATCTCATTGTGTTCAGGTGATGGCACACCTTGTGTTACTCAGAAGGTCCATTTCTTCACAAGATCATTGAATTCCAGCTTTCCAGTCCTCCAAGGGAACCATTGGGTCGACGGAAATGCATTCTGCCTACAAGTTTGTCCTCATATAATAAGTAGAGGGATAGCACCAAGCAATGTTGTATGGATGCGGACACGTGAGTCAGAATCTGACACAGATATGAGGTGTCAGACTCGGCAAACCCCAAAAAATAGGATTCGGGGACTTGGCTGAATATTTTAGTTATTAATTTATTTTTATTTTATAACAACGAGTCTGTGGTGAAATATCGAGATTTTCTTGGTAGGATTTTTACCAAATCTTAGATTTTAGTAAGATTTTCTTGGTAGATGAGTCCATGTCCATTTCCTCATTTAGAAGAGTCAATGTAACATAGGCACCAAGTGAAGGTGATGGAAAATCCTTCTAGTGCTGAACTGTTTATCTGGGTTTCGGAATTAACTTAGGTATAATTACCCACAAAGGTACTGGTGGTGGGGGTGGGGTGGCTGATTGATTAATTTGATTTATTAGAAGAACAAGTGGTCATTTATATCACTTTTTATTTATTAAATGAAGATCACAACTATTCAAAACCTAAGAAAAACATTGAAATGGAAATTCTAAACTTATAGATGCCATGAAACAACAATTCTTACCAATTCCCATGGAGACAAAGCTTGGTACAAGATGGAGTAAATGAGAAAGGCCACAAAACAGAAGAGAAGAGCTGCGAATACATTCTACAAGGCCCAGATAAAAAAATAAACAATTCATTATTCGATAAAACTCATGAATTTTTTTTCAGGTTTTCGAGAAAGTCTGCACGACAATTACCTACCCTCCATAGAAGACTCTGTTGAGCTTGTTTCTGTTCAAATGACCTGATCAGCTCCTCCTGTTCTGTAGCTCAAAAAAGAAACCAAAAGTTCCAACATTTAAGAAATTAAACAGACCGTATCAATGCTAAATAAATAGGAAAACTGCAATCAAACACAGAAGGAAAAACTTTATTTCGAAACTATGAGAAATCCAGAAAACAAACTAAATATTGATGATCAAATATATTAAACGAAAGGATGTTCTAAGAGTTTTTTACGGAATTACCCATGGACCATGAATTAGTTCATTAAACCTATAAGGACAAAGTAGATAGTTTAACAAACAGAGGGGGCAGTTTTAGGCGTGTTTTTAGGAGAGTGTAAAAGAGAGGAAACGGTTTTAGGAAAGTGAGAAAAGATAATAACTAACTCATACAATTATAATCATAACCCCATTATTTAACCAATACCATGTCATAATATTTCAAATGAGCTTCTAACTCTTTTTCACAACAATCCTTCCATGTCCACCGACTCCACCCGAACCCCATCAATCCCCACAATTTAGCATTCCACAAAGCTTAAGTAACCAACTTTCCCAACCGTCCGCAACATCTTGATATTAAAAACACAATGAAGAAGAAGAAAAGAGAAAAGAAGAAAAAGAAGATGATGAAGGTGAGAAGTTATTGATTCATGACGATCAAAAGGTAAGATAAAATATTGTGATTTTTGTTGATTTGATTCTATTTTTGTGATATCTTACCTATTATTAATTTAATTTAGTTTTTTTCATATAAGATTTCGAAGGTGAGGTTCATTGCACAACAACAGTGCGCCCAAGCACCTGCAGGCAGCAACCGCTCATGGTGTCGAGTTCACCCCTCTCGAAGTATTTGTGCCATTACTCCATCAGACCTCCTAATGCCTCGGGATCTTAGTAGAAAAGCCTGAGACTAATGATTAGAAACAGCCTTCTAACTACATGCTTCTGGTCATCAAATCATATCCACATCTTGCCTTGAAGATCTTCGAGGAAAGATCCATCAAATGGTGAACGATGATTGTTTTAGATGTACAATTACGTTTGCCCCTCCAAAAATGTCATGCCACACATTCTTGTGGACCTGGTGACCAGATGGATGTTTGGTTCGCTTCTTGGTGTTCTACACACCAAAATCCAATCCGATTGGTGATTTCCCACCGTTGAATTTGAGGATTTTCATGGTGTGATTCTAGAAGTTGGATTCGAGATTTTTTTGGGTACTCAAATCCAATGACTATTAATCACCAATCAGCTGGTCATTAGGCCCAAAAGAGTGTGCCACGCGCATTGTTACGATCCTAGGTTAAGACCTTAGCTTTCCGC
Organism: Euptelea pleiosperma; assembly: GCA_035048495.1. NCBI lineage: Eukaryota > Viridiplantae > Streptophyta > Magnoliopsida > Ranunculales > Eupteleaceae > Euptelea > Euptelea pleiosperma. Next base: position 30,180,970 of record CM068549.1, on the reverse strand, counting down.
TCCACTATCACCTAGGCAATTTTGGAGTATTGTTTGGGTCTTAACACGCATTATGCGTGCCTCTCTGCTAGTAAATTTCAAAGGAAATATTAAAGATCGACAACCGGTAAAGAAATTAAATTTGTATAATTCTCTGTAATTCAAAAAATACAGACCGCATCAGGGAGGGAAACGGGAATTAATTTGGGTCGTTGAAAATCCATCAATACGATAATCATAAAAGAAATCAAGTATGGAAAGGACAATCAAAATGATGATTCAGAGCAAATTAAACACGGTAAGAAGAAACGAAAAGCCCTAATTTGATTGATTGAGAAAGAGAGAAGAGGGAAGGAGAGTACTTTGAGTGTCGATGGGATGAAAATCGTCCTGGGTCGGGAGAGAGAACTTGTTGTCGTCTCCTTCTCTGCGAACTTTTCTCCATTTTCTCGATAGTTCTCTCATCTCTCTTTCGCGCGCTGTCTCCCTCTCTCTCTGCAGTGGGGTGAAGGAAATTTTGTTCTCTGCAGTCGGGAACGTATTTGACTTTCCGCGCCCACTGAGTCATTCGTGTTTCGATCATGGTGGACCTACCAACCAAAAAAAAAAATTGATGGTGATTTCTAGTCGTTAGATTGGAGCATTTTTCATCATCGATTTGGAACCCACCATAGGCTGTTTATAAAACTCCAAGGAAACTTCTCAAATCTAATGGCTAGAAATCATCAATTGGGCTGCTTATTAGTATTTTATGTCCGCTAAAAACAGGCTAAGATTTCTTTAGTCAATGGGCCGAAACAGGACCGTCTTGAAGATATATATGTTATTAATTAAAAAAATTTACTCTTTTTCTATCTAACAAAACAAGGAAATTATCTCCCCACTTGTACCCCTCTTATATGTTTCTACAGATAAGGGTCAAGATCTTATCTCCAAAATAGACGGTGGATCTCAGCCACTTACACCCGATTTTGGCTACTGCTTTGTTGGAGAGTGCCGTGTGCACGGGCCACCCACTATATTACAAAACAGGGATGTTGTCTCCCCACTTATCAGCTTCACAAAGGATGGCCGAGATCTTATTTCCCAAATAGACGGTGGATCTCAACCACTCACACCTGATTTTGGCAAATGCTTTGTTGGAGAGTGCTGAGGGCATGGGTCACCCACTAGTCTATATAACAAAATGCAGTGGTTGTCTTCCCACTTATACCCCCTCTTATAGGTTTCAATAGAGGAGGGTCGAGATCTTATCTCCCAAATAGACGGTGGATCTTAGCCTCTCTCACCCAATTTTGGCAAATGCTTTGTTTGAGAGTGCTGAGGGCACGGACCACCCACTAGTTTAACAACAATTCATAATAATCAAAAGCTATAGAAAAAAAAAATTAGATGCAGAGGATTCCCGTAGTCCAGTTGCAGTCCATACAGATGACTCCCGTAGTTCTACATAGATCATTTTTTGGACCCACTGACTGCAAGGACGACCAGCCCACCTATTGGTGGATAAACACACTAAAAATCAGCTTGATTGATGATTTCTAACCATTGGATTTACTACTCAACAAACATGCTTGAATCCAATGGCTAGACTCAATCCTAAAAAGTACTATGATCTGTGGCTAGAGATAACCAATCAGTTTAATTTGTGGTTTGTATATCCAACTATAGGGTTGGGCTAAACATCCATGTGGTTAGTAGGCTTGGGCCATCTCTCACCGTGAGAGGGGGCCTTCTCTCAACTAGGGCCTAAGGCAACCGCCTTATTAGTAGAGACGGCCTTGTGCCGAAAGAGTGTTCTACGTGACGTGGGGGTGCATCTAAAATTGCTCTCCAAAAGCAATCCCAAAGATTTGGTACCAAAAGCAGTAGCGGTGAATCGGCGACCAAGGTTTAAAGGGGGCCGTTATAACGGTGTAACGGATTGGGGGCATTACCATTTTTTCCGTTATTAACGAGCGTTATAACGGATTGTAAAGCGCAGGACCAAAAATGAAAAAAACGGATCTAAATTTCAATTTTTTGGTAAAATTTATAACCGTAAATAACAGGCTGTTTATTTTCTAACAATTTTTTTTCATAAAAATAATGGCCGTTATTTTAGTTATAATGGCCGTTGTTTTTAAAAAAAAAGGCTGTTATAGTGAACGTTAAAACGGTATGTAACATAATGAAATGGGTTCTTGAAAACAAACTTCAACTATGAGTCCATTTTTGCTCACAGATGTTTATGATAGTATGAATGTTTAGCCATCCCTAGGTGAATCTACTAAACAAAATCAGCTCGATTGCTGATTTCTAACCACTGATTTCGAGTCCTTTTCAGGGTTGTTTCTTAGCCGTGGGATTCGAGCATAATTTGGGGTACTCAAATAATCCATGGTTAGAAACCACCAATCAGGCTGATTTTTGGTCTATAGGGAAGGGCCAAACATCTATACAATAGGATAAATCTGGTCCACATATATCCGAGGCTCCTAAGGTCTTACAGGCAAAGACCAACTGATGCAATTGCATTAAAAAATGCAGTGGAGAACACAAGGAAAGGAGAACTAAGAATTTGACGAATCTGGCTACAGACGAGAATCAGAACCGTCCACAGCTCACCTTGGTAGAATGCAAAAAAAATGAGAGAGAAAAAAACCAAAGAATTTATTAGAAATTAAATAAGAGAAATCTCTCTTATATCCAATTTCAAGTCAATTAAATCAAAAGTCTCAATTACAACCCCTCTTTTATGGACTAAAAATCTTAACATTCTCAAAAGGGTCGAGCTCCAAGGACTGGCTTCCGTTACGGGGCACAATATGAGTCACGTGGCACATTCTTAGAGGACTCTAACCGTATGGAGGTTTGGCCAATTCCTAGGTGGACCTACAAACCAAAAATCAGTCTGATTAGTGATTTCTAGGCATTGGATTGGACTTATTTTCATGGGTTGATCTCAACTGTGGGAATTTGAGCAATATTTGAGGTACAAAGATCCGAAGGTTTGAAATCACTAATCAAGCTGATTTTTGGTTTGTAGCTCCACCTAGGTATTGGCCAAACATCGGTCAGAGTCCTCCAAGAGTGTGCCACATGGTTTCATATTGTGTTTCATAACAGGAGCCGGTCTCTGGAGCCCGACCCTTCTCAAAATAGTCAAATTGCTAAAAATAGAAAGTTAAGGTGCCCGTTTGGTCATCCGAATTGTGTTCTATTAATTGCACTACATCACGGATTGTCAATTTCAAGGTTTTAATGGTACGATGTAATAATCCAATATATCGTTCCATTTAAAACCTTGAAATTGACCATCCGTGATTTAGTGCAATTAATAGACGACAATTCAGATGACCTCTATAAGGATCACATCAGTTATAATGCACACGAATGGCGTTATTTTTGAAATAAAGTGATGGGGCTAGGGCCAAGGTATAAACGATGCCATTTTAACGGTATAACAGACTGGGGGTGTTACTGTTAGAATGGTTGTTAAAATGAATTGTATCAGGCGGGCAAAAATTGAAAAAAAAAAAAAACAGAATTTAACAGAAATAATGAGTAAAACAGAAAAATGGATTTCAAATTTTCAAAACAGAAAAAGAATTTGGAATTTGATGGAAAATAGTGGAAATAGCTGCCTTTTTCACATTTTTTTTTGAAAATAACGGCCGTTATTTTCTAAGCATCAAAACGGTTACTAACGTAACGGGCTTGGGGCATTACGGTTTTAGCGGCCGTTAAAACTGTTAAAACAGTGTTATTTTAAACCATGGTTAGGGCATTACTGTTATAACGGTTGTTTTTTAAGCCATGGTTTATTTAATTGGGTTGAACGACAATTAGCACCAAAAATAAAGTTTTAAGGCAATAGTGATATATGAATTGGGTCGGGCTCAGGGGACCCCCACGGCCATGGATTTCAAGAATCCAACGATGGTCAGTGCCGAGCTGGCATCACATTTGGGGTGCTGACAACCACCGTTGGATTCGTGAAATCCACGGCGGTTGCCTGAGGCCACAACCAAATCCCAGCTTGAGCCCACCCTGAGGTAACAAAAACCTAGCCCAAGCCTGGTCTAAGGTTGGGTTGAGCCAGAAGGCCTCGGATTGGGCCTGTCCATGTTGCACCCCAGCTGCCCGTTCATGTACAGAGAGGTGTGGCCCATTTATTTTCCATCTCATCCGCCATTCGTTTGGGCTGCCAAGTAGCAACAATCTAAGGGTTTTTTCAGTAATTTCATAATGACTAAAAAAATAGGGATTCTAGAAGTGTGCCACGTGCAAATCAGAAGGACCGAAAGCGTCCAGATCCTCTCTATTTTTTATTTATTTTATGTTATCTACTTTTGTCTTAAACGCAGGCAAAACGATAGCACGTGATTTAGTTTTGGAACCTCAACAGCGACTGGTAGATCAACGACCCAGATTTTTTGTTACTTCTCCAAGATTGCACATTTATTAAGAAACTGACAATGAAGTCTTTATTGGCACCTACAAATCATAAAGATAAAGACGTCCTTATTGTATTTTTCAGCAAAATTGGACTAGGCTGACCGCGCACAATATAGGCCACGTGTCATACTCTTAGAGGATGCTGACGGTATGGATGTTATCCAATCCCTAGGTTGATCTTTAATCTAAATTTCAGCCCGAAGGTCATTAATGCTCAAATTCAAACGGTTAAAATCAACCCATGAAAATTCATGGACTTTAATCCAACGCTTAAAAATCACTAATCAGGTTAATTTTTGGTTTGTAGATCCACCTAGGGATTGGCTAAACATCCATACGGTCAGCCTCCTCTAAGAGTGTCCCACGTGACTTCTATTGTGGGCGGTCAGGGGCTTACCTACAAGTTTTATTCGATTAAGACCCTTCTATTAAAGTCTCGTCCTACTCAAAAGCTGACACGTAAGCCAGTGATATTTAAGAAGGAAGAGGATTGAAATGCTCGACCGCATGGAGATAACAATACGGTTTATCCCCTTGTTAGAGATGCTGTCGTGTACTTTCTTGTTTTGCCGAACAATGGTTTCAGCTCTGCCCACAAGAAAACAAACATGGCCAATGAGCTTGAAGGCCGGATCGGTAGGCCGGTCCGATCCAACACCATATCACGCCATCTCACTATGTGACGTTTCTTCATGAATACTGCATTTTGGGCTAGACGATCCTGAAATGGATTGGGATCGGTGCCGCCTGTCGATCCCGATCCAGCTTGCCCAGTCCAAATCGCCCAATCCAGACCCATCAAGAGGTAAACCAAAGATCCATAAAGTCTATGAGGGATAAAGGGTTCTCCACGAGTCAATTTTGGGAGGGGAGACATACACATGGGACAGCAAATATTTCTCAAAATCGGCCTAATACATTGGTAGTTGGTAGCCGTCTCCTCGAATCCAGGCCATGACCACGCATGTCACAAAAGCCATCATAGGGGGCGTTTGGGAACGAGAAGTAAAAGCACTTCTACTTGTAGTAGAAGTTATAAGTTGATTTTTTACCTCCAAAAAAGTCATAGAAATTCAAATGTCCCAAGGGATTCTAATTTTTGAGAAGTTATTTTTCTTAGTAGTCAAAAGCTAAAAATTTTAGATACAGTTTTAAGTTAATTTTTAGCTTTTCAAAAGTTAAAATATAAAACACATCCAAACTAACTTTTTAACTTTTTGGCTTATAAAAATCAATAAGTTACTTATTTTTGTGTTGCCAAACGTCCCGTAGGGTTTGGACCAGGGAGAACGACGTCCTCACGAGTCACGACAAACAGCATACCTAGAAACCGCAGGATTCTTATTTTTTATTGAAAAGTTTTGAGTAAGCCTTCGCTCACACCATGCTGTGAGCGAAACCGATCACAGCCCACAATACGAACCACGTGGCACACTTTTAGACGACGTTGACCTTATGGATGTTTGGCCAGTGCCTCGGTGGACCTGCGAACCACAAATCAGTCTGATTAGTGATTTACAACCTATGGGTTTTTGCACCCAAATAACGCTCAACAATTCCCAAATTCCTACAGTTAAAAACAACACATAAAAATAACTTCAATCCAACGACTGATCAGGGGTATTTTTAGTTTGTAGGTCCACCTAGTGATTGGTACGGTCATCGTCCACTAAGAGTCTGACACGTGGCTCTTATGTTGGGCTGTGATCTGCTTCGCTCACAGCATGGTGTGAGCGAAAGTTTACTCAAAAGTTTTGGGCCTCGGCATACGACGTCGTGCAAAACAATGACTTCATTAAAAGAAAAAAAAGCAGGACCCACTGATTTGGGAGGGAAATATTTACAAGATGTTGTGATGGAAGTCGGTCACAGCATTCAATACGAGCTACGTGGCATACTATTAGAGTACGATGACCGTATGGATGTTTGGCCAGTCCCTCGGTGGAGCGGTACACAAAAGTGACAAAACATCAGCTCGATTAGTGATTTCTAACCGATTCCATTGAAGTTATTTTCACGGGTTGATTTTAACGGTAGGAATTTGAGCATTATTGAGCGTTATTTGGGTGCAAAACTCCAAAGGTTGTAAATCACTAATCAGAATGATTTTTGGTTTGCAGGTCCACCGAGGGACTGGCCAAACATCCATACGGTCGGCGCCCTCTGATCGTGTGCTACGTGGCTCGTATTGAGTGCTATGACCGGCTTCCGTCGCAACATCTTGTGACACAAGTTTTACTCAAAACTATTCTTCTATGACCCCTTCCTTTCGCGTGACGTTCTTTTGGTCACGCATTACGTCATCTAAAAATTTCCGCACTGGTACTTTCACTGGAGTAAAACTTTGATGACAGTAGACTGTCATCGAGGCCGACAATATGAACCACGTGGCATACTCTTAGAGGATTCTGACCGTATGGATGTTTGGCCAATCCTTAGGTGGACTTACAAAACAAAAATCAGCCTGATTAGTAATTTCAAACCTTTGGATCTTTGTATTTTGTAGTTTGTAGTTTGTACCCCCAATAATGCTCAGACTGCCACGATTAAAAAACTGCGTCTTGTCATAAAATATTGCTTTTATCACTTCAAAGTTTGACAAACCTCCCACCCTCCTCTCCATTTCTTAGTTCTTAAGTTTATGGAGCAATAGTTGCAGAAAAAAGCAGAGTAGAGAAGATGAACCAGAGAGTTACAGAGGAGAACGGCATGGAGGTTTCTCATGATCCAAAGAAACCCACACAACAGATTTCATGCCTAAAGGGTGGTCTTAGAACCATGCCTTTCATCATAGGTGATGACCCTTCTTCTCTCATTCATACATACATACACGTATACATACATGGGTTCTGAGTTTTGATTTTTACAGTGAACGAGTCGTTTGAAAGGCTTGCAAGCTATGGGCTTATGCCGAATATGATTCTATACTTAATTAATGAGTATCAGATGGGTAGCGCCAGAGGAACGAGCATCTTATTTTTGTGGTCTGCTTCATCTAATTTCCTGGGCATCTTGGGTGCTTTCCTCTCCGATTCTTACTTGGGTCGGTTTCGGGTTATTGCTTTGGGATCCATCAGTAGTCTTCTTGTAAGTGTAGATTGGTTTCTTGATCGGTTTTCATTTCTGATTTCCTATTATTTTATCTGCAATTCAAGCAAATTGATCCATGAAGAGCATAAAAATTATGGGGCTTAGACCATAGGGTGCACCCTAGGCTCATTCACAACCAGCCCATTTCCATGTTTTGTGTTAGAAACCAACCCTAAAAGTTAAAACCCTTTTCACCTATCTGTTGTATGTGCCATTGTTTTAGGCGTATTTGTAACTTTTTAATTTGCAATAGTGAAAAAATTCTCCATCGCCGTCGCCCCATCGTGGGTGGTAGATTCTCATTTTCGCAACAATATCATCATCACTATGATCTCAATGCTGCCCTAATGCCACACCACATGAATCAGATGATTTAGTTTGCCTGGCTCGATTAATTCTTTAGTTAATCTATTGTAACGCCAGGTTTCGCTACGTTTTGTTGCCACAGGGAATGATTTTACTCTGGTTAACAGCCATGGTTCCACAGGCAAAACCTCTCCCTTGCAGCCCATCTTCCAACATTTGCGAATCCGCGACAGCAGCCCAATTGATTCTCCTATTTTCCTCATTTGGACTCATGTCAATTGGAGCTGGATGCATTAGACCATGTTCCATAGCCTTTGGTGCAGATCAGTTGGTTAAAAACAAAGATGACCCTAAAAATGAGAGGATCTTACAGAGCTTCTTCAACTGGTACTATGCTTCGATTGGAGTTTCGACCATCCTTGCATTGACTATTGTAGTATATATCCAAGATCAGTTGGGATGGCAAGTGGGTTTTGGAGTTCCTGCCATTCTCATGTTCTTGTCTGCTCTATTCTTCTTTTTGGGTTCTTCTCTCTATGTCAAAGCAGAGGTCGGCAAGAGCTTGTTTACCCGACTTGTTCAAGTGTTTGTGGTGGCCTTGAAAAATAGACAACTTGCTCCCCCATCAAGTAGCTCAGATGGTTTTTACTATCACAGCAAGGACTCGAAGCTCGTTGTACCAACAAACAAACTAAGGTATCACTGTCACCAATTTCATTACCATCATCTTGACTTGTCTTATAATGAATTAAATTGTTATCGCTGATCTATATAGGTTTCTAAACAAAGCTTGCATCATTCCAAATCCTGAGGAAGAATTTAACCCGGATGAGTTACCTTCTAAACCATGGGAACTCTGCACGGTGGATCAAGTAGAAGAGTTCAAATCACTGGTCAGAATCATCCCCATTTGGTCCACTGGTATCATAGTCTATATGACCCTGACCCAAAGCTTTACAATACTCCAAGCAAAGAGCATGGATAGGCACATCACGTCTAACTTCCAATTTCCAGCAGCCTCCTTTACCTTGTTCACAATTCTCACTTTGACGATATGGGTAGCCTTCTATGATCGCATACTCGTCCCCCTACTGGCTAAGTACACAGGACAACGACGGGGGATTAGCCCTATAAAACGCATAGGGATTGGATTATTACTCTCGTGCATGGCCATGGCAGTTTCAGCAATAGTGGAAATTGTTCGACGGAGAACTGCAATAGAAGAAGGGTTGTCAGACGATCCGACAGCAGTGGTGGATATGTCAGCTATGTGGCTAGTGCCACAACATTGCCTGGCTGGCTTAGCTGAGGCTTTTAATGCAGTTGGGCAAATAGAGTTCTTTTACTCTCAACTCCCTAAGAGCATGTCTAGCATCGCCATGGCTTTATTTTTGCTAGGAACAGGTTTTTCAGGCTTGCTAGGAAGTCTTATAGTAACTGTTATCGATGATGTTACAAGTGGTGGGGGAAAGGTGAGCTGGGTGTCAAGAAACCCTAACAAGGCTCACTATGATTATTATTACTGGTTTCTTACTATCTTGAGTTTTGTTAATTTTCTTTATTTTCTAGTTTGTTGTTGGACTTATGGGCCTGGTGAAGAAGAAAGATCTACGGATTCGGATGAGAGGGATGGCGTGAATAAGGGATTGTTGTCTGAGTCTGGAGAATCACCCAGCACCTCTTCAGCTTGATTTGTATGGGTTTATTTGATCAGTTCGTTTGGTGATTGCAGATCAAGAAAATGAAGTATATGTAAACATTTGAAGGTTATATGAATTATCCTTTTCCTTTCTAATGTGTTTTTTATATATGAGATGCACATGAACTTGTGTGAGATTCTTAGTTTTCATGCAAGTTATGTTGAAACTCATGTTTTAAAACCCTGCCTGGCTGTGGAACTGGCAAGAAGGGTAGCACGGATCAATCCATTCAGACTGGCAGGTTCGACCCGGTTTGTCCCACGATGTCAGATGATGCAAAAATATATAATAAAAGTTGCCAAAGAGAAAATATAGAATTTTTTTTTAACAGTTGCTGTATACCTGAAGTAGTGGGTGCATGGGAGGACTTGGGTGTGCAAGCGAAGACGTTGCTATTGCAAACAAGTTTTAGTTGAATTATTTTAGGAAGCATGAGCGGAAGTGAGATTCAAAAGGAGGAGAAGCGAGAGCGGTGCTTAGGGTAGAAGAACCTGCAACTAAAGCCTGAACTGACTCTTTAAGTTTCCAGGACTAGATCTTCACTAACTCTAGCCAAAGTATTTATTGTTCTGGTTGATGAGTCAAACAGAGAATGATTTGTACAGTAAACTACTTGTTCAAGTCTAGATCCATTAACACTACAAATAGAACTGGAATTTTTTTTTTTCAAGAAGAAAAAGATGTCCATTACCCCAACAAAGAAGAAAGGGCCTCCTTCGCTGAGGTAATGAAGTACTAGTCGTTCATCATCCGTCAATCCTTAACTGACTTTTAAGTTTTCAGGACTAGGGTAGAAGATTCCTGCAACTAAAGCCTGAGCTGACTTTTAAGTATCAAGGACTAGATCTTCACGATTTCCACCTCAAGCTGCTGATTTCCTTGCTTCTAAGTGCAATGCTTCCTATTTTTGCACTTTTGATCTTTTCCTCAAGATCGCCACAATATTATTAAGGATGATGCTAGAGGTTGTAAATATCTACTCGTATAATTTCTTTCACTTTTAATATACCTGGTAGGGGTGTGCCTAGCCCCAACTTGACTGCTAAAAAAGAAAATAAAAATGATAAAATAAGAGGCTGTTAAATAACCATTTACCCCAAAAGATCAACTTTTTGGGGAAAGGTGAAATAACTATGTATACCAACGGGTCGTCTGGCCACACAACATGTGAACAGGAATACACCATCTGCTAACAAGCTCCTCAATAGGAATACACTCCGCTGGAGACTTGAACCCGCAACCTCCCAACCTTTAGGCTCTGATACTATGTTAAATAATCATTTACCCCAAAAGATCGACCTTTTGGGGAAAGGTGAAATAACTATGTATACCAACAGGTTGTCTGGCCAACACAACACGTGCGCGAGAATACACCATCCGCTAACACGTCCCCTCAGCGGGAATAGAGGTGTTGCTCATGGTAATTAATAAAATCGTAAATTTGGTGGAGTTGGATACTTTGCAATGCATTGTCCTAACAAAACCATAAATTTGGTTAAAGCTGAATAGGAGGGTCATTCTGATCCTTTGACAAGGCCAATGAAAGTTAGTTGGGAAATCAGAATGGGAAATCAGAAACCCGATAAAGTTGGCGAGAGAAGAGTTTAGCCCGATGGGCAATTGTATGTGCAACCAAATTAGATACACGTCCAGCAAAAGAAAAAGATATATGATCAACGACAAAGCAACCTCCAAAATGCTGGCGCAAACAGCTGACGAAAATATACGTTTTACTTGCAAAGCCTTGGCCATATAGCCAACAGCTTTAAATCTGGACCACCAATCAAGTAGAAATGCTAGGAAGCAACACATTGGTGTAGCAGCACCTTTGCCATCCCAGGTTACCCGCTAACACAATTAGATTTATCCGAAAATAATAAATCATTAGCATATCAGGCGGGGCCGAGGTCAACCCTAGTTTTAGGCATGTCCAATTATTTGGGACGGGGCTGACTGCACCATTGGTTTAATTTGGTCCGGCTTTGGGCTTGATTTCAGGGCTTACGAAGGGGCCGGTTTTGAGCTTGTCAACCAAGTTTCCAAAGCAGCTTCAAGGGTGAATGAGAGGGTAACCAACCAGTCGGGCCAGGTTTTCGGCCCACTAAAACCCCTTTTTAAAATATTTAAAAAATGTAAAAAAAAAAAGTACAAAACCTTTACTAAACTCAAATTTTGGGCCAACTGACCAAATGAAGGTGGAGAGGGCGAGTTAAAAAAAAAAAAAATTGGGCCCATTAAAACCCTTTTATTAAAAAAAAAAAACTCAAAAAACAGAAACAAAAAGTGGAAAAATCTAAAAAAAAATACAAGAACTTTATTAAATTTAAATTTCGGGCCCATTAAAACCCGTTCATGGTGTAATGAGGAAGGTGAGGGGAGTTTTAAAAAATTTCAGGTTTAGGCTCGGGCCAGCTTCGATTCGGGCAGGGCTCGGAGGAACCCAAGCATGTGGTTCAGATTTTAGGGCTGGGCTGGGCTGGGCTGGGCCGGGCTAGCCTGAAACTTGGGCTTGGGACCAGTTTTACCCAGGTTCAGGCTCGGGCCAGCTTGGGGTTGGCGGTTGGATATCTGTTTAAATCCCCGGTATTTTCAAAACATCGTTAAATATATTTTTGAAATATTCAACTATCCGAAACAACCCCTTCCCTCCACATTAAAAATACAAATAAAAATCACTTAGCATTTTTCTTACTCATAAGTCCTAACTTTTAAACTGAAATAGGAGTAAACCCGAGCACCCGACTAGTCCCTCGGGACACGTGCCGGTAGTCACCCCTCCATACGTGCTAAGTGTTCTGGGAGAGTTTTGATGTGGACTGAGCTACTTAATGTTACTCTTCAAGGGCCCGGGCCGAAAGGAGAGTTGAATTCAGAACCTCTTGCTTGGAGTCCTGGCCATCAGCATTAAACCCTTGGAGTTGTGGCCGAAATTTTGTCGTTCCACATATTACTAAACCGGACCTTGGTTCCACTCTAGAACCTGGACCCCACAATCATATGGACTAGGTAGTTGAGTGATGCGTGCAAGTAACCCAACTGTCATGTGAGTCATCAATGCACAATCAAATATGTGGAGGGACCAGCCTGGAATGGATGTGGAGCCCTCCTTAATCAAAGGCCTTGACTTTGTTTTTAACGATTTCAACGGTTGCAATTACTGAACATATTTTAACCGTCTAATAAGCAAATAATTTAAAATATAAGAGAAACAATTTGGTGGAACTTAGTACTTCCTGTTCTCCCAAAAAATGCCACACGTCACACGCTTTTGGTGCCCCTGGCCCATAAAGCCCCTGTTTGGTAATCTACACAACAAAAATCAACTTGATTATGATTTCCAACCCTTAGATTTGAGTACTAAAAAATGCTTGAATCCAACTACTAGAAATCAACCCATGAAAAAAGCTTGAATCCAATGGCTAGAAATAGATTCTAATGTAATTCCATCATGGCCGGTGTGCTCCAAGGAATTTGATCTAGAATAACTTTTCCACGGACAACCATGTAATCACTATAACTCTACATCATGTGAGTGACGGGTGTAAGTAGGCCAACTGTCATGTGAGTCGTCAATGTACAATCCCTATATGTGGGACCGGCATGAAATGGATGTGGAGCCAACCCTTCTTCCTTCTTTTATTTTTAAATAGGCATATGAGCCAACCATAATCAAAGGTCTTGGCTTTGTTTTGGACTAGTGGGTGGCCCGTGCCATGGTACTCCCTGACAAAGCATTTGTCACAATTGGGTATGAGTGGCTGAGATCCACTGTTCAGTTGGGGATAAGATCTTGGCCCTTCTTTATTGAAGCCTATAAGAGAGGGTATAAGTGGGGAGACAACCACTTGTTATATAGATGGTTACAGCGGTTATAATTACGAAGATATTTTAACCCTCCGATAAGTAAATATATACGAGAAAAATATTTGCTAGCACTTGTACTTAAGTTCTTGCTCTCCCAATATGACACATGGCACACCTTTTTGGAGCCCCTAACCCCTAACCCATAAACCCATGTGTTTCGGTAATCTACACAGCAAAAACCAGCCTGATCGGTGATTTCCAACCTTTTGATTTGAGTACTAACAAAAATGCTTGAATCCAACGACTGGAAATCAACCCATAAAAAGCTCGAATCCAATGGTTAGAAATCGATTCTAGGGTGTAATTCCATCAGGCTGGTTGGCTTGAAGTAATTTGATCTAGAAAACTTTTCCAAGGACGATCATGTAATCACCATAACTAGCATCATGCGATTCATGCGTGTGAATAGGCCAACTGTCGCGCGAGTCATTAATGCAAAATCAATATGTGGGACCCGCATGTAATGTTGTGGGGCCAATTTATTTTTTTTGGGTGAAATAGAGAGATGAACCAGCCTTAATCTATATTGCTTATAAAAGCGTCCATCTTGAAAAAGCTTTTGATTGACTATTATACTTTTATTAAACACAATAAATGAGTCAGGCTCCAGAGTTCCCTTTTTTGTGCCCCCTCTCGAGAGTCGTGTTCTCGATCATAGATCCCGATAATCCAACGGTGGTTGTTAGCACCGTCCAAAGTGAAAAAAGTGATGCCAGCTCAACGCTAATAACCACCAATGGATTCTCAGGATCCACGAGAATACGTCTCCTGAGAAGGGGCATAAAAAGAGAGGGCTCCTAAGCTCAGCCCTTTCTAAACATGTGCGTATATATTTATTAGAATTAGCTTATATATATATGTATTATGTAAAAATAAGAGTTTGAATATTGTCCACGTGCAACATATATGTGTACAAATTAGTCAAATTGAAATAGACAGTCGAACCAACTTTGAATGGTTACAACGGCAATAATTGCTGAACATTTTTAATCCCTCGATAAGCAAATAATTACTGAACACTTAAGTTCCTGCTGTCCCAAAATGCCACATGACACTCTTTTGACATAGACGATGCATTTTACGCATATGCATCGTGCAAATGGGAGAGCTTTTTTTCCTCAAATCCGCTGGTGCACAATGTGGATTAGCATCCAAATTTGCGCGAGAACAGCTTTGCCGTCATCCCTAAGGGGTTGTTTGATAAACCCAAAATAAGTCAATTTTTGGCTTCTAAAATAAAAAAAAAGTCGTAAAGCTCGTTTGGTACCAATAATGAAATTGATTTCTTAAAGTTAAAAAACTTGATATTTCGTTGCAGGTGGTCTGTGTCACACATATCCCACAGACCATCCAATGGTTTGGATCACAGGGATGACGGCATCATTTTACTTTGAGGACCACAGAATCTCAAGAGGATGTCATGCAAAACAAAAAGACCTCTATTATAAATGTCAATATGTGGAGTGGGATTCACGTGATTCGATAAGAATCCAATTTTGCACAGGAACATCTCTGTGCACGTCGTTGTGGGCCACGCGGTACATTCTTATGCACTACTGACTGTACGGATGTTAGGCCAATTTCTAGTGGATGCATAGATCAAACTCAGCCTGATTGGTGATTTCTAGCCGTTGGATCTAAGTACCCCCGTTCGGATAAAATTCACTCTCTTTTAATTGGTCAAAACAGTACCATAACCCGCAAAACACATGCCACACGAAGTTTGCCTTTCCCCCACAATAAAGTCTGACAAAACGCCCTCTCCATTTCTTAGCTCCTAAGGTTGCAGAGAAGAGAAAATGGGAGGAGAGAAGAACCATAGACCAGGGGAGAAGAACATGGAGGTTTTTCAAAAGAAGGGTGGCTTTAGAACCATGCCTTTCATCATAGGTGATGACCCTTTCTTTCCTCATACATACATACATACATACATACATATATATGTGACGAATTGTGGGTTCTTCATTTTGACAGTGAACGAGTCGTTTGAAAGGCTCGCAAGCACTGGGCTTCAGCCGAATATGATTTTGTACTTAATTAATGGGTATAACATGGATACCGCCACTGGAACGAGCATCTTGTTTCTGTGGTCAGCCGCGTCGAATTTCTTGGGCATCATTGGCGCTTTCCTCTCGGATTCTTACTTGGGTCGGTTTCGGGTCATCGCGTTGGGATCCATCAGTAGTCTTCTTGTAAGTGTAGATTGGTTTCCATTTGTGATTTCTAAAGTATCATATGAGTAGCAAACCAAGCAATTGATCCATGGAGAGCAGAAAAGCATGGGGCTTAGACCATATGGTGCACCCTGGGGTCATAGATGCAGCAATTGATCCATGAAGGGCAGAAATGTCAAATGCATGAGGTTTAGACCATGGGTGCACCCTAGGGTCATGCACAACTAGCCCATTTGCATGTTTTGTGTTAAAAACCAACCCTAAAAGCTCAAGGGTCGGGCTGCCGGGACCGGCCTTTATGACCGGCTCCCAAGATAGGGCTTGTTGGCGTGGATTTCGATAATCCAACGGTTGTGATAGTGCTGAGCCGGCATTCACTTTTTGCCAAAGCAAACCACCATTGGATTCCCGGAATCCACACCCGACAGGCCCTGTCAAGGCCAGTGCCAAGAGCCTGGTTCAAAGCTAAAACCCCTTTCACAAATCATCATCATCACTGTGGCGTGTTCAAAGCTGCCCTAATGCCACACCACAGATGGCATTTGGTAAAACTTACTTTCAGAGTTTGAAAATAAGCCATTCAACACTTCTTGGCGTGTTCAGGCCGGTGGTAACCAGCTTACAATAAATCCTGAAGAGAATGGGTGAATTTCAGTGACTTATGTCACCCTCTTTCACTTAATGCGGGAAGTTAAAAGCATCTTATCAAAAGATTTTAAGATTCTCTTTTAATACCAACAATTCCATTTTCTTTCTGGGTCGCTCTACGGGCACCTACATCTTTAAGCTGGGCACACCCCACTTGGACCAAAATACCCCGGGCACCCACCCCTTCCTGTCCCTTTTCCTTCTCTCTCTCTCTCTACTGTAACTCTCTCCCCCACTCTCTCTCTCTACTGTAACTACCCCTCTCTCTCTCTCTCTCTCTCTCCCTCCGACTTTTAGCCTCCACGGTGCTGCACGGTAGTGGTCTACATAGTCCCCACGGCAATTCAGCGCCCGCCATGGGGGCTAAAAACTCAGGGAGAGAGAGAGAGTTAGGGAGGGAGAGTGAGAGTGAGAGAGGGGGAGAGTTACAGTAGAGAGAGGGATTGAGAGAGTGAGAGCGAGAGGGTAGAGGGGGGAGAGTTACAGTAGAGAGAGAGAGGGGGAGAGAAAAGAGAGAGGAGGAGTTACAGTAGAGAGAGAGAGGAAGGGAGAGAGAAGGAGAAGGGACGGGGAAGGAGTGGGTGCCCGGCTGAAGGGAGGGACATTTTGGTCCAAGTGGGGTGCCTAGCTTAAAGACGTGGGTCGACCCTTTCTCAAAGTGTCCTAATAAACATTTCAAAATACCCACAATGCTTTTAACTTAATTTTAACGACCTCTGCCAAACAATCTAATTCAGGCATAAGTCATTAAGCTATCAGTACTTAAAAGCTTTTAAATCTGATAACTTAATTTACTAAACACCACTTTACCTGGCTCGATTAATTCTATAATGCCGGGTTTCGCTACGTTTTGTTGCCACAGGGGATGATTCTACTATGGTTAACAACCATGGTTCCACACGCAAAGCCTCTCCCTTGCACCCCATCTTCCAACATTTGCGAATCCGCGACACCAGCCCAATTGGCTCTCCTATATTCCTCTTTTGGATTCATGTCCATTGGAGCTGCATGCATTAGACCATGTTCCATAGCCTTTGGTGCAGATCAGTTGATCAAAAAAGATGACCCCAAAAATGAGGAGGTCATACAGAGCTTCTTCAACTGGTACTATGCTTCGATCGGAGTTTCGACCATCCTTGCATTGACTATTGTAGTATATATCCAAGAACAGTTGGGATGGGAAGTGGGTTTGGGAGTTCCTGCCATTCTCATGTTCTTGTCTGCTCTTTTCTTCTTTTTCGGTTCTACTCTCTATGTTAAAGCAAAGGCCAGCAAGAGCTTGTTTACCCAACTCGTTGAAGTGTTTGTGGTGGCCTTGAAAAATAGACATCTCGCTCTCCCGCCAAATAGCTCAGATGGTTTTTACTATCACAGCAAAGAGTCGAAGCTCGTGGCACCGACGAACAAACTAAGGTATTGTGTGTCCTTCGTTCATGTTCTTGGTCCTGGTCATGACAAGCTTTCTCCACAATTGACTTTTTTTTATTATGGTCTGCATTGTTATTACTGATCTATGTAGGTTTCTAAACAAAGCTTGCATCGTTACAAATCCTGAGGAAGAATTAAACCCTGATGATTCAGCTTCAAAACCATTGGAACTCTGCACGGTGGATCAAGTAGAAGATCTCAAAGCACTGATCAGAATCATCCCCATTTGGTCAACTGGTATCATGATCTTTGTGACCCTTACCCAAGGCTCGATTTCTGTACTCCAAGCAAACAGCATGGATAGGCACATCATTTCTAACTTCCAAATTCCAGCGGCCTCCTTTATGGTGTTCACAATTGTCACTTTGTCAATATGGGTAGCCTTCTACGATCGCGTCCTTGTCCCCCTACTGGCGAAGTACACAGGACAACCAGGTGGGCTTAGCTCTAAAACACGCATGGGGATTGGATTAATACTCTCGTGCTTGGCCATGGCAGTTGCAGCATTAGTAGAAATAGTTCGACGGAGAACTGCCATTCAAGAAGGATTGTCAGAAAATCCAACTGCAGTGGTCAATATGTCAGCTATGTGGTTAGTGCCACAACATTGTCTGATTGGCTTAGCAGAGGCTTTTAATGCAGTGGGGCAAATAGAGTTCTACTACTCTCAACTCCCTAAAAGAATGGCCAGCATCGCAATGGCTTTCTTTTTGATAGGAACAGCTTTTTCAGGCTTGCTAGGAAGTCTTATAGTAACTATTGTGGACTATGTTACAAGTAGTGGGGGAAAGGTGAGCTGGGTGTCAGGTGACCTTTACAACGGTCACTATGATTATTATTACTGGCTTCTTACTATCTTGAGTTTCGTTAATTTTCTTTATTATCTAGTTTGTTGTTGGGCTCATGGGTCCAGTGAAGAAGAAAGATCCAGGGTTTCGGATGAGAAGGATAGCCTGAAAAGGGGACTGCTGTCTGAGCCTATGGAATCACCCAGCACCTCTTCAACTTGACTTGTATAAGTTATTGCTCAGGTTGTTTGATGAATGCAGATCAAGAAAACGAAGTATATGTAAACATTTAAAGGTTATGTGGATAGCTAATCCTTTTCCTCTCTAGTATGTTGTTTATATATGGGATTCATAGTTTAATGCAAGTTATGTTGATACCAATGTTTTCAAAACTACCTGGGTGATGAACTGGCAAGAAGGGTAGGTTAGGTTAATCTCGTCAGGTCATCAGACTGGCAGGTTGAGCAAATGGGACAAATGTAGAATTCTTTAACAATGGCCTTCTGCCTGAACTGCCTTGTAATTTCCGGTGACAAGGTCTCCACTAGCTCAGCCGAAGTATTTGAGTTTGAGGTGACGAGTCCTATAGAGATTGAATTGTACAATTAACTAGTTGTTCGAGTCTGAATTGAGTAGAACCACACTTCATAGTTATATTGACACCAATGGAAAGGAAAATTCTTTTTTATCTTTCAAGAAAAAGATGCCCTGTTAACTAGGAAGAATATGTGCACCTGTAACTTTTTGTCTCAGAAGAGGCATCCTAGAAAAAGAATTACATCATCCAAAACTCAATCCTAATAATGATAGGCTTCTTTACACTCAGATTTCCGTTTGTTTCAGAAAATGAAGTTCATTCATCTTTCACATCCTCCCCAAGAAGGTCATCGTAAGTAACTGGTAACCGTATCCTATTCAGGACGGATATGCGTTCCCCATGAGAATCGGACTGTTCAAGTTCATTCTGTACTTGAGGTGTATGCTGAGAACCATTTGAAGCTTGGTCTTTAATCTGATCAGAAGATGCAAGTGCAGTTCTTTGAGAAGAAGG
The DNA here is from genome assembly GCA_035048495.1 of Euptelea pleiosperma. Classification (NCBI taxonomy): domain Eukaryota; kingdom Viridiplantae; phylum Streptophyta; class Magnoliopsida; order Ranunculales; family Eupteleaceae; genus Euptelea; species Euptelea pleiosperma. The sequence continues at coordinate 30,161,502 of CM068549.1, read as the reverse complement.
GGCCTCTTTATTTTGCTCTGGCCCTTGTCTAATATTTTGTTGCTTGAATTGCTTCTGCAATGGAGGTAGAAACACAACCCAGAAATTTTATAAGGTCACATAATTCGTTATTTTAAAAATGTCAGCAGGTCCTAGATAAAACAGGTAAGATTGGTAAAACCTACAGCAAATATTGTTATTTTAATTATTTTTGGGAAATACACTATCCTCACATACGTGCCTCAACTCTCGATGGCCACCTCTTGAAAGTCATATACTCTAAACAGTCAGACCAACCAGAGGATCTTACCTTCTGATCTTGAGCAAAAACTTGTACTTTTCTCAAAAAAAAAAAAATGAGAAGTAGAGAAAAGAGAGCCCTCAATCGGGGGAAAGCTCACAGATATCTGGTAATTTTAAGTGTGAATTCATGTGAAGGGATTTGGAACAAGTTTTATGCCAACTGCCAACCTGATGCAAACCAGAAGCTAGACACTGGCAGAGTTCAGGTAATTCTAAGTGTCCAGAAAATTTTTTTTTTGGCTATGCTACATCCAAGATGTCGATGGTGTTGAGGGCACGTTCCATTGAGGATAATAGACCCCAAGTTCATATATGTTTCCTTAAATCTAAGAGAGAGAGAGAGAGAGAGAGAGAGAGAGGTTTCACACCTCGAACTCCTTCCCCTTTGCCATTATCTCTTTGTAGGCTCTGGGTTCACGTGCCTTGAGAATGCTCCATAATATGCCCCCACCTGTGCGAGAGCGCTTGCCATCAGCAGTCATCTGACCTCCACAAGCCTGAATTGCCTCCACCTGCAACTTTCAAAGTTCAATAAAATAATCCCAACTGCTGAATGAAATTTCCAGAAAAATGTAATAAACAAAAGTTCCTATTCTAGAAAACCATTAGAAGCAGGTTTTCAACAGTGTAAGTTCCACTCAGACCACAAGGATGTAAGCATGGTTTTAAATATTCACTCAAAACCCAAAATATTGAATTTTGTTTTGTGGTTTCGACCCCCATCCTTCACAAATGTATAAAAAAATGCTCCCATCAAAGAGAGATAAGACTGCTATTCTCTAAATTTTCTATGGAAAAAGACCTGAAATATATCCAATCTGTACTTTTTATAGAAAGAGCTGTGATTTTTCCAAAATTTTGGCTGAAATTTCAACAGTTTGGCTTGTTCAAAACCTAGTACGAAAATGAAACCTAAAACCTTTGAAGCAAGTATATAAAAGTTCTACACTTTGTAATGCAAGTGCTTTCTTTCGGGAAAGTTTATACCAGAGCCTTCAATTACTGAAAACCTACATAACCAGGACACCCACATTCTAAGAATTTTCAATGCCAGGCACTGTGTTGTACTCATGTGACAGGCACATGCCAACATACTTTTCCAAAGAAATCTTAATTTTAATCTAATATTCTGTTTTCAGCTAGTATTTACATGTTTTTATATGACTTTAATGTATATCAGCTTATCTAAATACATTTTTTCTACATCCAATACTTAACATGAACTAAAGTAATTTGAAAAATATATCTCAATGTATAGAAAACTATACAGATGTGTCGGTGAATCCACTTTGTGGAGGTAAGTGTGATACTTTTGAGTCTGTTGGACACCAACACGTGTCATGTCTTTGTTACCTAGCTTACAACTTTAAAGTCTATAGTCCTCGTTGCATGTAAAGCATATGATTTCTGGAACTCTTGTCAATGACAACATGCATGTCTTTCATCCAATTCACCAAAAACTTGAGAGTGCATCTTCATAGTGCAGTTGATTCAGTCAGCCTTTTCCATATGAGAGTCAAATAGCTTCTTTTCCCTAGTTCTTTCTGTCATTGATGCTGAGTCTTAAAAAACACATATTTCATGTACTGTATCTATGCACTTATGTATTTTGGGAGATATTGCCAACTTCCTTCTTTGTTCTTAAAGTTCTTTACTATTGCCAATCAGAGAAAAAACTCCATACAATATTCACAACCAAATGATAGAACATACATAGTAGGACCAGTTAAAAAGGTTTGAACAGGGGCAGCTCACAGATTCACAGGAGGGAGGCGATGAAAGAGCTTCTGCAAGAGATGTCTGTCAAGATGGGGAAACAACACTGAGCATCAACACAATTTGGCATTAAGAGGGTGAACAAGCATTGGTTTAGGGCTTCTCTGAAAGTGAGCTTATCACTGGGCTGAGCTAGAATAAATCCAAACGACATATTTGCAAATTTCGCAGGACCCAAAGAGGTGAATCTCACTTGCCCAGTCCCAAATTGAAGGGCAACCCATGTCTGAAAGTTCAACCTCAAAGAGGCGTATTAAAGCAAGGAAGAAGGGGATCACAAGGTCAGACTATCCTTGGATATACCCAGATAGTAGGCTTTCAGCCATTCACTTGAGACCTATCACTAGGCCAGGACTGAGAGTTGCTGCAAGCCCGAAAGAGGGAAAAGGGGGAGGGGGTGATGATGCAGATATGTATGGCAAAGGGATTTCGGTGGAGATTGAGTTGCAAAAGAACACATGAGAAGAGGGACCACAATATTCCGTACATATGATGACATTTACACCAAGGCAGTCATGAAGTCATTCATTCACATCTGTAACAATAATTTTCCACTATTGAGATATTAATATTAATCCATTTATTTGTTCTCTATATCTTTCTATCCAACTGATTGTTTTGATTCCTTATCAAATAGATCTTGTTGAATCTTTTATCCTTTCTAGCATGATGTTCCTTTGACCTATTCTCACCTATCACTACATTATATTGAATGAGGTAAAGTAACCTTACCTCTTTGACGAGATCACTTACAGCAGAAACCCCAAGACAACCCACGGCATTCCAAATCAGGTATGATTTCCTCTCCTTCAAACATCTACAGGTATTTATAACAAACCTGTAAAAAGAATACAATGGAATCATTGAAAATCTCAATAAAAGAAATTACCTGTTCATGTATAAGACATTTTTTGGGTTTCTCAAGCAAATCATATGTTAGTGCATAAGAAAATTTAACTCCAAAGACCACACTCTTCTCTCTATTTTAATCATAAAAATAATAAAACAAAAAAATCAGAATTTGTAATAGAAAGTAACTGTCTAAATATGTGATGTTTTAGGTTTCCAAAGTAAATTCTACTATGATAAAGAAGGGAATTTCGTCATACAAAATGAAACCATTTCTTCTTCCAATATCTATAGGTTGAAATCACAAATTTCAATAGAATCAAACCTGTTTATGTCTGTGACATTTGACACCGAGCCACTCTTCTTCTTATTCTTCTTCTTCTTCGCCCTACGTCTGCAATTTCTGTTGCAAGATTCTTGATTTGCTATTTTATCATCTTTGCCACCACCTTCTGTCGATTCAATGCATTGATTCTGCTCCTCGCACTCTCCTTCTTCAAGAGTTTCTGCATCCAGCATGTCGACATCTTGAAAATCTTCTAGACTTTCCTCTTCGTATATGGCTTCTAATATATTATCTCTTCCCTCCATGAAACCCAGAAAATTGAAATGGGTTTGAGAGACCGCTGGTAAACATGGTGCATGACAATGATAAAGTTAACTAAGCGAATCACATATACAATGAAAAAAAATATCTAAAAATTGAGAGAATAAAACTGTAAATCGTCCAACACCCTAAAAGAATCAACGTCTTTGTGAAACCTAAACTGTAAATTGAAACTTAATCCAAAGTTTAAAAGAAATGAGCCCAAACTAAAACACAAATTACTCAAGAGTTAAGCACAATGGACCCTAAGAGAATCATCTTCCTTACACTACAAACTTAAAAAGGCAAACACCTCCTTGGAGCACAGCTTAAAGGCTCACCTTGGAGCACTAGGGCTGCAACTCGGGCGAGTTGGGTCGGGGGTCAACCCTAGCCCAGCCCAACCTTAAAGACTGAGAACCCTAACCCAACTCAAACGTTATGCTAACCATTAAAAAATAGCTTCATTTCCCACACCTCATGAAAGAAAGCATGATATTTTCATAATAAGGGCCGGATAAGTTCATTAACTCAAATGCATGATAAAAGTTACTAAACAAACAACAAAAAACAATCGTAAAAGAAAACACGGTATTTTCAATATCAACCGATCACATAAAAAGCCAAAATGTAGTTTCAAGGGCATTTTGTAATCTCACACAAGGGTTGTAGTTTGCTAAGTACAAGCATCCATGGTTGTTGCATTTGCCAAAAATGTAGTGTGGATGTTTGTCAGTATACTAATACATATACGTAGTTTGTGTGTCGGGTTCGTCCAAGTCTCAACCCTAGCCCAGCCCCGATTTGATCGGGTTACCAAAAATCCAGTCTGAGCCCAAACCAACCCTAACATCGGGTTCAACCCGTCGGGCTCGGGTTGAGCCCGCCCAAATTGCAGCCCTGTGGAGCACAGCTTCCCAAAATGCCATGAAGCTTATTAAAAAAGCGTAAAAGCCTATATATACACCACATTCACTGAAGCTTTAGAAAGGATTTACACCTCACCCCTTTTTAAGCGCCTCATGTGCATATATGCTGGTAGGGGCAATTTTAAGTTGCCATACTTTAAAAAATCTAATTTATTTCCTCTCCCTTTTTTTTTTTTTATAATTCCTCCCTCAACTCTTGGTTGAATAAAAACAAACAATTTTAGGTTAAATAAAAGCAACAAAACATCTCTCTCCCTCAACTCTTGGTTGAATAAAAACAAACAATTTTAGGTTAAATAAAAGCAACAAAACATCTCTCTCCATTTGAAATAGATCGACTTTATTTTTACATAAAATATCCTAAATTTCTTATTTTAGTTTTATTGAATTTATCCTATTCTTCAATTATTTCGCTGTTACTAATCATTCAAAAATGTGTGCTCATGAGGCTTAAGCCATGGAAGCGCCTCGCCCACACCTCCGCATTTTAAAAACATTAGTTTTTATTGTCTAAATGCAAAAGAACTTAAACCCTAAACCATTGTCGAGATTCAAACAACCGAACACAATATAATGCACAAATAACTAACATTCCTACACCAATTAAATCAATGAAAAAAATGTAAAGATGTAAACCTGAACACCAAATCCAAAACTAAACGCACTTTCATAGAAGGGAGAAAAACGCAAGTGATAAATCCACATTTCTAACATCAAAACCAATAACTAAGGACCTGTTTGGTTCGTTGTTTGTTGCGCCTGTTCTCACGAAAGGCTTTCAAAAATATCTTTTTATGACGCAAAGTAGCAATCCAGAGTCCAGACAGGCCATAAACCTCAAACAGTAAACTAGACTCCTACGTTGCCCTCAAAAATTAATAAATTTTTTTTATAAAAAATAAAGAGAAAAATCAACAAGAAAAAGAAAGAATTCATGAATTCTCAAAACAAAAGGGGGCAAACATACCTTAATTTATATCGATGGTTGCTCTGGCGATTTCTGTCCTTGCCATTAGCTCAGGGTCTGGCGTCGGGCGCAAGCTTCGTTGGAAGTGGGGGTCGGATGGAGAAGTAGATGAGGAGAGTGAGGGGTTAGGGTTTTAAAGGAAGGGGAAGGAGGGAGAAAGGAGAGGAAGGGAAAGAGCGAAGAGGGGAGGGAAATTTTATAAGACGCAGTGCGTGACCCAACGGCGTCATACGATGCTGTATATGCCACGTATTACACTCTTAAGACCACTGTTGACCCTACTGATATTTTGCCTTTGCCCATCCTTTGGTAACGGGAAATTCTATTTGAACCCCAGATTAAATATTAAAAAAAATGAGAGCACCCCCGAACCCTCTTGGTCTCTCCCTCTCTAACCACTCTCTCTCTTTCCCTCTCTAACCACTCTCTTTCCCTCTCCACCTCTCTCTCTCTTTGGGCTACAGAGTCCCCACGGTTCTGAGCCACCGCGGGGCTTGAGAGAGAGGAGGAATGGGAGTGCTTTGAGTTTTTTTTTTCCTTTTGGTTGGGGTGCTTTTGAAATTTCTGGGGTGCAAGTAAAATTTTTCTTTTGTAATATGTTTGTTCATTTTTCTTTTTGTATTCTAACCGTTGGATTTGAACATTTTTTTTTTTGCCACCCAGATTGAATGGCCAGAGATGATCAATTAGACTTACTATGGTGTGTAGGTCCACCAAGTAGTGGACCAATCATTCAAAGTTAGACTTGCCTGACCACCAATGGTCACGTAGCTACCTGACCACCCACAATATAAAGTTATAAACCATGTGGCAATTTCTTTAAGGACGCTAACCGTATGGATGTTTGGCCAATCCCTAAGTGGACCTACAAACCAAAAATTAGCCTGATTAGTGATTTCATACCTTGGGATATTTGTATCTAAATAATGCTCCGATTCTCCTACAGTTATAATCAAGTATCAACCCATGAAAACGACTTAAACTAACGCTTAGAAATCACTGATCAGGTTGATTTTGGGTTTATAGGTCAACCTAGGGATTGGCCAAACATCTATACGGTCAGTATCTTCTAAGAAATTACCACGTGGCTTATATTGTGACTGGTAAGTCTTATTCAATCATTCATGGGTCAGTGGGCTCCAAGCGTGTGCCAGGTGGCAAATTTTATACGTTCCACAGTTCCACGGGGGAATTCTCCCCGGACTTTTTTTTCCCATCAAGTGGGTCCCAATTTAGTACATGTTCTCACAAATCTGGACCATGCATGATATTAGTGACCAATTTTCTAGCTCTAATCGATGACCTGTTGGTGCCACTTTTGGGTTATGGCTTGGTACTTGGTACCATGGTTTAAAAATCGGCCGCTATAACAAAAATAACAGCCATTATAACGGATTCAGGCCTTCCCCCGTTACATTATGTACTGTTAAAACGCTTTAAAAATAACGCCCATTATTTTTTCATTATTTTGGCAAGGCTCCTTCATATTCCATTTTTTCTACATGAGCCACGTGTCACGCTCTTAGAAACCACTGACCGTTAGATGTCTGGTCCACCTAGGGACCAAAAATCAGCCTGATTGGAGATTTCTAGTTGGTGGATCGGATTACTCCAGTAACGCTCAATCACACAGCCTAAAAACAACCCGTGAAAAGGACGTAAATCCAACGGTTAAAAATTTCTAATTGAGTTGATTTTTGGTCTGTAGGTCCATTTAAGGATGATCCAAACATCCATACGGTCAGTAGTCTCTAAAAGTGTGCCACGTGGCTCATAACCCGCCTCTAGGAAATTTCCTTGCAGATTTGTTGAGGAAATGTGGTCTCCGACCTCCACACTTTAAAATAACAAGAGGATTGCAAAGTAGAGAATCTTGAATTCTCGTGCCATGTTCTAAAAGGATGAGAATATTGTATCATTGTGGGGAACCGAAAGAAGTCATCAACCACCTTTGAAAGAGGCATCCAAACGCGGCATACTTTTTTCGAGTAAAACTTGTGTCACAAGATGTTGTGACGGAAGCCGGTCACAGCACTCAATACGAGCCACGTGGCATACGATCAGAGAGAGCTGACCATATGTATGTTTGGCCAATCCCTTGGTGGACCTACAAACCAAAAATCAGCCTGATTAGTGATATACAACCTTTGGATTTTGCATCCAAATAACGCTCAATAATGCTCAAATTCCTACTTTTAAAATCAACCCATGAAAATAACTTCAATTGAATCGGTTAGAAATCACGAATCAGGCTGATTTTTTGTGTACCGGTCCACCAAGTGACTGGCCAAACATCCATATGGTCATCGTCCTCTAATCGTATGCCACGTGGCTCGTATTGAGTGCTGTGACTGGCTTCCGTCACAACATCTTGTGACACAAGTTTTACTCACTTTTTTTCGGGGTCTACTGACAGCATGTGTGTATGGCCCACCACTTGGTTGACATGCACACGAAACATCAGCCTGATTAGTTATTTTCTATATATACAGTTTGATTTGAGCATTTTTCATCACGGGCTTGGAACCCATTCATGGACAAGTTCATCATCCCATGTTCAAAAAGCTCAAATCCAACGGCTAGAAATCACCAATCAAGCTGATTTTGGATGTATAGTTCCACCGATCTCTCCTTAACTGAAAAATTGATTCAATTGGATGATTGTAACCATTTGATCCGTTACATTTATTAGATGGTAAGAATAAAAGAGACAAAAAAACTAAGCAATTAAAGGTCCACAAATCGGATGGCAACAATCCAATCAGGCCAAATTTTGACATAGAAGCGGGCCCATTAAATGGTGAATCCAACTATTGGTATACATAGTTGTTTCACCTTTCCCCAACAGATCGATCTTTTGAGAGTAAATGGTTGTTCAACATGGTATCAGAGTAGTATGTCATAGGTTCAAATTTTGGAAAAGGGCTGAGAAGGTGTGTTATTAGAGTGTGTTGTGGTTGTGTCCAGAACTCCGCCTCTGTTTGAATGGTGGACCCTTTAATATACATAGTTACACCTCCTATAACAGTTTAAGCTTTTAGAGTAAAGTGGTTGTCAACAATAAGACTGGATTAAGATCTTGGAATCAGGGATTGATCGGTGGACATCGATTCAATCCGATCAGCCTGATCGAGACGATATGAAGCCCTTATAGCAAGTGGGTTGTCTCGGCGAGACAACCCAAGAACATATGGGTTGGATTGGGCCAGGATGGGGCCGATTTCTGGTGCTAAGTGTACCACACAAACATATGACAATGACAATTTGGATACTTTTTATTTTTTGAGTGTACCACACAAACATATGACAATGACAATTTGGATACCACACAAACATATAACAGTTTTGGATACTTTGCACTTGTAACAGATTCCTCCCCTCCATTTTCTCTCAATCAACCAATCAATATTGTGACACCTAACAATAAAATTAATTTCTCATAGTTTCCATCCCTCCCAAGTAACGTATATGACTTTTCCACCATCACTTCTATTTAATGACTTGTCATTTTCTATGGCTAAACTTAAATTTCCCAACCTACCAATAAAATAATAGGAGGCTGAACCTGGCCTGGATTTGGACTACATGGCATACTCTTAGTCCTCAATCTGGATCGTACACGTGTTAGAGTTACTCCTATTCCGATTCGTCACTTATCCATTCATTCTACTATCATGATTAAATCAGATGGTTGTAAATCAAGGGGTGGCCATCAATGGGTCGGTTCTTGTTTGGGTATTAAATGTACTCAAAATCGAGTTCCAGTTCCTAAACAAGTGTGTGCAGAACCGGAACCGATAATTATCTGGCCCATGTAATGTGAAAAAAAAATGATTTTCTTACTAATTAAAGTTTTGAAAAAAAGTTTAACATCTTTATCACTACTATGTATGTTTGTTCCGGATCTTATTGGTTTGGATCCGGTTCGGTCTGGATACTAATGTCCCATGAACCAGAACCTATTACATATTTCGGTTCTGGGTCTTTCCGTGTTCGATTCTGAAATAACTAATCCCGAAACTGGTTCCTATTGAGTATTGGTCAATCGGGTACAAATTGACAACCCTACCCATGGATCAACTCATTTTGCAATCCTATTTAACAAGTAGGGTTGGGCTCAGGAGCCCCCTTTTTTCTGCCCCCTCTGTGGAGTCATGTTCTCAGCCGTGGATTCCAAGAATCCAACGGTGGTTGATAGAGCTGAGCTGGCATCACTTTATTCACTTTTCATAGCGCTATGAACAACCACCGCTCGAATCCAACGGTGAGAACACGACTCCCGAGAGGGGGCGGAAAAAGGGGGGCTCCTGCCCCGAGTAAGACTTGCCTGACCATCCACAATATAAGCCATGCAGCAATTTATTAGAGGACACTGACCGTATAGATGTTTGGCCAATCCATAGGTGGACCTACAAACCCAAAATTAACCTGATCAGTAATTTCTAAGCGTTGGTTGAGGTCATTTTCGTTGGTTAATATTTCAACCATAGAAATTTGAGCATTATTTACCATTATTTCCGTACAAAGATCCAAAGGTTTGAAATCACTGATCGGGCTGATTTTTGGTTTGTAGGTCCATATACGGATTGGTCAAACATCTATACGGTCAGATAGCTACCTGACCACAGGTGGTCAGGCAAGTCTTACTCCTCTTGAGCCTGAACCTAACAAGTATATTAGCTACTTGTACTCATCTATCAATGGATGTCATTACCAATTTAATGGGTTCATTTAATGACAAGTTAACAAACCTTATCAAGGAAGAAAAAACAAACACAAGTTGAATTGTTGGGGGGGCATCAAATCAGGGTATAGTGAAGAAGAAGACATATTGTCACAATAGTGACATTTTTCATTAAATATACATATTTCTGATATTCTAGTCAATTCAGGGTACGGGAAATGTTCGAGTACAATTCGGGTTTTGTTATTAAAAAATGCATTAAAAAATTCAGCAAAAATAATTTTAAAATTAAAATATAACAAAAAAGTAAAATATTGACAAATTTCGTGATTAGAAAATTAAAATAAAAAATATTTTTCATGTTCAAAACTTAATTTTTCCAAAACCTTTGAATATGATTTATTTATTTAATTTTTTTAACTATTATTCTCGCCTCAAAATTAACACCTCAACTAACAAATTAAGTCCAATACAGATAAAATGATTATGATCCATCCAAAATTCAACGATCAAGATTAATGGGTTAATCATGTGAATGTAAACCATTGGATATACCCCTTGTTCCGATGACCAACACCCAATAAGAAATTATCCCAATTATCTCAGTTTCAGGGCCGAAGCATATAATAGCGGGACCGTATCAGAACTGATATAGTAGCGCTAACGACGTCAAGCTTTTTCTAAGTTTAAGTATGAAACTAATTTTATTTCTTTATTTTTCACATTTTATATGCCCTTTTTCGTATTTAAGTTAAACTGTTAAGGGCTATTATGTCATTTAAAAAATATCTTCCAGCGCAGGGATATATGAATAATCAGTAATGAGTAACTTAACAAACCAAAAGACATGGACCCACAAAAGAAAATCAATCAAAATGAAGGAATCTGATTCTGACATATTTCGGTTCTGGTTCTTTTTGTGTTCGGTTATGAAAATAGCTAGTTCCGAAACTAGGATAACCGGGAGTGATTCCTATCGGAGAGTGACTTGCCTTTTTTGCACTCGTGCTCTCAGCGGTGGATTTTGAGAATCCAACGGTGAATGTTGGTTTAACGTGGATTCCAAGAATCCAACGAGAGAGTGACAAGACGAGTGCAAAAAGGTGAGTCCCCGGATCTACTTTACTACTCGTGTATCATTCTCGTCCCCATAATATTGGGTTCATTATTCGTATTTGATTAATGACAAAGCTAACAACTACTGCGAGATATTTACGTGGCCCGGCATTGTGGGGCATCCAACCAGGGTATAGTGAAGAAGACGTCATATTGTTGGAAAAGTTTTAGATGTTGACGACTTGGATGCCGTCAATTCAGATGACTCTCGTGGCCCTACATAATGCATCATTTGGGGCCCACTAAAGCGCATGGATTTTTTTTTCTCACCCCTTGTTGGATATGCAGACCGAATATCAACCTGATTGGCATAGATTTTATTACTTTTTAGTCTTTGGATGCAAGCATATTTTTTTGGGTACTAAATCAAAGGGCTAAAAATCACAAATCAAGCTGATTTTTAATGTGTTCATCACCAGTGGCGTGGGCTAAACATCCATTTGGTCTGTGGGCCCCAAAAAATTGAGCTAGTAAGGCCGCCAGAGTCCTCTGCATTGGGAGTAATATGCATCCAAAATTTTTCCTTGTTACAATCGTGACATTTATCATTAAATGTACACTTTCTTAAGATAAGGTTCAAGACTTCTTGAGCTTACGAGGGGGAAACAAAAAAGGGTGAAATTACAAAATTACCCAGAAATGTGATGATATTCTAGTCTCAAAATTATTGAAGTCCAATACAGATCAATTGATTATGATCCATCAAAATCAACGATCAAGATTAATGGGCAAATCATGTGAATGCCCAATAAGAACCCATCCCAATTATCTAAGTTTCAGGGCTGGACCGGCTGTGTTACCCGTCGGATAACCGGACAAAAATACGTGCCGTTGAGACCACTGACCGTTGGATTCAAGAGATCCACGCTCCATGAGGCAACAACTATTTTAGTGCAGTCCATTGGTCAAAGGGTACCATTTTCCTAGTGCTTGAACCAGAACAGACCACAGTTCGATTCTCGGCTGATCCCGTTCTAGATCGGGCAATCTGGATCAGGATTGACAGCCACCGATCTGAATGATATAGGGGTTATCTCGCCGAGATCGGCGGCCCACTGATCCCGAGATTTTGAACCATTGAACATACCATTGACACCTTTCCTGGTATCAGATATTATCTTACCGCCGGGCATATGACATCACTCTTTATACTAAATATCCTTTTTCGTAATTAAGGAAAACAATTAGGGGTTATTATGTCATTACATAAAAATCTACAAAAATTCTCTCTTCCTACAGTGCTGGGATGAGTAATCAGTAATGAACTCCCTGCCGACCAACAACTTGAAAGTAATGAGTAATTTAACAAACCGAAAGATGTGGGCCCACAGAAGAAAAAGAGGAATCAATCGGAGAAATAGACGGTTATTAACGCCCACGTTATCGGTCAATCAAAACGATGGAATCTGATCATCAGTGGCCTATAAATAAGGTCCTCTTTCTTCCCTCGCTTCTTCACAAATTACTTTTGTTTTGGATTTATGGCCGCCGGAGCAATGATTCGCTACTTCGCCGTCGTACTTTTCTTCCTTGTGCTTTCAATTTTAACCGTTGAGAGTCGGAATCCCGATTTCGATTTGCTAAAATTACCATCGGAAGTAACTGAATTCGTCCGCGGTAGCGACAACGATGGTGATGATTCAGTTGGGACGAGATGGGCGGTTCTGATCGCTGGATCAAACGGTTACTGGAATTACAGACACCAGGTGATAATCCTGGAAAAATTACAGTATTTTTTTTTTAAATTTCTTACTTATCTTTGATTTTTTCTGTAATTTTCTGTTTCTGGGATTTTGAGCTGTAGTACTTTCATGGTTTTTATGCGCTTGTGATGTTGTCAGGTTTTTGGTTGTTTGGGAGATTAGGTTTAATTTGAACTGGGTAGTATTGACTTTGGCTTTTGAAAAGGTAGGAAAGCTTGAAATTGAGTTTGAGGTTTGGGTTCTAAAGAGTTTAGTTTTTCTTTGAGGAATTCGTCTTCTGGTCGAGCTGATTGTCAGAGGAATTTTATCCCAAATTGTGCTATATGAAATTATGCGGAGCTGAAAAGCGTGAATTCTGATGGAAATCATGCATCTGTTTAGTGATCAAAAGAAAATTTTCCTAGAAAATGAATCATTTGCCAAAATTGTTGATCTAGGAAACTTTTATGGACATATATGAGCAAGAATCGTTTCTATAAAACTTGTCCAAGGGCAACTATAGAGGGCTAAAGTGTAAAAATGGGTTCCTTTGTTCATGGAAATCTGATTTTTAGATTTCAGCCTGACTTCATTATGTGTTTGAAAATTTGTATGATTTGGCCAAGAACCATTGAGTTTAGGTTGCAAGTTCGATTCCGGCATAACTGCGTTATAATTTAGCTTGTGAAGTCAAGAGCTTCGTAGATGTTTTACTGTGAATTACATGTAGATGAAGCATTTGTGTTCTCTGCGAACTACCTACAGAGTAAAGTGGGTTATTTTGTGACCTCACAAAGATGGATTATTGATTTTGGGTTCATTGTTAGTTGTTACATACTTACATTTATTTCTTTGATTTTGGAACGTGCCACCTTGATTGTTTCCTTTAATCGCGTCTGTTATTAAACTGCGGACCTTCACTTGATTCCATATGCTTTAAGTCTTTGTTGAACCCATGATCGGATCTTGCTATTTCAGAATTTCGAGTACTATCACGTAATTTTTACTATACAAATTTATTTCGTTGGTTAAATTTCGTTGCTGGAGAGCAACCATATTAAAAGGTCTCAGGGGTGCCAACAACATGGACCCCATAATCCTCGTTTTATATAAGCTCTGTGACATAAACTTACTATTTTTGTTGCTTATCTCAATGCGGTTCGAATTTGAAGGTTGTGGGATCCATGGTGTTGGAACCCATTACACCATTTAATGTAGTATATGGTGAGGTTTTGAATGTTTTTCCTAATTTATATTGCATACATAACGATTAATGAAGCATGTTAGAAGTTACACGATTGTAGACTATTTCTTTTTCTTTTTTCCTTTGGTGGATTTACTTTGTTGGTGTATCTATGTTAACGTAAAAGGAAACATTTTTACATATGATTGTGGTTACGGTTAATGTAATGCTTCATAACTTGATTGATGGTTTGATTTTATGTTAATGACGGGTCTTCTGAAAATATTTTAGGCCGATGTTTGCCATGCCTACCAAATCTTGAGAAATGGTGGATTGAAAGATGAAAATATCATTGTTTTCATGTATGACGACATTGCTTTCAATGAGGAGAACCCCAGGCCTGGTGTCATCATTAACAGCCCTCATGGTAGTGATGTTTATGCAGGAGTCCCGAAGGTTTGTTTTTTATCAGGTTTTAGCTTGCTTCATACAACCTATTATTGGTGTATCTTCTCATATCTGTGATTTCCGCATTGCAGGATTATACTGGGAAGGATGTTACCGTTGACAACTTTTTTGCTGTTCTCCTTGGAAACAATACTGCTCTTACAGGGGGTAGTGGGAAGGTTGTCGATAGTAGTCCCAATGACCATATTTTTGTCTACTATACTGATCATGGTGGTCCTGGGGTGCTTGGTTAGTAGCTTTATGAACGTAACTTGGATCTCTTGTTTATTGTCATATTTTCCCTATGGTTTCAAAACTCAACATCTCGGCTTGGGACTAGGCCCGCCAAATTGACTTAATCAAGCTTCGGACAGAGATTTCTTTAGAAATTTTGACTACAAAATTTGGAAAAAGTTGACTGAGTCTTGAGCCCACTCCTAAAAATTTGCTGCACTTTCTTCAAGGATGAGTCATGTTTGGATTTTTTTTATTAAACCACAGTTTCATTACCGTTGTTGGTCTCACTGCTAGTAATGTTATTTTCTAAGAGGTTTTTAGATCTTATAAGAGATTGACAGGTTCCTTTCCATGTTGCGCTTTTTTGTCAGGGATGCCAACCAATCCATACATTTACGCAAATGATCTGATAGATGTGTTGAAGAAAAAGCATGCTTCAGGAACCTACAATAGCTTGGTAACTTACTACTTTGCTTTATTATTTGCATTTTTTAGTCTGTGTTGGTTGTGGTGAGAGTTCTGTAACTTCTTGGTGGATTCTATATTTCTGCAAAACTGTAGGTGTTTTATCTTGAAGCTTGTGAATCTGGGAGTATTTTCGAGGGTCTTCTTCCAAAAGGGTTAAATATCTACGCGACCACAGCATCAAATGCAGAAGAGAGCAGTTGGGGAACCTATTGTCCTGGAGAGTATCCTAGTCCTCCCGCCGAATATGATACCTGTTTGGGCGACTTGTATAGTGTTGCTTGGATGGAAGACAGGTCGGTATTTTTCTCCACTGCGCAGAATTTATTAATTTTTGAAGTTCTTTTAAAACGTGATGGGAATTGCCAGAGCTATGATTATTTCATTCATATGGAATTCAACGAGGAATAAATAACTCGTTTTGGAACGCAACTTGGCCAACACCAAAGCCGGTATGACTTGGTGCTGACTTGGCTGAGTAGTTGTCTAATTTACTGAATGAATAAGGTCTCTGGATTAGATGTGTGGACCCAATAGCCATTGTCTAGGTGTGTATTAAACAGAATAAATTAGCAGTTGGAAGGTTTACGGACAGTAATTATTTTACTATTGGATTTCTGTCCTTATTTTTTATTGTGATATTTAATCTCTTCATGCTGTGGGACAGTGACATACACAATTTGCGGACTGAAACTCTGAAGCAGCAGTATCAACTGGTAAAAGCTTTGACTTTGCATTTCTCTTAGTTTCTAGGGAAATCTAATATACCATGCGGATAGAACCTAAGGACGGTCCACAGCGGAACATGTACATTGGATCGGAACCCACTTTTTTGATGAGTCCCATCTAGGAAGTTTTGTATACCAAAAGCTCCAATTCAGATCAGAGCAAGCATCCAATCTATTGCATTTAATTGGACCCTGAGCTAAAAAAAGGTTAAAGGGAATAAATAATGGACAAATGTCCACAAAAATGTCAATAGAATGGATGTTTACTCTCAGATGATTGGTTCTGTTTACCCACGTAGAAGATCTCCTAGTTGGGATCCATCAGATGGTGGGTCTCTCACCTCTCTTCATAAGCAGATAGAAGGACCATATACGGAGCTATATTGAATTGCATCTATTGATTTGGGGATCAAATTATGTGAGCATTTGCAGGTTAAAAGTAGGACCATAAACCAAGATCTTGTTTATGGGTCCCATGTCATGCAATATGGGGATATCAAGCTTAACGAAAAACATATCTTTCTATATATGGGTACAAATCCAGCAAATGATAACTTTACTTTCATTCAAGAGAACTCATTGCCATCGTTTTCAAAGGCTGTTAACCAGCGTGATGCGGATCTCCTTCACTTCTGGCACAAGGTTTGGTCAATTCCCTTTTCCCGTATGTTATTGATTTAATCAATTGGTTTTACCTCGTAAACCTTTTAAAAAGTTTTATCCATCAATTATTTGTAATTTTTTTTATTAGAGTAATGAATCTTCTGTATTACCAGTTCCGCAAAGCCCCTGAAGGCTCTCCTAGGAAACTTGAAGCTCAAAAGAAGCTCCTCGATGTAATGGCCCATAGGATGCACCTAGACAACAGTATGAAACTCATCGGAAAGCTTTTGTTTGGACTTGAAAACGGTCTCGAGGTGCTGAAGGGTGTTCGGCCTGCAGGCCAGCCTCTAGTGGATGACTGGGATTGCCTTAAGACAATGGTAAGAGGCCTGATGCTCATGTATAACAATCAGTTCCAGTTTACAACATTTGACTTCTGTACATAAAGAAAATTGAAAATTGATTTCTGGTAAAAATCTTTTCTGCCCTTCTTCATCTCTGAGAAATTGTCTACTCTTTCTTGCAGGTGAGGACCTTCGAGACACACTGTGGATCTCTATCCCAGTATGGGATGAAACACATGCGCTCCATTGGTAACATCTGCAATGCGGGTGTTCAGAAGGAGAAGATGGCCGAGGCCTCGGCGCAAGCTTGTGTCAGGATTCCTCCCGGTTCTTGGAGCTCCCTTGAGAGGGGATTCAGTGCATGATAGACACAACATGCACGAATAAAAAGACCATTGTTATCGATCCAGTGCATGTCAATGGCCATCTATATAATAGGAGTATACTGGTTGGAATTGTGTGCTTGTCTTTGTTATGGTGGTTCCATTGTAAATACAGCTCAGAATCACACGTACCAGACTGGATTTTAACGAACTATATGTTCAAATGTAATTAATGTTAATATATTTTAGCTGCATATATATTATATACCTGCAGGTTGCAACTTCTTGTTCTCTTAATATAATTTTGTTGGGGTTAAATAATGAGTGATGATCACATGGGCCAGGTTCTATCAATGCGTCTATGGGACTCATTGTTGGCAACTTCTGATTAGTTGCCTGATCACCTTGGGCTACGCAGTAGCTACTGCAATAAATTCTATTTTAGAATAGTTTAACCATTTAAGATTAAATTATATTATTTTAAATAGTAATTAAAGGTGTTCCAAAAAACGTTTCCTTTTCCAATAAATGACTTATTCTCTCTTCTTGTCTTGTTCCATATCAATTTGATCCTTTGCAAAATAGAAAAATGATCAGAAGATCCTAACCATCCAAGCTACATCACAGACTTTTGGCATGGAAAGAACATGGGTTGGGATTGGGTGACACCCATTTTGACTTACCCACATAAAAGATGAATCAATGGCTGAATTTCTAACCCCATCAAATGTGGTTTTCAAGTTACACGGGAAGAATTGACGGTCCATAATTCTTCAACTTCTAAACCAGTCTAAAAATATCGGAATAATTTGAAATTTTGTGAGGGTGATCTCCTCAACATAGAGATCATCCTCACCAAAAATCAGCCATTGATTCATCTTCTATGTGGGTATGCCAAAAATGGGTGTCACCCAATTCCGACCCTTTTAACCGTAGGAATTTGAGCATTATTGCAGTTTATTTGACGGCAAAGATCAAATGGATTTAAATCACTGGTCAGGCTGATTTATTGTTTGTAGGTCCACCGAGGGACATGCCAAACATCCATACGGTCAGCATCCACTAAGAGTGTGCTACGTGGCTCAAATTACTTGTGACCGGCTTCTGTCACAACGTTTTGGGACAGAAGTTTTACTCCTAAACGATGAAGGTATCTAGAGAAAAATTGAGGAAGATCCCACCCACGAGTGATATGAAGTTGAGGGAGATGAGAGAGGGAGGACATGTCGGCAAGTCATTTATTGGAAGAAACTTTTAATTGCTATTTAAAATAGTAGCAATTAAAAGCAACACCTTTAATTATTATTTAAAATAATATAATATAATCGTAAATGGTTAAACTATTCTAAAATAGAATTTATTACAATAGCTACTGCGCAGCCCGAGGTGAGTTGGCAACTAATCAAAAGTTGCCAACAATGAGTCACATGGACGCATTGATAGACCCCCGGCCCATGTGATCATCATTCTTAAATAATGCCCTCCCTAATGGTGTGGTACGGGTCCGTAGGCGTCAGGTCGATCGTCGTTAGAGTTAAAGGCTCACGGGATCGAATCGCAGAATAAGCCCGTGGGTGCGAGGTCCTGTTGGGGATCACGGGATCGAATCGTAGAACCCCGCAAGATATGTTTTCGGGAGGAATGGCAGCTTGAGGCCTAATAAAGATCCAAACAAATTTCTCCTTCATAATTGATGGTGCTGAGTTCTATTGTCCTCAATGGCCCCTATGCTCCATGCAATTTGTAGGATCCACGATGGATCCAGTTTCGACCTCAAAACAGTAAAACTAGCATGCTTGTAGAGGGTGAACCTGGAACCGGCCAGATCTGAACCGGAAATTAGTAAGATATGGCTCGGGTTGGACCAGGTTTACCATGTTGACCTGATCCATTTCCACTGGAAGGGAGGTGACAGTCGTCTCTGTTACATTTGGTGTTAAACTGAACCCCGACTTGATTCTAAACTGAAACTCATATGATGATAAACATTGGTTCTAGGATGGGATCAACCTGAACCTGATTCGAAATGGTGAGTTCTGCATCTCGGATACCAGGTTTACCGGACGTTGTCGCCTTTGGTTTTTGCATGCAAACTTTTCTTACAAGAAAGCTCAAGATTTGAATATGGATAATTATAGTGTCCAATCGCGTTTGACTCAAACAAACGCTGTGGGGCCCACATGGGTGAGCCCCTAGGACTGAATCGACTGATTTTGGGTGAGGATGATCTTCATCTCCTCACCGTTGAGACCATCCTAATAAAAAATAAAAAAAATCAGTCCAATTTGAGTTTTCTGACCCCACCAAAATGTGCTCTTCATTCTGAACGAATCGACTCCCCTTAGGGCGGTGGCGTTGCCCAGGTGTTTAACTGATGCAAAGTGGGCAGTGGCGTTGCCCAGGTGTTTAACTGATGCAAAGTGGGCAGTGGCGTTGCCCAGGTGTTTAACTGATGCAAAGTGGGCAGTGGCGTTGCCCAGGTGTTTAACTGATGCAAAGTGGGCAGTGGCCTTACCCGTATCCGTGGAACTTAGTCGGGTACTCAAAGAGGCCCAGATACCCCGTGCTACAAGAAAAAGGAAAAAAAAAACCTTCAAATGGGTGCCTGTAGAGCGACCTTTTTTTTTTGGAAGGATGATCTGAGTGGAGATCATACTCACCCAAAATCAGCCCTATGGATTCTCTCATGTGGGCCCCACAGCGTTCGTTTGAGTCAAACCACCGGTGACTTTATTGTGTCATTTTAAAAATGGAGAGACAAATATAGTGCAACTCATTCTCTCTCCTTTTTGTTTCATAATAAAAATTTGTTTTTTCAAAAAATGCAAAAACCATATCTTTAATTTAAAATTTTAGATTTTTATTTTTTTGTCATTTTGCGGGGGTTGCGTTTGTGCTTGGTTGCTACCTTTCCTCTTTCAGGCACTTAAATCCAAAGCATAGAAATAATCATTCGGGCTACTTTTCGATTAAAACTTTGATGACAGCAGAATGTCATCAAGGTCGATGACAACCCACAATATAACACGTGGCATACTCTTAGAGTATAACGACCGTATGGATGTTTGACCAATTCCTAGGTGGACCTGTAAACTAAAAATCAACATGATTATTGATTTCTAGGTGTTGGATTGGAGTTATTTCATGGGTTGATTTTAACCGTGGGAATTTCAGCATTATTTACCAATATTCAAAGATCCAAAGGTTTAAAATCACTAATCAAGCTGAGTTTTTGAATTGTAGGTTCAGTTAGAGATTGGCAAAACATCCATACGGTCAGATTCCTCTAAGAGTATGACACGTGGCACTTATTGTAGGTTGTCATCGATTCGATGACAGTCCGCTGTCATTTGTTTTAACCCACTAAAGAGTGGGCCAAACATGGAAGAATACGCCAAGAGGTTGCCACGTCGTATTTCGTGAAGAATGACTTTGAAGCACTAGGGACAGAATTTGCGCTCGGTTATTGGGTTGAAACTTGCGACGAGGGGAATGGGTGAAGTGGTGGAAACACGCGGGCCCTTCTAACGCCATCATATGCCACGTGTAAGAATCACAACCGTTTAAACTTTAATTTCAGAGGGCCATCTAGTTAACTCGCGCCCCAATGAGCAAAACGACTTTCACGCCCACCTACTGGTATCATATTTTTGTGCAAATTAAGACAGTAAACAAGGATCTTTAGGGCCCACTGACCTTATGGATGTTTGGTTCCACATCCTGATGGGATACACATTAATAATCAGTTCAATTGGTGATTTATATCCATTGGATTTAACAACGAATATAGGAAGTTTTGGCCGTTAGATTGGAGCATTTGCTCCACTTGGCATTATTGGGAGGGAGGAGACCTCAAATTTTAAAGTCTATGGAACAGCAAATAATTTCTCGTAGGACTGTAATGACGAAAATGCCCTGACACTTTTTCTGTTGAACTGAATTTTATAAAGACATGGAAAAACCTATGATACAAAATTCTGTACCAAAATCTTGATACAGATGTTCCTCAACTTGCCACGTGGCACTCTTTTGTGCTTATTGACCAATGAATGTTTGGCCCACACCTTGGTTTACTTACACAAAAAATCAGCCTGATTGGTGATTTCTAGCCATTGGATTTGAACACTTTTTCATAATGGGCTTAGAAACAACCCATAGGCCTTGTTCATGAAGCCCATGATGAAAAAGTGTCTGAATCCAATGGCTAGAAATCACTAATCAGGCTATTTTTAGTGTGTAAGCCCACCAAAGTGTGGGCCAAACATTCATGGCCCCGGTGGGCAGAAAGAGTGCACTACATGGCTTTTTGGGGGACTTCTGTATCAAAATGAGAATTCTTTATCATAGAAGGGCTCGAACCTTATGATTATTTTCCCCCGTGATTATTGACAATGATTATTGGGACCTACCCTTACAGCAATGTCAGCATGATCAGATGTTTTTAACCATTTGATTTACAGACCTTACTAAAGTTTTACCAGAACTTTCATTCACTTCTCCAAGAAGTAAATTGTGTGGTTAAGATCAAACGATCATATCTTCCGCATAATGTACTGAAGGACGGCCATCCAGAGGCACCCTATTCTTTTTCCTGTATTGAGTCAGGATGATGTCATTTCGTTAATTTCTAGCAAGCTTGGATTCTCAGTCAGTTTTTGGTAATTTCTTAAAAGTGGAGACAAAAATGGAAAGGGAGATCTAGCAAAGCCATCGTACAGGGCTAGGAAGTGGGAAGTGGGAACCACAATCTGCTAGTCCCACTAGGGAGATCTCTAACCACAAAATTTAATCTGATCAAATGATCGTAGCTGTCTATCTTTAGACTTTCTTATTGACCCTTGTGTGCATTTCTAATTGTTGACAAGAAAATTGTCTTGCGCATCAAAGTTTATAATCGCGGGACCACCATGTATTCTCATATATGAGTAAAACTTTGATAACAGCGCGCAATTTTGAGCCACGTGGCATACTCTTAGAGGACTCTGACCTTTTGGATGTTTGGCCAATCCCTAGGTGGACCTACAAACAAAAAATAAGCCCAATTAGTGATTTCTAGGCGTTGGATTGGAATTATTTTCATGGGTTGATTTTAACCGTTTGAATTTGAGCATTATTGACCATTATTTGAGGTATAAAGATCCAAAGGTTTGAAAAACATCCATACAGTCAGAGACCTCTAAAAGTGTTGCACGTGGCTCACATTGAGCGCTGTCATCTTATATAAGGTCTGGAAGAAGCTGACCATTAGTAACTCGGTACGATCTGTTGGATGGGATCACGACTAACCATAGTTAACTTACTAGAGTAGGCGCCGGTTAACGAAAAGGATAATTAACGGAAGAGAATTAAGAAATGGAAACTTAACGGCATCAACATGACCGTTATATCCGTTAACGTTGTCAAAGGGTCTGAGGGGAGCATAAAAACGCCGTAACGTCTTCCTTATGGGGAGGACTTAAAACGGTAAGGCTGACGAAAGATCATGACCATGATGGTGGATCAACGGAAAGTAGAAATCGATGATTCGAGGAAACGAGACCGTTCGGATATAACGGAGAGAGGGAGGGATGAAAGGGAAACGGGAGGGGTATAAAAAACTGGTTTTGTAAGGGAGAGAGAACATTTCGTTCGATCAAAAGCTCCAGTTTCGTCGTCGTCATCATCTCTCTCTCATTCTCTCATTCTCTCATTCACTCTCTCTCCCTCGTTTTCTCTGCGATTTTTCTTTAGTTTCACGAGAGTGCAGTAGAGCTGATTAAAATGAGAGAAATAATTCGATGTTGAAATGGAGAAGTTCCTCTGTTCTTAACAGATCAGAAGTTTGTGTTTTGGAATTAAGTTTCGATTTCTGGAGCTTTCAGAGAAGGTTGTTTGTTAGATAAGATTGAAACATATCTGTTCTTTGACTCTTAAGATTTACTGTTTTTACCTCTGTTTTCTGTAAGATCGCGGATTTTTCAGGGGAGAGGTGAAGACTCTCAGTTTAGAGGTTTGTAATCGACAACAGACTTCGATTTTGTATCGGTTTCTGTAATTAATCATCTAAGAAACACTTTTTTTGTTTGATTTTCGGTTTTACAGATCAGTTCAAGAGTTTAGAGGTTTTTTCCTGGAGGAATTCGTCTTTCTCTGAGAAAACGATAATCTCTTCAAGAGAGATCGAATTTCTGGTCTTAGAAGATCGGAATGGAGATTCTAGTTGAAGATTGAAGTTTTCAAATGTCGCCTTTTCTTTAGATATCTGTTCTAGATCTCTGTTTTTACAGAGCTGAAAGACTGAAATGAGGAATTATTCGGTCAAATTACGCTGTTAATGGTGAATCTGAGTATTCAAGGTTTGAAATCTTTCTCTTCCTAAATGATCAAAGAACTTAAGTAGATTTTTGCATTTTGTGGTGGATTGTTGATGTTCTCTGTTCTTGCTTCGCTTTTATTTGTAGTTCTCGAAGACGAATAGAAGCATTTTTTTTTACATTTTTTGCTGGCGTGTTTGAGCTAATCCGTCTCCAGAAAGGTGAAAATCTGAATTTTCCTCATAAGATAAGCCTTAATTTTCTACTCTGTTTGCTCTTCTCTGATCGTTCTCTGTCTCATTTGTTACACTTTCAGTGCTTTGAGAAGAATCAGTTCTTCTTGCCTAGAATTCGAACGAAAAACAAACAGATCCTAGCAACCAAGTTCGAACCTTGAGGTAATGCACGATTTCAGATCTCTCTGTCTGTTTGTCTGTCTCTCTCTCTCTCTCTCTCTCTCTCTCTCTCTCTCTCTCTCTCTCTGTTTCAAAAAGTTCAGTTTTCAAAATTGATTAACTAATTTTTATTTTTATTTTGGTTATAGAGGAGAACAATTTCATTTGATCCTTTTTTCTTCTTTTCTTTCCTGTTTAATTTTCTGCAAGTTGAGATTTTTTTTTCTAGAATGTGTTATACTAAAGTGTGTCAGAAATTGATTTCTTCTGAACGATTCTTCTCTTTTTATTAGTTTCGTTTTCTTGAATTCCTGAGTTTTCTCTTGGAGAAAAACAAAATCTGATCCCTTTTTGGGTTTTCTTTCTTCTGGTACTGTTGCAAATGAAAGAGCAATGTCATATGAGTTACTAAATGAGATCTTTGATTTTCTGATTCTCGCTGTTTAGAATCAAACACAGAGCCTCCTCTATTCCTCTCCCTGATTCAAAGAGCATGCTTTCTCGAATTTGTTGTTCCAAATTCCTGAAATTGGTTTTCATTTTACACTGTTCCTCTGGTTTGAATGTGTTCCAGAAATATTCGATTTCCTGGATCTTTTTTTGTTTTTTTGGCGAAGTAACTAGGGTTAGAAAAAGAACTAACCACAGTTAATTGTTTGTTTGTTGTGCAGTAGATTAATCTTAATTTTAAGAGGGCTATATATAAAAAGAAAAAGATGGAAATAGGAGATGTGGTGAAGAATAACCATCGGGGTGGGGAGGGGGTGTGCAGAGCGCCTCATGAGACTAGTACGCCTTCCACGGACTTCGTGTTGCAGTGGGGGAACCGTAAACGACTTCGCTGTATGAAAATTCAGGTCAAAGACGACTCTACCACAGAGAGGACCACGGTTCGAGTCGACCGTCGCGTCGTTAGAGCCAACAAAGACTCTTCCAACAACATCAACAATTT
This sequence comes from Euptelea pleiosperma, assembly GCA_035048495.1. Lineage (NCBI taxonomy): Eukaryota > Viridiplantae > Streptophyta > Magnoliopsida > Ranunculales > Eupteleaceae > Euptelea > Euptelea pleiosperma. Next base: position 30,136,661 of record CM068549.1, on the reverse strand, counting down.
CGATCTTCTTCGTCGAACCCTCCTTTCCTATCCTCCTCTACCCCCTCCCCCTCCCCTTCCTCTTCCTCATCGCATCCTCAGGTACCCCACTACCACTTAATTTAATTAGTTTGTTTTTCTCTTTTTTTATTTTTTAATTGAGATTAGATGGAATTTTAAGCCTATTAGTTAATCACATTTGTCAATAGGTTACCTCTAATGCTAAAGTACGCCTGGGTTTGCGGTGCGCGCTGCTTTGTTTTGGTTCTCACACGCAAACACTAGTTGTCGGCTTTTGTTTCCGAAACGAAATGCTTACTTGGGAGTAATGCTTTGATGACAGTGCGCTGTCATCGGCCTGACAGCGCGCAATATAAGACACGTGGCACACTCTTAGAAGACTCTAACCGTATGGATGTTTAGCCAATCCCTAGTCGGACCTACAGACCAAAAATCAGCTTGATTAGTGATTTATAGGCGTTGGATTGGAATTAGTTTCATGTGTTGATTTTAACCGTTAGAATTTGAGCATTATTGAGCACTATTTGAGGTACAAAGATCCAAAGGATTAAATTCCCTAATCAAGCTCATTTTTCGTTTGTAGATTAACCTAGGGATGGGGAAAACATCCATACGGTCATAGTCTTCTACGCATGTTCCACGTGGCTCGTATTGTGCGCTGTCATCGGCCTCGATGACAGCACTTTGTCATCAAAGTTTTATTCGCTTACGTGGTAGTTAGTGCAGAAATAGCGGATATTTTATATATGGGGCCATCGTTATAAAACGCATGGTGCGTATGGTACGTATCACCTAACGGGCCTAATACCGCTTTTGCCACCTGCCGGACCCAGTGGGGTGGCAAAGTATACCCATTAAAATTCTCGGATTTTCCAAACTTCCAATTATCAAATGGTCGTGATATAACATGGTAAGTCATTTTTGATACTCACCGCTGCCATCTGGGCCCACTGACCGCTTGGATATTTAGCCCACCCCTTGGTGGACATTCGTTAAAAAAAAAAATCAGTTTGTCCGATTATTTTTAGCCGTTGGTCTTAGTACTAAAATAATTGGTTGAATCCAACGGTTAGAACCACGTATTAAAAAGTACTAAAATCTAATCGATAGAGATTACCAATCAGGGTGATTTTTGGTGTATATATCCACCAAGGGGTAGGCTAAACATCCATGCGGTCAGTGGACCCAGCGGCAGCGGTGAGTAAGAAAAGCCCGCTATCGGACGCCAAAAAGCTTGAGGAATACCATGTTACATCTTTTTCCTTATCTAATAACCTTTGAAAGGTCAAACAGGATCAAATGGTCATTTTCAAGGGCAATATTTATTTTTTTTGTCATCAGCCTTGATACTGCACACGTGATCCGACAACTTATAGATCTGGACCGTCAAAACACTAGGTCGTTTTTCATTTACTTGTTCCAAGTCTTAGCTACAGTTATGTTTCAGAATGCTGAGATGGCCCACCACTTGAAGTTGAACTACCAAATATAGGGGCAGGTGGGTCATAGCGCTAATTAGAAAGTGTCGGAAAAAGCCTACGTCTAGTGAAGGGGGAATAAGCGTATTGAGGAAGATGGGCCTCGTGCCTACCATATAAGATCTCAGGTATAGTTGCGCACCTTTTCGAGACTTGATGACGGACCTTAGTCATCAACGTTAATGGTGCACCATATATGAGCCACGTGGCATACTCTTGGAGATCACTGACGGTATGGATGTTTGGCACAGCCCTAGATAGACCTATAGACAAAAAATCAGCCTGATAACTGGCTGTTGGATTGGAGTATTTTTCACGGGTTTATTTTAACCGTGGATTCAAGCATTATTTGTGATACACAGATCCAAAGGTTAGAGATCTCTGATCAGGCCTTTTTTTTTTTGGTCTGTTGGTCCATCTAGGGATGGATCAAACATCGATGCGGTCATTGGTGTATAAGAGTGTGTCACGTGGATCATACTGTGGTCAATCATTGACTTTGATGACGGACATCTGTCATCAAAGAGTTACTCCCTCTTATCCATAGAAAAGAAGGGAGACTTTGTGACTTGTGACTTGTGACTTGTGACTTGTGAGGGTGCGTAGCCCTTGTAATCATTTAGGGGGTGTTTTGGTAGAAATTTATCCTTTTTCTCCGGTGCATTATGTGTCATGGAAAACTGATGTGTCAACCACACTGCCAGGGTAGAGTTCAATCTCTAGAGGATTCTTAGTATTGGCCATGTAGAACGTGCCCTCATCCATGCCAGCTCAAACATTTTATCCTTTGTCTTCGGCTCTTCCAGGCTTCCAGCAATTGATTTTTGTTTTTAAATGAAAGGGGGGCGAAACTTGCCATTTGTGGAGAAGGTGATGTAGCGGAACAGATATATGCCTTTGGTCTTGCCACCTAGATATTCTAGGTGTAAAAGTATTGATCCTGCAGCGACACCCCAGAAAACTCGGCATTGTTTGTTGGTTTCCTTGGGATCAAAAGAGAGGGAGGACCAACACCAAAAAAAACATCCTTTGAAATAACCAAAATCTCAGCCTCAGGTACCTAAGTCTAAGAAAATGATGCTGTCATCCGGGTAGATGTCGTCCCTATGGTTCAGTCCAGACCGTTTGATGTTATAGTGGTGTGAATCCCGAAGAACATATAGCAAAACACGTTTTTTGTTAGGACTGTTAGCATCGTCCCTAGGATGTTCGTGTAGCGTCATCGTCTTAAGGTTCAGACAGCTGATATAGTCATCGACAGGTCCACCACACGAATCCCAGACTGCATCCAATGGTTTCAAAATATGCACGAGATGCTAAAATTTCTTTTTTGTGGGGGGTATTTTTGTAATACCCTGGGGAAAACCGAATATTATTAGTTAAGTAATACCCTATATTTCAAATTTTAGGAATACCTCCTTGACCTAATCCAACTGCCATTGACACAAGTTAGAAGATGGCTTGATGAAAAAACCAAAATATTATTCAATGGCAATTAGGTTATAAGGGATATTATTGGTGGGATGGGCCGACTGACCGAGGTCTAGTCCATCGAGTCCGTTGGCTCATTAAAGCGTTTGCATAAGCTCTGATGCTTTTGATCATTCAATATAGTTGAATTTTGATCAAACCTATCTGCATGCCCTCTGATCAAGTGGTCCTGGTTAGTGGTTGTTGGACTACGTGTACGGGGTTGAGTCATCGTCAATGCACCTACAATGCATGGTGTAAGAGTTGCGTAGACGATAGAACCAAAAAGGAGCTACTATCTATAACGTCACAAGCAAGTTGTTTTTTGATCCACGTGTCATGTGGTCGTAAGACTCAGACGGTCAGACCTAATCTCATCAACGTTTAAAAATCCTGGCTAGAGTCGCTAGACTGGCGTTCTTGTTGTTGGGGTCGGGCGGCGGGACTTAGTCCGCAGTTTCTGCTACGTGTACATCAAAACCTCTCTTTCTAACGTGAGCCGACCCGCGCGATCCGTTGGATCAGTATTAATAGATAATGGTCCACGCACAATCCCGGAGCGAACCACGTTGCAACACGTAATCTAGACAGAGATCGCAAAACTAAAAAGCAAATCTCGATCCAACGGTCCAAAATGAATATTTACCGACATTACTCCTGGTTTGTCCCTTCGCACACGTTAGATCACATTCGTTCGGGCTTGGGTTTGTTGGTGCTCAGTCTCTCAAATATCCCACATTTATTGATAAATTCCGTAAGAAGTGAGTCAAGTGACCCATCTGCCGAACTTCCCACCATCTGAGAGCAAGCCGTCGACGTTCTAGCTTCTAGGCAAAGCGATCATCGACCGGATCGGTCACACTCTCTCCCAAGGGTATATCTGTAATTTTCAATGAATAATGCAAATTAAATTTAATAAAATTTATTTATGTATCATTTTTTTTGGGGTATCTCATATCTGATGTGTGTGTTTTATCAGGAATTCGGAAAATTCTTGTGCAATGAAAGGACAGAGTAACGGCGTAGGAGGCTCTTATTCTCCAGAGAAAGGAGATGAGAGGGCGCAGGATAAGAAAAGGAATAACAATAACAATAACGGCGTCAGTGGTGCGTCGGCTTCGTCGGAAACGGCGCAGGATAGCAAGAAAGGAGGGTCATCATCCGGGAGCGAAGCGATCCATGTGTGGCCTCCGAAGTTCGTGATCGCGTTAACGAACAAGGAGAAAGAGGAGGATTTTATGGCTATCAAGGGCTCCAAGCTTCCTCAGAGGCCTAAGAAACGTGCCAAGTTCATTCAGCAAACCCTCAACGTAAGCTTCTCCATCCATCTCCCCCAATTTTATTTTTATTTATTTTTCCGAGATCTCTTTCTATATCTCAGTAAATCTGTAGAAACTAGAAAGCAAACAAAAAACGAAAATGGATTTTTTTAATTACTCTAAAAATTAAATAATCTTATTAAAATGCCATTTTTCTCGCCGAAATTACTGCAAAACCTGTGCTTCCTTGGAATTTTATTTGAGAAAAGACCCATAATGGCGTAGAATGTAGACGTGGTCATGGAATCGTCGATCTGGTCCGTGAACTCGTATGACCATATCTTTTTGCTCCAAGTTCAACCCATAGTCGAGAGTGGGTATTGGTACATGCATGAGGTGGCCCACAGAATGAAATGATCGGACGGAAATGTCGTCGTTTCATGCGCATGATCCGTATGTGGGATTCACCCGTTTCTATCCATCCTGACGGTCATGCCCTTGTCTTTTGAAGGAAACCAGAAAGTTGCCTTTCAAAGATAAAAGGTGTGTTCGGGAGTCAATATTTGCTAGGTCCCACCAGAGTCAGTTCTTTAGGGCAATTAATAGATTTATGGTGAAGCAGTTTTCGTTCAATCTGGAGGGCATTTTTGTATTTTCACATGTTATGTATACGAATTCAGGACCCAAGGATGTTTGAACTTTGAACGAGTCAAGATGGGGTTCTATGTAGTCTATACGTTAGAGTCCTACAAAATATTTGCGGTCTTCCAGGGCTTTCAAATTTTGAAGTCTCCGCTTCCCAAAATGCCACGTGGATGTTTGTCCCACTTTTTGATGGGCCTATGCACCAAGCTCAGTTTTTTTAGTGATATCTAGCAGTTGGATTTAGAAAAAAAAAAAATTCAAAATCCAACGGCCAGAAATAACCCGTTTAAAATGCTCAAATCCAACCGCTAAAAATTATCAATTGAAATGATTTTTGGTGCCACCAAGAGGTGAGCCAAACATAATATGTGATCCGAAAGAATATTCTACGTGGCATTTCTAGACGTGGCTTCAAAGTTTGAGGCACTTGATCTAGATTCTAGCTTTAGCTTTTTCTTTCCTTTTATTATTTATTTATATAAAGAGCTATAATTTGATGTACTGTGAGGAACATAGAAAACGAGTTGGGGGGGTCCCACAGAATATTTTGCCCTAATACATAGGTGGCGGTTTCTTTAGGAAGGGGGAAATCGTTTTTTATGTTTCCACCGGTCATCAAATTTTTGTACCCCTATGTGCTTACAAAAAAAATATTGTACCCCAATCAAAAAAAGTGGTGAACGGTGGTTCATGCATCTGATCAATGCACCTTCACCTGCATGTAGGTTGTGGGCCCACTCATGTTCAACGGTAATCTAACATATATATGATGTTTTGTCCAGCTCGTGAGCCCCGGATCATGGCTGTGCGATTTGACCCTAGAACGATACGAGGTTAGAGAGAAAAAGATCTGCAAGAAGGTAAAATTACCCATTCTGAAATATAATTATTCAAGGTTAATTTAGTTATAAGGGAAGTGATACATCCAGGCTGTTCTTATTCATTTCTAGGCCACGCACATGGATCTTATAAGTTGGAGTGGCCTAGAAATACGAGAAATGGAGGCCGTGAGTTAGCTTTTTCTTATGCTTTTTTTTTTTTTGAATTTGTCTTGTTCTTTGCGCAGAGACCGAGAGGATTGAAGGCAATGGGGAATGTGGATAGTGACACAGAATAGGATATAAAAGTAAGACAAGGGAGAGGTGTTTGATTTTCAGGAATAGAATCAAGAACAGGGCCGGGGAGCTTGTCTATAGTTTCTAACGTTCTTTATTAATTAACTTGTCTCTCCTCCTGCGGTTGTGCTCATAGGATGATGCGACGAGGGCCCTCGATCGCATGTACGAATGAGAATTGTGTAAATCATCATCCGTCCCGGAGAAAAAATGCAAAGTTTTTAGTCTATTCTTCTTTCTCTTACTTCACACGCACCCTTTCACCATGTTTTTAGATGTATGTGTTTTCCCACGTTAGAGAGGTTCGAATTCAATCAAAGGGTGAGGAATGTAAGATACGATCTCCTGCCATGCAGATTTTAGTATTTTTTTTTATTTTTTGCATATAAATATCATAATATTTTTATGTATTTTTTTGTAGAGCTTTTTGTTGATCACCATACAGAGCCTTAGGTTTTAAATGGTGACAAATATTTTATTAGGAGGTTGCGCTTGGGAAAGCTTAAAAACTGTTTGGTAAAACTTAAAAATCACTAGTTCTCAAATTGCCATAAACAAAAGCGCTCTTAACTACTTTTAGGGGTAACATAATTATTTGCCACCAGAAAAGCATTTTCTTACCAGATACCATATAAGGGCTTTTAAGAAAAGAAACATTTTTTTGCACGGGTACCAAATGGCCAAAAAAACTTGACCACTTCACATATAAATACTATGGGTCGGGATTGGGAGACATAACATTCCGCATAACTTTTCACCCGAACCTACTCCATATCCTTGTTAGCAATCATCCGATTAATTTCTTGAACTTCACATTTTTGTCAAGATAAGTTTTATTTCTCCGAATTTTTGAATAATTCGGAAAATTTTAGCTTTTTTCAAGCTCAAACGAATTGAACGCGTTTTTACGATTTTTTTGAAAATTCGGTGAAAAAATACCTGTCTTTCTTCCCAGAAAAAAAATGAATCTCAGAAAAACAACATTTTAAGTGTGTTGTTTTTCTTTGTCCCTCAATTACTCTACCACTTGGGTAGATCTTAAGCGATCGCCCCTCCTAAGTACAATGGATGCCGTTAACTTAGTCTATATGCCTTTTTGATCACCCATTGACCCCGTGAAGGTAAGTATATTTTCCTCCTTATCTTTTAGTCATATTCATACAACTCAAACTCCTTTAACAATCACTTATTTCTCTGACGTGGGTTGAATTAGAAAAAAATAAAAATTGCTTAAACCACACGTCCTTATGTTTTATTTAGCTAAAGACAAAAAATAATTAGAACAAAACATGCTTATTGATTGACTCAACCTAAGGAGTATATTAACTCCTTTTTAGCATGTACTGAATTTTTGGTAACTATATTACATTATTAAATATATTGATTCTCTTTCAAAATGTACCCAAGTTTTGGTTTCCGAGTTTTTAAAGTAGAATATATAAATCATATGCCGCATATTTGTCGTTTTGCGAATTTTTGAACGAATATTTGACCGGATTTTTGAAACCCGAAAGCGAATAAAAGTCAAAATTTTCCCCTATCGACTTTTTGTCATATTCTGAATTGCTAACAAGGCTCCACATATAAGTACTATTATTGTGCGAAAAATGACCATTTCTATCCCAAAATGTCATCCAAACAGGCCCTTATTCTAACCCAATTAAACGATCACAACCGCCAACAAAAATAATTTAAAAAACCTAAACGAGCACAACCACTCTAAGGTGTGAATAGCAGCTTGACGTGTTGACCATTAATACCTGTCCAACTTGTTTCTCACGTCAATTATTTCCAGTGCTTGGCCCACTCCTTTGTCAATCTTCGGTCTGCAAACCAAAATCAGACTGATAGTTTATTCTTATCCGTTGGATTTGAACATTTTTATTTTTATCCATGGGTTAGGAATCAATTATCAGGCTGATTATTGGCGTGCAGGTTCATCCAGGGTAGGCCAAACATTCATCGGTCAGTGGTCCCAAGTGTGCCATGTGGCAGCATTTCGCTTAACCAACACCTCAGGTTTCCTCATCACATCCATTGCCGGCGAAGGACACGAAGGAAGATGTTACAGCACAACAGTAAGGTATTGTGAATGGGCTGTTCTTTGATATACCCACTTCGGTATCAAAATTTTGATGTCGAAGTCCCTCGATTTGCCACGTAGTTGACTCTTTCGGGCCCACTAACTCAATGAATATTTGGCTCACACCTTGGTGGACCCACACACCAAAAATCAGCTTGATTGGTGATTTCTAGCCGTAGGATTTGAGCACTTTTCATCATGAGCTTTACGAACATGCCTATGAAATGGTTCCAAGCCCCTGATGAAAAAGTGCTCAAATTCAATGGCTAGAAATCACTAATCACCCTGATTTTTGGTGTGTGGGTCCACCACGATGTGGGCCAAATATTCATGGAGTCAGTGGGCCCGAAAGAGTCTACTACGTGGCAAATTGAGGGACTTCGGCATCAAAATTTTGATACCGAAGTCGGTATCATAGATTTTCCATTGTGAATGGGTTCAAATTTTTGTCATATATGGCGTGCATCTCGAGGAATACAATCCAATCATTGACCCTTCTGGATCTAACCTAATGTCTAGTGACTCTAGTCTACCACAGCTTAAAAAAAAGAATGTGTGGAACAGGGAGTAAATCTTTGATGACATCAAGGCCGATGACAAAGCGCAATAGAGCCACGTGGCATGTTCTTAGAGGCCTCTGACCGTATGGATGTTTTTCCAATCCCTAGATAGACCTACAAACTAAAAATCAGCTTGATTAGTAATTTCAAACCTTTGGATCTTTGTACCTCAAATAATGGTAGATAATGCTCAAATTCCCAGAGTCAAAATCAACCCATGAAAATAATTCCAATCGACCACGTAGAAATCACGACTCGAGCTGATTTTTGGTTTGTAGGCCCACCTAGGGATTGGCCAAATATCCATACCGTCAGAGCCTTTAAAGCCCTGTCATCGGCCTTGATGACAGTCATCAAAGTTTTATGATAAATGAAGAAATTTTAACCCCCAGACTAGTTGCCACGTGTATATATATGGATGTGAGGTAGACTGATCTAAAGTTCTGGTAGGATCCATAAATAAACACCCATTTGGCCTGTCGGGATTCGGGAATCCACGAGCAGGTGGGTCCGTTGTCTGTGTGAGTAGAACTTTGCTGACCGACCACAACATGAGCCACATGGCATATTCTTATAGATTTCTGACCGTATGGATGTTTGGCACAACCCGAGATTGACATAGAGACCAAAGATTAGTCTGATTATCAGTTTACAAGCGTTGGATTGGAGTCATTTTCATGGGGGTTCAAAGATCCAAAGGTTTGAATTTACTAATCAGGCTGAGTTTTGGTTTGTAGGTCCACCTAGGGATTGACCAAACATCCATACGGTCAGAGTCCCCTAAGAGTGTGCCATGTGGCTCATATTGTGGACGGTCATCAAACTATCAAAGTTTTACTCTTGTGTTTGTGTGAGCCGCAGGAAGAAGACCTGCCACAAAGCAGCCACCACTTCTCCAGAGTAAAACTTTGATGACAGATTCTGTCATCGAGGCCAATGACAGGGCTTAATATGACCACGTGGTTCCCCTCTTAGAGGACTCTGACCGTATGGATGTTGGGCCAATCACTAGTCTGACCTGCAAACCAAAAATCAGCTTGATTAGTGATTTCAAACCTTTGGATCTTTGTAACTCAAATAATGTCAATAATGCTAAAATTCTCACGGCTGAAATCAGCCCATGAGAATAATTCCAATCCAACGACTATAAATCACTAATATGGCTGATTTTTGGTTTTTAGGTACATCTAGAGATTGGTCAAACATCCCTACGGTCAACGTCCTCTAATAGAATGCCAGGTGGCTCATATTACGCCCTGTCATTAGCCTCGATGATAGAGGGCTCTGTCATCAAAGTTTTACTCACTTCCCAACACATCTATGAGTCTGCACGTTTGATTTTTCATTGTGTCCTTTTTCAGGGAATCTTTACACTCTCTTGCTCACTAGATTCCCACAAAACTGGTAATCCATGTCTTTCAATTCATCATCCACACTCCACATTTCAAAAATGGGTTTCTGGAAATGGGTCTCTTTGATTTTCATTCTTAATTTCTTTTGGCTAATACCCACGTTGTCAGATTCTTCTTTAAGCGCAGAAGGGTTGGAAGAAATCTCCATGAATTTTCTCACAAATGCAAAAAAAAACAGAGGTTGTGAGGTGGATGGTAGATCTTAGGAGGAGAATACATGAGAACCCAGAACTTGGTTACGAGGAATTTGAGACCAGTAAGCTTATCAGAGAAGAGCTGGATAAGATGGGTGTCCCTTATAAATACCCTGTTGCCATTACAGGTGTTGTCGGTTTCATTGGGACTGGTGGGCCGCCTTTCGTCGCCATTAGAGCAGATATGGATGCTCTTCCAATGCAGGTTAGATTAAATTTCCAGAAATTTGTTTTTTTCTGTTGTTCATTTGAAGGTGTATTGAGGAGAATGTGTTTGGTGTATTGGGTTGATGGGTATTGTTTATCCAGAGGAGTCAATCAAGAGTAGAACTTAATTGTTTAATGAGGTTAAATTAGAGGACATTTTGGGGAATATAATTTTGTTAATTGTGTTCATGGGCTATAATTGTTATAGGAGAGTGTGGAATGGGAGCACAAGAGTAAAATTCCTGGGAAGATGCATGCTTGTGGGCATGATGCCCATGTTGGGATGCTTCTTGGTGCAGCGAAGATACTTCAAGATCATCGCGAGGATTTGCAGGTTTTTTTTTTGTATCCTATAATTCACCTATCGTTTTTCGTTGTTTACTTTATAAATTGCTGTTTTGTGATTTTGTTGTTACAATGTGCAATTAGTTCATAGATTTATGAATTCATGTTCTTTATCACTGTATTGCTTGGCATGAGATTGTAGGTCTTTTTCTCCTTCTTTTGGGTGTGTGTGTGTGGTTAGCCTGGGATAGAACCTGTGAACTCATGGTTCAGGTACAGAAAACCATAGATATTTGGCTTGATAGTGGGATAATAAGGTCTGAAGTCATGGAAGAGCAGAACGGTTCTCAATAAGGGTGTTGTTATACCTGTCTTATTGGATAATCTACTGATGTAGTTGGTATATTCGGGCAATATTGTTCTTCTACAATTAAGCTTCTAAAACAGTATCCCATATTTCCTTTGTTGTTGTTTATCTTAACTTACAAATTGTTACTGATACGAGGCTCCATCAAATTTAAAAGTCATGACATCGCGATGAAGTTATTATCCTCTCCTACTATCCAGGATTAAACTTTTTTTTAGTCTCTTAACTATCAAAAATCATCAAAACGCGTCGAAGGTGGGTGGGGATAAACATAAGGGAAAGAAAATTGTCACAAAATCCTCAAATCAACTCTATTAGATAGGAGACTGACATCAAATTGAAGATGGAAAGCAGACAAGCTTCTACTTTGAACCCCTAGCCTTTCCTTTTATGAAAAAATCTGAACTTTGTTTTATATTATAGCTTCAATGCCAAAAACTGTCATATAAGCAAGCTCCAAAATATTGGAAGAACCATTCTAAACCTCCATATGTCTAGATCTTTGGTCTCATTAATCCACTTCTAGAAGAGGTCTATGTGAGTATTGATGTCACAAGTTTCTGCTTATGTTAGTAAGATCAGCAGATGACATCTGCAATGTGCTACATGTTGACTTCCTCTAATGGGCTATCGACTTGGGAGAAGATCTGGGGTGGAAGGAAGTAGCTCTATATTATATATAGGAGAAAAGAGTAGAGCGTGGGAGGTACTGCTGAAGGTGTAGATTGCAATCCCACAGACAATAACATATATTCAACTGGAATTACATATTTGTAGAATACCGACGGGAAATAGGTAAACAAATAATACTACAGTACTAACACATTACAGTAGATCCAACATCGTCTGATAGGAAGGCAATACTCTTGTGCAAGACAAAAGAGCATAGAGCAATACTCTGGCCACTGTATGGCCACACGGGAATAATCTCTTAATCCTCCATAGGCAATCAGTAGTAGATATGTAACACGTTTATAAATCTAGGGTTGATGTTATAGCTGCATTTCGGTGGCTTTAGATTGATAAGTGAACATGGTTTCAAGTGAAATCCATGTTCAATGGACAGTTCCTGTTCCACTCATGTCCTGGATTATCTTCTGTAGGTCGCACTCAACCAAGAAGAAGCTGGTCCTTGTGTAGCCATGCTGCGCAATTGGTTTGGGTGCTTATTCATCACTAATAAATAAATTAGTAGGTGGTTAATTCGAACCAGCCTATCAGGTCTCAACTCCACAAGATGATATAAATTTGTTCATTCATAAGGGGTTGTTGGATCTATTTAATTTGATGTGAACCAAGATTTGTGTTGTTTAATGAGTGAGACAAGAGAAGGGAAGACTACATAAAGTTATTTTGATATCAATTATTCTGATGATTGTCACCCACTTTGAATATATCTTTGCTTTGACTTCACACTAATGAACATCATTCTGAATTATGGTCAAGGATGCAAAGTAATATTCCCAGTCAATTTCAAAGTAGTTTGGAAATCTTGAATTTTCAGTTAACTAGGGAAGACTTGTCACTTCCATGTCATCTTTAAGACATCCTTCTGATGATTGTCAGATATCATCTGTTGATTTTTGGAGTTGACCTCTAGTTCTAGAGACCAAGAAATCAACTCCTTAGAAAAGAGAACATAAAAAAGAGTTTGGGAAGGGAAACTAATGTGAAAGAGCTTTAAACCAAGTCTCTCAAATCATCATAACAAACAGATAGCTACAAACTTCTATAGAACTCACTCTACGAACCCCTAAAATCGTAAAATGAAGAATGTAATTGATCTAAAGCCTTAAAACTTTAAAAGAAAGATCTACCACAAAGTGTAGATTCCAAGCTGGCTTGCTATTATCATGTGTATATTACTGGCATTGGTCATGTAGCCACATGTTAAATCTTGAAATATTGCACTATTCTTCTCCATCCCCTCTGTTTCAAAGAATTACATAATCTTAGAAGATGCATTTGTGGATGGAGTGAGTGTGTCATGAGTGATAATATTTGAGCACATCACCCTCTCAATTAGATGTTGTGTTACATACAAAGTTCCCCAGGGACAGCGGAACTTTATTCCCAAGAGGATAAATCTTTGCATTAGGTTTTATTTTAAACTAGAATAGAGTTGCATCAGTTTAAAGCTATTTAGATTATATCTAGAATAGATTTCTTTTAATGGGGAAACATCATAATTGTTGTTGTGGTTCTAACAGGGAACTGTCGTCCTTGTTTTCCAACCAGCTGAGGAAGGAGGTGGGGGGGCAAGGAAAATGATAGACGCTGGAGCACTGGAGAATGTTGATGCTATCTTTGGGCTGCAAGTCACCACTGAAATAGCTATTGGTGCAGTGGCCTTCAGGCCTGGCCCTGTATTGGCTGGGAGTGAGGCTTTTGAAGCAGTAATAAGTGGAAAGGGAGGCCATGCAGCCATGCCTCATCACACAATAGACCCAATATTAGCAGTATCCAATGTGATCGTTAGCTTGCAACATCTTGTTTCACGTGAAGCTGATCCTCTGGATTCACAGGTACCTTGTTTTACATTTTCACATTGTAGCATCTGTTTACTTGTCTTAAATGTTATGAATATTTTTGTTTTTGTTTTCAACCCTTTTGATTGAAATGGTACAACCATTATCATGGTGCACAACTTGTTCTTCTTGCAATAACCTGAGCACCATTGTGTTGAATCCCTCTGGTTTTCAATATTTATATCTTGCATCTTTCTTTGGATTAAAGAAAAGGTTCCATCAAAGGTTTGATTCCATTGTCTGAGTCCCATCATGGTTACACCATCAGCTAGAAATGGGTTATGGAACAGAGAATGAACATCGGAAAATAGATTACAGTAGACCTATATTAATCTTGTCACCATCATAAATTGTACGGACTTGTATGTAAAAAAAAAACGCTATTGACTCTGGCAGCTGGGGTTCCGTCCCCCGGACCACGGGCAGGGGGCGTGTTACCCCCCTGGAAACCCCCTAGCCAGCTCAACGCAGAGATGGACCCCGTAAAGCTGTGTCTTAACACAACTTAATTAGCAGTAAAATCCCTGCAGAATACAACATCACTCCCTGTAGAATACAAGACACCTAATACAACAAATCTTGATGTTCATATGGTTGTGAGGAAGTTTGTTTTTTTGAGCCCATGGAATGTCCACCTTTATATGTTTCAAATCTTCTATAAGCTTAGTTCTGTAAAACATGCACTTGCAGGTAGTAACAGTTGCAAAATTCCAAGGAGGTAGTGCATTCAATGTTATTCCAGATTCTGTTACCATAGGGGGCACCTTCCGAGCATTTTCCAAAGAAAGCTTTATACAACTCAAGCAACGAATTAAGGAGGTATAACAGTTAAATTATGCCTGTTATAACCAGCCTATCATGGAGACTAATTCTCCTTAAATGTATGTGACAGGTTATCACAGGACAGGCTGCCGTACAGAGGTGCAATGCAACTGTCGACTTCCTTGCAAACAAGATACCATTTTTCCCTGTAACTGTGAACAGCCAAGAGTTGCATGAGCACTTCCTAAACGTTGCAGGGGATATGCTGGGTGCCCACAACATCAGAGACCAGAAACCAGTGATGGGATCGGAGGACTTCTCATATTTCTCGGAGGCAATACCCGGATACTTTTTCTTCCTTGGGATGAAGAATGAGTCACGTGGACGTCTTGGATCCGCACACTCTCCCTACTTTACAATCAATGAAGACGCACTTCCGTACGGTACAGCACGGCATGCATCTTTGGCTGCAAGGTACCTTCTCGAAGTCCAACCCAAATCTCTGCTCCCCGAAGGGAAGATTCATGATGAATTGTAGGTGTTACTTAACTTGATATCATTTTAAGGACTTTCTAATACTTTTGGCATTGTTCGTGTTTCATGTTGTATGAGGCTATGCAGTTGTATCTTTGTATCGGATTCCATATATCAGTTAATTGTAAACTTCACGTGTTACTCTTTATTTGTTTTTGTATTATGATTGGAGAACACTCACTGCCATGCTAGATGCTGCTGCAGAAAATCTAGTTCTAGTATAATGGTGGAGGAAGCTCAAGTGCTTAACCTTGACAATAGAAGAAAAAACTTATGAGATACAGAAAATTTCTGAAGTTCTTGCTTTTAGTCCATTGAAATCAAAGATTTATTTGATCTCATTGGTATTCTTATTTACCTAAAGAAGGAACAAAAAACTGCACCACAGTTACAGCTTAAGCTGATAATTAAATGTCAGCCAGTCACCTAATTCCCTAAAACGGCTAAAAATTGTGAATTGATTTAGTGAATAATCCTACAACTCGTAAAAGGGTTGAGAATTATGTTTTTTTTTTCTCGTGTTCTTTTCTTTACAGAGGGATATTATCATTGTTTGGTTTAGTAAATCTGGTATGAGAAACCCATATTCCTCAATTTCATCAGTGTCAAAGCAGCATGCGAAGATCGATCGGCATGATATTTTCTAGCCTGTGTGCAGAGGATTCAATATAGGAGGCAGGACCACACATTCAATGGGTCTCACCTAGATCTCCATACCAAAAGGTCTGCCCTCCCTCCTATTTCTCTCTAAAACAGTGTTTGTCATTCACTAACCAGTCAAGCTCAGCATAGATATGATATCGTTTAAGAGAAAGGAGTGAGCCCATGCAAAACAGTGTTAGAAGTTGACAGATCTGTAAACAACTCTGTTTCGAAGATCAGTTTCCGTCTGCCGTATTGCCATGCTAACTTGAGACCTTGAAGAACAGCACAAAATTCAGCAATATTGTTAATGGCTACTCAAATAGAGCTAGGTAGAACATCCCCATATGATCTCGAATTAGTCCAAGGTCTGTCGTGTCGTGAATTTGCAAAATCATAAGCTAAAAATATAGCAAAGCTAAGTACACATTGAACATCAAAATCATTTTGTTGAAAGATAAAAGCATTACGAGAAATTCTAATCTTGACAATGGGAGAATGTGTGATGAGATACACCAATAATGATATGGTACATCTCACGCAACTTATTACAAAAGGTATGGCCCACAGAAGACTGAATCAAATTTAACCAGATGATGCACTTACCATTATCAAAGACTAAAACTTGATCGGATAAAAAGACAAAGATGTGCGAAAAGAGGTTGCCCACATTGTGCAGTATGATGCCAACCACTTTGACCGCATCCTCAATAGACTCTTCTAAGTCCTATCTACCTACCAAAGTAGCTAGCTATGGCTCACCAACTTACTCACTAATTATATAATCGAGACCATCAATTGGTGGGCCACTTCTGCTATTGGTCCTAAACGTGACCACCGGTTGCCAAGGTCTCTCTATGGTTCCTACGGTAAGATCACATCGCCTACGAGATTGGACTTCGCCCACAATATGAGCCACATGGCACACTCTTAGAGGACGCTGACCATATGGATGTTTGGCCAATCCCTATGTGGACCTACAAAGTACACACCAAAAATCTGCGTGATTACTGATTTCAAACCTTTCGATATTCCCTCGGTTAAAATCAACCTATGAAAATGACTCCAATACAATGCTTAGAAATCACTAATAGATTGATTTTTGGTTTGTAGGTCTAGGGATTGGCCAAACATCCATACGGTTAGTGTTCTCTAAAAATGTGCCACGTGTCTCATATTGTGGGTGGTCAGCGAAGTCTATTCAGTTCAGAATTCAGATTATGTGACGAAGTTCAATAATTTTCCACCCAGACAAATTTTTCCTTGTGGCGCCGTGGGGAACATAAAAATGAACCACGTGGCACACTCTTTGGGCCCATAGCCCGTGAAGGATTGGATTTCACTTTATGAGGCTAAGTACCAATATCGGCCTGATTGGTGATCTTTAGCCACTCGATCTATCGAGGATGGGCCAATGCATGCATGAGTCAGTGGGCCCAACATCCTCATCAAACTTCACAGGAAAAAAAATTCGCCTTAGGCTAAAATCTTCTTTTGGTCAAGAGCCCATTACTGCTCCCCATGTCACCATCCACGTGTAATGTACAACAAAGATTCCTGAGTGCTCCTTCAGTTGAAAGAAGGTAGGTAACAATGGAAGTTTCTAGACGAAGTAAAAGTGTAAATTGTAAAACACTGGTTTTTGAGTAAGCCTTCACTCACACCATGCTGTGAGTGACGAAGCCGATCACAGCCCAAAATGCGAGCCACGTGGCACACTCTTAGTGGATGATGACCGTATGGATGTTTGGCCAATTACTAGGAGGAGCTAGAAACCAAAAATAAACCTGATCAATAGTTTCTAAGCGTTGGATTGAAGTTATTTTCATGGGTTGATTTTAACCGTGGAATTTGAGCATTACTGAGCGTTATTTGGGTGCAAAGATCCAAAGGTTGTAAATCACTAATCAGGCTGATTTTTGGTTTGCATGTCCACCGAGGGACAAGCCAAACATCAATACGGTCAGCGCTCTCTAAGAGTGTACCTCGTATCTCGTATTGTGGGCTGTGATCGGCTTCGCTCACATATGGTGTTGAGCGAAGGTTTACTCCTGGTTTTTAACTTTTTATCAAGAGAGAGAGAGAGAGAAGAAAGAAAGCTCAGCGAGGGATAAATTAATACACCAAGATTTAAGAACCGAAACCATAATATTTCTATATATCAGAGTATCAGGAGTCTCATACACAGCGAAATCAATCTATAACATCTCATACATGGAGAAACAAATCCATCTATGACCTCTTATTCCCTATAGAATCTGTGAACCATATAACCTCTAAACATTCCTCAAATCGCCTCTCTGCAATAGAACCAGACCGTTCCATAGGATCATAGCAGATCCATCATAGAACTCCGATTGGTAGCAGAAACCCGATCCGAACAATGCAGTAAAAGACAATCTACTAACAAACAGAAACCACATAAATGGTAGAAATCTTAAAAATATAAACTCTACACAATCGAATGTCTCTAAAACCTCACATATCGAAGTATAAAAGCCATAGACCAAAATCCGAGATCTAGATCGCTAAATCCTCAACGGAAAAGAGATCCAAACAAGAACGCCACGAAGGAAACGAGAAAAGCAGCGGTGAACGACGGAGAGACAGCACCGACCGCAGAAGTAGGGCTCGGAGCCGGAGCATCGGCGGCATGAGCGTCTCCGATGAGAGAGAAGATCGAGAAGGCGACCGCCATTAGAGCAATCAACGAAGCCCTGCAACTGAAACCCTCCATTTCTCCTTTCTGGATATTTTTCTTTCGAAGACTACAGAGATAGAGCGAAGAAGACAAAGAATGCTGCGTCCCTGTTTCTAACTTTAAGTGGATATTTTGGAGTTTTGTGAGGGATGAATGATGGACGAGGGACAGGTAGAGACTTTATAGAGAGAGAATAGTTTCGGCTTCGGGCAAGTTCGGATTCGCGGGTAGCTGCCCGGATTTGCAGCCTGGTTTAGGTGGAGATTGACAGCTGGCTATCGGTGGGCCCAATGGTTTCTTCTCTGACCTGTTTATTCTTCATTCTTGGGTGTGTTCCCGAGTTTAGTAAAACTCTCCTAAGAGACTAGCCTCCAATTTGACGAAAATTACGGCGAATGTTGTTAGGATTGTTTTATGCGGTCTTGCCTAACGAAAATAACGGACGTTATTTTTCTATTATTTTTTCACTTTTGAAATTTGAATTCCAGTACCATTTTTCCGTTTTTGCCCGAGTGTTACAATTCGTTATAACAGAAAAAAAACGGTAACGCCCCCAGTCCGTTATACTGGCCCCTTTTAAACTTTGGGCAAGAGTTCTCGCGAAGTTTCTTTTGACCTTTTTTTCCCCTTGAAAAACTCGGTATTTTAGGTAATCCACGTATATGTACTATTGACAACATTAATACCTTTCCAAAACTGAGTAATTTGAATTCTACGATCTAATAATTAATAGAATTAGTTATGCTTAGTGTCGATTCGAGAGTAAAACTTCGTTGACAGCCCAAAATATGAGCCACGTGGCACATTCTTAGTGGACTTGACTGTATGACAAAGTTTTTCTTCTAATCATCAAATGTGGCAAAGTTGTAAATGAAATGAGCAAATTGTGGGTGAAAACCGTGGAAAATTATTTCAAACAGAAAAGTCATCATGCACTTTTAATATGTAAATACTTGAATAGACAATTTATTTTTGCCTGGCCTATAGAAAATAAATAAAATTGTCTTTTTGTCTAACGATTGTAGAACCCTGTTAATCATAAAGATAATTTTACTTAATAATTTGAGATATTTTCAATGATTTCTAAAGCATTGGATTGGAGTCATTTTCGTCGGTTGATTTTAACTGTGGGGATTTGAACATTATTGACCAAAGGGTACAAGGATCAAAAGGTTTGAAATCACTAATCAGGCTGATTTTTGGTTTGTAGGTCCATCTAGGGATTGGCCAAACATACATATGGTCAATGTCCACTAAGAATATGCCACGTGGCTCATATTGTGGGTGGTCAACGAAGTTTTTCTCATTCGATTCAATTGCAAAGATATTCGAAATCACCTTCTATAATCTTCTAAGACTACTTAGAGATGTCAATTTCCGATAGAAATCAGAACCGATTAACTCGATTTTAGGACTAGCTATTTTAGAACTGGAAACCGATTAGACCCGAAAATGTTATGAGGCAAAGATTTTGGTTCTTTATCACATGGCACCTAGAACAGACATGTAGTCATCAATGTGGATAACCAATGTTGGTTATCAAAGTTCTACCCTTCAATAACTTGCCTTAAAAGATACGAATGCTAGGGTCAATTTCGTCATTTGTGGTTTCTCTTTCTTGGTCCTGAGTCCTGAGTCTCGTGACAGGCAGTTTTATTATTTTAGGGCTGTTTTGATGATTTCATTAACAGCAAAGGTGGAATGTCGATTCAGATCACTCGTTTATTGCTGAGTAAAACTTCTATCACTGCGTTCTGACAGATGCTTCTGTCACAATGCAAAACACAGGACACGTGGAACACTCTTAGTGGACTCTGACCGTATGGATGTTTGGCCAGTCCCTCGATGGACCTCTAAACCAACAATCAGCCTGATTAGTGATTTCTAAACGATAAGATTGAAGTTATTTTCATGGGTTAATTTTAACGGTAAGAATTTGAGAATTATTGAGCGTTATTTGGGTGCAAAGATCCAAAGGTTGTAAATCACTAATCAGGCTGCTTTTTGGTGTATAGGTCCACCGAGGAACTGGCCAAACATCCATACGATCCACGTCCAATAAGCGTATGCCACGTGGCCTGTGGTTTTGCATTGTGACAGAAGCATCTGTCAGAACGCTGTGATAGAAGGTTCACTCCTTATTGCTTGTAAGTTTACTAATCTTTAGTTTATCCAAGTCTTTGACTAAAATAGCTGTTCAAATTCAAATAATTGGAAACAGAAATAATGTTGACAACTTCAGAAGGAAAACGTTTTCTGGACGGCCGTCCAAATCTCTTCTCTGAACATCTTGCATGGTTAATTGACTAATCCATACCCCCTCCATACGATTAGATGTCTTTCTGCAGTGGCGATGTGGCCTTTGTGTCCATGTCGCACGAAACTCCCTGTCTATGTATTATACATCATAGTTTAAAAAATAGCCATTATAACAAAAAATAACGGCTTTTATAACGGATTTGGACTTCCCCCCATTATGTTGTGTACCATTTCAATACTCAGAAAATAACAGCTGTTATTTTCTGTTGAAGTGTTAAAATAACGGCCATTATTTCCATTTTTTTCTGTTATAAATTTTATTGAAATTTTGAAATCCAAGTTTTCAATTTTGAGGGGCCTTTTTTTTCTTCCCCTTATTTCCGCTATTTTCCCATTTTCGTCCCTGTACGTTACAGTCCGTTATAACAGAAAAACGGTTTCACCCCCCACCCCGGCTGTTACACCTTAAAAGGGTGCAAGGTTAGGGGGTGGCCAACACAGCATCCACCACTCCATCTAGACTTCTTTACTGGATTGGCCATCCAGAATACTTGGGCCAGATTTATTTAAAAAGAAGGGTTTATGAGGTGTATAGACCTGTGTTAATCATTGTTTTAGAGAATTAAAGCACTCATACAGTTTGTGTTGCACAAGGTACTCATTGCCATCCAATCACCGAGTAAAACTTCGCTAATATACAGAGTCAGCGAAGCCGATGACAGTCCACAATATGAGCCACGTGGAATATTCTTAGAGGATGCTGACCGTATGGATGTTTGGCCAATCCTTTGGGGGGGCGGGGGGGACCTGCAAACCAAAAATTTGCCTAAGGTCCACGCCTCATTTGCTCTGTTTTTTCAAAAAAAGATGCTATAGCGTTTGTTTGAGGCGTATCATATTTTCTAAAAAGCTGCTATAGCGTTTGTTCGAGGCATACTCAGCACTTGATCAACATGGGCACATTTCAGGTGTGCTTTTGGGCTTAAAATACCTGCAAATTGGTCCATGAACACCACTCCATATGGACTTTTTAACACTTTTCTCGAGTTTTTCGCTCATGCAAAAATGGAAGTGCTCATATATCAAAACGGGGTTCCAACAGAACTGAAGATTGTAGTAGCAAAGCAGTGACGAAATGACAGCTAAAAACAGAGCAATGGACGATTCATGTTACATTATGCACTGCAAGCAAGTTCAGTAGATTTAAACTCTGATTAATATTGAAGATTATAAACTCAGATACAAAAACGGGTCTAGCGCATTCGTTCTAGTTTTCTGTACATCTGAAAATGCTTGTACAGTAATACAAGAAACCTACAAATCGAGGTATAAGAGTGTAACCACTAATATCCATAAAATGGTTGGGTGTTCAAAACCCATCTCAACCTTGATCTCAAGATGAAGTACTCTTTTAAGCATTTCGGAAATCTCAGTTGTCAAAACCCAAGAAACTCTGGTGCAAATTCTAATAGAGGTTCCAGGGTATTAGGAGCAAATTTCCTCGCGAAAAGGTGACAGACTGAAGATGGTTGGTTATTGTAAAGGCAGGACTGACCTTCAAGAATTTTCTTCAGAAATTCCTCTGTAATATCAGCTTTCCCAAATGTAGCTGGGTGAGCACCACCCCTTGACCAATCCACCCAAGTAATTGTCCTATTCGCCAAGAGATGTGCTGCTTGAATGGTCAGCATGGTTGGGAAATAATGCTCGTCCACATAACATGCTGGTTTACAGAACTCTTCGAACTTTGGGTAGAATGTGGTATCTTCTACTATATTGACTGCAAGCTTTCGGTTAATTTCGAACCACTGGGATGCTTTACGCCACAGTGTGACGTCGACCTCGGGTGCCATGTTCTCATTATAGCGTCCTCTCCCCAAGGGTCCAGGATCATCGAACGCACCAACAAAGCTATACCTGGATCTCATCAAGTAATGGTAGACAAGGGTGAAGTTGTAGAGAGGAATGCATGACTCAGACACGAGGACAAACCGTTCGTTGGAGATATCAAGCAAAGCATTTGCAAGGAGTCGTCTCTCGGCATCGCATAAACTCATCGTACCCCACTCAGTCAACTGCAGAGATGAAACAACAAACACATTATCTAGACAGAGAGGGCATGCAGAATAAAGACAGTAAAATGAGACCACGGTATGGACACGAAGCAATTGGTTATAAAACAGATAGAGCAGCTACAGAATGGCAGAACGAGAAATTTGTTGCTAAGAGAATGCTGTATAAATATTTTATTTTTTTGCAATACTTTGTTAAGTTGTTAAACACAGCCATAGTTGTTTGATAGTCCTCCCTCTTATAAATCTACTTATACATATTATGTTATTGGATAACACCACGATGTATAAAAATGTTTTCTATTACTTTTCATATATTTCATTCCTTATTTTAAAGAATCTATTCATTTAAATATAACTATAATATAATACAATAATATGTGTACTAACGTGTCGGCGTGTTCAGCTTCTTAAAGGTTGTGTCAGACATTGCTGATCTGCGTCGGACACCAACACACATGTACATGTCATTGTTAAATAACTCAACGCAAAACCTAGATATGGGCATCATGATACCACACACCTTCCATGTGCTGCCGGATAGCAAGAATTGAATGTGGGTATGAGTTAAAAACTTCTAAGGTTTACTTTTATGGTCTATGAACAAATAAGGGACTGATATGGCTCAACATTCTGGGTAAGGATTGAAAGAAATATTTCCGAAGTTTGGATTTATATAGGTAGGATAGAGGGTCTAGGATTAAAGTTTGATACTACAATGGATGATCAGAGTTTGAGTTTTATGGGACTGATTTGTAGAGACTGGTTTTGATGGGCAGAGAGGTGATGGAAGAACTAGAAGAAACAAAAACTTGGGTCTGAAATTCTGCAGAGAAATAAAGAAAAAGAATAGAAAGAGATAAGTGGAATCTAACCACTCATGGTTTAAAAAGGCTTTTTGAGGCCATGTCTTGAGGCTCGCCTCATTTGAGGTGCCAAGAAACAACCTCGAGGCTATAGCGTCAGCGTCATCATCATATGCTTTATGCCAATCATTTAGGATCGGCAACCCAATGAACATGTTTCCCTTGAAAATAGAAAAGAAAAGTGAAATTGGAGTGTCCAACCAAAGAGTCCGTAAATACCTAGAAAACTCCATTAAGTGATGCATAAGAAGTATGTGGCAACAACCAACGGATCTGCATATAATGAAGGTTCTGAGATTTCGTATACTCCTTGGATATATTATATGCAAGAATGAATGGTCTGTCTGAAAGGATTGCCCTGTTGGCCACACTTTTTGGATGTTAAGACTGAAAGATCTCAACTAGCAGAAATTTTGGGTCATCTTTTTTCACTTGTATTCTGACATATGTAGCATATCTTACCCACATTACAAAAATATATGTACCATATATTAATCATTTGAAAATTTGAGTTGTTTTTTTTCCGTGTTCTAATATAGGTACCATATCTTGCCCACATTACAAAAGCACATACATGCATACGTATGTACATACTTACACATGATACACGAGTTTTATTAACTGCAAAGAGAACAGAAACACAACTCAGCAAGAGCGGCTTTCAATGTAAAAATGATTGCCTCATGCACCTCCTTAGCCAACATGTTTGGCGATATTGGTGGCACTTAAATGGGTACGAGTATACAGAATATTGAGGCGTGGGCAAAATAAAAACTATGGTTGCTGAAGTTAGCTAGCGTCCACAGCCTACCATCTACATATTGGCATGGGAAGAATCACCTTCAATCTCTAAATGACCCTCAACCGGAAAAGGAAAAATCGACAGCCCTTCTAACAAAACTTTGACCTCCACTTTATATGGATCCTTCCCTATTATTGGACCAGAAGTCAACAGTGTCATTAATAATAACTCCTATCCCGACTGGTCCAGGCTTACGATCATCAAAGTCAGCTTCCTCTTTCATATAAATAAATTGAATTGGGTTTTCAGCAGAACAGGCTATTCCACATTATGTTCTCAATAAGCTGAATTGGAAACTTATGGTATATGTGTAAACTGTGTTAACACGTAATTCTGAATTGAGTACCCATGTTTGGCACGTGTTGAGACTGCTACTACTTTAGAACATCAAGTTAATTCTGCGCCCTATCATAAAAACAAAATACCTCTCTCCATTCGTTTTTAAACTAATTTGATTACCTTCAAAACTTTAGCCAGTGCACCCTCAAATTACTACTTCTTAGCTCCATTCTGGTGTTACATTTAGTAAATAAAAACTTACAGCACAAATGATAAATGAATAATTTAAAATGTCAGCAACGTGAGGGTATTTCTGTATTTGCACACAAGTATGAGTAGATAATGTTACATTTAGTAAATAAAAACTTAACAGCACAAATGATAAATGAATAATTTAAAATGTCAGCAACGTGAGGGTATTTCTGTATTTGCACACAAGTATGACTAGATAAGTACTTTTATTAAATGTACAGATGTCTTTGTACTTATAGATGAAAGACAAATACAGCACTCAAGTTGGAGAGATTTCCACCAAATATTTAGCTGTTTTATTGTACCAAGAGCCCTAAGGTATGTATAAGCAAGTAACGGTTTATTAAGGTGCATCTCCTTGGCAGTCTCTTTGTTAATCGTTTCTTTTTTATTTCTGGACTTTATTGTCACTCATATTACTGATACGGTCAAAATACATATCACTGACATATACCGACTTTACAGTCCTCAAGGTTAGTGAATAAAGATAAAAGGCAACAATCTAAACTACTGAATTTGAAAAAAAAATTATGAGTCCAGTCTACCCATAAAATATAACATACATGCATATGTGCTTTATGCTTAGCTTCAGACTAAAGGAACTTATACATCTATCCTCTGCTGTAGTAAGCAAGTAACCAGTAATGCCAGTCGAAACAACAACATTTAACAGTCTGGTCATAGCTTGATGATACTCTTAAGCACGAGCTGAGACTAAACACCTGAAAGGCCTAGTATTTCACTCTTGCCTGACATTACAAAGCAGATCACATAGGTTCTCATCATATACCATCTTACATGTTTCAATGTACTTAGCAGCTATTGTATGATTGTATAAAAACAAGCAGTGCCCAAGGACCCAAATGAGAAGTCATCATTCATCGACATTGATAATTCTTTGTCCTAAACGAAAAGTGCAGAAAACTTATCTTGCCATCCCAACCATAGAAATAAAAATTCAAAATAACCATTGACCATACCACCTCTTCAAGATATCCCCCTCCCCCTAAGAGGCATAATAGATGGGTTTAGGCTAACTCTCATCATCATACAATCTAATGGGCAAGATCCTACTATACCCATTTTCGGTGATTGATATAATATACAATAGTAATTTGCATCTTGCAAGCTGTTGATCATTTTTCTTGATTAGATGAATGATAATAAGTTCTTATATCTTCTACCTTGAACCAAGGTTTTAAATTTCGTCGGAAAGTTCGAAATTTCGGTCCATTTCGGTTTCGGGTTACACCAAAACCGAAATCCATAAAAATCGAAATTTTTAAAATTCTAAAATTTCGACCGAAATTTCGAACTTTTCGACGAAATTTCGGATATTTTCGAAATTTCATGAAATTTCGGTTTGTTGAAATTTCGTGAAATTTCGGTTTTTTGTGAAATTTCAAACTTTTCGGTCGAAATTTCGAACTTTTCATGAAATTTCGGTCGAAATTTCAAAATTTTCATTACTACTCTCAATTTCAAAATTTCACACGAAATTTCGACATTTTGACCGAAATTTCGGTTTCGGCCCTTACCGAAATGGCACGTGAAACCGAAATTTTAAACCTTGCCTTGAACTAGCAATTATTTGAGATCTTTCCTAATTTTTCTATATTTAGAAGTTAAAAATTTTAAGAGTGACATGACTCCCCAAGTTGTCTCCAATGACTCCAATGTTGAGTTGAGCGCCAAGGTTGCCTAGCCAAGTCAAATGTTCGAGCCAATGAGCTATGCATTCAACACTGCCCAAACCCAACTTAATGGCCAACCAAATCCAATTGAAGAAGCCAGGCCCTCCATTGTAGTTAGCCCAGAGAATCTGGTCAAAGGTCCAATGTCACAATCCCTAAGAAAGCAGATTGTAGCTCCATAGATGAACGCCCAGTAAAGAAGATGAAATGTTCCCTCTAATAGCCACTTTATAGAAAGTATTGTTGAATTAATTTCTAACCCCACCAAAGGTTAATACATGGAAAATAACAACAAAGTGAAAAGCAAGGCCTTTGATAGTGTAATTAAGGAATGAATCCACATAATAATATCATATGTTATGCGTATGGGCATGGGTGTTGTTGCACGTGTGCGCTGGACTCGTGCGGTCCGTGTGTGTGACAGGATCCTTTGATATACATTGTTAAGCCTCCATCTAATAGCTTAAGCTTTTAGAGTAAAGTGGTTGTTCAACATTTTAAATATTTTCTAGTCTAATTTTGGTTTAGGGTTAGGGTTGAAACTTATTATCGCAAGCGTAGCTAAATGTTACAAAATGTGATGTTTATATATAAGCCAACACCTACCCCTTTTTACATGGTTTTATGTCTAGGCTGAGACAAAGTTTAAGACTAAGACTAAAATTACCTGTTTGATTCACCAGATGTCCGATTTAGTGGGTGTGCCCAATATAATGAAAATGAATGCTGGAAATTCAGACTCGGATTTGTAGGATTTGACACAGATCCTTTACCCGTAACCTTGTCATCAACACAGGTATGGTGGGGTAAAATGGGGGTCCGGGTATCACATATGATATTGTTGGGGTTTAACAAGATCTTCTCTTTTATGTACCATCCAAATATTAACAGGACCATCCCTTTAATTTTGAACTTTAAAGTTCTAGGTCCTAAAAATCAAATAAAATAATAAAATACAAGGACCATTTGAGAAGAATAATGTGTGACTATTTTCCATAACATATATATTGTGTGTACAAACTCTCTTAGACATCAAACTAGGACCTTCTGAAAATTAACACCAACAATGAATTTCAAGTAAACACTAGAGCCATCAAGGCCTGAACTAGACTAGACTTTGGTTTTAAGAGAAAGCTTAACAATGCTATTAGAAAATTCAGGGGCTATGTAACAACAACACAACACTTTTAGTGTTTTTTTTTCGTGCATCAACAAGCTTGGTGTTGACACCTCCTAACACACATCCTGACACTATGATAATGTCACCATTTACTTTTAATGAATATAAGAAAATTTGATTTTGTAAAAGAGGGCCAATGTGTTCCATCCTCCATACACAATTAAGTTGTTCAGCATCACTATAGTCGTTTGACTCTCTTCCCTCTTATAAGTCTACTTATATTTTTTAAGTTATTGGATAGCGCTCCAGTGTATTGGAAATGTTTTATTTTACTTTTCATCTTTTTATTTAAAAGCATTTTGATCTAAATATAACTAAAACTATATAATATAATGTGTATAAACATGTCTACATCTCGGTCTTCTCAAAGGTGCCGTGTCATTGTTAGACACCTTGCATATGTGTTAGACACCAACACCCGTGCAAGTGTCACTATTACATAATCCAGGGGATTCAAGGTAACAACACCCCTCTAGGTGTTAGACAAATATCATACGCTTGGGGCGCCCAATGACAACGCATGGGAAAATGAATGTTTAGAAATATTCATCATCATCATAAACCTATTCCAAACTATATAGGGCCAACCACACGAAAAAGATTTTATAAATTGACTAATGAGTTTATATTAAATTTCACAATAAAAACAAAAGGCATATCTTGCACAATAAGACATTAGTCTGTGACAAACCTCACGAATCGCATTAATAACATATCTATGTAATAGTCTATCAAACGAGGGTTACACTTCACATAGGTAGCCCCCTCGCCCAATAAGTAGTCCTTATTCGCTGGCCTTGGATTTGCACCTAGACGCTCATTTAAGTGTCTAGATGAGCACCTTCAAGAACATGTCACTCAAATCACAATTCTTTAATATTAAATATTCTTTAGAGAAGTTGGTTGGTCGAGAAGTTTAGAGGATATCGGTAGAATGGGAGTTATTCACTGGGCAAGGCACCATAATATCCATTTTCGGAAAGGTATTTGGTTTTCATAGATGTGATTCTCTAAAGGGATTATTGATTTGTTTGGCACAAGGTGAAACATGTGCAGATCACAATGGATGTTGGCTACAGCCTATCTGATCATCATTTGTCCACATGAAATGATGATGACTTGGATGGCCGAGCCGTCTATGGTCAATCAACGACAAGAACAGCATGAAAAACCAATGTAAAAATGGGGATCTAAGGCTTTCAGTGTTGATGGCATTGTACTCAAATCCTTGGCCTCGATCTAATGTTGATCACAATCCAAATCATATAAAGGGCAAACTCTGGCATTCCAATCCTACAAACTGGATATCAAAGAAGACAAAATAAAATATAGAATATCAATTTCGGGTGCGTGGTTTGTCATGTCACTACACAACCACAAACCTAACCAACACATATTCTTGCTATCAAACAAACTAAGAGTATTTTACGAGCTCAGGTGAAGAAAAAATTGCAGGCTATCTGGACATGGATCAAGAATCTAAGGAATTTCAATGGGTGCGGCCCTACCGTTGGCCATTTCGTATAGAGGCATTAATACTACTTTTGATTACCCATTACAAACCTTTTTTTCTTCTGAGTGAAAGTTGAGTTAGCCTTCCATGGTGGTACTATCACACCCTCTGACGAGGGAGCATCCAACGCTTTCCCTTGCAACTCCATTTCTTATAGCAGGGTGTTCCATCCTGTTTCTGCCCACCATGTTGTAGGCTCTTCATCATTTGAAGAGTCTAGACGCCTTTATATATGTTGGTCAAATTAAGGGTTGAAGTATATCTAAAATTCAAGAAGACTCCTCTATCATTCATTTTGAAGCAATGTCGGATCTTATTACAAGAGTTTATGTCAATGATCCTTCACATGGTATGTCATACAAATTGGCTAAATAGGGGATCAGACCTGGCAGGACCACATCGCTCTTTCAGTTCGATAGAATTTACTAACTCTCCCATAGTAGTAGTAGCAAATAATCTTCTGGTCAATGCTCGTTACAACGTTATTAGGTTTCGCGACTAATTATATCTTGTTATATCGGTTACGAGCGTATAGTCTGTCTCTTAGCCATATTTTTCCCACTTTTTTATGAGAGTTGATGATGTAAGGGAAGGAAAACATCCATTTGTACTTATTTTATTTCATAAAATATAATTACCATTGCCTACCAAAAAAAGTGTTGTTATGACTTGGGAGTATGGATCTAGTGCAAATAATTAACAATTTTCGCTCTCATCAATGATAAATGAATTTAAATGAGAGTGAAAATTTAATCGATGATTAACGAATTAAAATGGAAAATCAAAATCTCCAGAGAAAATAATTATAATTGCTTTTTTATACATCTTGTAAATGTTAACACATTATCAAGTCGTTGGTTTAAACAAAAATAAGGACCATTGAAAGACAATATAAGCCCTCAGACTAGGCATGCTCAAATGCTTGCTTCATAGAAAGTAAACCACTTGCACCCCATCTAAGGAAACTTGGGTTCATTGAGGCATTCAAACAAAGAAGAGAATATTCTTCTTAAGCATTTATCCCTTTCACATATTTAAGTAAGAACTCTTACAAAGCATGTACTGAAACAATGTCATCTAACAACACAATGTTAGCTGAATTGGATGACTTGACTCATCCCAGTTTTGTGAGGTACCAATAAGAGCTTGTAAGGTACTTGTCCCAGTCATAGTAGAATTAATATAATTTGATAGTGATTGAACTAAGTCTATATACCTAATCGTATTGGTATAAAAGTTCACAAAGTTGCATATTGAAACTAAGGTTATAATCCTCGCACAGAACCACAAGCAGATCCCTCTAGCATTCTTCCTCAAAAGGCCTAGGTGCAAAGTGTTGTTACCACATTACAGCCATGCACGTGTCAGTGTGTCACAGCTAGAAAACTGCAGAATCTTTTAAGAGTTGGATGTGTCCTCACTTGGCTATCGGATGGATCATCTCAATTTGGACAAATCATCTCATCTCAGACGGATCCTCTCATCTCAGACTCAGACATGGGCTTTTGATCAAATGTTCTAGAAAAATGTTCAACCATCCGATAAAAAATGCACACATGCTCATCATGCCACACCAAAGCACCGCAATACAGTTTGATCCAAAAAAGAACAAACCCTACCCGAGATTCTCATTGAGCCTAAATCACATAATATTCTAGAAGGTCAATACGTTGCCAAGTTAGAAAAGGAATTTCACTGCGTGCCTGTATCAAATCTGAGAATTGCACATTCGCTCCCTCACTCCTACTAAACTGAAACTATTGCTAATTCTAGGGGAAGGACTCTTGCCTATAAATAGCCCTCTGCGCTGTAAGGTATGATCATTCAATTCATTCTGTTTCTTCTTAGAATATCTTCTACTAACTTGAAAATCGAAGAGTTTTCTTGCAGGTCCTGCTAGGAACTCATCCAAGATGATCAGTGTTCGAGCCATCCAAGCAAAAGAATGCTGTGAAGTTCAAGTCAAGGTGTGGGGGAATGGTCTAACGATTACAGATTCTTCCCCCACATAAGGTCATTTTAGACGACAATGCAGCTTTCTTCCTCCTGAGGTCTAAAGAAAATGAGTTTTGCTAAATATCAAGGGAGAACTAATATATCTAATAAGCCCAAAAAGCCAATTACAAAATTATGCAGGTTTTAGATCAAGCCAATTCATGCAGCAAGGGAAGAAGAATCCTCCAGAGAATAGTTTGATAATGAGGCACAATAATTTCTACAAAAAGACAAAAAATAACAACTCATACATCATGCCTAATTGAATTAAAAACCAGGTAACAGTAAAGAACACAGCTCCTAAAGAACATAATAAAAATGGAACCTTGCCGCATTTTAAATTTGTAAGCAGGATCCTCGGTAGAAAATGTGACTGCATAAAAAAAAGAGGAAAGTAAGGATACACCATACCTGGCTAGGGATCTGTCGTCGATAGAAGACAGATGTCGGTGGAAAATTGGCTTCATAGGTTGGTAGTGAATGAACATAGATCGAATAAAACCCTTCGTGTCCCTTCAGGAATCGCTCCCAAAGTGGTGACAGTGGCAAGGGCCCTCTTGTCAAGAACATGAAAGCAACCTTTGGAACTCTCCTGAATGGATACTTTTTCACTTGAGGAACAAAAGATGCCCGCCAGAACAGCTCCTCGTCATTCATTGTGTGCATCAGACTGGACGGAGGCCTGATCCAATGTTCTAGACTACTCGACTCTTCGAGGCATGGTAGGAAACTAGTCCGCACTGTGGTAGCAACATTCTGAACTCCGAAATATCGGATCATGTACATACTAAGGACTGAAAACCCAATACCCAGAACCACAAACACCACAAAGAACTGGAGGAGCCTCAATGGGAAAACCCTAGAATGCGTTGTCCTGGTTACAACAGTGGGGTCCTTGCCTTCCTCTAGTGACATCTTAGTAGAAGAAATGAATCAAATTCACCTTCTGGGTATCTTGTTTTCGGGGATATCAAATTCAATTGCACTATTTTCGAATCGGAAACTCACTTGGATCTGATTATTTCCAATCACTGTCGACCTTTTCTTCTCTAATGAGGAAATCAGGGTACAAGATAGCATCTTACAACAAAACTGGAGAGAATTTTTGGATTATTATCATATGGGTATTCGTTTTACGAGGGGTTTATCAAAAATTAAAGCCATCTAAGAATCAGAAACTCACCGAGATCGAATGAGTTCCGATCAAAATCAACTTTCCTACCTGTTCACGGCAAAACCAGAGTACTAGATAGCAACTTAGAAAATATATAACGAAAAAGGAAGGATTTTTTACCACATGGGTATTCGATTTACAAGGGTTTTATGGAGAATCAAAGCTGAGATCGGATTGGGATTGATCAAAATCTACTTTTTATTCCTCTAATGGCAAAACAAGAGAAGAAACACAGATAGAAACTTAGAATAGAAATGGTAAAAAAAGATCGAATTTTTACCATATGGGTAGTGAAGTTACGAGAGATTTATAGAGAATCAGAGACGTTTTGGCATCAAATCGATTCACTTACGCTTTCCTTCGCTGCTTGTACGCCAGCTTTTATTGACCGAGTTAATGGTGTTGAAGACAGAGAGAGGTTTTAAGAGGCTTCTTTAACTTTCTGTACGGAGTGTTTGAATGGAAATAAAGAGGAAGAGGAGGTGGGGGTGGGTCAAAAAAAGGAAGGTTAAGCAGAGAAGGAAGCAAAGATCGGCGGGGGAACGAGCGAGAGAGAGAGAGAAAGTCCAGGAGACTGGGAAGTGTCGAGAACAAAAATGGGTGGAGAAATCTAGGCGGACATGTTCTGTAGATTCTCTGTTTGGGTATGTGTTGGTCATTTGAATGTTAACAGCGCCGGTGCTGCCATTGTTTGTCGGGCGTATTCTCCTGTCTTAGGTTCGTAGTGATTCCCATGTATATTCAGAAGGTTAATAGTACATCATAAATTCCTAATTCAAAAAAGGGTGGGGCTCCGTTGACAGGTGAAAAAATGACAGGATTCTGTACAGGGACACTATATAAGCCACGTGGCACACTCTTAGAGGAATCTGACCGTATGGTTGTTTGTCCAATCCCATGAAGGACTTATAAACCAAAAATCAGCCTGATTAGTTATTTATAGGCGTTGGATCTTTGTACCTAAAATACTGCTCAAATTCCCACAGTTGAGATCAGCCCATGAAAATACGTCCAAACCAAAGCCAATAAATGACTAATCAGGATGATTTTTGGTTTGTAGGTCCACCATGGGATTGGACAAACATCCATACGGTCATATTCCTCTAAAAATGTGCCACGTGTCTTGTATTGTGTCCCTGTACAGAATCGTGTCATTTTTCACCTGTCATGGAGCCCCACCCTTCAAAAAAAGGATGGGTCCCACTTATAAGAAAAAGAATGGGACCCACCTAAATTTTAACAAAAAAAGTGGGGTGGGTCCCACGTAAATGAGATCTCTTACCCTGCATTTTTTCTCGGTAATTAAGGAGTTCTTCTCTGGTTATCAGACCATAAGCACTATACTAAAATCAATCCAAATAGATAATCCTGATCGTACGATCTATTGATTTTCCCTTTTTTTTCTTTTACGCCGTTCATTGTCCCAAGGGATGGATTAATCATCTGGCTATAATAATCCGATCGTTTCAATTGTCGTATCTTAGTTTACGCTCGTGTACCACAAGTTGTTCTGTCGATGGTACACTATAAATCAGCTTGATTGGCAATTTCTAACGGTTAGATTGTAGTACCCAAGAAAAAACTCAAATAACGGCCAGGAATCGTTCC
This sequence comes from Euptelea pleiosperma, assembly GCA_035048495.1. Lineage (NCBI taxonomy): Eukaryota > Viridiplantae > Streptophyta > Magnoliopsida > Ranunculales > Eupteleaceae > Euptelea > Euptelea pleiosperma. Next base: position 30,102,725 of record CM068549.1, on the reverse strand, counting down.
ATAAAAAAGCTCAAATCTAACGGCTAGAAATCCCCAATTAAGCTGATTTTAGTGTGTAGGCCCACCACGAAGTGAACAAAAACATCCATATGGTTCTTTGGGAAGAAAAATGTGCCACGTATCATTTTGGGAGGCCAAGTCTTGTCTTCTTCGCCCCTTATTCGGATCGAGAGATTCCAGACAGTTTTATTAAATGGGCCTGACATGGGCTTAGACAGCTTGATGGATCTTTTCAAATCCGACCCAATTTGGGATGGACTTGGACTACAATAATGGTTTGATAAGTAAAGTTTCATCAAGTCATAAGATGTACAATTGACTGATCTTACGGTTAATTAGAGCATGATTTGTGTGAGATATGAGCCATTGAAAATATGCCAAATTGATTAGACGGACGATCAGAGGCAAGCCAAATTGATGGTAATCAAGGATGGGTACAGAGACAGGATTCGCCAGATATCACCATCAATTCTATTAATTGAAAATTCAGGTATTAATAATATACTCTCTGCACTTTGCATTTATATATTTTTATTGTCACTCTTTGGCAGTTTGGCTTGGCCGTATCTTTACTAAAAGTTGTCCACATTTTGCCTCTTTTCATTAATAAAAAAGGATAAAAATGTAATTTGGATACCCCGTCAATTTCTCTTCTTTACCCCATTTGTTTTTCTAATTAACCCCTTTCTATTTTTACTCATCCCCTCTAAAATTCAAAACCATTAGAGCACTGAACAAAAGCAAGTAAGACTATTGGAAACTTTTGAATAAAACAATCAATGGAAGAATCAATGGATATATGTATTTGAATTCAATTTTTTTTTAGTCGACAAAATCATTCTAACTTCATTTTCCAAACTATTCTAACAAGAATTACTAGTCATTTTGCTGGAACGATACATTGAGGATTTTTTTCTCGTGCAGTATCGGTCATGGTTTTTGAATTGATTCGTCGGACTACTAAGTCCGGACAATCATTCACTATTTGGACTTAACAGTCTGAACAATGAAGTATTGTTCTAACTTAGCAGTCCGAACAACGACGAGTACCTGCGTAACGAGAGGTGCCTCCACTCTCCGGCAACTAACAATGACGGAGAAAGAGGGCGACCGGTGATGCTGGAGAGAAAATGGGGTTGGCGGTGTGGTGAGGGTGGATGGGGAGAGGACCCTTCCAAATTACCTTTTCATATTTATCTTATTTTTTGGGGGGGGGGGGGGGGGGGTAATAAGAGATTTCGATGGGCCCACGGGCCAATTAAAAAATTTCAGAAATTGTGGAGGGAAAATAAGAGAAAGGGGGGAGAGAAGAGAAATTGAAGGGGTATCAAAAATTTCCCTTATAAAGGTGTCCTGTTAGGGCTGCCAATGCATTGGATTCGAGCCAGATAAGTGCTGATCCGGACCTGATCTGATAAGAAAATATACCGATCCGGAACTAATCCGATAGATAGAACAGAGTTCCGGACCTGATCTGGTACCAATCCAATAAGAAATTGGATCAACATACATGGACCCAGTACCAATCAGATAAGAAAATAGGTGGGTCCGAGCCCCAAATTATCAGATCGGAACGGATCAAATTTTTGGGTTGATCCGATCCATTGCCAACCCTAGGTGTCCACATTTTGTCAATTTCTATCAAGTCCTTAACGTACAATAGTTTCCTATTATAACTATCTGCAAACGTAGTTGCCTTCAAATTTAAGGATAATAACTAAAATTTAAGGGTATTTTCGGATTTGTTTTTTTGAAAAAATTTATTTGCACCCCGCGAATTGTGAAAGCAACCCGAGTAAAACTTTAATGATTGCCCACTATGACCACCGACAATATGAGCCATGTGGCAGGCTGATTTTTGGTTTGTAGGCCCATCTAGTGATTGGCCAAACATCCTTAGGTCAGTGGCCTCTAAAAATGTGCTACGTGGCAGACTGATTTTTGATTTGTAGGCCCATCTAGCGTGAAAAATCTATGATACCGACTTCTGTATCAAAAGCTTGATGCACAAGTCCCACAATTTACCACGTAGTACACTTTTGGCCCCCGCTTGCCCTTTGAATGTCTGGCACACGCTATGATAGACCTACACACCAAAAATCAGCATTATCGGCGATTTCTAGCCGTAGGATTTGAGCATCTTTTCATCATGGTAACCGAACACGCTGATTTTTGTTGGGTAGGTCTATCATAGTGTGGACCAGACATTCAAAGGACAAGTGGGCCCGAGCGAGTCTACAACTTTGCAATTGAGGTACTTTTGCATCAAAATTTTGATACAGAACTCTTCATCAAAGAACAGCCCCATCTAGCGATTGGCCAAACATCCATGGGGCCAGTCCTCTAAAAGTGTGCCACGTGGTTTATATTTTCTGGCTCCGCACTGATAATCTCATGCATGGTAAATGAGGAATTCTAAGCAAACAACGCACTACATGAGTTGCACGACCTAAAATTGTAACTTGGCCCATCCTTAGGTGGACCCATAGGCCGAAAATAAGAGTGATTGGTGGTTTTTGATGTGTAGGTCCACCTAGGGATGGGCCAAGGCCCAAAACATCCGTACAGGAGTAAAATCGTTGACAACGTTGATGACGGACCAAGTATGGATGTTTGGCCCATCCTTACGTAGACCTATCACTGTCTCGAGAAAAATTCGCTGGCCCCGGGGGACTTCAAACTTTGATGTCCCCCTCCCAAAATGTCAGACAAGTACCCCTTGTTAACCACTAAACAGGAACTTAACCCGGGTTGGGTTAAAAGATTGAAGTACATATCTGACATTTTGGGTGGGGAGACTTCAAAGTCGCCAGCGAATGTTTACTCGGAGAAAATTTTTGAAACAGCGGATTTTTTAACTATTGGCCAATCACATAGCGCCATAAACTCCTGTGGCTTTCGTATACAACGAGAAGTACACAACCAGAAATGCTATTCGAACAGGAGATTGTGGCGCCATGTGATTGGCCGCTGCTTCGATGCTTAAAAAATTTCTCGTTTACTCCACGTTCTCGATCCTTCTTCAAGCTGTGTTTTCATCTCATAGCTACTAGTCAGACCGATATCCACATAGGTATGGGCCAAACATCCATTTGGTCAGTGGTTTATGACAGTATGCCATGTGGCTCATACTGTGGTCTATGATGTCGTCGTCATCAAAGATTTATTCTCCATACGGTCAGTGGTCTCTAAGAGTATGCCATGTGGCATACGGTCAGCCTTCTCAAAGATTTACTCTCCATGTGGCCAATCACATGGCGCCACTGCTTCAAAAAATTTCTCGTTTAGTCCACTGTCTCAATCCTTCTTCAAGCTGTGTTTTCATCTCTAGCCATGTGATCACTAGTCAGATTGATTTCCACCAAGGTGTGGGCCAAACATCCATTTGGTCAGTGGTTTATGAGAGTATGCCATGTGGCTCATACACTTTGTCTAGGACATCGTCGTCATCAAAGATTTACTCTCCATATCTCTAAGAATATGCCACGTGGGTTGGGGTGCACTGGGGTCAATAAAAAAGTTCTTACTGTTTTTTGAAAAGCAGAAGAGTACAACTTTAGAGATCAACTTTATATCATCAGGCGAGTTTAATTTATCTCTTTTATATTCACAGACTATCTCTGTACCCAAACACTATTATTTATAGTTATAATGGCAGTTATTAAAACCATTTGGAAACAGTAGTCTATTAATTAGGATACAACCAGCTTTACTTCCACGCCCATGGTTTAAGATGGGCCGTTATAAGTATAACGGACTGGTGGCGTTACCCTTTTTCCGTTATAACGGATTGTAATGCACAGGAGCAAAAAAAAAAAGAAAATAACTGGAAAAATAACCGCACCAAAATTCAAAATTTCAGTAAACTTTATAACGGAAAATATAACGAAAAATATCAAGATCCATCAAAAGATTTATGACCAAGATTCTCAATTCATGTCACTTTCCTACTTTTCTACGTAATGGGAAAACCAACCTGTTTACTTTTAACAACTTCCTTTAAATAAATCGAACTTTTGGACGGCCAAGATCACATCAATAGTTTGATTTTGTGGCATGAAAGTCTCTTAAGTTGACCCAATAAAACGCCAACGTGGTATAAATTATAGAGTGAGTTGAGAGTAGGACCTACCATGGACACCTAGGCTTTTTTCGTGTCATTTCCATAGTTGTCACCTCACTGTTTCTCTATACGTTGCTATTGTCGTCTTCTATTCATTTCTAATTCTCTGCATCACATGAAATATTAAGGGCCTCTTTTGTTTCCATATTGTTTTTCGCGCCCATTTTTCACTTTGGCAATTACTATAGTTGGAAGTATTACAGAATATATATTGTAATAAGTTGTGTGAAATACACCATATCATCATTAGTGTATCTCATCATAGATTTTCCTAATTGTCAAGATTAGAATGATTAGGATAATATCTACTATTAATTAGGATATTCTGATAGGTTAGTTTCTATCTACAATATTGTTTATCTCTATATAAACCCTTGGTTAGTCAATGTAATTTATTCAAGTTTAATGTATTTCATCCCAGATTATTACAACATATATTCTCTAATAGAAAGTAGATGTAGTAAAATGGCAAAATGTGGACACGCTTTAACCTTTGAAAAGTAATTTTTTGGTAGGCAAAGCTGGCCTTATTTGTACTATTATAAATTGAGAACATGTGTTGACGTTCGCAGGACTTCAATTAAACGTTTCTCACTATAACGGCTATTTTAAAGCCAAAACTAGGGAGGGGACTTGGGGTACACCCCTTCACACTAGTTGTCCAGTACGCTTACATCCCTCGTCAATGATGATGGAGGACCATAGTGGTGCACTCTTGGAGATAACTGACAATATGAATGTGTTGCCCATCCCTAGGTGGACCTATATACGAAATATCAGCCTGACCAGTGATTTCAAACCTTTGGATCTGAGTACCCCAAATAATGCTCGGAATCTACGGTTAAACATCAACCCATGAAAACAATCTAATCAAATCCTTAAAAATCACTAATCAGACTTATTTTTTTGCATGTAGGTCCACCTAGGGATGGCAAAACATCAATCCAGTCAGTGATCTCTACAAGTGTGAAACATGTAAGGTGCATCACACATGGCATTCCCCTAGTAATAGTAAAGATAAAACTAATGAATTAGTCTAATAAAACTACACCTAGTTTTACAACCAATGTTTGGGCCGACATAGAGATCATGTTGGACAATCCAACTGCATGGTAAATCGTCCATACTGTGGAGACCATCCTCGCAAATGTTTATTCCATTCTTACAATCCTAACCTAATGACAAATTTACTTGAAATTGAAAAATCCTAACCAACTTATCAAACCATTACTTTAGGTCAACATTTTATGCGATGAGGAATTTATTGATTTTTTATGACGATCATCATGGTGAGGAAAACCCAATGTATAGTTAGATTTTCCAATCCCATCTCTACTTTTTCTTCTTTACAAGGTCTATAATTGTTTTGAGAAAATTATTGTATATGTTATGAAATACTAGCCCAAACAACATGTAACCAATCATTTCGGTCTTTTAAAACAATTGTGGACCTTTTTACGAAAATAGAACAAGTTTCGATAGACTAACAATTTCTAACTAATAAATTCACTCATGTTCTCGTCCGCGAATTTCACGAAATCCAATGGTGGTTTTGCTTTGGTAAAGTGAATGCCTCAGCATGAAAACCACTGTTGGATTTCTCAGGATCCTTGGACGAGCACACGGGTGAATTTATGAGTCAAAAATTTGGGTCCGCAAACCTGATCTTACCAAATAGAGAAATTTTTTCATCCTGCCAATTATAGTTAAATGGTCAGGCTCGGTTGACATCCCTAAAATGACAGGATTCTGTACAGGACACATGTGCCAAATGGCACACTCTTATAGGACTCCGACCGTATGGATGTTTGTCCAATCCCTAGATGGACGTACGAACCAGAATTCAGCTGAGTAGTGATTTCTAGGCGTTGGATCTTTCTACTTCAAATACTGCTAGAATTCCCACAGTTGAGATCAACCCATGAAAATTATTCCACTCCAACGTCTAGAAATCACTAATCAGGCTGCAGTTTTGTTTGTAGGTCCACCTAGGGATTGGCCAAACATCCATACGGTCAAAGTCCTCCAAAAGTGTGACGTGGCATATATTTGTGTCATGTACAGAATCCTGTCATTTTGAGGATGTCAACGGAGCCTGACCCATAGTTAAACACCACCCGTCTTTGAGTTAAGGTGACCCATTAACTGTAGTTGCTTTTTCTCTGGTGTAAAGGGTAACCACAGTTTAGAACCACCTTAACCCTAGGACAGGTAGCACTTAACTTTAGGTAGCAGGACGTTTTTTCTCCACTGTTAAAGGTAACTAACTACAGTTAAGAGCAGTGACAGAGCCAGGAAGGGGTCAGGTTGCCCCCCGTACTCTAGTGTCATACACGTTACACGTAGCAAGTGGTGACAAACTTTTGGATCATCAAACTCAGAAAATTTTGCCTCTCCCTCCACTAAAGGACGTCACAAAAATCAAGGGCCGGACGGGGCCGCCTCTCTATGCATTATTTGACGTTCTTGATTTGCGTCATGCCCGTGCTTCAGCCCAATGTGAATTCTGCATCAAAGAACGGCTCAAAATTGCCCGTACTAAGTGGCAATTTGAGGAACTTTTTCGCATCAAAGGACGGCTCTAGCTCAAGGACGCGTCAACAAAACCTAGGGTCGTCTATCAATACAAGGGAAAGTGGGGCCTACATTTTTTTTTGTTTCGGTGGGCCTACTTGGATTGATATAAGAATATTCAAAAATGTTATAGTGGAGGTCAGCAGTCAGAGAAATAGACAGCTACATTTGTCTTGTTACCAATATATGTTTCCTCCTTTCACTCTTTTCCTTGAATCTCTCGTGAAACTCGGAATCCTGGACCAGATCCCTATGTATGTGATCCTCAATCTGGACCTTCCAAATGTTGAATCAGTCCTTGAATTGGTCACAAAAGAAATTATCTGTCACTTGAACGATCTTAACCGTTGATCAAGAGCCTTAAAAAATAATAGACAAGGCCGTTTGCAGTCATTATTTTTAATTAACAGCAACGTTTGAGATTTGTATTCTCTGTGAATTGGTGGGGTGAACTGGTAAAATATGAGCTGTTGTGATTCCTTTGTCAAATGGTGGGACACACCCTTGATGACTATTCAGTTTTGATCAAATGGTGGTGCTTCTAGTATAGGCAATGTTGCTACTTTACCATTGCCAAGTATAATAATATGGTGTCTATCATTGATCTAGTATGTATTCTGTTCTTAACTGGTCAATCATTGAACCTCATCTAGGGTTTCGGACAAATCTAGTATGCAACTCTTTGCATTCTTAAAAGTATGCAAACAGTGTATCCACCATTGAATGCTCCTTGAAAAATGTGTTTTTAATTTATAAATATTTTTTTTTTGAAAACATTGAAATAACACATTTTCCAAGGGACATCCAACCATACTTTCAAGTATGCAAACAGTTGCATACTAAGTGAGCCCTAGGATTTCGTGTTGCCCAAGAATCAACCCGTTAAGATGATCTTTTTTCTACTTAAACAGGGAGTGGCACGTGTGTTGCATGTGAGCAATTGTAGGGGCCTCATCAACACTCTTAGAGCCACTGACCGTATGGATGTTTGGCCCATTCTTAGCTGGACTCATATACCAAAATTCAATTGGATCAGTCTTTTCCATGGTTTATTTGTAACATAGAAGTATGGCCAGGTCTGAATTCAGGCCTGAAGCTCTTCTATTTGACCACCCGTTGCCCTCCCCACTCATCTACCCCTCTTTGTAAGCCCGGCCCATAACTGCTGTAAATTTCAAAGGAAGGGGCCTCATCCAGGCCCAAAGGTAAATCAGAAGGCCCGAAGAAAGCCCAAACTTCTGGGACCGACCAACCTGATTTACATCCCTATATAGGAGAAAAAAATTCGCTGGCCCCGGGGACTTCAAACTTTGATGTCTACCTCCCAAAATGTCTGACAAGTACCCCTTGTTAACCACTAACCAGGGACTTAACTCGGGTTGAGCTAAGGGACTGAAGTACGTGTCTGACATTTTGGGCGGGGAGACTTCAAAGTCTGAAGTCCCCCAGGGCCAGCGAATGTTTTCTCCCTATAGAGCCACCATTAATTTCAAAGGGGCTTCGTTTTTCTGGGATGCGTTGAGCAAGGACAATGTTAGCATAAATGCTACCTTGTAGTGGGCTGTTCTTTGATACCGACTTCGGTATCAAAATTTTGAGACCGAAGTCCCTCAATTTGCCACGTAGTAGACTCTTTTGGGCCCACTGACTCCATGAATATTTGGCCCACATCTTGGTGAGCCCACACACCAAAAATCAGCGTGATTGGTGATTTCTAGCCGTAGGATTTGAACACTTTTTATGTTGGGCTTTATGAACATGCCTATGAAGTGGTTCCAAGCCCATGATGAAAAAGTGCTCAAATTCAATGGCTAGAAATCACTCATCACGCTGATTTTTGGTGTGTGGGTTCACCAAGATGTGGGCCAAATATTCATGGAGTCAGTGGGCCCGAAAGAGTCTACTACGTGGCATATTGAGGGACTTCGGCATCATAGATTTTTCCCCTTGTAGCAGCTTCGAAAATGTTGCACTACTTGAGTGATTCTAGCTGTCCATTTAAAAGCATTTAACCAAAATTAAGGACTTGAATCCATCATAGATGAAAAATCAAAATTAAATTTCCAGGGGCACAGATTCTAAGATGAGTTAAGGACTGATTTTTGGTGAAGATGATCTTCAAACAACTAATCCTAAGATAAAGGCCTACGTGGGACCATATGAAGATGTTAAGGACTGAAATTTATAAACAAATGAATCATTTGGGCCTGCCACTGCATCCTAAATCCTTGAAGAAATTTTATTTTTGGAACCCTAACCTTCTCGGTGTTGGGAAGAAGGGAAACTTGAAATTGTACACACACCACACCGCGGTAAGTTATTGTTTACTGGGTGAAATGGGTTCAGGTCACGGTATCAACTTAAAACCTTACCAACTTAGGAAGTTGGCACCTTGAGAAAGTAAAAAATCTAAGGTCCTTTTTCATCTCATAACCTTCAAACCTGTTCTCCAAATAAAATTTTGACCATAAATATTTCCATAATTGTAGTTGAAATACCAATTCCAACTTGTCTCAAGACTATCAAGAAAGAGAGAGTGCAGAGGACCAAGTGCAAAGAACTCTTCTAGGAATTCAGATCCTTGGATGCTTCGGATATTTCGGCTTACGATTAGCATGTTTGTTTCGCCTTCTTATCAAGAATAGTTTTCGTATTTCAGTGGGAGTCTACTTCCTTGGAGAGACATCTCTCTCAACATCCCTACGGGTTGTTCTATTTGACCGAGTCCTAGCTTATCCTTTGATGTATCCAGTCAATATTATCACTTGTCATTAAAATGTTAAGCCTTCCTCATCCAGCGAGGTGGTAGTTCTGCGTGTCAACTAGTCTACCTGGTAGTTCGGCTAATAACTTGGCAACTCGGCCAGGAAATCTGACAGCTCAACTTGGTGGGTCCAATTGCTGAGTAGGGCCGCTTGGCGGGGATTTAAGATGAAAGAGCAGTTGCATCGCTGGCTCCAGGTGACTTCTATTGTGTTTTAATGGGATTGCATTAGCGCAACAGCCCCCAAGGGTTGCCTGCTAGCATTCCTCTCAAAGGAACCAATCAAATAGTAAATAATATTTCTATTAGTTAGTATTAACCAAGACCAATATAGCTCCAAAATTTAATTTCAAGGTGAAGGTTTTGATTAGGAACCCAAAAATCCAAAACCGAACTGTGATAACTGGATATTAAGAGAATTATGATCTCTAAATCCTACACAAACACAAAACACATGAACTCAACATAGTTTTGCCCCAAAATAATGACAGGTATTGTGAATCCCTAGTATCAACAAAGTAGCTAAGGGTCTTCCAAGCAATTTCAGTTCACAACGACAATCACCCTAAACCTACAAAACCCCTAACATTTCGAACTTACTTCTCAGACGAGTTGGGTCCCCTCTTCTTCCCAAATCCAACAACTGAAAAGCAAAAAATCAAGAGTTAATTCAAATTTAAAGATTTATCTCATGTCAAAAAAAAAAGATCACCCTAGTTTCCCACCAAAATAAATGGCGCATCAAACTTATGGTTAAACAATTACAAAAACATTCATTTCTTGTAAATTACACAACAAATTAAGAGATGCATATATTTGGCACTCGAGTGTGCATTCATAGACTTGCATTCGCTAACCAAAGCGCAAACACATTTCAATATGTGGCATATCAACACGGTAACAGAAGAACCATGAAATTTGAAGATTTATCCAAGAAAATGCAAAAAAGCAATTACACCCCTCAAAAAAATCGGTTCATCAAATCCAATTAAGACATTAAGACATTGTTCGATTTTTCCTAATATCATATGTTTTATTATAATTTTAGGAAAAGATATAAGACAATACCATTAAGATCTTAAATAACTGTTATAACAGGAATGACTGCTGCCAATATATTAGAGGTATTATTTCATAAATAATGTTATGCGGTATGACTCAAGACTGTTATAACACCATCACCAAGTGTCAATGGCCGTCTTAAAATCATGACTAAACCCTAAATCCGAAACCAATTCAAAGTTTGTCATACATAATTCATGGGTTCCAATAAGTTGCTTAAGAAACTAAGAAAATTGCGCATTTGATAATATGGAATTATAGCTCACTAATCACTATCTCTTTTTTTACCAATATTGTGCATTCATAGCTTCGCCGTCCACCAAGGTTTTAAATTTCGGCGAAATGGTTCGATTTCGAGCAACGCCCAAACCAAAATACCTAAGATTTCGGCCCTGTCTTTAAATCTTCCCTATTTAATGAAAACTCTTCGATTCGCCTTCTTTCCTTTCTTAATGACATAAATTAAGGTTCTCTTATCTTATAAGAGTTATAGAGAGGGTGAGAGATTAGAATTTGTTTCCATAAACTAAGTTTTTTTTTTTTCATTTAAAAATTTTCCATTATTTCAGCAAAATTTCAAGATTTCTGCGAAATTTCGATTTCGACCTGGACCGAAACCCAGATTGAAACCGAAATTTCAATCCTTGCCATCGACAGCAGAAACAGAAAGTTGTTTAAACATCGCAGAGAACCACGAGAGTAGTTTAGTACAGACCGACGCAACTGGGCACCTGGTTCTTATTCAGAGCCTGATACAACCCATTGAAGATTTCCTTCTAAACCCGATAACAACGCGTCAAAATTTCGTCTTATGGTTCTCATCAGGAAGCACTAGTTCGCTATAGACGTTTCCAAGTAGTTGTTGCTAACGTGAGCTAGTAGTGTGTGACCCATAATTACCAAATTAACAGTGAACTAGCGACGAGTGTTATAGTGAATCGGTAGTCTACACTCTACACTACAAATTAACGAATATACGACGACAAATCTAGCTCTGGTTTCTTAAAAAGAGGACAAGTGCTAGCATGCGCATGTGGAGAAGGAAAAGAGGGGAATAAGGAGTACCGGCTGTGACGAAGCGCCTGTTGTATTGCATCCTCTTGTGAGCCCTTCCTCTGGGTTTCTTCTTCTTGTCCTGCTTCGCGACCTTTGGGGTTTGGCCTCTCACCTTCCCGGCCCGAGCCAGAGATCCATGAACCTTACCTGCAAATCCATAAATCCAATTGGATCAACAAACCCGAAACATGTGAGAGAGACAGAGAGCTTACCCATGGCGGAAGATCGGGTTTCTGCTGCTGGACACAAAGTGTGAGGCGATTACAGTCTTTAGGGTTAGGGTTGTGGAAGTTTATATTGGATTATGTAGGATCCTAGTCGCATAGACACTAAAGATGCTGTATCAAAGATGTACAGTTGTCGGGTGTGGATCTGAATCGAGCCGAATACGGACGTCCGTTCAAAATTTTGATACACCTTTCACTCGGAATGAGTAAAGCTTCCAAGAACGTCGCTGACCGCCCACATTATGAGCCATGTGGCATATTCTTAGAGCACACTGACCGTATGAATGTTTGGCCAATCCCTCGGTGGACCTACAAACAAAAAATCAACCTGATTAGTGGTTTCTAAAGCTTCGTATTGGAGTCATTATCATGGGTTGATTTTAACCGTAGGAATATAACCTTTATTGACCATTATTTTGGGTACCGATACAAAGATCCAAAGGTTTGAAATCACTAATCAGGTTGATTTTTTTTTTGTAGGTCCACTTCGACAAACATCCATACAGTCATCATCCTCTAAGAGTGTGCCGCGTGGCTCAATCTTAGGCAGTCGGAGGGTTATGACTGTGGCAGTCATGGAAGTTTTACTCCACTCAGAATGAGTTGTGGACCCGTGGTACACTCTTTCAGGCCTACTGACACCATGAATGACGCTCTCCACGGACCGAGTAAAACTTCTGTCACAGAGTTGTAACACACTCTTAGCCAATAATCGGGATGATCAAGAATTAATCATTAGTCCAGCTGAGCTGGTCATCTAAATAGTATTTTTAATTGGGCAGTTGGATTCAAGGAGCATGAGCTCTACTTCTAATATAACACTCGAAGAAGAATTCAACCGGATGGAGAACACTTCAATTAGAAGAGAAGACGTGGAAAAGATTTTATTTTGTTGTTTGGAATTCAAGATTTTTGGGGTAGAGATTGGAAACTCACCCGATTAGTGTTGCAGAGAAAAAATGAGACTTAATTCAACCAGAAACAGGAAGAAACCGGCTCGTTCAATTCTCCTACTGCAGCTGTGGTGGCCCCAGGCACACTCTTAGCCCAAACCCATGTTCCAAAGTTGAAGACAAGGGCATTTCTGTCATTTAATAAAAAAATTGGTAGTCAACTCGAGTCAATACTGATACTAAGTCTAAGAGGGTATGTCAACTTTTTCAAATTGTAGGGAGGGTGTCAAATTTTCAAAATAGCACGGGGTATGTCAAAAATTCCCAAAAAATAATTTTTCATCTTTAACAACAGAGAAGGTTTTCTTATTTTTTTTATAGAAAAGAAAAGAAGCACTTTCTTTTATGGTTGCCTAACAGCCAAAACAACTTAACTCAAGTACTTCCAGAATAAATGTTATTGGGTAAGCACTTAAGATGAACTTTAGGGTTTGTTCAGTACGCATGAAACCATTACGTGTGCAATGGTCTGCGCACCCATACTATTTTCTTGTGTTTGGTTCACACTAAATTTGCATATGCAAATTTCAAATTTACGTATTGTTCATATTTACCACCATTTGGTTCGCGTGCATGCAGGCCTGGCTTGACCATTAGGCAGATAAGGCGGTTTGCCTAAGGCCCCCAACAGGTAAAGCCCCAAAATTTCAGAAATTTTCAAGTGTTCTTAATACTTTTTTTTTATTAAAAGGCCCCACCTGTCGATTTGCATCAGGCCCCTCCAATCACACAAGACTATGCTACAACCGGACAAATGTAGTCTACAATTGTTTACGGACTTAAAAGTATGCAAACATTGTATCCGCCTTTGAATTCTCCTTGAAAAAAGTGTTTTTTATTTATAATTTTTTTTAGTTTTGAAAAAATTGAAATCACATAGGTTCAGGGGTATTTCTGAAAAAAAATAAAAAAGAGGGCCCGATTTAGAGTTTTCGCCTAAGGCCTCAACTTGTATTAAGACGGCCCTGCGTGTATGCTCACTTAGGAAAGCACAAAATATGTGTGCCTGCGTGTATGCTCACTTAGGAAAGCACAAAATATGTGTGCCCCATATTTGTATATGAATTTCAAATTTTCAAAACAAGAAAAAAGGACAATAACAGACGCTTTATTTTTTCGCAACCCCCCCACCCCCCAAACGGACACTAACAGAAGCTTTATTTTTTCATAAACTTTTTCAGAACAATTCAAATTTTTCATCCCCATTTTTTCCGTTTTTTTCTGTTATTTTCCCTTTTTTTTTACCCGAGTGTTTTTTTTGTTATAACAGAAAATATTGTAACGCCCCCAGTCCATTATAACGGTCCCCTTTAAACCTTGGTATTTCTAGCCGTTGTATTTGAGCAAATTTTTTGTGAACTCAAATCCAATGGCTAGAATACTTTCGGTACTGGCCAGTACCCAAAAATAAAAAATGCTTGAATCCAACTGTTATAATTCACTTCCCAGTGCTAAGATGCGCAGTTGTCATTTTCCATCCGAATGTTGGGAAACCGAATTATTTGAAGAATATCCTCCTTGGATTGTTCCATTACATAAAAAAGCCCGAGAAAGTACTGCAACTCTCAGTTAAAAACCTGTTCTGGTCCCGGGGTCCTTCAAACTTTGAAGGGCCCCTCCCAAAATGTTTGACACGTACCCTTTGTTAACCACCCTTAACAAACTAACCATGAGTTAACGTGGGTTGGGTTTAGGCCTTGAAGTACGTGTCAGACATTTTGGCAGGAGGACCTTCAAAGTTCAAAGTTTGAAGCACCCGGACCAGCGAATTTTTTCCCGTGTAAGGAGTAAGAACCAGGGTTATTTCTTGTCTTCTATTATCGGGTCCCACAAGATTTAAGATTTTTTTTCATCGTAATCATCACCCTAACCCTCATTCCGATGGCATAAGGGTCAACTACACTAATCCTGTTCTTCCCTTCAATTCTGGCTACATAGATTACTCATTTCAGGTCTATGCCTAGTGACATCGAAAAATCCTCTTTGGATGTTTGAATCGATCGTAATTGGTGAAGGGTTGATCGTAAACACGGGTATGATCAGAAGACCTACACTAATGGGGAGTGCATCCTGATTAATGATTTTTCACCGTTGGATCGGTGTATTCTTTACAATGGGATATCTAGCATCTATATAACAAAACGGGGAAGTTGTCTCTCTCTCTTATCCAGCTTCATAAAGGATGGCCCTGATCTTATCCCCCAACTTGATGGTGGATCTCAGCCATTCACACCCGATCTTGACAAATACTTTGTTGGGGAGTGCCGTGGGCACCGGCCTCCTAGTAGTTCTTTATACGAGTCAGATCCCAAGGTTTCAAATAACTAATCAGTTCTATTTTCAAGGATGAACTAGAGATCCATACTATTTTCAAGGATGAACTAGAGATCCATACCTTCAGTGGTCTCTTTGCCATGGCTCATAATGTGGTCCCTCATCAAAGATCGGCTCGGACGTTAGTGCAAACCAGAAAAGCAAGACTAGAACTTTGACCACAATATAAGCCACGTGACACATTTTTATAGACCAAGGACGGTGTGGATGTTTGGCCCATCCCTGGCCAAAAATCACTGATTAGTAATTTCAAACCTTTGGGTCTTTTTTCTTTTAAGGCAAAGTTTTTTTTTTTTTTTTTTTCGTAATCAAAGCTTTGGGTCTTTGAACCCCCCTAATATAACTCAAATTCTACGGTTAAAAATCAACCATGAGAGCGGCTCCAATCCAATGCTTAGAAATCACTAATTAGGCTAATTTTTGTTTTGTAGGTCCACTTAAGGTTGGGCCAAACATCCATAAGGTCATGGATCTCTAAAAAGTGTCCCACGTGGCTCATAATGTGGTCCATTATCAACGTTGATGACCGACATCGTCAGCAAAGTTCTACTAAAAAACCAAAACACTTTTTGTTCGTCGTATTTGAACGGTTGAGATCTCTCTATAATCTATGATCCTGGCTGTCCAAAATAAGTTTAGCAGGAATAAAGACGGAAGCAAGTGGCTTTATTATTAGGGGATTTTTGACATACCCCCCCGTGTTATCTTTAAAATTTGACATACCCCCCACAATTTGAAAAAGCTGACATACCCCCTAAGACTCGGTCTACTGTCATTTGACCAATGTTGACCCGAGTTGACTACCTAATTTTGTATTAAATGGCAAAAATGCCCTTGTCTTCAACCTTAGAACAAGGGTTTGGGCCAAAACCCAAACCCCAAATCAAATGGCTATGGTGGATGGCCGGCCAAGAGATTCTAATGGGTTGGTCGCCAATGATGGGCGACCAACCCACCAGAGTCTCATGGCTGGCTGGCCACCACTTTGGCAATAATTTAAGACGCAAGGTTAAAATAAAAAACCCAAAACATACAATTTTAGTTTTAAATTTTTCATTAACAAAAACAAAAAATAAGACAAAGCAATTTATATTTCAAGCTTTTGAGATGTGGATTTTGAAAAGATGGGTTCTCCCAATTTTAAAATTTTATTCTACAATAAAATCCATAAAAAAGTCCCATTCATTCATGAGTTTTATTTATTTGTTGGGGTTTTTTCTTCTCAATATTTGTTTAATTCATCAAAAAACCAAAAAAAAAACTCAAGTTTACCAACGTGGGTTTTAATTTTAATTTTTAATCTCCTCTTTTCATGCTTGATTTGGGGTATGGGTTTTGGCCTAAACCCTAAATCCTAAACCCTAAACCCAAACCCAAACCCAAACCCAAACCCTTGATCTAATGTTGAAGACAAGGGCACTTTCGTCATTTAATATAAAATTAGGTAGTCAACTCGGGTCAACATTGGTCAAATGACAGTGGACCGAGTCACAGGGGGATGTCAGCTTTTTCAAATTGTGGAGGGTATGTCAAATTTTAAAGATAACATGAGGGGGTTTGTCAAAACTTCCCTTATTATTATTACAAAGAAGGAGTATTTGTTTTAGAGCGTTCCGCACGAAAGAAGCACGTAATCGAAATCCTCTTAGGGTTTTCAGAGAAATCGATCTCGATCAAGGTAGGGTTTTTCCTCTGTATCCTCTCGCCATTATTTTTACTTCTTCTTTTGATTTCATTTACCTCCTTTTTAGCTTCGCATGAATGCATGAATCGATAGAGATCTAACATGTCATGATCGATTGGATAAGAATATATATGTTCGTTATGCAATTCTGATCTCAAACTTCCGGGTCCGTAGATATTTCGTTTAATTATCAGAAAGATGTATCCTTTCGTGATCGATCTTCGCTTTTGATCGGCTAGTCTTGATTTAATTTGACAGATGAAACAAGAAACTGTGGTGCAGATGGAAGAAAGTAAAACAGAAATTTAGGAGAATTGATTCAGGAGATAACCTATTTTGGAATCCAGATTAGAGACTTTATATAATATTTTCATCACCAGAAGCAATTTCTTGTATTTTATATAGGACAGATCCAATTTTTTTTTTGCAATCTGGTCTGTTCGATGTGTATGTGTATCAGCCAATTAATTGCCGATGCTGTGTGATGACATGATACCTGATCAATATACTCTTCATGTCGGTTTCTTTTACCCTGTAGGGAGTGTCGAAACATGTACATGTGTGCTTGGCCATCGCACTCTGCAATTTCTTGCTCTTGCTTTCGTTCGTGCTGCCTGTAAGGTTTATAGAAATCCTTAATTAGCATAGTTGTAGACCTTGCTTTATACCAGAGCTTGGAGATTGTAAAGGGTGCTTAACCAATCATGGTTTTTACAACAGTCCTTGTAACCATTTATTACGGCCATGGCTCATACCCTATAACCGTAATATGTAAATTACCCCTTAGTATAATAACCGTTTTGCCTTGTTATTCTGCAATTTTAGGATCTTTATAATGTTTTTAGTATTATTTTATTATAAAGAAAGTATATACTACATCAGGTTTAAATAAAATATCGGAAAAATAGTGAAAAGTTAGCATAAGTACCCACCATTTATAAAGGTTGTTATAACCATTGCAATGGTGAATAACGGCCAAAGTCCCATACCATTACCATGTTACTTTTGTTATTTTAAACCTTGTGGTCATTGCAGTATGTCAATTCAATAAAACTCTGGAGTTCCATTAAGAATCGGGTCGAGTTGGACTCTCAGAACATGACCTATAGATAAAAAAAAAATTTGATAAGTCAAATGCATTAAAGGAGACCGAGAGGATCTCGAAAGAACAAGTACAAGAAAAGAGAAGTCAAAGAAAGCAAAAAGAAACACATCCAAAGGGTACAACAAAGAAGTACTACTCTCTCCCCATAACGGTGTCAAACCTGAACACCATATCGCTAAAGAAGACACCTCTCATCTCCTGAGAAGTAGATCCCCAAGAGAAGAGGAGTGTCTTAATGTTAATGAGAATCTATCGTATGGTGTTTTCTTTGCAATGTTCTTCCATTTCTCTCCAACCAAATGCCCCAGATAATCGCGTACGGCACCATTCTCCAAAGAATTTTCTTTTTGCCCAAAAGAGCAAGCTTGGGCCACTCGCATATCAAAGCTCCAATATTCTGTGGCATTACCCATGAGAGCCCTACCTGTCCAAAAAAATATGACCTATAGATAATCAAACAATAATATGTTGGAAGTAGTTGATGTTTAGCAGACCAGATATTGGTTTCAATTTATTATTGGACATTCTCTTTACTTTTGAAAAGTAATGGATTCTGCAATTTCATGGGTTCCATGGTTGGACTATCCACTTTCCCTAGGCGACCAACATATCGCAGCCTCGTTACAACACTTACGTTTCTATCATTGTAGAGTCCTTTTGCCACTCTCATAACTGGGGCTTTGAACCTATTGACTAGTTAGCTAAAATCTACATAACAAAACAGGGAAGTTGTCTCCCCTTCTTACAGGCTTCATAAAGAAGGGCTGAGATCTTATCCCCCAACTGAACGATGAATCTCAGCCACTCACACCCAATTTTGACAAACGCTTTGTTGAGGAGTGCCGTGGGCACGGGGCACCTACTAGTTCTTTATAAGTCATTTCACAGTCAAGTGCTAATTAGATGCGCTGATTCAAAGAAAGGCATCTTAGCTGTGACTATTTAATACATTTCCCGTCAGACTGCCTAGGATTTAACTTCTATATAGTGATTTTGTTACTTTTTTTCTCCAAATTCTGTATAGATAATTGAGAAAGTCAATGCCCAACTGGGGTTATCTTACAAGGCTCAATTGGATGACCTTGTTATCAAAATTAAGATGGTATGCCCTTATCAAAAAAAAATTAAGATGGTATTCTGACACCTGGTCCTGAAAGAGAAGAATACTCGTGTTATAACACACACACACACACACACACACTCGCACTCTCTCTGACATCACGGGTATATGCATTTTATATATTATCAATATATGCATGTAATTTGGATTTGATGCCGATGATAATTCCAAAGAAAGCTTCCCATGCATGCATCAGCTGATTAATGATGTTAGGCCTGGTGGATTCACAACATTGGAACTGATATTTGATGCTTGGATCATCACTATACTGTATCTAATCCAAGAGATCCATGGGTTGTCACCAGTCACCACTAGAAATACATTAGCAAACATTGTCCAACATCCATATAAATAGGTATCCTATTGTTTTTAAGTATTTGAAGCTTCATCCTTCATTTGCGTCTGTAAAAGTTTCGGTTTGATGTACATAAGTTGTACGAGATGCTCTGCTTTGGTTTTAATTCGCAGAAGGACCATTGCATTTCAGAATCCCTTGCATTACATCTTATGCGTTTAGCAACTAATAGTAGACGACACCTGAGCAAGTAGCAAATCTTTCTCTACTCGTATGCAGTGTCAAATGATTTCAACTTTGCTTGTCCATGAAACTCTCAAAATACTCTTCATTTCATCATGGAGCCTCTTGCATCTCAATTCTGCCCTTTCGCCTGATACCCAATTCTGTTATCACTGAAACAAAGAAATTTTGTTGGCATTGAAGATAAGAGACCATTTTCTTTTCTCATATTTTTCTGTATTTCCTTTCAAATGGGTTTGAACAGAAAATGGTTGCAAATGGTGCGGCTCCCCCTAGGGGCAGTGCAGCAGCAGCTGCAAGCTTGCGAAGGCGAAGGACGACCGGTGGTGGGGCTACGGCAGGGGCAAGCGGCACTATGCTCCAGTTCTACACAGATGATGCCCCAGGACTCAAGATTTCTCCCAATGTTGTCCTCGTCATGAGCATCGGATTCATAGCGTTTGTTGCCATTCTACATGTAGTTGGTAAGTTGTACTTGGTAACTAGAGAGGCAGGGAGGTCTTGACATTAAAATTTAGTATTAGACTATTAGTGACTTCTGTAACTTGAATAAATTCTTAGCATGGATGGATGGATGGAATTTTGTTTTAGTTCCCCCATTTGTTTTTTTCTTAACTTATGCATGATCCAAATGGGAGCTGGGATCTTTTTGTTTTAGTTAATGAGGATGATCTTTTTGTTTTAGTTAATGGAAGGTGTTTAATCTGAGTTGGCCCAAGCAAAGTTGCTTGATTTTATCTCATATGGCATTGCCTTCGATTACTGATGATATTTAAGACTGTTTACAACGAGCTGCTACAGTCAGCCTGGAGCTTGCCTGCTTCCAAGGCTTAGATACAACCTCCAGGAGGGCTGGTAAAGCTTAGGGTGTACAAGAATTGGGATTTCGATGGCATTGCCTTCTTAGTGCATTAAGCTGTGGATGCTATGATCATCATGATCACTTCCTCTTTGCCTTCATTGAGCATAGGCTCGTTGTTGTGGTGCTCTTATTATAGGAACACTTGCCTTACACTGGGTGGATAACAAGGCACCTTGTGGCCTTTGATTCTAGATCAGGCCAGGTTTCCTCTTGGGCAGTGTCATCCATTGGTCTACACTGTAGGATTTGTGACGTGAACCGAAGGACCATAGATCAAATGCTGTAGACCTAAGGACTACCACACTTCTGAGGACTCTTTCTTGTAGTAGGTTCCCAAGCTCCATCAGAATTTAGTTTCACCCAGGACTCAGGTGGAGGCTGCAAGCACAGGGATCAGAAACAGGTCCAAGAATTCTGAAGGCTTTAATCTCTAGTAGGATTGAGAGGGGACTATGGATTGTGAACTTTTTCCCAATGACTAGTATGACCCCTCTCTGCATCCTGATTCCTGAACACATGAAATAGTGTGTGAATCTACTTCAGCCCACACATACTTCAATCTCAAATGAACGACCACCCATGTTATCTTCCATTTTCCAAAAAACCCCTACACTTTCTACTCATATAGGGCAGTAATAGCAATGTTTCCATTACCGTTAAAACGGCCATTAAAACGGATTGTAAAGAACAGGGAAAAAAAAATGGTTTCAACGGAAATAATGGGAAAAAATGGCGCTGAAATTTAAATGTGGCGAGAAGGCAGAAGGTGATACATAACAACGGAACCCCCTGTTACCAATGTTTCCGTGGTTAACCAGGGGTTTGGTTGTTCCGTGTGCTCTCTGACTGGATTTACACCGTGCACTCCAAGTCACCGAGAATAAATCTTTGATGATAGAGGGACGTCCACGTCCACGTCCGTATAAAGTACGTGGCAGACTCTTAGAGATAAATAACCTTATGGATGTATGGCCCATCCCTAGGTGGACCTACCTACCAAAAACATCCTGATTATTGGTGATTTCTAACCATTGGATTAAAGTCTTTTTCATTGATGTTTTTTTTAATCCTAGATTTGAACGTTATTTGAGGTACTCAGATCCAACGTTTGTAGTACATTTTTAACCTAGGGATGGGCCAAACATCCATAAGGTCATTGGTCTCTAAGAGTGTGCCATGTGGCTCATACGGACGTCCATCGTCAAAGATTTATTCTATCTTCCAACTAATAAAGCGTGGAATAAAGTCTTTACGCGGATTTATAACCAAAGGAAAATTCTAGCAGACCGAAAGGATTGTCCACCTATCACGCACATGCAAACGAATCGATTGCATAGGGCAGCGATACCCACTACTCAGTCGATTCCTCGCAGATTACCCAAAAAAAATTGACTATCAAGTGGTAACTGGTAAAGGAATCGCAACCATCCATACTGCGGCTGAGATCTCTATTTTTAATTCAATGTAATCGATTGATCGTGACCGTGTGATCTGTAGACTCCATCTATACCATTCGCTGGATTTTTGTGGGCCATTCAAACGCAATTAAACAATCATAATAGCATCCCATCAAGTTATGCTTTTCCAACTTTAAGTGATACCAATTGAAGGTGGGTCCCATTCCCTCGTACGTTTAACATGGACACCAAGAATGAAAAGGAAGAAATACAATGTAATGAGATCCATCATCCTCAATGTATCCCATTCCATACCGTAACATTGGTTCATAAAATCACAAATTTAGACCGTTTATTGGTCTGATGTTAAGGCTTTTACATCTCATCCAAGACGGCCAACGTATTGAACGGCAACCGAGGAGTTGATGGGTCATTATGCCAAAGCATACCGTCTCCAAGAGTTAAAAACTTTGGTGACAGCTCGATGACAGCGCGCAATATGAGCCCCGTGGCATACTCTTGAGGTAAAACTTTGATGACATGACAGACCCTGTCATCGGGCCGATAACAGTTGCATACTAGATTTGTCCCGATGACAGGGCTCAATATGATCCACGTCGCACACTCTTAGAGGATTCTGACCGTATGGATATTTTTCCAATTCCTAGGTGGACCTACAAGCCAAAAATCAGCTCGATTAGTAATTCCAAACCTTTGGATCTTTGTACCTCAAATAATGGTCAGTAATGCTCAAATTCCCACGGTTAAAATCAACCAATGTAAATAATTCCAATCCAACGCCTAGAAATCACTAATCAGGATGATTTGGTCTGTAGGTCCGGATTGGATAAGATCCATACGGTCAAAGTCCTCTAAGAGTGTGCCACGTGGTTCATATTGAGCGCTGTCATCAGCCTCGACGGCAGCGCGCTATCATCAAAGTATACTCCATTCTCCAAGGGTTTAGGGGCCGGCTTTGTCTTAAAACTCCAAACCCTACGACTCTGTTTTTCTAAAACCACCACTCAAAACTCTCTCTCCCCTCTCACCTCTCCCCTCTCCCCCAAAAACATGGCAGACGATGCGGCGCCGCCCGTTGATCAAATGGCCGCTACAACCTTAACCGACGGCTCTGATTCCCCCGTGCAGTGGGCCCAGTTCTCACGCCGTGTCCTGATCCGCACCATCGTGTGCCGCCCCGACGGCGGCGTCGGTCTCGCAGGCCAGAAAGTTGCCGTTGGTGGCTGGGTCAAAACCGGTCGAGAGCAAGGCAAGGGCTCCTTTGCATTTCTCGAGCTTAACGACGGATCCTGCCCGGCCAACCTCCAGGTCATGGTTGACGCCTCCGTCGCCCCTCTCGGTCAACTCGTGCCGACCGGCACGTGCGTATTCGTCGAAGGAGAGCTCAAGAAACCTCCCGAAGGGACCAAGCAGAACGTCGAGCTAAGGGTCGAGAAGGTCGTCGATGTTGGACCCGTCGATTCCTCTAAGTACCCGTTACCGAAGACTAAGTTCACGCTCGAATTCCTCAGGGATTACGTCCATTTACGACCCAGAACCAATACGGTAAAATTGTTTCGCTCTTTAATTTGGTTTAGTTTTCGACGAATTAATAGATTTGTGTTGCTGGAAAATGTGAAAGTTTATTGCCTTTGTAGTTATTGCTAATGGGTTGTCAAATTATGGGTGTAATTTGTTTTGATTTTATTGAATTTCTCTTGAAATAACTAATTATCAGGTTGAAAAGAATTAGGACATGTTTGGATCATAGTTGGTAAATTCTCGAATTATTCACTAATAATTTGCGAACCATACGAATTCCTATTCAAATTGTTTGGAAAAATTCTTGCATTTTTTAACATGATTGAATTATTCTCGGATTATTCACGGACTTTTCTGGATTATTTAGTTTTGAACATGAAAATAAATTGTATAAGGTAAAAAGTTGTCAATAATTTGCTTTTTTTTGTTTTATTTTATTTTTAAGTTAGTTTTGCTGAATTTTTAACGCATTTTTTAATGACAAACCTGACTCGAACATTTCCCATACCATATTCTTTTGAATTGCTAACTGTGATTTGGATCACCATTTTTGCTTCACAAAAGGATATTTTTTTTCACTAAAAAGATTGTAAGATAACTTTTTTATGCCAAAATGGCAATCCAAATGGGCCCTTATTCTTGTCTTTGATGGTGATTAAGTGGTGGGAGGAACAAAAGAGTAATTTTTGTTTGTTCGGTAAACCCGATTGTAAATGAGAAATGACCTAAAGGGAAACCTAATGGTGACTATAAACTTTTGTGCTGAAGTAATAAGGGCTTGGTTAAATTACTGATCAAAAAAAATTAAGGGCTTGGTTAAATTCAGCAGTTCAAGATACTAGGAGATCCCTGCTGGACTGCTAGGTAGAAAACAGTGACTATAGTAAGGAAAGTTGTTGAGTGAGAAATGATACTCTTGAATCTGGGGTACACTAGTGCTCGAAGAGATCTTTAAGTGTTATGAATATGGCACTAGCTTAAGTGGGAAGATGGATTTTGGGCGCATTTGGAAGGACCCCCAAAATATGGCTGATCCTATTGTAGAATGTGTGCCAACTGTGTTTTTTGGGATTCTGTGTTTGGATGGTCTTCACCTTGTGTTTAGAAATTTGAATCACCCGCAAAAGCCCCAAAATACAGTTGGTGAAATTATAGGGGGAGTTTTTTTCTCTATCAATGTTTCTCCCTATTCTGGCTGCACCTGTCAAAATGTGGCCTTAGCACGCTGGTTGATGTTTGATAGAGAAGTAAAAGGGTTGTCTGTGAGAATCTTCATGTTATTCCATAGGACAAGTCGAGCTTGCATCTATTATTGTGAGCCTAGGGAGTGACTTTATTGAGAATCAGCCAGCATGGTTATTCTTCTCTGCTACTGTATGTTAATTTTTAATTTGGATTATGGAACTTACTTTTATTATTCAGGCATTGTGCAGCTGAATACACATTTTTTTCATTGAAATCACTTTGTGGTATACTGAATTACCGATTTGTTCTTTATCCCCTTTATACTTTTTTTTGACGTTCGAATTCATGTGCATATGTTCAGATATCTGCAGTTGCTCGAATCAGGAACGCACTGTCTTATGCAACCCACACATTTTTCCAGAAGCATGGATTCCTCTATGTGCAAACTCCTATCATCACAACTAGTGATTGTGAGGGTGCTGGGGAAATGTTTCAAGTGACAACATTGTTAAGCGATGCAGAAAAGCTGGAGAAGGAGCTGATACAGAACCCTCCACCATCAGAAGCTGAAATAGAAGCTGCCAAGCTTCTTGTCAAGGAGAAAGGAGAGGCAATCTCACAACTAAAATCTGCCAAAGCAAGTAAGGAGGAAATTACTGCTTCCGTGACTGAACTTACAAAGGCCAAGGAGAATCTTGCAAGGCTGGAAGAGAGATCTAAGATTAAACCCGGTCTGCCTCAGAAGGATGGAAAGATTGATTATTCCAAAGATTTTTTTGCTCGTCAAGCGTTTTTGACAGTGTCCGGCCAGCTCCAGGTTGAAACTTTTGCATCTGCCCTCAGTAGTGTTTATACATTTGGGCCAACTTTTCGAGCTGAACACTCTCACACGTCAAGGCATCTGGCAGAATTTTGGATGGTGGAACCTGAGATAGCATTTGCAGACTTGGAGGTACTTGAGATACAAACTTACATCTTTTTCCATGAACAATTCGTCAGGAAGTCAAAAGCTTATTTCAACCTGAAAGTCAGTTGAGTTAACGAGAGGCTTGAACAACTCTAGTGAAGATAATTCACACGCACACACATGCATGTTAATTTTTGCCAGATGAGTTGTTAGTTACCTGCGTTTTGCAGAAGGTCAAAGAACCCCATTGTCAAAGGCAGGGGGCTCTGTCAACGACCTTATAGTTTTATGTGCTAAATGAAAATAACATAGACCCAGGGATGCCCCTATACAATCAAGAAGAAGGTTGTGAAACTGGATCAAGAATTTGAGTTGATTGCTTATCAAAAAGAGTTGAGTTGATTGAAATCCCAAGGAATGCATTGATACCACTGCAGTCTTAATCAAGTTTCCACTAGGTTTAAATAATATGTCTCATCAACTTAGTTCATCATCAAGTTGAGCTGTGTTTTTTAACTATGGAGGTATACAGAACATGCTTGATTGTTAGGACTGATCCGGCATTCAATTGCTTGGTTGGGCTTAGAGGTCGTTGTTTTCTTCACAGTTCACACTTTTGACTCTTTTCATCTGTCTTCACACGATGATTGATTTCACTTCAATGGAGGATTAGTGCAAAAGTCTTCTATTTGTCATGGACCTATATTTTGTGGCTTTGTAAAACACATTCGTACTTCAGAAACAGTCAAAGTTTGTCTGCATTTTGTAGGATGATATGAACTGTGCAGAGGCATATGTGAAATTTCTCTGTCAGTGGTTACTCGACAACTGCCTGGATGATATGCAATTCATGGTTAAGAATTTTGATAAAACTGCCATAGATCGTCTCAAACTGGTTTCGTCGACACCCTTTGAGCGAATTTCTTACACAGAAGCTGTGAAACTTCTAGAGAATGTTACAGAGAAAAAGTTTGAGAATATGGTGGAATGGGGAATCGATTTAGCCTCTGAGCATGAGAGGTACTTGAACATCTTATGTCATAAATGAGGATTCCGTGTTTCTTCTATCTGAATTATGTATACTAGGTTAAGGTTTGTTCAATTGTGCAGATATTTGACCGAGGTAATCTTTAAAAAGCCTGTTATTGTGTATAATTATCCGAAAGGAATTAAAGCATTTTACATGAGGCTCAATGATGACATGAAAACAGTGGCTGCTATGGATGTTCTAGTACCCAAGGTATGTTTATTTATCTTTTGAATTAAAAAGATGACATGTGGCCTCCAGAATCAAATATAGCACATAACTTGGCTACATACTTTAATGTACAGATTGTTACATGTACAATTACAATAGGAAGGACTATGATATTACCAGGAGTTCATGATAGCCTGGGGATAATCTTTTAATGATTAAGATAGTGCATTCATGAAAGTAGGTTAATGTTAAGGTTCCTTTCTTTTCACTTTTCAGGTTGGGGAGTTAATAGGAGGAAGCCAAAGGGAAGAGCGTTATGAGGTCATTGAGAAAAGGTATTGAAAGCTTTTTTCCTTCAATATCTCATGCTGTTATGCGTGCTTGACTTCAGTTCCTAACAATTTGTGTCAAATCATGTAATGGATCTGAATACTTCTGGAACTGGTACAAATTAAGATTCATGTTTTCCAAATTTAGAATTTTAAAATAATTGTTGTGTAGATGGCTATTGGAGAATCTTTGAGAATTTTTTTTTCCTGCAAGCATACACTGGGAGAATAGTTGTTTCTTCTTTCCTCTTGTTCATAAAGACTAACTTGTCGATTATACACAAAGGAACCATATTTTAGCCATAACACTGTCAAACCTCTTAACCTGTATTTTTTTCCCTTTTCTGGTGACTGTTTAAGCCCATAACTGGAGTTAATCTGTCTTTAGTTGCAAAGCCATGTTACTCGAGGTTTGTTTACAAGCGTCAAGTACGATACATCCTCGAAAGCTTAAAACAAATGCCACAAGGGTTTGAGTATGGAGGTGGCAGATCTTCCTTTTTGGCTATTGGAAAAAGGTGGTAGATCTTCCTTAAAACATATCCTCTAAAGCCAAGACTAGTTGTAACAGGGGTTTGATCCGGAAAAAAACATTGGTTGGGGGTTTAGTCTGCCAAGGGGCAGCATTGATGATCATGCATAGGTTGAGATAGTGGCGGGTGGAAGAGGATGAGCACAGGGGATGTCATGTCTAGTTTCCACCACTAGAATTTTAGTAATCCTTGTCAAAAAAAATAGCAATCTGAAGTGGGAGCAGGAAATTCAAGTGTTCTAATTTTCTTGTGTGTTTACACATTCTGAAACATAATTTGACATGCAAATGATGAAATTATTCCAAAATATGCATTACTTAATTCCTGTCATGCTCTTTCTTTGGGTACTTGTAGGGATTCCATAAATTGCTGAATGTTTTTACTAGAAGTAATTCTATCATTTGGAAATCTTGACTCATATCTGTAATTTGTGTAAATAATTCCTTCATCAATTCATTCTGAGAAACAAAATCAAAAGAGTTATTGAGACGATTGAATTTCATTCATTCCAGGATTCTGGAGATGGGGCTGCCTCTTGACCCATATGAGTGGTACCTTGACCTGCGACGCTATGGGACTGTCAAACACTGTGGCTTCGGTTTAGGATTTGAACGCATGGTTCTTTTCGCCACTGGCCTTGAGAATATTCGAGATGTGATTCCTTTCCCCAGATACCCAGGGAGAGCCGATCTTTGACAACTTTTCCATACGGTTACAGGAATGCTACTCTACAATTTTTCTTTTATTTATTCAACATATTTAGAGTTGTATTTATCTAGCATAATAGTTTTGATGATTTTCAACTCAAAGTGAAATCCAACACATTACAGTCGTGAAACTGTTGATTTTGTTTCAATAGTCCTACAAATTTATTTGTTATGCCATTCCTATGAAATGCAAAACATGTAGGCTTGGGCTTATCCAATCCCAATGCCACTCTTTTGATGATTATATTTCTAATACACCCTTTAGTGGAAAACGTTGACAGTGCAGAACAAGATTAACATCCTGCTTTATGATATGGTAGAAGCAATTTTCTACAACCTTAATGGGTGTTAGATGGGAACTTTTGTGAGATAATTTTCTGGGTTTTTTTCAATATATATTTAACGAGTAATTGGTACTCTGGCTGGATTGCCATGTTATTTACTTCCATTGCAGCAGTGTCTTATCAGGTTGAGTGTTTTATGTCGCTGATGACCATCAGTGGTAAATCATTAATGTGTTTCTGGAGACATGTTATGGTTTTTCATTTTTTTTTTCTCCCCTTAATTTTGTGTGCATATTTTGCTTCAAATTCTCTCTTTTTTTTTTTTTTTTGAATTTACTTGTTTTTTCTTTTTCAATGGAACGAATACTTGGATGAAATTTTGGAGCTATATTCTTTGTAATTTTTTCATCTACTTGTAAACTCGGTTTACCATGAATCTTGATAGAGAAGCAGGGGCAACAGATCCATTACACGGGATGAATTAGGTTCCTTAGCACTGAAGAGTGTTATGATGATCAGAGGCTGGCTTTAACTGACCTGGCTGCCCTAAACCCAAATTTTGACATCGCTAACAAGAATTCCACCATTAACAAGTAAAATATTTTATTTTTGTGTGACTTATCTTAACGGGAGAGACGGCCTTAGACAGAATTGAATGGAAGAACAGGATTAGTGCAGTTGACCTTATGCCATTGGAATAAGGCGTAGGGTGATGAGGACGATGGAAAAAATCTTGTGGGACCCCATAATAGAAGAAATGCCCTGGTTCTTACTCCTTACCCCTTGATGAGCTTCAAACTTCCAAATCGTAGCAAGCAGGTTTTTAACTGAGAGTTGCAGTACTTTCTTGGGCTTTTTATGTGATGGAAGAAGCGACAAGAAGGATATTCTTCAAATAACTCGGTTTCCCATTACATTCGGATGGAAAATGGCAACTGCGCATTGTAGCACTGGGTAGTGAATTTTAACAGTTGGATTCAAGCATTTTTTCGTTTTAGGGTGCTGGCCATTACTGAAAATGTTCTAGCCGTTGGATTTGAGTTCTCAGAAAAATTGCTCAAATACAACGGCTAAAAATACCAGAAATACTATTCAGGCTGATTTTTGGGGTGTAGACCCACCAAGGTTGGGCCAAACATTCAGGGGTCAGTGAGCAGGGAAGACGGCTTCCTCCAGAGTAGGAAAATTACAAAATAAAGAGAGAACGCACACCTACCGACGTCTGGAGTGTGTCAAATAATCGGTCCGATCCAAATCCAAATCCTACGATGCACTTCGGTTATGGTTCTGATTCTGGAACAGGTATTCTAGACCCGACCCGGTGAAATCTGGATTTCCCCTTGGGTATCGGTACCCTTCTGTTGTATAAAAAACTGAGTATTTAGATTTACAAAAAAATAAAAATAAAAAAACGATGGACAAAAGGAACCTACAAATTACAAAGATAAAGATCAAAATGCATATAACTTCCATCTTGATTTTTCTTTTCAAAAATCTTAAAATTTCAGGTCTCGGGTATCCGTCAAGTAACCTGAATCCCTTAACCCACTCAATTCCAATTGGGTCGACTTGAATGGGCCCACTAACTACTAACCACCAACCGAGTAAAACTTCTGCCACAGCTTTGTGACACACTCTTAGTGGACGCTGACCGTATGGATGTTTGGCCAGTCCCTCGGTGGACCTATAAACCAAAAC
This sequence comes from Euptelea pleiosperma, assembly GCA_035048495.1. Taxonomy (NCBI): domain Eukaryota; kingdom Viridiplantae; phylum Streptophyta; class Magnoliopsida; order Ranunculales; family Eupteleaceae; genus Euptelea; species Euptelea pleiosperma. The sequence continues at coordinate 30,072,543 of CM068549.1, read as the reverse complement.
TCAGTCTGAATAGTGATTTACAACCTTCGGATCTTTGCACCCAAATAACGCTCAATAATGCTCGATTTCCTACTGTTAAAACCAACCCATGAAAATAACTTCAATCGAATCGCTTAGAAATCACTAATCAGGCTGATTTTTGGTTTAGAGGTCCACCGAGGGACTGGCCAAACATCCGTACGGTCAGTGTCCACTCTGAGTGAGCCACGTGGCTTGTATTGTGTGTTGTGACAGAAGTTTTACTCCCACCAACCAGGTTGCCTACCAAAATAAAATAAAAATTCAATTTTTCAAACTTTTTCACATTTGACAATAAATTCATCTCCATCAACGATCCGTGAGCATGTATTCATCCTTCGATATCTTGGCACCTTAATTACTAAATCTTCAGGCATTACAAGCATTAATGGAGAGGCACTCGCATGCGTAATTAAAAGAGAAAGAAAGGATAAACGTTTTAAATATAAAAATAACTATAACATGACAAAAATGGCCTTGTTTAATCTGGAGGGGTTATGATTTATGCAAGATTAAAATACCAAAACACCCTCAATTCTACACAAACTTTATTAATTATTGCATGGACGCTTTTGGAAGAAAGAGGAACAAAATATGATTAAACTTCAATGACAGCGGACACGTACTCGAGTGCTTTCTGCCACGTACCCAAGTGCTTTTTGTTTTTGAAAAAAAAAATTAAAAAAAGAAATCTTAAAATATACTCACTTGGGTACCTGGCAAAAAGCACTCGGGTAGGCACAGAATAAACGGCTTCGGGAAGCGGATTGTATGCCCTAGGGCCACACAGACCAAACAAAACGGCCATGCTCAATGAGAAAAAGCAATTACAAAACCATGTTTGTTGGTTTTGATTTTGTTTTGTTTTTTTTCTCTCTATTTTTCGCTGACGTGGAGAACATTGAGTAGGGCCGTTTTGTTTGGTCTGTGCGGCCATGGCGCATTGAATCTGCTCCGAGGCTTCACTAAAAGCCCATTGTATTTAAACCTAGATACCCATTTTACCCTTGATTCGGATTTTCTTGCCAAATTCGTAGTATATAAGAGATTCAGGTAATTAATGAGAAATGTATATTTGCAGAACATATTCAAAACCAATCAAAAGAGATTTTCCAATATTTAGAAAACTTATCTACTGCCTTGTTTGGCTAAGATTGTATTAATTCTTGGTGGGTCCGACCACATAGGAATTTCCGAACTCTTAAGAACAAAGATTGACCGAATCTTAGATTTCAAAAGGGTACCCACTAGGAAAAACTTCCATTTATACTTCCCTAGCTATTTGGTTTTCAGAGAGAAAGAGTTGGAATTGAATTGAAGATCAAATGGGGAAAAGAGTTCGTGTTTATGGGTTGGGATTGAAAGGAAATATGTTTTTCTTGTCAATGGCTTTTGCTGTTTTGAGTAATGGAGTATATGGAAAGATAACATCTGCACAGAAATTTTTGGAAGTAGAGAGGAAGCTCAAACTGCTCAATAAGCCTGCAGTTAAGAGCATTCAGGTATGGCTTCCATTATTGATTTCTGTATTTAGTGGTGGTATCAGTAATCAAATTTTGTAATTTGTACTTTTAATATCATCTTTCACAAATATTTTATATTATGGTTTAAAAACCGGCTGTTATAACTGATTCAGACCTTCCCCGTTACGTTATGTACCATTTTAACGCTCAGAAAATAACAGCCATTATTTTTGTTATAACAGATATTATTTTCCGTTGCAACAAAAATAAGTTATTTTCTGAAAAATAAACTGTTAAAAAACGTCCGTTATTCTCCATTATAAATTTTATTGAAAATCTGAAATTTAAGTTTTGAATTTTAGTGCCGTTTTCCCATTTTTTTTTTTTCTCATGTGTTTCCCCTGTGCATTACAATGCGTGAAAACAGAAAAAAGTAATGCCCCCAGTCCGTTATACATTATAACGACCCCTCTTAAACCTTGTTTTATATTGTTTAGAAAAAAAAAGAGCTCACCATAGTAAACTTTGCAATTTTCTTAGTGCAGGCTACATAGCCGATCTTTGACACGGATTTGATAAATCCTTCCCTCGAAATGGCACGCTCTTTCCCGCCCAATGACACCATGAATGTTTGGTACACATGTTGATGGACCTACATACCAAGGTTTAAAGGAGGCCGTTTTAACGGTTAAACGGACTGGGGGTGTTACCGTTTAAACGGCCGTTAAAATGGATTGAAACGGCCAGGGCAAAAATGGAAAAAAAAAAAAAAAAGAATGGAAAAAAATGGAATTTAATGGGTTTTAACGATTTTAACGGAAAAAATGGCGCTGAAATTCAAATTTTGAAATTTGAAAATTAAAAAAATAAATAAAATTGAATTTAACGGAATTAAACGGATTTAACGGCCGTTTTTTTTCACAAAATTTTCAGATTTTAACGGCTGTTTAAACAATTTTAACGGCCGTTAAAACAAAAAAAAACGGACGTTTTTTTCAAAAACCGATAAAACGTGTTTAAACGGTTTTAACGGAAACGGGCTTGGGGCGTTGCCGTTTTTAAAACCATGCTACATACTAAAAACCAGCCTGATTAGCAGTGATGTCTAGCCTGTTTGATTTAAGCATTTTTTTTTTTCCATCATGGGCTTCATAATGGATGGGTTAAAAATCCAGTGATGCAAAATGCTCGAATCCAACGGCTATGAATGGCCAATCAAACTGATTTTTGATGTGTAGGTCAAACATGCATGGGTCAGTGTGGCCAAATTTGTGCCCCATAGCATTTTGGGTGAAGGAATGAAGGATTTATCAAACTTTTGAAACAGCCTTTCATATCAAAGATAGCTAATTACTTCATAGTTCATACCCTAGCCTGTTCAGATGTGTTTTCTTTCCACATGGATCAAAGAGTTTTTATGGTTCTTGTGTAGAGTGAAGATGGAGATATTATTGACTGTGTTGACATCCACAAGCAACCTTCTTTTGATCATCCTGCTCTAAAGAATCACATCATCCAGGTCTGATTTTCCTATTTCATTTCTAGTTTAATGAAATTATTATAACGACCCCGTTATAATGGTAACTTATATATATTATATTTATTATCATTTAAGGAAAAATAACTTTATTTTTCGATTCATGGGATCTCTTCTAATGCAGATGAGACCCAATTATGATCCGACGACGACGACGAAGAAAGAAGAGTCTTCTATGACTGTGGTATCACAAGTTTGGCAGAGAAGTGGAAATTGTCCGGAGGGAACGATCCCCATCCGTAGGATACGAAAGCGCGACCTACTCCGAGCTAATTCTCTTGATAATTACGGAAGGAAGAACCCATTCGTTGCCCGTGCCGCTAACATAACAGACGATCACGACACTAAGCATGCCAATCACTCGATACATCTCAACACAAACGGAACCTCATACGTTGCACAAGTCAATCACTCGGTACGCCTATTTATTTTTCGACTAAATCATGATACGGGTACGTTAATTATACAGCATTTATGTTTAAAATTGAAGTGTCCGACATGAATACGGCGCCATTTTTGTAGTCTGTGTTACTAACATTGTGTAATGTATGTTTCCATGCTTGTGAACCAGGCTGCAATTCTATTTGCTGTAGGGTACAATTTTATAGGTGCTAAAGGAGATATAAATGTCTGGAATCCGAAAGTTGAATCAGATGACGAGTACAGTGCTGCTAAAATATGGCTTAGAAATGGTCCTATTTATGATTTTGAGAGCGTAGAGTCGGGATGGATGGTTAGTATGCGTTACTCGGAGCCCGAGCCTTGTTTTATTGCATGCGTAATATTTATCGAATATTTTTTTAACCGAATATTAGAATATCCGAATCTGAATTCGATTCATATATGATGGATATTTGGAATTAATATTTGAATTTGAATCCGATTAACTTATCAGATATCTGATAATATTCGATTCGTACGGCAAGTAAATCGATATATAATAAATTATTACATTTATATAATTAAATTTATTTATTTATTATATAATTATATTTATTGTAATAATTATTTTTATATCATATTATCGCATCGAATATATCAATATCTGAATCCGAATCCGATATCCGAAATTAATTTTTGGATAATATTCGATTATCTTGATTCGAATTATCGACCCCTAATAATACTAAGATATATGGGCTCCATCACCTCATTGATGGGCCTCACTGGGTGCTTAGAGATATTATGAATCATAAATTATAACATATGCTTTTAACCGTAAAATCCTTGAAAAAATATTTCAGGTAAATCCGAGTGTATACGGTGACAAACAGACGCGATTATTTACATATTGGACTGTAAGTTTCTTTTTTTACATAATGTGACAAGTGCATTTTTTATGTTAATATGGCTAGACTGCTGATCATGGATTGAAGAAGGGATGGTATGGACCCTGGTTTAAAAACCGTTATAACAACAGTCACTGTTACCATTTTTTACTGTTAAAAGTGGGTAAAATAACAGTAACGGTTGCCTACCATTAAGCCGTTATAATGGCCAGTCTTAAATTAACCATGGTTTGAACCCAATTAACACGGCAGTTGGTCTAAATCTAGCACTACTAAGATGTTTAATTTCTGTGTTAGGCTGATGCATCAAAGAAGACAGGTTGCTATGACCTCATTTGCTCAGGGTTTGTGCAAACTAGCCATCAGATAGCCCTTGGTGCCAGTATTGATCCTGTTTCACGCGAATTGGGGCCCCAATATCAAATCACCATTTACATGTATATGGTAAGGACATGATTTTTTATTAGCCAGTCGATCATATCGATGCAAGTCGTGGGAAGATTCCCATCGTATACTCTCATCTCACTGTATCATTCAAGTAAAGCACATTCTTATCAATATCGTCCAAACATTCAATCATTGGCTCCCACTTAGACGATTTCAGGACTAAAACCAGTCCTATTGGATGATATTGTTAGGAACCTAACCAATACTCCAAAAGCACCTAAGTGATAGTGGAGCGGAAAGCTAAGCCCTCAGTACAGTTTAGATCATAACATTCCACCATGCTTCCAAGGCCAACATCCACGATGGCCCCCTCTCAGGTGGCTTTCACACTGGTATCCTTTTTTTCTTAATTTTTTTTTGCGAGCAGGCCCCCTCATTTTTCTAGTACCTCTATTTTTTCTTTTTTAACGATCCCCAGGTAGCCCTTCCCCCAAGTCGCCCCTCCAAATGTTAGGAACCTAACCAATACTCCAAAAGCACCCAGATGATAGTGGAGTGGAAAGCTAAGCCCTTTTATAGGTTGGCTCATAATAGACATTAAGCATCTTCCATCATCATCTTACACTTTTTCACGGCTATTTGGGATTGACAATAACATGAATTTTATTTCATCATCAACTCTATTTAAAAACTATCTTTTGCCGTGGCATATGTCTTCCAATCTTTCCTTACTATCACATTCCATGTCATTTAAGGCCTTCATTGCTCTCTTTTGAGCCATCGATAACGGCAGTTGTAGCGTAAAACCCGTTTTCATTTTTTTAGTGTTTTTTTTTAAATAAACATAATAGGTTTGGGAAGTTATCGTTATAACAGCATTTTTTAGTATTTTTATAACGGCTTTTTTTTCTTTTTCTTTTGTTTTTTTTTTTCTAATGTTTCACCTAGATTAATAGATCTAATGACCCAGCCCTGTAATTTTTTTTATTTTATTTTTTTCATTTTTAATTTTGCTTCTGATCTCATAATTCATTGAAAATTCTTGTGATTTAGGATCCAAACACTAGCAATTGGTGGTTACAATATGGAAACAACATAAACATAGGATACTGGCCAGCCGAGATCTTCAGTTTATTAAGGCACAGTGCAATATATGTTGAGTGGGGAGGTGAAGTCTACAGCCCAAGGATAGGGATACCTCCTCACACCTCCACAGATATGGGAAGTGGAGACTTTGCTGAGGGCCTGTTTGGTTTTGCAAGCTTCATTAAACAAATTCGGATTCGAGACTACTCTCTCTACTTGAAGTACCCTCGACTGGTTTACAGTTCTTCAGACGAGTATGGATGCTATGATGTGTTTAACTATAAACCAGGATACACAACAGATCCTGAATTCTATTTTGGTGGGCCTGGTCGAAACCTCAGATGCCCATGAGACTGTTGACATGGTTAAGTTATAGTTTTCAAGCTTATTGCTTTCTACCTTGGTAAATTTGAAGTTTTTTTGGCTCTGTTTTCTGGAATTGGAATCACAAATTCTGTGTTTGGGAGACCAAATTTCAAGATTTTTTTATTTTTTTGGTAAGTCGATATAAGTAGATTAAAAGGAGATTGAGAAGATCTCAAAGCGAGTACAAAGGAAGAAAAAGAACAAGGCAAACGGCCCCGCACCTCAAGGACTACACTCTATCCCCGTGAGAGAGTCAAATTTGAAGACCATATCGCAAAAGAAAATACCTCTCAGAATATTCCTCCTGAGGTACAACATTGTTCCATGAAAGAAAGCCACTTCAGCACCTTACAGAGTATTCCATCAGGGACGCTACACTGAAGCATCACTCTAAAATGGGTCATGTTATTTTGACACACCTTATCTTGACACGCCTGTGCGATGCCCACATGCAGATGTGTCAAGAGCTGATTTCAGGTGAGAACAATCTCCTCTTCATGAGGACCATTCTTGCCAAAAATCAGCCCATTTCGAAATTTCTTAGCCCTATGAAATGTGGATTACAAGTTCAAAATTCTGTATCATCCATTTCTGATAGGGTTAGAAATTTCAGAATGGGCTGATTACACAAAATAATTAAAAAAAAAAAATCAGAATGGCGTATCATCCTTGACGTGTCAAAATAACCTGACGCCACCAAACTATTGTTATACTTCAGAATTTTCTTCCCAGAAAACACCCTTAACACCCGGAAAGTGCACATGTTATGGGGAAATGACAAAAAAAGAAGGGAATTTGGAGATATCAAAGACCTGAGAGGGAAACAGAGTTGCTCAGTTACAAACAAAAACAAGTTTCATTGCTCCAACATTACTGTCCTTCCCCTAAACAGACATGTCCCTTGCGATAGTTATGGCTTCTCGTTCACAACTACATTACAGCAACACTCGATACCCTCTCAAAAGGGAATGTACCCAAAACCTGTTACACATAAAAATGAAAAAAATAAAAAGGCTAACAGCCATACAACATTGATTTCTTTTTCAATCTTACATTAATACATTTACATGCAAAGAACATGATGGAAAGGCAAAACCCAGTCACTATATATGTAACAACAGATAAAAATGTTAAGGATATGCTCAGGCACCATACCAAGTTCTGATGAGCCAGGGATCATTTACTGACCAATAACGAATTTTGGATTTAAGATAACTGCCAGACCATGAGCTACACTTAATCATACTGTTGCCTTTCTTCTTGTATAGACTGGAAAATGCGTGCCGCTGACTCAGTTGCAGATCTAGGATTGTGAGGCACGACCTTGATGACTCGTGTCTGCTGGTCACTATTTTGTGTCTGGGAGGGTTGATCTGAACACTGTCCAGCTGGAGCCATGGGAAAAAGAGGGAGTGCATCCCTTCCTTCAGAAACCTGACCTGCACCTGCTCCTTGTACCCTCTCACAGGGACTGCTTGCTGTACTCCCTTGTATTTCACTGTCTTTGGATTTCTGAAACTTCCAAGCATAATGTGAAATGGCTTCATTCTTCTGAGTTGCCATGTTACATGAACTTCGAGAGTGCATGTTGTAGTTGACCTCCCCTGTTGATAACTGTTCAGTGTGCCCATGTGGCTGGGATCCAGCCAATGGGCTCACTTGTTCAACAGCTGAGGCAGAGAGAACTGGGTTCATGACTGGCATGCCATAAGGAGGGAAATACGAGTGAGCAACTGGAGGAGCGCCAACGCCCATCCCTTGTGGATGAGAAGCCGGAACCCCATAAGCAGGATTCAGGAAGCCTCCTGCCACCGGAGGTAGGCTCATAGGCCCACAGCCTCCATAAATTGGAGCCATGAAACCTGCAGTTGGAGGAAAAGATCCCGTATATGGCTTGTAAACAAGTCCTTCAGAAGGAGACATCACAGGAACCAACCATTGATTCCCTGGTGGTGGGTGGAAACACCAAGGACCCACTTTATTATCAGTAGCCACAGGTGCTGGTGATGGATTTCCAGAACATGTCCCATAACTTAAATGTTGACCAACATGTCCGTTGTTGACACCATGACTGAGAGAAGGAAGAGGGGGCTTCCCTACTACATTCTCAGCTGCACACTCAGTGCTCTGGTTTGGCTTCTGAGAATCATCTTTCCGCTTAACAATCTGTGGTGGAGATTTTAGAACACACTCAATAGGCAGCTTCTTAGCAGGCGATACCTTTAACATAGGTTCGCTTAAATACGGATTATCTTCATGCAACAGACATGGCGACCCAGCAATCAATTTTTGAACCTGTTTGAATATTAAGATATAGCTCAAATTATCCTCTCTTAACTCAAATTATATAAATAAAAAAGACTTGCACATCTCATTTCAGAAAAGGCAGTAACTACTTAAACTCAGTAAAGACTGGCTTACCTTTATCAGTCTATGCAACTCGAATACTTGCACCGCAAACAGCCTTTGTTGACTGAAAGTAATAACAGAATCAAACACTTAATTATGAAATCGAAGGTGGTGATTAATCTATTATAAGTGAACCAATGGGCAATCAAATTTGCAATGGGAGATTTCTTATTTGCTCCCCTTGCTAAAATAAAGAAAAAATATGTTGACATTAAAAGATCATCAAGCACTACAGTATATTATAAGAGCTTCAGGAATTGTACAAATATCTCAAAGATTTGAAAACTTGAGAAACCCATGGTTAAATATTGATCATGTGGCTCCATACTAATGCAAATGGAACACCTGAAATAATTCTGGATCTGATAAACCCTAGATGCAAAAAAGGCAGATCTACGACAAGATGTCCAGGTAAATGAAGTACAGTTCAAACACCCAAAGGTTCATACATGCCAAGGTATACACAGCATTTCTGGCTAGGAGATCCTAATGCTTAAACATGAAAGAAAATGAACTGGTATACTAGAACAGATTGCTCCAGTGCAGAAAATACAAGTCAAAAAACATGGGAAGTCTCACTTTATTAGGTTGGAATAAATTAAAGACATGTATTGCTAATTCAGTGGGTTTAACTCAAAGGTTGTGAGGTCAGTAAAATTCTGAGGTGGTGTCCAAAATAAGCAACAAACAACTCATTCAAAGTTCCCACTAAAAGGAATCAGAGCTTCACAATAATGCATCACTCAGAATAAAGCTCAACTATCATGCATCGAAACCCTTAACTGGTTCCATTCTTCACATATGGAATCATGAGAAAGAAAACCTACATTAATGGCAAGAAGCTCAAGATGTCAAAACTTGGAAGGTGAAAGGCAGGGAAAAGTTGTAACTTCTTCATTCACAGATTAACAGAAATGCATCTGGCATAGATACGACATCTCAAAGCAAGGTAAAAATGCTCATGAACAACTTTTTTATCTCTGCTAACTGAGAATGCTCTAGAACAACATTCAAACATTAAACATAAAGCTGAAGAAAATATCAGACATGACTGAAGTGCAAATGACTAAACTACCAAGAAAGCTACACTAATGCTTCCTCATGGTTGTGGCTACTTATTTTTAAACTACCACTCTACCGCTAGGTGGAGAGTGAATAAGAAAGCTTTTAACACCATCTGTCTTCTCTTCAAATGTTAGGGTGATGAGATCTCCTGCACTGATTAAGGATTAAAATATTTTCCGAGACAATAGGCAAGGATGTGAAGTCAAACATCAGATTGGAAAAAAACATGACACATGGCCTTGCATCCTTTTTTTTTAATCCTTTTCTCACAGCCTATCATCCAATATGAACCTGCATCGATTCATGTCAGATGATATATGTATCACGAGCAAGATATATTTTGTCTCACCTGATGCAGACTTCATTATTACTTCTCCAGTTGTATTATCAAGTGAAATGAGAGTTCAGAAACTGAAGATGAAGAAGAAAAAGAAGGAAAGAAAAAAGAGTGAAAAAGAAGGCTAAATACCTGCTTCATTATGATTAACTTATATGCTAAAAATTCTGTGAACTCAATTAACTCTAAACAAGTAGACTGTTACAGTGTTCCTAAGCATTTCATTTCTCATATTTGTATACGTATTTTAAATATATTTGTCCTTTACAAGAAAATTCAACAAAAAAATTGCCTTATTTGATACAAATGATGTCAGCATCTCATATCACGATAACCATCTGTTTTGGGGTTGGATGATGCATTTCCCATTATTGATTTTTATTTCTTGACAACGACCATCCTTTGCAAAGTAGCAATCTTACCTAATGTAATGGCTCTTCACAAAATGCTGGATTTGCTGCAATAGCGTTGATTGTAAAAATACATGAACATAAAATCACCTTGATAAGTCCCATCTCACTCATGACTATGAGAAGTTGACCCACGTTAACAAAAAAAACACAACCAAAGAAAATCCCCTCGCGGTCATATCTGACGGAGGGAGCTATCTGAGTTAATATTTAAATATGTAATTACAAGTAAAATGACAAAAATGCCCTTACTAATCAATCTGTCGTGAGCAAGAAAGTGAAAAACTAAGCACCAAGAAAAAAAAAGAAACTAAAAAACCAACTACCAAGAGAGAAAAATGGAAGTGAAAAGCTAAATAAATAACAAGTATAAACATCAAAAAGTCTTATGGAGATTCATTACAACTTGGAAGTCCCCCATGACTAAACCTCATCCTCAAGTTAGGGAATGAAGCTCTTTGAATCCCTAACTTGTTAATCAAACAAAACTTCAGTAAATGTCTCTAACTCAGTGCTCCTCCAACAATACTCTCGGCATGGTCTCATGGCTACACCAAAACAGTGTGAATCTCACCAATAGGAACACCATAAAAATCGATTTTAATATGTTTACCGCAGAAATGGAAAACAAGGTTGTTAACCATTGAAAAGTAGTATTGAGATTATTGCACCAAGAAGTGGCAGGACGACAAAGGAAAGAGCGAGTGCATGAGGAAGAGTGCAAAATCAGGAGAGCTCAAATATAGTGGAAACCATCAATGATGGAACTCTATTCAGCCTTGGCACCAGAATGAAAAACAGTACATTGCACATTGGCACACCCTGAAATTGGAATACGACCACTAAAGATGTAAGAAACAATAGAGGAATGTCAATTATCAGGGAATCAGCTAGTCTACAACCGAATATCGCAAGAAAAGAAGAGCAACAGTAGGACGAAGACCATGAGTGGTGGTGCTCAACATAGAACGCACTCATAAGCTGGATTTTTATCTTTTTTTAAAGAAATTAGGAGGTGGTACGATGGGGTTTAAAAATCTTCCAAGAAAACTGAGAAATTGGACTAATGTGAATAGTTTATTATATTCTATTTTGAAGGGTTAGGACACGTAGTTGGGATAAGGGAAAGAGTTTCAGGTCAGTAAGTTGATTTAGTTCATTGTAGCGTTATTAAATTATCTTTTTTTTTTCTTTCTCTTTTTTTTGGTGGTGGGGATGGGAGTCATTAGACTAAAAGGGTTTTCTGTGAGTCCCTATTGATATTAGGAAAGAACTTTCAGACCTTACATTTTTTTTGCTTAAATTTTTTCTTCTCTACAGAGAGAGACCAGATCTCTTATAAGGTAAAATCTTGCAATTTTTTTCCTTCATTTCTAGTTCTCTGATTTACACTTTTTTTCAGGTTATAGTTTGCTTTAAACAATAATTCATTGTTATTCATGGAAAAAAGCAGAATAGGAAAATCATGAAATTCAACCCACGCATTTCAACATCATTACTCATTAGCACCTTCTATGGGTGTGATTAGCAATCCATTACATGGGCAGAAAATCTCCTTGGTAAAGCTCAGCTGAACTCCAAGAATGCACACAATTATATTTCCCATCAGGGCAGCCACCAAGTCACATCTTTCAGTACTAAAACAAACTCGGATGGCCAAACTCATATTTGATAACCTCCTGTTTGGTTTATTACTAGAGAAAAAATAACCAAATCCATTGATACAAAGTTGTGAAAGATCCCCAAGCTGATCAACGCATCACTCAAAATTTTCATTAGAATGATCATCACTTCCCTTTCCATAAAAGTTGACAGATTTACGCAGAACAAACACAAAATACACAAACATCTCTTATAATCATACACATTTGCTGGTCCAAATTGTTTGGGCCAACAACAGAGATCATCCCTAGAAATGGATGAGAAAGGAAATGAACTAGAAGCAGCATTGTGAAACTTGCAGTGCCTAAAAAGCAGTTCATTCTCTTTTATTAGCTGACCAGCTGACCTAACAGCCGACTGGTATTTGGAAACTAAAGACACAAAATGAAGGAAAGAACATGCCACAACAGCTGTGAGATTTTAAAAAAGTGGTTAACAGAAAGAAGATTTTTATCAAGGCATGGCACATTGAAAATCTCAATTGGGCAATCCTCTCAAGTTTTCCATTAAATCCTCCTCTTTTTCTTTGTTTTCTCCTTTTTCTTCTACATTCTCATAATTTTTTTTGTCAAAACATAATAGTTCTTGAAAAACAGTTACCAAGACTTCACTTGGAAAGACAATAATCCACAAAAACCTGACTGATTACATAATCACACAAAACAATAACGTGAAGATTATATATGTATTTATATGTATATGCATGCATAAATTTCTGTATGTGCACATATGAATGTGTGTACATAGGTATGGAGGAATGCTGGGAAGTAACGCTAGCATTCCTGTGTAGGTACCATACATATAAAGATTAAGAAAGAAAAACAATGTAGGGTTATGTTTGATCTTGATCGTAATTATTTTCTACAACTAGTAAACAAGACTGTGCAATTAGGCCATAGAAAAGGTCAGCCAGAATCAGATTTTGAAGGATAACAATTTAGAGCAGAAGTATCATAATAAATTTGAACTACTAAATCCAGAAAATGAAATAACACGAGATAAGGTACAACCGTACAACGTTGAAGAACCATTCTTGAGAGCTGTCTTTCTTTTAGTTTAATGTGCATAATGTTCAAAATATTTAAGCCAGTTATATGGAAGACTGCATTTCAGGAATATAAACATCAGAATAGGCATAAAATTCAGTTTCGGGCGCTCTGCATGTTAAAATGATTACAACAGAACTAATTAAAATGTTTATGAATTTCTGCTACGACAATTATGCAAATGATTCCAAATTTTCAATACATGCCCAAGTTTTTTTCAAATATAATTAAACTATCATTCAATACAATGAACGAAGTTTGGAAGACATCAATTTTGATGCATCCAATCTGTAAGAATGGTGTAGCTACTGTTGGGAACAGGAACTTACTTGACAATCGCTCTTCGTGCTTTCCAGAAATGTTTCTGACCTATTACTCCTACAACATCATCAGGAGATATGTCCAAGACTGATATAGAGTCCACCATGGAGGTCTCAGAGACGTCATCATCTCTGTCCAGATCTCCCACTTGTAATGACCCATGTGCCTTCTCTACCCGGTACTCACTGCCATTTTCAGCCTCATTAAGACTTCTATGACCATAAAGTGAGGCTCTGGAACATGATTCGCTTCTAGCTTTTGAGACATTTCCCTTTTCCACACACCCCATGGGTTCAGCTGAAAAATCATTAATACGGGCAGTGTTTTCTGGCTGCAACCCTGCTCTATACCCTTGATGCAACCATGCATTAGTACCACATACTCTCTCAAAATCACCCATTGGACTTCTTTGATGATTTTGATTTGGAGAAGCATTGGTGTGCTTCAAGGTCTCAGCAATCTTTTCTCTAGTCGATGGATGGGGCACCAGCTTTTCTGTGCAGTCCTTACTTGTCGCGGACTCTATCGAGTTATCTTCACTCTGGTTTCTTACTTGTTGTCTTAACCTTAGATCTGTGGTGTTGGTCCGTTTCAGGTGCTTATCACGAGCATTCTGAAGTTGCATTGAAGAATTGCAAGTAGCTACTGCAGTTTTCAGTAAACTGTTCCCTGGGGTGACTGTAGAACGGCCTGTGTGACTTGGGATGAAGGGATTGAATCTTCCCTTGTCTATGCTGTGCTGATCCTTACTGGAAGATAGAGCGCTCCCTGAGTAGACAAAGGTAGGAACCCTAAAATCGTCTTCATCTCCAAGCTTCTTCCCACAAGAGTTTGTCGACTTGGAGAAGTCATGTGGTTGGAGAGAACTGCATTCAGCAGTTGATAATAAATGCTCTGTGGCATTTGAAGTTCGATAATCTGCATTATTCATGGATTTCTGCTCTAAATCTGCCATTGTGGTATTCAAATCCACTCCACTGGATGAACAAGAGTGATTCTTCTTGGCTGAATCAGTCAGTGCAGGAGGGATGTAAAATGAGGAAAACACCGTCCTTTCATGTCCACCTCCCTGTAGCCATAAATTACTCATCACAATTAGGGATAACACAAGACAAGGATGCACAGAAGTGGGAGATTTATTGAATTTGTAATATCATCTTATGTTGCTCAAATGAAAATAGATGTAACCACGGGCAATGATAATGGAGATAATTTCATTAAAGAATCATCATGATCAGCAAGGAGCTTCAAAAGTTCAAATGATTAATATGGTTGCACCCTTTTTTCCTCAAAGGCCATTTGTGAAGCACTAGCAAATCAAAGACCATTATTCTTCTTAAAAAATAACTACTCAAACTTACAAAAAAAATGTTTAAAACGATGATGAAAAGAAAAAACATTTATCAAAAACCACCAACAGGCATATAGGATAGTGAAGGCGAATTCTTCCAACAAATTCTGAATTCAAAAAGAACCAGACAAACCATCCATTATCTTAACCACTAAGCACACAGTTGTAACTTTTCGGCTATTCAGCCCTTCATAAAACTTTATACTTATCAAAAAAACAAAAAAAAATGAACAATAATCTGAACGACTTGCGAACCCACAAAAAATAACTTAAAAATCTCTTCTTTTGTTTTTCGAAAACCAAAAAGAAGGGGCAACATGGTTGTTTCCTAGATCACACACCTAAACTCAGAAAAAAAATTTCGTCCAAAAATGCATCTGCTAAGGCACTACGGCACATCGCATAGCAAATTAGACTCATTTGCTCTGTAACCACAATTGAACCCAATCAAATAACTATTTCTCTAGAAAGGATGCAAAAACAGCACACACGAAATCAAATACATGGTTATTCTCAAAAGCACATATAAACATCGATTTGCAACAAACTAAACATTTCCCTATGTAGCCATGAAAAGCCCCTACTAGCAAAATCCCACATGAATTTACTACTTTAGAACAAAAACCACAAAAATTCTCAAACCCACCTGGCTCGACGAGACCGAAGGGACCAAGGTGCTTGCGTTGTTGGGTGGAAGAGGCAACGTCGATGCTGACCCGGAACTGATTCTCTGGGAAGGAATACTGAACTGTTCGTAGAGAGCCATCTTGTTCCTCGGAGGTGCCCTTGGCCCTCCTTTCTCTGTATCATTAACATGAAGCCTAGGAAACAAAGGGCTCGTGATCTTTTCCTCATCTCTCCCCCCTTTCATCCTCCTCCTTTACTACTCTAACTCAAAACCCACATACAGAAAACGATGATTTCACCAAAATCCCGCAAGATCCCATGTCCCTAACCTTCTCCAACTAAAATCCACTTGAAAAAATCCAAATTTTCTCGGAATTCCGTCTCTTGCAACAATACCCAGACAGCAAAATCAAATCCTCGAAAAAACAACAAAACCACTTGAAAAAAAAAAACCCAGATTTTCACCGAAAATCGTCTCTTACAACAACACCACCCATATAGCAAAACCGATCCTTTCGTCGAAAAAGAACTAACCCACTTGAAAAAACTGGCCTTTTCGCTGAAATTCGAATAAAAACAAGACGAACACGCGAATATCTGGATTCTGGAGGAACAAAAGATATGAGAAGGCAAATATCTACCAGAGAAGGGGCCCTGGGAGGGCAGAGAGAGAGAGAGAGAAAGACGGGGGATTGTCTCTTTGGTATTCAACAGAGGATCCTCATCTACAAAAAAAGGGGGAGAAAAAATGTAGGGGTTGTGGGGCCCAAGTGGATAGAACTAGAAATTTTTTTTTTTAGGGACGGTCCGGACGGGATATAGCCGAATTGGATTTTCTTGCCGAACAGATGGGCCGGGTAGGATACTAGGCAGAGAGAAGACATCCGGGTCACATGGACTGTTTGCCCAACAAGTGGTGCTGAACCACATATATTTATTTGAAATTTGATGTTTTTTATGAAAATGCGTTAGAAATTGTGTTCTAGAAACCAATCCTCTGTAAAGATTTGTAAAGAAGAAATGGTCATTAGAAAAGAAAGATATATTTGGTACGTGTACTTTGTAAGAGACAATGTTGTAGGCATGCAGAAAAGCCAACAATTGTTGTGGCAATTAGTTGGTTACTTCTTTGATCTAGCGACATGTGTTAGGTTGTGTTTGGTAGCACGTCTTCAGCCGAAGATGTGCGTCTTGAAGGTCCTATATCTTCAATGTACGTACCTTTAAAGGTCAATACCGACGTTTGGTTCTACACGACCATGTAAGACCCACATAAGAACAAATGTTGATAGATCACGCAGGTCCGACATAAGAACAAAGATCGATAGTTCGTGTGAGTCGCACGTAATAACTAAAGTTAATAAATCCTAGGGCCCACATAAGGTCGATGGATCATACGTGGGTCCCAAATAATAGAAGGGTGTTGATAGATCGTATATGTGCTATATGTCAAGTGGGCCCATATATCATAAGTGGGCCCCACATTAGGTGGGCTAAGCCCATTGGGGATGGAGGGTGAACCTTCAAAGTTCAAAGTACATGCGTCTTCGAAGACTCAGGGGGGAGGTGAACCTTCGAAGGCTTACTTTTGCGCGTCTTCAAGGTCCACTGTGTCTTCGAAGGTGCGCACATTGGTGTGACCCAAACACTTGTCATCAATCAAGACACACACCTTCAGCCAAGACGCACGGTCGAAGGTGCGCTACCAAACACAACCTTATTGTTACCGTCTATATATATTTTACAATTGTTCAATCTTGATCATCAGTTTTTCAACCAACTGATTCGAAGCTAAAATGTAGAGCTTTAATGATTGGGAGAGAAAGGAACCTGAAGAAGAATAAAAGCCACATGATGAATAGGTGCATGCAAGAGCCAGCCATTTAATTATTTTTTTTTGATAATCAAAGCCAATCATTTATTTTAATAAGTCCAAGATATGTTAATAGGAGATCGAGATTTCAAAATAAGAAAACAAGGCAAAATAAAAGAACCACCAAAACGACAACCCTATCTACTCTCCACCTAAAAGCGACTCTAACCTAAATACCATGTCCCCAAAATATGTCTTTCACTTCCGGGTACATAAATCCTCATATAAATAAGAGAGCCTTAATGCTAATGAGAGTTTTCTGCCAAGTGTTTTCCTTGTCTCTAAAATGCCCTTCCATTGCTCCCCATAACCTCCAAATTACCGCAAAAATGCACTATAGTCCATAGAATTTTCCCTATCTTTGAAAGTATTGGTTTGGGCAAAACACGCAACAAAGTTCCAATGGATTGTGGCATAATTTAAAACAGGCTTACTAGAGCTAAAAAAAAATACAAAATCTGATTGACAAAGTCATTATACAATAAAAAGATTGTTAGTATTATCTACATTAGACTTGCACGTGACATAATAATTGATCAGTATTCACTTTTTAGCAATTAAGTTATCAATAGTGAACAATTTATTTAAAGATGCAACACAAGCAAATAAATAAATTTTTGAGGGAATTTGGCATTCTAGATATTGGGGCATATAAAAGGATGAGCAAATGAGGGTACGGCTAAAGAATCATAAAGAGAAATGACTGAAAAAAGTCCTAATTTGGAAAGGGTCCTAGATAGTAGTCCTCATTGGTGTTTGAAACAAAATGATATCTAACGATTCTATCAAAAGTTCAACTAATTCACTCTCCCGTACAAATAGGTCTCTCATAAGATGCAAATCCCAAGAATCTTCTTGACGTGACCCATTCCATAAGGCAGAAATAAATTGGCATTTCCATTGTGAAAGATAATACAACCGCAAGAAAGTTGCCTTTAGACAAGTATCACTACACCAAGCATCTTTCCAAAATCCGATTCTAATCCTATCCCCTAGCATCGGTCTAGACCCTCAAGGACCCACTCCTTATCCTTATAGATGCACTTTCACACCCCACAACCAAATGACCATATAGACCTTTTAGAAACCCAACCCACCTAACTCCTCATATTTGTCAACAATCACTCTGCACCGAAGACTACTCACCTCCTTCTTGAACCTCCATAACCACTTTTCCAAAAGAGCCACATCTATAAGACCAATTTTCCTAAAATCTAGACCTCATCCTTTGATGGTATCAGTAAGAATACTCCTCCATGTCATTTTATAGAAATCCCTCATAAATCTCAATAAGAATACTCCTCCATGTAGTTTTAGAGAAATCTCTCATAAACCTCTCTGACCTTTTTTTGACATCGACATAGTTAAAAAATAAAAAAGAAAGTAGACGAGAAGGAGTGCTTTTAATGAGGGTCAACTTCCCACCTTTCGGGAGTCCCCTTTAATTACTCTCTCGATAATTGGATTCTATATTACTTTAGCTTTATATGGAACGCCTAGGGAAAGGTCTATGAAGGAGGTTGGGAGGGATTCTATGGAGCATACTAGGATTTTAGTCAATTCTTCTATGTCCCTAACCTTCCCAATGCTCAATATTTTATTTTTCTTGGAGTTGATTTTAATACCTAAGCATTCTACAAAACAGCTTAAAAGACATTTCAAGAATGCCAATTGTCTTTTGGCTCATGAAGTAAAAAATCATAGTATCATAAAAAAATTTAAGGTGAGAAATTTCTACCCCCAAAGTGTGCCTACTTTAAAACCTAAAATTTCACCTAACATGATGCCTCTCGATATCATCATTTCCAAAACTACTACTACTATTATGGAAAGAAACAAGGATAGTAGATCACCTTGTCTCAATCTCCTAATTAAATTCCTTAAATTACCGAGAAGGGGAGTCATTGAAAAGAACCAAGAAGAAAGGAGATCTGACACACTTTCTCATCTACTCCCTCCATCTAGACCCAAATTTCATCCTATCTAATATATAATATAGGAAGTCCCAATTCACATGGTCGTATACTTTTCCAAATCGATCATATACACAATACTCGGAGACCCTAGCCACCACTTCGAGTTGATGCATTCATTGGCAAGGAGCATCCCATAAAAAATCAGTCTAACTTTCACAAATGCCCCTTGCTCTCTTGAAATAATCCTACTCACCACCTTTTTTAAGTCTGGAAGTTATAACTTTTGCAACTATTTTGTAGACATCTTTACGAGGTTAATGGGCTTAAAATATTGAAATGCAGTTGCACCTTGGACTTTGGAGACAAGTACAATGAAAGTTTGATTACATCTAAAATTTAGAAAATTCTTCAAGTGAAGGTCCTCGAAAACTTTCATCAAATCCAATTTATTGATTTTCCCAACAATCTTGAAAAAAATACAAGAGTGAAACATTGGGACTTGGGGCTTTGTCACCTAACATCTCGAAGACAACATATTTCACCTCTTCCTTGCTAAACGCTCTCTCTAAATTAACCTTCTCGAGACTCTTTACAAATGCAATCAAAAGGGAGGCCATCAAGTTTTGGTTTGGATTGGGACGTTTCCAGGTATAGGTTTGAGTAAAAATTCCAAATTCGAGTCCTAATATCATCATCCTCCACAAATGTCTCCTCCTCAATCTTAATAGACACGATACAATTGTTTCTTCTCCTAGTATTTGCCATTTTGTGAAAAAACTTGATATTATTACCCCCCCCCCCCCCCCCCCCCCCCCCCTTCTTTAGATTTTGATCTTTTTAAAATCTAGCGCATCCACCATATATTACAAGGATATATTATAGATTTTAATCATTTAAAAACAATATACAATATCTATTAATGCTCATTATAAATATGGACATTTTTGTCACTGTAGAATTATTTATGCTAAAAATTCTTTGTACGTACACTATAGTGGTGCTACGTTGGTCGGCTGATCCCATGAGCCGTCACCATAACTGTTACCGTCACCTTTTTCTCCTCCAAACAAAAAGGCAAAACTATACCAAGATAATTAGGGGTGTCAATTTTACCCGTCCAATCAAAACCAAACTGGATTAAAAAAACACCAGTTCCAGTTCCACATTTTTGGGAATTGACTAAAAAAGAACTGGAACTGAAACCAAACCAAAAATAAAGGTTCTGATTTTGGGTAGTTAGATTTGGACCCAAAACCAATAGGAACCCGCAGAACCAATATATAATTATAGTGTTAAAATTTTAATATTATCAAGATTTGTACCAATATACTCGGAACCAAATAATCGATTCCAGTTCTGGATCCATCATTTTGAGAACCGAAACTGATAAGAACCACGAATATCGGTTCCAGTTCCGGGTACCTTAGTGACAAAACTGGAACCGACCCGTTGACACCCCTAACTATTACGCATAACAACATTGACACCTCTCCTTCAGTTTCGTTCATTGCACTTGCTCCCCGCTAGTGTTAACTATCTTCGGAACATAAAGAAAAAAAAATCCATATAGGGGTGTAAATCTGACCCATGACTCCCCGGGGGCCTGGTCTTGACATTTTAGAGCCTGGCCTGTCAGGCCCATCCTGCAGCCCGACCCGGCCCGGCCTGTTGACACTAATTTGGTAATTTTCAATACCAAATTACGAGGACAGAAAAGCCCATCTCAAATTAAAGAAGTAATGATGGTCCTTATGGATTGGAGGATAGAAGAGTAAAGTTGGAGGTCAAATTTGTCTTAAAAGCCTCCTCATCTCAAGTGGAAAAAGATGAATCTCAGATTCTTTAACGAGGGGCTCGCCTCCTAGACACATTTGGTCGAGAGAATACATAGAAAGCGCGACATATAAGGGGGCATGGCCGGAAAGTTATTGCGGGTAAGTTTTATTAACTTGGAATGGAAAAAAGCACTAAAGTCTAAATTAAAACCGCCAATTTTTAACCTTTCTCATGGGATTTCAGACAATTTTTTGACCTGTTGGGAGGGTTGATCGCATGGCTTCTGCTCTTCCTTCTCACGAGACTTACCTTCCGCTCCCTCCAGACCCAGGTATATAGACTTTATTGTGTGCTTCAATCTGATTGAAACCTTATAGTTGCAAGTTTATTGGACTCCTTTTTTTATGGGTTTTAATTATTATGAGTTGTTACATCTGGGTTTTGTTGTTAATTGCAGTTTGTTTGGTGATTGGTTCGAAATTTTGGATTTTTGGATTGTTTAGTTGTTTTTGGAGGTGGGTTTTTCCATACTGTCTCTGATTGAGGCTGGGAAAATGTGGGTTTACTGAAGTTTTGCTTTCTGGGATTTAATTATTTTAAGTTTTTACATGTGGGTCTTGTTGTTGATCGCTGTTTGTTTTGTTTTTGGTTCAAAAGTTGGGTTTTTGGATTGTTTTGGTCGTTTTTGGAGGTGGGTTTTCCGCAATGTTTCTGAATTTTCGTTATTTTAGATGCGGGTCGTGATTGCTACTTGTGCTTATTCTGAGTTTTTCAATTATTATAATATTTTACATCTTGGTCATGTGGTTGATTGCAGTTTCTCTATAATTGAGTTTGGAAGTTTTATTTTCGGATCATTTTAGATGTTTTGAAGGCGAGTATTTCCTTCCTTTGTTCAAATTTCAACTTTTCTGTTTTTTTCCTAGTGATATTAAACGCCAGTGTTGTTGCCTTTTTAGCTGGAAATTAGATTCTAGAATCATTTGAGTGCTCATGGATTTTATTTTTCCAGCTATTCAGTTATGAATGGTATCATTGATTTATTGGTTCCAGTTGTTTTGAGGTACGGGAGAGTTGTTTTTGGGATGAATGAAGTTCTTACGGAGGTGGTCTTTTACCTTTCATTTATGGGTTTAATTAATACGGTTGATGGGTGATACCCGTGTGTGCAATTTTGCTATTTTCTAACTGTTGAGTGATTTGGAGCTTTGCCATGACTTAGCACATTTTAGTTTTGTACCACATGGGATGTTGATATTGGATTTTTTAGTTTTAAGTTCTTTCAGTTATTGCGTTAATCGCTGTTACTTGTGCTTTTTTCTGGGTTTTTGAAGAGACAAGGATTTTGAAAGTCAATACCAACACTTAAGTCAGTATGAACTTTCTGGAGAATAACAGAAATTTTGAGAAGAAATAAGTGAGAAGAATCTAGAATAATCAAATATTGACATTTCTAGAATGACGGTGGAGTAAGTCGGTGGTGTTTTCTGTCTCTTGTGAAATTCCGCCTCTATAAATAGAGTTTGGGATGGGGGGTTTGGGTGTATCCAAGAACAATACACTTTGGGTGTGTGTGTGTGTGTGTCCTACAAAAGAGTTGTTGTGTGAGTAGCTCTCCAATATTTTCTTTGATCAAATAAAGAATAGTTTTATGAGTTTCATTTGGTACTCCAACGGTTCGATGCTAGTTTCAACAAGTGGTATTAGACCCATGGTTAGTTCGAGTTGTGGCTTAGGCGACGATCGAGGATCGTGAAATCGTGGTGCCTGGAGAGCACGTAGTAGATTGGCAGCTTAGGCGACGATCAAGGATCGTGAAGTCGTAGTGTTCAGGGAGTACGGAGTAGATCGGACGTGTGATCTTGTACAAAATCCTGTGATACGGTTGCTCTGGGAGTGACCAAGGTTCCGTAAAAGATATTGTGAAGTACCGTTGTGCTGCCGATGTTATCACTAGACAAAGTTGTGCAAGTGGAAGGTCCGGGCTGGGAAAGCCTTGTATGTCATCAAGATATCCATACAGAAAGATTTATTGGAGCATATTCGAGAAGCGAAGACTTTGAAAGAAGCTTGAGATTCGTTTGTCGCATTATTTTCACGTGCTAATAACGCTCGGTTGCAACTCTTGGAGAATGAGATCAGCACAATTACGCAAGGCAATATGTTTGTCTTGCAATACTTTATTGAAGTTAAAAATATCTGCCACGAAATTTCGCAATTGGATGCTAAGTCCGCGATTATTGAATCACGTATGAGGAGAATTATTATATGACGATTACAAGCCGATTGCAACGAGTTTATTACGACAATCCAAGGGTGGCCCACGCAGCCTTCATTGTTGGAGTTGGAAAATCTGCTAATAAACCAAGAGACATTGGCAAAGCAGATGGCCGGGCTTTCAGTCAATGAGATCGAATAAGCTCTTTTCTCTGACAAATGGAAGAAGAAGCCTAATTCTGAGGGGAGATTTTAGCAACAACAAGAAAGATCGACAAAAGGCACCTCAAGCAAGACAGACGAAGACCTGTTACAGATGCGGTAAGCTGGGCCACTTTGCTCGCAACTGTAGATCGAAGATTATGAAAGGAACTATTGCTTAGGTTGGTCCTCATGAAAAGAACCAACAAGAAGAGAGTGAAGAAGACTGGGATGTCCAAGCCTCATTTGCAGTCGTTGAGAAAGGCGAAGAGCATGTTGCCCTTATTACGATGGTGGATAGCCTTCCACAAAGCACTGATGTCTACACAGTGGCCAACGTTATGAAAGATGGAATCAACTATGAGACAGACTGGATAGTTGATTCGGCTGCTCACATCACTTTACTGGTGATAAAAGTTTTTCAAGCTATGGAAGTATGAAGGAAGAGACACAATTGTCACGACAGACAATAATGTGCATTCTGTAGAACACGTGGGTGACCTGGCTATCTCACCCATAAAAGGTGGTTTTAAGGTCTTAGAGAACGTTTATCACATACCAGGAATGAAGAAGAATTGCAGATGAGACAACACCATTACTACTTAGAAGCCTAGTTGTCAAGTTCGCCAATAATTCGTGAATAATGGATTTTATTAGTGAAAACGAATAATATGGCCGAATCTTTCAAAAATTCGGATTTATTCGCAAATAATTGGGAGTTGGCGATTAAAACACGTTTTATACGTATATATGTATAAGTCGGCCTTTTTGTTCGGCTTTAAAAAAATAACAAAAAGAGGAAAAAACTTGAAAGCCCTAATTCATTTTCTTCCTCTCCACTCTCCACCCTACCCTACCCCACGATCCCCACTTCCCATCATTCACTCTCCTCTCTCTCCCCCTTGTCTCTGTCGGCAATACCCCACCTATTGCTAGCTGCCGAAGTCCATTGCTCTTGTTGCCGCTGCAACATCACCTGGTTCACATGGCTCTCTCTCCGCTGCAACACCATCTATCCTTCCGCCAAGATCATTTTAGGACCTTGTCATCCAACCCAAGTGGGGGATTAAGGTGGCGGACGGGCACCATTTTCTTGTCATGTATTTGCACAAAAAGAGGATTTTTTCTTTTTTGCTTCAACAAGGTTTTTCTCCAGCCAATCTAATGGCCTGACAAATCCCTATGTAGGGCATGTTCTTGGGCCCACGACTATGGATGTTTAGTCCACACCTTCATGGATATACAGTGTACACACCTAATATTACCCTAAATGGTTATCTCTAGCATTAGATTTTAACACTTTTTAAGAGTGATTCTAGCCGTCAGATTCAAGCATGTTTTTTGGGTACCACATCCAACGTCTAAAAACCATCAATCGAGCTGATTTGCTAGTGCGTATATTCACCAAGGGCTGGTGGCCCATTCCAACTTCTAAGTTAATAGATTTACTGTTAAATTACTCATTCGTTAGACTCTATTTATATTACTCTTTCATTAGTCTTTTTGGTTGCATATATTATCTTATACATATTTATATTTTAGTCTCGAATTTTTAATATCGAATTTTTGGATGATAGCCGAATTAAACAAGATTGAATGTAGATGCAAATTTTTGCCGTTCCTCAAATTTTTGACTGGATTTTTGAAGCCCGGAGTCGAATTATACTCGAACTTTTTCCATATCTGAACTTAACAACTAGGCTCAGAAGTGATGAAAGCAGCTCTAGGAGAGAACAATGAGTTGTTCAAGAAGATATGAATCTACCGATCAAAGGTATTGTCATCGATAGCCAGGCAGACCTTAGAAGATCAACCCAGATTAGAAAGCCTAATCCTAAGTACGTAGAAGCCTGTTATGCATACACTGTAACACTATCACAGTGTAGCATTACTCAAGATCACAAAGATGAGCCAAACTCATTTGACGTAGCAAAAGGCATTGCAGAATGGTGGGAGAATGCAATGAAGGAGGAGATCATTGCCCTAAAGAAGAATGAGACATGGGAGCTTGCCCCATTACTAGGAGTATGCAGTAGAGAGTTGGTATTGAGGGGGGATGTTGAAAGTCAATACCAATACGTAAGTCAATATGAACTTTCTAGAGAATAACAAAAAATTTGAGAAGAAATAAGTGAGAGAAGAATCTAAAATAATCTAATATTGACAATTCTAGAATGACGGTGGAGTAAGTCGGTGTTGTCTTTTGTCTCTTGTGAAATCCCACCTCTATAAATAGAGGTTGGGATGGGGGGTTTGGGTGTATCCAAGAACAATACACTTACACTTTGTTTGGGGGGGGGGGTTGTCCTACAAAAGAGTTGGTGTGTGAGTAGCTCTCCAATATTTCCTTTGATCAAATAAAGAATAGTTTTCTGAGTTTCATTCGATACTCCAACGGTTCGATGCTAGTTTGAACAAGGGGTGGGGCATGAGAGAAGTGAGACAACTGATGTCGCACTTAATACACCTAGGCAACATTGGAGGGAGGCAAAGAAGAGTAAGGGACAGAGTTGGATAGCTGAATCTTACACTCATATCCCAAGCAACTTAAAAATATACCATGACTTGTCAGATTCTACCTTGTATTCCTTAGTTTTTTGTTTTTCTTCTTATTTAATTAATTATTTTTATTTTTTTATATCTTAGTTTATCTAGTTTGGGGGTCGGGGATGGAGGAGACTCAAATGAATGTCACAATAATAAGCCCTGACAACTACAAGATGCAATGCATTAATAACCTATTCGTTTTTGGCTCTTTGTCAGTTGCAATGTTTTTGGTTGTTATTGTTGTCAGGGACCTACTTGTAATATCTTATATTCTACAGGGGGCCCTTGTAATATTGTAAAACTTCACTTAATATATATATTGGGTGAAATCGTGTAGGCTATTCTAAGCTCTACACGATTTCTCCTCTTCCTCCAATTCTCTTCTCCTCTCCTCTCTTCCATCTCTAACCCTAATCTCTTATTCTAGTTATGATCCAAGATTACAACATGGTATTAAAGCATGGTTATGTAACCATGGCTCAATCCTAGAGGTCTGAAGAACCCTAGGGATTGCGAAATTCGATGCGAAGGGATTTCTAAAGAAGGAGATCATCTCCCATGGATAGTCGCAGGCTTTAGAAGAGTCTGAAACCCTAGCCGCCCACTCCAAAAGGTTGGAGAAGTTCTCCCAGGCCTAGCCGCCCACTCTAGAAGCCTGGAGAAGAGCTATCAGGCATAGCCGCCCACTCCAGAAGCCTGGAAAAGAGCTACCAAGCCTAGCCGCCCCTTCCAAAAGGTCAGAGAAGACCCTCTAGACCTAGCCGCAGGTCTTAGAGGAGTCCGGAACCTCTCCCTAGTGCTACCGCACCTATCCAGGAACCTTTTTTAGGTCCTCGGAACCATTCACAAGTTCCCCGCGGGTGGTTTTTTCTCCAATAGAAAATCTATAAAGGAGTTGTTCCAAAAAGGCCTGAATCCTGCTCGCAAAAAGGTGATTTGCACCTCTGCAGCAGCAGTTCGGGTGATTTCTTATTTGGAAAAGTCTTCTCTACTACCATGAGTACATCTGAGGAGTCATCTTCTGCCAAGTCAAAGATCATTGTTGCCCCACCCAGTCTGGGAAGTCATGGTGATCACAGCCCGGGCCTACAGATCACTACGGTGAAACTCGATGGGACCAACTACCTCGCATGGTCTCAATCTGCCAAGACGTACATCACCGGACGAGGCAAAGCCGGCTATATCACTGGACGCGTCACCGCACCTGATTCCTCCAATGCTGTGTTTGAGAAGTGGGAAGCGGAAAACTCGATGGTCATGTCATGGCTGCTTCACTCCATGCATCCATCGATCAGCACAGGCTTCCTCTTTCTCCCGACTGCCAAGGATATATGGGACACTGCATCTCAGACCTACTCCCAAGATGGGAATTTTGCTAGGATGTATGAACTTCAGCAGGAGATAGCACATCTGAAGCAAGGCGATCTTCCTTTGGGATCATACTAAGTGGGAAGAGGTAGATCACTACCAGACCTACACCCCTGCATGTACCAAAGATGCTACGGAGTTCCGGGTGTGCGGACGCATATTCGAGTTTCTTGGCGGCTTGAACCAGAGCTATGAACAGGTTCGAGCCAACATCTTGGGCAGAGATCCACCGCCGTCGACCATTGCACAGGTCTACTCCTACATCCAGAGCGAGGACAGCAGGAGGAGAGCCATGAGCTCTAAGACAGATGCTGATGTTCCTTTATCCAAGAAGTTTGCCTTGGCCACTCAGAAATTGAGCAAACCCACATCCAAGAAGGATGGGGATCTTGATGATCGTGATCGACTCAGATGTGATCACTGTGGCAAGCGTCGCCATACTCGGGAGACCTGCTGGAGTCTTCATGGTCGTCTCGCACAGTTCTCTGGGGGGAAGCAAGGCTCCTCAAAGAAGCCATTTGGTAGCAAACATGGAACCTCAGCCCGCTCATGCCACCAGTCAAGATTCCTCTGATGTGACCCCTTCCTCTGGGCAGTCCAATACCTTCTCTAGCATGGACATTGATAGGCTTCGACAATTACTTACTCAGCTTGATGGCCCTTCCCCACCTATATCATCCTTTGCTCAGACAGGTACATTCCATTCAGCCCACCATGTGTCTACGGCACCCATTGGTCCTTCCTGGATCATTGATTCTGGTGCCTCCGATCATATGACTGGTATGCCATCCCTTTTTTCCACCTATAATATCTGCTCGGGTAAGGACAAGGTCCGCGTGGCCGATGACACCTTCTCCTCTATCTCAGGGAAGGGCACTATCTTTGCCACACCTACTTTGTCTTTATCCTCTGTACTTCATGTTCCTAAATTCACCACTAACCTGCTTTCTGTTAGCCATCTTACTAAGAGCCTAAACTACAGTGTTACCTTTTTTCCTTCTCATTGTGTTTTTCAGGACTTGGAGACGAGGCGGATGATTGGCAGTGGTCGTGAGGACGGTGGATTGTACCTGCTCGATAGCCAGCCGACTTCATATTCTGTTGCACATCAGTCTAGTGCCAATGTCAGTAGTTTTAGGGTTAATAAAGACCTGTTAATGCGATGGCATAACAGGCTAAGTCATTTACCGCTTTCAGTCATGAAGAGTCTGTTACCTCAGTTTGCGTCTATTCCATTTTTTGAGTTCAACTGTGAAACTTGTGTACTTGCAAAACAATGTCGGGTGTCTTTTCCGACCAGTAATAAAAAAAGTACGTTTCCTTTACAACTTGTGCACTCTGATGTTTGGGGACCTAATCCCACCACTTCTATCTTTGGTTTTCGCTACTTTGTGGTTTTTGTGGATGACTACAGTCGTTACACTTGGATCTACCTTATGAAATAAAAAAATGAGGTGCATACTATCTTTCAGATCTTCCATAAAATGGTGTGCAATCAATTGGGCAACACCCTAAAAGTCCTACGCACTGACAATGGGGGGGAATACATGTACAGTGGCCTTGCCTCCTACTTTGAAGAGCATGGAATTCTTCATCAGACTTCATGTGCCGATACACCTCAACAAAATGGGACCGCTGAGCGAAAACATCGCCATGTCCTGGAGGTTGCTAGGGCACTTCTTCTTGGTACTCGGGTACCCAAGGGTTATTGGGCTGACGATGTGTTGACGGCATCTTACTTGATAAATCGGATGCCCTCTCGTGTCTTGGGGTCAAAGTCTCCCCTTTCACTCCTGTTTCCTTCTTGTCCTGTGTTCTCCATTCCACCTAAGGTCTTTGGTTGTGTTTGCTATGTTCATACCCATCACAAGAAGGACAAGTTAGATCCGAAAGCCGTTCGATGTGTGTTCCTTGGCTATTCGTCCACTCAGAAGGGATATCGGTGTTTCTACCCCTCTACCCGTCGTCGGTTTGTTTCTCTAGATGTTACCTTTTTTGAGAGTCTTCCCTTCTTCTTAGTTGATCGGACTTCTTTTCAGGGGGAGCTTGGGAGTATTGACGAGAGTCCGATACCTCCACAAGGGGAGATTCCTCAACCAGTACCCCTTGATTTGCCTGATGAGTCTCCTGTACCCTTGTCCTTATCTCCTACTGACACTGTGCCACAGGATCCGCAGCTGAAGACATATGCCAGACGACGTCAAAAAGAGAAACAGTCCACCATCCAAGCTCACTGCCAGGAAATCCAACTCGATCTAGGTAATCGTGTCCTCAGTGATCCTCATGATGATATGTCTGTTGCTCCTTCTACTATCTTTCCCATAGACATTGATGTACCTATTGCTCATCGGAAGGGTGTTCGGAACTGTGTTACCAAGCACCCTATCTCTCACTTTGTTTCCTATCAACAGCTCTCACCATCCTACAGGGCATTTGCTACTTCCCTATCGAGTGTCGCTCTGCCATCCGGTGTCTCAGATGCCCTCAGCCAGCCTCAGTGGAAAGCAGCCATGTTAGAGGAGATGACAGCTTTAGAAAAGAATGGTACTTGGGATTTGGTTCCATTGCCTAGAGGAAAGAAACCCGTGGGGTGTAAGTGGGTATATACAGTGAAATACAAAGCAGATGGAAGCATCGACAGGTACAAGGCCCGTCTCGTTGCAAAAGGGTACACACAGACTTATGGGATTGACTACCAGGAGACGTTTGCTCCAGTGGCCAAGATGAACTCAGTTCGAGTTTTGTTATCTCTCGCGGCAAATTTTTCTTGGCCCCTCCACCAGTTGGATGTCAAGAATGCCTTCCTCCATGGTGATCTAGAGGAAGAGGTCTACATGACAGGTCCTCCGGGGTTCAGTCCGACTGGGAGTAAGGAACTTGTGTGTAGACTGAAGAAAGCCTTGTATGGGCTTAAACAGTCACCAAGGGCTTGGTTCAAGAGGTTCAGTTCCGCAGTCAAGAAGATTGGCTACTCGCAGAGTCAGGCGGACCACACTCTCTTCATTAATAGAAGTCAAGGTCGTCTTACTGCTCTTATTGTATATGTAGATGATATCGTGGTCACAGGAGATGACCCAGATGAGGTTTGTAGATTGAAAAAATACCTCGGCACAGAGTTTGAAATCAAGGATCTGGGAACCTTGAGATACTTTCTGGGCATTGAGGTTGCTAGGTCAAAGCAGGGTGTGTTTATCTCACAGAGAAAGTATGTACTTGATCTCCTTCGAGAGTCAGGAAACTTGAAAGCTAAACCAGCCGATATGCCTATAGAGCAGCAACATCGGCTGAATCCTGTTGATGGGGATCCCATTGTTGATGCAGGCCAGTTCCAGAGACTTGTTGGGCGTCTCATCTACCTTCGCTGACACGACTAGATATTGCATACGCAGTCAGTGTCATCAGTCAGTTCATGCACGTATGTGGGAGGTAATCTGGTGTCTTAGCGCAGCAAGAAGCAACCAGTTGTCGCCCGCTCCAGTGCCGAAGCAGAGTACCGTTCTATGGCTCATGGTGTATGTGAGCTTCTATGGTTGAAGACTATGCTCAGTGAGCTCGGATATCTTGTCAAAGGGTCTATGCAACTGTATTGTGACAATAAAGCAGCCATCAGCATTGCTCATAATCCAGTTCAACACGACATGACAAAGTACATTGAGGTAGACCGTCACTTCATCAAAGAGAAACTTGGTCAGGGACTTATTTGCATACCGTATGTCCATACTGCTGATCAAGTTGCAGATGTGTTAACTAAAGGTGTTACTAAAGGGATCTTAGAGCACCTGTTATCCAAGCTGGGCATGATAGATATCTTCGCACCAGCTTGAGGGGGAGTGTTGTCAGGGACCTACTTGTAATATCTTATATTCTATAGGGGGCCCTTGTAATATTGTAAAACTTCACTTAATATATATATTGGGTGAAATCGTGTAGGCTATTCTAAGCTCCACACGATTTCTCCTCTTCCCCCAATTCTCTTCTCCTCTCCTCTCTTCCATCTCTAACCCTAATCTCTTATTCTGGTTACGATCCAAGATTACAACAGTTATATCATGTTCTTATTTTTAACTGTTTGTTTTTTAGTGCATAATTTCTAGTGATATGGCCAATCCTCAGTTTTTAAGTGAATTAGATGGAATAAAGTAGACTGAATTATACACATGTAGAAGTTTTCCTCATACTAATATGCAAAGTGAATTAAGCCACCCAATAAACATCATCATCATCATAAGCCTTATCTCGACGATATGGGTTGGCTACTTGAGTCCTATTTGTCCATTTAATTCTATCTAAAGCCATGTCTTCCGCTAAGGCAAGTTTCTTGAAATCTGCTCTAAATACATCAATCCATGTTTTTTATAATTAACATTTATGATTAAAAAAAAGGGGAAGAAAACCCTAGAGAATACAAGGATAACCTCTTAAGCCAAAGCCTATATACAATTCAAGAGGGGAGGGATCCTCCAAAAGATCATCCCATCTAAACATGGAAGTATAAGGAAAAAACCCTCTAAACTCTGGCAATGAGGAAGACCAAAGATACAAAAAGGCTTTAATTCTCAAGACCACGTCTGCAACGACTACAACTTTCCCTTCAAAATGCAAGTATTCCTCTCTCCAAACAACCCACATAAAAGCAAATGAAAACATGCGCTAAAGGATTCGCCCTCTACCCCGGAGAACTTCCAGCGAGCTAGCTTGGAAATTCCAATCACGTGTTCGGGGAGCACGTAATCAATACCAAATTCACAAGCGAAAGGGCAATGAATCGACAAGTGGTTAACTGATTTGACACTAGACTTGCACAAGAACCACATAATACCTTTTTGGAACCTAATTTGCACATTCCTTCTAATTGGTATTGTCATTGGGATTTATTGTACATCACCAAACCATCTCAAGTGTCTTTCCTTATTTTATCACCTATTCAAGCTACTCTTATATTTTCATGAATATGTTCATTTCTGATTTAGTCTATTCCAGTATTATTATTCATCCATCTCAACATCCCCGTCTTGCCTAAGTTTTAACCAACATTCGGTTCCATAAAGTATTGGTTTTATTGTTGTCTGATAAAATCTTCCTTATAGTTTGATAGGTATGGTTGGACACATAACACTCTGGAACTGGAAGCACGTTTCCACTTTAGCTATCCAACACTATTTCTCTAGGCAACATCCTTCTCAATCTATCCCTTCTTATGGATAATAGTGAAATTCCCTTTTAATTATGAAAATGGTTCCTTCGGGGTAGCTCTTGGCCATCAATATTTACTAATGCATCATCTCTATGTGAATCTTTACTAAAGTTTCACTCTATATACTGTCATGGTTTGACTTTTTAAATCCCATACTCCAAAGCATTCCTTTCAGAGTTCTTAACTTTGCATTTATCTTCTCTTTAGTTTAATTAACTAACACTACATACTTATCGAAAAAAAAAAAAAAAAAACTAACACTACATCATCTACAAATAACATACATTAAGGGACCCCCTCTTGGTACGAGCAGTTGCTTCATCTAAATAGTTGCTTCATCTAAACTAGAGCAAAAAGATATGACAAGGCCAATCCTTGATTTGTACCCATTGTGATTTGGAAACTCATTTGTTTTTCACCACCAATTGTTCTCACACTAGTCACCGCGCCCTTATACATGTCCTTAATGGTTGTGTCAATATATCCATTGGAGGCTCCTTTGTTTTTACAATACTCACCAAATTAACTCCCTAGGAACTTTATTGCATGCTCATGCATTTTTACGCTTTTAGTGGAATATATTTGGTCTTAAAGTCCTATCAATCTTCATCCTTGCTAAAGCTACTTTTACCTCTAATCCTAATTCTTGAAGAGTATGTGTGTGACCTGGACTCCTAAGCATCTCTTCCTAGTCCCTAAGTCTCTTGTGTAGCTTTATTTGATAGTTTTTGAAAATAACTACTTCAGCTTTCCTTAATCAATTCATTTGTTACTAAGACTCTCTAGTCGTTGCCCTTAATGAATCTACACGATCTTGGTTGCTATTTTTCTATTTTGCATTCATGGAAGCTTGCGAAAATCTTTCTCACCCTCACTTGTCTCCAACTTATTATATAGTTCATCACATGACTTATGTTTAGTTTCACTATCACTTTCTTAGCTTCCTTTTTAGCACTTTTTATATCTTTCTAAGTTTTTCTTGTTTGTAGTCGTTTGTCAAGTCTTTTAGTAGATACTCTTTTCTCCAGTAGCTCTTTGAACTTCATAATTCCACCTTCAAGTTTCCTCAAGCGAATGATTTTTCCACTTAGACTCCATAATAGCCTCTTTCACTACTCTTATAATACATTTGGCCATTTCATCACACATCACACTAAGTCTCTACTTCTAAGTTCCAAATTCCATAACGTAATTGTTGGGTATCTTTTATTTTCACTCTCTCTTCCATTTCCTAATGCAAACATCTAAAACCAATAGCCTATGTTGTGTGGTCAAGCTCACTCCTATAATAACCTTGCAGTTTTTGTATATTGATTGCTCCTTTCTCCTAAGTAGGAAAAAGTCTATTTGACTCCTATTTGTTCCATTATTAAAAGTACGCAACTATTTATCTCTCTTTTTAAAGTATGTATTTTCCATTGCAAGATTATATGCCATCTCATATTCAAAAATCACATTTCCAATTTTATTTTTTTCCTTCAAATCCCTATCCACCGTGCACCGTCCCATATCCTTTACTTTCTTTCCTGACATGACCATTTAGTTGCCCTTCTGTAAATATGCTCTTTCCTTCAGGAATTCCTTAAATGTATCCATCCATGTCTTTCCAAAACTGTCTTCAATGGTTGCCCCTAATCTAACTTGGGGTGCATAAGCACTAGCAATGTCTTACCTAGTAGGCTAGTACTAATTTTGTTGACAACAACTTGTTGCCTATTCTCTTAACCTCTGAAATTTTATCCATCATGTTTTTATCCAATTATCCCTATCTCTTTTTTATTTTTGTCTTTAATGTGTACCAAAGTTTGTAGCATCAATTTCCCTGGATCTTGCCCCTTTCCACTTTGTCTCTTCTAACAAGGAAACCACCCATTAAACAACGAAGCTGAATGGAATAAGTGTTTATGCATATGTAAGGCCACCATTGTTCTTAAGCAAAATATAAAGAAGAGATTCTCCCTCCAGATTTCAGTCTACATTTGATTTGTATAACTTGTTTATAGCTCATTCTACTTGCTCTTTTATTTGTAATTGCTTAATATTAACTATTCAGCGTTCGTATTTTTATCTAAACACTCAATATTGTTGTTGATATCTTCTTTATCTTTTACAGGTGGCAAACACCCAGATCTTGATGCCCAGATATCACTGGTTCCCATTTATATTGTCACCAATGCCTCTCAACTCCCAATTGAATTTCTGGAGCCCTCTCCTCAAAGGCAATTGGTCATTGGTTTTGATTGTGAGGGTGTTGATCTTTGTCGATACGGAACTCTTTGTATTATGCAGGTAATTTATATTCTTTATCAGTTTCTGCTCAGAAAATGGAGTTTTATGCTGAAGATATCATCATATTTTATGGAGTTTCAAGTAATTCTACAACCTGCTTATCAAAAGAAAAAATTGTAATTCTATAACCTCTTCCAACTAGTCCCTTCAGAAATAAATACTGGAGGATGCATACCTTTGTCAAGATGAAAGTCCTTTTCATTTTGCCTCCTTCAGAATTTTCATTTAGTGTGTCTAGTTAAACAAAGATTGTGTAGTTCTTAAGAGAAAACGATTGCAGACATGTTCTTATTTATTATTATAAAATAAATAGAGTGGGTGGTGACAATATGGATCAGGTCACCCATAAATCAGAAGGATGAGAGAGATGCAGGGTCGAAAAACACGAGACATCCTTACATTGCTTTTAGCTGTTGGATTTTTATACTAGTTGTACATTTATAAACAAGTAAAAATAAGGGTAACTGATGTAAATGAAAGTAATTGACAGATAAAAGAACAGAAAAGCTAATGCAAATAAAAATATAGTAAAAAAATTACCAATAAAAAAAGGTATAAAAAGCTAACCCTGCTACATGATGATGAATACTGAAGTACAGACACATGTCTAACGACTATTTCATCATCAGAAAGTTTTTCTAATTTACGTCATTGAAATAAAATGAGAAAAAAAATGTCCTGTTTTTTCTGGGGGTACCATCAATAACTAGTACTCGGTTGTTGATTTCGAGGTCAACAGAGTGCGGGTTTTTCGATTTTCTACTATCTTTATGCGTTATATTATCCGGCTTTTATTATCAACTTTAGTTGTGTTTTTGTTCATCCATATTATTCATTAGTATGAATTTGCTGTTTCATAAGATTTTTATCTTGTTTTTTGATAAAAGATTTGTCTGTCTTTGGCAGCTTGCCTTTCCAGATGCTATATATTTGGTTGATGCTATTCAGGGTGGGGAGATGCTTGTGAAAGCCTGTAAGCCTGCCCTTGAGTCTAGTTACATCACCAAAGTTATTCATGATTGCAAACGAGATAGTGAGGTCTCTTATTGGTTTTATTTACTTCTACATTTCACATTCTTGATTATTAATACGTTACCACATATTATGGTCATCCTTGAAGATTATTCTTATTGTGTAGGCACTGTATTTTCAATTTGGCATCAAATTGCACAACGTTGTAGATACACAGGTGAGCCTCAATTATTATTATTCTGTGCAATGTTTGCCTAAACATGAGGGTTCTTCACTAAGTTTTATCCTGTTGTGCAAATTTTTTAATCAGTTGGAACTTGGAAGGAACCATACACAAAGAGAAAGCCTGTTTTATGTCTCTGTCCTACAAATCCTTTCTTTTTGGTCCAACTATATCATTCTCCATTCCATTAGATGATTCAGCCTCACCTCTGTACCACTTTTCCTCTTGGTCACGGTGATGGGTTTGTCGGAAACACTTCTTAGCTACCAATCAACAGGTCACTGCCGCATTGGCCTACTATGCCACGCCTCCAACATCCACACTTTCATTTCTCTGAGATCACCGGAGCTTCATAGATTTGCTCTTCCCATTGCCAATTTTGGTAATGGGTATGTTCTCCTTAAAAAACAACGGCCCCAAAGCCGCCACCTCATCGGTTCTTAGTGCATATGCAAGCTCATTTATGTCTGGCTTCTGTGCACCTGAATCAACCTACCATCTTGAGAAAAACTGGGTGTCCCTTGTATCTCAAAAAAACACAGAGCTCTAGGATCACTTCCGCCAAAACAGGCAGTCAATCTTTGGCCCTGGAAAAGAATAGGAGTGAGAGCTTGAGCTTAGTGTTAGACCATCTCTTAACACAAATTTGCAGAAAAAACAAAAAAGATATAATCTCTTCATTTTCTTCTCTATGTACTCCCTTTCATTTATCCACCGATCTAGGAATTTTGCACTTGAAATATGCATCTGATCAAAATCAAAATGGGGTAGGAAAATCTTCATCCACTAGGACGATATTTTCTGCTAAATGTCTTTTGGCCCATCTTGTGGGAAGAGCAAATACCTGCTGCTTTACAGATTTTTAGCTTTAAAGACTGTCAGCTCATTACCTGGAGGGAAACTGAAACTGTACTAGGCATCTCTCTCTCTAAAAACTAGAAAGGTCAACTGTCTTTATAACAATCAGAGAAGAATTTTTCAAATAGGTTTAGGTTTAACAAACCTGATTTGTTCAAGCATGCACCTTCATCTTTTGTTTTACTTTCCCATGATCTATCTTTTGCTCAACTTGTAACGTGGAAATAATAAATTGCATCTGACAAAGAAGCAGTTGTATTGTGAGTGATAATAGGAATTGAAACACTCTTTCATAGGCTGATATTCCCAGTGCCCATGTGTTATGCAGATTGCATATTCTCTGATAGAGGAGCAAGAAGGAAGGACAAGATCACCGGATGACTACATATCTTTTGTTGGCCTCCTTGCGGATCCACGTTATTGTGGTAATACATCATCTGTACTGGGGCTTCTATTTTCGATTGTGTGTTTCTGGTCGTGAAACTCTGCTGTTAAATGAATTTTGGCGTGACTGCTTGTAGAAAAATCATGCTTTAGTAATATTTAACCTTTTTTTTTTTTTTTATTTCTTTTATTCATATTCACCTTCTAAGTGCTTTAATGTTTCATAGTTTCATCTCTTCTTTTTGTCGTAGCTTATGTTATAGTTGACATCATCTGGTAGATGTCAGGATCAATGCTTATATTTGTTTTTAATGGGATCAATAAAACTATTTGTACCTGAGGAAACAAGTAAGCAGAATCAAGATGATAAGCTAGTGTATGGAGCTAAAGAAATTAATAATTCTAAATCTCAGGATTTATTTTGTGGAAGATTGATTGTTAACATGCTCTATCCTGATCTCAGCTTTGATGCAATTGTACAACAGAGCGAAGTAGGGATCTTGAAAGCCTTGGAAAAAGTAATCATCCAATTCCACATTTGCTGCTTTGTGATAGATGATCTACCCCAGGAACAGCATTGCCCCATATTTTCGCGTGCAAATAATTATAAGCACCATCATTTGAGTGCACAATTATTTTCTATTAGAACTTTTTTTCTCGGTTGCCGAACAACCCCTATATTAGAAGTGTCAATGGATAGTTGAAAGTTCAAGTTCAATATTGATATATTTGCTTTGATAATATCCGATCCAATTTATTATATAAATATAAGAATTATATGTGTTATATACATTATAGATTATATGATATTTACTATATTTTTATATATTATTATAATTATAATTGTATAATAAATATAGTATAATCTGTTATATATTTATATAAATTACACTATAATTTATATAAATATAATAGTTTATTATGTATATCCGATATACTTATTGGACGAATCGGATATTATCCGATATCAATAAGTTAATCGGATTCGAATATTGATTCAACGTTGGATTTCGAATCAAATTCGAATATTGGATATTTTTTTCGGATTCGGATTTGGATTCAAATATGCTTATACTCGATTTGAATAATATCCTTTGACAGCACTACCATATAACAAATGCTTATTTCCTATCTGTTTTTTCTATTATACGTATCTATTTGATACCACTACTAGTGTCTGGTCTGCCACTTGCAGTGGCCAAACAACCACAAAGAACTCCATGTTATGCAAGCTTCTTTTAAGGTAAGCATTATTACACATTGCAAATGCCTAGTTATGGAGTCCAGCAACCTACTCGTCTAGGTGCCAACTTGCCATTCACCGCCCCCCTTATTCGGAAGTTGTAAATAGAAGGATTTCATGGAGCTTGTTCTCTTTCATAACTTACTTGGATGTTCGTAGATATGTTTATCTGCTAATGTCATTAACTGCTTTAGAAGTATTATCGCATTGCTGTGGCATTGCCTTCTATGGTTGTATGGCAATTGTCATTGATGCATTTTCATTAGCAAAACAATGCAAAACTTGAGGGTTTAAGGACCAATATTGGTTACACAAAAAAAAGGACCGATATTTTTTTTTTGACTTTCATGCTTGTTTGCACCCCCATATTACTTTAATTTTCACTTTGATGGTGTGAATGTAGGTATATCATATCTTGAGAAGAAAGAAGTGCGTGTCCTTCTTAGAGAGGTTAGTTTTAATGTTCTTTTTATTATCTTGGAAGTTGGAAGACAGTGATATTGTAGCTTAAACTGCAAGTTCTGTCAGTGGAATATAATAATTGATTCAATCTGTTGCTTTGAATGATAGTCTAGCGAATTCATATGATTTTACGCTTCCTCATCACTCGCTAATATATGCATTTTGGGGAGATTTCATACCCACATTTGACCCGATAGGAACTGCATAATGGTTGGCCAAATTAGGATGAGTATCCGATGGGATATCGTTTGTTCTAGAGAAGGCGGTTAGGCTTTTTCTTTCCTTTCGACTGTGTTGTCATTGTTGGTTTGTCCTTTGTAGGTCATCTTGACCTATTAGGCTGCAGTTGTATTCTTGTTTGGCACTTTTGCCTTTTAATATGTCCTATACTTATCCACCAAAAAAGACTAGTTTTGATACCAAACAAAGTTTTTATCTTATTTATCACAGATGCCATGTAACATGGATATCTCTGCCCTGATTAGAGGTGGACGGTGGTAAAGAACTCAATTATTTACTTGAGGTTCTTCCGGGAGCGATCTTCAGATAAACCCCAAATGGTTGGTCATATCTGGGGGCCATATGATTTGGTGGTGTCTTCCATTCTTGAAGGGGATAGATATTTGATTGATGCTGGTCAGCTCAATGAGACAGAAGTAGAAAACTAGGGTTTATGTGAAAAAGGAGTAAAGAAGAAGAAAAATAAAAAAAAGAGAAGAAGAGATGAGAGGAAGTCGTGTTCTTGTGTTTTAAATAACTCCCAAATGGTTCTTACTTATATTAAACATCGACACTAAGACGCCTGTGGATGAGAGAAAATATAACTAAGTGCAATGATGATTAAATGATTAATCTTCCCTTACAACAACAGACGGTCCATGATGGAGCAGAGGCACATTGGGAGCTATATTCTTGTTTGCATCAAGTTGTTTGTTGATTGTTGAGGGACGTTGAGGGTGTGTCCCTCAACACCATTCAATGGGTAGTCGGTTGGAGGCTCCTAGGGACTTGTATTTTTGCACAGGTTCTTGATTGGTTATTGAAAAATCTTAGCAAGGTTAAAAATTCTCAGTTAAAAGTCAAGACTATATGTATTCCTTTAGTATGTATTCAACAATTTATCATCGCCATTTCATCTGAGAGAATCCCGAACTCTTCTTTTTATCAGACTGTTTTCCATAGATCTTTCTAAAATCAAAGGGGTTAACCATTGACTGCAGAGAAATCTTAACCTGTCATCGAAGACATATATGCAAGCTCAAATGTGTATTGATTTATTTTATGATACTAAATCAAATTAAGTATCATAAAATAAGAGATTAAGAATCATTCAAAAGTGAAAGTACACCTAAACATTCGATCAGCTTTTTAGAAATTTAATACAATCCTATCTTCACATTTCTCTTGCTTTTTCTTTGACGTTGTTTCTTCATAGCTGCCTCCATGGAATTTTTATGTACTGATTATGCGTATCGGTACTTTTGTAATATTAATATGTTTGGCCCTATCTTCCCAATATTGTCTGTTAAAGACTTATTTGTCTCTTAATCATCAATTTCAGGATCCTGAATTTTGGACATACAGACCATTGTCCGAACTGATGGTCCGTGCAGCTGCAGATGATGTCCGCTTTCTCCTCTACATCTACCACAAGATGATGGAAAAGTTGAATCAACAATCCTTATGGCATCTTGCAGTTCGGGGTGAACTATATTGTCGATGTTTCTGCATCAATGATA
Source organism: Euptelea pleiosperma (assembly GCA_035048495.1). Lineage (NCBI taxonomy): Eukaryota > Viridiplantae > Streptophyta > Magnoliopsida > Ranunculales > Eupteleaceae > Euptelea > Euptelea pleiosperma. The sequence continues at coordinate 30,031,907 of CM068549.1, read as the reverse complement.
ACGAGTATGCGGATTGGCCGCCTATCCCCCCTATTCCAGGTCTTTATGTTTTTGAATGAGTATGGTAGTTATAGTGCCGCTAAACAGTTTGTATTCCAAATTTATTGATATGTTATTTGCCGAAGAAAGCATGTTAATGCTGCAAATTAGAAAGTAGCTGATTGAAGCTTGCAAATGACCAACGTGAAACTCAAAACTAAGCTTATAGGCATTACAATTCTACTATGTTACCTTGTCATTCTCTTTCGGATGGAGTAAACATGTCTAGGGACTCCAGATACATAGATGTACTAATACCGCTTGGATACTGTGTTCAAAATATATCTAGACCTCATTGCGACCTAAAAAATTGTGGCTTTTGCCCTTTGAACAATACAATTTCAAATAGGTAACCTGCTATTTGATGAATTTTTAATGCTAAAAAAAAAAGTGGTAGATTTGTTCTTTCTGTGGCTAATAACGTATATTGGTTTCTATTAGTCACGCTAATTGGCTGATGCTGTGCTTTTAGTCTTCCATTCCCCTACATCATGTCGAAATTCTATGCAATGATGTGCAAGAACCCTTCTGATAAATCACTCACGTATGAACGTTTTTAGACATTAACGATTGCGTAGAAAATTGATAAACATAGAGCCATACACGCTTTCTTTTTTTTGGAGATATTTGTCGTAGTCTATGTTACTCTGGTACAGCTGAGACACGGCCAGGAAACGTCATGGACACGACATTTACAGTTAGAAAATGAAGTGTCAGTCATGGGTACGGCATCCATTTTGAAGTGTCCGGGTAATGTAGATTGTAATTCATACATGTATCCGTACTAGTGTAACATAGCTTTTACTAGAGTTTGGTAAAAAGACAGTCTAATTTCATCGTTGTAGTGGTGAGTGACATTCTCCTCTAGTCTTGCCAACACATTTGACTCCTTTCACCAAAAGTTTTATCCTTGTGCCTGTAGTTTTCTCTTACATTTTTTTTTGATAAGTTTTTTCTTTTATATTTGTTGAGTCATTCCATGGTGTAATAAGCATGTGCCCTTGGACCTATGGGTCCAATGGAGATTGATAGCTTCTGGAGGAAGGCGATAGTAGGGAAATTTGGGGTCACAGATTTTGGTTGGGATGACAGAGTAGTTCAGCTGTCCTATGGGTGCAATGTCTGGAGGGGTATCATGAAGATTCTTGGGAACTTTTCCAAAGGGGTGCAGTTTAAGGTGGGGATAAGAGACCTGGTTAGATTTTGAGAGGACGGGTGGTGTGGTGAAGCCCCTCTCATGGTGGATTTTTTGGTTCCTCTTTGCCCTTTTTGAGAAGAAGAATTGTTCAGTTCTTGATTGCGCTATTCGAGAGGGGGAGGATGAGTCGTGGAACTTTGGTTTCAGGAGAAGGCTTAATGATTGCAGATTGATTATGTTACTTGTCTTTTATCTCGGCGAGTTGATTGTCATCTTTCACCTTCGGTTCATGATAAGCGGGTTTGGAGATGGACCAAAGACGGCTTGTTTTCTATGCGATCCTTTTATCGTGCGCTGTCTAGAGGCGACAATATCTCGTTTTTGTCTCCTTTTGTGTGCGGTTTCAAGATTCCCTCCAAGATTGCTTTCTTTATGTGGACAACCTCTTTGGATAGGATTCTTTCTGTGAATCACTTGATTTCCAGATAGATCATCACTGTAGATTTTTGTTCGATGTGCAAAATTGGAGGGGAATCAGCTAACATCTTTTATTGCATTGTGGTGTGGCGGGAGCTGTCTGGTCTTCGTTCTTGGTATATTTTGGAATGGTCTGGGTGATGGCAAGTTCTGTATTGGATGTTGTTGCTAGTTGGCATACTTACGCCTTTTCCTCTAAAGGGTGAGTGCTATGGTGTCTTCTTCCTTTTGTGATCTGTTGGGGTCTTTGGAAGGAGAGAAACCAGAGAGTTTTTGAAGGAAAGGAAGCAGAGGTGGCTAGCGTTATCTAAGCTAAGCATTAAATCCTAAGCATTAAGGGCCT